>CP125977.1:121641805-124041805 GCA_030063025.1 Avena longiglumis
GCGAGCTCACGGAGGTGTGGCACTACCTGGAGAGGGCGCCGGTGGTGGTGGAGTACATGTCGCCGTTGCTTTCTGCTGCGGGGCCACGATTTCACTAAGCCTTGGGCTTGCGCACTTCCCCGATGACTTTGATCTCGATGATATTACCAGCGGGTACCCATCGGCGACTGGCTCGGTTGAAATCTCTGAGGTGCTGAAGTTGACCGATAGGGCGGATGTGTACTCCGAGCGGGTTCTAGCAATGGGCGACCTCTTGTCGTACCAGGAGACAATCGTTGCTCTGAACGACCCCGAGTCGGCACACCGCGACTACAAGATGGAGCAGCCGTTCCATTCGGTGATGGTAGGCGCCTTGACCATGCACCCATCAAACATTTTGGTCCCCTTCATCCGCGTTCGTGGTGGCGGTGGCGCGTCGTCTTCGAAGCTTGCAGAGTAAATAGCTTGCCGATTGGCGTTAATTTAAATAAGTGTATGTCTGCCCTTGTAAGGGAAGAAAACTATTTTTGCCGTAAGGAATGCGAGTATGCTTGAGTCAGCTTTGTTTTTAGTTTAAATTGTTTTGTTGTGCGAGTCCCCAAGCGCGTCCGCCCTTTTATGTGTATGTATGTTTGTTTTTATACTGTTAGTTAGTTGAGGTTGACTCGTCGTGGCTTGGGAAGCCAGTCGCTTGGTGACCCCAAGGGGTGCTCTGTACTTAGTTGTTTTCCCGAACGCGAACGGGGTTGGTTGGACGAGTCCTCGAGCATGGTACTTAGCCGTTCTAGTCGCATGCCCGAGGTAGGTGAGGAAAGAGCGCGGTATGCTTGGCGCGTCTCTCCCCCTGACTCGAAGAGCCAGTCGAGTGGCGAGTCCAGGGCGCGCTCTCATACTTGGTGTTTTCCCTAGCCGCGTAGGTTTGGACTACGTCAGTCCCCGAGTGTGGTACTTTACCGTTCGATTCGTTGCGCCGAGGATGCGGAGGACTAGGTCGCTATGAGAAGCGAGTGCGGTTGTCTTGGCCCGGCAGGACAGTCGAGCGAGGCGACTCCGATGGGGGCTCCGGGTTGGCGTTTTCATGGACGACGCAAGACCCGAATTTTGTCGATGCCCTTGCGTCGCACTACTTAGCCTTGCAAGTTGCGAAACCAAGGGTTGACTTCCGTGATTAGCATAATGCTATTTTTACGAGTGCGATTAGCACAAGAGTTGGAGATTAGATACAATTTGTGCGAGTCGAATATCTTTATTGCATGGCAGGGGATACAGGTCGGAGTTCTAGGTGTAGAACTTCCTTAGAAGGTTTACATTCCACGGCCACTTGACGTCGAGTTGTTCATCGCCTCGGACGTCGATGAGGTAGTAGGCGTCGTTTCCCAGAACTCGCCCAATGGAGAATGGTCCCTCCCATGGGGGAGAGAGCTTGTGCATGCCCTTCTTGTCCTGGATCAGTCGCAAGACCAGGTCGCCTTCCTGGAAGGTGCGAGTCCGGACTCCGGCTGTGGTAGCGGCGGATGTCCCTGCTGGTAGATGGCGGTGCGAGAGAGAGCCAGGTCGCGTTCTTCGTCGAGCTGGTCGATCCCGTCTTGGCGTGCGAGCTCGTTGTCGATCTCTGCATAGTTGACGAGACGAGGCGAGTCGTGCTCGAGGTCAATCGGCATGATGGCTTAGGCGCCGAACACCATGCAGAAGGGCGTGAACCCAGTCGATTGGTTGACGGAGGTGCGGATGCCCCAGATGACGGAGGGGAGCTCCTCGACCCAGCACTCTAGAGTTCACTCGAGGGGAACTTGCAGTCGCGGCTTGAGTCCATGGAGGATGCCCTGGTTGGCGCGTTCCCCTAACCGTTGGACTCCGGGTGGGCGACCGAGGCGAGTTCGAGCCGTATGTTGTGCTCCTCGCAGTACTCTGTCATGGCGCCCTTGGCGAAGTTGGTGTCGTTGTCCGTGATGATGTTATGCGGGAATCCATAGCGGTAGATGAGCTCGCGTAGGAATTTGGCGGCGGTCTTCCCGTTGCACTTGCGCACTGCCTTGGCCTCCACCCATTTGGTGAATTTGCCGACTGCGACCAGGAGGTGGGTGTAGCCAGAGGGGGCCTTCTTGGAGGGGCCCACCATGTCCATGCCCCATACGGTGAATGGCCAAGTGATGGTGATGGTTTTTAGTACCCAGCTGGGTACATGCGTCTGGTTGGCGTAATTTTGGCATCCGACGCAGTGTTGGACGATGTCGACCGCGTCGGCGTGCATAGTGGGCCAGTAGAAGCCATGTCGCATGGCCTTGACGACTAGGGACTTGGCGCCGGCGTGGTGGCCGCAGTCGCCGGCGTGTATGTCTTGCAGGATCTTGCGGCCTTCCGCCAGCTGCACGCATCGTTGGAACACGCCAGTCATGCTGTGCTTGTGGAGCTCGCCGTTAATGATGACGAACGATTTGCAGTGGCGCACGATCATGCGTTCCTCCGTCTCGTCTGCCGGCAGGGTCCCTCTCTCGAGGTAGGCGATGTATGGCGCGGTCCAGTCGCTTAGCTCCGCGATCATGGTGACTAGAGCGGGTTCTGGTTTCAGCAGGATCCCGAGGTCTATCTCCTTCAGGGGAGAGACGGAGGGCTTGTGGATGGTGTCGAGGAAGACACCGGCGGGTGGCGCATGACGAGCCGACCCGATGCGAGAGAGGGCGTCGGCCTCTTCGTTCTTGTGTCGGTCGATCAACTCGACAGAGTAGCCGGCGAAGTGGCCCCCAGTTGGTCCACTACTTGGCGGTATGCCGCCATGGTGGGGGAGACGACATCGCAGGTACCAGCGACTTGTGCGGCAATGAGGTCGGAGTCGCCGTAGCACTATAGGAGATTGATGTTCATCTCCTTGGCGGCCCGCATGCCGTGAAGGAGGGCCTCATACTCGTTGGTGCAAGGGGTGAAGTCGAGGTACAGCACGTAGCGCAGCATGTCGCCCTTGGGGGAGGTGAGTACAATTCCTGCCCTTGCACCGTCTGCGTTCTTAGATCCATCGAAGTGGAGCGACCATTAGTGAAGGTATGGCAGCTACTGCGCCTCCTCCCAGTCGGCGAAGAAGTCCGCCAGGGCCTACGACTTTATTGCCTTGTACGGCTCGAATTTGATGTTGTGGACGCTGATCTCGATGTCCCACTTGGCGACTCGCCCAGTCACCTCACAGTTGCGGATGATGTCCTGCAACGGCGTGGAGGAGACGACCGTTACTGGGTTCTCCTAGAAGTAGTGTGGTAGCCGCCGCTGGGCTCGAAAGACCACGTACACCAATTTTTGGTATTGTGGGTAGCGCTGTCGCGACTCTGTGAGGACCTCGCTGCTGTAGTAGACGGGGCGCTGCACGGGGTGCTCCTTGCCCTCTTCTGGCCGTTCGACGACCATTACGGTGCTAACAACTCGCTCGGATTTCGTGACGTAGACGAGCATTGGCTCCTTGCCGACGGGGGCGGCGAGCAGCGGGGCCGCGAGTAGCACTTCTTTGAGAGCGTGGAGCACGTCGTCTGCCTCCTTGTCCCACTAGAACGTGGGGTTCTTGCGCATTAAGCGGTCGAGAGGCATTGCCTTCTCGCCTAGCTGGGGGATGAAGCGGCTGAGAGCCGCGACTCGTCTGGCCAACTTCTGGACGTCACGGAGGTACTCGGGTTTGCCAAGTCGGGTGATCGTATTGATCTTGGTGGGGTTTGCCTAGATGACTCGCTTGGAGACTACGTACCCCAGTAGTTGTCCAGTGGGTACGCCGAAGGTGCACTTCCCTGGGTTTACTTTGATCTTGTACCTCCACAGGTTTGCGAAGGTTTCGGCCAGGTCGGCGAGTAGATCTCTCTAGCGATTCGACTTGACCACCACGTATTCGATGTAGACGTGGATGTTGCGGCCAATTTGGCTCGCAAGGCACTCCTGCATGCACCACTGATAGTTCGCTCTAGCGTTCTTGAGGCCGAACGTCATGGCGGTGTAGCAGAAGGCACCGAATGGCATGATGAACAACGTCTTCTCCTCGTCCTAGACCGCCAGTTTGATCTAGTTGTAACTAGAGTAGGCGTCGAGGAAACACAGCAACTCCGAACCCATGGTCGATTCGATGATCTAATCGATGCGCGGGAGGAAGAAATGCTCCTTTGGGCAGACGCTATTGAGGTTTGTATAATCGATACACATTCTCTAGGTGGTGTTCATCTTTTCGACCAGGACTGGGTTTGCCAGCCACTTGGAGTATTTGATGGTTCGGATGAAGCCTGCAGCGAGTAGATGCTGCACCTCCTCGGCGATTGCTTGGCGCCGCTCTTCATTGAAGGGCCGCAGCGACTGCTTGACAGGTCGCGATTTGGGGTCGGTGTTGAGTTTGTACTCAGCGAGTTCCCTCGGGACACCTGGCATGTCGGATGGCTTTCATGCGAAGATGTCGCAATTCTCACGTAGGAACTCGATGAGCGCTCTTTCCTATGCGGGCTCATGCCTATCCCGATCGTCACCGTCTGGCTGGAGTCGTCTGGGACCAGCTCGATGGTGCGGGAGTGCGTGGTGGCCTCGAACATGGTCGAACCCCCTGATACGTCCAATTTGCATCACCATTCTATATCCTAATTTTCCTCTATTCATTGATATATGTCTTATTATGAGGTGTTACTTATGTCTTTTCATCTGTTTTTGCATGTTGGATGATTCTTGGAGGATGGACTGCCGGAGTCTGGATTCTGATGGAAAAGGAGGTGTTTTGATGCAATTTCATCCCAGTGAGATTCATAAGGATAGAAATCTGATATATAACTTTTGGCCTCGTGATGGAGAGAGTACAGCTCAAGCTTGGGGGAGATTGAAGTTACTTATGCTTAAATGTCATATTCATGAACTCCCTAATAATATTATTATCAATAACTTTTATGCTAGGCTTTCTCTTCATGATAAAGATTTACTAGATGCTTCTTGTGCTGGATCATTCACACATATGAAGGAAGAAGCTAAATGGGATCTATTAGACCGTATTCAAGAGAACACTGAAGCTTGGGAGAATGACAAAGGAAGAAAGTCAGGTATAAACTATGATTATGAATGCATTAAATCTTTTATGGGAACTGATGATTTCCGTGATATTAGTAATGAGTTTGGTCTTGATTTCCAAAGTATTGCCAACTGTTTTAAAGCCTTTGCCTTCTACATAGAAATTCCCAAGAAAAAGTGGAATAAGTACCATGCACCTTATAAAGATATGGTTAGTCATGTTCCTGTTAGAAGTACTGAAGTTTGTACTACTAATCATATTGTGCATGGTCCTCATGTTGAGAAAGTTCCTTTCCCAGCTAAGGTAAAGGAGTATTCTATGATTATTAGTGCAAATAATAAAGGTACCAAGAAAACTGTGGAGCCTGATGAGCAAGTGAATAATGAACCTGTGGTAGCTATTGTGAAAGACCCTGTCACTAGAAATATAGAGGATGATCACATTGTATTTTGTGAAGACGCTTCTAATATTATCTCTCATCCTGGTAAAGCTAGAAAAGCTAGTGTACATGTGCTTTCTGTTAAAATTGGTGATCATTGCTACTATGGTTTATGTGATATTGGTGCTAGTTCTAGTGCTATTCCTTATGAGCTTTACAGGGAAATTATGCATGAGATTGGTCCTTGTGAGCTTGAGGACATTGATGTGGTCATTCACCTTTCTAATAAGGAGATCATTTGCCCCATTGGCATTGTAAGAGATGTGGAGGTTCTCTGTGGTAAGATTAAGTATCCAGCTGATTTTCTAGTGCTCAATTCAGCATCTAGAAAAACTTGTCCTGTCATTTTTGGTAGACCTTTCTTGAACACTTGTGGAGCTATTATAGATTCTAAGAAGGAGAAAGTTTTAACTAAGTTTGATGGGAGATTCTTATGAGTTTAACTTTTCCAAATTTGCTAAAGCTCCTTGTGAAAATAGCTTGCCTAATAAAGATCTCAGGATGGAACAACTTGCTTCTATTGATCCAGTTTATGACCTTAGACCTATTTTTGATGACTGTAAGTATGTTCATTCTGATGATAAAGTTGTTGCCAGTGACAGTTATATTGTCAACTTTATTCAAAGTGCTACTGAAAGTTATTATGAGAGAGGGAAACATGGATTTATGCATCTCAATAATGTTAAGTTTCCCCGTTTTATGTTGAAAGCTTTGAAGTTGCATCTGTTTCGTCTTCCTATGCTAGTGGCTTTTTGTTTCAACAATTTGTTTTCTGATGATACCCCCATGCATAGGAAGTGGGTTAGACTCAAATGTGTTGGTTATTTGCTTCTTGATGCTCTCTTTCACTTCAAATATTTATATCCTTTGTGAGCATCTTTGAAAGTTTCAAGCCTAATTAAAGTCATTAAAGAAAAGTACTTGTTGGGAGATAACCCAAGAGTTTGGTTGAGTCTTGGAAGTTATTACCTCACTAATAACCGCTCCTTATCCTTTTTGTTTTGGTTTTTGTGTCAATTTCAACTACTTTTGAGAAGTAGAGGAGTTGTGAAAAGTGGTTGTCCTGGGACAGATTTTTGTGCTGCATTGTAAAAATTCGTGAGGGAGCTCAGTACATCGGATGGAGCTGTATTTTTTTGTTCTTGTTCTCCAGGTTGTTACCCAAATTACGTTAGTTTTGCACTTTTTGATTTGAGCAACAGAAGGTTTTCGAAAAAATCAATATTTACTTGCTGGTCTGTTTTGACATATTTTTGTTATCATTTGCATTTGCCTCTTACAGAAGCCTTTGTTTTGATGGATTTCTGTTGAAGTGTGAACCTAAAGGTTTATTGTTTTTGCTTACACTAATGTTGTCATTGAGGTTTGTGTGAGACCTTGTAGGAAAGGAATATCCAGGCGAAGGAAAAAAATGAGTCTACAGAGTTCGTCTTTGAATAGGTAAAAGAGGTGAAAACAGAAGGTTTATGAAATCCTAATCTTTTTATATTTTTGATGTTTTTAATACATAAGACAAGTTACGAGACGGAATAGAGGAGGAAGGGCCGGGTGGCCAACCCACCCAGTGCAGCCCCAGTGGCCGCGCTGGAGGAGTGCCTCCCCGAGCTCAAATCTCGCCTCGTTTCGCATCAGAACTTTCCTTATGCATTAAAACTTAGTAATATATAATCCCCCGGATCCCCCGAGGTTCATGCATTATGTTGTCATCGTGTTTTCGTTTCGATCTGTTTTTGTCAAGAAATCTTCTCAAGTTTAGAGAACCATGGCCACCGCCAATGACAAAGGCAAGAAGCCCGTGGAGGAGATAAAGTTGGAAGAACAAACCGCCGCAGGGACAAGGGCAAGGAAAACTACTTTTGTAGGAGCAATTAACACTGGACATGCTTTTTCTCGTAACATACAGGGGATCATAGCCTCCGATCAAGACTTTAGATCCTGCCCTAAGGCAGTGGAATTCCTTCGAACCACTGACTTGTTTCGTGATAAGTACCGTGCTTTAAGGATGAAGGTGGATATGCTTCAAGAGGAGAATAACAGGCTTCATAAGATGCTGGAGGATTTTCTGACCCTAAACAAGAGAACACCACCACTACCGAAGGAGTAATTCATCATCAGGTTTGGCAACCCCTTGGCTAGTTCCATCTTAGGGGAGTGCCGCGGTATCACCATCATTATCTTTTATCTTTTACCTTTTTAGTGGATTAATATCTTTGGTAGAGAAGTTATCTTATAGTTTGGTTTGCATGTGGAAGTATCTCTCCTTTAGTTGATTATCTATGTATCCCTTGGTGTGAGTGCCTTTATGGATTATTAATGAGAAGTTTCCTCTTTTACTTTTTGCACTTCTTATTTTAGTTTGCAATCTCTATTATATGATGGATTTGTTGATTAGTATTGGCATCACTTTGGGAGCATCAAGTAAATCTAAATTGGTTTTGGCAAACCGAGCTCTAGTCAGTAGAAACACTTTTTGAGGTTTGAAAGAAAAAGAGTAAAGCTTACAGGTATTTTGTATCATTTATTTTCTTTCTTGATTGGCTCATTAGCTTAGTATTCTTTATTTAAGATCTTTTGTGTCTTCAAGGAAGATTGCATGTTTGGCTTTATCACTTGTAGGTTTGCTTGTTTCTTTCATCTCTTTTGCTTGCTACCCAGCCTTGCTAGCCAAAAACCTGTTTTGAGAAGGCTTACTTCTCATGTTTCCAATCCCTTTGAACCAAAACCTTTGCCATTTGTGTCCACCATATCTAACTTTTAGCATTATTGCTATTCCAAGAAAATTCTCAAGCTTCATCTATCTTTCGAATTAAAAAGTATTTTGTTATGTGAAAACTAGTTAGTAAAGCTCTCACAAACTTGATGGCACACATTGATGGCACAAACTTGATTCTAGGGGAATTCATTGTGTATTTGGCTACTAATTGTGGGGTTGCCGGAGTGACAGAAACCTAAACCCCCGTTAGGACACCTTTGCACAAGGGAGCGTAGGATCTCAGAGTTTAAGGCTGTGGTTAGGTTTATATCTTAATTACTTTCCTGTAGTTGCGGATGCTTGGAGGGGGTTTAATCATAAGTATGTATTAGTTCAAGTAAGGTTGGTACATTAGCATAGGTTCACCCACACAACACTTACAACACCAAAGAAGAGTACTTAGCTATTTGAAGCGAAAGCACTTGACAGAATTCCCATGTGTCCTCGAGAACGTTTGGTCCTTATAAGTATTTCCACTGACTTGTCCTTTGCTAAGAAAGGATTGGGACACTTGATGCAGTTGTTCGTTGTCTTTATTACTTGCACTTGTTTTGTTGCTTTATCAAAAAAACCACTAAAAATCCGTTTGCTAAGTATTTATAGAGATTTCCTGCTCCATACCACTAGTCAACACCTTCTGCTCCTCGTTGGGATCGACACTCATATTTATCGAAAGTACTGCGATACACCCCCTATATTTGAGGGTCATCACCGCCGTTCTCCGTGTTAGGCCTCTTGAGTATGGCGGGGTCGTCTTTGTCAATCCCGCTCGCGTATCTGGCGAGCTCCTCCGCGTGGTTGGCCTCCACGGTGATGACAGCGTCCGCGAGCTTGGCGCCTTCAATGGCCATGTCGGGGTTGCCGTGGGAGCTTCACCGTGTTGTACGCGTAGTGCGGCGCTGCCATGAACTTGGCGAACGCTTGTCGCCCCAAGACGTAGTGGTAGGGGCTGTTGCAGCTGACCAGCTCGAAGACGGTCCGCTCGGTGCAAAAGTTCACTCGTGTGCTGAACGTGACTGGCAGCGTCACCTTGCCGATCGGGTACGCCTTCCGACCGGGGATGATGTCGTGGAAGGTGGTGAGGGTCGTCTCGATCATCGACTGCGGGAGCCACAGCCGCCTGAACGTGTCCAGGTAGAGTATGTTGATGGAGTTCCCGCCGTCCATCAGTTTCTTGGGGCGCCAGTAGTCGCCCAGTTTGTGCTTGACCACCAGGGCTACTCGCATCGGATATTCGATCCGTGGCGAGTGGTCCTCGGGGCTCCATGTGATGCGCTGCTCGGACCAGTTGAGGATGCGGGGGACGTCGACCTGGGACACCATGTTGACAGCGAAGGCGCGGGTGAGGACCTTCTTCTCATGCTTGGTGCCGAGCCCGGTGAAGGTGTGGAGCGATCTGACGTCGTTGCCGAATGCCCCGCTGTTTGGCGGGTTGTTGTTGGGGTCTTCCCTTGCGCGTCGTGCCTTCTCGATCTCCTACAGGGAGTGGCAGTCGACGGTCGTGTGTGTGGCGGGCTTCCCTGCTATGGAACCCACAGGGTTGGTTGAGGAGGGCTGCAGGGTTGAATTTCGGCCTCGCTCGGAAGTATCCACCGTCACGGTGTTGGCCTCTGTCTCAGCGGAAGCTCTTGGGGTCACGTGGCACGTAGCCGGCGTTGGTGATGAAGTCGACTCGCCCGTCACTGCGGCGTTTGCCGGTGAGGCGAGTGTTGGTGTAGCGCAGTTCGTGCTGCCTGCCGTTGTCATGGCCGCTCTGGCGGTGATGTCCACCTGACTCGTTGTTGGTTTCCTTGTTCGGGTCCTCCTCCGCGTACCGCTTGGCGATCTTGAGGAGGTCTAGGATGTTGTCGAGTGTCTTGTACACCCGCTTGAGCTTGGCGACCAGGGGTTCATAGAGGCATGAGGTCTTGAAGTAGTGGATCACCGTCTCTGGGTGAATGCCGGACGCGTTGAACCACAGGTCTTGCCACCGTTGGACCCAGTTATGGGTTGACTCATGGGGTCCTTGGACACAGCGCTCCGGGTCCTTGATGGTGGTGGAACGGGTGTAGGATCCCTCGAAGTGTCCGACGAAGCCATCGCGCATGTCCTCCTAGGAATCAATGTTGTCTGCGGGGAGGGTGTTGATCCATTGCCGAGTCGCTCCCTCCATCATCAGGGGGAGGTAGCGAGCGGCGAGGAGGTCGGTGTGGCCGGCGATTCCCATCGCCGTAAGGTATGTGTCCAGCCACATGGCCAGATCATACGAGGGATCATACTTTTCGATATCATTTGGCGCTTTGAAGTTCGCCGGATATTTTCTTGCCTCGGATCTTGGTCCAAAGTACTGGGGGCTAACTTGGCTGAGAGAGCCCCTTGGCTCGCTGTCATGGCGGTTGGTGAGGGTATGCCTCGGATCGTAGAGTTGGCGTGCTCGCCAGCTCTGGTTGATGATGATGTGGGTCCACGCGTCGACTAGCTGCCCGTTGGCAGCAACCATGTTGTACATTGGTCGCAGGTCGTTGGTGGAGAGCGTCGCATCCACGACCCTTGGCTAGAGCTGCAGGGGCTCAGGTGGCGGGCAGTTCAGGGTATTCGCCATCGATGGGCGGCCGCTCGAGGCCGCCCTGCTTCCGGAGGAACGGGAGTACATGCGCCCCCGCGAGTCGGCTCCCGCGACTTGCTGCTCGACGGCCTTGGTGGGTAGGGCCTTGGCGTACTCAATTTGTAGTGTCCAGCCCCTATGACGTTGAGGTTGGCGACTGTTGCTCGCCCCGCGATAACATTGTCCATCGGGGTAGAAAATAGCGGGAGGTCGTTCGCGTCCCGCTCTTGCAGAGAGATAAGGAATCTCGGCTGGTTGAGGAGGGGTGCGCGGCCTGGTGGCGGTGGGGGAGCTCCAGTTGCTGGTGCACCTGGTGGTGGCCGGGCACTACCTCCTGGTGGCACGTTCTCGCAGATTGCGCGATCGACCACGCGAGATGGGTCATTGTCGTCGTCGAAGTTCAGGGTGCAGCCCTGAACTGTGGGGTTCAGGCTCATCCTGCTGCGGCGCTAGTGGTAGAGAGATACCTCCTGCGCCGTCGACGGCTTGAGGCGAAATATTTCGTGCTCGGCTTGCTCCTTGCGCATTGCCTCTTCCAGGCGCAGGCACATCTCCTCGACCTCCCTAGCCGTGGCGGTTGGCGGGATCGGCGTGGAAAAGGGGTCTGGCGGGGCGCTCGCACCGCTTGCCATGTTGATGGGGATATGCCTACCAGGGTGTACCCAGCAGGACGTTTCCGACTGGCCCAGGAACTGGCGAGTGGGTCTGCAGGGTGGCGACTGGATCAAGACCTGGCGTGGATCCAAGCGACTGGAAGCTGAAGGCCCAAGAGAGTAGATAGGCCCAGTCGGATTAGGTTAAACGAGTACCGAAACCTTAACTGATTCGGTGGAGATATGTAAACCCTAGGGGGGGTGAGTCTATATGAACCTCCCTATAGGGCGTGTAGAGGATACGTTCCACCATCCACCCAAGCTACTCGCCGCCTAGCCGTCGAGCTCGCCCCATTGTACCATCATCATAATACAATCTAGCAGGAGTAGGTCTTTACCCTCCGGGGGAGAGAACCTGGGTAAAACCCTGTGTCTCCGCCCTCATCTCGCACCGCGGATGGCTGGCCGCCCTTGCCCTTCGTTCTACTACTCGCTGCCGATTGCAGCGTCTGCCGTGGTCATTCCCACGACAGTGGCTCCCACCGTGGGGCCTGGCCGGTCTAGCCGGTGTTCTGCGGCGAGATCCAATCTGCCCATCAACGAGTTGGTCGCCACCGGCCGCATGATAGCGATCGGCGAGATGCTCCAGATCTTGCCGAGCAGCTACGTCCCGGCGGCGCGACCCGTCACACACAGCATCATCTTTCCAGTCGGCACGATCAGCCTCTTCGTCGGCCTCACCGACGTCATCGTCTCGGAGGATTCGGCTCGCATCCACGAGTCGCCGCCACGCGACCGGCTCTCCAAGAGCCAGGTCCGCACGATCCATCGCCTCGCCTCCGAGTACAACTCGGCCCACAACAACGTGGCTGAAAACACCATGGCCGCGGAAGACGCAGACCTCAACGACGATGCTGACTCGGCGACTCCGGCATCACTCGCCGGGTCCATCACCGCGGCTTCGCCCGTGGGCTCCATCTCCCAGGTCTCCAACGTGGGAGACTGCGAGGATCCCTCCATTCTTGGGATCTTCGACTTTGACTCCGGGTCGGAAAACTCCGCCGATCTCCGCGACAGGACCGGTCGCCACGCCGCGACCTACATGGCGACTGGCAACGATCCGCCAGAGGATCCTTTCTCCCAGATCCTCCACCCAACCGCAGGAAGCGCCCGGCCCCCGCCAGGGTCGACGGCGAACGGCACCCCACCTCCACCCAACCGCGCACCCCCCAGGGACCAGCCGCGGATCGTGGTCTCCTCACGGGAGCGAGACGCGAACGGCCTACCACTATTCTCCACCCCCAATGGACAACCTCGTGGCGGGCCGAGCAGCGGCCGACAACATCACGGCCAGCGGTGATGGCGCCCTCTGATCGATGCGTCAAGGCCACCTTTCGCCAAAGGCGGTCGAGCAACAAAAGCGGCGTCGACTCAAAGGGCGGATGTACTCGCTCGTCAGCAGGCGGCGGCCTCAGCGTCCATTGGCGGAAAACACCCTCAACTGCCCGCCACCCGAACCACTACAGCTCCAACACCGACCCGCGAACGCGGCACTCTCCACCAATGTAACACCCTCAGAATCGGCCCTATGCAAGTTTTAGCGAAACTCGCCAAACCCGCATAGAAACGATTCGAAGGTGCCCACCAGGCACTTTCGTGCGGGTGGAAGCAAAGTAATAACATTACACAACAGTCCTCGATGGGACCCACGAGCAGATATATATAAGCAATGACTCAAAGAGTCAAGAATACAAATATCTGGTACCAAAGATCCAAATCACCTTGAAAGCGATGAAGCGTCCGACTACGGACAAGATGCAAATGGGGCTAAGAGCCTCAAGAAAACCAATGGCGTCCATAACCCCTGCCTGAGCCAAGCGGAAGGGTAACACTAACGGCGTCGATCTCAAAACCTGCTTAAACAAAGGGGTGCGGCAAAGGGCAAAGGAAAAGAGGGCGTCGATCGAGGCGATGCACGGCGAGGCTAGAATTCGGCGGTCCTCGCCTACATAGGTATGGTGGGTGGCGGCGGCATGCACTAAACAACCTATAGAGACTCGATACAACTGGCGGCTATCAGAGAGGGGGAAGAAAGACCTATTCGGATCCAACCTAATACTAGCATCAAACAAACCCATCCTGGCGTTTCCCCCTCGAGACCAAACGAGGAAGACAACCAAGGAACTCACACGTTGGCAATTTTACTTATTCAGTTATAGTTGCGGCACTTTACTAGTCAGGCTTAGATAATCATCCGGATAAAGTAAGCAGTGGGCACTTTTAGTTAACCATTCCGTTATAGTTGCAACAATTACTAAGCAGGTACAGATAGCATGAGATAAACCCCAAAACCCAGCAGTTGTTGGTACTTCTACTTAGCCATTCCGTTGTAGTGAAGCTGATTACTAATCATATCGGAATCAAGTCAATTTAAAACAGTAAACTTTAGTTATAGTTGTCTATGATCAGACATTGTGCTCCAAGTCGTCCATAACCGCGGACACGGCTTCTCGAAAAGATTTAACCCTGCAGGGGTGCACCAAAGTATCCACAGGCACTTCGACCCTTTTGCGGATCGGTTAACATACACCCATCGGTATGTCGGCGGGCCTAAGTCACGGCGTTCCCGGACTAAAGCAAGCACGGGGGCCACCCCACCGAGTCGACACCCATAACGGAGTCGGCCGGTCTCGAGACGGACTCGGGTTTGCGTCGGTGGCGATATCGACGACGCCCCAAACGGGGACTGTCCATACCGCGAAATCACTCCGCTTCCTAAACAGTACAGTGTGCTCCTCGCACAAACGTAAATAAAGCAGTAAACATGGCATAAGTACAGGATAGTAAAACACCTCAAACTAGTTGTGGCCCCCAGTACAATACTTTGAAATCGGGTAATTATCAATGGGGGGCCCATATCTCCCCACTGTGGTTAGCGCTCGATCTCGGGCAGTGTCAAGAACTCGGGTCTCTGAGGACACAAGTGGGCGGTCGGAAACCAAATCTTACCTATCACCCACCGATGCCTCTGCTTAATTCAATTTTAGTTGTTAAACAGGAATTAAAGTGAACAATAAGTAAACCATGATCATCTCCAACGTCAACATGCGGCAATTCTCCAACAAAGGTGGTACTTGACGACAAGCAAAACACTTGATCAAGCGACTACGACACGCGGGTCCAACTATCTACCAAACAACAGGTAATAGGATGTGTCCAAGGCTATATATGGCTGCAAGGGATATCACGATGCGAAACTAGAGCATCGCAACCACGTATAGCAAAAGATCAACAGGAGGAATAAATACTAGAAAAGTAAGATAGGTAGAAAGGGGAGATGCTACTTTGAAAACATTGACGAAGGTTCATCCGAAGATCGAGTGGCTTCGCATCAACTCAATGGCCTTATCCGCGAAGAAGCAAAACACTAGAAGAAACACCGGATGCAATATTTAATACAACGGCAGAAGATCGGCATGATGCATGTATGATGTATGGCATGGCAAGGTGCGATGCAATTAGGTCAAATTAAGTGGAACCAGGGTCCCGACACTTATTAGAGGGTTCATGTTGTTTAGCTACCCCGCAATTTAAATGTTGTTTAGCAATGCAACAGATAGCACCGGGTTCGCTACACCAATTTAAATGAGGCCAATATGAGACTAGAATTGCCCGCATGTGGGCCCCATATTTAATTATTAGGTGAATCGGCATAAGGCCCCCAAACCACAGACATGCATGCGAGTATGACAGTTCAATATGCAACAAGGTTATATTTCATTTATAAAATATGGTTTGCGGGAAGGGGTTCACACATTGAGGGGTCTCGACGAACTTGGGGTTCCGGGGTTCGGGGTCGGTCTCGGGGTCCAGGGTTCGACGGGTCGGTCTCGGCGGAAACATTCTCGAATAACGGGGCAGATCTTGAGTTCCGGGGAGAAGGCCTTGGTTCGACATCAGGCGATGGACCCGCCTGTCGGTGTCGTTCTGTCGTTCGCGAGGATCTTGCCGACGCGAAGTCGGTCGGTTGGCATCGGTGCAGAACTTGGTGTCGGGCGGAGTACTTGTCGCCCGGTGGCCGTCGGTCGAAGAACTTGACACCTCCGGTTCGATCTTGGCGTCAGGGTTCCTCCGTCCGGTGGGCGTCAGAAGGAGACCTTGGCGTCGCGGGTTCGGTCTTGGGATCCGGACCCGAGCGATCTTCGGGTCTGCGGAGAGCTTGGCGTTCTGCGGTCTTCGGCTCCGTGTGGCAGATCTTGTGGTCCCGAGGTGGAGGCCTCAGCGTTCCGTGTCGTTGCACATCAGGTTCGAGAGGGAGTACTGGAGGTTTCCATGTAGAAGATCTTGGAGCACATGTGGCTTCGGGTCCGGGGATCTCGGCGTCCGTAGTAGGTCTTGGCGCTCAGTTTGATGTTGTTTTTTCCCAGGTACCGCGGGTTCTCGGTGACGTTGGAGATCTCGTCTAACTTGCACAACACTCGGGCGGCCACCTGCTAGGCAGATCCTCCCAGAACGGCTCAAGCGATATGGATAGCACACAGCGGGCGAGAAGCGGCGAGGGTGCTCGACGCCCTGGTGGCGCCACGATGCGGAGCTGCTCATGTGAGACCCAGGCGCCCGGAGGCGCGGCCAGGCGGCTGGATGCGGGCGGCGAGTGCTGCGGCGAGGTCGAGGCGGCAGCGTCGTGGCGGAAGGTGGCTGCGGCAACCTTGAGGCAGGGCAGGGCGAGCAGGCGAGGAGCTTTCAGGCCGGGAGGGACCCGGAGGGAGGAGGCGCGGTGGGTGGAGCTGCGGCGGGCGGTGCTTGGGTCGCAGACGGGCCGAGGCGCCGGCCTTGGCGCAGGCGGGCAGCTCCCGAGCTTCAGCGGCGGCAGAGCTGGGAGGCAGAGGGCGCAGGCGGCCGGCGCCGGCTGCGAGCGAGGGGCTCAGGCGGCGTCTGCAGGAGAGAGAGAGAGGGGCCAGAGGGCGGCGGCTGGGGAGCTGGTGGGTGGCCAGAGCGAGGGCGGGCTGGCGAGGGAGGCAGGCGGGCGTCTGGGCGAGGTGATCTTGGGCAGGCGGTGGCCTTGGCCTGGGAACTGGGGAAGCCGGAGGAGGGCGGCAGCGGCCTTGGCAGCGCTGTGAGCTGGGGAGGAAGAAGAGGCCTCGGGGCGGGGGAGCGGTCGTGTTGGGGCGTGGGGCCCAGGGTGGGTCCCGCGGTGCGGTTGGACAGGGAGAGAGAGGGGCGGGTCGGGTGCAGAGGGTGAGCGTGCGTGCGTTAGCGTGCGTGTAGGTTTGAGAGGGAGAGAGAGGGAAGGGAGAGAGGGGGTCAGGTGATGTGTCAGTTTTAGATTGGTTAGGGGGGAGGGTTAGGTGAGGTGGCAGGATCTGAGTGGATGGGGTGAGGTGGAGGGTGTGTGTGGGTAGGGGACTGGGTAGCTTTAGGATTAATAGGGTGGGACTGGTTGGACCGAATTGTTGTATACGGGGGTGGTCGTTCGGGTCGGGTTGGCGCTCATTGCCCTACTAAAATAAATTAAATATTTTATTATTTATAAACGGACTTTTGCAAACCGATGCTAGACAAAATAAATAATCCGGACAAGTCCGGGTTTGGGGTTTTGAATAAAGGCAGGCGTTTAGTATAGAAAACAAAATTAGGGTTTTTAGCAAGATGGTTTCAAACAAATAGATGCATGCTGATGTTATGCTGATGCACCGAGACAAGACATGCGATTATGATGATGCTATGCACAAAAATCAACGCGATTTTCTAGTAGTGGTTTTGCGGGATGCCACAATTCGACACCACTAACAAGGGATCTCGCCCTCGAGATCCGCCTCATGGTACCGGAAGGAAGGTCGGCGGTCGGCGTCTTCTCGCTTCATGTAGATCTTCGCGACACCACTAACAATAGGTCGTTGTCCCTGATCGTCGAGAGAGCACTCCGGAACAAAAAGGTCGAAGGTAGAGGCATCAGCAAATTAAGCCACCTCTAGCTTCCGTGGAAGGAGTATAATTGCATCGATCCACCATTCAATGTACATAAGCGAATGATAAGAGTAGTGGTATGGTCGCGACTCCATCCCGCACTCAAAGCATTACTCTGTACACGAACAGATAGATTATGCAACCAACCCTCGGATTCAGACTGAAGATCTCGACAAGCGAGGTTCGGATCAAAGGAGTGATGCAGACTCTGCATCGGGGCTGGCGTAGAGGATGTCGTCGCGTCGGAAAACACCGGAAGGCACAAACAAGGAACAAAGAATGGTACCACAGTAGACGGATTCCTCAGGCAGCTTGAACACCGGATGGTAGAACACCGTTATTGAAGGAGGAAGCGAAACCCTAAAGGTACGACGGAAACCCAACCACGAGAATTCCTGGACTCGAAGAAAGGGATGAGAGCGGATTCAAAACACGTAGGGGTAAGAGGAGAATAGCAGAGGGGTAAGGAGTAAAATCAGACCTAATCAGAACTATCCAACCGATTTTTCAAAAATAGCTTTGACACTCTACTTCGGCCGTTAGCTAGGTTATCCTACAGGCTGGACTTGTGGGGTATCGCAACTGCTGAGCTCGATACCACTCAGAACACCCTCGAATCGGCCCTATGCAAGTTTTATCGAAACTCGCCAAACGCATAGAAGCGATTCAAGGTGCCCAGCACTTTCGTGCGGGTGGAAGCAAAGTAATAACATTACACAACAGTCCTCGATGGGACCCTGAGCAGATATATATACAGCGACTCAAAGAGTCAAGAATACAAATATACTGGTACTAAAGATCCAAATCACCTTGAAGCGATGAAGCGTCCGACTACGGACAAGATGCAAATGGGGCTAAGAGCCCGAAGAAAACCAATGGCGTCCATAACCCTTGAGCCAAGCGGAAGGGTAACCACCTTGGCGTCGATCTCAAAACCTGCTTAAACAAAAGGGGTGCGCAAAGGGCAAAGGAAAAAGAGGGCGTCGATCGAGGCCGATTGCAGCGAGGCTAGAATTCGGCGGTCCTCGCCTACATAGGTATGGTGGACTGAGCGGCAGCGGCAGCATGCACTAAACAACCTATAGAGACTCGATACAACTGGCGGCTATCAGAGAGGGGGAAGAAAGACCTATTCGGATCTAACCTAATACTAGCATCAAACAAACCCATCCTGGCGTTTCCCCCTCGAGACCAAACGAGGAAGTCAACCGAGGAACTCACACAGTTGGCAATTTTACTTATTCAGTTATAGTTGCGGCACTTTACTAGTCAGGCTTAGATAATCATCCGGATAAAGTAAGCAGTGGGCACTTTTAGTTAACCATTCCGTTATAGTTGCAACAATTACTAAGCAGGTACAGATAGCATGAGATAAACCCCAAAACCCAGCAGTTGTTGGTACTTCTACTTAGCCATTCCGTTGTAGTGAAGCTGATTACTAATCATATCGGAATCAAGTCAATTTAAAACAGTAAACTTTAGTTATAGTTGTCTATGATCAGACATTGTGCTCCAAGTCGTCCATAACCGCGGACACGGCTTCTCGAAAAGATTTAACCCTGCAGGGGTGCAAAGTATCCACAGCACTTGACCCTTTTGCGGATCGGTTAACATACACCCATCGGTATGTCGGGGCCTAAGTCACGACGTTCCCGGACCAAAAGCAAGCACGGGGCCACCCACCGAGTCGACACCAAGAACGGAGTCGGCCGGTCTCGAGACGGACTCGGGGTTTGCGTCGGTGGCGATATCGACGACGCCCCAAGCGGGGGCCCATACCGAAATCACTCACTTCTAAAATGACAGTGTGCTCCTCGCACAAACGTAAAGCGATAAACATGGCATAAGTACAGGATAGTAAAACACCTCAAACTAGTTGTGGCCCCAGACAATACTTTGAAATCGGTAATTATCAATGGGGGCCCATATCTCCCCACACGTGGTTAGCGCTCGATCTCGGAACAGTGTCAAGAACTCGGGTCCCTACGGGACACAAGTGGGATCGGAAACCAAATCTTACCTATCACCCACCGATGCCTCTCGCTTAATTCAATTTTAGTTGTTAAACAGGAATTAAAGTGAACAATAAGTAAACCATGATCATCTCCAACGTCAACATGCGGCAATTCTCCAACAAAGGTGGTACTTGACGACAAGCAAAACACTTGATCAGCGACTACGACATGGGTCCAACTATCTACCAAACAATGTAATAGGATGTGTCCAAGGCTATATATGGCTGCAAGGGATATCACGGGTGCGAAACTAGAGCATCAACACAGATAGCAAAGATCAGGAGGAATAAATACTAGAAAAGTAAGATAGGTAGAAAGGGGAGATGCTCGCTGAAAACATTGAAGGTTCATCCAAGATCGGCGAAGCTCACATCAACTCAACGGCCTTATCCGCGAAGAAGCAAAACACTAGAAGAAACACCGGATGCAATATTTAATACAACGGCAGAAGATCGGCATGATGCATGTATGATGTATGGCATGGCAAGGTGCGATGCAATTAGGTCAAATTAAGTGGAACCGGGGTCCCGACACTTATTAGAGGGTTCATGTTGTTTAGCTACCCCGCAATTTAAATGTTGTTTAGCAATGCAACAGATAGCACCGGGTTCGCTACACCAATTTAAATGAGGCCAATATGAGACTAGAATTGCCCGCATGTGGGCCCCATATTTAATTATTAGGTGAATCGGCATAAGGCCCCCAAACCACAGACATGCATGCGAGTATGACAGTTCAATATGCAACAAGGTTATATTTCATTTATAAAATATGGTTTGCGGGAAGGGGTTCACACATTGAGGGGTCTCGACGAACTTGGGGTTCCGGGGTTCGGGGTCGGTCTCGGGGTCCGAGTTCGGGGTCGGTCTCGTGAAACATTCTCGAATAACGGGCAGATCTTGAGTTCGGGAGGCCTTGGTTCGACATCGGGCGCAGCGGACCCATACGGTTTGTCGTTCACTGCCGTTGTGAGGATCTTGCCGGTCTGCGGTGTGGTTGGCATCCGGGGTGCAGAACTTGGTGTCCGGGCGGAGTACTTGTCGCATCGGTAGCCGTCGGGTCGAAGAACTTGACACTCCAGGGTTCGATCTTGGCGTCCGAGGGTTCCTCCGAGTCCGTGGGGCGTCTGAGAAGGAGACCTTGGCGTGCGGGTTCGGTCTTCGGGATCCGGGCCCGACGAGATTCGGTCTTCGGGGTCCTGCGGGAGAGCTTGGCGTTCTGCGGTCTTCGGCTCCGTGTGGCAGATCTTGTGGTCCCGAGGTGGAGGCCTCAGTGTTCCGTGTCGTTGAACATCAGGTTCGAGAGGGAGTACTGGAGGTTTCCATGTAGAAGATCTTGGCGCACATGTGGCTTCGGGTCCGGGGATCTCGGCGTCCGTAGTAGGTCTTGGCGCTCAGTTTGATGTTGTTTTTTCCCAGGTACCGCGGGTTCTCGGTGACGTTGGAGATCTCGTCTAACTTGCACAACACTCGGGCGGCCACCTGCTAGGCAGATCCTCCCAGAACGGCTCAAGCGATATGGATAGCACACACGCGGGGAAGACCGAGGCGAGGCAGGTGCTCGGGCCTGGTGGCGGCCACTGATGCGGAGCGGCTCGTATGAGACCCAGCGCCGGCGGAGGACGCGGCTGAGGCGGTGGATGCGGGGCGACGGCGCCGCAGCGGCGAGTCGAAGGCGCAGGCGCGGTCATGGCGAGAGGGTGGGGCGGCCTGGGCGACGACGCAGGCCGGCAAGGACTGGGCGGGGAGGAGCTCGCTGCGAGGCCGGGGGACGCTTGAGGAGGAGGCGCGGGTGGAGCTGCGGCGGGCGGTGCTTGGGGTCGCATGAGCAGGCCGAGGCCGGTGGCCCAGGCGGGCGGCGGCTCCGGGCTTCGGCGGCGGCCGGGAGCACTGTGAGACGGGCCGCAGGCTGCGGCGGCACTCTGGCTGCGAGCGGGGGCTTTGGGCAGGCGGCTGTGAGAGAGAGAGAGGGGGACGCGAGGAGAGCGGCGGCTGGGAGGCTGGTGGGCGTGGCGAGCGGAGGCGGGCAGGTGGAGACGGGGAGGCAGGCGGGCGTCTGTGGAGGTGATGCGGGCCGGGCGGTGGCCTTGCGCCGGCGAAGCCTGAGGAAGCGCGGAGGGCCTGTGTGGCCGGCGTGAGCCTGGGGAGGAAGAAGAGGCCTCGGGGCGGGGGGAGCGGTCGTGTTGGGGCGTGGGGCCCAGGGTGGGTCCCGCGGGGCGGTTGGACAGGGAGAGAGAGGGGCGGGTCGGGTGCAGAGGGTGAGCGTGCGTGCGTTAGCGTGCGTGTAGTGTGCTGTGGGTTTGAGAGGGAGAGAGAGGGAAGGGAGAGAGGGGGTCAGGTGATGTGTCAGTTTTAGATTGGTTAGGGGGGGAGGGTTAGGTGAGGTGGCAGGATCTGAGTGGATGGGGTGAGGTGGAGGGTGTGTGTGGGTAGGGGACTGGGTAGCTTTAGGATTAATAGGGTGGGACTGGTTGGACCGAATTGTTGTATACGGGGGTGGTCGTTCGGGTCGGGTTGGCCCGTTCGACTGCCCCTACTAAAATAAATTAAATATTTTATTATTTATAAACGGGACTTTTGCAAACCGATGCTAGACAAAATAAATAATCCGGACAAGCCCGGGTTTTGGGGTTTTGAATAAAGACGGGGCGTTTAGTATAGAAAAAAAAATTAGGGTTTTTAGCAAGATGGTTTCAAACAAATAGATGCATGCTGATGTTATGCTGATGCACCGAGACAAGACATGCGATTATGATGATGCGATGCACAAAAATCAACGTGATTTTCTAGTAGTGGTTTTGCGGGATGCCACAACCAACGACCCCAGGCCAGCGACCAACTTCGTCGCCGCCAATGGTCAGCCCGTCGACGCCCGCACCCACATCATCAACAACCAAAGCTGGCGCGCACGCCAGCCCGACAACCTGCGACACACCCTAACAAATCGCCGCGATGGCGAGCCGATGGGGTCGCTAAGCCGATTCGGGCCTCGGTGCTTCGGACCGATGATCCGAGGCGAAAAATACCCGGAGAACTTCAAAGCGCCGAAGGAAATAGAAAAGTACGACCCTTCGTACGACCCCTTCGTGTGGCTGGACACCTACCTCATGGCGATGGGGATCGCAGGCCACACCGACCTGCTAGCCGCCCGCTACCTCCCCATGATGATGGAGGCAGCGTGCAGGCAGTGGATCAACACTCTCCCCCCCGGATAGCATAGACTCCTGGGAAGAGATGCGCGATTCCTTTGTGAGGCACTTCGAGGGTTCCTACACCCGCGCCACCACCATCGAGGACACAGGCGATCGTCCGGGGACCCATGAGTCGACCCGAAGCTGGGTCCAATGATGGCAAGAGCTATGTTACAACGTGGCCGGCATCCACCCGGACACCGCGATCCACTGCTTCAAGACCTCGTGCCGCTACGAGCCCTTGGTCGCCAAGCTCAAACGAGCATATCGCACACTCGACAACATACCGGACCTCCTCGAGATCGCCAAAAGATACGCGGAGGAAGACCCCAACCAGGAAACCGGCGACGAGTCGGGAGGTCAACGCCACACGAACGGCAACGACAATGGACGACGGTCCGACCTACGCTACAGCAACACTCGCCTCACCGGAAAGCGCCGCAGTGACGGGCGAGTCGACTTCAGAGTTAATGCCGCACGCGCAGCTGAGCCCAAGAGCTTCCGCCGTGACGGAGGACAACGCCGCGACGGCGGCAACTACAAGGCGAAACCAAGGTTCGACCCCGCGGCCCTCCTTAACCAGCCTTGTGAGTTTCACAGCAGGGAAGGGAAGCCCGCCATGCACACGACCGCCGACTGCCACTCTCTCAAGGAGATCGAGAAGGCACGGTGAGCACAGGAGGACCCCGACAACAACCCGCCAAACGGTGGAAAATTCGGCAGTGTGGCCGGCTCGCTCCACACCTTCACAGGCTTCAACACGAAGCGCGAGAAGAAGGTCATCGCCCGCACCGTCGCCGTCAATGCGGTGGCCCAGGTGGACGTTCTCCAGTTCCTCAACTGGTCGGAGCAGCCCATCACCTGGAGCCGCCAGGACCACTCGCCACGCATCGAGTACCCAGGCCGAGTCGCCCTGGTGGTCAAGCCCAAGGTGGGAGATTATTGGCTCCCCAAGACAATGATGGACGGTGGCAGCTCCATCAACATCCTGTACCTGGACAACTTCAGGCGATTGCGGCTCCCGCAGTCGATGGTCGAGACGACCTACACCATGTTCCACAGCATCGTTCCCGGTCGGAAGGCGTACCCGATCGGCAAGGTCACACGGTCTACCGGCACACCAACAAACTTCGCCGAGCGGATCGTCTTTGAGCTGGTACCCTTACCATCTGCGTCTGGGGCACCAGCGTTCGCCAAGTTCATGGCAGCGCCCACTACGCGTCTGTGCGATGAAGCTCCGGGCGCGGCATCATCACCATCAACGGCGACCCCGACATGGCCGCCGAGTGCGAGGCCAAAGGAGCCGAACTCGTCGACGCCGTCATCGCGGCAGAGGCCAACCACGCCGACGAGCTCGCCAAGTACGCGAGCGGGGTCAACAACGACGACCCCACCATACTCAAGAAGCCCAATTCGGAGGGCGCCAACACCTCAGCCTTCGAGGCAACGACGCACACCCGCACCGTCGAGCTGGTCCCAGGTGACTCCAGCCAGACGGTGACGATCGGGACGGGCATGAGCCCAGCATAGGAAGGCGCGCTCATCGAGTTCCTCCGTGAGAACAGGGACATCTTCGCATGGAAGCCCTCTGACATGCCTGGTGTCCCTAGGGAACTCGCTAAGCACAAACTCAACGCCGACCCTAAAGTGCGACCCGTCAAGCAGTCGCTGCGGCCCTTCAATGAAGAGTGCCGCCGAGCCATCGCCGAGGAGGTGCAGCGTCTACTCGATGCAGGCTTCATCCGGCCAATAAAATACTCCAAGTGGCTGGCAAACCCAGTCCTGGTCGAGAAGAAAAATGGGACCTGGAGGATGTGTATCGACTACACAAACTTAAACAGCGCCTGCCCGAAGGAGCAATTCGTCCTCCCGCGGATCGACCAAATAATCGACTCCACCGCGGGATCGGAGTCGCTGTGTTTCCTCGACACCTACTCTGGGTACAACCAGATCAAAATGGTTGTCGAGGACGAGGAAAAGACGGCGTTCATCACTCCATTCGGAGCCTTCTGCTACACCGCCATGACCTTCGGCCTCAAGAACGCTGGGGCGACCTACCAGCGGTGCATGCAGGAATGCCTTGCGAGCCAAATTGGCCGCAATATCCACGTCTACATCGACGACGTGGTAGTGAAGTCCGCTCGCCAGGGCGATCTACTCGCCGACCTGGCGGAAACATTCGCCAACCTACGGAAGTACAAGATAAAGCTAAACCCAGGCAAATGCACCTTCGGCGTACCAGCAGGGCAACTACTGGGGTACGTCGTCTCCAAGCGTGGGATCGAGGCAAACCCCACCAAGATCGACACGATCGCTCGACTCGGCAAAGCCGAGTGCCTGCGCGACGTCCAGAAGCTGGCCGGGCGAGTCGCGTCTCTCAGCCGCTTCATCCCCCGATTGGGCGAAAAGGCGATGCCCCTATACCGCCTGATGCGGAAGAACCCCACCTTCCAGTGGGACAAGGAGGCGGACGACACACTCCGCGACCTCAAGAAGGTGCTAATCGCAGCACCGCTACTCGCCGCCCCCGTCGACAAAGAACCCATGCTGGTCTACATCGCAGCTTCCGAATGCGTTGTCAGCGCCGTCATGGTCGTCGAGCGGCCAGAGGAAGGAAAGGAGCGCCCGGTACAACGACCGGTGTACTATATCAGCGAGGTACTCACCGAGTCACGCCAAAGATACCCACGATGCAACGGGTGTACGCAGTCTTCAGAGCACAACGGCGACTGCCGCACTACTTCCAGGAGCACCCGATCACGGTCGTCTCCCCAGCACCGTTGCAGGACATCATCCACAACTGTGAGGCGACCGGGCGAGTTGCCAAGTGGGCCATCGAAATCGGCGTCCACAACATCAAGTATGAGCCACGAAAATCAATCAAGTCGCAGGCTCTCGCGGACTTCATCGCCAACTGGGAAGAGGCCCAGCAGCCGGAAAAGCTTCCGTACCTCCACTACTGGAGCCTGCACTTCGACGTCTCCAAGAACGCAGACGGCGCGGGAGCAGGGATCGTGTTGACTTCCCCGAAGGGTGACAAGCTCCGCTACGTCCTCTGTCTCGACTTCACCCCCTGCACCAACAACATGGCCGAGTACGAGGCACTACTCCACGGCATGCGAGCTGCCAAGGAGATGAATGTCAATCGCCTACGCTGCTACGGAGACTCCGACCTCGTCGCTGGGCAAGTCGCTGGCACCTGCGACGCCGTCTCTCCCACCATGGCGGCATACCGCCAAGCAGTGGACAAGCTGGGCAGACACTCCGCAGGCTACTCCGTCGAGTGGATCGACAGGCAGAAGAACAAGGAGGCCGACACACTCTCTCGCATCAGTTCGGCTCGACTCGCACCACCCGCCGGCGTCTTCCTCGACACGATCACCAAGCCGTCCGTCTCTCACCCAAGCTAGATCGACATCGGAGTCCCGCTCCAACCAGAGGCAGCCTTGGTTGCACTCATCTCCGAGCCAGAAGACTGGACTAGGCCGTACATCGCCTACCTGGAGGGAGGCACCTTGCCGGCAGACGAAACAGACGCCCGTATGATAACGCGACGCTGCAAATCCTTCGTCATCATCGACGGCAAGCTCCACAAGCGCAGCGTGACCGGCGTGTTCCAACGCTGCGTCCAACCCGCCGAAGGACGCAAGATCCTCCACGACATCCACTCCGGCGAATGCGGCCACCACGCCGGAGCCCGCTCTCTGGTCGCAAAGGCTATGCGACACGGCTTCTACTGGCCCACCGCACACGCCGACGCCCTCGACATTGTCCAGCGGTGCGCCGGGTGCCAGAAGTACGCCAACCAGACACACGTGCCGAGCTCAGCGCTCAAGACAATCACCATCACCTGGCCATTTGCCGTGTGGGGCATGGACATGGTAGGCCCTTTCAAAAAGGCCCCCTCCGGCTTCACCCACCACCTGGTCGCGGTCGATAAATTCACAAAGTGGGTGGAGGCCAAGCCAGTCCGGAAATGCGACGGGAAGACCGCCACCAAATTCCTACGCGATCTCATATATCGCTACGGGTTCCCAAACAGCATCATCACGGACAACGACACTAACTTCGCCAAAGGAGCCATGGCCGAGTTCTGCGAGGAACATCACATCCGACTCGACCTCGCGTCAGTCGCCCACCCGGAGTCCAACGGCCAGGCGGAACGGGCCAACCAGAGCATCCTCCACGGCCTGAAGCCGCGGCTCCAAGTACCACTCGAGCGCACCGCCAGGTGCTGGGTCGAGGAGCTACCCTCCGTCATATGGGATATCCGCACCTCGGTCAATAGGTCGACAGGGTTCACCCCCTTCTTCATGGTGTACGGCGCCGAGGCAGTCATGCCCACCAACCTCGAGCACGACTCGCCAAGGGTCGTCCACTACACGGAGGCTGCGAACGAACTTGCACGTCAGGATGGAGTCGATCAACTCGACGAGGCACGCGACCTAGCTCGCTCACGCACTGCCATCTACCAGCAAGGACTCCGCCGCTACCACAGCCGGCGGGTGAAAAATCGCACCTTCCAGGAAGGCGACCTGGTGCTGCGCCTCATCCAGGACAAGAAGGGCATGCACAACCTCTCCCCCCCATGGGAGGGACCATTCTCCATCGGGCGAGTACTCGACAACGACGCCTACTACCTCACCGACATCCGCGGAGACGGAAAACTCGACGTCAAGCGACCATGGAATGTAAACCTCCTACGGAAGTTCTACTCCTAGAACTCCACATATGTTTCCTCCAGTCGCTATGAAATAAAACATATTGGTTACCGCAAAATGTGCCTACTCTCCGTGTCTTGTGCCACTCGCACTCGTAGTAACAGCACCAAGCTAACTGCAGGAGTCAACCTCTGGTACAGCGATCGGCACGGCCAAGAAGTGCGCTACGAGGGCACTGGGTTACCCCAGGACTCGTACCGTCCACGAAAAACGTCTACCCGGAGCCCCATTGGAGTCGCCTAGCTCGACTGGCTTACCGAGCCAAGACAACTGCCTCCGCTCCTCACAGCGACCATGATCCTCCGCATCCTCGACACAGCGACTCGAACGGCCAAGTACCATGCTCGGGGACGACCATTTCAGCACGAGCGACTAGGAAAATGCTGGCAAATGCAGGCGTGCCCAGGACTCGCCATGCGACTGACCCAACGGGCCAGGCAGGAGTGATGCGCTCACTCTGACGCGCCCAGTCCTCACCCACCCTAGAGCTGCGACTAGAACCACCAAGTACCACGCTCAGGGACTCGGCTACCCGACCTCGTTCGCGCAAGGGAAAGCGATGAAGTAAAGAGCACTCATGGGAGTCGCCCTGCGACTGGCTTTCCAAGCTCGGGCGAGTCGACCTCAATAACAAAACGCTCAAAACCGCAAACACATAAACAAACGAGGTAAACCCCATAAAAAGGGCGGACGCGCTCGAGGACTCGTTCAACCCTCAATCTTAAACGCAAGACAATTCACAAAATAACACGATATCCCATTGTAGCAGATCAAAGTTGTTACAAAATACAAGTTGCGCCTAATGGCCGAACTGCTAATAACGCCCCAGGGCACAACGTTTTATTCCGCAGGCTTCGACGTCGACTCGTCGTCACCCTTGCGGTTGCGAATGAAGGGAGTGTACGGGTTTGACGGGTACGTCGTCAGCTCACCCGCCATCGCCGCATGGAAGGGATGCTCGATCTTGAAGTCCCGGTGCGGAAGCTCGGGGTCGTTGGGCGCGACGATCGTCTCCTGATAAGGAAGGAGATCGCCCATCGACCAGACACGATCGGAGTATACCGCGGCACGGTCCGTCAGCTTCAGCACCTCGGCAATCTCCACCGAGCCCGTCGACGATGGGTATCCACTCGTCATGTCGTCCAGATCGAAATCCTCCGGGAAGTGGGTGAGGCCAAGGCTGAGCGCCGTCGCCGCCTCGCGCCGGAACGCCGACCGCGTCATGAACTCGACAATCGACGGCGCCTTCTCCAAGTACCGCCACACTTCGACAAGGTCGCTGGGAATCACTTACGTGGGCGACATCTCCTGAAGATACGCCCGAATGCAAGCCGCGGACAAAGTGGCCAAGTCGACCAGAGTGGCCACACACTGCCGCGCGTCGTACGACTGCACCTCCTCCGCGCTGGCGATGATCCGACCTGAGGCAGAGGGTGGCAGTGAGTACATCAAAGATCACACAATGCAAATATTACAGGCAGAGGCAGGCACACTTACCAATCAAAGGACGAGAGAGATCCGTGATGAAGCTTTGAAGAGAGGAGTAGTCGTCTTGTAGCCCAGCAACAAGGGCGTCAGAGACCTTACGCTCCTCAGCGGTGGCCGTAATAGCAGCCTTGGCCCGCCCATTCGCTGAACTCGCCTCCTCCTTCGCTTCCTTAAGCTCGCGCTCAAGGTCGGCGATCCGCTTCTCAGCCGAGCTCAACGCAGATTGAGCCGCCGTCAATTCACTCGCCGGGACAAGGCCATGGCGGACCTCCTCTGCCTTCGCAACAATCGCCTGGAGTCCCTTGTTTGCCTCTTGGACGGTGACAAGTTCCTTCTCCGCGCGACATTTCGCAGCAAGCCGGTCGGCTGATTCACGCTGCAAACCCTGTGCAAAAAATCAAACAGTTAACAAAAACGAAATCCTAAGTGCCCACCCGCTGAAATTCAGCGAATGGACACTCGGGGACTGGAGATCAAAAATTCTAAGTGCCCACCCGCTGAAATTCAGCGAATGGAAACTCGGGGACTGGAGATAAAAAATCATAAGCGCCCACCCGTTGAAATTCAGCGATTGCGCACTCAGGGACTGGGCGCGAGAAATAAAAACAAAACACCAAAAGAATCTGACCACTGGAATTCAGTGGCCCGATCCTTGGGGACTGGACATACCTGGATGGCTGCGCCAAGCATGCCATGAAGCTGTAGCGCGTCCACAGATGCGAGAAGAGCCGGAGTGTGCCCGCGACGCTGCTCGACCTCCGTTTCAGCGACCCCGGGTATGCGGCTCGATGGCGTGGTACCACTCGCCATAGCCGCTCTGGCCATGAAGCGGGGGAAGGTCACGATGGATGCGCCAGCACCAAAAGAGGCCGGCTTGGCCATCCCAGGCGAGGAAGCACCCTCCTTGATCATCAAGGCCGCCTCCGCCGCAGGATCACTCAGAGCAATCGTTGTGTCGTCAGACACCATGACGACATCGTCTCCCTTGGCCTTCTTGGCACTGTCTGTGGTGGCAGCGACCTCATCAGCCTTCCTCTTCCGAGAGGGATCCTCCTCGGTGACGACTGGCAACACTTTGGCCACGGACGGGTGGCCTATCTTTTTAACTCCAGTCCTGCAAATTGGTTACATGAGCAAAGTGGTCCAAATACAACGAAAAGTAAGGCAGGAGAATAAAACTCACTTGGCGACTGGTATGAACCGCAGCCCCGTGCGGATTCTAGCAGGCTTCTCCAGTTCGGGGCCCAGTTTCCGACCAAGGCCCATCTCCAGAACGTCATGCGCCCAAGACACGGACGGCCTCTTAGTTGACGAAGCCGCGATAGGAGCCTCCGAAACAATTTCGGCAGGAGCTCTCACAGAGGCGAAGCTGCCTGGTGGACCAGCCCGACCGAGAGCGGGGGAGGAATCGAGGCCAGAGGTACCTCACTCAGGACGGCGGTGGCATAAGGTGTTGCCGTCGTCTGTGGCGCTTCATCCCTGGCCAGGCTGGTGGCGTCGGAACTACTCGCCGAATGAGGCGGAGATGCCTGTCTCGCTGGCTTCGTCTTCCTCTTCGGAGGGGCCTTCACTTCCTTCTTCTTCTTCTTCTTTTTCGACGTAGTGGCCTCGCGACACGAGGTGTGCTCGGGAAGCTCGTCGTCGTCATCGTCATGACGCTCAAGACTTCTAATCGCCTCGAGTTCGCATTGATGCTGCCCGCGAGTTTTAACCAGTGGGGCGGCCTCTTCCTCGGACTCATCGTCTTCATCGCTCCTGTCGCTCTCGACGCCGCCCTTGGTGGGAGGCGACTCGCCCCCATCCTGTACGGACGAGCTTGAGTTCTCGTCGTCCGCGGGCGGAAGCCACCCTTCCACCACTTGAAATAACTGCATCAAGCACGAAGTAATATCAACATAACTGCGATATCATCAACTGCGACTGCGAATGGTAGAAAGTGACTTACCGTCGGAGCTGGATGCTTCGCGGTGTAGGGGCGACCCCAGCCTTCGCGTCTAGGTACACCGCCTGGGTGATCTTCTTCAACACCGGGACGTAGTCCTCGAGTGTCCACTCGGCGAGGCAGGATTTCGTCGAGTCTTCCCAGCCCATGTAATCGTACATGTAATGGTCACGGTGGGCGAGGGGAACGAGTCGCCGCCCAAGCCAACAGTTGTACAAATTGATGGTCTGAAGACCCTTCTTCTTTAGCCCGCGGATGGTTTGAAGCATCTCATCCACGACCATCCGCTGGTCTGTTGGGAGCTTGCCGACTTGGAGTCGGCATGGTTTGGGCCGGTCGACGGAGTACCTTGGGATCGCCACCTCGCCGTCTGGAGTCGCCTCGGTGACGTAAAACCAGGACTTGTTCCACTCGCTTGCCGCCTTGGCAGGTAGCATCAGGTCGAAGAAGGAGGCTTTCGACTTGACCTGGAACGTCAGGCCACCCGCCGCCAGCATTGGGCCGCCTGATTCTTCACGACTAATCCTCCCGTGGAACAGATCTTGCCACGAAGTAGGGCCTGCGGCCGGTAGCACTCATGAGCGCCACGAAGATGGCGAGCTGCTCGATGCTATCGGGCCCAGTCCGATGGCTGAATCTCGTAGAAGCGCGAGCCGGAAGAAGAAGAGAGATGTGGGAAACCCAGCCCCGCTCGGTGGCTGGTGAAGCGAGCAATTCTCCCTCGCGGGTCGAGTCACCTCTCGGCGCGGGGATCTGCCCACCTGCCGCGCGGGATCGGCTTCCTCGAAAGACGCCAGTAGCTCTCTCGTGCAATTGGATCTGCCCCATGGTTCGGCGGAGGGAGCCATTGGCGGAAAGGTTCGTGGAGGTCGGAGGATTTTGGATCGGTTGGATCGCGATGCGGAGGAAAACGGAGATGCGCGAAATCGGAGGAAATGACGAGAGGGTGGTTCTCCGATCGCCTACCATTTCCTTTATATAGCAGTTGTTACCCGCCAAATCAGGGGGCCATTACCACGCGGTGATTACGCCAAAAGTTACCGTTGGATTACTCCAACGGATAGTTTTGACTGCGTCTGACGGTCCAACTTCATCCATTCTACTCGCCGACCTTATCACTACAACAGTGACTAAATATTTCGCCGAGCTGCGACCAGAATGACTAGTTTTTTCCTTTATTCAGGAGCCCGCCATCGATTCGACTGGGTGTCCGCACTGGACCCGTATGCTCCGACTGATAGCAACCACCTGCGCCCAATCGACGACGGCCTCGGGGACTACTGATGGGGATATGCCTACCGGGGTGTACCCAGCAGGCGTTCCGATCGCCCGAGGCTGGCGAGTGGGCCTGCAGGACGGCGGCTGGATCAAGACCTGGCGTGGATCCAAGCGACTGGAAGCTGAAGGCCCAAGAGAGTAGATAGGCCCAGTCGGATTAGGTTAAACGAGTACCGAAACCTTAACTGATTCGGTTGATATATGTAAACCCTAGGGGGGTGAGTCTATATAAACCTCCCTACAGGGCGTGTAGAGGATATGTTCCACCATCCACCCAAGCGACTCGCCGCCTAGCCGTCGAGCTCGCCCCATTGTACCATCATCATAATACAATCTAGCAGGAGTAGGTATTTACCCTCCGGGGGTCCGAACCTGGGTAAAACCCTGTGTCTCCGCCCTCATCTCGCACTGCAGATGGATGGCCGCCCTTTCCCTTTGTTCTACTACTCGCTGCTGATTGCAGCGTCTGCCATGGTCATTCCCATGACACATGTAGGTCGTGACGAAGCGACCGGATCCGGCGTGGAGGTCGCCGGAGTTCTCTGATCTAGAGTCAGAGTCGAAGATCCCTAGGATAGATGGATCCTCGAAATCCCCCATGTTGGAGACTTGGGTGATGAAGCCCACTGGCGACATGGCGACAATGGATCCGGCGACTGAGGACAGGGTCGTCGAGTCGGTGTTGTCGTTGAGGCCCACGTTGTCCACGGCCGCGTTGGTCTCGGCCACGTTGCTGGTAGCCGAGTCGTACTCGGAGGCGAGGTGGTGGATGGTGCGGACCTGGCTCTCAGAGAGCCGATCGCACGGAGGAGACTCGCGGATGCGCGCCGAGTCCTCCGAGAAGATGACGTAGGTGAAGCCGACAAAGAGGCTGATCATGCCAACCGGCATGATGACGCTTTGGGTGACCGGGCGTGACGCCAGGACGTAGCTGCTGGGCAAGATATGGAGGATCTCACCAATGGCGATCAAGCAACCGGTGGCGATCGTCCGGTTGATGGGCAGATAGGGTCTCGTCGCAGAACACAAGCCTGACCGGCCAGGCCCCATGGTGGGCGCCACTTTCGTGGGAATGGCCACGGAAGATGCTGCGATTGGCAGCGAGTAGTAGAATGAGAGGAAAGGGAGGCCATCCATCTGCGGTGCGATATGAGGGCAAAGACACAGGGATTTACCTAGGTTCGGCCCCCCAGAGGGTAAATACCTACTCCTTCTAGATTGTATTGATGCGAGAGTACAAAGGGCGAGCTCGGTCGCTAGGCGGCGAGTCGAGGGGGTGTATGATGGAACGTAAGTGTTATGCGTGCCCTAGGGAGGTTTATATAGAGTTACCTCGCTAGGGTTTAGAGATCTAAAACCGAGATAGATAAGGACTTGGAGGGTTTTGACCTAATTCGACTGGGCCTAACTATACTTCTGGACCTTCAGCTTCCAATCACTGGGCTTCCTCTTGGGTCGCGGACCCGTCGTCGTCCTGCAGGCCCACCCGCTAGGAGTATGATCCAGTAGGGAACGTCCCGCTAGGTATACCCCACTCGGCATATCCACATCACCTTGTAGCTTTCGGAGCAGGCCATAGAATAAGCCCCCTTGTCTCCACAACCAAGAAGAATGTTTTCCACCCACTGCAACAGAGAGCCACCAAGCAAGCCCCCAACACGGGGAGCCAAGACTATCATGTTGAGTTTGAGGTTGCCACGCTGCCAGGGAACTCCCCCTCGCCTCCTCGACCGGCTAGGAGTACCCTAGATTCGCGCTTAGCCACAACATCACCATCTTCCCCCTCACTACCGCAGCCAGCCAGGAAGAAAACGAGTTTGCAGCACCTAGCCCTCACAAGGTGGACCACGCCACCAGATTTATTTAGGGAAGCATCTATCTTCCCCATCACTCCCCATTCTGACCGACAGAGTAGTAGCAACAGGAGGAAATATCCTAAAATCTCCGGGATCTAGGCGTGATACGTTGCAAACGTATCTAGAATTTTTTATGCTCCATGCTTGTTTTGCACAATTTATATTATGTTTGGTCCACACTTTCTGTCACTTTTATGCATTTTCTGGAACTAAACTATTAACAATATGCCACAGTGCCAGTTCCTGTTTTCTGCTATTTTTGGTTTCAGAAAAACTAGTAAAGAAATATTCTTGGAATTGGACGAAAGAAAAGCCAAAGTTCCTATTTTTCTTGACATGACATGGAGTCCGAAGGAGAGACGAAGAGGCGCCACGAGGAAGACACACCAGGTAGCCGTGCGGGACCACCCTAGGCCGCGCCAGGCCATGGTGTGGGCCCCTCGGGCGTCAACCGACCTTCCCCCTTCGCCTATATAAACCCCCGAGGTAGAAACCCTAAGAACCCAATCAGAATTCCACGAAAAAGTACTTAGCTGTTGCCACCGTCGTCCCTAGATCGGGAGGGTTCTGAAGCTCTTCCCGGCACCCTGATGGAGAGGGGAGATCATCCCGGAGGCCTTCTTCATCACCATGCCAACCTCCGGAGTGATGCGTGATTAGTTCATCCTTGGACTATGGGTTTAAAGCAGTAGCTAGATGGTTGTTTCTCCTATTTTTGCTACCATGTTTAGATCTTGTGAGCTGCCTATCATGATCAAGATCATCTTATTGTAATCCTATATGTTGTGTTTGCGGGATCCGATGGATATTGATTATTGTTCTATCATGTCTATGTTATTTGTGATCTTGCATGCTCTATGTTTCTAGTAGTTACTTTGGCCAAGTATTTGCTTGTGACTCCAGGAGGGGCTATTTATGCTCGATAGTAGGTTCATACCTCTAGTAATCTGGGAGAGTGACCAAAACTTCTAAGATTGTAGATGTTGTTGCTACTAGGGAGAAAACAACAATCCTTTGCCCAAGGGAAATTGTATTGTTTACATTACACACTTTGCTTAATGCAATTATCTATTCCTTGCAACTTAATACCCGAGGGTTGTTCGAATGATTTCCCGGAGGTGGATTATTAGTCATTTTGTAATGCCCAAATGAATCTGATAGTGATTATTATGTCATGTACATGCATTGTTATGCATTCTTTATTTGTTAATTGCCTCGCTGTAATTTGTTCACACAGCATGTTATTAATCTTATGGAGAAAACACCTCTAGTGAACTATGGACCCCGGTCCATTCCTTCCCATTGATATTCTATCTACTATTTACTTTACTTTATGCAATTACCACAAGCAATTACTATCTTCCACACTATACGTTTAATCCTTTGTTTTCAGCAAAACCAGTGAGCTTGACAACCTCATTGATAAGTTGGGGCAGAGTATTTTGGTTGTGTTGTGTGAAGATTCCACGTTGCTAGCAACACCTTCAGAAGTGGTTTCTTTATCCTACTATTTTGATAACCTTGGTTCTATAACCGACAGAAACTTGCTGCTATGCTCATCATACCTTCCTCTTGGGGTTCCAACGGGATCTACATCAACTAAGTCAGGAGCTAGTCCGCAAGATCAGAGCTCGACACTTTGGATCACCGAAGTTGACGGGGAAAGGTCCGGTGATGGCACCATCCCAGCCCCCGCTCGCGTGGCACATAGACGAGAACTTGACAAGCACGTGGGAAGAAAGGAACAACCAGCAGAACAAATGTGTTTGCAGAAAAGAACGAACAGAAACTGTAGGTAAAAGCGGCCATTCCCTTTCTCAAAACCCTACCCCCAGGGGGGGAAGACATTGCCCAGCAAGGAGATAGTGGGGGCAAGAGTCACTTTGGGAGGGTGAAGTTGTTTCCCGTACTATGCCTCCTGAGGGGTGGAGGCGTCTCGGGCCTTCCGCGCCCTCCGGCGCGGTCGTCACCCTGTGACTCCCCCGCCATCCCCTGGGCCTCCTGAGGGGCTACAGGTCCGGGGCTTTTGTGCGCGGATCCTTGTCGCACTTTCTTATCCGCTGGCACCTTCTCTTGATGTCGTGCTCCTCTCTCACCTTCCTGAGTCTGACGCATTCTCGGGTGTCATGGCCTTGCCTCTGGTGGAAGACGCAGTACGGGCCTTGGTCAGGCGCTCGGCCTGCACCTTGCCACGCTAGGTGCTTCATGCGGCTTTCGTTGTGCTCTGGCCAGCGCTTCCCCCGGGATCCATTGTCGTATCTTCTAACTCCCTGTCGCTACGGGAGAACAGGTTACCCGTTTCCTCCTTGTCACAGTGATCGGCCACCGCAAAGAGCTCAGAAATTATTGTGAGGTTCTCTCTGGGCGGCCAATCCTACCGAGCACTCGGGTGTCACAACACCTTCGGCAAAGACGCGATGACCTCTGCATTTTAAGCCCTTGCAACCATGATGACTATCTAGTTGAAGCATTGCAGGTATTTGCATAGAGTTTCTTCTGGGCCCTGCCTGACCCTCCTGAGGTCGTCACAGGCGCACACCCACCTGTCCGGGTCCCTGAACTTGGAGACGAAAAGTCCACAAAGCTCTGACCATGAGCTGATGGACCCTCCGGAAGGTTGAGTAGCCAGGCGCGGGCCTCCCCCGCCAAGCCCATGGGGAACCAGTTAGCAAGGACGCGGTCGTCCCCTCCTCCTTCCTTAACTCCCGTGGTGTAGAGCTGCAAGAACTCCGTGGGGTTGGTGGTTCCGTCGTAGCGTGGTGGCATATCTGGCTTGAACTTGGTTGGCCACACCACCCTGCGGAGGCGTTCGACCAGGTCCGGGCAGCTAGAGCAGCTGATGGCCACACCTCCGGCGAGGGCCACTCTGTTCTGGATCCCGACCGCTGATATGGTCTGGAGGATCTGGACCTCATGCCCCCAGCGCCTTGACAGGGTTACCCACGCGTCCTCCACCGACCGAGCGACCTCACCCCAGGACTGGACTTGTCCGGGGTACGGCATGGCAGGGGTGGAGGGGGCGCGCCATGCGCGATTTCGCCCGGTCGAACCTTCATTGCCTCGAGGCTGCCCCAGGCGGCATCTATCAGGGCTGTGAGACAGGCTTGCCACTCTTCTCGGGTGCCTTTCGCAGGCGAGTAGCATAAGAGCTACTTCATCATGAGGCGTGCCTCTTCCGGGGTGAGCGGGGTCTGACACCCTGGAGCCGGTTTTGGGATGGAAGGGGCGTCTTGTTCGCTCGGCTCGGCGGAAGGACATTGCAAAGAGTGGTCACCGGCGCTGAAGCGGGGTACGTTCATGGGGGCAACATGGCACGAGCCCCTGAGCCTTTTCTCCTACTCCATCCGGGAGCGGTTGTCGCGAGGCTTGCTGCGAGCCACCATGTTGTCGTCATCGGTGAGAGTCTCCTGGCGCGCCTCAGCCCCATGGGCTGACACGCTAAATATCGGAGATTTGTCCCGTGAAGGAACTAGGGTCCAACGATCCCTAGGTTCGAGAGGGGGCTCAGCACGCATTCTCAAGGATCCTTGGCTACGATGAAGCTAGAATCACGGCAGAGAGGTGACACGGTGTTTTTACCCAGGTTCGGAACCCTCATGAAGAGGTAAAGCCCCTACTCCTGCTTTGTTGTATTGCTCGCCTGGCTTCACGAGGGTACAATAGAGATGAGATCTCTAGGGTTTAGATTTCTAAGGATCAATCCTTCTTAAGGTATGAGGGGGAGCCTTTATATAAGGCAGCACTGGTCCTCTTCCCCCAAATCATTTGGCGGGAAGGGTTTCCACATTCCAGCGTTGGAGGCATAGGCTGCCTCTTGTCTTCTTCTGGCCACCTGCCAGCTGTTGGGTGGTGTAATAGACGGTCGCCATGCCGTCACTCCATCCTGGCTTCTTTACACCAAAGTTGTGCACCTGGCTCTGCCACATCCTTACATCATCTGCCCCTTATTTTACCCCAGAGGGGACAGGCAGCATATTGCTTTTCCGAGGCAGTCCAGCCTCACCGTGGACCGCCCGTTGGCGCGTCATCTAGTGCGTGATGCCTCAAACTGCGAAGATGCCCCTCTCGAGGCAACCGTAGTGGAGGGCAAAGGGTGCTTCATGCTTCTTGGTCCCCCTCGCAAGGGTCTCACTCCTCGAAGACTCCACTAGGGTATGCCTTGTGGGTCCGACGTATTAACTTGACATGGTACCCCTAGTGCCAATAGTCCGATAGTCTTGACAATGTGTTCCGGCAGGATCGGTTCACCAAGGTAATGCATCGTCCTCCATAGGGTTAGCAACCTATCGAGTACCACTTTCTTTCTTGCTTCATCATTTTTCCCTAGCCTCTTCTTCCGCTTACTTCCCTTCTTATTGCACGGGGGAGTGCCGGTTTGTTTCATTGCCTCCATGGTCACACTAATGAGTGTCCTCGAGGTAACCTGAGCTTGCGTCGGAGCGGTGAAGGCAGTAGCGTCTTCCTAGTTGGGCGTTTCTTGAGAAGGTAAGATCTTCTTCTTCAGGGTATCACGGGCGGGTGCCTTGGAAAAAACAAGGTTAGCCTCCATATCAGTGATGAACGAATCGATGGGAGCCATACCAATGTCTAACGCGTTGTCGTGCTCATGTGTCTCGGGCTCAGGAGGATCATCAGCCGGTGGAGGAGTGACCCTGTGTTGGATTGCCGCACGCATAAACGCTAGAGTGACCCTGGCTTGGCTTGGCACCCCCGGCTCAACCTCAGGAGTGACCTTGCCATGGCTTGCCTCCGACCCACAAGCGGTGTTCAGCCGAATTAGGGATTTCGGCCATAGAAGGATATGATTCTTGAGTTTTCCGATGTTCAGCATGGTAGAGGCATCCACGGGTTGAGAAGGAGGATCTAACTTTACGCATCCCGATAACAACTGATCCACTTGAACCCGGTGCATGCTATCGGCCATAGGCTTGAAGTGGTACGACAGTTTGACTGGCATGATGATGTGTCCCTTCGCAACATCCTTCAACTTGTTGTCCACATTCAGGAGCAAGGTGCAAGGGGTCGTTTGCTCATGTGAAAACATGTAGGTTAGAGAGGATGACCTAATTAATTTGAAGAGGCTCAACAAATTACCGTGAGGGCGTCGAGCTTGGCTTGGGTTAAGGGAACGGGGCAAGGGAAGGGCATGCAAGTGACTAAGGGGCTGTTGGCGTCCCGCAAGGCTGGCGACTCATCCATAGTACCTGCATTGGCTTCGGCAGGTGGATTCCCCAATATGTGTGCGTCTTGAGCCCGTGTAGTAGAAGGCAGGTTGCCCGAGTTGCTGTCGCCTAGGATGATCACCGGGAGCGGTACCTTTTGGCCGTTGGCGAAAAAATTGGAGAGCAACTGCACCATTCCAGGAATGATTTCATTGACCTAGATGGCCACCGCATCATTGACCTTGCTGGCCACCTTTGGTTGGACCCTGCTTTCTACCGTGGCTTGGATGCGCTGGTCCATGGTTGCTTTCAAGTTGGCCACCTTTTGCAATAGATCCTCATGCTCCCGGTCCTTCTCTGCCTGCCATGACTCCCTGGTTCTAGGCACGGCCAAGCATTGGTCGACATGCTTATGACCTCCTCTGGCGCCGGGGAAAACGCCTAAGTGCGGCCTCCTCAATGGCGGCTGCTCCTTCACGATGAGCACCTTAGGGCCTTAGAGATCCTCAACAACGGCTCCTTAGGGCTCCATTCACCGGGGATAACCCTTTTTCCTTGTGCTTTTTATTTTGCTCGTTAGTTATTTCTGCACTGTTTCATTATTTCGAGCACACATTTAATTAAGTACACTTGTACAAGGATTGTGAGTGCATCGACTACATAAAATGATGGTGTTGTTCAATTACGTCGCCAATATATAGTACAGAGATAGACGATCAACACATGAAATGATGAGTTCGATCGATAGTACACATGTCGACATCCAAAGGAGTTTGCATATGTAGTATACTTGTACATAATTAATTGGATATACACACATAAAATGACGAGTGACCTATTATTGTTATTTCTTCAATTCACACTCGATCTCTCTTCTTCTTATTGCCCTTCTGCTTGGTATTTGTTGACTTGACCCCACAGGTGTACGGAGGAAGAGCCGACTACCTAGGTAGCACTACTAAGTGGGCCTTGATCATGGTTATGTGTTGATCCACCCAAGGCCCGACATCGTCCATGTGTTGTACCACTACAAAGTGGGCCCGGTTAAAGTCGGTTCTCCTACCAGGCCCATTTCCCTATTGTCGGTGTTGTGGCCTACTCCCTTGAACCTGCCGAGGTGCTTGTTTGCGGGCAAAACAACTAGACGTGGGTTATCCTCATTTAGATAAATCTTGTAGAAAGAGATGCACTCCTCAGTGAGAAAGCCCTGGACGATGCTTCCATCCGGATGCGCCTTGTTACGAACGTATCCTTTGATGGTCACATTCATTCTTTCTAACGCCATCATGTTGTGAAGGAACAGAGGCCCAAGATCCTCGATATCGTCCACTATATGTAGTAGCAGGTGGACCATGATGTCAAAGAATGTGGGCGGGAAGTACATCTCCATCTCGCATATGATGGTGACGATCTCTTCCTGTAGCCTCCCGAGTTTCTTGACTGTTATAGACTTTCGAGTGATGACGTCAAAGAAGTTACAGAGTACAGTCAGCGTTGCACTAACATGCGGCTCCATTATCCCTCAGATTGCAACCGGAAGTATCTACATCATCATGATGTGACATTCATGAGACTTCATCCCGCTGAAGATTATTTTTGTCGGGTCCAGCCATCGTCTTATCAGCCCCGTGTATCGTAAGGGAAATCTAACTGCTAGGAGGCAATTGAAGATTTGTTCAAGCTATCAGGATTTAGAGTGAAGCGGTAGTGGCACAGAGTTTTGCCCTGCTTAGACATTTTGCCCTTAGGATCCTCTGTATCCTCCTCAACCGGCTGCTTCCCCACCCTTTTGCGCTTGCGATCGATCCTCTCCTCAACCCTAGACGAAGGCGGAGGGTGAAGCTCTTCTCTAATATTCAGGGCCATCAGGTCGTGTCTTTCTTTCAGCCTGTCTTTGGTCCTATCCAGCATGTTTAAGAGAGTGGTAAGCAAGCTCTCACACGTGTGCTTCGTTATATGCATGGCATAAAGGCTATGAGGCATGCCGAGGATCTTCCGGTACATCAAGTCCGAAAACACGGACCTCCTTTTCCATACCCCCATGAGCGGCCTGGGTTCCTTTTAATTCTTCTTGTCTCCTCACTCTCTCTTTTGCTTCTTTATTTTACCCTCCAGAGGGCAGTGTTTCCAGTTTTTCAAAAAAAAGTATCGATCTCCTCACCTCTACGCTTAGGTGTAGGTCCTTAGAGCTCACCCTCATTATTGAACAGATCTCCATGCTTCCTCCACAGGTCATTCTCGGGTAGCCACATTCGAGTTCTCATGTAGACAGTTTTTGAAGACCTAAGATCCTTAGCCAGCTGTAGATATGGCGTATTTTCCATGCACCTCACACAAGCCTTGTGTTCGTGGAACACATGGCACACAATATATCCGTATCCGAGATAGTCCTGCACCATCACGATCATCGCGGCTTTCAGACATAATGGTTCTTCGAGGTAGGCGTCCCATGTTTTTATCCCTTCCTACCACAAGATGTCTAGCTCCTCCTTCAATAGCTCGAGGTACATGTTGACATTGCTCCCTGGCTGTGTCGGCCCTTGGATTAGCATACTCATGTGTATGTACTTCTTCTTCAGTCACAGCCATGGGGGCAGGTTGCACATCCACACAAACATGGGTCAGGTGATGTTCTTTCTACTCTGTTGCCAAACGGGTTCATCCCGTCGGTGCTCACACCAAGCCTAGTGTGTCTTTGGTCTTTTCCAAATTATGCATACTCATTGTCTAATGCTTTCCAGTGGCTTGCATCCGAAGGTGTGTCAAAATTGGGTTTTCAACCCATATAGGATCCTTGAGCACCACTTCTTTCCTTTCCACGTGGCAACGCATGAGTTTTGCTTCCTTGCGGTCCGCGAAGTACCGCTGAAGTAGGGGCCTGAGCGGGAACTACCACACAACTATTCGAGGATCTTTTCTCATCCCTCTATTGTATCGAGGTTCGCCGCACACTGTGCATGTGGTCTTGTCCTTGTGCTCGTTCTGATAAATCGCACAATCACTGATGCAGGCGTGGTATTTCTTGTGCGATAAATTGAGAGGGAACACGACTTTCATGGCCTCATGTAGGCTACTGGGAAACATGTTATCTTTAGGAAAGCGCTTCTTCAAGTATCGGAAGAGATCATCCATGCTGTGTCAGACCATCCGTGTTTTGCCTTCATCTCTAGAAGATCGGGAGTTACTCTAAGGCAGCTCTCCTCCGTCCCATGACCTACGCCGTACAACAGAGTTCTCGAGTCTAACTCTAGTTGATCTAGATTAGACTTCCATCTACCAACGAATCTGGGGTTGGTCGATGCGTTGCCGAGAAGAATTTCTTGAACATGAGGGTCATGCACGATCGTAGTTAGCTTGTACTCCTACTCATGTCCTTGTCGTCCGCATGTACTTCTTCCCAGCCTTCTTCATCACCGTCGTCGTGTGCGACATCCCAATCTTCCTCCTCATCTTCATTTTCGTGTTGATTGGCATCCTCTTCCACATGGTCATCGTCATCATCATCATCATCACCCATCCACTGAGTGTGGCCCTCCATGAAACTATACCTGAGGAGGTGTTGATTCACTATGCCCGAGAAGGGGTGGAAAAATGATGATAGTTTGCATTTTTGACATGGACACCTTATTTCCATGCGGTTATTTCGATACATGTCAGCCGTCGCACGTTGCACGTATCTATCCACGATGCTTTACTTCAACACGATGCTTTACTTCAACTCGGTTATTTGATTAGAACCGTCATCTCAGATTTCACAGCAAAATTCAGCATGACCTTTGCTAAAAATGGTCTTGCCGGAGTGCCAGAAATTCTCCGGAATGGAAGTTAATCGACATTCCGGCAAAACATTGGCAACTCATTGTACCTACACATCAAAACCATGCAAAACGGTCCACATATGCATGTAACCTCTTTTCACCATCACAAGTGACATAAAATCATGCGCACATTCCACCCACATATACCTATTAGTTTATGCGAGCTCCAAGAGCACCAAAGAGACACCACACGTCGATTGAAGAGAGTGTGTGTTGCGGGGAGATAGATCTAGATCTAGAACTTGCAAGCTACTATGGGTGGGGAGAAGTGGGGGAACGAGATTTGATCAAATATATCAATTTTGGTTAGTTTAATTAGCTAAAATGGGTGGGGAGAAGTGGGGGAATGATCTAGCAAAGCTTTGGGTTGAGTTTCCATGAAAAGTGAGCTATAGAGTGAGTGGGGAGTGGTGGTAGGAGGCTGATTCGGGACCATGTACAACCCAGGTTACCCCTGACAAACAAAGGCCCCAGGCGTCGATGGTACGGAGGGGTGGAGGGGGTGGTAGGTGGAGGACATACCCTAGGCAAAATGGAAACACGGGCGGCAGTGGTAATTTTCATATCCCCAGCGAACATGTGTGCTAGGCGTCGGCGGTAACATGTGGACCCGAGTGGCCCATCCAGGCAGCCTTATCGCCGGCAAACACGGCTGTTATTCGCCGGTGGTATTGGGTGCTAGCCCCGGCGAACATGGCACTATTTCCCTGGCGCTAAAGGGCAGCCCATCCGGGGGCACGTGGCCCACCAAAGTCCCTGGCGCGTGCAAGCCAAATTTGCCAGCAATATATTTGCTAGCCCCGACGAACCTAATGTGCATTCGCCGGTGGTAACGCGAGGAAGGCCTGGAAGGCCTTACCACCGACGAACCCAAGCCCACTTCGCCGGTGGTAAGGAATCCGGCTATAAGGTGTTCTCTACTAGTGCCAGAGTCAAGAGATGTATGTTGAGAATCTCATTGGGTTTCTGGACCTTGAGTAAAAGGCAAAGGCAAAAGATACACTCCCAAAGGGAGCCGAGGCACCCCTATCAAGAGCCAATGTGGTGCATAAGAACTTCCACAGCAAGTTCAAGGGGAAGAACAAGATCGTTCATACTACCAAATTCAAAAGGAATAAGAAGAATAAGTCATAGGATCCTTGCTTTGTGTGCAACAAGGTTGGACATTGGGCTCCAAACTGCAACCAGCACAAAGGAATAAAGAATCAGAATGGATAGAACCCTAAGTCTGTCAACGTAACTATGAGCAACAATGATTAGGGTGCATCCGGGTATGGTAATTTACCTACACTTTTGTCAATTTGTCAGTCTACATATTGGTGGATCGACACCGGTGCGAATATTCATGTGTGTGCTGATATCTCTTTGTTTTATTCTTATTAGGTCACAAGAGATATCTCCGTTTTTATGGGAAATGGATCAAATGATTTTGTTCATGGTGTTGGCATGGTGGATCTGAAGTTTTCTTCAGGAAGGATCGTGGAGATGAAGAACGTGTACCATGTGCCCTCAATAAGTAAGAATCTCGTTAGTGGTTCTCTTCTTTTCAAAGAAGGTTTTAAGTTGGTATTTGAGTAAAATAAAGTAGTCGTTTCTAAGTATGGACAATTTATTGGTAAAGGTTATGAGTGCGGCGGTTTGTTCTGTCTTTTCCTATCAGATATTGTAATAAGGTTGTGAACCATATTCGTTCCCCTTGCAATGATACCGATGTTTGGGATTCATGACTTTGTCACATTAATTTTGGTTGTATGATGCAGATAGCTAAGATGAATTTAATTCCGAGTTTTACTTTAGCCAAGGGATCTAAATGTCAAGCGTGTGTTCAAGCTAAGAAACCGCACAAGCCTCACAAGACTATGCAGGAAGCAAGAAACTTGGCACTGTTGGAGCTTATACATTCAGATCTATGTGAGATGAATGGTGTGTTGACTAAAGGAGGAAAGAAATACTTCATGACGTTGATTGATGATTCTACTATATTTTGACATATATATCTTTTGAAAACTAAATATGAGGCTCTACACTACTTTAAAATCTATAAGGCAGAAGTTGAAAATCAACTTGAGATAAATTTTAAGAGAGCCCGGTCAGATCATGGTGGAGAGTATTTCTCTAATGAGTTTGATTTCTTTTGTGCGGAACATGGAATTATTCATGAGAGGACGTACCCCCACTCTTCCCAATCAAACGGGGTTGTCGAAAGTATAAAAACTGTACTCTAACAGACTTGGTTAACGCCATGTTTGGTACCTCGGGTCTAACCATGGCATGGTGGGGGAGACGATATTGACATCATGTCATGTCCTGAATAAAGTTCCCACAAAATACAATGAACTGCTCCCTATGAATTATGGGATAATAGGAAGCTAATAATCTCGTACCTACGTACTTGGGGCTGTTTGGAAAAGGTAAATTTGCCAATTCCCAAAAAGCATAAACTTGGACCAAAGACTGTAGACTATGTTATTCTTGGCTATGATCATCATAGCATTGGATACAAATTTCTAGTGATGAAATCTGAGGTACCTAACATGAAGGTCGGTACAATTATGGAGTCTAAGGATGCTACATTATTTGAGGATATTTTTTCGATGAAAGATATGCCTAGTACATCTAGACAATAATCTGTTGAAACTCCTGAACCTGTCATTCCCATGGAATATTATGAATGAACACATGACGAAATCCCTAAGGAGGAAGACAATGAAGTTCCTGTAAGGAACAAGAGACAGAGGATTACAAAGTCCTTTGGTGATGACTTCATTGTCTATCTTGTGGGTGATACTGCCAACACAATTTCAGATGCTTATGCATCTCCTGATGTAGACTACTGGAAAGAGGTTGTTCATAGCGACATGGATTCCATCATGGCTAACGAAACTTGGGAGATCATTGATCTTCCTTATGGGTGCAAACCTATAGGATGTAAATGGGTGTTCAAGAAAAATCTTAGGCCTAATGGTACGATTGAAAAGTACAAGGCTTGGCTTGTTGCCAAGGGTTATACCCACAAGGAAGGCGAAGACTTCTTTGATACTTATTCGCATGTGGCTAGATTGAACACTATTCGAGTTCTACTCTCATTGGTCTCCTCACATAGTCTTATCGTTCATCAAATGGACATCAAGACAGCTTTCCTTAATGGAGAGTTGGATGAGGAAATTAATATGGATCAGCCAAATGGTTTTGTAGTAGATGGTCAAGAAGGCAAGGTGTGCAAGCTACTGAAATCTTTATATGGCCTGAAACAAGCACCTAAGAAGTGGCATGAAAAGTTTGATCAAACTTTAACATCTGCTGGATTTTTTTGTAAATGAAGCCGAAAATGTGTTTACTATCGCCATGATGGGGGCGAAGGAGTTATACTTTGCTTGTATGTTGTTGACATACTGATTTTCAGGACAAATATGATTGTCATCAAACAGGTCAAGAGTTTCTTGTCTCAAAGTTTTGACATGAAAGACCTTGGAGAAGCTAATGTTATTCTAAACATCAAGCTGCTGAGAGATGAGAATGGCGGTACACTTTTGTGATATCACTGTGTGGAGAGGGTTTTGAGTCGCTTTGGCTACTCAGATTATACCCCTTCACCGACACCATATGATCCTCGTAAGATGCTTCAAAATAAAAAAAATAAGTAGAGATCAGCTGAGATAATCTCATATTATTGGCTCGTTAATGTATTTAGCTAGCGCAACAAGGCCTGACATCGCGTTTGTTGTGAGCAAACTTTGCTGGTTTGTTTCCAAACCGGGAGATGATCATTGGTTTTCTCTTGAGAGAGTAATGCATTATATAAAGGGTACATCGAGTTATGGTATTCACTATACCGGAGACCCTGCGGTACTTGAAGGGTATACTGACTCAAACTGGATTTTTGTTGCTGATGAGATAAAGGCCACAAGTGGATATGTATTCACTCATGGTGGTGGTGATGTTTCATGGAAGTCTTGCAAACAGACCATCTTAACGAGGTCAACAATAGAAGCAGAATTCATAGCATTGGATATAGCTAATGTCGAAGAAGATTGGCTTCGTTAACTCCTGATTGCCTTGCTGGTTGTTGATAAACATGTGTCGGCTATCCATATGAACTTCGACAATCAAACTGTGATCGTCAAAGTGAGTAGTTCAAAGGATAATACGAATTCATCAAGACATATAAAGAGAAGATTGGCATCTGTTAGGAAAATGAGAAACTCCAGAGTAATAGCATTGGATTATAACCAAACGGCTAAGAATCTAGCTGATCCTTTCACAAAAGGTCTATCAAGAAATGTGATAGATATTGCATCAAAGGAGATGGGTTTGAGACCCACATGAGTTACCATGGTAGTAAACCAACCTATGTGATCGGAGATCCCGTGAATTAGGACCTGGGGAAACAAGCCATTGGCTAACTGGAGGAGAGTAACTTTTACTAACCCACTCCACTGAAGATGCATTACTCTCACGATCTGTATGGCAGGTTGACTTAGTCTTAATCTGTTCATAGGATTGTATAAGACAAGATGCTATCCTATAGAGAAGTCTTAAAAGAACACACCTATGTGAGTCCGATTGTTGGTCATAGTGTATGAGACAGGTTAATCTCTAGGAAGCTCATGAATATTCCAGTAGTGTGACTTATATGCTCCACCCGAGGGGTAGCCTTCAGCAGCCTTGTATTAGTATGAAATTAGCTAAAACTCATTTACAAAAAACTGGCAATTCTCCATTGTTAGTTGTTGATGAGACTAGTCTAGTGCTCTATTTGAAAGTTCAACTTAACAGTCTCCACTGAAAAACACTGGTATATCAAAACAGTGATTTGGAACAGAGTGATGTGATGTGCCAATGAGACTTTGTGGGGGGTTATTGGAAATTGAGGTGTTTGCATGTTGGGCTTTTGGCCCATAACAAATACAAATTTTTAAATTCTCTTTGGCCGATTATTTGTGGCAACTCATGTGTGTGCTAGTGGAGCTAAAGTTTAGACCCACATTGCAAGTGGAAGGGGAGTTGGACCACCTTATATAGTAGAGTGTTGAACCACTCACTAAGGTGAGAGAAAAAGAGAAGCCCTCACGCACTCCTCCTCCGACGCCGCCCGCCTCGCCACGACACGCGTGTGCCACAGGTTGCGGGTTGCGGGAATCTCGCCGAGCCGAGCTCATATTTTGCATGTCGTTTATATTTTGTTGTTTGGGGAAAATAATTGTTTATTAATTACGAGTCATTAATGGACGCGTTAATACCAGTCGTTTCTATATTTTAGATTATGGGTTGTTGCCGGCTACTGCCCACGTCCAATCCGACCCACACTATATAAAAGGGCAGACGCGAACCCTAGTCATCACAAGCAATTAGATTGCATCCTACCTGCGCATCGCCGTTCCACCTCTCTATGCTTCCCTCTGCTACTCTATCTCGCCGCCTGCGTGCATGGCCGTCTGGGAGAGCAGGCCTCCAGAACCTCGTCTCTCTCATCCTGCACCGAGAGAGAGGCGATAAGGTTTTTGGGGAGCGTTTCGGCGCGACTGCTCAAGTTCTTCTCCGTCGTCTTCGTCCAGCTTCCTCGACTCCATCGCCATGTCGGCTTCCATCCCCAAGAAGGCTACTGATGCCACTTAATCTGCTGCCGACGGTGGCAGAATTCCTCCTGTCACGTCGCTGGTCATACCATCGACGAACTCCTATGTGTTCTTTGTCCTCCTAGTATTTCCTATGTTGATTACTATACCATAGTACGCGTAGATGTGCTAGGTTTTTCACTACACTCCATTTTCGTTACTGAATCATCATTGTCCACAATATATGACGATCTTATGACGAAAAACAGATCATCAAAAACTGAGCGTCAGTAATTGCACACAACGACGTTTTTTCACGAAATCATCATAATCATCTATGACGATATTTGATCGTCATAACCGTTATGATGATCCATTATCGTCATGGTCTGTCTACTCTTGCCAGGTCAGATCCTACGTGGCTAATCCGACGTTGAAAAATTGTGATGAAACGAAATCGTCGTAGTGTGAAATCAGCCCGATCAAATTCAGTCGCTTATATGGGCCAAGCCTAATAATCCATCCTTTTTTTCGTCGATTTTAGCCTTTTCAATGTAATTTTTTTTCCTTTGGGCTTGGCCTTTTACCGTATATTTCAATATTGGGCCTTGGCATTTATAGTCCTAGGCCTTGCCCTTTGAAAGTCCATTTTGGTTTTTGAAAATTGACCAAATTACAGTTTATTGTTTATTGTACATTCAAGTATTGTTGGGCCATGGCCTTTAAAAGGTCCAGTTAGTACACGGTCCAGCACACAGATCCAGAAATTACCATGGAAGCCAATATTCAGTCAAGTACATGATAATGGCAATTATCCATTCAAGTAATCCCAACAATATTTCAAATATCGTGAATAACACAACAACCGAACAATACACTCCAGAATTTCTACTTACAACAATTACATAACTCCACATGACATCCAAAAGGTTAAAAAACAACACTAGTCAGATGGTTCAAAATGACACTAAACACCACAAGCCAGTCAGTTTCTTCAGACTTGTCGGTACTATTAGAAGGATGCTAATTCTTTTATTATGAAACCATCAAGAAGAAGCTGGGAACTTGTTGTTCACCCTAGACTTAAATTGGCTATATGTTGCCTTCTCCTGTTAATTCAAATAACACAAGGTTATTAAAAGAGTATAAAACATGGGGTATATGAACAACTTACAGAAAATAGAGAGAAACAATATTGATTAGTCTATCATTAATCAATATACATTAATTGCAGAACTATTATTCTTATACTTTAATGAAAATGAAAAGAAAATTATCTATCCATAGTATAGCTAACTCAACTTTCTTGAATGTAAAGATTATCAGGCATAAAAAATGTAAACACGGTCAGTCATTTACCTGAAAGGAATATTTTCTATTTATAGCCAATACTTCTTATACCTTCTACAATAACACAATAGCTAGACGCGGGAAGAAAACACCATGCAAAGAAGCAGTACTCACTGATGGTGATGTGAGGGTAGAAGTTGTCCTGGGATGCGTGGAGAATCTTCTTGTAGCCGACATGGTCAAGACCTCCCTCCATAGCCAAGGGCACTGTAGAACCGAACCAAATCCCAGTTTAGTTTCATGCTATAGAAGAACATATCCAATGGTTTATAAGCATTTAATACAATAGAGATACTGAAGGAGCAACACAACAGAATAAAGCAATGCTACTACAGTAGCAGTATATATATGTAGTACAATAGAGAAGTAAAAAAGATAGTATCCAATCTTATAATAGTGGTGGTCATACTAATTCAATGGCAGTAGCATCACATTGTACAATCTGATTAAGACTCACATGCAAGTCTACAAAATAATCCAATTGCAACTTAGTGGCTGCAGATTGCTCCTTATAATCAAATAGTGTACTCGAAACACGAGATGCACCAATCTAGTTGTGCTTGGCTGATCAAATCAACCCTAGAAAATATAGAACACCAATACATCGTTTATGTTTACTTGTGAACTGCAACAGTACTACATTATGCAATCAATTTCTCCAATAAGACTTACAAACTCACTTACACATGCATAGTTGCTGGAAATTTTCAAAACTAATTGCAACAACCCAGATCAAGATAAGTTTTTACCCATAGCTATACAGATAGCAAAAGCAGTATAAAATAACCCATAGAAATTTTACCCTAACTTGAGAATCTACTGTCGTTTGCATTTGTGCTAAGCTTTATATTGATATGTAGAATCTATTGTCATTTTATTTTTAGACAAACAAAGGGTGCAATCAATACAAGAGAATACAAGGAAAAGTTGTTCAGAAAACTTTCATATGATCAAGTATTAACATATGGGGAAATTAGCTAAACCATGGTACAGTTTTGGCAACATGCGGGAGAAATGACTCCTTAATAACGTACCAGGAAACATTAGTGAAAGAACAACATACCAGGTACTAAGAAGCAGAAAGCAACCATCCATTAAAATAATAAAATTCATAAAGCATCAGACAACTCGTGGGTTCTCATGGATCAACTTTTCTATGCATTTATACTATCAACCAAAACAATACTGAAGATGGAAATTCTCACCTAATAATTCCAAAAATATTCATAATATTGCCAACATGTCAGAATATAGTAGTGAGTTGTCACCGTAAGTTCCAACTACACATACTTATCCAGCCCTAAACCAAAGAACTTAGTGGACTTCCAAAAATTCGATATGGCTGTAGACAAATAGATATGCCCGAAGAAAATAGAAAAATTTGGCATGTGAGTACTCGCTTTATGTTATCTGGATACAAATGAGCAGGCATGTTTCTAAATTGAGAATAGAAATTACTATAATAGTGATAAGATTAACTTTTCATCTACACACAAGAATGAAGGAAACAAGGTAAACAGATATAAACAACAACTATGTAGCCATAAGTAAAGGAAACCCATCATCACGATATCAAAAATTAAAATGCAGATGAAACACCTTATGCGCTAAAACTGCCATCAAGTTTAGTAGTGCAGCTTATGCGCTTAACTGTGGGACCATGTCATGTGTTTGCTTTTGTCACTTTTCTCAAAAGAAAAATATGGAGTCTTATAAGTCAAAAGTAATGATAAGTTGAAACTACCATTTTATCATGGCATCTCTGTTTATCAGAATCACTTCAGCATTGAGTGTTCATTACTTACAAAAACAATTTTCAAGGCTGATCAGAACTTGCACAGAGATTTAATTGCCTTTGGTCATAACATGTATAAGAGCGTTTTGAAGAACAAGAGAGGATAGTTTTTGTTTGGCAAAAGGAACTCACGATGAATTATCTGATGCCTGGGGATAGCTACATGGCATCTCTGTTTATCAGAATCACTTCAGCATTGGGTGTTCATTACTTACAAAAACAATTTTCAAGGCTGATCAGAACTTGCACAAAGATTTAATTGCCTTTGGTCATAACATGTATAAGAGCGTTTTGAAGAACAAGAGAGGATAGTTTTTGTTTGGCAAAAGGAACTCACGATGAATTATCTGATGCCTGGGGATAGCTATCCCTGGCTCTGAGTAGGATGGGTACCTCATCTCTCCCGCTGGGCAAGTCCCACCTCAATGTCCACGATGACACCAGCATCCAAGAACGGTTTCATGTTCTCCGTGAAGCTCGTCATGCAATCAGCATACATCTGCCTCATCCACATTGAAGAATGGATCAAAGATTACTATCGTGAGCATACATTACCTATCAGAAATCATGAGTATGATGTTGCCAAGACTCGTCTAAGTATCTGGTCACCGGATATGCCGGAGAACTGGAGCGGTGGTTGAGATTTGCTAACCTAGACGGCAGTTCTTCCATGGAAGAGTGGCTGGTCATCTACTCAAAGTGTGACGCCTGATCCGTGAAGGGCTCCACCTCCCGTTAGTTCGATCCATGCTACGGTGAGGCTCCACCATCAAGTATAGGGGTGCCTGCAAAGTGTGGAGAGAAATAGAGAGATTTAGATAGAGGTACAGATACAAAGGGGGGAGAGAGGAAGCGCAATGACGACATTTGGTGAACTGCGAATAGATTCACGAGGGAGGTCGTGCGAGGCTGGGCTCGTTCATCACCGACGGTTTCCTTCAGGGGCTCCGCTAGGGTTCGCGCGCGGAGGCATTGGAGATTGACTGGAGAAGGCCATGGCGCTGTGCTCGCGAGCAAGGGAGATGGGCGGATCTGTCTCTGGATCAAGATCACGAGGAACGTAGTGGAGATGGGTATGAGGGGGGCAGCGGTGCACTAAGGGAGGAGAAGGGGTCGAGGGGGAGAAAGGGTATCGCAAGGAGAGGAGGTAGGGTTCGGGGTGGGAGCCTGGGAACCACACGAGGTTTGTAGTGGGTTTTTTCTTTTACTTTTTTTAAGATGGTATTTCTATTTACTCGATGCGGTGGGTTTGTGGATGGGCTAGGCTCCTCGCGGTGGATGTTTCTGGTTGTTGGATCGACGAGTCGTGGACGTCTCAGATCGGCCTCCTAGGGTTAATCCGTGGGTAGGCTAGTCCTCCCTTTTGATTGGCTGGATTTACGTGCTCATTTTTCGAGTGCCAGAAATGGTGTTTGATGAAGCAACCATTAAATTAAAGTTTCAAACTGGTACCACTCTATTTTTTAAAAATACTATACCACCTTACATGGACAATGTCCCAACGGGGGGATCTCAAACCTTTCCGTCCATCTCTGGTGAAAAACACAAATTCTAGCCTAATCGGTAGGAAGTGGATCAGATTTGAACTACATGTACATGATCTGGTGCTCGTGATTTTTTTTAAAATACATTTTTAGACTCATAATATGCTATTTTATCACAAATCCAATGCAAGTTTAGGAGGATCATCCCCTAGATAAGAACCTTCATGCCCGCCATTTTAACCATAGTTTGAAACGACCATAAGAAAATTCAAAAGCGGTCCGAATAATATAAAACCTTCGTGTTGTGTCATGTTATGTGAAATATTTGCAAGGAAAATATAAAACTTGGTATATTGTTTGCATCTTGAAAAAAACTTCTCAGAAATGAGCTATCATGTCCAAGGTTTCATGGCTTTCGGGCCAAACGACCAATGTTATGACCGGAATCACGACATAGTTTGTGATAATGTGCCCATACTGCACATGCATGTGCACCTTGGGATGGCGAACAATGTTGCAGGAGGAAGTTTTCCTTTTCGTTTGTAACACCCTAGTTTTAGCTAATGGTTAATTATGGTTTTGATTGCGCATTCATGAGCATCATATCTTAAATTGTGCATTAAAGATATAAATCAAACCCTAAAACCCTAGTATCCCTCTCTCCTTGAAAACAATTCAAAGAGGTTTTGAATTTTGAAAATACAAAATTATTGGAGCCCAAATAGTGTCAGAGGGCCCCAAAATATTTTACTGGTTTTATAAAAGCTTCTGGTATTTTTGAAATACCCAAAACAGTTTATAAATTGAAAATACAAAAGAAAATACAAAACAGATTTGGAAAACAGAAAAAGAAAAAGTTTTACAGAAAAAAGAGTAGCAGCAGCCAAACAGGCCGAGCCCATCCCTCTGTTCTCCCTCTCTGCCTCCCAGCGCTACTCCCCATGGCCCATCCTCGGCCCAGCTTCAGCCCACCTAGCCCGTACCTCTTGGCCGTGCTTCTTCTTTCTTCTTCTTACCGACGAACTGAAGCAGCTGCGTGTGCCACGCGTTGTCGTCGATCTTCCTCGCATTGTGATACTCGCCGCTGCCGAAGAGCTCAGGGATAATAACCAGCGCGTCGTCCTCTCTCTCCCCATACCCATCTCACTCTCTCTCTCTCGTGCTCCCTCGCGTTTTTCCCTCTCTGGACGAAACCCTACCCCGCATGTGCCGTGCTGCCCCGCCGTACCAGGCCTCCCCGAGCCAAGCTGATGTTCCTAGGAGCTTCACCTCGTCGCCATGACCTTCCTCGCTAGAGGAATAGGCCACGGACGCCCCCAGTCGAGCTCCCCGTCCGCTTCTTCTCTGACGTTGGTCGCCATCGTTGCCGATGATTCAAGCCACGCCTCGCCTAACCGACCACCCTACCACGTTCCTGGTGAGCTCAGGAGCACGCTCGTGCTCTCCATATTCTCCCTCGCTTCCTGTTTTGGCCCCATGTCGTGCACCTCCGCCGTTCGCCGTAGATGCTCGTCGCCGGCAAGCTACCGGTGGACAATCCACAGCGGCGCCGCCACTTTCTGGTTGCCCGTGTTGCCCTGGATCCAGCACACCTCTCCCCGCTTGCACGCGTGCCCGCAATCGCCCAGTCCAACATCGATTTGTAGGATCCCCATTGCTGATGTCATGCTGACATCAGCATGATGCAATATATCCTCTTTTCTTTTTATTAAAATAATTTATGTAATTCTTTTCTGGAAATATAAATAACTCCTATGGGCCCCTTCTGTCAGGATTTTATTCTTTTTGGAAATTAATTTCTGAAATGAATAAAACTATGACATGTGGGACCAAGTGGATAAATATTTAATATAATCCAAAAATGTTTTATAATTTCCCAAAAATGATTTAAATGGATTTAAATTGAGAAAAATCATAACTTATTATCTATAAGTCAGAAAAATATGTATAATATATCAAAATATTTAGAAAAATGAGAACTATCTATCTAAGCTATCATCGTGCATTGTTCAACAACTTTCATAACAAGTATAATTAGAACAACCTAGTAACCCCTCATAGGAGATTTCGGAGTTTTCCCCGGCTTAGGGTTTGCACCCCTCAAAACCCCGATTAAGTTGTCAAGCATGCTTTAGGGTTACATTTCAATACAATTCAACTTGTCATATCATCATTCTTGCTTGAGTATTTCATGGATGACATGTGTTGATTGTTTCCCCTTTATTTCCAGTGTTTGGTTCTTCTTCGGTAGAATACGATATCGAGATCAAGATTGAAGACCGAGGACAACACCATCGAAGATCAAAGATCAGCGAACAATACTTGAACAACTATAACCAAGTCAAGTACAAGGTTTCCAAAGATCTTCTTATTGGTTATCAATAGGCAAAGGCCAATCCTATGATTTTGAAAGCATTTCAATTCCTGCCTTGATGCATACAATTCTACTATGGTATTTTATCGATAGATAGAGTATCCTATCTATTGCATTACTCCCTTTGAGCTTACATTACCTGATCCACTGCTCCTAGCACAACTAGGTTTGGCTTGTGTGCACTACTAGAGCTTATATCTGTGTCCTGCTTAGCCATGCATAGTTGTTGAGTCTGGTCCATCCAGATGATGTATCATATGCAGAGAATCTAGTATGACAGGAGAAAGTGATGAGATGAGATCAGTGGTATGAGATTAAACATGCTAAGTCTTGTATGCGAGGCCACGGTGGGATGTGGTTTTTCTAGTCCCATGCTCGCCACCACTAGGAACCGAGTTCTTGCCTTTGGAACCGAGATGAGCGTATAGCCACATGGGGCTTGGGAACCCCTCACCTGATTAACTTGCCTAGTAGATTCCATGAGTCACATAGTTCGGCGTTACATTTGACATATGCATAGAAAACCTTTTAAAATATTTGGCGGATGAAGGTGCATTCATAACAGGTAGGGAAGCGTGGCCGCGGTTGCTTGGGGTTGATAGCGCCCTAGGTAAACCAACCTAGCCTCACATCTTTAAGGACCGGTTTCGGGACTTGACCTATTATGGCGGAACCATCCTTATTGCGTTACTCATGGTCTCGACAAAATCAAGGTAAAGGTCGTGGCCAACCACCCTCTGCCAGCCTTCCAAGGTAAAGGTCGTGGCTAATAGCTTGGCATTAAGAGTCGATTGGTACGTGTGGGTAAAGTTGTACACCCCTGCAGGGTTAAATCTTTTCGAAAAGCCGTGTTCACGGTTATGAACGCTTGGTGACCTGATTCTAAGATCATAGAGAACTTGAACCTAATTGTAAAACTTGGCAAATCAACGTGTGCTTAAGGATGCTTCCTCATGGGTACGAGGGGTGATCCTAGTTAGGGTTGATATGATTATGATTTGGTGGATATCAAAAGATGATGATCAATACTCCAGAGATGTCGCTCTCTAATCCCCTTTAAAAATACTCTGACTAGACGAGCTTCTTCTCCCTCTTGTTTTATAAAGAAAAGTGGCTTTATGCAAAACAAATCCACCAGCCATAAGTCTTACGCAGTACACCCTGTACTCACCCTTGCTTTGTTGATACTTTTGTAGCAGAATAAGTGTTTCCTGAAGATCAGTTTGGTACTGCATCGACACCGACAAGTAGCTTGGGGTTCCCGGCCCGCATCCTGGAATCTATGGGTAGGGACGTCATCGTTATGCTTCATGCCTCTTAGGCCAGTTGTTAAGTTTGTTATACTTAATAGCATAAATTGTCTTCTGTTATTTGATGTTTGTGGTCAGTGACCTCTGCTTGTAATAATTTGGTTCTCTGCTCAGTTATGAGCTTGCTGTAATAACTTTTGTGTCGTAGGGTCACTGTTGTGTTACCGATTCTTCACTGGATATTCTCGAGCTCAAGGTTAAGCTTATGTCAGACGAAGGTCTGGGATTTGTTTAGCCCTGATCTTGGGGGGTCACATCGTTGTACGGAAAAACCATTTTCCATTTTCCGAGCGTCAAAAACAGGGCGTTTTGTGAAGCAACAACCAAAGGGCTAATTCAAAATGGTACGACCTCATTTTCCAAAAATACTAGACCACCTTACATGGATAATTTCCCAATTGGGGGATTTCAAACCTTTCCTTCCACCCCACGTGAAAAAGAAAAATTTCTGTCGAATTGGTTAGAAGTGTGTCAGATTTGAACTACAGGTACACGATCTAGGGCTCGTGATTTTCTGTAAAAATCATTTTTAGACTCACAACATTCTATTTTATCACAAATCCAATACAAGTTTAGCGAGACTCATCCCCTAGCTAAGAACCTTCATGCCCGCCATTTTGCCCATAGTTTGAAATGGGCATAAGAAATTCAATAATAGTCCGAACAATGTAAAACCTTCGCGTTGCATCATGTTATGTGACATATTTGCAAGAAAAATATCAAACTTGGTATATTGGTTACGTCTCGAAAAAACCTTCCCAGAAATGAGCTATCATGTTCGAGGTTTCATGACTTTTAGGCCAGAAGACCAATGTTATGCTTAGAATCACGGCATAGTTTGTGATAATGTGACCATATTGTGCACACATGTGTATCATGGGACGGCGAACAATGTTCCAGGAGAAAGTTTTCCTTTTCGTCGCATGGAAAAGCCATTTTTTATTTTTTTTAGCGCAAAAAACGAGGCGTTTTGTGAAGCAACCACCAAAGGACTAATTCAAAATGGTACCACCCCATTTTTAAAAAATACTAGACCACCTTAAATGGACAATGTACAAACTATGTTATCTCGAACCTTTCTGTCCATCCTTGGTGAAAAAGACAAATTCCTGCTGTATAGTTACGAAGTGTGTCAGATTTGAACTACAGGTACATGATCTGATACTCATGATTTTTTGAAAAAATCATTTTTAGGTTCATAATGTGACATTTCTTCAGAAATCCAATGCAAGTTTAGCGAGGCTCAGCTCCTAGCTAAGAATATTCATGCCCGCCATTTTGACCATAGTTTGAAACGGGCATAAAAAATTCAAAAATGATCTGAACAATGTGAATCCTTCGCGTGCTGTCATATTATGTGACATCGTTGTAAGGAAAATATCAAAATTGGTATATTTATTGCGTCTCAAAAAACCTTCTCAGAAATGACCTATTGTGTCCGAGGTTACATGGCTTTCGGGCCAAAATACCAATGTTATGGCAAGAATCGTGGTGTTTGTGATAATGTGTCCATATTGTGCACTCATGTGCATATTGGGATGGCGAACAATGTTGCAGGAGGAATTTTTCCTTTTTGTCGCACATAAAACTCATTTTCCATTTTTCGAGCGCAAAAAAAGGGTGTTTTATGAAGCAACCTCCAAATGAAAGTTTCCAAATGGCACTGATGTAGCGCTGAGTTGATGTAGGAGCGCTTTGTTGGGAACCCCAAGAGCAAGGTGTGAAGCAGCACAGCCTCACGTTTTCCCTCAGTAAGAAACCGAGGTTATCGAACCAGTAGGAGGAAGGAAACGTCACACAGGTGTTGCAAGCAACGTGGAGATCTGCACAACACAAACTCAATACTTTGCCCCAACGAATCAATGCGGTTGTCAAGCTCACCGGTTTGTTGTAACAAAGGATTAAACGTATGGTGTGGAAGATAATGGTTTGCAGCAAGTAAACAGGTAACAATGGAAGAAGTATCAATGGTAAAGATTGGACCGGGGTCCATAGTTCACTAGAGGTGCTCTCCTTAGATAAAAAACATGGCATGAAGGGTAAACAAATTACAGCAGGGCAATTGACAGGAACTGAGCAAGGCATAACAATGCAATACCAAACAAAAAGATCCTATGAGAATCGATTGGGAAATACAACAATATACATAGACCTCCATCCAACTGCATCTATGACTAGAAGTCCACCTTTAGGTTATCATCTGAACCCCCTCCAGTATTAAGTTGCAAGCAATAGACAACTAATTTAAGCAAAGTGTGTAAGATAAACAATGCACTTGTTCCATGAACAAGAGACCGTTGTTTTCTCCCTAGTGGCAACAACACATCTACAACCAAAGAGATGTCTGTCACTTCCCTTGGAAACTAGAGGCATGAACCCACTATCGAGCATAAATACAACCTCTTGGAGTCACTGGCAACTACTTGGCCAAGATAGCTACTAACAACGAAGAACATGCAAGATCACAAACAACACAGGCATGATATTATCAAATAGACAAAGCCATTAATCAATCTGACATAGTAATCTCAATATCCATTAGATCCCCACAAACACAACATGCATGATTACAAATAGATTAGATCTTGATCATTAACGGAGCTCACAAGATCTATACATGAAAGCACAAAGGAGGAGATACAACCATCTAGCTACTACATGGACCCATAGTCCAAGGTGGAACTACTCACGCATCATACCGGAGAAGAAGGCCTCCGGGATGATCTCCCCTCCAGCAGGGTCCCGGGGAGAACTTTAGATCCCCCGATCTAGGGACGACGGTGGCGGCGGCTATAGATGGTTTCGTGAAGTTTCGATTGGGTCCCTAGGGTTTCTGCATCGGGGGCTTCTTATAGGCGAAGAGGCGAGGCTGGGAGGCGGCCAGGGGGCCCACAACCTACCTAGGCGCGGGGTGGGCCCACCCGCGCCTAGGGGGCTATGGCGGCCCTGGTTCGCCTCTTCATCTCCCCTTTGTACTTCGTGTCGCCCACGGTAAAATATTGACTTTGACTTTTGTCCCGTCCAATTCTGAGAATATTGATTTTCTGCCTTTCTGGAACCAAAAACAGAAGAAAACAGACAACTCGCATTGTGGCAACTTGTTAATATGTTAGTTCCAGAAAATATATAAAAACACCTCAAACTGTAGACAAAGCAAAGCAAAGTAGATACTAAACAAGCATGTAGCTATAGATACGTTTCCGACGTATCAAGCATCCCCAAGCTTAACTCCTACTCGTCCTCGAGTAGGTAAGTGATAAAAATAATAATATTTAAGGTGACATGCACCATTAAAACCAAGATCAAACCATTTGCAAGCATTGGAAGATGGGATCAAAGAACTCTAAAAATGTGCATGAAAGATGGAGTTCTAACAATAGGACATAGTAACTATGCATGCAACATGAAAGGCTACAAACAAAGATCATGAATAACATGCATTGAAAAAATTTTGTTTGTTTCACATACAGAAAACATGGCATAGTGGCAATCTGTTTGTCCCTCATAGAGTAGAAAATAGATGCATATGACACCTTCAAAGTTCACAAGGGTTACTAGAAACAAGTAGCACAAGAACAAGTAATATCACAATATGCATCAATCCATTATTTTTGGGACACTGCACACAGAATGGCAACTATGCTCTCTTAATGGTGCCTAAAAGTAGAAGGTGTAGACATAAATAATAGTGGAAGAAAGGCCCTTCATAGGGAAGACGGGATTTCAAGTTTCAAAAAGAGCTTCCAAATATTATGGTACTTGTTAGCTTTCAGGCCTCATTGCCCCTATCATAAACATCTTGAAGTGGTTAAGGTTAAAGTGAACAAAATATGGAGTATATGCTTGACAAAGTATAAGTTGGCAATCTCATGTACCTTGAATATGAGGGCCACACCTCATGCTACTCAACTTCAGTCACATGTAAGTTCATGTCATTGTAAGTACATGTGTATCATAGAGAACCACCAATGGGGTACCCCTTGCACATGGTACAGGAGCTATCCCAAAACCAAAATGACAAGGCAAGCAGACAATGAGCATCTCAGCGATCTTTTTATTTATTATATGCATAGCTTTTTATTGAGGATGCTTCATAGATAGCTCACTATGGTGATGCTGCAAGTTTCCACCATGATTAGGCATGGCTTAGGCTAGCGGCCCAGGCGTTTGTCTAACACAAAATACATAATCCATGGACTTACAAGTTCCCTCTTTATTTCACACCGGTGACATCCATAGACAAAAGAGCATGATATCAACTGAGTACAAAGTATAAGTGCAATGTTGAAAACGTTCCCCATGACAGCACGGTTCTGCTAATTCCAACGTATAAGTGCAAGCATATACAACATAGATGACACAATGGTTCAATTTTATTAGGGGCAAAGAATATAAAGTGTGCCATCAAGTTTGTGAGGGCTTTAATCACTAAGTTTTCACATAACAAAATACTTTTTAATTGGAAGATAGCTGAAAACAAGAATATACTTGGAACGGTGTAACACACCATGCATAGGAGTTTATAGTGGACACTTTGGAATAACTTGGTTTGTTGGGAGTTGGAAGCATGAGTAGAGCTTACTCATACAAGTGGAGGCTAGCAAAAGACTGGGAGCAACCAACTAAGAGATCAATAATGGCCATAATCATGCAGAGCGACAAAACATTACTAATCAAAGCATAGAGTGGTACTACAAGTCAAGGACTAAATGATCATAGAGGCTATGGTGACTTGTTCATAATCATAACATGGTGTGAGCATGTGCCAATTCAACCCAAATAAAGCATCAAAGGAGAAAACCACAATATTATGCTTTTGTATCCTAAAACAACGCACAATTCTTTCAAGGCACACTAAGAAATCCCAATCATTTGTAACAAGACATGCTACAGCAATAATCACTAAGAATAAGGTCAAAACAATACCTAGCATGTCATGCTAAAGTCTAAGTCATAGTCAATGCAAGCTCCTCTTGCACTTTCAAGCAGGAACTTCCTACTCCTTTTCAACACCAAGCAACTTATTTGAAACAACGCAGTGAGAACGGCGGTCCAAACTACTTTATTCAAGCAAACTAAACAACTAAGCAAATCAAACAAAAACTAAGACGCTCCAAGAACAAGACAACTTGTGCATGAAACAATAAAAATGAAGTGTCTAGACAGACCTGAGATTTTTATTGATGAAGAAGGGGATGCCTTGGGCATCCCCAAGCTTTGACGCTTGTACTTCTTGGATATTCCTTGGGGTGACACCGGGGTGGAATCCCCAAGCTTGAGCTTTTTTCCATTCTTCATCTTATTACATCATCCTTTCTCTACACCTAAAATTTTTCCTTCATACAAAACTTCACACAATCTTTATTAGCAACATTAGTGTATTCAAAAGTTAGTAGAACTTTAGGAAAAGCTTTGGAACAACAAGACTTTTCACTAAAAACACAAGCTACTGTAGAAACTCCTTCAAAAATCTCAATTCCCCAAAAGAGAACTCAAAAAGGAATCAATAAGAAGCAAATGCAAATAATGGCAGAAATCTATCAAAACAGAATGGTAGGTTGAAACCGATATTTTAGAAAATCTTTTGTTGCTCAAATAAAAAAGTGTTGTACTAACGAAAGTTATCTAACATACTGGGGCATTTATTAGTAAATTTTCAGCTTAATCCGAGTTATAGAGACTCCTCACGAATTTTTATGGTGGAGGACCGAAATCTGTTTCGGGACAGCAACTCCCCAAATCTTACTTACCTCTCAATAGAGGTCATTCTTGGCACAAAAAGCAAACAGAAAGGATAAGGAGAGGTCATTACAAGTAATAACTTCCAAGACTTAAAGAAACTCTTGGGTTATCTCCCAACAAGTAATTTTCTTTAACGCCTTTAAGTTAGGCACAAGAAGCAAGAAGAATCAAGTATTTTCAAATGAAGAAGCATTAACATCCAAAAAAAAGAAATCCACAGGGACATAAGCATTGTTAACCATAATGATAACATCATTAATACTCCCCATGAGTTTCTTTTTAGCATTATCATTGAGTGGGACATCCAAATAACAATCTTCCAAAGGTGGAAAATCAAGCATTTCATAAATCTTCCTAGGCATAATAGAGACACTAGAACCAAGATGACATGAAGCTTTGAGATCAAAGTCATTCACTTGCATATTAATAATGGGTTCCCAACTATCTTCTACTTTCCTAGGAATAGAAGCTTTGTGTTTTAGCTTCTCTTCCTTAATTTTCACAAGAGCATCTATAATGTGTTTAGTGAAAGCAACATGCATATCACTAGCATCAGGACTTCTAGAAAGCTTTTGCAGGAACTAATTTTTTGTGTTTTTGAATAAAGAAAGCAAACCAAACTAAACTAATTTTTTTGGAGTTTTTGAAAAGAGGCAAACAAAACCAATCAAAACAAACTAAGCAAGCTAAAAATAAAGTAAAGAGAAAGGAAGTGGAGGACTCCCCTTTTGAAGACGTCCTTAGCCTCCCCGGCAACGGCGCCAGAAAGACTTGATGCATCACTGAGTTGATGTAGGAGCGCTTTGTTGGGAACCCCAAGAGCAAGGTGTGAAGCAACACAGCAGCAAGTTTTCCCTTAGTAAGAAACCGAGGTTATCGAACCAGTAGGAGGAAGGAAACGTCACACAGGTGTTGCAAGAAACGCGGAGATTGTCAAGCTCACCGGTTTGCTATAACAAAGGATTAAACGTGTGGTATGGAAGATAATGGTTTGCAGCAAGTAAACAGGTAACAATGGAAGAGGTATCAATGGTAAAGATTGGACCGGGGTCCATAGTTCACTAGAGGTGCTCTCCTTAGATAAAAAACATGGCATGAAGGGTAAACAAATTACAGCAAGGCAATTGACAGGAACTGAGCAAGGCATAACAATGCAATACCAGACAAAAAGATCCTATGAGATTCGATTGGGCGATACAACGATATACATAGACCGCCATCCAACTCCATCTATGACTAGAAGTCCACCTTCAGGTTATCATCTGAACCCCCTCCAGTATTAAGTTGCAAGCAACAGGCAACTGCTTTAAGCAAAGTATGTAAGGTAAACAATCCACTTGTTCCATGAACAAGAGACCGTTGTTTTCTCCCTAGTGGCAACAGGACATCTACAACCGAAGAGATTTTTGTCACTTCCCTTGGAAACTAGAGGCATGAACCCATTATCGAGCATAAATACCCCCTCTTGGAGTCACTAGCAACTACTTGGCCAAGATAGCTACTAACAACGGAGAGCATGCAAGATCACAAACAACACAGACATGATAGTATCAAATAGACAAAACCATTAATCAATCTGACATAGTAATCTCAATATCCATCGGATCCCCGCAAACACAACATGCATGATTACAAATAGATTAGATCTTGATCGTGAACGGAGCTCACAAGATCTATACATGAAAGCACAAAGGAGGAGATACGACCATCTAGATACTACATGGACCCATAGTCCAAGGTGGAACTACTCACGCATCATACTAGCAGGGTGCCAGGAAGAACTTCACATCCCCCCGATCTAGGGATGATGGTGGCGACAGATACAGAAGGTTTCGTGGAGTTTTGATCGGGTCCCTAGGGTTTCTACATCGGGAGCTTCTTATAGGCGAAGAAGCGAGGCTGGGAGGCGGCTAGGGGGGCCACACCCTACCTAGTCGTGGGGTGGGCCCTCCCGCGCCTAGGGGTGTGGTGGCCCTGGTTCGCCTCTCTGTCTCCCCTCTGGACTTCGTGTCGCCCACGGTAAAATATTGACTTTGGATTTTGTCCCGTCCAATTCCGAGAATATTGATTTTCTGCCTTTTTGGAACCAAAAACAGAAGAAAACATGCAACTGGCACTATGGCAACTTGTTAATAGGTTAGTTCCAAAAAGATATAAAAACACCTCAAAGTGTAGACAAAGCAAAGCAAAGTAGATACTAAAAAAGCATGGAGCATTAAAAATTATAGATACGTTTTCGACGTATAAGGCACCAACCCATTTTTCAAAAATACTAGACCACCTTATGTGGACAATGTCTCAATCAGGATATCTCAAAGCTTTCGTGCACCCCTCGCGAAAAAGACAAATTCCTGCCGAATCGGTAGGAAGTATGTCAGATTTGAACTACATGTGCATGATCTGATCCTCGTAATTTTTTGTAAAAATCATTTTTAGATTCACAATATGCTATTTCTTCAGAGATCCACTGAAAGTTTAGCGAGGCTCATCCTCTATCTCAGAATCTTCATGCCCGCCGTTTTGACTATAATTTGAAACGGGCATAAAAAATTCAACAACGGTCCGATCAATGTAAAACCTTCGTGTGACATCATATTATATGACATTGTTTTAGGGAAAAATATCAAACTTGGTATATTGATTGCATCTCAAAAAACCTTCTTAAAAATTAGCTATCATGTACGAGGTTTTATGGCTTTTAGGCCAAACGACCAATGTGATGGCTAGAATTGTGGCATAGTTTGTGATAATATGCCCATATTGTGCACACGTGTGTATCATGGGACGACGAACAATGTTGCGGGAGGAAGTTTCCTTTTCATCGCACAAAAAAACTATTTTCCATTTTTCGAGTGCCAAAAACATGGTGTTTTGTGAAGCAACCACCAAATGCAAGTTTCCAAATGGCACCAACCCATTTTTCAAAAATACTAGACCACCTTATATGGACAATGTCCTAATCTGTGTATCTCAAACCTTTTCATGCACCGCTCACGAAAAATACAAATTTCTACCGAATCAGTAGGAAGTGTGTCAGATTTGAACTATATGTACATGATCTGATGCTCGTGTTTTTTTGCAAAAAACATTTTTAGATTCACAATATGATTTTTTTAGAGATCCGTTGAAAGTTTAGAGAGACTCATTTACTGAAGTTTTCCTTTTCGTCGCACAAAAAAAACATTTTCCATTTTCCGAATACATAAAACAGGGCATACTACGAAGCAACCACCAAATGAAATCCACTATTTTAAAATAAAAAGTATTCATAATTAACACCGTAAGAGGATCTACTGAATTTTATAAAAATTTAAGACTCAAAAATCAATTATTTTAGATTTCTTATGAAAAAGATACAAAAGAATTAACAAAATAGAAAAAAGGAAAAAACATTCTAAATGGACCAACACATTGGCCTAGGGCTAGGACCAGACCGCCAAGTAAAAGAAACCGCGAGCCCAACAGATCACGAGCCCATCAATCGTAGAAGGAAAAGATAAAAAAATAGGTGGAGGAAAAAAAAAGCCTCGTGACTGCTTGGCCTAGGCCCAACAAAGAAAGCTTTGTTTAAATAGGTCGAGTCCATGCTTTCACACGAACTGACGAATGTCTTAGTGGTTGACCACCATCGGACCTAGCTAGAGCCCCTTTTTTTGCCAGGTTAATTGACAAAGCTATTGGAGTTCGGTGGGGTCTTAGTGTCAGGTCATGGACTTATTACATAGGTAAAAATTGACATATAAAACGACAGGTAGGCGTCAATGATGAAGTGGCCGATTCAGTCATCTAAACCTATTCTATTTTAGACACTATGACGATTTAATTTGGTCATAATCCGCTATATATAAAGTCCTAGGCTGTATAAGCATGTTATGAAGATTTTGTCTATTAAAATTACAACGTTTTTAACCAAAATCGTTGTAATTTAATAAGGTTTTGGCCCTTCCAAATAGTTTACGACCATCTTGTATGAAATCGATTTCATTCCGGGTTATTATCAGAAGGTCACAAATCAAAACATTTCTTGTAGAGTTTAATTACATGTATGATGTATGTCTACTATGCGTATGCTAATCAATTTTGAAAATTATTTTGTCATGTTTTATACTCCTTCCGTCCGAAAATAGATGACTTAGATTTGTTAAAATTTAGATGAAAATATATACTAAATAATGTCTAAATTTATTTAAATTTTGATAAATCTGAGACATCTATTATTTTAGGACCGAGAAAATACTTGGATTAAATTAATGTGAATCTGCTAATCATTTCAACACAGTTTTTCCGGCTGGTGTGTAAAACAGAGTTTGGATGATGGATGGCCTTTAAAACAGAGTGCCTAGGAGCGTTGTTCAAGATCGACGAGCTACTTTCTCTTTCAATGCCACTTTCTAGCCTGAATTTGGACTATGAATTTGGACTATGGTTAGAGCATTTTTAGTTGTGCCCGTAAATAGTCCAAAATCATAAAATAACCGTCGTTTATCGGTGTTCCAGAAAATCGCGCGTCGATCAGTGGCCGTAAACACCCCCGGCCAAAAAACGTTTTTCGGGGTGCGCCAAATATCGCCCGCGAAACCTTTGATGCGCGGCGCGAGAGGGCGAACCGAGCGGCAGCCTCTATCCACGCGGGAGCGTTGGCGCGCTGAAGTTTTAGCCGGCCCTACTTTCTTCCTTCCCAACTCTCCCCAAATCCATTTCTCCCGCGCCACCGCTGCTGTCAATAGCCGCCACGCGCTCACCACACCTGAGTGCCCCGCACCTCGCCGCATCCGCGGAAGCTTGGATCTCGCGCATGGATCGGATTTGGCAAGCTAGGCGAAGGGATGTCGACCTCACTGACCAACTCGGAGCCGTCCTTCTCCAACTCGGAGCTCGAGGAGCTTCTTAACGACGACGACACGGAGATGATGGTCATGATCCTCGCCGCCAAACAGATCCAAGACAAGATCGGCTTCATGCGCTAGTGCCACGGTTCGCTGTTCGGCCGCACTTGTATCCTGCGGAACCGAGCTCTCGGCCACGCCATGCTCATGCAAGATTACTTCGTTGAGTTACCCACATACCCGCCGCATCTCTTTCGTAGAAGGTTCCGAATGAGCCATAATTTGTTTGTGAACATAGGACAAGCTTGCGAGGACAATTGCCCCAATTTTACTCCCCGGAGAAATGCCGCCGGCACCATGGACTTTAGTGCTTACCAAAAAATCTCGGCAGCCATGCGTGTCATTGCATATGGCATCCCAGCCGATTATGCAGATAAGTATCTTCGCATTGGAGAAGATACCACTATTGCTAGTGTCTAGATGTTTGCCAAAACGGTCATCCGGGTTTTTGGGCCCAAATATCTTGGATCCCAAACAAAGAAGATGTGCAAAGGTTGCTAGCGATAAATAATAGAAGAGGTTGGCCGGGGATGATGGAAGTGTAGATTGTATGCATTGGCGGTGGAAGAATTGCCCCAAGGCATGGCATGGGAAATATTGTGGTAAAAGTCATTATCCAACTATTGTGCCTGAGACGGTAGCATCGCAGGACTTGTGGATTTGTCATTGCTTCTTTGGATTGTCGGAATCACTCAATGATATAAACGTATTGCATAGATCCCCGTTGTTTGGAAAATTAGCTAATGAAGAAGCACTGGCTTGCAACTTCAAGGTCAATGGACATGATTATACCTTGGGCTACTACCTTGACGACGACATATATCCGGCTTGGTCAACATTTGTTAAAACTATCCAAACTCTGAGGAACAAGAAGGATGCCACTTTTGCACAAGCTCAAGAAGCATGCCGAAAGGACATTGAAAGACATTTCTGTGTTTTGCAAGTGATGACCCACAAGTATAGGGGATTGCAACAGTCTTCGCGGGTAGTATTACCCAATTTATTGATTCGACACAAGGGGAGCCAAAGAATACTTGCAAGCCTTAACAACTGAGTTGTCAATTCAGCTGCACCTGGAAATAGTTCTTGCTCACAGAAGTTTATCAGTAGCAATAGTTTGTAGTAGGAACAGCAGCAGTGAAACATGAGCAATAGTAACAGTAGCAGCAAACAGTAGGATATGAGCGCGGTAGGCATAGGTATGGATGGACGGGCGTTGCATGGAAGAGTCTAAACATGTAACTTTAAGATCTAGGACATTGCAGATAAATAAGAATAAGCATCCAAGTACTAAACAATCCTAGGCATGTGCTCCATATATAGTCATGTGTGCTCGCAATGAGAACTTGCACAACATCTTCTCCGGCCCAGTGGCGGCGGCCTCTAGGGAACTACTGGCAATTAAGGTTCTCCTTTTAATAGAGCACCAGAGCAAAACATTAACACTCCGTGAACACATGTGATCCTCATACCACAACCATCCCATTCGGTTGTCCCAATTTCTGTCACTTCGGGGCCTTTGGATCCGGACAATGATATGTGTACACAACTTGCTGATAAGATCACAAACAATACTATCATAATGATTCAATAATAAGTTCAGATCTGAGATCATGGCACTCGGTCCCTAGTGACAAGCATTAAGCACAACAAGCTGCAACAAAGTCAAATAGCACTAATAGAGATACTAGGCACTATGCCCTAACAATCTTATTCGATTACATGATAGAACTCATCCAATCCCTACCATCCCCATAGCCTATAGCGGGGTATTACTCACTCATGGATGAGGGAAACATCGATGGTTGATGGAGAGGCGTTGGTGATGACGATGGCGATGATCCTCCCCAAATTCCCCGTCCCGGAAGGGTGCCAGAACGAAATTTCTGGTTCCGAATCATGGCTTCTGGTGGTGGCGGCACAGCGGAAATCTTTCTGGAAAAACGTCGAACCCCCCTCGGTTTTTAGGTCAAGGGGTAACTTATAGGAAAAGAGGGATCCCCAGGGGGTGCCTGGGGTGGTCGCACCCCCTAGGCGCGGGCTAGGCCCACCCACGCCTGGCAGGGGTGTGGGTCCCCTAGGCCTCCACTCCGTTTCGTCTTCTGGCTCCGTGGATCTTCTGGCGAAATAGGATTTTTGGCATATTTTTCAGGATTTTTCCTGATAGTTGATTTTCTGCACAAAAACTAGACACCAAGGTAATTCTGCTGAAAACAGCGTCAGACCGTGTTAGTTGAATCCAAATCACACAAATTTAGAGAAGAAATAATAGAAAAAGTGTTTGGAAAAGTAGATACGTTTTGGACGTATCAGTAAGCAAGGTTTACCATTTTACGGGGCCCTTCTCGTTTTTTGGACAAAAAAAAACCTGCGCAACATCATGACATGTTGTGTGATTCTTCGGAACATGATCATCAAAGATGAAAGAGATTTAAATTTAGATTTCTTTTATGATAATGTTGGGATCCGTGTGTAACCACAAAGAAACCCCGACCGCATCCAAGCTTTTCTTGAGACCCATAGGAAAATTGAAGATGCAAGCACTCATCTCCAATTCAACAATGATCTCATCGAGCACCATTGGATGCTAGCCGGAAAGAGGTGATGTCCCAAAAAAATTCATTGTACTTGCAAAACATGTGTAATTTGAATCATTCATTTATTTGTTATATTATTTGAGTTGAACAATTGTTGTAATTTGATTCGTTGAATATTGCAATTTGGATGATTATTGTGTTACATTATTTGATTTGAACAATTATCGCATTTATTGTCTAAACTGTCTAAAATATCGAAACTGTGAAAACAATGTTTACAGGTTGGTTTGCAGTGCACCCCGCAGAGCAGTCCCCGTAAACCAGAATCGCCGGTTTATGGAGACTGCTCGGCGCCACCGCCCGCGAAGCGGGAAATCACAGATTGAGCGTCCCCGAACTTGGATGTTTACGATTTACTATTTACGGGCACCACTATAGATGACTCTTAGTGAGTGCCTTGGATTGCGGACATTTCATCCACATGACTAGAGCGACCCAAAGTTACCTGAGCGCACTTTCTAGCCTGAAAAACTTGACCCCGCCATACATAATTTGAACCATATTAATGATGTCGCTGCGTGGGTCTTAGCAGGAGCCATGCATTTACGAAGCACGCAGGACCATGAATCATGAATGTACGGTGCTAAGTTTGCATCCACCACTGCCCACTCTCGTGATCGTGTACAAATTACAGTTTCACATAAGTCCATCTGAATTCATTTCGGATTCTTTCATCGAACATACACAAGGGGTAAGATATGAGCCACGATTTTCTTTTGAAAAAAGAAGTTACAGCAAGCTAGTGAGCAGTGGTGGATGCATAGACCCACATTTCACTTATGTCTGCGCTGCTGTGAGCCGGTCTCCCACCTATGCAACGACTATTGTCACCTCTCTGTGGCACTTTTGACGCCAGTTATTGACCATCGGCTCGGCATGGACGATGGAGAATTGTTGTAACCCTACAGTTTGAGCTTGCCACCGTACTCCTGGAGGAGTTGGGGCTCCTCAATGGCATCGTGGAGCGTGGCGTCAAGATCCCTATCAGCTACAAACACAATTTTCTTCCTGGTTCTTTCGTCGATAAATGGGTACACCATCTTCCATGCTGCCATGAACATGTATGGCACGTGGATGAGGAACACCTGCCCCAGTCGCTCAGGGTAGTAACTCTGCATGATGTTCAACCCCGCCACGTACCCACGAATGTCACAGTTAGAGTACCCCCACCCCTTCAGGTCTATCACGGCCGCAAACTTCTCATGTTCCACCGGCAGCCTAAAACCAGACAAACCCGTTAGTTCAATACTCTATCGATCGTTCAACCTGTGTAGATTGGATCTGTATGTATACCTGCTGCAGATTTTGTCAAGGACATAGACACAGTAGCGCTTGAAATTGTCGAGGTCGTGTCGGGCGGGGAAGTGGCGTGCACCATAGAGATATACCATGGGGCGGCCAAGACGGTCGAAGCCTTGTATTTGGACCCTCTCCTTTGCGATCTCGTCGCAAACCTCGTCATATGAGATAGAGCCGTGTGGCTTGGCACCTCGCTTCCATGAGAGGTATTGAAGGAGCATCACCGATGACCTGCCAATGTTGTGGTCTCGGGCGCGTAGGAACCGCCGCAGCACAAAGTCATCCTCCTCCTGCACGTGCAGGATAGCACTATGTCAATAAATAACGTCACCCACGTGTATCACACATGTTTTGTGGGAAGATTCTTAAAGGATCATTGTTCCTTCTACGTGGCATGTGCATCTAAGTACCACTGTAGGAGTGCTCGACAATTCCGATCTAGCTGGTTTTACTGGGTGCAGTGAATGCTCATGATTCTAAATGATGGGCCGAATTCAAATCTCAATTCGAAACAGCTAATAGTTGTCTCTTCTCTTTTCGAGATCCATAATATCCATTGATTGGTAAACTATCTATGTATGTTATCAATCTTATCTCGGATTTTTTTCACGACATTTTAAGTGCTATTTTGGAACATAGAGATAGCTGAACCAGGTCGATGGCATGCATATGGCGTGAAGCGGCCACGGGCATCGTGGACATACATGATACATGCAGAGGAGAAATGTCGCGTCGCGCCCGAAATCGACGAGGAGCGGAAGAAGACGACTGATGAATGGATGCATATAGTATAGTATCATAAGTGGACGACACAGACAGTACCTTGGACGCGGGGTCCTGTGCCTCAACGACGGCCCTCAGCTCAGCGACCTTCTTCCACTCCGACACATCGCCACCACCGCCGCGGCCACCATGGCCGTGTTGGTTCTCATCAGTACCGCAATCCATCCTTGATCTTCTGTGCGTGCGTGCGTGCGTGCGTGCGTGCGAGCGTGCGTGTGTGTGTGTGTTGGGACGGGAGGATCGGTTCTTATATACAGCTGGAGAAGAAGGCTAAGACTGTGAGTGAGTGGGGTGTTTGGTCTCAGTCAGTCGATTTATGGCGGTCTCTCTCGTTGTCTGTCATTAGCCTATTCCCAAGTTCGGGCAGTCTGAGAGCTACTGTATACTAGCCTGTAAGTACATATCAGAGAGGAATCTGCAGATGGAGTAAGGAGGAGCACGGTGCTCTGAATATTGATTGAAGATAGTAGGAGAAACGGGTGTGGGTGTGCGTCCACATTATACATTACAGCACCGTTTCAGTGACGTGCGACCTAACCTACTCGATGACCCAGTTATGAGCAAGCAGCGGCGAGATCGTGATGGATCGCTCCCGTTTTGTTCCCTCGTGCAGCTCGATCCTTTAATTTGGGATTGGACCATTGCCAGTATTGCGTGCTACTCGGATCAACCCTTCTTGTTGTCAATGAGTAAAACTGTCATGCTTCAGACCAGAGATGCCGAGTTTTTGGTCTGTTTGAGGCAGCCAAGTTGATTTCGGTCTCGCCGACGCAGCCGTAATCAGTCAGTGATTGATATCGTTACGCTTGGCGTAGAGTGCCCAGACAACAAGTTGGAATACATTCACAAGAGGCGGACAGGATTTGATTCCACGACATAGGCTAATTAGCGTCTCAGCGTTCTGATCTTGGGGATAAAAGCTCCCATCGTCATGCATTGTCAGGTTCAGAGATGAGGGTGTTCATGGCCGTTCCGTTGCCGTCCTGGGCGAAACGATCTCTTTACAATGTGCTCAGGGAGGATTGGCCATACAAAGTACAGGGCTAAGGTCCGAAACGCTGTTGGGATTTTATGGAGCGGGTCGATGGATGTTCCATCTACCAGGTGGGGATACGTGGCGCCGTGGATGTCGAGCCGTACGCTGCAGGAAGAAGACTACGAAGAGGAGAGCCTCTCCATCGGTCAGGTTAAGTGGAGGTTGGCTTCGGTGGGCTGAAAAAGGAAGGAGAACAAAAGAGGCCTTGGGTGGGCTTGATTGTTTGCACGATGGAAACTTCAACTGAGCCGCTTGCCTCTCTCTCCTAGTGTTTTATATCCCTTTTATTATTATTATTTTTAGCTTTTGTATTTGTTTCTTTATAAAACATTTTGAAACAGTTGAATTTGTTTGAATATTCGATAGATATTTTAAATAGGAGGGATTTGGTGTCAATAAATAGAGACAAGGGGGAATAGAGTATAACAAGAAGGATGATGCCCATAAATAATATCCATTTGGGCATTTTACAAGTATTTGAGATTTGCGGTTTTAGAAAAAGAACAAAGCCATTTATAAATAGTGGATCATGTACTTGGATCAGATGCATAAACATACCGATTTCCACACGAAAACGCTCAAGCAGAGCACCATACACAAACGCTTGGTCAGCGGCAGCGCATTGATGATGTTACACTTCTCTCTCCAATTTTTTTGATAGAAGGAATTATATTAATATCAAGAAGACATCAACTACATCACTAAGAAAAAGTCAACACATCGAGGATACACATGGCCAAAAAAAAAAACATTACAACCGAGTGTCTAGCTAAATCGATCAAGGAACGAAACAAAAAAAGACACGGACATCAGCCACCACTCAAGACAACACACTGGATGCGAGAAAAGTCCTCCAACATCAACGTATTTAGGAAGAGAACGAGACAAAAGCGCCACCATCGCTTGATCCAATCACTAAAAACCATATCATAGTTTTCACCCTGGTGGGTAGGTCCGAGCAATATTCATGCAATGTCTTCAACACGGTAACGATGTATGAGCACCGCCATTATCAGGTAATACTACTGAAGGTTAGACCAAGGGGTTTTAACCCTGTAGCTCAAGACCCGATACTCAATGAGCAACACCAAATCTCAGCTATCCTATGTTGTTGCCTCCTCCTGCCAAGACACCACCTTCAAACCTTGACAATGCCAAGCACGAACTGAGCATCCGTATGCCTGCAGATATGTGCCTTAACCAGGACCAAACATTGACGATTTAGAAAAATCCCCACACATAAGATATGTGGGACATGTCTGAGCATCATCGGGATCACCACCATCTAGATGTTCGACAGTCTATATAAGTCATCCGATGGGCAAACATCATGGACCCAGGACAACAAGGACATCTCCCAATCATCTACGAATGTCACCGCCTCAACTGCACAAGCAACACTAACCACAATCTTGAAAGAGTGGAAAATATATTGTATCCGCCAAATATCCTCTTTGTGTCCTCCATCTACCACTGCATCACTTGAGGCCGCATTCCTGTGTGGAAGTGTGATGCTTAGTTGATCCAAGCAGGCATCACCTACAGACCGGGAGGAAAAATCTCATCATCCGATGCAATCCAGTCACACTAGCCAGCCCTTCTCTTCTTTCTTTGGAAATTAGGCAGCCAGTATCAGATATGAACTTGTATGTCAAGCCCTCCAGCAAGCAAAACCGTGTTCAAGAAGATGATGTACCGTCCAACAACTCAGCACCGATGCAATTTCCGGCATCCCTCCTCCCTCTCACCACCACCGCTTGCCTCGTGTTGTCGCCGCTGTAGTCCCTCCCTGTTGGAGATATGCCCTAGAGGCAATAATAAAAGTGATTATTATTATATCTTTGTGTTTATGATAAAATGTTTACATTCATGCTATAACAGTATTAACCGGAAACATTAATACTTGTGTGATTTGTAAACTAAATTAGAGTCCCTAGTAAAGCCTCTATGTAATACTAGCTTGTTGGTTAATAGATGATCGTGGTTTCCCGATCATGAGCATTGAGATGTTGTTGACAACAAGATCATATCAGTAGGAGAATGGTATGATGTACATACTCCTATAGATAAGCGCAGCATTATGATCAAGTCATTTCAATAGTTCATTTGCTATAAGCTTTCTGATACATGGTAACCTAATCCCTTCGACCATGAGATCATGCTAATCACCATCACCGGAAGGATGCTTTGATGACATCAAACACCACACCATAACTGGGTGGCTATAAAGGTGGCATTGAGTGTTCAGAAAGTATGTGCTGAGGCACATGGATCAAGAGTGGGATTTGTCCATCCATATGACAGATAGATATACTATGGGCCCTCTCGATGGAATGTCATCCAATTAGCTTGCAAGCATGTGACTGGCTCACAAGGGATCACATATCGCGGGAACGAGAAAAGAGTACTTATCGGTAACGAGGTTGAACTGGGTATGCAGAGATACCGACGATCAAAACCTCAGATAAGTAAACTATCGCGAGAAAAAGGGAAATTGGTATCGTATGTAAGTGGTTCATTCGATAGCAAAGTAATCGTAGAAATATGTGGGAGCCATATGAATTTCCAGATTCCTCTATTGGTTATTTATCGGAGAAGTGTCTCGGTCATGTCTGCATAATTCACAAACCGTAGGGAGACACACTTAAGGATTCGATGTTGTTTAGTAGATATGGAATGTTAGTAGGGATACCGAATGTTGTTTGGAGTCTCGGATGGGATTCGGGATATCACGAGGAGATCCGGAATGGTCCGGAGAATAAGATTCATATAAGGAAAGTCCGATTCTGGAGTTTGGGAAAGATTCCGATGTTTTCATAGAAGAGGTTCTAGAAGGGTCTAGAAGGTTCACAAGTCCTGAAGGGGAATGGTCCATGAATGTGTCATGGGTAAGTGGAATGATTGGATCATATCTTAAGTCACTTGGCGTGGGCATTTGCAAGAGAGAATTAAATCTCTAAATTGAAAGTCAAACGGGAAGTTTGAAAAGTCAAACTGAAACAATGGTTTCCTAGTGGGAGAAGAAACAAGTCCTTCTCTCAATCCAACTTGGGTTTGGATTCAAACCCACCCCTTCCAAGGCTGCCCCCTCTCATAAATAGAGGGGGAGGGCTGCCCCAAAACACTAAGCCCTAGCCCCTCTACACCCGCGCCGCCACTGCCACTCGCCGCCGTCGGCCCGTCGTTGTCGCCCTAGCCGCCGCCGACACCTCCTCCTCCCGGTCTTCTAAACCCTAGATCACCGGGAAACCCTAGATCCACCATAACTCGCACCGGCTTAGGCGAAGCCCTGCGGGATCTTCCCTCTACTTCCGACACCACGCCATCGTGCTGCCGGAATCGCGAGGGGAGAACTACAACCTCCGCTGCCTAATGGAACAAGGGAGAGGAAGGTCTTCATCGAGTACCAAACGTGTGACCGACTACAGAAGCGTTGCCGGAACGCAGAGCCGGAAGGATTGTCTACGCGATCTTGAGATCGGCAAGTGTACGACTACATCACCCACGAGAATCTGCTCTCGTTAACCGCTTTGGAATCTTCGAGGGTAAGTGCTTCTATCAACTCGTTGCTACAATCTAGTAGATAGATCTTGGCTTGTTTGTGTGCATGCGGTAGAATTTTTTTGTTTTCCATGCTACGAACCCCTACACTCCCATCGTATAACTTGGATCCAGATGGAGACCCGCCATCGGTGTCAGTCACACGGGCTTTGCCCGGGGGCATCGTCTGGCCGCGGTGACAAGATGATGAAGATAGACTAAGGTATTGGAAGTAGAGCTCACGGGCCATCTGTGTCCCTCATCCAGACGGCATGGGGCAATTCAACTTGGTCCTATGTCACCTTCTGATATATATATATATATATATATATATATATATATATATATATATATATATATATCCTCCAATGGTTCCCATAAAAAATTGAACAAGCTTTTGAGCACTTCTCTCTCCTCCATTGTTGACCTTCTAAAGCTTGCATTTCTCTCCATCCCTCCCAGGAATCCTTCATATTCTTGAGGGATTAGCTACTTTGGTGGGATTCGGGACTGGAGGACTTGAGAACTTCGTGTGTTTTTTGTTGTTGCATTGATTGCATCATTTGGTGGGTGAAAGTTTGTGATCTTATTACTCCCGGGATCTTGGAACCCGCCCCTTGCTCCTCTTGGGTTCTTGGATCCCTATACGGTTTGGCTTATCGGGGAGCTCCATCATTATGGTGTAAAGATCAGTGGTGATTAAGGTTGGACTGACGAGCTGCTCGGCTCATTAAGGCAAGAATCTTTAACAAGCTAAATGTAAAAAATTAGCCTGTTTTGTTAAATTGATAATTAACGAGCGTTCACGTGCAGTCACTAAGAATTGGCATGAAGGACAGCTCATACATACGTAGTTTTTTTGAGATCAAGCGGCTGCCTTTTATTACACAACCAAGTCTCGGTGCATCAAGTTCATTACAAATTCTGGGGCAGAGCCCAACCAAGTTCGACTAATTTTATTATTGCAACCTTCTTTTGCTAGATGATGAGCCATGACTGGCGAGGTTTAATATCATCAATGCCCATTGTTATGGACTTGGGCTTTGGAGAAGATGGGGATGCTGGAGATCGCGGAACGGTTAGCAAACAAGCAATACGGGGACACGAGGTTTACCCAGGTTTAGGCCCCCGGAGGGAAAACCCTACTCTTGCTTGTCTGCTCTTGATTATGGCAGAACCGAAAGTTACATGGGTGCGCAGATGCAATCTGGCATGGAGGTGTGTATGCGGTGATATGTGAGAGAGCCTCCTCGTCGTGCCCTCCTTTCCTTTATATAGAGGTAGGCAGGTCTCAGGCACAGATTGAGTCGGTTACAGGTTTTAGGGTTTACCCCTTTGAATATTCTATCTAATCTAGTCTTGCTCTCCAAGGATCCGAATGCGTCATGGGCCTTGATCACCCGGAAATCTTCATGGGCTGGTGCATATTCGCCGTGGGCCTTCCTTGGGCTGGACCAAGTATGCTAAGGTCGTGTACCCGCAGGGTATAACCATGTCAGTAGCCCCCGAGTGTTCAGTTGAATCGTAGATTCGGCTGAGGACTCTTCAATCCTTCGGGTGCAGATATCTCTATTTGTCTAGAGAATGATTTGAGTGTGTAGGGATTGTTGATGCGTGTGCCTGACTCTCCCGATAGATCAGGGTCAGTTAACTGTCTTAGGACAAAACAACACGATCTTCTTCAGATTCGAGTCCCTCGACTCAAACCCGGAACATATGCTGGCGTAATTTGACTCATGCCACGGAGGACTTACAGGAGTGGAATTCTAGTGAATTTTAAGTGATGTACCCAACGCGTCCATCGGGATTTGCCATCGTGCCTGTTGGCATGGGTTTTTACTAGCATAGCGCAGTCGTGTGCGTTAACAGGCCATCAGATGGTATCTGTAGGTCTTATCTTTGCGTCGCAGACACAACATCCGAAATTTTATCACCGCGGAGGTGTTTCGGGTGGCCAAGGAGGATGTTTACTCACTTAGCGTTGGTTGGGGCAGAGTTGCCGAAAAGTTTTTGCATGTTTATCCGAAGGATCGCAGTCGAAGAATTCATAGGGTGCACGACCAGCGCTCCCTATGGGAGTAGTCCCGAGTGTTTGTTCGAGTCGTAGACTCGAGAAGAGACTTTAATTTGGTCTTTGTTGACTTTTAGGTCCGTAGGACACAAAATTTTTGGATGCTTGAATCCATCCTCCCTATGGGAGTAGCCCCCTGAGTCCGTAGTGGAGTCGTAGACTCGACGTAGGACTCGAAGAATAGTTCAATGATTTAGTACTTTGATCATTTTAGGGTGCGCGGCCAGCGCTCCTGATAGGAGTAGCCCCCGAGTAGTTAGTCGAATCGTAGATTCGAGTGAGTACTCTTATCTCTGTAGCCAAAGAATTGTAACCGTTGCTACTATAGCTTTTGATGACGTCAGTGCTGACGATCGGTGACCTCAGGCGTCTGCGGCGCCAGAGATGATGTGACTGGACGAACATGGGTCCCACCTTCTGACTTTGAGTTGACTGCTCATGTGCGGCGTGGAGATAATTACGGCGTCGCCTCGATTTCCATGCGTAATGCACGACATGTGAGCGACGGTTCGCTGCTGGGCTGACACATGGACGATCAGATCTTGGTGTTGGCTCTAGGTCTTCCTGATGGACGGTCGCCGTGCATCGTTCTCGTCCTTATAATCATTGGGGAAAAGTTAGTTTGTTTTTACCGCAGCCATTCCTGTTTCACTGCTCCCATATTCCTTGAGCTTTCTCACTGCGCGCTGGAATTTCCCCGAGCTTTTCCTTCCTTGATTCTGCGTGCGCATCGTCTTCACTGCCGTACTGTGATGGGGAAGCCCAAGAAGTCCTCTACTACAGTTGGTACCAGTGCTGCCGCCGACGGCAAAAAAGGTTCCACCGCCACCCGCGTCACCGATGGTGGCTGGCAGCGATCGGAGACGCGTGAGGGTGACCTCCGCAAGCTTCGTGAGCGGGGTCTTATCCCACAGGATAGGGAGGCCGTCAGAGTCCCCGGCGACGAGGTAATTCCCCGTCCCCCCGCTGGGTTTTGGGTCATGTTCATCTCGTTTGTCCTTCGGGGTCTTTCTTTTCCAATCCACGATTTTCTCCGTGGATTGCTTTTTCTTTATGACATCCAACTTCATCATCTTTCCCCAAACTCTCTTCTTCATGTCGCCTGCTTCATCACATTCTGTGAGTGCTGGTTCGGTATCGAGCCACACTTTGGCCTCTTCCGGAAGCTCTATTTCGTGAAGAGGCAATCTGGCTCCGATGGTGTTTATCCCATTGGGGGCTGCATCATTTCCCTTAAATCCAACTTGCTTTTGTTCTCCTTTTCTATGTACGAGTCTGTCCAGTACTGGCGGAGGAGGTGGTTTTACATCCGCGACTCCACAGTGGCCGGACATAAATTTGGTCTTGCTCCTTTCGACCCCTCCTAGAAAATCGAGCCGATGAGGTCCTGGAAGAACCAGATCTTGGATGGCGAGGTGGCGGAGATAGAGGGGCTCTATCGTCGGGTGGAGGATCTCCAGTTGATTCCGGATAAAGAGGTGAGCGGTGTGGATATCATCCGCACCTTCCTTAAACGTCGGGTGCAGCCGCTCCAGGCTAGGGTGCACCCGATGTTCCTTTATTCTGGTCGTCGTGATCCGACTAGGGTTTTGGCTGAGGAGTTTTCCAAGCGGGATATCGACGGGATTCTTCGTTCGCTGCTGAAGTACAAGGCTGGAGAGGATATTCCGGGGAAGTCACTGACTCCTCCATTCGCTGCTTCTTGTCCAGTTCCGCAGGTGTATATCTGGGACGTGAGCGTAGCGCTTTTTTCGACTGCGTTTTCCTTGTATTTGCTTGTGTGCTTACAAATTTGCTTTTCCTTTTGCACAGGAGTTCAAAGTGCCGGGAATGTCGCCGCCACTACCCGAACTGTTTCCGGATGCACCGGACAATGAGATAGTGGACTCCATGTCTGAGCTTCCTTCGGCACGGTCGCCGACTAAGGAGGCTTTTTGTAACTACCTCGGTGAACTACGCTCCTAGATACAAGCCTGGATGAGAGATAGCGGTTGAAATAGTACGGCGGGGCCCCAAAAGCCACTCACTGGTAGTCCTTTCAGACGTCCCAACCGCTAACCTCTCAACGGGACTGCAGACGGGCGTGGTCGGCAGCGAAGGGATCAACTACGTACACAAGTGGGTATGTACGCAAGCCACCATACAAGAGTACATCGAGCCACACCATCTAGAAAGAAAGGAAATATACCAACGCCATACGGAAGATTCAAATGACCTAGATACATCTATAATTTAGGATAACTCCTCATACAAAGACACATCGAGTATCATGCGGGCGGCAAACAAGATCCGAGTACGGATAAGAAGCAAATAGGCATAAGATGCCGAGAAAATAAGCACATCCCAACTACAGGTCTCACGGATCCCGTGCGGAATCTCTACACCATACGGCCGTTGCCCACATCATCGGCTTCTTCCACCCGATCCGTCACGAGAAGGTACCTGTTCATCTGAATCAAGAATTTATCGTGTGAGACCCTAAGGGTACTCAGCAAGTCTTAATGCCTCTAAAGGGGACACAACCTGGGGTGACGCAATTGCAGCAAAAAGTAAACCCTAGCAATTCTACAGATAAACACTAACCATCCGCCTAACCAATGATAGACGGATGTCCGTGAATTTAAGTACAACAGTTATAAAGGTAATCTCATCCGATCCATCCTCCTCCCTGCTTACCGACAAGGAAGCGGACGAACAACCCCCCCTTCCGTTGGCAACTTTATTAATCATTCCGTGAGTATTGCACTATTTACTAGTCAAGTTGCTTAGTCAAGTTAAGGCGGTACTTTAGTTTTGCTTGTCTATGATCAAGAAACTATGCTCCAAGTCGTCCATATCCGCGGACACGGCTTTCAGAAAGTTTTACCCGGCCGGGGTGCACCAATAGCAACACACGCTCGATCAACCTCGGAAAAACCAAATCAAAACCCAACGAGGCTTTCACGACTGAACAATCACAAGATTCAGAAATATTTCAGGGGCCACCCTTAAGTAGAACCCAACGAGTAAGCAAGCTCGAGACGGCCTCAAGGTTTAAGGGACGGCCGTGAACGATCGGGAACCCCAAACGGGCTTGTCGACACCGCGGAATCGTGGTCCGATCCTAAGCGATACGGTGTGCGACTTACAATCGTAAATAAAGCGGTAAAGCATGGCATAAGTACAGATCGTAAATAAAACCTCAAACTAGTTTGTGGCCCCAAGAAATAAGAATGAATCAAGCTCGCTCGGGGGTCCCATATACCTCCGGATGTGGACAGCGATAATCAAGGAACAGGAATCAAGTACTCGGGGTCTTACGGGACACAAGTGAGCAGGAAAACCAAATAGCAGATATTGCTCACCGGTGCCACTTTCTTTAGTTATCCCAGAACTACTCAGGTTAAGTTGTTTAAGTACCTCGTTATCCAACCGACTCTCACAAACCCTACACATGCTGTTCTACGACTGCATGGCTCAAACAACTCCTATAGTAGTGGCTCATGGGATAGAGGAAAACAAGCTTGGTGGGGTTTAAAAGTAAAGGCTATGCATACTTGGGATTCAATTTAATGCAATCGCGACTGATGATGCAAGAATAAGATAGAGGCAATAGGTATCGTATGTATGCAAGCATGTGGTAGTGCTTGCCTGGTGTCTCTGTTGAAGCAAAGGACGTTCAGGTAGTGCTCTGGTTCTCTGGATACAACCCACCTTCGGTGTCTATCCGAGAAAAACCAAACAAACAAGGCCAACATGAATATAGAGCACAAGCATATGAATAAGATGCGTCAAGCAAACAATCATGCCATGATGAATGATGCACATTTGACATGGCAAATAAAGTAGCATGGCATGGTTGAGGTGTGGGGAACAAGAATATAACATTTAGTGGGTTTTGGAACCACATTTGTTGCCATAACAGTTGTTATTCATGATATAGTTATATGATGCATGCTGCAATTGAATTCATGGATAGCATAAACAGAAAGGTCTCGTCGAGCTGATCGATTTAGACTATTTACTTGCTAAGTTTGGATTTACAAAACAAAAGTTATGGTTTATTGAAAATCCAGTGGCATTTGATGTAATTAACATGAATTTGGAATTTACTTGAGCAAAATACAAAACAGATGGCATATTTGAATTCCCCTCATCTTGCTGATATCCAAACATATATTGTTTGCCTAATTTGGATAAAGTATGCAAAAGTTATTAAAACTGAATTAGAAAAGAATTTGAATTTATTTGAAATAAGTTTGAATTTTAAAATCAATCAAACGTTTTCTACCCAGCCTAACCTATCTGAGCCGCAGACAGGTGGGCTGGGTTCTCTCGCCCACACGCCAGCTGTCGAGCACGTTCGACCGGGGTTGATTGAAACAATCAACAGCGCCTAAATGCAAAAGATACGATCAACGACAAGTGGGCTCTCGAGGACCGCGTTGATGCAAACAAACGGCGGGATTTCGCAAAACGCACGCCGTGGGGGTGGACTGCGGTTGAGTCCGGTCTTCGGGAGCCTTTTAGAAAAAGGCCACCGCCACGATGGGGCCTCGAGGGTTGCGGGTTGCTAAAAGAAACCGCAGGGGTTTTCGCAAAAGGACATGGCGCCCGTGGATCTTCCCCATCTCTGAACCGCGTGTATGCTGCGGCGCGACGCGCGCCAGAGGGTTCGAACTGCGACCGGGCGCTGGGACGCGGAGCCGCGAGGATGTGGTTGATGCTAGGAGGGACGCCCGCATCTAGCTAAGGTGGTGGCATCTTGGGCGGCGAGCAGCGACGACACCCACCGCGCACCGAGGGTGCTCGACGGCGTGACCCGCGCATCCAGGAAGCGATCGAAGACGGGACTATGTCTGGGGGGATCAGGGACTTACCGCGGGCGTGTCGGCGTGCTCGAAACGGGCAGGGGTGGTCGCGATCCACGGCGAGGCTGGCGGCGGCCGTAGCTAGGGTTTGCGCCGGCGTGCGCTGGTGCAGGCGTACTTGGCGCGTCTCCTCCTCGCGTCTGGCTCCAGAGCGTCGCAGGCGAGCTCCCGGGCCTCCTTGACAACACGCAGCGACTCGCCTCCGGCTAGAGTATCTGGGGCAGGGGTAGACGGCGGTGTGGCGGCGAGAGGGCGATGGGGTGGTGTGGAGGAAGGGGGGATGCGAGGCAAGCCTCAGGGCGGATCTGGGAGAGGCCAGGAGGGGCAGGGAGAGGATAAGAAGGAAGAGGAGGCAGGTGTGGCGTGGGGGAGGGGAAAGCTGGCAGGGCACGTCGGTCTCCTCCTTCACGTGCTCGGCATGGGCCAGGGGGTGGCGTGGTGGGCCGGGAAGGGAGAGGTGGCAGGTGGACCTGGGAGGCTCGTGGCCAGGTTAGGCTAGAGGGCCCTTGGCGAGGAGAGAGAAGAGGGAGAAGAGGGGGTTCGGCTAAGCTAGGGTTAGGGTGGTACTGGTCACGTGTGGGGGCAGATAGAGAGAGGGGGTAGCTAGGAGGGTTCCTGGCGTGTGGGGCATGCATGGAAGGGAGAAGGGTCGAGCTAGGTGGGTTAGGGGCATGAGGGTTTTAGCTAGGGGAGAGGGGTAGATTAGGGTGTAGTTTAGAATAGATGTAAAAATAGGTTTTGTTTTAGGGTAGAAAAGAGAGAGGGAGCACTTTGTTGTGTAGACTAGATGGGGTTTTGGGTTTAACTAGTAGGGGTTTGGGTTAGAAGAGGTGAAGATGGTACTAAACTTATAAAGCAAGCTTCATCCGCACTAGCAAGATTAAGCAAGAAAAGAGGGAGAGGAGGAGATGGTCAAGGTTGGTGATGGGTTTTTGGGTTCATGCATGATCCAACATAGGTCAAGCAAGAACAAAGAAAGAGGGTGGTTTAAGGTTTATCATTGCTCATCAGACAAGTGGGTGCAAGGTGCAAGGGTTTTGATGTAGCCAAAGGAGAAGGAGAGAGAGGTTTTAGCACTACCAACACAAGATCAAACAAGAAAGAAGGGATCCATTTAGAATTCCAACAAAACCAAAAGCTAGGAAAAAGGATACTTGCATGGCCCATGCAAGACAATTAAAGCCCAAAGGTCATATTGTGAAAACAACATTATTTCTTGTGGCTTTTAATCCTTGCATTCCCAAAAAGGTGGGCAAAGGCCAAGCAATAGATTAGGAGTGGATCCAACCAACAACATGGGCTAGGGAAAACTCAATAAAAGGCCAAGCCCATATTATTGGATGGTGGAAATATAAGGTGGTGAAAGAAAAGGTGGTGGAGGCAAAAGAGAGATGCCCCCAACTCAACTTGGGCATTTAACAATTTAGTAAGAACCAAATACAATATCAAGAGGCAACTACAATTAATCATGCACATGAGATAAGAAGCAAACAAGAAAAAGGTTTTATATGATGCTCAAATGCAAGGGGACATGATGACATGAGCATGATATGATGATGATGCAACAATTATATGTTGGAAGTGGCCCATTTTATTATTAAGACATGTAGCATTACAGGGGTTAGACAACTGGGATGCTACAACTCTCCCCACTAAACAGGAATCTCACCGAGATTCTAGGAAGAAGAAGAAGACACAAAGAGAGAAGGATGGTTGTACGGAGTTCATCTTCACGCTCCCATGTTGCTTCATCAACAGAATGGTGTGACCACTTGCACCTTGCAAAACTTGATGGACTTGTTGCGAGTCCCACGTTCATGGTCTCAAGGATTTTGGTGGGGTGTTCTTGATAAGAGAGATCTTCTTGGAGGTCTATTAGCTCATGATCCACGGTCTTGCCGGGTCTTTGAAGCACTTCTTAAGCTGAGATGTGGAAAACATCATGGACTTTGAGTTTTCCTAAGCTCGAGTGCATAAGCAACTTCTCCTCTTCTACCACGTATCTTGAAAGGACCGATGTATCTAGGAGCCAACTTTCCTTTGATACCAAGCGGTGTGTTCCTCTCATGGGAGTGACACGAAGGTAGACTAGATCACCGGGGCATATACCATATCTGTGTGCTTCTGTCATAGTTGCTCTTACATCGACTCGAGCAATCTTCGTGTTCTCGAATGATATGCACCTTCTCCTCCGCTTGGGTTACAATGTCGGGCCAAACCAGATTCTTTCTCGCACCGACCAACCAATGGGAGTTCGCACTTGCGTCCATAGAGAGCCTCGAATGGTGCCATCTTGAGACTCTTCCGAAGCTGTTGTTGTAGGAGAATTCAGCATATGGAAGACACTCTTCCCACTTCATGCCAAACGAGATGACGCAAGCTCTAAGCATGTCCTCGAGAATCTGATTGATCCTCTCCACTTGTCCTTGAGACTGAGGGTGGTAGCGATTTGAAGTTCAACTTTGTTCCCAAAGCTTTTTGGAAACTCTCCCAGAACTTTGAGGTGAAGATGCTCCCACGATCTGAACTGATTTCAAGTGGAACCCCATACAAAGAGACAATCCTGTTGATATAGAGCTCACCAATCAAGTCCGAAATTGTTTCTTTGATCGGGAAGAAGTGTGCCACTTTAGAAAGCTGTCGATGACAACAAAATTGCATTGTTGCCCTTCTGCGACCTAGGAAAACCCGTGATGAAGTCCATCTCAACTTTCTCCCATTTCCATTCCGGAGGCTTCAATGGTGTAGAAGACCAAATGGTTTCGATGAATGCCTTGACTCTGGCAGACATCACATTCGAGACGTACTTGGCACAATACCTTTTCAACCTGTGCCACCGACAGGTGTTTTCAAGTCCATATACATCTTTGTGCTGCCGGGATGGATAGAAAGAACCGAATCATGTGCCTCCTTGAGAACTTGGTCTCTCGGACCGGGTAGTTTGGAACAAACATCCGGTTCGAAGAAGAGCGTTCCTTGATCATCAACATGGAAGGATTCATACTTCGGAGTGCCAAGCTTAGCGATGAGCTTTTTAGTGTGCGGATCACCAAGCTGACGAGAGCGAATCTGTTCTTCCAAGAGAGGAGTAGCCAGAAGGTTCAGAAGGTGCCCTTGTTCCACAATCTCCAGGTTGAGCTGACGGAATTCCTCGCACAAGAGAGGCTGCTGCTCTTCTACCATGAGGTTGTTGACATAAGCTTTTCTGCTAAGCGCATCTGCCATGACATTTGCTTTGCCTGGAGTGTAGTTGATGGTCACATCGAAGTCATTGATGGCTTCAATCCATCTCCTTTGCCGAAGATTGAGATCCGGTTGAGTGAAGATGTACTTCAAACTCTTGTGGTCCGAGAAGATCTCACAACGGTTACCAGCAAGTAGTGCCTCCAGCTTCAAAGCAAAGACCACTGCTGCTAGCTCAAGGTCATGTGTGGGATAGTTGACCTCATGCGTCTTCAACTGACGAGAGGCATAAGCAACCACCTGTCTCTCTTGCATAAGGACCGCACCCAATCCTTGCAAAGAGGCATCGCAGAAGATCTGGAAAGGCTTAGATGTATCCGGAGGAACCAAGACTGGTGTGGAAGTGAGCTTCGCTTTGAGTGTCTCAAAACTTTCTTGACAAGCAGGAGTCCACAGATACTTTTTGCCTTTCTTGAGGAGGTCGGTAAGAGGCTTTGCTATCTTCGAGAAGTTCTGCACAAAACGACGACAATAGCTAGCCAAGCCGAGGAAACTCCGCACATGAACAAGTGGAACACATATCCTAACCCCTTCTTCTCACGACGAAACCTAAAGATTGGTACTACGGAAACGAACACCCCAAACAAGATAGCGTCGGATACAAAAGGAAGATAGATTGCGTCGGTTTACCAAAGCCTGTTGGTATGGAATGTACCAACAGTTGATAACCAAAGGCCGATAAGATAACAACTTGGATGCAACAGATAGATAAAGGACTACACACACACACACACACACACACACATCCTATGGTACTACGGAAACCCAGAACACGTGAATCCTAGTTTGAACTTTGAGAAGAGGATTGAAAACGTTGCACTTCCTTACCAGAAAGGGTGGGTGGGAGGGTAAGAAGAAAAATGGAAGCAGTCCTACTCGCTTTTGTTTTTCCCTATATACATAACTACTAAAATATTTGCTAGATCGACAACGACCGTTGGCTGAAACCACGAAGGTCGGGATGGCTCGATACCAATTGTAACTACCTCGGTGAACTACGCTCCTAGATACAAGCTCGGATGAGATAGCGGTTGAAATAGTACGGGGCCCCAAAAGCCACTCACCGGTAGTCCTTTCAGACGTCCCAACCGCTAACCTCTCAACGGGACTCATCTGGCGTGGTCGGCGAAGGGATCAACTACGTACACAAGTGGGTATGTACGCAAGCCACCATACAAGAGTACATCAGAGCCACACCATCTAGAAAGAAAGGAAATATACCAACGCCATACGGCAAGATTCAAATGACCTAGATACATCTATAATTTAGGATAACTCCTCATACAGCACACATCAGAGTATCATGCGGAAGCGGCAAACAAGATCCGAGTACGGATAAGAAGCAAATAGGCATAAGATGCCAGAGAAAATAAGCACATCCCAACTACAGGTCTCACGGATCCCCGTGCCCGGAATCTCTACACCATACGGTCGTTGCCCACATCATCGGCTTCTTCCACCCAGTATCCGTCCTGAGAAGGTACCTGTTCATCTGAATCAAGAATTTATCGTGTGAGACCCTAAGGGTACTCAGCAAGTCTTAATGCCTCTAAAGGGGACACAACCTGGGGTGACGCAATTGCAGCAAAAAGTAAACCCTAGCAATTCTACAGATAAACGCTAACCATCCGCCTAACCAATGATAGACGGATGTCCGTGAATTTAAGTACAACAGTTATAAAGGTAATCTCATCCGATCCATCCTCCTCCCTGCTTACCGACAAGGAAGCGGACGAACAACCCCCCCTTCCGTTGGCAACTTTATTAACCATTCCGTGAGTATTGCACTATTTACTAGTCAAGTTGCTTAGTCAAGTTAAGGCGGTACTTTAGTTTTGCTTGTCTATGATCAAGAAACTGTGCTCCAAGTCGTCCATATCCGCGGACACGGCTTTCAGAAAGTTTTACCCGGCCGGGGTGCACCAATAGCAACACACGCTCGATCAACCTCGGAAAAACCAAATCAAAACCCAACGAGGCTTTCACGACTGAACAATCACAAGATTCAGAAATATTTCAGGGGGCCACCCCTTAAGTAGAACCCGCAACGGAGTAAGCAAGCTCCGAGACGGCCTCAAGGTTTGGCGGAACGGCTGTGAACGACTGGGAACCCCAAACGGGGCTTGTCGACACCGCGGAATCGTGGTCCGATCCTAAACAGTACAGTGTGCAGTACCTCGCACAATCGTAAATAAAGCGGTAAAGCATGGCATAAGTACAGGATCGTAAATAAAACCTCAAACTAGTTTGTGGCCCCAAGAAATAAGAATGAATCAAGCTCTGGCTCAGGGGGGTCCCATATACCTCCCGGATGTGGACAGCGCGATAAATCAAGGAACAGGAATCAAGTACTCGGGGTCTTACGGGACACAAGTGAGCAGGAAAAACCAAATAGCAGATATTGCTCACCGGTGCCACTTTCTTTAGTTATCCCAGAACTACTCAGGTTAAGTTGTTTAAGTACCTCGTTATCCATCAGACTCTCACAAACCCTACACATGCTGTTCTACGACTCGCATGGCTCAAACAACTCCTATAGTAGTGGCTCATGGGATAGAGGAAAACAAGCTTGGTGGGGTTTAAAAGTAAAGGCTATGCATACTTGGGATTCAATTTAATGCAATCGCGACTCGATGATGCAAGAATAAGATAGAGGCAATAGGTACTGTATGTATGCAAGCATGTGGTAGTGCTTGCCTGGTGTCTCTGTTGAAGCAAAGGACGGTTTAAGGTAGTGCTCACGGTTCTCGGATCTGACAACCTCGGTGTCTATCCGAGAAAAACCAAACAAACAAGGCCAACATGAATATAGAGCACACGCATATGAATAAGATGCGTCAAGCAAACAATCATGCCATGATGAATGATGCACATTTGACATGGCAAATAAAGTAGCATGGCATGGTTGAGGTGTGGGGAACAAGAATATAACATTTAGTGGGTTTTGGAACCACATTTGTTGCCATAACAGTTGTTATTCATGATATAGTTATATGATGCATGCTGCAATTGAAGTCATGGATAGCATAAACAGAAAGGTCTCGTCGAGCTGATCGATTTAGACTATTTACTTGCTAAGTTTGGATTTACAAAACAAAAGTTATGGTTTATTGAAAATCCAGTGGCATTTGATGTAATTAACATGAATTTGGAATTTACTTGAGCAAAATACAAAACAGATGGCATATTTGAATTCCCCTCATCTTGCTGATATCCAAACATATATTGTTTGCCTAATTTGGATAAAGTATGCAAAAGTTATTAAAAACTGAATTAGAAAAGAATTTGAATTTATTTGAAATAAGTTTGAATTTTAAAATCAATCTGAAACGTTTTCTACCCAGCCTAACCTATCCTGAGCCGCAGACAGGTGGGCCAGGGGGTTCTCTGGCCCACACGCCAGCGTCTGAGCACGTTCTGGACCGCGGGTTGATTGAAACAATCAACAGGCGCCTAAATGCAAAAGATACACAGTCACTGACAAGTGGGCTCTCAGGGACCGCGGGTTGATGCAAACAAACGGCCAGGGGATTTCTGCAAAACGCACACGCGGCCAGGGGGGTGGACTGCGGGTTGAGTCCGGGGTCTTGCGGGAGCCTTTTTAGAAAAAGGCCACCGCCGCTGACAGTGGGGCCTCGAGGGTTGCGGGTTGCTAAAAAGAAACTGCAGGGGGTTTTTCGCAAAAAGGACATGGCGCACTGTGGATCTTCCCCCATCTCTGAACATGGCAGGTGTATCGCGCGTGCGCTTGTGCGCAGAGGGTTCGAACTCATGACCGGACGCCTGCGGGGACGCGGAGCCGCTGCGGTAGGATGTGGTTGATGCTAGGAGGGACGTCTGCGTCTAGCTAAGGTGGTGGCATGCGCTGGAGCAGGCGACGACGACGACACCCACCGCGCACCGAGGGTGCTCGACGGCGTGACCCGCGCATCCAGGAAGCGATCGAAGACGGGACTATGTCTGGGGGGATCAGGGACTTACCGCGGGCGTGTCGGCGTGCTCGAAACGGGCAGGGGTGGTCGCGATCCACGGCGAGGCTGGCGGCGGCCGTAGCTAGGGTTTGCGCCGGCGTGCGCTGGTGCAGGCGTACTTGGCGCGTCTCCTCCTCGCGTCTGGCTCCAGAGCGTCGCAGGCGAGCTCCCGGGCCTCCTTGACAACACGCAGCGACTCGCCTCCGGCTAGAGTATCTGGGGCAGGTAGGCAGTGTGGCGAGAGAGGGCGATGGGGTGGTGTGGAGGAAGGGGGGATGCGAGGCAAGCCTCAGGGCGGATCTGGGAGAGGCCAGGAGGGGCAGGGAGAGGATAAGAAGGAAGAGGAGGCAGGTGTGGCGTGGGGGAGGGGAAAGCTGGCAGGGCACGTCGGTCTCCTCCTTCACGTGCTCGGCATGGGCCAGGGGGTGGCGTGGTGGAACTGGGAAGGGGAGAGGGTGACTGGCAGGTGGGACTGGGGAGGCTCGTGGCCAGGTTAGGCTAGAGGGGCCCTTGGCCAGGGAGAGAGAGAAGAGAGGGGAGAAGAGAGGGGGTTCGGCTAAGCTAGGGTTAGGGTGGTACTGGTAACGTGTGGGGCGAGAGAGAGGGGTAGCTAGGAGGGTTCCTGGCGTGTGGGGCATGCATGGAAGGGAGAAGGGTCGAGCTAGGTGGGTTAGGGGCATGAGGGTTTTAGCTAGGGAGAGGGTAGATTAGGGTGTAGTTTAGAATAGATGTAAAAATAGGTTTTGTTTTAGGGTAGAAAAGAGAGAGGGAGCACTTTGTTGTGTAGACTAGATGGGGTTTTGGGTTTAACTAGTAGGGGTTTGGGTTAGAAGAGGTGAAGATGGTACTAAACTTGTAAAGCAAGCTTCATCTGGCACTAGCAAGATTAAGCAAGAAAAGAGGGAGAGGAGGAGAGATGGTCAAGGTTGGTGATGGGGTTTTTGGGTTCATGCATGATCCAACATAGGTTAAGCAAGAACAAAGAAAGAGGGTGGTTTAAGGTTTATCATTGCTCATTAGCACAAGTGGGTGCAAGGTGCAAGGGGTTTTGATGTAGCCAAAGGAGAAGGAGAGAGAGGTTTTAGCACTACCAACACAAGATCAAACAAGAAAGAAGGGATCCATTTAGAATTCCAACAAAACCAAAAGCTAGGAAAAAGGATACTTGCATGGCCCATGCAAGACAATTAAAGCCCAAAGGTCATATTGTGAAAACAACATTATTTCTTGTGGCTTTTAATCCTTGCATTCCCAAAAAGGTGGGCAAAGGCCAAGCAATAGATTAGGAGTGGATCCAACCAACAACATGGGCTAGGGAAAACTCAATAAAAGGCCAAGCCCATATTATTGGATGGTGGAAATATAAGGTGGTGAAAGAAAAGGTGGTGGAGGCAAAAGAGAGATGCCCCCAACTCAACTTGGGCATTTAACAATTTAGTAAGAACCAAATACAATATCAAGAGGCAACTACAATTAATCATGCACATGAGATAAGAAGCAAACAAGAAAAAGGTTTTATATGATGCTCAAATGCAAGGGGACATGATGACATGAGCATGATATGATGATGATGCAACAATTATATGTTGGAAGTGGCCCATTTTATTATTAAGACATGTAGCATTACAGGGGTTAGACAACTGGGATGCTACACTTTTGAGTCTAGCGAGGAGCAGACTCGAAAGCAGACGCGGAGCTCGAGTGAAACGTTAGATGCTTCGACTCCGCCGACGCCTAGGGACCTGCTTTGCCTTGAGCGTCACAGTGGGGACCATGGGGGCTCTTCCTCTCGTATTCCTGCCGTTCCCGTGCGGGTTGTAGCGTGACACCTGCAGGCGAAGTGGAAGAAGGAAGAGAAAAAGGAAGAGAAGAATGGCAGGAGGACCCCGCCTGTCTTTGACTTGAGCGATTTTGACTCGTAAGTTTTTCCAGTTGCCTTTTGCTTTCTTTTGGTTTTGCTTGATTGCTCTTGTCTAATGTTTTCTTTTGCAGCCACTCTTCCGACGGCTCCTTCAGCGATGGTGCTCGGGAGATGGTGGCGGAGTCGAAGGTTGCTCCTCCTCCTCAGACGGTGGCCACCTCTGAGGGCGCTGCTCCGAACCCTTCTCCGCAGGAGGCTCGGGTGGTTGTCCCTCAGAAGATTGCAAGAAAACCTTCGGAGTCGCCGTCTAACCATGTAAGTGCTTTTGCTTTCTGCCACAGGGGGAGCCCCCGAGCCTTTTCGGATGATCTGCTGATCATTTTTTCTTCGTGTCTCGGGGGGAGCCCCCAAGCATCTTTCGGGTGATCTACCGATCATGCCTGTTTTATTTGTACTTGCATCGGGGGGATCCCCCGAGCATTCTTTTTTGTGTGTGTATTCTGTCTTGCTTGTTCTTTGGGTGTAGCCCCCGAGCCTTTGTTTTGACAAGTAGTGTCTTTTTGCAGCCTTTTGTGCAAGGCGCCAACCAACTGGTGCAGCAGCACCTGGCGTTGGAGGCCAGCTTCAAACAGCTTCAGGGTACGTTCATGGGTTGGTCTTTTTGCGTCTTCTTCTATTTCCTTTTCTTCGATCTGATAAGTGTGTTTGCAGAGGACAACAATACCACCCTCCGCGAGCTTGATGCTCTCAAAAAGAGCCTTGGGCGAGCGGAGAAAAAGGCCGAGGATGCCGTTGGTGCGAAGGAGCGCCTTGAGTAGGAGCTAGCCAACGCAGCTGTGGCCAAGGAGCGCCTGCAGCAGGAGGCTATGGACCGCGAGGAGAAACTCGCCACCGCTGTGACCTCGCGCGAGAAGGAGGTAGCCGACAAGCTAATGGCGGCTGCCAAGGCTATTTTAGGTGAGTGGTTTTGTCTTTTCCTTGTTGGCTTCCTTGTCTTTTCTTCTATTTCTTTTTCTTCACGTTGCCTCTTCTGTTTGTATAGATGCCGCATGCGTCGAGTTTGACTGCGGTGCTCTGGAGCACGGAAGTGCTCTAGATGATGCCACTGCGGCGGTCAAAGACCGTTGCAGTACCGTGGTCGGCTCACTCGCCAAGGAGGTTATTGGGCGCTTCTCCAAGGAGCTCGTCCCCAAGGGCGTCGCCCTCGAGGATGTCGACTCACTGGCGGATGCACTATCAGCCGACGCGCCTGTAGCGTGAAAGCGCAAGCAGAAAGGCATTGGTGCATCCGTCGGGCTAGCGATGGCCCTGGCGTCTAGAGTGGAGCTGGATCTTCATCGGGTCACCTCCCAGATGCCGACGGCTGCTGACGGATCCGAGGTAGCCTTCGCCCTCTATGCTGCCCCTGTAAACGTTATGGGACGAAGTTGATTGAATTGCTGGCTGAGTACACGCTGAGGCAGTAGGGGGAGGCCAAGAGTAGGCAATCCGGTTCCGAGGCTACCCAGGATGCGGCTTCTGAGTTCCTTGTCCATTTGTGTGGTTGTTCATATCGCTGCCTTCTTTTCCCCAAGGGACCTTCGGGTGATGGTCCCGCTGAAACTTCGTCTGCGCCGCAGTTGCGGCCATCTTTGGATGGTGCGTCGCAGCTTGCGTTTCTGCATGATCACATACGTAGTCTTGAGAAAGAATTTCTTGGAGTGCGCGGCCATGCCGATGTTTGGAAATCGAAGACAGAGCGAGGCGCTGCCAGAGAGGAGTATTTGATGGGAGAGTTGCGTCGTCTAGCCGAATAGCTTCAATGTAAGTTTTTCGAGCTGCTGCTCATTTGTTCGGATGCGACTGCTGGCCTATCATCTTATTGTGCCATTGTTGCAGGTGCTAACCTTGTTCCTAAGGAGGAAAAGGAGCGTGTTGTTGTTCGCATTAATTTCTTGACCCAGCAGGACATGGAGGTCGGCGGATTTTTCTGGATGGACCGTGATTGTGCCATGGTCCTTGCGACTGTGCAGGATCGTGTTCACCAGGTGTCGCGGGTTCTGCGTCAGGCGAAGACCTCGTTGGCATCGGTTCTGCACGTGATGTTTCCCCTGGATGAGGCACCATACACTCTCTGGGCCTGTTAGCGAAGTTTCGAGATGTGCATCATGTTAGGGAGCTGGTACGTGTAACACCCCAGTTTTAGCTAATCTATCATAGGGTTTTGATTGTGCATTGCATAAGCATCATCATTCAAATTGTGCATTGAATAAAATAATAAATGTAAAACCCTAAACCCTAGTTTCCTCCTTATTCTCTCAAATCCATTCAAAATGGTTTGAATTTGAAAAGTACAAAATAGTCGGAGCCCAAATTGTATAAAAGGGCCCCAAACCCTAGTTTCCTCCTTCGACGTTCTGTCCGTCGTCGTCTTCGTTGACGACGGCGAGCAGCTCGCTGTCGGCGCTTCCGCCGTCCGCGCGCGAAGTGATTCGTGCCGCCGCTGTTCTGCGTCTGCGAGAGGATAAGGAGGCCACCCCGCTACGCCTTCCTCCCTCCCTATCCACTTCCCCCTCTCTCCCTTACTTCCGTTCGTCCTCTCCTGAGCGAGCCGAAACCCTAGCCTAGGTCGATGTCGAATCACCGTCGATCTGCGCCTCCCCGTACTTGTCCGAGCATGCCATCGGAACCACCGTGTCTCCCTGCCTCCTCTCACCAACGGAATCGAGCCGGCGCGCTCAAAATCAAGCCAATCGAGGCCCCTTCCCGAGCTCCGGCCATCATCTCCGACGTCGATTCCAGCCGCGCTTCGCCTCGCCGACCCTCTACTCGCGCTTGCGGTGAGCCTCTGGACCTCCTGGACCCCTCTATTTCTCCCCGCTCGCACTGGTTTGCTTCCGCGACGTGCACTGTCGCACGCCGCCGTCGGTCGTCGTCGCACCGCCTACTCCGGTGACCATTAGAGGGCGGATCCACCCATTTAAGGTTCGCCTCTATGCACCTGTTCGAACGAGACCTGTCCCGCGTGCTGGTGTGCCTTGTGCCGTCGCCGGCGACCACCATCTGGCGGTGGCCGCCGTGGTGACATCATTGCCGCGTCAGCCTGATGTGGCCTTGGACCGTTGACCGCCCGCGTGGCCACTGAGGTGGCTTTGGCCCCACCCGTCAGCCTCTCTAGGTAGCCTCTGCCCCGGTGAGAAAAGCCCCAGACCCTATGGTGACGTCATCCTGAGGTCATAAATGTTTTAAAATTGATTAAATAAATTCCAGAAAATGATTGAATATTGTAAATTCAATAACTTTTAATTTATAAGTCAGAAAATTATGTATAATATATCAAAATGTTCAGAAAAATGAGAACAATCTATCTAAGCTATAATCATGCATTGTTCAACAACTTTTATAACAAGTTTAATTAGAAGAACATAGTAACCCTCACAGGTGATTCTGGAGTTTCTCCGAGTTAGGGTTCTCACCCCTCGGAACCCCGATTAAGTTGTCGAGCATGCTTTAGGGTTTCAATTCAATTCAAATTAACTTTTCATATCATCATCCTTGCTTGAGCAGTGCATCGATGCCATGTGTTGATTGTTTCCCTTTCTTTCTGGTGATTTGGTTCTTCTTGGTAGAATACGATATCGAGATCGAGATCGAAGACCGAGATCAAGACCATCAAAGATCGACGAACAATACTTGACCAACTATAATCAATTCAAGTACAAGGATTCCGAAGATCTATTTATCTGCTATCAACAGGCAAAGGCAAGCATAGCCCCACCATGATATAATCCTATGATTTCGAAAGCATTTCAATTCTTGCCATAATGCATACGATTCTACTATGGTCTTTTATCGATAGATAGAGTATCATATCTATTGCATTACTCCCTTTTGAGCTTATATTACCTGATCCACTGCTCCTAGCATAACTAGGTTTGGCTTGTGTGCACTGCTAGAGCTCTTATTTGTGTCTGCTTAGCCATGCATAGCTATTGAGTCTGGTCCATCCAGATGATGTATCAGATGCAGAGAATATAGTATGACAGGAGATCGGGATGAGATGATATCAGTAATATGAGTTAAACATGCTAAGGCTTGTATGGGAGGCCACAGTGGGATGTGGTTTTTCTAGTCCCATGCTCGCCACCACTAGGAACCGAGTTCTTGCCTTTGGAACCAAGACGAGCGTGCAACCACACGGGGCCTGGACAACCTCATGACTAACTAACTTGCCTAGTAGATTCCATGAGTCACATAGTTCGGGCGTTCCATTCGACATATGCATAGAAAATTGTTTGAAAGATTTGCCGGGTGAAGTTGGTGCATTCATAGCAGGTAGGTAAGCGTGGCCGACGTTTCTTGGGGTAGATAGCGCCCCTGGTAAACCAACCTCGCCTCACATATTTAAGTACCGGCTTCGGGATTTGACCCGTTACGGCGGAACCATACTTATTGTGTGACTCATGGTCTCGGCGAAAGCAAGGTAAAGGTCGTGTCTAACCACCCTTTGTCAGCCTTCCAAGGAAGAGGGCTAATGATTCTGGCAATAAGAGAAGGTTAGTACGTGTGGGTAAAGTTGTACATCCCTGCAGGGTAATAATCTTTTTGAAAAGCCGTGTTCACGGTTATGAATGACTTGGCGACCGGACTCAAGATCATAGAGAACTTTAACTTAATCGTAAAACTTGGTAGATCAACATGTTCTTACGGATGCTTCCTCATGGGTACGAGGGGGTGATCCTAGTTCAGATGATGACGACTTGGTGGATATAAAAAGATGATGATCAACATTTCAGAGATATCGCTCTCTTATCCCTTTTTAAAATATTCTGAATAGACGAGCTTCTTCTCTCTCTTGTTTTATAAACAAAAGATGACTTTATGCAAAACAACTCCACCAGCCATAAGTCTTGCGGAGTACACCCTGTACTCACCCTTTATTTGTTGATACTTTTGGCAGCGTAAGTGTTCCCTGAAGATCAGATTGGTACTACATCGACATTGACGAGTAGCTTGGGGTTCCCGGCCGGCAGCCTGGAATCTATGGGCTGGGACGTCATCGTTATGCTTCAAGCCTCTTAGGCCATTTGTTAAGTTTGCTATACTTAATAGCATAATTTGCCTTCCGTTGTTTGATGTTTGTGGTCAGTGACCTCTGCTTGTAATAATTTGGTTCTCTGCTCAGTTATGAGCTTGCTGTAATAAATTTTGTGTCGTAGGGTCACTTCTGCGTTATCAATTCTTCATTGGATATTCTCGAGCTCAAGGTTAAGCTTATGTCAGATGGAGGTCTGGGATTTGTTTAGCCCTGATCCCGGGGGTTTCACAGATCTTGGTATCAGAGAAGTACCGACCGTAGGAAAACCTTGCTATTGGTCGATGTTGAGTCTAGTGTTTGTGAAAAATATTTTTAAAAGCTGAAAAGTATTTGCGAAAACTCTAGTATGCTTCTTTTTATCCTTACCCAGCTTCGCTCTAACTCTGGGTTGTTTTATCTAGTGTTGATTTTGGAAAACTTTTGATATCTCTTCTAGTCTTTCAAAGCTTAGGTGCCTTCTTGGCATGTCGTTTCTAAGCCAGTTGACCTAGTGTTGAGTTCTCTATAGTTGTGTGTGTTGTGAATTCCTTGTTTCCCTTTGCTCTTGTTCATCTGAGAGATTCCCTTTCTATCATGATCTCTCTATCTTTTGGACCCACAATATTATATTGTTGGATCTGTAGTGTTCTGTTCTAGGCTTCGAGGTTTCCTTTCGCCTCTCGTGCCTCCTTTTTGTTGTTTGGGTACTTCAGAAGTCTTATCTTCTCTTGGAAGCTACCTCTTAATTAATATCTTGTAGTGAACGCTTTGTTACTCAAGTAGTAGCTATTCCTTTCTTTGGGTTTTAACCCTTGGACTTGAACCGAAGATCCCTGATTGTACAGGATTCTATTGTTGTGAATCTTGTACATGAAGCTGACCTTTAACCCAAGATCCATTCCTTTGACCCCTGTCGTTAATGATCATACATTACCTCAGTATGGCTGGTATTACAAATCTAGCCCCCAAGCTTGTGGTTATTGTCGCGATTGAATTGTGACGATAAAGGACTTCCCCTACCACATGTTATGGCAGATGTTCTTTAATGGAACCAAAATGATCATGACAAGAGTACTCCCTCGAGAGTCTCGCATCTATACTCGTGACTCTGCCACACCTTACCCCTTCTATGCATTAGTTTTCAGAAGATTGTTTACTTACGCATCCACATCTTGGGATTCCATCCTGATCATGTTCTTTTTCCCTTGTTGTGTTCTGACCTTTGTCTACCAGTTAGTAGTCAAGTAGTAAATTTGCATTGGTGTCTTCTAATGCAAGATACTCTTGTGGTCCGTCAAGACAAACCATTTCGAGATGTCTAGGAGAAACAAACTCCAGTACCTCGTCATATCTAGGACCAGGTCAAAGTGTTGTAAGCCGCAGATTAAGAGACATTGATTATCTTCTATCTGTTCTACCTTAAAGTATCACACTCTAAGAGGTTGTGCTAAGTTTCATGAACCCTTAATGTAGTGTTGCTCTTACACATATTTACAACCCTTCCTCGAGCTTTCGCACTCGTGAATGATGTGTGTGAGTAATAATGTGGTCATCTGAGATTCTTAGCAATTATTATTGTTTGAACTCAAAGGACAATTGCGTCATTCTTAGCATGATTGGTTAACTCTATCACTAAGTGAAGTTTGACTGTGCTACCAAGCCCGTTATTCTGGTACACTCTCTTTGGTCAAAGAGTTAGGCTTGTGCCGAAACTCTGAGACTATGTCTCCTTGCCTTACAAAACAAGTTCCTCTCGAACTAAGCGACATATCGGTGGTTCTTGATATTCTGGATGTCTTCTAGAAGTATCGCCATGTTGCCACATGACTGTGTTGTCAAGTTCTTGAGCAAGCAAGTTCTCTGAACTGCTCTTTTCTCCAAGGACCTGTACTGGATACCCCTGAACTAGTTGGTTGAGATTAAACAACAACCTGGAGAGTTGTAAGACAAAAGTTATATCCGATTACGTTCTTTATAAAAGGGATGTCTAGTTTTGTTCGTGCTGAAGTAAGATAGAATGTCCTTTGTGGATATGTTATTTTCCCACCCTTTTGATTTGATTGGGTTATCGTCAAATCAAACTCAGTTCCAAGGACTATCTTGATGGTGCTTATATTTGTGATGTTTCACTTGAGTACATTTTCATGTCCTTTGGTCTGACCAATACTACTGTCTTGTTCACGCAACATATGAGTCCATCTTAATGGGTTGTCTTGATAAGTTTGTTGTTGAGCCCATCGATGACATTCTTACTCTCTCCATGCTAGATTGAATTCATATGGAATAATGGGCATTAATGTTGGAAACTTTTGAGAACCTTCTTTGAGTCATCTCGAAGTATGTGTTCTGGATGTTAGAAGTGAGCTTCTTGGTTCATGTACAAATGTTGAAAGATGTCGCCGTGGATTCGAGTAGTGTTAACTCTGTTACTTAAGTACACATGTGTGTTTTGTTGTTAGCACCTTATGTGTGTGCAGTTGTCTCTCGACAAGTTGTAAATACATGGGTCTAGTAGTCTAGCTCGTATTCTAGAGCTTGACACTGTAGTCCATATCTTGAGAATCTAGTAACTTTACCTTCGCGGTAAATGTTGCAAATGTTCTATTCGGACATGCTGAGTCTGAAGTATCATTCCACCTAACCAAAGCTGAATCTCAAGAAGCAATGATGGTTGGTGTTCCTCAATGTTTTGACGTAGGTCTCATTTCAAGTTTGGCAAGATTGATGTAATGGTTGACACAAACTTAGCCGGAAAGACCTCTTGTCATATTCTCTTGATTCAGCAATAACAACCACTCTTCATGAGGCCTCTTCTATGATTTATTATAGGAGTTGTTCTTATGGTTTCCTTGTATCTGAAGTCCGACCTTTACTTGGTGTCTGATTCCTCCAATATCAAGGAGAACATTTAAAGTAGTGTTGCTAAATGTCTCTCGGTCGATCCTCCAGACTCTTTTCGTTGGCAATCATTGTTGTGACAAGAAATTGAAGTCTGAGAATGAAATTTCTTTCTTCTCATGTCATCAGGAATCTACTTACCTACTCATCTAGTGGTGCAAAGTGATATCGTGATCTTGGCAAAGATTTTGATAGCCCTGGATGAATTAAAGAATTTCCTTCTTGTTCTCTTAAACATGTTCGAAGAGTGACCATGATTTTGGTAATCAACAATTTCTCTTTCCACATGTTCCTTGTGACTCTTACGAGTCCTCCCCACCAAAACACCTTTCTGTCTTAAGCCTTCTGTTGGATGAAAGAGTGACCCTTCTGTGTTAAAAGTAGTTCAACAGCTTGGTTTTGTTGATCCGCATCTCTGCAACCTGAGATCTCTGCTTAAGTCGTTTAGTAGAGGTTCCCTATCGAAGTACGTGTTGTGATCTTTCTGTTGGAAGATTTATTTTTCAGAAACTTCAAAACCTCCTCTAAGTTCAATGGTCTCAATTCTTCTGAAGACCAGTTATCTAACAAATTGAAACCTTCTCCTCTTGTTTCCTCTATTACTTTGACGTGTTTCATGTTCGTCATTTCAGAGTTGTTTTTAAACACTTCATCCATGAGATGACCATGAGATACTCTGTATGTCGATTAGTGTGTTCCCTCTTATCTTTAGAGTGGAATGTTTCTTTCTCTCTCTGTTTCTCTTCCTACCTTTGGAATCTCGGGTCGAGATTATCGTAAGGGGGATAGAGCTGTAACACCCCAGTTTTAGTATAATAGGGTTTTTATTGTGCATTGCATAAGCATCATCATTCAAATTATGCATTGAATAAAATAATAAATGCAAAACCCCAAACCCTAGTGTCCTCCTTATTCTCTCAAATCCATTCAAAATGGTTTGAATTTGAAAAGTTCAAAATATTCGGAGCCCAAATTGTATAAAAGGGCCCCTACAATATTTTATACATCTCATAAAAGTCCCTGGTATTTTCGAAATATTCAAAACAGAATTTGAAATGAAAATATAAACAGAAAATACAAAGAGAAAGAAAAAAAGATTTTGCTAAAAAAATAGCAGCAGACTTCTCGGGTGACCCAGACCGCCCACCTTCCTCTTCTCTTCCTCGCCGTGACCACAGCCCAAGCGCGGCCCACGCAGAGCCCATACCCCTTCGACGTTCTATCTGTCGCCGTCTTCATTGACAATGGCGAGCAGCTCGCTGTCGGTGCTTCCGCCGTCCGCGCGCGCAGTGATTCGCGCCGCCGCCATTCTGCGTCTGCGAGAGGATAAGGAGGCCACCCCGCTACGCCTTCCTCCCTCCCTATCCACTTTCCCCTCTCTCCCTTGCTTCTGTCCGTCCTTGCCTGAGCGAGTCGAAACCCTAGCCTAGGTCGATGTCGAATCACCGTTGATCTGCGCCTCCTCGTACTCGTCCGAGCATGCCATCGGAACCACCATGTCTCCCTGCCTCCTCTCACCAACGGAATCGAGTTGGCGCGCTCAAAATCAAGCCAATCGAGGCCCCTTCCCGAGCTCCGGCCATCATCCCCGACGCCGATTCCGACCGCGCCTCGCCTCGCCGACCCCCTACTCGCGCTTGCGGTGAGCCTCTAGACCTCCTGGACCTCTCTATTTCTCCCCTCTCGCACTGGTTTGCTTCCGCGGCGTGCACTGCCGCACGCCGCCGTCGGTCGTCGTCGCACCGCCTACTCCGGTGACCATTAGAGGACGGCTCCACCCATTTAAGGTTCGCCTCTGTGCACCCGTTTGAACGAGACCTGTCACGCGTGCTGGTGTGCCCTGTGCCGTCGCCGACGACCACCATCTTGCGGTGGCCGCCGTGGTGACATCATCTCCGCGTCATCCAGATGTGGCCTTGGACCGTTGACCGCCCGCGTGGCCACTAAGGTGGCTTTGGCCCCACCCGTCAGCCTCTGCCCCGGTGATAAAATCCCCAGACCGTATGGTGACGTGAGCCTGAGGTCATAAATGTTTTAAAATTGATTAAATAAATTCCAGAAAATGATTGAATATTGTAAATTCAATAAATTTAATTTATAAGTCAGAAAATTATGTATAATATATCAAAATGTTCAGAAAAATGAGAACAAACTATCTAAGCTATAATCATGCATTGTTCAACAACTTTTATGACAAGTTTAATTAGAAGAACATAGTAACCCTCATAGGTGATTCCGGAGTTTCTCCGAGTTAGGGTTCTCACCCCTCGGAACCCTGATTAAGTTGTCGAGCATGCTTTAGGGTTTCAATTCAATGCAAATTAACTTGTCATATCATCATCCTTGCTTGAGCATTGCATCGATGCCATGTGTTGATTGTTTATCTTTCTTTCCGGTGATTTGGTTCTTCTCGGTAGAATACGATATCGAGATCGAGATCGAAGACCGAGATCAAGACCATCGAAGATCGATGAACAATACTTGACCAACTATAATCAAGTCAATTACAAGGCTTCTGAAGATCTATTTATCTGCTATCAACAGGCAAAGGCGAGCATAGCCCCACCATGATATAATCCTATGATTTCGAAAGCATTTCAATTCTTGCCATAATGCATACGATTCTAGTATGGTCTTTTATCGATAGATAGAGTATCATATCTATTGCATTACTCCCTTTTGAGCTTATATTACATGATCCACTGCTCCTAACATAACTAGGTTTGGCTTGTGTGCACTGCTAGAGCTCTTATTTGTGTCTGCTTAGCCATGCATAGCTATTGAGTCTGGTCCATCCAGATGATGTATCAGATGCAGAGAATCTAGTATGACAGGAGATCGGGATGAGATGAGATCAGTAATATGAGTTAAACATGCTAAGGCTTGTATGGGAGGCCACAGTGGGATGTGGTTTTTCTAGTCCCATGCTCGCCACCACTAGGAACCGAGTTCTTGCCTTTGGAACCAAGACGAGCATGCAACCACACGGGGCCTGGACAACCTCATGACTAACTAACTTTCCTACTAGATTCCATGAGTCACATAGTTCGGGCGTTCCATTCGACATATGCATAGAAAATCTTTTGAAAGATTTGCCGGGTGAAATTGGTGCATTCATAACAGGTAGGTAAGCGTGGCTGAGGTTGCTTGGGGTAGATAGCGCCCCTGGTAAACCAACCTCGCCTCATATCTTTAAGTACCGGCTTCGTGATTTGACCCGTTACAGCGGAATCATACTTATTGCATGACTCATGGTCTTGGCGAAAGCAAGGTAAAGGTCGTGTCTAACCACCCTCTGTGGGCCTTCCAAGGAAGAGGGCTAATGATTCTGGCAATAAGAGAAGGTTAGTACGTGTGGGTAAAGTTGTACACCCCTGCAGGGTAATACTCTTTTTGAAAAGCCGTGTTCACGGTTATGAACGACTTGGAGACCGGACTCAAGATCATAGAGAACTTTAACTTAATCGTAAAACTTGGCAGATCAACATGTGCTTACGGATGCTTCCTCATGGGTACGAGGGAGTGATCCTAGTTCAGATGATGACGACCTGGTGGATATCAAAAGATGATGATCAACATTTCAGAGATGTCGCTCTCTTATCCCCTTTTAAAATATTCTAAATAGACGAGCTTATTCTCTCTCTTGTTTTATAAACAAAAGATGGCTTTATGCAAAACAACTCCACCAGCCATAAGTCTTGCAGAGTACACCCTGTACTCACCCTTTCTTTGTTGATACTTTTGGCAGCGTAAGTGTTCCCTGAAGATCATATTGGTACTACATCGACATCGACGAGTAGCTTGGGGTTCCCGGCCGGCAGCCTGGAATCTATGGGCTAGGACGTCATCGTTATGCTTCAAGCCTCTTAGGACATTTGTTAAGTTTGCTATACTTAATAGCATAATTTGCCTTCCGTTGTTTGATGTTTGTGGTCAGTGACCTCTGCTTGTAATAATTTGGTTCTCTGCTCAGTGATGAGCTTGCTGTAATAAATTTTGTGTCGTAGGGTCACTGCTGCGTTATCAATTCTTCACTGGATATTCTCGAGCTCAAGGTTAAGCTTATGTCAGACGAAGGTCTAGGATTTGTTTAGCCATGATCCCGGGGGTCACAGTACGGCATCATCTTGTTGCAGGTGTGAAGGCTGCACTTTCTCTTGTTCGGCTGCATCGTCCCGATGTAGATCTTGCTGTTGTGGCCTTGGCTGAGTAGCCTTGGCTGAATAGCCTTATTGAAAGTAAAAGGAGGGGGGTATCTAGGGGTAGAACCGTTGTAATTGTGCGACGTTCCATGGGTTGGAGTATGCAACTCCGGACTCCACGTGCTTGAGGCGATAGGTGCCACCTGGGATGACTTTAGTGACGATGTAGGGTCCTTCTCATGGTGACTCGAATTTCTTTGGTCGCTCTTGCTTGAGTCGCAAGATTAGGTCTCCTTCGACGAAGGACCTTGGACGCAGCCGTCGGCTGTGGTAGTTGCGGAGGCTCTGTTGATACACTGCTGATCGAGCTTCTGCTATGTCACGTGCTTCGTCGAGTGTGTCAACGGCGTCTTCGAGTGCGGCCGTTGAGTCGGCTTCGCTGTAGGCGACGACCCGTGGGGCCTTATGGCGTACCTCTGCTGGTAGCACGACTTCAGCTCCGTGCACCATGAAGAAGGGCGTGTAGACAGTTGAGCTGTTCGGTGTCGTGCGCAAGCTCCAGAGGACCGAGGGTAGCTCCTGTGTCCAGGCTCCTACGATTCACTCAAGTGGGCTCATTAGGCGCTTCTTGATGCCAGCACTGACGAGGCCTTGGCCTTTTCAACCTGCCCATTCGTTTGCGGGTGCGCCATGGAGGCATATGTGATGTTGATTCCGAGGTCTTCGCAGAAGCCTGGAATTCTTTGGAGATGAAGTTCAACCCGTTGTCGTTGATAATGCTGTGCGGCACGCCGAACCTGTAGACAATGGATTCGAAGAACTTGAAGGAAGTTTTGCCCTTTTGGTTAGTGACGGGCATGGCCTCAATCCACTTGGTGAATTTGTCGACTGCGACCAGGAGGTAGACATGACCTCCTTTCGAGGACCTTGGCAGTTTGCCAATCATATCGAGCCCCCATTGCGCGAAATGCCAGGCCAGAGGTATGGGCCTAAGCTCTGATCCGGGTGCGTGCGGTTTGTCGGCGAGCCTCTGGCACCCATTGCATCTTCGGACGATGTCCTTGGCATCGTTCATGGCCGTTGGCCAGTAAAATCCGGCTCGTAGAGCTTTGGCGACAAGGGCGTGGTTGCCCGCATGATGGCCGCAGATGCCCTCGTGGATGTCTTGGAGGATGGTTTTGCCATCACCGATGGTGACGCACCTTTGGAGTACACCCAAAATGATGCGCTTGTACAGCTCTCCATTGATGATGGTGAAGTACTTGGACCGGCGAGATATGCGTCGGGCATCTGTCGGGCTATCAGGAAGTTCTCCGTCTATCAGGTACCTGAGGTATGGCCGTGTCCAAGTTTCTTCAACTGCCATGACCTGCATTAGGTTGACCACTGCGACTTCTGTGTCAAGATTTTCGGGTCCTTCCTGTCCTTCGCGTAGCGCAGCCCCCGAGTGCTCTGCTTCTTCGGGTGATCCCTTGGGGAATTTCCTTTTGATGGACGACACGTAGATCTGTTCGAGGAACACACCTGGTGGCACCCGTGCGTAGGTGGAGCCGATGTTGGCGAGTCTGTCGGCCTCTTTGTTGCTTTCTCTTCCAACGTGCCGAAGCTCGCAACCGTCAAAGTCTCCTTCGAGTGCGTTGTAGAGTGCGCGGTACGCGATCATGTTGGCGGCGTGTGCGTCGCACTCGTTCATCATCTTCTGGACGACGAGGTTCGAGTCTCCGTAGATGACCAGGCGTGTTGCACCGCAGATCTTGTCCATCCTCATGCTGTGGATGAGGGCCTCATACTCGGCCTCGTTGTTGGAGGCTCGGAATTTCATCCGGAGGACGTACTTCATCTTGTCGCCTGGGAGATCAAGATGACTCGGCTCGCTCTCCGCGCTTGGAGCCGTCGAAGTGCATCGTCCATGACTGTGTCATGTCCGGTGTGTCTGGCAGCTGCAGTTCCATCCAGTGGACGAGGAAGTTCGGAAGGACCTGAGACTTGATCGCGTGGCGCTTCTCGTAGACGATGTATAGAGGTGACAGCTCGATGCCCCACAGGGCCACACGTGCTGTGGCCTCTGGGTTGTTCAGGATGCTGTTCAGGGGCGCCTCGTTGATGACTATCACCTGATGCTCCTGGAAGTAGTGGATTAGCCGACGAGCCATCATGAACACACCGTAGGCGAGTTTCTGGTAGTGAGGGTACCTTTACTTTGCCGGTGTCAATACCTCGCTGAGGTAGTAGATTGGGCGTTGGACCCCGTGGGTCTTGCCTTCTTCGGGTCGCTCGACCACAAGTACGGTGCTTAGCACCAGGTGTGTGGCTGCTATGTATAGCAGTAAAGGCTCGCGCTCCTTTGGTGTGACCAAGACGGGCGAGGTAGAGAGCAGCCTAGATCTTCGAATGCGTCATCCGCCTCGGGTGTCCACTCGAATTTGTCTGCCTTGCGTAGCAGCTGATAGAATGGCAGAGCTTTTTTCGCCCATGCGGCTGATGAACCTGCTCAGTGCTGCGATTCGCCCGGCAAGCTAATGGACGCCCTTGAGGTTCTTCGGCTTTTCCATGGCCATTATGGCCCGGATGTTCTTCGGGTTCGTCTCGATCCCTAGCGGGGAGATGAAGTAGCCTAGCAGCTGACTAGATGGGATGCCGAAGGCGCACTTTTCTAGATTTAGCTTGATCTTATATCGATCAAGGTTATCGAACGTCTCGCGGAGATCGTCAAAGAGCGTCTTGGCCTCCCTTGTTTTGATGACTATGTCGTCGACATAGACTTGGATGTTGCGGCCGATCTGGTCCTTCAGGCATGCCTGCATGCACCGTTGGTACGTGGAGCCTGCGTTCTTTAGCCCGAAGGGCATTGTGTTGTAGCAAAACACTCCGAACGGCGTGATGAACGCCATTTTCTCCTGATCTTCGACCTTTAGTCGGATCTGGTTGTAGCCTGAGTAGGCATCGAGGAAGGAGAGTTTCTCGCATCATGCAGTCCGACTGATGATCTGATTGATCTGAGGGAGAGGGAAGTGATCGTTCGGGCAGTGCTTGTTCAGCGATGTGAAATCCACGCACATCCGCAGGATGTCCGTGTCCTTTTTGGGGACCATTACGGTGTTGGCGAGCCACTCGCTCTCCTTGATCTCCCTGATGAAGTTTTTGTCGAGTAGTCTTTTGACTTCGACTCCGATTGCTTCGGCCCATGGTTCGGACAGTCGTCGGATGGACTGTTTGATGGACTTGGTATCTGGAAAGACGTTGGGTGCGTGCTCGGCGAATTCCCTGGGAACTCCTGGCATGTCCGCAGGACACCAGGCGAAGATTTCCCAGCGCTCATGGAGGAATTCGACGAGCGCGCTTTCCTATGCGAAGCTGAGGTCGTTGGCGATCAGCACCGTCTTGGAGGCATCCGTCGGATGGACCTGCACCTTCTTTGTGTTGACGATGGAGTCGAAGGACATGTCTGGTGCGTTCTGTCTTGCGATTGGGGGTGCCCCGTTGTCCGTCACCTCACGGAGCCTTACGAGCTCCTCCTACATGCCGAATGACTGGGAGATTCTATTGAAGTCCCTGTCATAGTGGTCCGATCGGGTGAAGATCCCATGGACCGTGATGACGCCCCTAGGTCCTGGCATCTTGAGTAGCAGGTACGCATAGTGCGGTACTACCAGGAATCGTGCGAATGCCACGCGCCCGAGGATGGCATGGTATTGTGATGGCCAGTCCACCACTTCGAACTCGAGTCGCTCACATCAGAAGTTATCCGGCTTGCCGAAGATGACGTCGAGCCATATCTTTCCCAGGGGGAATACACCCTTCCCTGGGACGATGCCGTGGAACGTTGTATCAGATTGTTCCAGGCTGCACAGCGGGATCCACATTGCTGCCAAGGTACTGGCGAAGATCAGATTGATGCCACTGCCACCATCCATGAAGACGCGGCTCATGTCGAACCCTCCGATCTGTGCCTCGAGTACCAGGGCAGCATGACCTGGGCAAGGGACCTGGCAAGGGTGATCCGAACGGCTGAACGTGATGCAGTACTCCGATCCACTAAGGTACTCAGGGATGGCGGGCTGAGCGGTCACGGCCAGATTAATTTGGCGGGTGATTTTCTTCTACACCCTGTTCGTTGGGCGCCCTTTTTGGATCATGAACGATCCTTTCAAAGCGGGGTACCCGTGCCCACCGTTATTCTGTGCGGGTGCGATTGGGTGGTTCGAAGGTCCTGCAGGTGGTGGTGGAGGAGCTCCATGTGTGATCTCGCCTGGTGTAGGTGCATTCCCATATCCAGGGTTCGGGGCTTGCTGCCTCATCTATGCCATGCTCTCGCTGAGTTTCTGGAACTCGCGGCAGTCCTTGAGCATGTGGCTTGCCTTCTTCTTACCATCCTGCTTATCGATGTAGAAGTGGATGGTACATGGACTCGACAGTTTGTCGTATGTTGAGGGTCCGTCGTCATGGCCACGGGGTTGCCATGACTGTGTTGGGCGTCCTCTGTCGCGGAAGTTGCTTCCACGGTATCCGTTGTTGCTGCGGTTGCCGTCGCTGCGGCGTTCGGCGTAGCCAGCCGCGACCATGTCGGGTCCATCGCGATCATCGTAGACGCGCAATCTTCTCTTGCTACGGCGCTCACGTCGCCGTCCGTAGTCATCTTCCTCCTTCGAGTGCGCTCGGTGGACGGAGTCCTCGCCATCGGCCCACCTGTTGGCGATGTCCATGAGGTGGTCGAGTGTCTTGGGCTTGACACGCCCAAGTTCTTCTTTGAAGTCCTGGCGTTTGACACCGTCCTTGAAGGCGTCGATAGCTCTCTCCTCAGAGATGTGCGTCGCGGAGTTCTTGGTGTTGGACCAGCGCAGTATGTACGAGCGAATGGATTCGCCCGTTCGTTGGGTGCAGGCCCGCAGCTCCTCGATCGAGGAAGGCCTATTACTGGTGCCCTTGAAGTTTCAGACGAAACTGTACGCCAGTTCCTCCCAGCTTCATATGGATCCCGAGGATAGGCTGCTGAGCCAGATCTGAGCTACGCCTGTCAGCTGCAGCTGAAGGCATTGCATGGCGGTTTCCTTGTTTCCGTCGTGTAGCTTGACGGACGACAGGTGGTCGCTGAGCCACGCCTTGGGGTCCTGTGTGACGTCGAACTTCGGAGTGTCTGAAAGAAGCTTGAAGTTCCGCGGCATCCGTGTCCATCGAACAGATCTGCTGAAGCATCGGGCTCCGCAGAGTTCTCCTTCATCGTCATCCTCTTCGGATTCGGACGAGCATACGCGCTTGGCGCGTGCTTTGTCGATCTTGCACTAGGTTAGCTCGCTTCGAGCGTCGTAATCGCGGCTGCGACGGTGCGATCTCTTGTTCCTTCAAGGAAGGTTGTGTTCTTCATCCTCGGATGAGGGCGTGGGGCTGCGGTTGAACCTAACCGCAGTCTTTTTCTTTGGCTCCACATGAGCTTCCCCGTGGAGCGCAGCTCCAACGAGTCCGAGTCCGGTAAGCGCGGACTTGTGCATGGCCCTTTTCGGGCCCCCTTCCGGAGGTGGATGGGACGCGAGGTATGCGGTGGCTGCCATGATCACAGCTTGCGGCGTCTTCGGGATGACATTGCCGTCGGCATCCATCTCCATGAAGGACGCGTTGAGGGCTCGAGTCACCTCGCGACGTGCCTTGGAATCCATGTTCTCCGTGCGAGAACGGTGCTTGTTGCCATGGTTGCCGTGCGAGCTAGAGCCAATGCCCATGGCGGAGAGCGCAGCTCACCGCGCACTGGACTCCGAGTCTGCTTGCTTGCGTTTGTCAAGCACCTCTTGCATCTTCACCTGCTTCTTGTGCTCCTCGATTAGGAGCATGTGGTATGCCATCAGCATGTCCCGTGAGGCACCCACGGGCAGGATCTTGTTGCCTGCTACGGCTTCGCGTGCTTGATTCCATCCTTCCTCGCTGAGGTGGATGACCCGATCGGTGTCGTCCCCGTTGGGCGGGGGGGACTGGCTTCTTCTGTTTTTGCCGTTTCTACCCTGTGGGTTTGGTGGTGGGTTATGCTCCTGATCCACGTCACTCTGGATGACTGCGGCACATTGGTAGCGCTCATAGATCGGATTGTTGCTGCTGTAGCTTTCGGATCCGGAACCGTAGGTTCCTTCATCCGATGGTGGATCGCACAGATCTGAGTTGCAGCTGCTGCTGTCATAGGACTCATCTGCCGATGGCGATGTGCGTAGCACGGGGTGTGGAGCCCATGAAGTGGGCCCGATCGATGGCAGGGGCACCCGCTCTGGGAGGCGGAGAGTGCCGGTCTACCCCACCTAGAAGCAGAAGCTCCCGAACAGGATCTCGAGTCCGTCGCCAACGGGCTCGAAGTCCTTTAGGGTGGCTGGTGAGTGGGCGGTGAAGTCGAAGGCGCCGAAGAGGATATGACTCTTCGTCGCTGCGGATTTGTAGATCGCTTTGGTTGGGACCATCATGTTCTCACAATCAGCGCCCCTAGTTCCCACAGACGGCGCCAATTGACGAGGTTTAATCTCGTCAATGCCCATTGTTATGGACTTGGGTTTTGGAGAAGATGGGGATGCTGGAGATCGTGGAACGGTTAGCAAACAAGCAACACGGGGACACGAGGTTTACCCAGGTTCAGGCCCCTGGAGGGAAAACCCTACTCCTGCTTGTCTGCTCTTGATTACGGCGGAACCGAAAGTTACAGGGGTGCACAGATGCAATATGGCGTGGAGGTGTGTATGCGGTGATATGTGAGAGAGCCTCCTCGTCGTGCCCTCCTTTCCTTTATATAGAGGTAGGCAGGTCCCAGGCACAGATCGAGTCAGTTACATGTTTTAGAGTTTACCCCTTTGAATATTCTATCTACTCTAGTCTTGCTCTCCAAGGATCCGAAGGCGTCATGGGCCTTGATCATCCGAAAATCTTCATGGGATGGTGCATATTCGCCGTGGGCCTTCCTTGGGCTGGACCAGGTATGCTAAGGTCATGTACCCGCAGGGTATAACCATGTCAATGACGTTCCCCGATCTTCGGATATGGAGGACAGAGAACTCCTGAAAATTCTGGAGCATGGCCTTAATTTCTTCTACCAGAGGTCCTTGAACTGATATGTCAACCTCTTTACTGCAAAGCTCGCTAACCGCCCCAGCACAATTTGTTTCCAGCACCAATTTCTCAGCCCCAATCTCCTTTGCTAGCTAAGTAGCACGCCTATAGGCCAGAAGTTCTGCATGCTCCGGGTCAGCAGTAGAAGGGAAAAATGGCAGGCACTAGCAATAGCGCCCCCATGGTGATCGCGTATGACCACGCCCCCACCTTCTTCGCCGCCCTGGGAGAATGCACCATCACAGTTTGCTTTGTACCAGCCTAAAGCCGGAAGAAGCCAGTGCTCCCTCACACCCTGGTTCTGACGGTTTTGACTCGTATTTGTGTTTTTCCACTCGTCAAGTAGTGCCACCACCCGGCGTGCAATCTTCTCTGGGTCTTCGATCATCCATATATTTTAGGATCCCATCATCACCACACTTAGCTCACTCTCTTTCAGCGTAGCGATCTAATCTAGCAGCCATGCTTGCAGTTCACCATGCGAACGACAGTCATGCGGGGGACAATCAGATTCTGAGTGTAGTTATTCCTAATCCATCTCCACATCTGTTCCGAGTGAGGGCACGACCAGAACCTGTGGTGAATGGTCTCATCTTGGCTGCACACAATACATTTTACCTCCCTTTTGATTTGACGTCTATCTAGCTCAGCACCGACCGCTAAACCATTCATGCAGAGATGATAGAAATGCACTTTAGCTTTTCTTGGAACCTTGGTAGCCCATAAAGAGAGCCACCCTTGGTGTTCAGAGCAGGATAGGTAAGTGCTTGCACTGCCCGGTGCTAGCCTTTTCAACTGTTGCTTAAGATGGTATGCCGATCGAACACTGAATTTCCCATTTTTGGTGCAATTCCAAGCAATATAGTCCTCTGATCCAGCCCTACCCACGGGTATCTTCAGGATGTCCCGAACATCCACCTCAAACAACACTTGATTTAGTTTATCAATATTCCAAGCGCCTCCTCCCGGTACCAGGAAGTCTTTCACTTTGTCCGCCGACGTTCCAGGCCTGTGCCCGAAAGGTCTATGAAGGGACGGGCGAGGGATCCACTTGTTAGACCAAACATCGATATCTTTTCCGTCCCCAATTCACCAGATTAGCCCCTCCTTGAGAAGCTCCCTCCCGTGAAGGATGCTTCTCCACGTAAAAGATGCCCGTTTTGGACAAGCAGCCTCCAAAAAATTACCATCTTTAAAATACCTCGCCTTCAACACTCTAGCACAAAGGGAATCAGGCCTTGTAAGGAGTCGCCAAGCTTGCTTGGCTAGCAAGGCTTGGTTAAAATCCTCATAGTCTTGAAAACCCATGCCAGCCGAGCCTTTAGACGTGCACATCCTTGCCCAACTTATCCAGTGAACTTTCCTCTTATCGCTACCATCGCCCCACCAGAAACGAGTAGATATTGATGTTAGTTCCTGGCACTATCCCTTGTTCAGCTGGAAACACCCCATGGAGTAGGTAGAGACAACTTGAAGAATAGATTTGATAAGTACTTCTTTTCCTGACTTTGAAATCCCCTGCCCCTTCAAACCAGCCACTTTCCCTCTTGCTCGATCAGGAAGGTGTCTGAAGGCACCACTTTTTGACCGGTCAACATAAGTTGGAAGACCCAGGTAGCGTTCTGAGAGCGCTTCACATTGGATTCCCATTCTGGATTTCATATCCTCTTTATCCTCCTCGGACCATCCCTTCCCAGAATAAATGGAGGATTTTTGCAGGTTCACTTTTTGGCCCGAGCAAGATTCGTACTTCCGAAGGATCTCCTTTAGAGCTTCCATGTTACCACGGCTTGCCTCAAGGAACACAACGCTGTCGTCCACGAAAAGGAGGTGAGTCACGTTAGGGCCATCTCTGCCAAAGCTAACTCCAGCGAGCTTCCTTTCCTCTGAGGCTCTCTTGAGAAGAGCAGAGAAGCCTTCAACACAGAAGAGAAACAAGTAAGGGGATAAAGGGTCTCCTTGTCGCAGCCCTCTCGATGGAACAAAAAATTCAGAGAGGCATCCATTCAGTTTGACCGCCATCCGAACCGAGCCAATACACCTCGTGATCATCGATATCCAGCTCTCCGCGAAACCAAGCTTCCGAAGCATGAAAACAAGAAAAGGCCATTCTACGCGGTCGTAGGCCTTCATCATGTCTAGCTTAACAACACACAGAGGTTTTTTCCGCTTTCTTGTCCTGATCGCTTGGACACATTCATAAGCCAAAAAAACATTATCAGAAATCAGTCTGCCCGGCACGAAAGCACTTTGTTCATCAGAGATAATAATTGGCAGAATATTCTTCAATCTATTTGCCAAATCTTTTGCCGCAATCTTGTATAGGACATTACGAAGACTAATAGGGCGAAATTGACTCAGCAGATCAGGAGAGATAATCTTAGGAATCAACACGAGGATAGTATCGTTGAAACCCTCTAGACTCTCTTCCCCCGCGAGAAACTCCCTAACCGCTCTACACACATGAGGTTTTAAAAAAGCCCAGTGGCTTTGATAAAATAGTGTTGGGAGCCCATCCGGCCCGGGAGATTTAGTTGGACCCATTTGAAAGAGATCTTAAGAGATTTCCTTGTCCGTCAGTTCTGCTATCAGAGCTGAGTTCATATCTTCAGAAACAATATCACCAATTAGATTAGTGACTTCCTCACTACCACTGTAACCCTCCGACGAATAGAGCTTGTGATAGAAATCGTGAGACATCTCACACATACCATCATTGGATTTTCACAGCGTACCATTTTCTCGATGGAGGCCAAGAACAGTATTTTGACGTTGCCTGTGTGACGCTCTATTATGAAAGAACCGGGTATTTTTATCTTTAGCTTTTAACCAGTCCTGTCTCGACCGTTTTCTATACATAATTTCCTCCCTTTCATAAATTTCATGAAGTTTTCCTTCAATCTCCTTGACCTCCTGTGAGGTGCCCTGGGAGCGAGCATCAGCTCGGGCGGTGTCAAGCTAGGGACCTCAGCCTCTTTATTTCACCCTGAACAGACCCGAAAGTTTCGAAGCTCCATTGTTTAATTTCAGAAGACACGTCATGGAGCTGTCTCCATAGAGCTTTAATGCCACGGTCACCTCTGTCACATTTTTCCCACGCATTCTTTATCATATGATCGTACTCCTCATGCCGCAACCACATTTCTTCAAACCTGAAACCCTTGGAAGCTAACATGGAACATTGTGGAGCATCAGTCTGAATCTTGACCACCAGAGCCATGTGGTCTGACTCTTCAGTCACCACGTGCTCCACTTTCATAAGGGGAAAAAGTTGTATGAAAGGAGTTTTTGCCGTTCCACGGTCCAGCCGGACCTGCACATTATGATCTCCCTCTCTTTGGTTGTTCCAGGTGAAATCATATCCCTAGTATCCTAGGTCCGTCAGGCCACACTCATTCAGGCAGTCCCGAAAAGCTTCCATGCTCGCTTGGTTTCTTTGAATCCCACCCAGCTGCTCTGATTGGGAGATCACCTCGTTAAAGTCCCCAACACACATCCACGGCAAGTCATCCTGGGATTTGAGGTATCGTAATGCCTCCCAGGATCTACCTCTCAGCTTAGTTCTAGGTTCTCCGTAGAACCCAGTAAATCTCCAAGTCTTGCCATTGAATAGAATCGTCGCATCGATGTATCGTTGGCACCAAGGTCTAACTGACACCTACACTCATTCACTCCACCAGAGAGCAAGACCCCCACTCCTCCCACAACAATCCACCGCTAGTCCATTTGAGAAGCACAAGCTCCATTTTATTCTGTCCATGTCTTTAGCTCTCTTTTTTGTTTCAAAAAGAAAAACCACCGAGGGATTGTATGATCTACAAAGATCACGCAATTAGCCTACCGTCGCGTCTAATCCCAACCCACGATAGTTAAGGCTGAGGCAATTCATTGCTCTCGGCGGCTCTGTCTAGCAGAGTCCACCGCTGGAATCTCGAGCCTGTCGAACACTGAGGCCAAACGGTGCCTCTTACCCGCTGTCTGTTGGAATTATGCCCTAGAGGCAATAATAAAGATGTTATTATTATAATTCTTGTTCATGATAAAGTTTATATTCCATGCTAGAATTGTATTAAGCGGAAACATTAATACTTGTGTGGTTTGTGAACAACACCGTGTCCCTGGTACACCTCTAAGGACTAGCTCATTGATCAATGATGGTTAAGGTTTCCTAACCATAGACATGAGTTTTCAATTGATAATGAGATCATATCATTGGGAGAATGATATGATGGACATACCCAAACTAAGCGAAGCAATTAGATCGTATCATCGTGTTCATCTTTGCGAAACTTTTCCTATGTCAAATATTGTATTCCTTAGACCATGAGATAATACAACTCCCTGGTATCGGAAGAAAGCTTTGAGGTCATCAAACGTCATCCTATGAGAGGGTGATCATAAAGGTGTCTCTCAGGTGATCGGAAAGTATCTGTTGGGTTGTATGTATCGAGATGGGATTTGTCCCTCCCAAGTCGGAGAGATATACTGCGGGCCCACTCGGTAATCGATATCAACACCGCTTGCAAGCATGTGGTTAAGGAGTTAATCACAAAGTGATATCGGATTACGGAACGAGTAAAGTACTTGCTGTGAACGAGATTGAACTAGGTATGACGGTACCGACGATCGAATCTCGGGCAAGTAAAATATCGCGAGACGAAGGAAATATATATATGGGATTGATTGAATCCTAGCATCGTGGTTCATCCGATATGATCATTGATGAATGTGTGGGAGTCAATATGGGTGCCTGCACCCACTGTTGATTATTGATAGAAGATCATGTCGCATATTCTCGAACCCAGGTCACACACTTAACGTATCTCGACGCTAGGATAGATTGGATAATTGGTTTATGAATTTTTGTTGAGTCTCGGATGGGATCCGAGATATCACGAGGTTCGGAATGGTCCGGAGAATAAGATTCATATAAGGCAAAGGCAGTTTTGGAGTTCAAATTGTTCAAGTTAATCGATATTGTACCTAAGCTTCTAGAACCTTCGGAAGGGGACCAACGTGGCCCCACCTTCCGGGAGGGGCATGGGCATATGAGGGAGTGTCCTGGCCGCATTGGGCCAGGCACAAGGCCCCATAGGGCCCAGCCGATCCTAGAGAGTTTAAATCGTTTAAACTAGAGATAGGGTTTCGAAGAGGAGAGTCCATGCCCCCACTCCTTATCCTTTGGGCTTGGGAGGGCTGAGCTGCCCCCTCTATATAAAGAGGGTGGGGCGCCAACCCCTACACCTCTCCTCCAAACCCTAGCCGCCTTGCTAGCTTTCCTCTCTCCCTCCCGACTGTTTGTAGGCGAAGCCCTGCTGCAGAAATTTTCCACCATATACACCACGCCGTCGTGTTTTAGATCCAATCTATCTCTCCACCATACTTGCTAGTCCGAGGAAGGAGGAGACGTCGAGGTGCTGCACGTGTGCATCTCACGGAGGCACCGCCACTTGTGGTGCTAGATCGGATCGGATCACGAGGAGGAGAAGCGAGTACGACTACATCACCCACGCTCGTTTAACGCTTTCATTGCGAATCTTCAAGGGTATGAAGATCTAATCCAATCTCTCTCGTTGATTACATCTCCTAGATTAGATCTTGGCTTTCCCTCTGTTCGCATCCATAGAAAATTTTGATTTACTATGCCGTGAAACCCTTCACTGTCTCCCCATTTTCATCTCCTCCTACCACCTGGACTTGAATCGGCATCCAAACTTGCTTTTGAACCCGCTTCTTAGACGAGGTACCCAGTGGCATCAACGTCCTTTCCATGAGCATGGGATCAGATTTCCTCGACTTTTTGATATAAGTACCAGCTTTAGTCCTCCTTGGGGATGTGTTTCGATGGTCTATGACTTCAAAATTCTTTCCCCCCTCCTTATAGAATTTTGTTGGACTGTTAACCTCATAGCTTCTTTCATTTTGTTCCTTCCCACCAGTGCGTGAGGAACTCGAGAAAGAGTAATCCTGAGAGAGATTCCTTCTAGTTGGGACATCACGGATCGACACACCTCCTTTAAACCTAAAGTCGGAACCCATAGACCTGCTAGAAAAACTGCTCGAGGACACCGTTGGCCTCGCCAACACAGGGGGTTTCACGGTCTTTTTTGGAGAAGCACGCAACCATTCTCCCCACTGTTTGGGCTCCTCTGCTTTCGCATTGCATTTTCCTTCTGCATGAACTAGGCATCCACAGTCAAAGCAGAAGTGCGGTACCTTTTCATACTTGAGATCGAACCATTCTCCCACATCCTCCTCCTCGTTAGATTCCTTCAGGTTGACACAGCGGGGTAGGGGCTGATCCACCCTCACAGCTACCCTGATCCTTAGTTATTCTCCCCAAGCCATGCCATCTTCATCCACATCCGCTGCTATAAAATTTCCTATCCAGCCCCCAATCAACTCCCCATAGAGTTTGTTCATTTTATCCATAGGAAGGTCAGCAACTTTGACCCAGATATCCAGAGAATCAAATGTGATGTCAGAGGGACGAACAAATCCATCAAAATCCTTTAAAAGGATTGCGTTGAAGTTGAACTGCCACGGCCCGTTCCTCTTCACATGTCTCCAGTCCCCTTCCGACAAGAACCTCACCTAAAATCTATTATCGCCAAGATCCTTGAAATAAGCAGTGTGGTGGAGCCCCCAAACACGAATCAACGCCCACTCCATGGCACAAATGATAAGCTTTCTTGGCGAACACACCTTTCGTACCAGAGCCCACCTAGGTTTAGGGATCGCCGTTGATGAGACACCGTGGATTCTCAGCCCAGTGGCTTCCTTATCCGTCAGAAGAAGATCACCCATCCTAGCAGACAGCCCCGCCACCAGATCCTCCGCACCAGCCTTCACTAGAGATCGGGAAGGTGGCCTAGATCCGCTGCCGCTCCCCGCCGACTTGTTGGCAGGAGATGCCATGAAGAAACCCTAGCACACAGGGGCCCTTCAAAGAAACCACGAAGCACCCCTTCTCGACCTGCGGAGCCAATGATCTCGCCGCCGAGACCCACTCCGCCGCCGGACTCCACCACCCTCAAACGCAAAACCCTAGCTTAGACGCGATCGCCCCAGGGAGAATTGCGCTGTTTTTGGTGGACCCTCCTCATACATACGTAGTTATGAGCTTCATCACTATTCAGATCATAACAGTAAAAATATACATGCAGGTAAGCAAAGAAAACTAGCACAATGTATGCACCGATGAACATGGTACAAGATGGCATGCATTAGCGTGCATACATGCGTTGATGTACACACTACCGATCTTAACGAGTATCTCATGAAACTTTCCATCTTGATTGTTTATCTCATTAACATTAAAGAGCAAAAATTTCTATTTAGCTTGGTTTGTTTTGGAAACGAGCCGAGCTCAAGCGGGTAGAGTAGATGAGCGCTCAGTAAACTTTCCGAGGTTCGAGCTTTATGTTCAGCCCTAGTGGTGATTCTTAGGAGCCTCCAATAAAATTGTGGATATTACCCCAAGATTGTTTCAAGGGTATGGTTTTCATCTCCAAGGGCACCGCTTACTGGATCAAGTCATCATGCATTGTGTGAGAGCTCAAGGAGAATATGGTGAGCCTCGGTGGCACTTGGGAAGCATTCTGCTCCACACCTCCCCAACGAAGATTAGTTTTCCTTTGATAGTGAACTTCGGGATACATCTTTGTCTCCGCGGTCTATATCTACTTGTATTTTACTTATGCAATTATCTTGTGATACTCTTCATGCTTTAATTTATATCAATTTCCACATAGTTGCTAATATCTTGTTTAGCATAAGTTGTTCGTGTATATAGTTGAGTCTAACATATATAGGTTTTATACTTGATAAATTAAATGCTATTTTTATTCCAAATTTGTTTAAACCAAAAATAGGTTTAACTCTTTGTAACGTATAATTTTATTGCTTGCTCTGTTTTCTAACAATATGTCCATGAGATTAAGATAGTGTCCTTTTCCTGATTAATTCTCCACTACAAAATTTTGCTGCAACCATAGGACAAGACGAGATGCATCATAGTTTCATTAACTGAATCCTGACAGAGGACACATGTAACATCCTCAACATGAAAATTCTTTCTGGTGAGAAGATCTCTAGTAATTAGCTTGTCCCGAAGAGGAAGCTAGAAGAAAATTTTGTGCTTAGCCAAAACATATGATTTTACATCCAGATCATGGGCTTTGGCGGATGTTCAGATGGAGCTAAAGCGGTATATACTTTTTTACAAGAACATTGTTATAGCTTCATGGACAATTTCAGCTATCATATTCCACAATCACACTCCTATCAAGAAGCTAATTTGCTAGGCCATTGCGTTGATGAGAAGAAGTCATGTACAAAAACCATAAATTGATGAACCATTGAGATGTTGAATTTGTTAATTGTCTGTACTGACCTATAAAGAAATGCATCAGTTTCTTACATGGAAGAACTTACATTATGTTTCTTCCTTAATTATGCATTACTCGTTTTACTCCTAATTCACATGCAATGTATTCTTAAACCTAATGGAACTGTAATAGTTAATATGGCTTAATTCATAAAGCTTGTACTAGTATCTTTCGTAGTTTTACAGTAGTTAGGGTACACAAAAATTTATATAATGTGTGTTCCATGATTTTGTTGATTCACACAAAGAAAATGCATTATTTATGTTCCATGATCCTGATTGCTTGCTTTGCTCCGAATTTATAGTTCACAGTTTTCTGAAACTGATGAAATTGTACAATTTGTATGGCTTGATTCCAAAGTGTGCACAAATGTGGCACTGCACTACATAATGTGATCGAACATCAGCAACTGATATTTACATATACTTTTCCAGTACCGCTAGCACGCCACGCCTCAGCTCCTCATTGTCGCGCTCCGCCGCCGACGCCCGCTCCCTCAGCGCGGCGTTCTCCTCCCGCAGCCTCACCGCCTGCTCGCTCAGCGCAGCGTTCTCCTCGCGCAGCCTCGCCGCTTCCACCACGGCCGCGTTCTTGGTCAGTCCCAGGACCCAAGAGGCGCGGTTCCTGGCGTCGGACGCGTCGGTCGCCGCCAACATCTGCTCCACGAGGACGCTGGCACACTCGTCCGCCGCGCCTTGGGCGAGACGCGACGCCAGCGCATGCGTGGCATGGATGTCGCCACCGGACGCGGCGAAGCAAGCCTCCAGGTCGCGCGGGCTGGCGTCCGGAAATATCTCCCGGAGCGCGTCGAGCGGCTGCCCCGGGCATGGCGTGTACCGGCCGCGCTTCACGAGGTCGTACGGGTTTGGGTAAGGGCTAGCTAACCGTTTGCGGTTCTCGACGGTGGCCGCCATGGTGACCTCTGAACTGGCGATCCGCGATCGGCAGGTGTTCCTCTATTTCTCGGCTACTTCGGTCCGTCGGGATGTGTTTATCGTTGCGTCGCTGAATCCGACCTAGTTTCCTTTGTTGTTATGTAGTACGGAGTACTATTAGGTACGGAATACGGAGCTCGATTCGGACGGTGCGTGCATGCTGTTGAGCGCCATGGAATGGAACAGTGTGCGTGCGCGAGCGGCAAATGACTAGCAACATTTCCTCGGTGGCCAAAAACGATTCCTGCAAAAGTAACGTCACTGTACTCAACTTTGACCTTGAGATTAAGAAGATACAATTCATAAATCTCGGTATTATGGATGGACATCTTTTTCATGTGGAGCTTAATTTAATCCGGAGCCTAGTTGTGCTTATTAGAAGTGTTTGAGACAAACACGTTTAGATAGGAGAGAGAAAACTAATCAAGCTAAACTCCTTCATCATTGGGAACAAAAAAAAGCAAGCAGCCCCTAGCGAACTACACAAGAACACCAGCGATGGCTAGGATTCAAAAAGCCTGGAAACTATGATTTTAAATTCATATGTGGCACTCAAAAGTACTTTAAGCTCTTATTTGCATTGGGTGGGGAAAATATCTCAACGGGCCCATTAACATTGCAGCGTGTATGGATATATTTTCGACAAAAAAATATTACTATCGCTAAAATACTCATTACACCTAGACTTTACAATAACATAGTGTTCTAAAGACACTATGAATGCACATAGCCATAAAAACAAAAAGAAGAAGAAAAAAAAAGTCCCACTAACACTACCCGTGCATATTGCCTTGCCTGCGTGTCCTTCAACATTCCTCCTATTATTGCTGTATTATTTGTTGTATTTTCAGTGGAGCAATAAAGATATTGTCACTCATTAACCTTATTGTAACATCGTTTTGTCTCATTCACAATAGCCTTTTTGAGTAATAAACCTTCAATACCTGTTTTATTAGATCACTAACTACGTGCATTAGCAAATTTGTTACACCACGATAGTAATCAATTTTTGCTTTGTCCTGAAAGATTCATCAGCAAGAGGTTAGCATGGTCAAAGGGGCATAGAAATTAATTATTTTTTGCACGTCAAAATGAAGCAAAGAACATATGATTTGCCCATAATAAGTGTCATTACATTGGGCAGTCTGATAGGAAAACAAATTAGAAACTACACTTGAAGAAAATAAAAAAACCAAAAGCATCCTAAATCAACTATTATCTATTTGCGTTTGACTACACTGGCGCAAGGCAGCTCCATGGAACCCTTTTAAACTTTGCAAAGTGTCATGCAAGCTACTAAGACATTGGAGAAAGGGCCCATGGCCTGGTAGACACAATCATGAGTCAGTGCTGATGGCAACACCATTTGGGTATGTCATGTCGGCTTGTAAAACGGTGACATCCAATGTCCTTGGGTCGTACCTCATGAGGCTCCCTGTTGAGTCTCCTGTTCTTGGTACCATCTCATGTTGGGCCATGTTGTAGTTCATAGATCTATCGGTGAAGTAGACATGACCGGTAGTTTGGTCGACATCAACCCCATTGGTGAAGCTTAGAGGTATGCCATAAACACAATCGACCAACACCGTCGCCTCCCCGCCACCCGGGCCGACCCTCATGTGAACCTTATATGCGTCAGCGATGTATAGGTGTCCCATCTTCTGATTGAAATGAAGTACCAGTGGGCATTCTTAGCGGCTGTTGTTGCAGTCTCGGGGCAGAACTTCGTCAACATGCATATCCTATTGTCGTAGTCAGGGCCATACGTGTAGGTCACAACCAAGCTTGTCATAATTCCACTTGAGAATGCGGCCATCAAGGACTCCGTTGCAAGTGTCATGACTATGGTCGTCGAAGGAGACACTCTCCAGCCCATGGACCATTCCAAACGGCAGCGGTAGGTGTTGGCTGCGATGTTGGAGATATGCCCTAGAGGCAATAATAAAAATAGTTATTATTATATCTTTGTGTTTATGATAAATGTTTACATTCATGCTATAATTGTATTAATCGGAAACATTAATACTTGTGTGATTTGCAAACTTATTAGAGTCCCTAGTAAAGCCTCTTTGTAATACTAGCTTGTTGGTTGATAGATGATCATGGTTTCTTGATCATGAACATTGAGATGTTGTTAACAACAAGATCATATCATTAGGATAATGGTGTGATGGACATACTCCTATAGATAAGCGTATCATAAAGATCAAGTCATTTCAATAGTTTGTTTGTTATAAGCTTTCAGATACATAGTAACCTAATTCCTTCGACCATGAGATCATCCTAATCACCATCACCGGATGGATGCTTTGATGACATCAAACACCATTTCGTAATTGGGTGGTTATAAAGGTGGCATTGAGTGTTCAGAAATTATGTGTTGAGGCACATGGATCAAGAGTGGGATTTTTCCATCCATATGATGGATAGATATACTTTGGGCCCTCTCGGTGGAATGTCATCCAATTAGCTTGCAAGCATGTGACTGGGTCACAAGGGATGACATATCACATGAACGAGTAAAGAGTACTTATTGGTAACGAGGTTGAACTAGGTATGTAGAGATACCGACAATCAGACCTCGGATAAGTAAAGTACCACGAGACAAATGGAAATTGGTATCGTATGTAAATGGCTCATTCGATCACGAAGTAATCATAGAAATATGTGGGAGCCATATGAATTTCCAGATTCCTCTATTGGTTATTGATCAGAGAAGAGTCTCGGTTATGTCTGCATAATTCACGAACTGTAGGAAGACACACTTAAGGATTCGATGTTGTTTAGTAGATATGGAATGTGAGTAAGAAGAACGAATGTTGTTCAGACTCTCGGATGGGATCCGGGATATCACGAGGAGATATGGAATGGTCCGGAGATTAAGATTCATATGAGGAAAGTCCAATTCCGGAGTTCGGGAATGATTCCGGTGTTTTCACCGAAATGTTGTAGAACACTCTAGAAGGTTCACCAAACCGGAAGGGGAAGGGTACATGAATGTGTCATGACAAAGGGGAATGGTTGCATCATATCCTAGGTCACTAGTCTGGGCATTTAAAAGAGAGAAATCAAACTCCAAAATCGAAAGTCAAAAGGCAAGTTTGAAAAGTCAAACTGGGACAATGTTTCCTGGTGGAGGAAGGAGAGGAAACCTCCTCTCCCTCCACCGCTGGCCAAGGAGAGGGAGTTGGGGGAGGATACGGCCTCCCCCTCCCCTAGCCGCCCTCCCTCTCATAAATAGAGGGGAGGGGCTGCCCCTCTACCACAACTCCAAACCCTATCCCCAAGCGTCGTCGGCGCGCCACCGCCGACCACCACCTCCTTCCTCGGCCTCTAAACCCTAGTCGCAGAGGAACCCCTCTACTCCATCCTACTTGCATCGGCTTAGGCAAAGCCCTGCGGGATCTCCCCTCTAAACTCTGACACCACGCCGTCGTGCTGCCGGAATCGCGAGGAGAGAGCTATAACCTCAGCTGTCTGCTGGAACAACGGAGAGGAAGGTCTTCATCGAGTATCGAACGTGTGACCGACTGTGGGAGAGCTGCCGGAACACGGCGCCGAAAGGATCGTCTACGCGATCTTGAGATCGACAAGTGAACAACTACATCACCCACGAGAATCTGCTCTCATTAACCGCTTTGGAATCTTCAAGGGTGAGTACTTTATTGACTCGTTGCTACAATATAGTAGATAGATCTTGGCTTGTGTGTGTTCATGCGGTAGAATTTTTTTTTCCATGCTACGAACCCCTACAGTGGTATCAGAGCCGTGTCTATATGTAGATCTGTTGCACGAGTAGAACACAGTGGTCATTGTGGGCGTTGATGCTTTTGTTGTTGATTGATTCTTGTGTACTTTGCATCTTGTGGGATGGTGGGATGAAGAGACCCGGGCTAACCTTACATGACATCGTTCATGAGACTTCCTCCACGCTCGACATGCAACTTGTATTGCATAAGTGGCTTTGCGGGTGCCTGTTTCTCCCAACATAGTGAAGATTCAATTTACAACGAGTGATTGCCAATACTAGTATCAATGTTTTGGTTCTTTTTCGTAAGTTAGAACGGTACTTATTGAAAGCCCCAAACCACGTAAAACATGCAAAGAAAATTAGAGGTGTCTAACTTTGTTTTGCAGGGGTGTGATATGATGTGATATGGCCATGATTGTGATTATAAATGACATATGCAATGTTCCTTATTGTAAGTCGGCAACCAGCAGGAGCCTTATGGTTGTCTTTAGTTTCGTTAAGACATGTATGTCTATTATTCAAAGTAGTTGTAATAGTTGATGCTGGTGGAAGACAACCATGGAGCGGTGCCATTGACCTTGACACCACACCGGTGATGATGAAGATCATGTTCGGGCTTGAAGATAGAGATCGGACGAACAAGAAGAAATGCCATATCATATGACATATTTTGAATTGCATGTGATGTTAATCCTTTTATGCATCTTGTATTTCTTAGATCGCGACAGTAGCATTATAATATGATCTCTGTCACAAAATATCAAGTTATAAAGTGTTCGTTCTTAGTAGGCACTGTTTCCAAGACTCGTTGTTTCGAAGCACCACGTGATGATCGGGTGTGTTAGATTCTACGAGTGTATACAACGGGAGCAAGCCAGATTTGCTCATGCGGAAACTAAGGTTACTTATTGACGATCCTAGCATGTACAGACATGGTCTCGGAGCACGGATCATCTAAAGGTAAAACATGAGTCATATAGTAGATATGATGAACATGTTGATTGTTCGCCTTTGAAACTACATTATGTCTCGTGATGATCGGACTTGATGTAGTGGATTTGGTTCGTGTGATCACTAAAACAATGTGAGGGATTTGTTTTGAGTGGAAGTTCACCTAGATTAATTTAACTATTAATTAGAACTCAATTTGTCATAAACATAGTCTAAACTATTGCAAATATGTTGTATATCAATGGAGGCCCCTACCATCAATTTTAATGCATTCCTAGAAAAAGAAAAGTTGAAAAACAATGGAAGCAACTTTGCGGATTGGTTTCGCAATTTGAGGATTGTCCTCAATGATGGTCAGTTGACGTATGTGCTTGATGCACCGCTGGGTGACCCACCTGTAGATGATGCTACCGATGAGGTGAAAAATGTTTATCGTACTCGGAAGAATCGGTACTCCAAAGTTCAGTGTGCTATCTTGTATGATTGGAATCGGAGCTTCAAAAGAGTTTTGAGAACTTTGACCCACAGGCTATTGTCCGTGAACTCAAAATGATATTTGAGGCTCACGCGGCAGTTGAGAGTTATGAAGCTTCTAAAAAGTTCTTTAACTGCAAGATGGAAGAGGGTCGCTCCTTTAGTGAGCATGTGCTTAAGATGTCTGGGCACGCTAATCAGCTCCAAAGCTTGGGCATAATAATTCCTAATGCGTTGGGGATTCATCGTGTCCTCTAATCACTACCACCAAGTTATAAGAACTTTGTGATGAACTACAACATGCAGCACATGGATAAGACGTTACCATAACTCTTCTCTATGTTGAAGTCTGCGGAAGTGGAGATCAAGAAAGAGCACCAAGTGTTGATGGTCAATAAGACCACCAATTTCAAGAATCAAGGCAAGTCTAAGAAAAAGGGAAACTTCAAGAAGGGCGGTAAGAAAGCTACCGCGCCGGCGAAGAAGACCAAGGCTGTGCCTAAGCCTGATACTGAGTGCTTTTACTTCAAGGGAGAAGGTCACTAGAAGCGGAATTGCCCCAAGTACTTGGCGGATCTGAAGAACGGCAACATCAAGAAGAAAGGTGTTGTGGTATTCCCGACGAGTACACCATGGGGGGGGGGGTCCTCACAGAGCATGTTTAGAGACGTGGGGTAAGGCGGAAGGTTGGCGGGTACGAGGTGACATAGGTTACCCAGGTTCATATCCCACGACGGTGGCGGAATCCTACTCCTGCTATAAATCACTATAACGGCAATACGTCGGGTTATAGGGATCGGTTCACTTTGCGCTATATGAATTGAATTATTTCCCTAAAGGCTCCCATAGGTCCGACTTCTAAAGACGCTAGATCCTAGGGTTACAGGGAAAAGTCCTAGCTGGACAGGTTACAGAGTCCTACACAGAATACAACTAGTCTTGTGTGTCTTGCACTCCAACGCTCCGGGTATGTCGTTGACTCCACCGTAGCCTTCCTTCATCCGGCATGGTCCTCCCTTCTAGATCCATCTAACTGGGCCGCCCAGCAGGCCATAGGCCTTGCTACCGACTGTGGGCCACCCGGGTTATCCGGATTAGAGACATGCAATGGTGATACCCATTTAGCATATCCCCAATAGTAGCCCCCGGAGAACTCCGAGATCTTGCGTCGTCTTGCCTCTTCAAGTTGAATGCTCCATCTATATGAATGTCGGCAAATCGTCAAGCAATATCTTGTAGTCCTCCCAAGAACCATGTGATATTCTTCATCTTTGATATGTAAGTCGGAGAATCACTGAGATTTCCATCGTACTCTTCTCGTAGCCGAACGGGATCCGTCCATGCCGGAATCTTCAAATGGGATTGTTCACCTACCCATGTCAGCAGAGTGTCATAGACCATAGGTCAGCGATGCCTCATAACTCACACATGTAGAGAACCTAATCAAAGCCGGTTTTCCCGCGCGAAGGATACGAAACGTTGGCGGCGGCGGTGGGAATGTGGCGAAATTTCCGCGCATGTTCGCGCATGCGTTCTCCATGCATCAATCATCGGATCAACTTGGACGACTTTTACACCTAGTACTATATATTATAACCGCGGTGACATTTATATTTCCACCTCATTCTTCCTCGTGTCATCTTCTTCCTCTAGCCAAGCCTCTCCTCGAGCTCCTTGCGCGCACAGAGAAAACCTTAGCCTCCTTCCAATATTCATTCACCTTCCTTCCACCCCAATGGCCAGTAGTGCAGTGCCCCATCGATGGCGGCGTCGGGCGAGGTCACGGACAAGCCATATAGATCTATTCACGTCCCGCCGGAGGGAGTGGTGGTGTCGCGTTATGTGGTGGTTGAATCCACTGGTGGTGACCAAATTCCAGCGGGCTGGAGCCGCTGGAGGAGGAAGATGACTCCCACAAAGGGGAGTGGCGTGGCTCGGACATCTCCGAGAGTGATATTAAAGAGATGCTCGCTGAAGGGTACCTCCCCGCGACGGAGGGCCTGGTATGGCGGGCGGCGCCGGCGGGTGAGGTCATCCCTTCTCCCCTAGTCGGAGAAAAGGTATACCTCAAGGCTTAGTTCGTGCGCGGAGTCTCCCTCCCAATCTCTGACTTCTTCATAGAAGTCCTTACCATTTCCGGGTTCAACCTCAGATCCTTTCCCCAAATAGCATCCTTGCTCTTAGCAACTTCGCGGCGTTGTGTGAGGGCTACCTAGGAATTAGGCCTAGGTTAGATCTGTTCATTTACTTCTTCACCGTGAAGAGGGAAGCCGGAGTGAGCAAAGAGGAGCTCAAGAACTGCGGTATAATTAGTTTCAAGATCCGACCTGGTCGGTGGTTCCCCGACATTGTTAGACACGAGTCTTGCAAAAACTGGCAGATGACATATTTCTACCACCCAGATATCCCTCTGGCTAGCCGAGAAACAACATACCTGGACTTTGTCGACGGGGCCACCGCTAAAGACCCGACATGGAGATCTCAAGCCCTCCTCCCCTCCGACGATGAAGCCTCTCGCGCCGTAAGGAGGATTGACTGGTTCATAGAGACAGAGGGTCTGGTCTAACCGGCTTGGACCTAGCTATGTGCTGGTTCATCAGGCGGATCCATCCTCTGCATCACCGCGCAAAGCTTATGCATCAGTACACCAAGGATAGGAAAGATAGCCTTAGGATCTCCGAGGACAATTTCTCTAGTGACTCTGTCAAGCTTCATCTTAAGGACATAGTCAAGGTGAAGGATCGGAAGCGTGGCTTCACCATCACCTATGACATGTTCGAGGGTGGCAAGTGCCTAGAGGTACCTCTTTACTTTCCGTGTATGACATATGCTCCAGTTCTTCCGTCTTGCCTACACCCTTGCATATAACACTTAGAATTCACTTAACAGCTGGGGAGTTTGGACGAAGGCAGTATGGCTTCCCAAGTATATGACCCTGACATGAAGAATCACTGTCGTGTCCGAAGACGAAGTCACGTTGGCGTGAAAGCGGAAGAGCTCCACCTCTCATGCTGCCGACGGAGGCAAGAAAAAGAATACAGGGGTGGAGCCTCCAAGAGATCCACCGCCTACCTGGAGGCGGAGAAAAGAAGAATGACTGGTATCCCGCTGAATAAGGCACCAACCATTGTGTAAGCTTATTATTATCCGACATCGTCTTTTGCTCATCTCATTCCTGTACTTATACTTTTGTATGTTTTAGGAAGAAGGCTAGTGTGAGTTTGAAGAAGACCTCCAAAACATCGGTGGCTTTTAAAAACATCAAAGAAATATCTGTCCAAGCGTATCCCGCCATCGCCCCCTTACTCCAAGTGTCCAACCTTCTGCTGCACCTACTGGTTCTCCGACAAAGGTAGCATCTGAACCTTCTGCCATGGAAGTGGACCCAACTCCTTCTCAGGAGGTCCTAGACGCTACCGCGGAACCCCACGTTGCCGACGAACAGGTGAAGTAGGAGAGCACGTCTTCTAAAGTGGCTGAAGCTCCGGCTAAGGATGCCACTAGTAGTGGTAAGGCGGTGGTGGAAGGCGGAACTTCTCCCGAAGGCGGAACCATTGCACCTAAGACACCAACTTAGCTACCCAAAATTGTCTATCCGGTGCTCACACCGAGTAGCTCAACTCTGGATCCTAGTGCTATGCCGACTTCTCCCACTTGCGGTCTTGAGGAGCTTCTCAAACAGGCGGAGATTATCCGTGTAAACACACTTGCCTTTAGCAAGATATTTTCTGAGAGCGCCAGCAACCTCAAGATCATCGCACTTGTAAGTTTTACATGCCTTTTGCATTTCATATGTAGTATCCCACTGTAGCCCCTCAGGATTTAGATGGAAAACCATAGGTCTTTGGGTCTAAATGCTCTAAGAGTGACTAAGCTAGAAACTTTGCACTGTAGCCCCCAAGTATTTAGTTTGAATGAAATATTCCGGCTAGATACTTTTAGAGTAGCATACGTAGTGTTTGTAGATTTCAATATTGTAGCCCCCAAGCCTCCAGTTGAAACAGAATTAGTTTTGACTAGATGCTTAAAGATAGACTAAGCATAGCGTTGAGTTTAAAACTCGTACTATAGCCCCCAAGATTCTAGGCGGATACTTATCCGTCTAGATGCTCCAAGTAGACTAAGTAACTTTGTTATTTTTGCAGAATGAGAATACTCGGAGGACTGCCGCCAATGACAAGTTCCATAAGATGCGTGCGAACCTCAAAGCTGAAAAGGGTAAATCTGCCTTCTAGAAGGAACAGATCACCAAGGACAAGAGTCTTTTTTTCTTTTTAGTTTCACGCTCAACTTGGTCTTGCGTCCTAAATTTCCGATTATTCATTGTGCTTTGTCATTTCTCCGACTTGCAGAAGCTATCGCCAAGGCCAAGGACATTGTTGAGCAATCCAAGCACATACAAGAGCTGGATAGCAAAAACAAGATCCAGAAATAAGAGAGGGCTGACTCGCTAAAGATGCAATGGCTGTCGTGCAAGAATCCGCAAACACGGAAATCAACCGCCTTAAGGAGGAAATTGCAATCCTCAAGGAGGAGAACAAAGCTACAGACGAGCAAAATACTCAGAACCTTGAGGATTACAAGACCCTCCGAAAGGAACGGGACTTCATGGTGGAGATTCTCCAGCAAGCCGAGGATAGCATCTTTGGTAAGCATTCTCCGTCTTGTACTTCTGTAAACCAGGTACTCTGAATTTTTTGTGTTGAACTCATGTACTCAAACATTTTGGTCAGAAATGCAGCTCCTATTGGTTTGACCAGTAATCCTCCTCCGCCAAAGGAATGCATAGTTCTTGCTGGCAACTTCATCAGCACCGCCATCACTCAGGCCAGAGAGATTGCCAAGCCCTTGGACATCAACATTAAGGCAGTGGACTCTGTAATGAAGTACTTGGAGATCTTGTGCCGAGCCCCCGAGCGTATCGTAATCTAGAAAGCTTCATGTACCCAGGCTGGCGCTAGGATGGCTCTAGCCATGGTCAAGGCCCACTACGATGAAGCCGACATCGCCACGATGACCTCTGGGTTGCCGGACACAGACGAAGATGGACAGAAGATCGATCAGATGCTATTTGAGCTTCACTTACCGGTTATGATACCAGGGTCGCCCAGTTGGTCGATGTGAACACCTTCGTCCATCTTGAGGTAATTGATGCTGACCAAGCTAGATCCTCCGAGTCCCTGAAAACTGCCGACTTTGTTGATGGGCAAGATGGCTCTCCTGCGGCCGACGACGCTACCTCGAAGTCCCCTGCAATAGAGAAGTGAAAAACACTATGTAATATTTGTCACCTCTGGATGTTTGTGTGTATGCGGAAAATAATGGTTTTATCTTAAGGAGGAAAACTATGGATATAAGCTTCCTGCTACTTAAGAATTGATTCCAGCATGTATATATTTTTTAAGCAAGTGTTGGCTTATCCATTACCCTAGTTTTTATGCTTTACTTTTTGTGAGTCGGAAGACCCTTAGTCGGAACTATGCGCTTAGGTGATGATACCCAATGTCACCATCAAGAACCTAAGCACAAATCACCTACTTCGAGTGTCGATAGTTACTACTTCAGAATCCACATAAAAAACAAAGCACGTGTAGACCAGAAAACTTAAGCTAACTCCCGTAGGCGGAATTTTCACAAGTGCAAATGCAAAACTGCACATAAAGGTTTTATACGATCCAAAAATGAACACTAAAGGAGGTAAAATACTCAAGCATATGTAAACCAAAGAGCTTTATTTCATTGATCATATAAGAGATACACAGTAGATAGTGAAATATGATAAGTGTAGAAAGGACATAGATGTGCTATGTTCCATGGCCAATCAAGCTCCGTGTAGTCATCATCCAGGTCATGTCTCTTATGCTTATGATCATTGTTTGGCCTATCTTCTAGTTCATGATTGTCAACGAGGTAATATGAACCATTGAGTAGCGCCTTGATTATGATGAAAGGTCCTTCCCATGGCAGGGATAGTTTGTGTGACTTCTTCTGCTTAAGTCGGAGCACCAGGTCCCCCTCTTTAAACGAGCGATGCCGAACGGGGTGACTATGGTAGCTGTGTAGCTTCTGATGGTAGATGGTGGATCTTTGGCATGCCAATACACGCTCTTCCTCGAGAAGGTATACATCTAGACGCGTGGATTCTTCAGCGTCATCCTCGTCGTAGGCAGCAACTCTTAGTGAATCGTGGAGGATGTCGGATGGGAGGATTGCTTCTGCTCCATACACCATGAAATAAGGGGTGTAGCCAGTGGATCTGTTGGGGGTATTTTGTAAACTCCACAAAACAGATGGCAATTCCTCCGCCCAGGCTCTAGCTGCTCTATGTAGCGGTGCTTCTAGACGTGGCTTTATTCCCTGCAGAATTAATCCATTGGCTCGCTCAACTTGTCCATTGGATTGTGGATGCACCATAGATGCCAAATCAAGTCGGATGCCCTTCTCCCAACAATAAGCTTCCACTTCTTTGAGTGACAAGTTGCTCCCATTGTCGGTGATAATGCTATGTGGGAGACCAAATCTCACCACTAGATCTCGGACAAACCTAAGGACGGTTGCCCCATCAAGCTTTCTAATGGGTGTAGCTTCTATCCATTTTGTAAATTTATCAACTTCTACTAGAAGATGCGTAAACCCAAAAGGTGCCATATGTAATGGACCAACCATGTCAAGCCCCCAGACTGCAAATGGCCAAGTTATTGGTATGGTTCGCAATTTTTGAGCTGGTACATGTGGTTGTCGGGCATAATATTGGCATCCCATGCATGCCTCAACCAGCTTGTCGGTGTCCAACTTCACGGTCAGCTAGTAGAATCCTTGCCAGAAGGCTTTGGAGACCAATGATCGAGGAGCGGCATGATGCCCGCAATCTCCGAGATGGATCTCATGAAGGATTTCAATACCCTCTTGCTGGGAGACACACTTTAGGTATACACCAGTGGTACTTCTTTTGTAGAGCTTCCCATTGATTATGGTATAGCCCTTGGCTCGACGTACTATTTTCCAACTTTTGACCTTGTCGATGGGCAAAGTTCGATGTACGAGATATTCCATAAATGGTTTTGTCCAAGACGGAGGGACCTTTGTTACCGTATGAACAAATGAGTCTACTCTATCCGGGTACTCGGGATCAGATACGTCCAAAACGTATCTACTTTATCGAACACTTTGCTATTGTTTCTCCTCTAAACTTATGTGATTTGGATATAACTAACACGGACTGACGTTGTTTTCAGCAGAATTACCTTGGTGTCTAGTTTTTGTGCAGAAAATCAACTATCAGGAAAAATCCAGGAAAGTATGCCAAAAATACTATTTCACCAGAAGATCCACGGAGCCAGAAGACGAGACGGAGAAGGGGCCTAGGGGTCCCACACCCTTCCAGGCACGGGCCCACCACTGGCCGCGCCTAGGGGGTGCAGACACCCCAGGCACCCCCCTCGTCCTCCCTCTGCAGCTATAAGTTGCCTCTCGACCTAAAAACTGAGGGGGGTTCGATAGTTTTACAGAAAGAGTTCCGCTACGCCGCCGCCACCAGAAACCAAGATTCGGATCCAGAAACTCCGTTCTGGCACCCTGCCGGGACGGGGAATTTGGAGAGGATCATCGCCATCGTTATCACCAATGCATCTCCATCAACCATCCATGTTTCCCTCATCCATGAGTGAGTAATCCCCCGCTGTAGGCTTGGGGATGGTAGGGATTGGATGAGTTCTATCATGTAATCGAATAAGATATGTTAGGGCATAGTGCCTAGTATCTCTATTAGTGCTATTTGACTTTGTTGCAACTTGTTGTGCTTAATGCTTGTCACTAGGGCCCGAGTGCCATGATCTCAGATCTGAACTTATTATTGAATCATTACGATAGTATTGTTTGTGATCTTATCTGCAAGTTATGTACACAAATCATTATCCGGATCTAAAGGCCCCAAAGTGACAATAATTGGGACAACTGGAGGGGATGGCTGTGGTGTGAGGATCACATGTGTTCACGGAGTGTTAATGCTTTGCTCTGGTGCTTTATTAAAAGGAGCACCTTAATTTCCAGTAGTTCCCTAGAGGCCATGCTGCCATGGGCTGGCTCGACAGAAGATGTTGTGCAAGTTCTCATTGCGAGCACATATGACTATATTTGGAGCACATGCCTAGGATTGTTTAGTACTTGGATGCTTATTATTATTTATCTGCAATGCCCTAGATCTTAAAGTTACATGTTTAGACTCGTCCATGCAACGCCCGGCCATCCATCCCTATGTCTACCGCACTCGAATCCCAATGTTTACTGTTACTGTTACTATTGCTCTTGTTTCACTGTTGATATTGCTTTGCTGTTGCTACTACCAAACTGTTGCTACTGATAAACTTTTGTGAGCAAGAACTATTTCCAGGTGCAGTTGAACTGACAACTCAGTTGTTAAGGCTTGCAAGTATTCTTTGGCTCCCCTTGTGTCGAATCAATAAATTGGGTAATACTACCCTCGAAGATTGTTGTGATCCCCTACACTTGTGGTTCATCGGGATCCGCTCCCTTCATGGATGGGGTCCGTAGATGCTCCAGAAAAAAAGCCAGGTGGAATTGGTTTATTCCCTGATCCAAGCTTTGACATTAGATTAGCCGCCTCATTTTCCTCCCTTTTGACACACTTGATTTCGTAGCCTTCGAAGCACTTGGCTATGTCGTCTACTTCGTCTCGATATTACCGCCATCATAGGGTTCCGTGCGTTACAGGAGCTAGCCACCTGCTGGGCAACCAAGTCGGAATCTCCACAGCAAACTATGCGCTTTATTCAAATATCCTTGGCTACGCGAAGTCCGTGAATGAGTGCTTCATATTCCACCATGTTATTTGTAGCCTCAAAGTGGATCTGTAAAATGTAGTGCAGTTTTTCCCCTGTTGGTTACTGCATTAGAACACCGTCCCCCGAGCCGTTGAGTAGCTTTGATCCGTCAAAGTGCATCACCCAATATTCTGGCTCTGGTACAGGGGTAGCATCTGGTATCTCCGTCCAATCTGCAATGAAATCTGCCAAGACTTGTGATTTGATAGTGTCGCGTCTCTTGTAGGTGATCTCGAAGGCGGCACGCTCAATGCCCCACTTTGCGACCCGTCCCGTAGCGTCACTGTTGTTGACGATGTTGGACAGTGGAGCGTAGCTCACTACTGTGATAGGGTGCTCCTGTAAGTAGTGTCTTAGATTCCAAGAAGCAAGGAACACTCCATAAGCTAGCTTTTGGTAGTGCGGGTACTGCTGGTTGGATTCCTTCAAGACCTCGCTTACATAGTAAACTGGTCGTTATACTCCATACTCATGTGTTGGTTCTTTCCGCTCCACCATGACGACGATGCTGATAACCCGGTTGGTGGCCGCCATGTAAATCAACATAGGCTCCATTGGCTCGGGTGTTGCGAGTACAAGAGACAAAGAAAGTATCCCTTTTAGCTCCTTAAGCGCAACATCTTCTTCATCTGTCCATACAAGTTCCCTAGGTACACCTTTCATGTCGGCAGGTTGGCAGGCAAAGATGTCCCTATTCTCACGGAGTAACTCGATGAGCGCGCTTTCCTATTTAGGGTCCAGGTTCGTCCTAATGGCGGTGACCTTGGAGGCATCGCCTACCACAAGTTCCACCGACTTGGTTTCGATGGCAGCCTTGAAGGCGGGATCAGAGTCAGAAATCTGCTTCTTCGATGCCGGCATCTCCGAGGCGTCAACCTTTCTCTAGATCTCCTTGAATTCTTTGTTGTAGAGGACAGCTTCTACAAAGGTTGCTTCTTGTGGCATCCCGCAAAACCACTACTAGAAAATCGCGTTGTTTTTGTGCATTGCATCGTCATCATCATGCATTTGTTTGTCTGAAACTATTTCCAATAAGCCTATTTTGGTTTTCTAAAAATGCCCTTCTCTTAATTCAAAATAAGTCTTATAATTACCTGTCAATTAATTTTCCTACAAGTATTTGCTAAAAAGATTTGAAACAAAAACAACACCGTAAATATTTACAAACTAACACAAAGCCCCAAACCCTAAACCTATTCCCACCCAAATCTATCCTACCCACCTCTCACAGCTCGCCACTTCACCCTCTCCCCCAAACCCTACCCACTCCGCCACCTCATCAATCCTTGATCCAGCCCCCCCTCTCCTTCTCTCACCCCAGTCCCATCTACCCCTCTCTCTCCTCTCTCCCTTACAGCCTGGCCCCACCTGCCACCTCACCCCCCAACTCCCTCCTCTCCCCCTGGTCAACCCACTCCTCCCCCCTGGCCCCACACGCCAGCCACACCCCCACCAACCCTCACCCCACCTGGCCCCACCCCTGGACCCGCAGCAGCCCCTCACACCCTGTCCACACACCCACCCCGCGGGCCCCACGCCCCAGCCCCGCTGCACCCGGGCCCCACCCCGAACCGACGCGGCCCCGTCTCCCTCTCCCTCCTCTCTTCCCCCGCGTCCCCTTCTTCCTCCTTCCTCCGCGCTCGCCTCTCCCTTCCCTCCTCCTTCCTCCTCCTGCCACGCCACGCCCGCCAGCTCGGAGCCGCCTCTCCTCCGTGCTCATGCCGCCGCATCTCCCTCCTCCGCCCTTCGCCGGAGGCCGCCCACCGCGCTTAGCCCCGCCTGAAGGCCGCCTCGGCTTCTCCTCCGGTCTCTCCCCGTCGCCTCGAGCACCTCCCCGCCTGGCCTCGCCACCGACCTCCACGCCACCGCCTCGAGCTCATCTCACCGGGCCCCTCTCGCGGACCTCCCGGCTCTCCTCCGCCCGGCTGCACCTGGCCATGCCTTCTCCTCTCCCCTGCGCGCCACTGGCGTCCCCGCCTCGCCCCGCCCGTCGGCCTCCTCCCGAGCCTCGGCCACATCACGCTGCCGCCTCGCCTGCTCCGCCACCGCCTCGCCCGTGCTCCCGCCGCCTCTGGCGCACCTCCTCCGACCGTGCCCGCCACCAGCCCGCCTCCCTGACCTCACCTCCACCACGGGGCCGGCCCGCCCTCTTCAGCAGCTTCATGGCCGCAAGCCGCAGACGCCAGTGCCCTCCTCTGCGACCTGCATTGCATGCTGCCCAGCCTTCGCCTCGCCCGCCTCCGTGCCGCCGTCCTCCGGCCTCGCCGGACCTGCTCACCTGACGTCGCCTGCCTCCGACCGCTGTCATCTCCGGGAGCCCGCCATAAGTTACACTGCACACATGTATGCTCCGGGGACTCAAGTCAACCCCAAGATCTTCGAAAGGCCCAAGCCCCGACCCCGGAACCCAAGGCGCGGATCCAGAGACCACGAGTCCTCCTTCATGGAACCGAAGCCCATACCGGAAGACCCAGATCTGAATTCAAAGTTCGAACCCCCGGCACGCCAAGATCTTCCCCTCGGAACGCCATGACCGACGACATGCCCTGACGACCCTAGACGCAACAAGACCTTCTTCCCGTATGCGACGTCGAGAACCCGATCGCCAAGATCTACTTCCCGGACCCCTGAAGACCGATCCGAAGCGCCAGGACCCGAATCTGAAGAACGCCAAGATCGCCGACGCGGATACGCCAAGTTCTTCGTTCCGAATGCCAAGACCGAATCAATGGCGCGGACCGACAAGATCTTCGCGACGACAAGATCGACACCAACCAGGGCGAATCCGATGCCCCGACGCCAGACCAAGTACTTCCTCCCGGAACGCCAAGATCTACTTCGCTATCCGAGAACGATCCCGTCGAGCCCTGAACCCTGAGACCGAACCCCGAACCCCGGAAACACCAAGACCGTCGAGACCCCTCAATGTGTGACCCTTATCCGAGAACCCTATTTTTTATAAATGTCATCTATATAAATTGTTGCATATTAAATTGTTCATGCATGCATACTTGTCTGTGGTTTGGGGGCCTTATGCCGATTCACCTAATAATTAAATATGGGGTCCATATGCGGGCAAATCTAGCCTTATATTGGCCTCATTTAAATTTGTGCATCGAACCGTTGTCATATCTTGCCTGGTTAAAACAACATTTAAAATGCAGGGTAGCTAAACAACTTGAACCACTTGAATATTTGTCGGGACCCCGGTTCCGCTTAATCTTGCCTAATTGCATCGCACCTGGCCATGCCATGCATCATACATGCATCATGCCCGATCTTCTGCCGTAATCTTAAATAGTGCATCCGGTGTTTCTTCTAGTGTTTTGGTTCTTCGCGGATAAGGCCGTTGAGTTGATGTGAGCTTCGCCCCGATCTTCGGATGAACCTTCGACAATGTTTTCAAAGTAGCATCTCCCTTTCTACCTATCTTACTTTTATAGTATTTATTCCCTCCTGTTGATCTATTGCTATCTGTGTTGCGATGCTCTAGTTTTCGTACCCGTGTTATCCCTTGCAGCCTTATATTGCCATGGCCACCTCCTATTACCTGTTGTTTGGTAGATAGTTGGACTTGCGCGTCGTAGTCGCTTGCTCAAGTACTGTTGCGTGTCGTCAAGTGCCACAGTTGTTGGTGTTTTGCCGCATGTTGATGTTGGAGATGTTCATGGCTTTATTTTTTGTTCACTTTAATTACTGCTTAACAACTAAAATTGAAGGAAGTAAGCAGAGGCACAGGTGGGCAATAGATGTTATTTGGTTGTTAACCATCCACTTGTGTTCCGTAGGACCCCGAGTGCTTGATACCTGTTCCTTGATTTATCGCGCTATCCACATCCGGGAGGATTATGGGACCCCCCTGAGCCAGAGCTTGATTCAGTCTTATTTCTTGGGGCCACAAACTAGTTTGAGGTTTTATTTACTATCCTGTACTTATGCCATGCCTTACTGCTTTATTTACGATTGTGCGAGGAGCACACTGTACTGTTTAGGATCGGGACACGATTCCGCGGTGTCGACAAGCCCAGTTTTGGGTTTCCAGTCGTTCACAGCCGTCCACCCAAACCTCGGGTCCGTCTCGGAGTCAGCTAACTTCGTTGCGGGTGTACTCCAAGGGGTGGCCCCCTGAAATAATTCTGAATCCTGTGATTGCTTTGTCGTGAAGGCCTCGTTGGGTTTTGATTTGGTTTTTCCGAGGTTGATCGAGTGTGTGTTGCTATTGGTGCACCCCGGCCGGGTAAAACTTTCTGAAAGCCGTGTCCGCGGTTATGGACGACTTGGAGCACAGTATCTCGATCATAGACAACTATAACTAAAGTAGCGCTATAAATTTGACTTTATAATGACTAGTAATCAGCTTCACTATAATGGAATGGCTAAATAAAACTGCCAACAATTGCTTGCTTGGGTTGTCGCTTGCGACCATTGTACCTGACTAGTAAGTATTACAATCTCAACGGAATGGTTAACTAAAATTACCACTGCTTATTATATCAGGATGACTATCTACACTTGACTAGTAATTGTTGCAACGATAACTGAATAAATAAAACTGCCAACTGTGTGAGTTCCTCGGTTGAATTCCTCGTTTGGTCTCGAGGGGGAAACACCAGGATGGGTTTGTTTGGTGGTAGTATCAGGTTGGCTCCGAATAGGTCTTTCTTACCCCTCTCTGATAGCCGCTAGTTGTATCGGGTCTCTATAGGTTGTTTAGTGCATGCTGCGCTGCCGCTTCAGTCCACCATACCTATGTAGGCGAGGACCGCCGAATTCTAGCCTCGCCGTGTACTGGCCTCAGTACTGACGCTCCTCTTTCTCCTTTGCCCTTTGTCGGCACCCCTTTTGTTTAAGCAGGTTTGAGATCGACGTCGTTAGCATGGTTACCCTTCCGGCTTGGCCTGGGCAGGGTTATGGACGCCATCGGTTATTCTTCAGGGCTCTTAGCCCCATTTGCATCTTGTCCGTAGTCGGACGCTCTATCATTTTCAAGGTGTTTTGGATCTTTGTATATTATATCTGTATTCTTGACTCTTTGAGTCGTTGTTGTATTTATATCTGTTCTGTGGGTCCCATCGAGGACTGTTGTGTAATGATATTACTTCGTTTTCCACCCGCACGAAAGTGCCTGGTGGGCACCTTTGAATCGTTTCTATGCGGGTTTGGCAGGAATCGCTGAAACTTGCATAGGTCCGATTCTGAGGGTGTTACACTTCTCCAATATCGCAGTCCCTTGCCTTTGAAAAGCTTCCAGATACGATGATGACACCATTTGGTCTTGAGATTTTTGTAGACAAAGCATGGCTTGGCCATGAAGGAGTGGAAGATTTCGCGTCCGAATATGACATGTTACACGCTCTTGAAGGGGACCACTTGAAATGCCATGCATTCTTGGCGCTAATTGTTAACATCACCAAAAGCAAGCGGAAGCGTGATGCACCCAAGTGACCGAGCCTCCTGACCAGGAACTACACCATGGAATATGGTGCTGGTTCGCCTTAGGTTCGTCTCCATCAAGTTCATCGTGTGCAGTGTATCCAAGTACAAGATATTGATGCTGCTTCCACTGTCCACCATGCATTTGGTGAACTCCTTGCCGTCAATCAAAGGGTTGATGTCCATGGCATATTGGTTCTCCGTTGGAACGAGGTCTGGGCGATCCTTTCTGTCCCAAGTTACTGAAACTTCCGACCAGCGCAGGTATTGGGGAACTAGGGGTAGGGTGGCCATCAGTATCCTTAGTGAGGTCTTCTGTGCCCAGATAGTTGGGGTGTCAAGGAATGTGTGGTAGACGAGGGCCTTCTTCTCGAAGGGGTTCTTGCCTTTGCGCCCTTGTCGGCGTGCTTGGGGTCAACGTCCTTGTCCATTTCACTTGAATCATTGGACTCCTCTTCTTCTTCCCTTTGACCTTGCCTCATGGTTGGTTCTTCCGAATTTGTTTGTAGCCAGAATCTGGGTCTTCTTTGAGATTGTTGACGAACTTGCAATGGCGATTGGTGTGGGTGGCTTTGCCATTGGCGTCGAGGTGTACAAGGCATGGCATATCATGGTATTCCTCGTATGTTTGGGGAACGCGGGGTGCTACCGGGGTAGTTTCACTACCAAGCTGCTGCCAACGACTAGCCCCCCGTCCTCGGCCGCGCTGTCCGCCATCACCTATTCCTGCAAACATCACTACGACCATGTCAGAGGTTGGATTTTCTTCTGGCGGACTATTTTTCTTAGTGTTGTTGTTCCTCTTATCTTGGGTTGGGATGGCAATTGCTGGCAAGGAGCCGCGAGCATCTTCATCAGCAACCGCGAACTCACTAGCCAATGAGATCATCTAATTGATATCTAGCCTGTGATTGTCCTCCAGGCGCTTCAACTTATGTCAGATTAGTGTACCCTTTTACAAACCATCAATGTAGGCGGCCATAGCGATCTGATCGTGCACTCCTATGCAGGAATTTTTCATATCTAGCTAGCAGGAGAGGTAGGCCCGAGATGTCTCATCTTTCTCTTGCACGCACCGCTATAGATCGCCCATAGTGTAGGGACGTTTGTACGTACCCTCAAAGTTTTTGGTGATCGCCTCTTGCATGTCCAACCAATTGCATATGAACTTCTCCGGCAAGTTCCCATCAACATCAGTGGGAGGTACTTGACGGCAACGTTGGAGTTTCTGTCGGCCATCTCCACCGCATTGTCGTAATCCTACAACCACGTAGCTGGCTTGGCGGTGCCGTCATAGGGCTTGATCGTCTTGTCTATCCGGAAACCTTTGGGGTAATTTCCGGTCCATATCACAGGTCTGAAGCAACGTGGTCCTAGGTATTGTCCTTCCCGGGCCTCGTGAATCTTGTCCAAGCGTGAACGTGTGTTGTATGGCTCCGGGCTTTCTTTTTTCTTCTTGCCATCAGGGGAAGGGCTGCGTGAGCGACGCAGCCATCCTCTACCATGGTGGCTACTAGTGTAGGGTTTCGTAGCATGGAAAATAAAAAAATTCTATCGCATACAAACAAACAAGCCAAGATCTATCTACTAGATTGTAGCAACGAGTCGATGGAATAACTTACCCTCGAAGATTCCAAAGTGTTTAACGAGAGCGGATTCTCGTGGGTGATGTAGTCGTACTCTTCCCGATCTCAAGATCGCGTAGACGATCCTTCCGGCGCTGCGTTCCGGCAGCGCTCCCGCAGTCGGTCACACGTTCGGTACTCAATGAAGACCTTCCTATCCCTTGTTCCAGCAGGCAGCGGAGGTTGTAGCACTCTCCTCGTGATTCTGGCAGCACAACGGCGTGGTATCGGAAGTAGAGGGGAAATCCCGCAGGGCTTCGTCTTAAGCCAAAGCGAGTATGGTGGAGTATGAGAGAGCTCCTCGGCGATCTAGGGTTTAGACACACCAAGGAGGAGGGGCTAGAGCCGGTGGCTAGGGTTCCGGGGACCCCCAAGTCGGCGGCTAGGTCAAAACCCTAGGTGGTGGCGGCGGCTATGGAGGGCTGCAGCTTTCTAGGGTTTGAGGTGAGGGACTTGTGTGTCTAGAGGAGGGAGCCCTGCCCCTCCTTATATAGGTGGAGGGGCCGGCGGCCAAGGGGAGGGAGGGGAGTCCCTCCCCAACTCGGCTTGGAGGGGGCGCCGCCGGTTGGAGGAGGGATTCCCTCCCCAACTCGGTTTCCCTCTCCTTCCTCTTTTCCTCTTTCCAATTTTAGACGTTTGACTTTTCAAACTAGCTATTTGACTTTTCAAATTAGGATTCAATTTAATCCTTTATTTGGAACAGCGAGGACACTTAGTACATGATGCAATCATTCCAATATGCAATGACACATTCATGTACCCCTTCCCCTCCGGAGTGCCGGACATTCCAGAACCTTCTAGAACATTCCCGATGAAAACACCGGAATCATTCCCGAACTCCGAAACGGGACTTTCCTTATATGAATCTTATTCTCCGGACCATTCCGGATCACCTCGTGATATCCCGGATCCCATCCGAGACTCCTAACAACATTCGGTCTCTTTCTCATAATACCATAACTACTCAAACAACGTCGAATCCTTAAGTGTGTCTCCCTACGGTTCGTGAATTATGCGGACATGATCGAGACACTTCTCCGAACAATAACCAATAGAGGAATCTGGAAATTCATATGGCTCCCACATATTTCTACGATTACTTTGCGATCGAATGAACCACTTACATACGATACCAATTCCCTTTGTCTCACGATAATTTACTTATCTGAGGTTATGATCGTCGGTATCTCTGCATACCAGTTCAACCTCGTTACCGATAAGTACTCTTTTCTCGTTCTCGTGATATGTGATCCCTTGTGAGCCAGTCACATGCTTGCAAACCAATTGGATGACATTCCACCGAGAGGGCCCAGAGTGTATCTATCCGTCATATGGATGGACAAATCCCACTCTTGATCCATGTGTCTCAACCAATACTTTCCGAACACTCAATGCCATATTTATAGCCACCCAGTTACGGTATGGTGTTTGATGTCATCAAAGCATCCATCCTGTAAAGGTGATATGCATGATCTCATGGTCGAAGGAATTAGGTTACTTGTGGCATCCCGCAAAACCACTACTAGAAAATCGCGTTGAATTTGTGCATTGCATCGTCATCATCATGCATTGTTTGCCAAAACTATGTTTGCAAAACCCGTCTTTGTTTTCTAAACGCCCATATTACTCAAACCCCGGGTCTCCGGATTATTTTGTTTTGTTGCTATCGGGTTGCAAACGGCCCAATTAAATTAAATAAAACATTTAATTATTTTAGTGGGGCAGTCGAACGGGCCGAATGACCCGAACGACCACCCCAGTTTTTTTACAAACGGTCCGCCTCTAAATCCTATTCCTACCAACTAGTCTACCCCCACCCCTTGGCCACATCACCTCAGCCTATCCCCATCCGCCACCTCACCCTCTCCCTCTCCCCCTCCAATCCTATCCTGCCACATCACCCAACCCCCCTCTCCCTTCCTCTCTCCCTCGCAATCTCACACGCCCACACACCCGGCCACACCTCCGACCCAGCCTTATCCACTCCCACCCCGGTCCCACGCTGGACCCGCCGCCTGTTCCTGGACCCACTGCCCCACGCGCCTTCCCGAACCGCCTCCCAGCCAGACCGCCTCGCCCCACCCTCCTTCTTCCTCCTCTCTGCTGCCAGTGCGCCACCGCTCAACCCCTGCGCGCCACGCGCCTCACCTCGCTGCGCCACTCGCTCACCGAGCTTGCTCCTCCTTCCCGACCCATTGCTCATGAGCCCCTCCCAGCTTCGCTCCCCGCCTCAGGCCTTCCCCCTCAAGCTCATTGGCCCTGCTCTCTCTCCGCCGCTCCGCCTGGCTCCTCCGCCTCAGCCAGCCCCCGAGGTCACCGCCTCCGCCTCACGGAGCAGCCCCATCCTCATGGCCCCCTCCTCGCTAAGCTCCCATGCGTCCCTCCTCCTCCCGGTGCTCCCGCGCCTCTCTCCGAGCTCCGTCCAGCGCCTTCCGTTGGCCAGGGCACCGCTTCTCCGCCCAGCGTCGCCTCCCCGCCGCAGCTCGAGCTTCCCAGCGTCGTGCCGCCTCCACGGCCGCTCCTCCTCCGTCGGTCTCCTCAGCGCCGCCGCCTCCTGCCCCCTCGTCAGCTGCGCCTCTCGGCTCGCCCCGAGCCTGTCGCCGACCGCCCCGCCTCCTCGCGTTCGGCTCCCGGTCTTGACGCCACCGGCCCTAACTTGCCTTGTGGTGCTGAGATGGCCTACAGTGATGTGTTTGTGGCATCGTTTGTTTGCAAAGCGGGGATCCGCGTGTACCTGGTGATGCCCAACAAGTCCTATTGTGGCGTTGATACGCCCCAAGATGCACCGACGCATGAAGACCAACCTGGAGGATCGAAGAGGAGAAACCCGATGAATTACATCAGGTAACCAAGGCCAACACGAGACGCCAAGACCCCCATCACGGAAACCTCAAGATCCACTTTTGGAGACCCGAGACCGATCCCTCGTCGAACCCCGGAGCGGCGAACCCCGGACCCCGATGAACCATGATCTACGCTACAGAACAGCAAGCCCCTCGGAGGGAATCCAACAAGACCTACCGCCGGACGCCAAGATCGTCAATCGGATCCGAGGACACCGAGACCCCGGCGCGACGAGTTCTTCACCCCGGATGCCAAGAACGACCCGGTACACGGGCCCAACAAGACCCTCGCAACGGCAAGCTCGACCCTGTGGGACCCGACAAGATCGGCACGACGACAAGAACAGCACCGAGACCCCGATGCGACAAGATCTACCCCAGTCAACCGAGAACGCTCCCGCCGAGGCCATCGAACCCTGAACCCTGGACCCCGACCCCTGTGGCATCCCGCAAAACCACTACTAGAAAATCGCGTTGAATTTGTGCATTGCATTGTCATCATCATGCATTGTTTGCCAAAACTATTTGCGCAAAGCCGGTTTTGTTTCTAGAACGCCTCGCCTTCATTCAAACACGCAAACCCGGTCTCCGGATTATTTTGTTTGAATGCTAACGGTTTGCCAAAGGTGCTTTTAAATTAAATAAAAAGTTTATTTATTTTAGTAGGGGCAGTCGAACGGGCCAACCCGACCCGAACGACCGCCCCAGATTTTAAAATCGGTCCACCCCAATCAGCCCCAGCAAATCCTACAGCTACCCAGGAATCTACCCTCTCTCACCCTCCACCTCACTCCCTCCTATCAACACACGCCACCTCACCCCTCTCTCTCTTCCTCACCAATCACACTCTGCCAACTCAGCTTGTCCCAGCCCTCTCCCTCTCTCTAAGCCACCCCCACTCCCTGCACTCACACCACACACACACGCACGCGCCCAGGACCCCCCCCACACGCGGTCCACCCCCCTGGCCCACTGCGGGACCCTCCACGAACCCCCCCGCGCCCCCACGTTCCTCTCTTCCCCCCCCCGCTCAACCATCCTCCTCTCCTCCCTGGCTGCTCCATCCCGCCGCTCCTCTCAGGCGCCGGCGTCGCCCTCCGCCGGAGCCGCCTCACCGCGTCCCTCTCCCCCAGCTCCCCTCGCTCGCCGGGCCGCCGAAGCTTGCCTCGCCACGCTGGCGCCCCACCTCCAGGTCCCGCCGGCCTCCGCCTGCTCCCTCGCCCGTGGCCTCCCGAGCCACCGGCGTCCACCCGAACCCCGTCGCCGGTCGCCTCTCCCCAGGCCCACCGTCGTCGGCTCCTCCCTCCCCTCCTCTCCGCCGCTCACGGCCCCGGCGCGCCGTCCCCAACCTCTGCGAGCTCGCCTCTCCCACTGCCTCCGCTTCTCCGCCTCTGGCCCGCCTCTCGGCGCCGCCTGCTGGCCAAGCCGGCGACGCCCGACCTGACCTCACAGTGCTTCCTCGCTCCGCCTCGCCCGTGCTCGCCGTCCGCGCCGAGAGCCGCCAGCTTATCCTGGCCTGCCGCCTCAGCCCCGAGCCCGCTGAGCCCGCTTAACCACCGCCGCCCGTCGCGCTGGCCGCGCCCTCCGCTCGCCTCACGCGCCCAACCCGAGGCCGCCCCAGCGCCAAGGAAGGCCAAGACGCTTGTCTCTGCAGCCGACGACCGACAACGCCAGCCCAGCTCAAGCGGCCCGCCGCGGCCCGTTTGCCGGTCGTGCCGCTTGATCGCAGCTCACCGGACCCGGCCGCCTCCGCAGCGCAAGCCGCCGTCGCGCGGGCCCACCTCGCCTCGGGGGCTGCAGCCGATGTGCTCCTCTGTCCCTGTGCCGTTGCTCTGACAAGACGAGGTCGCCGTGAACCGCCAAGATCGTCCCCCGTTGGTGCCACCCGAGATCGACAACGACAACGGTCGTCGGGACCCCAAGAACTCCTGCACCGAACCGATGACCAAGCTCCCGACGCCCGATCCCGGTGACCCAAGGGCCACGCCAGGACCCGAACCTGAAGAAAACCCCAAGATCGCCATGGAACGGGACAAGTACCACAACGCCAACGACAAGGTGCCGAACAAGATCTTCGCCACGGACACGCCAAGTCCTCCTCGTGAATCCCAAGATCGGTGGACGCCAAGACCCGCTCACGGAGTCCGTTGGTCGAGTCGAACCCGTGGAACCCCGAAAACTCCCCAAGATCCCCGTTGCGGAACAACAAGGCCGATGGCTTGGAGTCGACAAGATCTACCATCTACCGCCAAGCTCGCCTCCGTGAGACGCCAAGTTCGTCGAACCCCGAGGACCGGACGCGACTAGGTCTACCTCACGGACACCGAGAACTTCCCCTCCCGGACGCCAAGACCGACAACATGGTGAGATCATGGATGCGACAGGATCTCCCCCAGAATGCCAAGGCCGCCGAGAACGCTCCCGCCGAGACCGAACCGTCGAACCCTAGACCCCGAGACCGACCCCGAACCCCGAACCCTCGGAACCCCAAGACCGTCGAGACCCTCAATGTGTGAACCCCTATCCGAGAACCCTATTTTATAATATAATAACAACTTGTCGCATATTGAATTGTCATACTCGCATGCATATTGTGTGGTTTGGGGGCCTTATGCCGATTCACCTCTAATTAAATATGGGGCCCATATGCGGGCGAATCTAGCCTTATATTGGCCTCATTTAAATTTGTGTAGCGAACCGGTATCTTATCTTGCCTTGTTAAAACAACATTTAAAATTGCGGGGTACCTAAATAACATGAACCACCTAACTAATTGTCGGGACCCCGGTTCCGCTTAATATGACCTAATTGCATTGCACCTTTGCCATGCCATGCATCATACATGCATCATGCCGATCTTCTGCCGTTGTATTAAATAGTGCATCCGGGGTTTCTTCTAGTGTTTTGCTTCTTCGCGGATAAGGCCGTTGAGTTGATGTGAGCTTCGCCCCGATCTTCGGTTGAACCTTCGCGTCGTAGTTGCTTGCTCAAGTGCTGATGTGTGTCGCCATATGCCACAGTTGCTGATGTATTGCCGCATGTTGATGTTGGAGATGATTCTAGTTTTACTTATCGTCACTTTAATTTCTGTTTAACAACTAAAATTGAAATAAGCAGAGGCATCGGTGGGTGATAGAAAATATTTGGTTTCCGAACGCCCACTTGTGTCCCGTAAGACCCCGAGTACTTGATACATGTTCCTTGATTTATCGCGCTATCCACATCCGGGAGGTATATGGGACCCCCTGAGCCAGAGCTTGATTCAGTCTTATTTCTTGGGGCCACAACTAGTTTGCGGTTTTATTACGATCCTGTACTTATGCCATGCTACTTTCTGTATTTAAATTGTGCGAGGAGCACACTGTACTGTTTAGGATGCGGAGTGATTACGCGGTATCGACAAGCCCAGCCACACTTTCGGGTTCCCGATTACGACCATTGGCAACCTTGAGGCCGCCTCGAGCTTGCTTACTCCGTTATGGATCTACTCAAAGGTGGCCCGTGAAATATTTCTGAATCCTGTGATTGTTCACCGTGAAAGCCTCGTTGGGTTTTGTTTTGGTTTTTCCGAGGTTGATCGGCGTGTTGCTATTGGTGCACCCGGCCGGTAAAACTTTCAAAGCCGTGTCCATGGATATGGACGACTTGGAGCACAGTATCTCGATCATAGACAAGCATAACTAAAGTTTATTGCTATAAATTTGACTTTATAATGACTAGTAATCAGCTTCACTACAACGGAATGGCTAAATAATACTGCCCACAATTGCTTGTTTGTTTTGTCGCTTGCGACAATTGTACCTGACTAGTAAGTATTGCAACTACAACGGATTGGCTGATTAAAAGTACCAACAACTGCTGGGTTTATGGGTTATCTCATGTTAAATGTATCTGCCTAGTAAGTGCTGCCACTATAACGGAATGGTTAATTAAAAGGGCCCACTGCTTACTTTATCAGGACGATTATCTAAACCTGACTAGTAATTGTCGCAACTATAATTGAATAAATAAAACTTCCAACTGTGTGAGTTCCTCGGTTGACTTCCTCGTTTGGTCTCGAGGGGGAAACACCAGGATGGGTTTGTTTGGTGTTAGTTTCAGGTTGGATCCGGATAGGTCATTCTTACCCCTCTCTGATAACCGCCAGTTGTATCGAGTCTCTATAGGTTGTTTAGTGCATGCTGCCGCTGCCGCTTCGGTCCACCATACCTATGTAGGCGAGGACCGCCGAATTCTAGCCTCGCCGTGTACTGGCCTCAGTACTGACGCTCCTTCTTTTTCCTTTGCCCTTTGTCGGCACCCCTTTTGTTTAAGCAGGTTGTGAGATCGACGCCGTTAGCAGGGTTACCCTTCCGGCTTGGCCTGGGCAGGGTTATGGACGCCATTGGTTATTCTTCAGGGCTCTTAGCCCCATTTGCATCTTGTCCGTAGTCGGACGCCCCATCATTTTCAAGGTGATTTGGATCTTTGAACCGTATATCTGTATTCTTGACTCTTTGAGTCGCTGTTATATATATCTGTTCTGTGGGTCCCATCGAGGACTGTTGTGTAATGTTATTACTTCGTTTTCCACCCGCACGCAAGTGCCTGGTGGGCACCTTTGAATCGTTTCTATGCGGGTTTGGCGGATTTCGCTAAAACTTGCATAGGTCCGATCCAGAGGGTGTTACAACCCCGAACTCCGTCGAACCCTGAGACCGACCCCGAACCCCGGAACCCCAAGATCGTCGAGACCCTAGATGTGTGACCCTTTTCCTCGAAACCCTATTTTATAAATGATATCAACTTGATGCATATTTAATTGCCATACTTGCATGCATAAACATATGGTTTGGGGGCCTTATGCCGATTCACCTAATAATTAAATATGGGGCCCATATGCGGGCAAATCTAACCTTATATTGGCCTCATTTAAATTGGTGTAGCGAACCCGGTACTATCTTTGCCATGTTAAACAACATTTAACTTGCGGGGGGTTTTAAAACAACTTGAACTACCTAACTAATTGTCGGGACCCCGGTTCCACGTAATATTGACCTAATTGCATCGCACCTTGCCATGCCATGCATCATACATGCATCATGCCGATCTTCTGCCGTCGTATTAAATAGTGCATCCGGTGTTTCTTCTAGTGTTTTGCTTCTTCGCGGATAAGGCCGTTGAGTTGATGTGAGCTTCGCCCCGATCTTCGATTAAACCTTCGACAATGTTCTCAGGCGAGCATCTCCCCCTTTCTACCTATCTTACTTTTATAGTATTTGTTCCCTCCTGTTGATCTATTGCTATCTGTGTTGCGATGCTTTAGTTTCCGTACCTGTGATATCCCTTGCAGCCTTATATTGCCTTGGACACACCCTATTACCTGTTGTTTGGTAGATAGTTGGACTTGCGCGTCGTAGTTGCTTGCTCAAGTGCTGATGTGTGTCGTCATATGCCACAGTTGCTGATGTATTGCCGCATGTTGATGTTGGAGATGATTCTAGTTTTACTTATCGTCACTTTAATTTCTGTTTAACAACTAAAATTGAAATAAGCAGAGGCATCGGTGGGTGATAGAAAATATTTGGTTTCCGAACGCCCACTTGTGTCCCGTAAGACCCCGAGTACTTGATACCTGTTCCTTGATTTATCGCGCTATCCACATCCGGGAGGTATATGGGACCCCCCTGAGCCAGAGCTTGATTCATTCTTATTTCTTGGGGCCACAAACTAGTTTGAGGTTTTATTTACGATCCTGTACTTATGCCATGCTACTTTCTGTATTTAAATTGTGCGAGGAGCACACTGTACTGTTTAGGAATTGTGACCCGTTTACGTGGTATCGACAAGCCTAGCCACACTTTCGGGTTCCCAGTCGTTTACGCCCCACAAACCTTGAGGCCGTCTGAGTCAGACTAACCGTTGCTTGGAATCTACTTAAGGGTGGCCCTGAAATATTTCTGAATCCTGTGATTGTTCAACGTGAAAGCCTCGTTGGGTTTTGATTTGGTTTTTCCGAGGTTGATCGAGCGTGTGTTGCTATTGGTGCACCGCCGGTAAAACTTTCTGAAAGTGTCGCGGATATGGACGACTTGGAGCACAGTATCTCGATCATAGACAAGCATAACTAAAGTTTACTGCTATAAATTTGACTTATAATGACTAGTAATCAGCTTCACTATAACGGAATGGCTAATAATACTGCCCACAATTGCTTGTTTGGATTGTCGCTTGCGACCATTGTACCTGACTAGTAAGTATGGCAACTACAACGGAATTGGCTGATTAAAAGTACCAACAACTGCTGGGTTCAAGGGTTATCTCATGCCAACTGTATATTTGACTAGTAAGTGTCGCCACTATAACGGAATGGTTAACTAAAAGTGACCACTGTTTACTTTATCAGGATGATTATCTAAATCTGACTAGTAATTGCTGCAACGATAACTGAATAAATAAAACTGCCAACGGTGTGAGTTCCTCGGCTGACTTCCTCGTTTGGTCTCGAGGGGGGAAACACCAGGATGGGTTTGTTTGGTGTTAGCTTCAGGTTGGATCCGGATAGGTCATTCTCATCCCCCTCTGATAACCGCCCGTTGTATCGAGTCTCTATAGGTTGTTTAGTGCATCTTTGCCGCCGCCACGATCCACCATACCTATGTAGGCGAGGACCGCCGAATTCTAGCCTCGCCGTGTCTTGGCCTCGATCGACGCCTCCTTCTTTTCCTTTGCCCTTTGTCACCCTTTTGTTTAAGCAGGTTTTGAGATCGACGCCGTTAGCAGGGTTACCCTTCCGGCTTGGCCTGGGCAGGGTTATGGACGCCATTGGTTATTCTTCAGGGCTCTTAGCCCCATTTGCATATTGTCCGTAGTCGGACGCTCTATCATTTTCAAGGTGATTTGGATCTTTGTATAATATATCTGTAATCTTGACTCTCTGAGTCGCTGTTATATATATATCTGTTTTGTGGGTCCCATCGAGGACTGTTGTGTAATGTTATTACTTCGTTTTCCACCCGCACGAAAGTGCCTGGTGGGCACCTTTGAATCATTTCTATGCGGGTTTGGTGAATTTTGCCCAAATTTGCATAGGTCCGATTCTGAGGGTGTTACATTACTATGTATCAGAAAGCATATAGCAATTGAACTATTGAAATGACTTGATCTTTATGCTACGCTTATCTATAGGAGTATGTCCACCATATCATTCTCCTAACGATATGATCTTGTTGTTGATAACATCTCAATGTTCATGATAGGGAAACCACAATCATTTATCAACCAACAAGCTAGTGATATATAGAGGCTATACTAGGGACTTCAAATTAAGTTTACAAATCACACAAGTATCAATGTTTCCTTGTTAATACTATTATAGCATGAATGTAAACATTTATCATAAACACAAAGATATAATAATAACTATATTTATTATTGCCTCTAGGGCATATCTCCAACAGTCTCCCACTTGCACTAGAGTCATCTAATCTAGATTACATGGTAATATACCGAACACCCATGGCAGTTTGGTGTTGGTCATGTTTTGCCCTCGGGAGAGGTTTAGTCAACGGATCCGCCACATTCAGATATGTGTGTACTTTGCAAATCTTTATATCCCCATCCTGGATATGTTCTCGAATAGCGTGAAAACGCAGTTTGATGTGCTTCAGCTTCTTGTGTGACCTTGGTTCTTGCGCATTGGCTATGGCGCCCATGTTATCACAGTAGATAGACATTGGGTCCAGCGCACTTGGAACCACACCCAGCTCTGTAATGAACTCTTTCATCCATATTGCTTCTTGTGAAGCCTCCAAGCAGCGACCATGTATTCCGATTCGGTTGAAGATCTCGCCACAACGCTTTGCTTTGCACTCCTCCATTAATCTTTGCACCATTCAAAATAAATACGTATCCAGATTGTGATTTAGAATCATCCGGATCGGTGTTCCAACTAGCATCGGTGTAACCGTTAACAACGAGTTGTTCATCACCTCCATAAGAAAGAACCATATCCTTAGTTCTTCTCAAGTACTTAAGGATGTTTTTGATCATGTCCAATGATCCACTCTGGATCACTTTGATATCTGCTAGTTAAACTAAAGATATGCAATGTCGGGTCTAGTACATAGCATGTCATACATTAGAGATCCTATGGCTGAGGCATAGGAGTCTTACTCATCCTTTCTCTATCTTCGCCGATGTCGGACTTTGAGTTTTACTCAAGGTCGATTAGCAACATGGGCAAGAACCCTTTCTTGCTTTCTTCCATTCCAAACCTCTTTAGAACTTTGTCCAAATATGTACTCTATGACAATGATATTTGGCGTTTCGATCTATCTCTGTAAATCTTTATGCCTAATATGTAAGCTGCTTCGCCAAGATCTTTCATTGAAAAACTATTATTCAAATATTCCTTGACACTATTAAGAAGGTCTACATCATTCCCAATCAACAATATGTCATCCACATATAATATTAAGAATGCTACAGAGCTCCCACTCACTTTCTTGTAAATACAAGCTTCTCCATAAGTTTGTATAAAACCAAAACTTTTGATCACCTTAACAAAACGTTGATTCCAACTTCGGGATGCTTGCTTCAATCCATAGATGGACCGTTGAAGTTTGCATACCTTGTTAGCATCTTTAGGATCGACAAAACCTTTGGGTTGCATCATATACAACTCTTCATCAATATCTCCATTGAGGAATGCTTTTTTGACATCCATCTGCCATATCTCATAATCATAATATGCAGCGATTGCTAACATAATCCTCACAGACTTTAGCTTCGCTACCGGTGAGAAAGTCTCATCGTAGTCAACTCCTTGAATTTGTCGAAACCCTTTTGCGACAAGTCGAGCTTTATAGACAGTAACATTACCATCAGCATTTGTTTTCTTCTTAAAAATCCATTTTTTATCGATAGCCTTCCGGCCATCCGGTAAGTCCACCAAAGTCCATACTTGGTTTTCGTACATGGATCCAATCTCGGATTTCATGGCTTCTTGCCATTTATTGGAATCTGGGCTCATCATTGCTTCCTCATATGTCTCGGGGTCATCGGTGTTGTCCACCAACATGACATTCATAACGGGATCATACCAATCTGGAGTGGTACGAGTTCTCGTTGACCTCCGAGGTTCTGTAGCAACTTCAACCGAAGTTTCATGATCATCATCATTAGCTTCCTCTCTAATTGGTGCAGGCACCATAGGAACTTCTTCCGGTCTTGCGCTACTCGCAATTCGAGAGAAGGTTCGACAACCTCGTCGAGTTCTACTTTCCTTCAGTCACTTCTTTCGAGAGAATTCCTTCTCTAGAAAGGATCCATTCTTAACGAAGATTTTGCCTTCGGATCTATGATAGAAGGTATACCCAATAGTTTCCTTCGTATCTTATGAAGACGCATTTTTCCGCTTTGGGTTCAAGCTTGTCCATCAGAACTTCTTTACATAGGCTTCGCAACCGCAAACTTTAAGGAACGACAATCTAGGTTTCTTCCCAAACCATAATTCATACGGTGTCGTTTCAACGGATTTAGATGGTGCCCTATTTAAAGTGAATGCGGCTGTTTCTAATGCATAACCCCAAAATGATAGCGTAAATCTGTAAGTGACATCATAGAACGAACCATATCTAAGAGAGTTCGACACGACGTTCGGACACACCATTACTGTTGTGGTGTTCCGGTGTCAATCTGAAAGTATTCCGCATTTCTTCAAATGCTCGCCAAACTCGTAGCTTAGATATTCACCTCCACGATCAGAACGTAGAAACTTAATCTTCTTGTCACGTTGATTCTCTACCTCACTTTGAAACTCCTTAAACTTCTCGAAAGTTTCGGACTTATGTTTCATGAAATAGATATACCCATATCTACTCAAGTCATCCGTGAAGGTAAGAACATAACGATAACCACCACGCAATGCTACACTCATTGGGCCACACACATCGGTATGTATGATTTCCAATAAGTCCGTAGCTCGCTCCATCATACCAGAAAATGGAGTCTTAGTCATTTTACCCATCAGACATGCTTCGCATCTTTCAAGTGATTCAAAATCAAGTGATTCAAGAAGTCCATCGGAATGGAGTTTCTTCATACGTTTCACTCCAATGTGACCAAGACGACAGTGCCACATATAGGTCGAATTATCGTTTGATTTCAAACGTTTAGCCTCAATGTTGTTGATATGTGTATTTCCACTATCGAGATTCAATAAGAATAGACCATCTATCAAAGGTGCATGTGCATAAAACATATTACTCATATAAATCGAACAACCATTATTCTCGGACTTAAACAAGTAACCGTCTCGCAATAAACAAGATCCCGATATAATGTTCATGCTCAACGCAGGCACCAAATAACAATTATTTAAGTATAAAACTAATCCCGATGGTAGATGAAGGGGTAGCGTGCCGACCGCGATCACATCAACCTTTGATCCGTTTCCCACGCGCATCGTCACCTCGTTCTTCGCTAGCTTCCGTTTATTCTGCAAAGACTGTTTCGAGTTACAAATATGAGCAACCGAACCAGTATCAAATACCCAGGCACTACTACGAGTACTAGTGAGATACACATCAATAACATGTATTTTATCAGATATACCTTTCTTCTTGATGTTGCCGTTCTTCAGATCCGCCAAGTACTTTGGACAATTCCGCTTCCAGTGACCTTCTCCCTTGCAGTAAAAGCACTCAGTATCAGGCTTGGGTCCAGCCTTGGTCTTCTTCGCCGGCGTGGCAACTTTCTTACCACCCTTCTTGAAGTGTCCCTTCTGCTTAGACTTGCCTTTCTTGAATTTGGTGGTCTTATTGACCAACAACACTTGGTGCTCTTTCTTGATCTCCACTTCTGCAGATTTTAACATGGCAAAGAGTTCTGGCAACGTCTTGTTCATGTTCTGCATGTTGTAGTTCATCACAAAGTTCTTGTAACTTGGTGGTAGTGATTGGAGGACACGGTAAATCCCCAAAGCATTAGGAATCACTATACCCAAGCTTTGAAGTTTGTTTGCGTGCCCAGACATCTTAAGCACATGCTCACTAACGGAGCTGCCTTCTTCCATCTTGCAGTTAAAGAACTTTTCAGAAGCCTCATAGCTTTCAATTGCCGCATGAGTCTCAAAAATCAATTTGAGATCCTCGACAATATCATATGGGTCTGATTCTTCAAACCTTTTCTGAAGCTCCGATTCCAAACCATACAAGATAGCACACTGAACTATGGAGTACTGATTCTTCCGAGCGAGGTAAACATTCTTTACTTCATCGGGAGCATCAGCTGCAGGTGGGTCACCCAGCGGTGCATCCAGCACATAGGTCAAATTACCAGCTGTGAGGACAATCCTCAAATTGCGGAACCAATCCGCGAAGTTGCTTCCATTGTTTTTCAACTTTTCTTTCTCTAGGAACGCATTAAAATTGATGGTAGGGGCTGCCATTGATCTACAACATATTTGCAATAGTTTACACTAAGTTTATGACAAATTGAGTTCAAATTAATAATGAAATTAAACTAGGGGAACTCCCACTCAAAACAACATCCCTCACATTGTTTTAGTGATCACACGAACCAAATCCACTACATCAACACCGATCATCACGAGAGTTGATATAGTTTCAATGCGAACAATCGTCATGTTCATCATATCTACTATATGATTCATGCTTTACCTTTCGGTGATCCGTGTTCCGAGACCATGTATGTACATGCTAGGCTCGTCAAGATCAAACCTTAGTTTCCGCATGAAAAAATATGGCTTGCTCACGTTGTATACACTTGCGGAATCTAACACACCCGATCATCACGTGGTGCTTCGAAACAACAAGCTTTAGCAACGTTGCTAACTAAGGGTGAACACTTTATGATTTGAAATTCATGTGCATGAGGGATCATCTTATAATGCTACCGTCGTCTACTAAGCAATACAAGATGCATAAATGATTAACATCACATGCAATTCAATAATATGTGATATGATATGGCATTTCTTCTTTGTGCTTCCGATCTCCATCTTCAAGCACGAACATGATCTCCATCATCACCGGCATTGCATCAAGGTCAATGACGCTTCTCCATGGTTGTCGTCCACCGGTCTTCAACTATTACAACTACTTTGAATAGACACGCGGGTCTTAACATAAATTAAAGACAACCATCTGGCTCCTGTCGGTTGCCAACTTACAATAAGGAACATTCATACATCAAATATAATCACAATCATGGCCATATCATATCACTTCACACCCCTGCAAAACAAAGTTAGACGCCTCTACTTTCTTTGCATATTTTACGTGGTTTGGGGCTTTCAATAAGTGTCGTTCTAACTTATGAACAAGAACCACAACATTGATACTAGCATTGTTGATCACCCGTTGTAAATTGGATCTTAACTATGCTAGGAGAAACAGGCACCCGCAAAGCCACTTATGCAATACAAGTTGCATGTCAAGCGTGGAGCAAGTCTCATGAACGATGTCATGTAAGGTTAGCCCGGACCGCTTCATCCCAACATACCGCAAGATGCAAAGTACACAAGAAGCAATCGACAATAAAAGCATCAACGCCCACAATGACCATTGTGTTCTACTCGTGCAACAGATCTACATATATACACGGCTCTGATACCACATTAGGGTTTCGTAGCATGGAAAACAAAAAAATTCTATCGCATACAAACAAACAAGCCAAGATCTATCTACTAGATTGTAGCAACGAGTCGATGGAATAACTTACCCTCGAAGATTCCAAAGTGTTTAACGAGAGCGGATTCTCGTGGGTGATGTAGTCATACTCTTCACGATCTCAAGATCGCATAGACGATCCTTCCCAGGCTGCGTTAAACGGCCTCCCGCAATCGGTCACACGTTCGATTACTGACGAAGACCTTCCTCTCCCTTGTTCCAGCAGCGGAGGTTGTAGCACTCTCCTCGTGATTCCTGGCAGACAACTGGCGTGGTACCTAAGTAGAGGAAATCCCGCAGGCTTCGCCTGCCGGAGCGAGTATGGTGGAGTATGAGAGAGCTCCTCGGCGATCTAGGGTTTAGACACACCAAGGAGGAGGGGCTAGAGCCGTGGCTAGGGTTCGGGACCCCAAGTCGGCGGCTAGGGCAAACCCTAGGTGGTGGCGGCCTATGGAGGGCTGCAGCTTTCTAGGGTTTGAGGTGAGGGACTTGTGTGTCAGAGGAGGAAGCCCCGCCTCCTTATATAGGTGGAGGGCCGGGCCAGGGAGGAGGGGAGTCCTCCCCAACTCGGCTTGGAGGCGCCAGCTTGGAGGAGGATTCCTCCCCAACCTCGGTTTCTCTCCTTCCTCTTTTCCTCTTTCCAATTTTAGCCGTTTGACTTTTCAATTTAGCTATTTGACTTTTCAAACTAGGATTCAATTTAATCCTTTATTTGGAACAGCGAGGACACTTAGTACATGATTCAATCATTCCAATATGCAATGACACATTCATGTACCCCTTTCCCTCCGGAGTGCCGGACATTCCGGAACCCTCTAGAACATTCCCGATGAGAACACCGGAATCATTCCCGAACTCCGAAACGGGACTTTCCTTATATGAATCTTATTCTCCGGACCATTCCGGATCACCTCGTGATATCCCGGATCCCATCCGAGACTCAACAACATTCGGTCTCTTTCTCATAATACCATAACTACTCACACAATGTCGAATCCTTAAGTGTGTCTCCCTACGGGTCGTGAATTATGCGACATGATCGAGACACTTCTCCGAACAATAACCAATAGAGGAATGGAAATTCATATGGCTCCCACATATTTCTCGATTTTGCGATCGAATGAACCACTTACATACGATACCAATTTCCCTTTGTCTCACGATAGTTTACTTATCCGAGGTTATGATCGTCGGTATCTCTGCATACCTAGTTCAACCTCGTTACCGATAAGTACTCTTTTCTCGTTCCCGTGATATGTGATCCCTTGTGGGCCAGTCACATGCCTGCAAGCCAATTGGATGACATTCCACCGAGAGGGCCCAGAGTATATCTATCCGTCATATGGATGGACAAATCCCACTCTTGATCCATGTGTCTCAACCAATACTTTCCGAACACTCAATACCATCTTTATAGCCACCCAGTTACGGTGTGGTGTTTGATGTCATCAAAGCATCCATCCTGTAAAGGTGATATGCATGATCTCATGGTCGAAGGAATTAGGTTACTATGTATCAGAAAGCATATAGCAATTGAACTATTGAAATGACTTGATCTTTATGCTACGCTTATCTATAGGAGTATGTCCACCATATCATTCTCCTAACGATATGATCTTGTTGTTGATAACATCTCAATGTTCATGATAGGGAAACCACAATTATTTATCAACCAACAAGCTAGTGATATATAGAGGCTATACTAGGGACTTCAAATTAAGTTTACAAATCACACAAGTATCAATGTTTCCTTGTTAATACTATTATAGCATGAATGTAAACATTTATCATAAACACAAAGATATAATAATAACTATATTTATTATTGCCTCTAGGGCATATCTCCAACAACTAGGTGGCAACAGAGGCGGAGGTGGCAGTGGGTGAGCCTTCTTACTGTTACCCTCCTTTGATTCCTCGCGGCTATCGCGGTTGCTTGCCGGACCCAGAGGGTCATGGTGTGACTTTCTCTTATGTCCTTGATTTCCATTGCGCTCCCCACCACGATGAGGATGCTCCGTGTTATCGTGAATGACGATGCCGCCCTAAGGGCGTCTTAGAAAAGGCATGCTCGTACGATGGTGAGCTCTTGGGTCTTTGTGATGTCGGGGGGACCGCGGCGGTGGAGATGGGCGACGAGGATGAGCCTTGCCTCCATGGTCAGAGGATATGGGGATAGCGTGCTTCCTATTGCGCGCGTCCCTCCGTCTTCGCTCTGATGAACCCGTCTGGGACCCGACATTGTGAGGAGATATCTCCCTTGGCGACTTAGGATTGCTAGACTAGCAATATGCTGGATCAGACTCAAGCCTCTGAGAGGTGGCCTTTTCCTGCTATTTGACAGCCTTGGCTACAAGGTCATAGACTTGTTCCACAACTTCGGGTGATCTATCCTGCTCCAGTAGGGTCTTGGCGATGGCAAAATTGAGGATAGGTGTGGGCATGACTTGCCTGCCCTCAATGTCAATGTATGGCTTGGCCTGTGCCGGCTTCGAGGGAGCCCATCGTAGGTTGCGCCGTACACCAGGATCATTGACAACGTGAGCTGGAGCTTTCCTAGCCTTCTGTTGCTTGAGCAAAGTCTTGTACTTGGCCTCCATGTCTCTAGTTGTTTCGATTGATTTCTGCGCCTTGGCCAGATCTCGATCTAGTTTTGCGCCTTGCTCCGCGATGGGTTGTGCTTCCTCCAGTATCTGCTGGAGATTTTCATCAAGTTGGACTACGTTCTGTATATGGGCCATGGTCATAGGATGGATGAGCAAATTGCCGTACATCACTCTATCAGCTGGAGTGACTTGGGTGGCCGCAGATGTAGATTCTGTTGGCGGCGGATTTGCAGTGTTGGCGTTGCTTGGACCTGTGTTGAGTTCCTGTGGCTATTGCGCTGGGATAGCCAGAGGAGGCATAGCCTTTGCACGATCATTGTCGGTAGCATAGGCTGGTCCCTTCCCCTTGTCCAGCGGCTTAGGCGGAGCTTGTCCGGTTTGGTCTTCTTCCATCATGCTCCCTATGGCGATGCACACCTGTCGGGATGTGACGGCCTTGTCGGCCTGCTCATCACGCTTGATCTCCTCCTCCATCTCTTTCATGGCTGATTCGGGTTCCTTCGGGTTGATGTCCATCTCCTTCGAGTCCACGCTGATGTCGGTGTAGAGCGCGTCTAGAATAGAGTCGGAGGGTGCAGGGGCTTCTTCGATAACGGAGGACGATGCTGAGGCAGCAGGGATCTTGACTGGAGGCCGTGGTGGCGGTGGCCCGGGTAAAGCAGTGAATTCGGCCTGAGCAGCTGCATCAACGGCCGCATAACTATTGACGGTACCAATCATGCCCTCGAAGATGAGGAGACCCGCGGCCTGCTGCCGCCTTAGTGTATGCCGGATAAGTGTACCGCGGTCCAGCCCTTCCACGAAGTGATAGATGGCATCATCATTGGGGTAGTTTTCTAGGTTGTATCGTATACAGAGCCACCTGGTGAGGTAATCGCGGGGGATTTCTCCCTCTCTATGGACGCATCGCTCTAGATCGAAGATAGTTACCACTCCGACGAAGTGCGATCTTGGATTTCCAAACACACGGGTGAAGCCGGCGGATTTGCAGCGATCTTCCACCATTATTTCCTGCACAAGGCGGTTTGGGTGGGCCTTGAATTTTTCCGATCTAAGCCAGCAAACTCCAAAGAGAGATCTGACTTCGATCCTTCCGCGAACGTATCCTGCCCGTAGGCAGTCCGTGCGGGCCTTGACGATCCTCCGGCTTCTAGGGAACTAGTGTCCGAGCCGGTTTCGTCGATGAAGAGGTGGATGTCCCTGATTGGGACGATCAAGCAGCGGGTGGGGTTTGTGTTCGCCAGGATCCATAACTCGTCGGGAGGGACGATCGGAACATTGCCGGAGAATAGAACACAACCAATGGATATTGTTTTGCCGATTCCCGCGAAGAGCTTTGACCTCGCCCATTGTAGATCCTGAAGCGCCTCTTGCCCCACGGTGGGCGCCAAATGTTGTGGTATTGCTGACGAGTATGCCATGGAGGGGTCCTCACAGAGCATTTTTAGAGACGTGGGGTAAGGTGGAAGGTTGGCGGGTACGAGGTGACACAACTTACAGAGGTTCAGATCCCACGACGGTGGCGGAATCCTACTCCTACTATAAATCACTATAACGGGAATACGCCGGGTTACAGGGATCGGTTCGCTGTGCGTGATATGAGTTGAGTTATTGCCCTAAAGGCTCCCATAGGTCCGGCTTATAAAAACGCCAGATCCTAGGGTTACAGGGAAAAGTCCTAGCTGGACAGGTTACAGAGTCTTACACAGAATACAACTAGTCTTGCGTGTCTTGCACTCCAAGGCTCCGGGTATGTCGTTGACTCCACCATAGCCTTCCTTCATCCGGCATGGGCCTCCCTTCTGGATCCATCTAAATGGGCCGCACAGCAGGCCATAGGCCTTGCTACCGACTATGGGCCACCCGGGTTATCCGGATTAGAGACATGAAATGGTGATACCCATTTATCATATCCCCAACAAAAGGTATATCCGATATACATGTTATTGATGTGTATCTTACTAGTAGTCGTAGTAGTGCCTAGGTATTTGATACTGGTTCGGTTGCTCACATTTGTAACTCGAAACAGGTGCTATAGAATAGACGAAACTAGCGAAGAACGAGGTGACGATGCGCGTTGGAAATGGATCAAAGGTTGATGTGATCGCGGTCGTCATGCTACCTCTTCATCTACCGTTTTATACTTAAATAATTGTTATTTGGTGCCTGCGTTGAGCATGAACATTATATCCGAATCATGTTTATTGCGAGACGGTTACTTGTTTATGTCTAAGAATAATGGTTATTCGATTTATATGAGTAATATGTTTTATGGACATGCACCTTTGATAGATGATCTATTCTTGTTGAATATCGATTGTAGTAATACACATGTTAATAATATTGAAGCTAAGCGTTTGAAATTGAGTGATAATTCTACATACATGTGGCATTGTCGTCTTGGTCACATTGGAGTGAAACGTATGAAGAAACTCCATTCAGATGGACTTCTTAAATCACTTGATTTCGAATCACTTGAAAGATGTGAAGCATGTTTGATGGGTAAAATGACAAAGACTCCATTTTCTTGTATGATGGAGCGAGCTACGGACTTATTGGAAATCATACATACCGATGTGTGTGGCCCGATGAGTGTGGCATCATGCGGTGGTTATCGTTATGTTCTTACTTTCATGGATGACTTGAGTAGATATGGGTATATCTATTTCATGAAACATAAGTCCGAAACTTTTGAGAAGTTTAAGGAATTTCAAGGTGAAGTAGAGAATCAACATAACAAGAAGATTAAATTTCTATGATCTGATCGTGGAGGAGAGAATTTGAAGAAATGCGGAATACTTTCACAATTTACACCTCCAGGAACACCACAACATAATGGTGTGTCTGAACATCGTAATCTAACTCTCTTACATGTGGTTCGCTCTATGATGTCTCTTACAGATTTACCGTTATCATTTTGGGGTTATGTGTTAGAAACAACCGCATTCACTTTAAGTAGGGAATGTTACGTCCATTTTGCATCACTATTCTATATCATAATTTGTTGTTATTCATTGATATATTTCATATTAAGAGGTGATACTTTTGTCATTTCATCTATTTTTGCATGTTGGATGATTCTTGGAGGATGAACTGTCGGAGTCAGGATTCTGATGGAAAAATCGTTGTCTAGATGCAATTTTCGCGAAGATCAGAAAAATACCAGAAAATATATGGAAAATTATATTTTTCCAGAAGACGAAGGAAGCAAGAAGGATAGGCGGAGGTGGGCCATAGGGGGGCCACACCCCTCCCTAGGCGTGGGCCACTCTAGGCCACGCCACCAGGGGTGTGGCTACCCTGGCCCACCTCCTGCTCCGCCCTTTCACCTATATCTTCCTCCCGAAACCCTAAAGTTCGAGGAGTGACCACAAAAAGATTTCGCCGCCTCTACATGGCGGAAACTACAGAGGGGGAAAGAGCTCTCCGGCAGACAGATTTCCGCCGGGGAAATTCCTTCCCTGAGATGGGAGATCGTCGCCATCAACACCGTCATCAAGCTAGACTTCATCGGGATCATCATCATCATCCACACCACCATCACCATCATCACCACTCCATCCCGTTGTAACAATTGTGTTGAATCTTGCATAGTTCTTAGGGGAAACATTCTCGGTGTTAATTACTTTTGTAGTTGATGCTTGTGAGTGGAACCATTGAATTATTGTTTATGTTCAGATTGTTATCCATCATCATATCATATCTGGTCTTGATCCATATGATGTCTCATGAGTAGTTCGTTTAGTTCTTAAGGACATGGGAGAAGTCATGTTGTTAGTAGTGGAATTGTGTTGAGGTGTTATTCAATGGTTAATATTTAAGTTGTGGTGCTATTCTTCTAGTGGTGTCATGTGAACGTCGACTATATGATACTTCACCATTTATGGGCCTAGGGGAATGCATTGTGTATTTGGCTACTAATTGTGGGGTTGCCGGAGTGACAGAAACCTAAACCCCCGTTAGGAAACCTTTGCACAAGGGAGTGTAGGATCTCAAAGTTTAAGGCTGTGGTTAGTTTTTTATCTTAATTACTTTCTTGTAGTTGCACATACTTGCAAGGGGTTTAATCACAAGTCTGTATTAGTCCTAGTAAGGTCAGTACATTAGCATAGGTTTACCCACACAACACTTATCAAACCAGAGAAGATTAATCAGCTATATGAAACAAAAGCACTTGACAGTATTCCCATGTGTCCTCGAGAACGTTTGGTACTCATAAGTATTACCACCGGTTTGTCCTTTGCTAAGAAAGGATTGGGCCACTTGCTGCAATTATCTGTTGTCTTTATTTACTTGCACTTTATTTCCTTGCTTTATCAAAAAACCTAAAAATCCGTTTGCTAAGTATTTACAGAGATTTCCTGCTCCAAACCACTAGTTAACACCTTCTGCTCCTCGTTGGGATCGACACTCCTATTTATCGAAAGTACTATGATACACCCCCTATACTTGTGGGTCATCAAGACTATTTTCTGGAACCGTTGACGGGGAGTGAAGCGCTATTGAATAGTGGAACTGGTAAGGAAACTTCTATTGTGAGTATTGCTTTTATTTTCTGTTTGTTACTTTGTTTCCAATATGTATAACCCACTTGGTTTCCTATTTTGGAAAGCTACTACCACTGCTAGGGTATTAGATGAACCACCACTTGTTGAGATAGATCCTTTTAAGATACCTACAAGAATCGTTGATTGTGTTATGGATAATTATTATTTTGGAGGTGGACCTGTGTAACACCCTCAGAATCGACCCTATGCAAGTTTAGCAAAATTCGCCAAACCCGCATAGAAACGATTCGAAGGTGCCCACCAGGCACTTTCGTGCGGGTGGAAAAACAAAGTAATAACATTACACAACAGTCCTCGATGGGACCCACTGACAGATATATAAACAATGACTCAAAGAGTCAAGAATACAGATATAGTATAAAGATCCAAATCACCTTGAAGCGATGGGCGTCCGACTACGGACAAGATGCAAATGGGGCTAAGAGCCCGAAGAATAACCAATGGCGTCCATAACCCTGCCCGCCAAGCCGGAGGGTAACCCTAACGGCGTCGATCTCAAAACTGCTTAAACAAAAGGTGCCGACAAAGGGCAAAGGAAAAGAAGGAGCGTCGATCGAGGCCAAGACACGCGAGGCTAGAATTCGGTCCTCGCCACATAGGTATGGTGGATCAAGCGGCGGCAAAGATGCACTAAACAACCTATAGAGACTCGATACAACTAGCGGTGATCGAGAGGGTAAGAGTGACCTATCCGGATCCAACCTGAAGCTAACACCAAACAAACCCATCCTGGCGTTTCCCCCTCGAGACCAACCGAGGAAGTCAACCGAGGGACTCACACGGTTGGCAGTTTTACTTATTCAGTTATCGTTGCATCATTTACTAGTCAGGTTTAGGTAATCATCCTGGTAAAGTAAGCAGTGGGCACTTTTAGTTAACCATTCCGTTATAGTTTACAGCAATTACTAATCGTGTACAGATAGCATGAGATAAACCCCAAAACCCAAAGAATTGTTGATACTTTTACTTAGCCATTCTGTTGTAGTGAAGCTGATTACTAATCATATTGGAAACAAGTCATTTTAAAACAGTAAACTTTAGTTATAGTTGTCTATGATCAGACACTGTGCTCCAAGTCGTCCATAACCGCGGACACGGCTTCTCGAAAAGATTAAACCCTGCAGGGGTGCACCAAAGTATCCACAAGCACTTCGACCCTTTTTGCCAGATCAGTTAACATACACCCATCGGTATGTCGGCGGGGCCTAAGTCACGACGTTCCCAGACCCAAAGCAAGCACTGGGGGGCCACCCCACTAAGTACACACCAAGCAGTCGGCGGTCTCGAGACGGACTTAGGGTTTGTGGGGTCAGCAACGATGATGCCCCCAAACGGGGACTGCCGATACCACGTAAACGGGTCACAAGTCCTAAACAGTACAGTGTGCAGTACCTCGCACAATCGTAAATAAAGCGGTAAAGCATGGCATAAGTACAGGATAGTAATAAAACCCCAAACTAGGTTGTGGCCCCCAGTACAATACTTTGAAATCAGGTAATTATCAATGGGGGGCCCATATCTCCCCACCTGTGGTTAGCGCGCTCGATCTCGGAACAGGTGTCAAGAACTCGGGTCCTACGGGACACAAGTGGGCGGTCGGAAACCAAATCTTACCTATCACCCACCGATGCCTCTGCTTAGCAATTTTAGTTGTTAAACAGGAATTAAAGTGGAACAATAAGTAAACCATGATCATCTTCAACGTCAACATGCGGCAATTCTCCAACAAAGGTGGTACTTGACGACCAACAAAACACAGGAGCAAGCGACTACGACACGCGGGTCCAACTATCTACCAAACAACAGTAATAGGATGTGTCCAAGGCTATATATGGCTGCAAGGGATATCACAGTAAAGTCTAAAGCATCGCAACACAGATAGCAAAGATCAACAGGAGGGAAGTAAATACTATAAAAGTAAGATAGGTAGAAAGGGGGAGATGCTCGCCTGAAAACATTGTCGAAGGGTTCATCCGAAGAACGGGGCGAAGCTCACATCAACTCAACGGCCTTATCCGCGAAGAACCAAAACACTAGAAGAAACACCGGATGCAATATTTAATACACGGCAGAAGATCGGCATGATGCATGCATGATGGATGACATGGTAAAGGTGCAATGCAATTAGGTCACTTCAAGCGGAACCGGGGTCCCGACGATTAATATCTGGTTCAAGTTGTTTAAACCCCCGCATATTAAATGTTGTTTTAGCATGGCCAAAGATAGCATCGGGTTCGCTACACAAATTTAAATGAGGCCAATATAAGGCTACATTTGCCCGCATATGGGCCCCATATTTATTTATTAGGTGATTCGGCCTAAGGCCCCCAAACCACACAAGATGCATGCGAGATGACAATTAAATGTGCAACAAGTTGTTATGTTATAAAATAGGGTTCGAGGAAAAGGGGTCACACATCAGAGGGGGGGCTCGACGATCTTGGGGTTCCGGGGTTCGGGGTGGTTCTCGGGGTTCGGCGGATCTGGGGTCCAGGGTTCGACGGTTCGGGCTCGGCGGGATCGTCGAGGTTCGACGGAAGCGTTCTCGGATTCCGGGGTAGTGGATCTTGTCGCATCCGCGGCCTTCGGGTACGGGATCGTCTCCGGGTTCGGGGTTCTCGGCGTTCCATGAAGGAGTACTTGGACTGGCGTCGGGGCATCGGTACCGTACTGGTTGCTGTCGTTCTTGTCGCTGCGACGCTCTTGTCGGTTCCGCGCCATCGAGGCGGTCTTGGCTTCGGGGTGGAGTACTAGGCGTCCGGGGTGCGGTACTTGTGGTACATGTGGCGATCTTGGCGTCCTTCCGGTTGGGGTTTGGCGTCCGCGGGAGGTACTTGTCGTTCTCGGGTCCGAGGGGCTGATCTTGACGCGGTACCGGGTTCGGGGTGTCGAGGCTTGGCCTCCGGGGTTCGTGAAGATCTTGGCGAGGGGTTCCACCGAAACCATGGCGCGTCCAGGAAGCAGATCTTGTGGGTCCCTGTCGGAGTCCTTCGGGTTCGGCTCCTGGAAGGTGAACTCGTCGCCCATGTGGTCTTCGGACCGGCTCCGGGATCGGTCTTCGGGGATTGTCCTCGGACTGTTGACGGAGGGTCTTGCCGACCGAGGAGATGCGGGCCCGGTTCGCGAGGGGGCTCGGATCAGGCCCCGAGGTGGGGCCCGCGGCGGACTGGCGGTGGAGGGGGACAGCGGTGCTGCGCTGCGAGGCTCAGGGCGTGGGCGGTGGAGGTCGGGGCCGGGCTCGCGGTAGCGAGGACGGCCGAGACGGTGGCTGCTGGGAGGCTCGGCGAGCGGGCTCGGGACGAGCTGGCTAGCACGAGGGCCGATGCAGGAGGGCGGCTCGCAGAGGTCCAGCCGCCGGGCGGCAGGCCGGAGGGGCGAAGGCTGCAGAAGCTCGGGTCGCCGCGACGGCTGCCGCTCGCGGCCGCTAGGGGCGGCAGCGGACGGCGGAGGAGCTCGGGCCGCACGACGGGAGGAGCGGGTCCGACGGCTGGCCGGGCGGCGGGCACGCGAATCCGCGGGCGAGGCGCGGAGAGGAGGGGACGGGTCGCTGGGGAGGTCGTCGGGCGGCGGGTGCGGGCGAGGCCGGGCGGGAGCGGGCTGGGGAGGAGGCGGCGGGCTGCTCATGGAGGATGCTGGGGCGAGGCGGCTACTGGGCGGCGAGGGCAGGTGGTGGCGGCAGCCATGGGGCGGGGCCGGGCGCAGGCGGCTGCGCTGTGGAGGGCCGCGGCGAGCTAGGGAGAGCGGCGGGACGAGCACGGTGGAAGGCGAGGGAGGGCGAGCGGCGCGCGGGGGTGCTTGCGAGAGTCGAGGTGGCTGCGGGCCTGGCGGGGACGCGGTGGGTGCAGGCGGTTGCCGGCGACAGCTGGGCAGGGTGGGTGAGGCGCATGGGGGAAGCCAGCGGCGAAGGCGAGAGGCGACGCGGGGCCAGGAAGATGAACAGGGATGGTGGGAGGCAGCGCGCTAGGTGGGGGTCGTGGGTGGGACCGGGGGACAGGGCGGCCCAGGGCGCGTGCGCATGTGGCTTGCAGGTGTGCGTGTGCTGGGGCAGGGAGTGGGTGAGGGAAGGAGAGAGAGGGGGGTGGGGTGAGAGGGCCACGTGGCATGGTGGGATTGGTGGATGGGGAGGGTTTGCTGAGGTGGCGCTCAGGGATAGGTTGGGGTGATGTGGAGCTAGGGGGTGGGTAGGATTTTAAGTGGGTTTAGGATTAGATGGGGCTGCAGGTTGGACCGATTGGAAAAACTGGGGCGGTCGTTCGGGTCGGGTTGGCCCGTTCGACTGCCCCTACTAAAATAAAATAAAACTTTATTTGTTTAATTGGACCGTTTGCAAACCGCTCGCGGCCAAAACAAAACAATCCGGCGAACCGGGGTTTGGCGTTTTAATAAAAGATGGGGCGTTTGGAAAACGAATCGGGGTTTTCGAAAATAGTTTTGGCAAACAATGCATGATGATGACGATGCAATGCACAAATTCAACGCGATTTTCTAGTAGTGGTTTTGCGGGATGCCACAATTCGACACCACTAACAAGGGATCTCGCCCTCGAGATCCGCCTCATGGTACCGGAAGGAAGGTCGGCGATCTGCGTCTTCTCGCTTCGTGTAGATCCTCGCGACACCACTAACAAGAGGTCGTCATCCCTGATCGTCGAGGGAACACTCCGGATAAACAACGAACGAGGTTAAAGGTAAGGCCACCTCTAACTTCCATGGAAGGAGCAAAATTGCATCGATCCACCATTCAATATACAAAGCAAATGATAAGAGTAGTGGTATGGTCGCGACTCCATCCCGCACTCAAAGCATTACCCTGTACACGAATAGACAGATTATGCAACCAACCCACGGATTCAGACTGAAGATCTCGACAAGCGAGGTTCGGATCAAAGGAGTGATGCAGACTCTGCATCGGAGCTGGCGTAGAGGATGTCGTCGCGTCAGAAAACACCGGAAGGCACAAACAGAGAACAAGGAATGATTCCACAGACAAGGATCACTCAGGCAGCAGGAAGACCGGATGATAGAACACCGTTGACAAAGGAGGAAGCGAAACCCTAAAGGTACGACGGAAACCCCACCACGAGAATTCCTGGACTCGAAGAAGGGAAGAGAGCGGATTCAAAACACGCAGGGGTAAGAGGGGAACAGCAGAGGTAAGGAGTAAAATCAGACCTAATCGTAACTATCCAACCGATTTTCAAAATAGTTTGACACTCTACTTACCGTTAGCTAGGTTATCCTACAGCTGGACTTGTGGTGTATCGCAATTCCGAGCTCGATACCACTCTGAACACCTCAGACGACCTATGCAAGTTTAGCAAAATTCGCCAAACCCGCATAGAAACGATTCAAGGTGCCCACCAGCACTTTCGCGGGTGGAAAAACAAAGTAATAACATTACACAACAGTCCTCGATGGGACCCACGTAATGATATATAAACAACAAATGACTCAAAGAGTCAAGAATACAGATATCGGTATAAAGATCCAAATCACCTTGAACGATGGGGCGTCCGACTACGGACAAGATGCAAATGGGGCTAAGAGCCTCGAAGAATAACCAATGGCGCCCATAACCCCGCCTGTGCCAAGCCGGGAGGGTAACCCCGCTAACGGCCGATCTCAAAACCTGCTTAAACAAAAGGTGCCGACAAAGGGCAAAGGAAAAGAAGGAGCGCCAAGATCGAGGCCAAGACACTACGAGGCTAGAATTCGGCCACCTCGCCTACATAGGTATGGTGGATCAAGCGGCAGGCAAGATGCACTAAACAACCTATAGAGACTCGATACAACTAGCGGTGATCGAGAGGGTAAGAGTGACCTATCCGGATCCAACTCAAGCTAACACCAAACAAACCCATCCTGGCGTTTCCTCGAGACCAACCGAGGAAGTCAACCGAGGACTCACACGGTTGGCGCTTTACTTATTCGATTATCGTTGCATCATTTACTAGTCGTGTTTAGGTAATCATCCCGGTAAAGTAAGTAAGCACTTTTAGTTAACCATTCCGTTATAGTTGCAACAGTTACTAATCAGTGCAGATAGCATGAGATAAACCCCAAAACCCAAAGAATTGTTGATACTTTTACTTAGCCATTCTGTTGTAGTGAAGCTGATTACTAATCATATTGGAAACAAGTCATTTAAAACAAGAACTTTAGTTATAGTTGTCTATGATCGACATCGTGCTCCAAGTCGTCCATAACCGCGACACGGCTTCTCGAAAAGATTAAACCCTGGGTGCACCAAAGTATCCACAAGCACTTCGACCCTTTTGCCGATCGTTAACATACACCCATCGGATGTCGGCGGGCCTAAGTCACGACGCTCCTGCACCCAAAGCAATCGGGGCCACCCCACTAAGTACACCCGAACGGTCGGCCGGTCTCGAGACGGACTTAGGGTTTGTGGGGCATGTAAACGATGATGCCCCCAAACGGGACCGCCGATACCACGTAAACGGGTCACAAGTCCTAACAAGACAAAGTGCGACTCGCACAATCGTAAATAAAGTAAAGCATGGCATAAGTACAGGATAGTAATAAAACCCCAAACTAGGTTGTGGCCCCCAAGACAATACTTTGAAATCGTGTAATTATCAATGGGGCCCATATCTCCCCACCGTGGTTAGCGCCGATCTCTAACAGTGTCAAGAACTCGGTCCCACGGACACAAGTGGGCTCGGAAACCAAATCTTACCTATCACCCACCGATGCCTCGCTTAGCAATTTTAGTTGTTAAACAGAATTAAAGTGGAACAATAAGTAAACCATGATCATCTTCAACGTCAACATGCGGCAATTCTCCAACAAAGGTGGTACTTGACGACCAACAAAACACAGGAGCAAGCGACTACGACACGCGGGTCCAACTATCTACCAAACAACAGGTAATAGGATGTGTCCAAGGCTATATATGGCTGCAAGGGATATCACAGGTACGGAGTCTAAAGCATCGCAACACAGATAGCAAAGATCAACAGGAGGGAAGTAAATACTATAAAAGTAAGATAGGTAGAAAGGGGGAGATGCTCGCCTGAAAACATTGTCGAAGGGTTCATCCGAAGAACGGGGCGAAGCTCACATCAACTCAACGGCCTTATCCGCGAAGAACCAAAACACTAGAAGAAACACCGGATGCAATATTTAATACACGGCAGAAGATCGGCATGATGCATGCATGATGGATGACATGGTAAAGGTGCAATGCAATTAGGTCACTTCAAGCGGAACCGGGGTCCCGACGATTAATATCTGGTTCAAGTTGTTTAAACCCCCGCATATTAAATGTTGTTTTAGCATGGCCAAAGATAGCATCGGGTTCGCTACACAAATTTAAATGAGGCCAATATAAGGCTACATTTGCCCGCATATGGGCCCCATATTTATTTATTAGGTGATTCGGCCTAAGGCCCCCAAACCACACAAGATGCATGCGAGATGACAATTAAATGTGCAACAAGTTGTTATGTTATAAAATAGGGTTCGAGGAAAAGGGGTCACACATCAGAGGGGGGCTCGACGATCTTGGGGTTCCGGGGTTCGGGGTGGTTCTCGGGGTTCGGCGGATCTGGGGTCCAGGGTTCGACGGTTCGGGCTCGGCGGGATCGTCGAGGTTCGACGGAAGCGTTCTCGGATTCCGGGGTAGTGGATCTTGTCGCATCCGCGGCCTTCGCACGGATCGCCTCCGGTTCGGGTTCTCGGCGTTCCATGAAGGAGTACTTGACCGGCGTCGGGGCATCGATGCATCGTCTTGGTTCAGTCGTTCTTGTCGCTGCGACGCTCTTGTCGGTTCCGCGCCATCGAGGCAGTCTTGGCTTCGGGGTGGAGTACTAGGCGTCCGGGGTGCGGTACTTGTGGTACATGTGGCGATCTTGGCGTCCTTCCGGTTGGGGTTTGGCGTCCGCGGGAGGTACTTGTCGTTCTCGGGTCCGAGGGCTGATCTTGACGCTGGTTCGGGTGTCGAGGCTTGGCCTCCGGGTTCGTGAAGATCTTGGCGAGGGTTCCACCGAAACCATGGCGCGTCCAGAAGCAGATCTTGTGGGTCCCCGCCGAGTCCTTCGGTTCGGCTCTGGAAGGTGAACTGCCGCCCATGTGGTCTTCGGACCGCCCGGATCGGTTCGGGATTGTCCTCGACTGTTGACGAGGGTCTTGCCGACCGAGGAGCTGCGGGCCCGGTTCGAGGGGCTCGGATCAGGTCCCGAGGTGGGGCCCGCGCGATCAAGGTGGAGGGGACAACGGTGCTGCGCCGCGAGGCCTGTGGCGGGCGGGAGGTCGGGCCGGCTCGCGGTAGCGAGGACGGCCGGAGACGGTGGCCGTCGGGGAGGGCCTGGCGAGCGGCGGGGCTCGGGGACGAGCTGGGCTAGCACGAGGCGGGCCGATGCAGAGGGCGGCTCGCAGAGGTTCAAAGCCGGGCTGCAGCGCGAGGGGCGGAAGGCTGCAGGCGAAGCTTCGGGTCGCCGCGACGGGCTGCCGCGCTCGCCGCGTCGCTAGGGCGGCAATGACGGCGGAGGAGCTCGGGCCGCGCCAGACGACGGGAGGAGCGGGTCCGACGGCGGCTGGCCGGGCGGCGGGCACACGCGAATCCAGCGGGCGAGGCGCGAGAGGGAGGGGACGGGTCGCCTGGGAGGTCGCCGGCGGGTGCGGTGGCGAGGCCGGGGAGAGAGCGCGGGCGCCGGGGAGGAGAGGCGGCGGCGGCTCATGAGGATGCCGGGGCGAGGGCGTTACGCTGGGCGGGCGAGGCAGGGGGTGGGCGGCAGCGGGCCGGGCGACGCGAGGCGCGGCGGGCTGGAGGGCCGCGGCGAAGCTAGGGGAGCGAGCGGGCCGGGGACGAGCACGGTGGAAGGCGAGGGAGGGCGAGCGGCGCGCGGGGGTGCTTGCGAGAGTCGAGGTGGTTGCGGGCCTGGCGGGGACGCGGTGGGTGCAGGCGGTTGCCGGCGACGGGGGCGCGGCGGCGGGTGGGGTGAGGCGCGCATGGGGGAAGCGGGCTGCGAGCCAGGCGGCGAAGGCGAGAGGCGACGCGGGGCCAGGAAGATGAACAGGGATGGTGGGAGGCAGCGCGCTAGGTGGGGGTCGTGGGTGGGACCGGGGACAGTGGCGCCAGTATGCTGGCGCATGTGGCTTGCAAAGCGCAGGCGGGCAGGGAGTGGGTGAGGGAAGGAGAGAGAGGGGGTGGGGTGAGAGGCCAAGTGGCATGGTGGGATTGGTGGATGGGGAGGGTTTGAGGTGGCGCCAGGATAGGTTGGGGTGATGTGGAGCTAGGGGTGGGTAGGATTTTAAGTGGGTTTAGGATTAGATGGGGCTGCAGGTTGGACCGATTGAAAATCAAGGCCGTTCGTCGGGTTGGCCTGCTCGACTGCCCCTACTAAAATAAAATAAAACTTTATTTGTTTAATTGACCGTTTGCAAACCGCCGCCAAAACAAAACAATCCGCGAACCGGGTTTGGCGTTTAATAAAAGATGGGCGTTTGGAAAACGAATCGGGTTTTCGAAAATAGTTTTGGCAAACAATGCATGATGATGACGATGCAATGCACAAATTCAACGCGATTTTCTAGTAGTGGTTTTGGGATGCCACAATTCGACACCACTAACAATGGATCTCGCCCTCGAGATCCGCCTCATGGTACCGGGAGGAAGGTCGGCGATCTGCGTCTTCTCGCTTCGTGTAGATCCTCGCGACACCACTAACAAGAGGTCGTCATCCCTGATCGTCGAGAGAACTCTCCGGATAAACAACGAACGAGGTTAAAGGTAAGGCCACCTCTAACTTCCATGGAAGGAGTAAAATTGCATCGATCCACCATTCAATATACAAAGCAAATGATAAGAGTAGTGGTATGGTCGCGACTCCATCCCGCACTCAAAGCATTACCCTGTACACGAATAGACAGATTATGCAACCCACCCACGGATTCAGACTGAAGATCTCGACAAGCGAGGTTCGGATCAAAGGAGTGATGCACTGACTCGGAGCTGGCGTAGAGGAGGTCGTCGCGTCGGAAAACACCGGAAGGCACAAACAGAGAACAAGGAATGATTCCACAGACAAGGATCACTCAGGCAGCAGGAAGACCGGATGATAGAACACCGTTGACAAAGGAGGAAGCGAAACCCTAAAGGTACGACGGAAACCCCACCACGAGAATTCCTGGACTCGAAGAAGGGGAAGAGAGCGGATTCAAAACACGCAGGGGTAAGAGGGGAACAGCAGAGGGGTAAGGAGTAAAATCAGACCTAATCAGAACTATCCAACCGATTTTCAAAAATAGTTTGACACTCTACTTCGGCCGTTAGCTAGGTTATCCTACAGGCTGGACTTGTGGTGTATCGCAACTGCTGAGCTCTGATACCACTCTGTAACACCCTCAGAATCGACCCTATGCAAGTTTAGCAAAATTCGCCAAACCCGCATAGAAACGATTCGAAGGTGCCCACCAGGCACTTTCGTGCGGGTGGAAAAACAAAGTAATAACATTACACAACAGTCCTCGATGGGACCCACGTAATGATATATAAACAACATGACTCAAAGAGTCAAGAATACAGATATACGATAAAGATCCAAATCACCTTGAACGATGGGGCGTCCGACTACGGACAAGATGCAAATGGGGCTAAGAGCTCAAGAATAACCAATGGCCCATAACCCCGCCTGTGCCAAGCCGAGGGTAACCCCGCTAACGGCGTCGATCTCAAAACCTGCTTAAACAAAAGGTGCCGACAAAGGGCAAAGGAAAAGAAGGAGCGTCGATCGAGGCCAGTACACGGCGAGGCTAGAATTCGGCGGTCCTCGCCTACATAGGTATGGTGGACTGAAGCGGCAGCGGCAGCATGCACTAAACAACCTATAGAGACTCGATACAACTAGCGGTGATCAGAGAGGGGTAAGAGTGACCTATCCGGATCCAACCTGAAGCTAACACCAAACAAACCCATCCTGGCGTTTCCCCCTCGAGACCAACCGAGGAAGTCAACCGAGGGACTCACACGGTTGGCAGTTTTACTTATTCAGTTATCGTTGCATCATTTACTAGTCAGGTTTAGGTAATCATCCTGGTAAAGTAAGCAGTGGGCACTTTTAGTTAACCATTCCGTTATAGTTGCAACAGTTACTAATCAGGTACAGATAGCATGAGATAAACCCCAAAACCCAGCAATTGTTGATACTTTTACTTAGCCATTCTGTTGTAGTGAAGCTGATTACTAATCATATTGGAAACAAGTCATTTTAAAACAGTAAACTTTAGTTATAGTTGTCTATGATCAGACACTGTGCTCCAAGTCGTCCATAACCGCGGACACGGCTTCTCGAAAAGATTAAACCCTGCAGGGGTGCACCAAAGTATCCACAGGCACTTCGACCCTTTTTGCCAGATCAGTTAACATACACCCATCGGTATGTCGGCGGGGCCTAAGTCACGACGTTCCCAGACCCAAAGCAAGCACTGGGGGGCCACTAAGTACACACCAAGAACGAAGTCGGCCGGTCTCCGAGACGGACTTAGGGTTTAGGGGTCGGTAACGACAAGTATGCCCCAAACGGGACCGCCGATACCACGAACGGGTCACAAGTCCTAAACAAGACAAAGGTGCAGACTCACAATCGTAATAAAGCGGTAAAGCATGGCATAAGTACAGGATAGTAATAAAACCCCAAACTAGGTTGTGGCCCCCAGTACAATACTTTGAAATCAGGTAATTATCAATGGGGGGCCCATATCTCCCCACCTGTGGTTAGCGCGCTCGATCTCGGAACAGGTGTCAAGAACTCGGGTCCTACGGGACACAAGTGGGCGGTCGGAAACCAAATCTTACCTATCACCCACCGATGCCTCTGCTTAGCAATTTTAGTTGTTAAACAGGAATTAAAGTGGAACAATAAGTAAACCATGATCATCTTCAACGTCAACATGCGGCAATTCTCCAACAAAGGTGGTACTTGACGACCAACAAAACACAGGAGCAAGCGACTACGACACGCGGGTCCAACTATCTACCAAACAACAGGTAATAGGATGTGTCCAAGGCTATATATGGCTGCAAGGGATATCACAGGTACGGAGTCTAAAGCATCGCAACACAGATAGCAAAGATCAACAGGAGGGAAGTAAATACTATAAAAGTAAGATAGGTAGAAAGGGGGAGATGCTCGCCTGAAAACATTGTCGAAGGGTTCATCCGAAGAACGGGGCGAAGCTCACATCAACTCAACGGCCTTATCCGCGAAGAACCAAAACACTAGAAGAAACACCGGATGCAATATTTAATACACGGCAGAGGATCGGCATGATGCATGCATGATGGATGACATGGTAAAGGTGCAATGCAATTAGGTCACTTTAAGCGGAACCGGGGTCCCGACGATTAATATATGGTTCAAGTTGTTTAAACCCCCGCATATTAAATGTTGTTTTAGCATGGCCAAAGATAGCATCGGGTTCGCTACACAAATTTAAATGAGGCCAATATAAGGCTACATTTGCCCGCATATGGGCCCCATATTTAGTTATTAGGTGAATCGGCGGAAGGCCCCCAACCCACAGATAAGATGCATGCGAGTATGACAATTCAATATGCAATCAAGTTGTTATTATGTCATGAAATAGGGTTCGAGAAAAGGGTCACACATCGAGGGGCTCGACGATCTTGGGGTTCCGGGTTCGGTGGTTCTCGGTTCGCGGATCTGGGGTCCGTGGTTCACGGTTCGCTCGGCGGGATCGTCGAGGTTCGACGAAGCGTTCGGATTCCCGGTAGTGGATCTTGTCGCATCCGCGCTTCGGCACGGATCGTCTCCGGTTCGGGTTCTCGGCGTTCCATGAAGGAGTACTTGACCAAGCGCCGGCATCGGCACCGCATCGGTTGCCGTTTTGTCTTGCTGCGACGCTCTTGTCGGTTCCGCGCCATCGAGGCGGTCTTGGCTTCGGGGTGGAGTACTAGGCGTCCGGGGTGCGGTACTTGTGGTACATGTGGCGATCTTGGCGTCCTTCCGGTTGGGGTTTGGCGTCCGCGGGAAGTACTTGTCGTTCTCGGGTCCGAGGGCTGATCTTGACGCGGTACCGGGTTCGGGGTGTCGAGGCTTGGCCTCCGGGGTTCGTGAAGATCTTGGCGAGGGGTTCCACCGAAACCATGGCGCGTCCAGGAAGCAGATCTTGTGGGTCCCTGTCGGAGTCCTTCGGGTTCGGCTCCTGGAAGGTGAACTCGTCGCCCATGTGGTCTTCGGACCGGCTCCGGGATCGGTCTTCGGGGATTGTCCTCGGACTGTTGACGGAGGGTCTTGCCGACCGAGGAGCTGCGGGCCCGGTTCGCGAGGGGGCTCGGATCAGGTCCCGAGGTGGGGCCCGCGGCGGACTGGCGGTGGAGGGGGACAACGGTGCTGCGCTGCGAGGCTCAGGGCGTGGGCGGTGGAGGTCGGGGCCGGGCTCGCGGTAGCGAGGACGGCCGGAGACGGTGGCCGTCGGGGAGGGCCTGGCGAGCGGCGGGGCTCGGGGACGAGCTGGGCTAGCACGAGGCGGGCCGATGCAGGAGGGCGGCTCGCAGAGGTCAGCCGCGCCGGCTGCGGAGGGGCGGAAGGCTGCAGGCGAAGTCGGGTCGCCGCGACGGGTTGCCGCTGGCCGCGCCGCTAGGGCGGCAGACGGCGGAGGAGCTCGGGCCGCGCCGAGACGGGAGGAGCGGGTCCGACGGGCCGCCGGGCGGCGGGCACACGCGAATCCGCGCGGGCGAGGCGCGGAGAGGGAGGGACGGGTCGCTGGGAGGTCGCCGGGCGGCGGGGTGCGGTGGCGAGGGCGGGAGAGGCGCCGCGGCGGGAGGAGAGGCGGCGCGGGGCTCATGGAGGATGCTGGGGCGAGGCGGCTACGCTGGGCGAGGGCGGGTGGCAGGCCGGGCGCTGGCTGCGGGCCGGGCGACGCGAGGCGCTGCGGAGGAGGGGCCGCGGCGAGCTAGGGGAGCGAGCGGCCGGGACGAGCACGGTGGAAGGCGAGAGGGCGGCGCGTGGGGTGCTTACAGAGTCGAGGTGGCTGCGGCTGGGACGCGGCAGCGGTTGCCGGCGACGGGCGCGGCGGGTGGGTGAGGCGATGGGGAAGCGGCTGCGAGCCAGGCGGCGAAGGCGAGAGGCGACGCGGGGCCAGGAAGATGAACAGGGATGGTGGGAGGCAGCGCGCTAGGTGGGGGTCGTGGGTGGGACCGGGGACAGGCGCCCAGGCGGCGCATGTGGCTTGCAGTGTCTTGGGCAAGGTGGAGTGGGTGAGGGAAGGAGAGAGAGGTGGGGGTGAGAGGCCACGTGGCATGGTGGGATTGGTGGATGGGGAGGGTTTGCGAGGTGGCGCTGGCCAGGATAGGTTGGGGTGATGTGGAGCTAGGGGTGGGTAGGATTTAAGTGGGTTTAGGATTAGATGGGGCTGCAGGTTGGACCGATTGAAAACTGGGGCGGTCGTCGGGTCGGGTTGCTCGACCGCCCTACTAAAATAAAATAAAACTTTATTTGTTTAATTGGAACGTTTGCAAACCGCTCGCGGCCAAAACAAAACAATCCGGCGAACCGGGGTTTGGCGTTTTAATAAAAGATGGGGCGTTTGGAAAACGAATCGGGGTTTTCGAAAATAGTTTTGGCAAACGATGCATGATGATGACGATGCAATGCACAAATTCAACGCGATTTTCTAGTAGTGGTTTTGCGGGATGCCACAACCTGTCCATCCTAGTGATCACTTGCTTTTTATCCATGAATTATGCGGGTTGTTTAAGTGTGCAGGTATCACAACTGAACAAGTTAAGAAGAAGTTACTCTCTATATCATTGAAAGGAAGAGCTGAAGAATGGTATAAGTTGCTGAAGAATGGACAATCTATGGAATGGGAGGAAATAGTACCTCTCTTTTATTCTAAATTCTATCCTCCCAGCGAGATTCATAAGGATAGGAATCAAATATATAACTTTCGGTGTCGTGATGGAGAGAGTACAGCCCACGCTTGGGAGATATTGAAGTTACTAATGCTCAAATGTCCTATTCATGAACTCCCTAATAATATTATTATCAATAACTTTTATGCAAGGCTTTCTCTTCATGATAAAGATTTATTATATGCTTCTTGTGCTGGATCATTCACACGTATGAAGGAAGAAGCTAAGTGGGATCTTCTAGACTGTATCCAAGAAAACACTAAAGCATGGTAGAATGACAAAGGAAGAAAGTCAGGTATAAATTATGATTATGAATGCATTAAATATTTTATGGGAACTAATGACTTTCGTGATATTAGTACTGAGTATGATCTTGATTCTCAAAGTATTAACAATTGTTTTAAGGCTTTTGCCTCTTATATAGAAATTCCTAAAAAGAAGTGGGACAAGTACCATGCACCTTATAAAGATATTGTTAATCATGTTCCTGTTAGAAACACTGAAGTTTGTACTGTTGATCCTATTTTGCCTGAACCTTATATTGAGAAAATACCTTTCCCTGCCAAGGTAAAGGAACATTATATTATGGATAATGTCGTTAGAAAAAGTACAAATAAAGCTGTTGAACTTGATGAACAAATAAATATTGAACCTGTAGTAGCCATTGTGAAAAACCTTGTCACTAAAAATGTAGAAGATGGGCACATTATATTTTGTGAAGATGCTTCTAATATTGTCTCTCATCCTAGTAAAGCTAGGAAAGCTAGTGTCCATGTGATTTATGTTATAATTGGTGATCATTGCTATTATGGTTTATGTGACATTGGTGCTAGTTCTAGTGTTATTCCTTATGAGCTTTATAGGGAAATTATGCATGAAATTGGTCCTTGTGAACTTGAAGACATTGATGTGGCCATATGTCCCATTGGTATTGTAAGAGATGTGGAAGTTCTTTGTGGTAAGATAGACTATCCTCCTGATTTTCTAGTGCTTGGTTCAGCAGGTAGTAAAACTTGTCCTATCATTTTTGGTAGACCCTTTCTAAACACTTGTGGATCTATTATAGATTGTAAGAAGGAGAAAGTATTAACTAAGTTTGATGGAGAATCTTATGAGTTTAACTTTTTCAAATTTTCTAAAGCTCCTTATGAAAATAATATTCCTAATGAGGATTTCAGGGTTGAACAACTTGCTTCTATTGATCCAGTTTATGACCTTAGACCTCTTTTTGATGATTCTAAGTATGCTCATTCTGATGATAAAGTTGTTTCTTGTGATAGTTATATTGTCAACTTTATTCAAAGTGTTACTGAAAGTTATTATGAGAGAGGGAAACATGGTTTTATGCATCTCAATAATATTAAGTTTCCCCGGTTTATGTTGAAAGCTTTGAAGTTTCATTTGTTTTGTCTTCCTATGCTAGTACCCTTTTGTTTCAATAATTTGTTTTCTTATGAAAACCCCTTGCATAGGAAGTGGGTTAGACTCAAATGTGTTGGATATTTGCTTCTTGATGCTCTCTTTTACTTAAAATCCATATCTCCTATGTGAGCATCAATGAAATTATCATGCCCATCTTAATGACTATAAAGAAAGAGCTTTTGGGAGACAACCCTTTTTAGTTTGCTTTGGGTATTTTGTTTCTTTGAGTCTTGGTAGTTATTACCTCTGTAATAACCGCTCCTTGTCCTTTTTGTTTGGTTTTTGTGTCAAGATCAACCTCTTTTGAGAAGTAGAGGAGTTGTGAAAAGTTGTTGTCTTGGGAAAGATTTTTGTGCTGCATTGTAAAAATTCGTGAAGGAACTCAGTACTTCGGATGGAGTTGTAATTTTCTGTTCTTATGCCCAAGTTGTTATCCAACTTTCTTTAGTTTTGCACATTTTGATTTGAGCAACAGAAGTTTTTCGAAAAAATCAATCTTTACATGCTGGTATGTTTTGACAGATTTCAGCCATCATTTGCATTTGCCTCTCATATTGATTGCCTTTCAGATTCTTTTTGGGATTTTGAAGGGAGTTGCTATAGTAGATTTTGTTTTCATGGATTTCAGTTGAAGTTTGAACCCCAAAGGTTTATTGTTTTTGCATCCACTAATGTTTCTAATGAAGATTGTGTGAGGCTTTGTATGAAAGGAACTTTCAAGTGTTGGGGAGAAGGAATCTGCAGAGTCCGTTTCCGAGTAAAAGTGCTGGAAATCAAAGGTTCACAAAAACCTTTCTCTTTATATTTTTGTTGTTTTTATTCCATATGAAAGGTTACGAGACGAAAAAGAGGAGGAAACGGAGCCCAGGGGGCCCACACCTACCAGTGGCGCGAGCCCCACCTGGGCGTGGCACCAGGGGCGAGACCACCCCGGAGCCCGTCTCCGTCCCGTTTTCGCCCTATACCTTCCTTATGTCGTAAAACTTCGTAATATATAACCCCCCCGGATCCCCTGAGGTTTGTATATCGTGTTCTTGTCGTGTTTTCGTTTCGATCTGTTTCTGTCAAGAAATATTCTCAAGTTTAGAGGCACCATGGTCTCCGCCAACGACAAGGGCAAGAATCCCGTGGAAGATGATCTTCAAGGCCCCAAGAAGGAGAAGTATATCTTGGTTGAGGATGAAGAAGTGAAGGAATACAAACATCTGGACACCCGAGCTTCCGTTGCGAGCATTGGAGTGGTGGAAAACCCTATCAAGCTCATGTTGGGAATATGCCCTAGAGGCAATCATGTATGATGATATTTCCTATTGTATTCATAAAGTTATTAAGTATTCCTTGTATAAACATCTGATGTGTATCATTGAATATGTGATTCAGTTGTGGAACTATGCATTCATGTTGTTTGTACTAAATATCCTTGGTCATTGAGGTTGTGCTGGACACACAACTTAGACCAATGTGAAAGTTATCTTGATGACTCGGTTCCACTTGTCATGGGCATGGAGATGCTATTCCAACTTACACAGACTAGGCTAAAGAGTTTAGCGAGTCGGATTGACCCATATTGAGGTACAACGAACTAAGCTGTCATTTGTATATCTCAATCAATGTAATCCTTAGACCTGAGGTTGTTGCATAGTCCGAGTTGAGGATCACCGACTTAGGTTCTCCAAACGCTGATCCGTGAATCGCGCTTATAAAGGCGGTGGTTCGATCGAGAATCAAGCTGCGTGATGTGAATAACTAAGATGGGATTTTGCCCCTCCACTCGGAGAGATATTCTCTGGGCCCTCTCGTGAGATATGATTCGGAAAGCATGGCCATGCACGACTCCGTTAAGTGTTAACCGAGGCGATCGACTAAGAGTTAGTCGGGTGAATCACTTATCTCGGATCGAGAAGAGAGTCGGACTATTTAAGGGATGACATATATTCGCCTATAGTCTGACAAGGCATATCGTGAGGCAAAAGGGACTCGGACGTAAGTCGCATTGGAAAGGCAAGTCGTCATGACTCTTTGGTACTTGGGAGTCGGCACGTTCTGCTAGGAGCCGCTGCCGACTGATCGATTATGAGTCAAACTCTAATCGTGTCCAAGTAACCATGAGCCTGCGGGGTCACACACTTAAGAGCGGGAGCAAGTTCGGATTGGATCCGAATCTGTAATCTGGTTGGGTTGGACCTAAACCAGATTAGGACTGAGTTAGTGAGTTGGACTCACGGTGACTAGTGTTATATGGGCTTTAGTGAATGGGTCGCGCGAGCAGAGCCCACGTTCACTCCCTATATATAGTGGAGCACAGTAACCCAGAAAGGTTAATCGTTGTTCGGTTAGGTCATTCCATGTGTTGGAAACCCTAGCTCCACAGCAGTCCAGCCGTAATCGAACCTAGCAGCCACGCCGCCTCCTTGTATGCGTGTGGATACCAAAGAGGTGCGATCGGCACCGTGACGATCGGATCGTGAGGATCTGATCGCATCAACCGACGCTTCATCGCAATCCGCAACCGCTGCCTAGTGGTAAACCTCGTGGCCTTCTACCTCAGCTAGGTCTTGGGATCACCACGTTAGAGGAAAAGATTTTGTTTTATCTCTGCGTGGCCCAACAGTGGTATCAGAGCGATAGCTTCTGGTTTTAGGCTCCAGATCTCGCATATGTGATATGCGGTAGGCTATAGATGAGATCTATGTGTTTTGGTGGTCGATCTATGAGATAGATCGGTTACGTATGAAGTTGATTGGATCAACTGTACCGGGAATGGTAGATCTGATTTACGTGATCATACCGAGGTCGTGGAACGACATACCCCTACCGTCGGCTTCCGCCATCGGGTAGATTGTGACACGTAAATCCAGAAGCGGTGATCAAGATCAAAGAGTTTGATCGAATCGAACGATGGTCGGAATCCATGTCCGGATCGTAGATGAGATCTACGCTTTTCGGAAAAATCGTCAGCGCACTCCAGGGGCGCTGCCTTCGATCCCCGCCCGCTATCCGGCTAAGCGGGACCGCCGCTCGTCAGAGCGCCTTAGATGTCGCTATGAGTTTCACAATGCCGGTAGATATTGTATCTATGCATAACTTGTTTTTGCAGGAAGTTGTGAATGGTATGGTTCATGTGCATGTGATGTATGTGTGTAATCCATACGTGATCTGCGAATCACGGTTTTTGTCAGCCGGCTGGAGCCTAGGTGCTGTCATTTTATTGTATAACGACTGCGTGTGGATTCTCTATGTAATTTACTTTACTAAGCTAGTGTAGCTGTTTGAGAACCCGGAAGGCATGCAAGGCGTTGTACATGTCGGCGACATGGAGTAAGACGGCAAGTGACAAGAGTTGGCACGAGTCGGATTACAGGCTTTGTGGAGATGGAGATCGCCATGAAGAGAGCCATACCATTTCACATTATAATTGCTTTATTTTGTGTTATTGCTATGCCTCAATTTTACCTCTATTAGATAGTCGGTAAAATTTAATCCCTCAAAGAAGGTCTAGTCGGTTTTCCCGCCAGTGTTTGCACCATCACAAGTCGGACATTTTTGGTAGTGGGCTCATAAAATTGAGGTGCTGCCAATTCTTTCCGACTAGGTGGGTTCGAGTCGGACTCTTACTGCAGAAACACTTGGTAAGCTAGACGGGTCTATCACAACGGTTGTGGGACTCGGGGAAAAGTCGGATGGGAGCCGGGGCATGTGATGCCACCCGTCAACAGAGTCGCATGAGATGCGATTGACAAGTAGTTGTCTACCTAGATCACTTGGCGGCTAGCGGTGATGCTAAAGCTCACTAGCCGACTTGCTTATTTAGGATCCTGAATCACTAAGTAACCATCGGAGGGTGTTGGTTCTAGTGGGAGCATAAAATATTAAAATGTTTAATATTCTTGCTCTTTTATGAATACATGTCTTAAGTGTTTTTGCATATTTTCTGTTGTAGATCATGGCACCAAGTAGCAGTCACTCTCGGATATCCGGTTTTGCTGAGAACCATTCTTGAGAAAGATAAACCGAACGACACTAATTTTACCAACTGGTATCGAAATCGAGAATTGTTCTCAAACAAGAAAAGAAGGACCATGTCCTAGACAACCCACTTCCGGATGAGCCGAATGAGAATGCGATCGTCAGCCACCAATGCCTACCGTCGGGCTAAAGATGAGTCCACGGATATTAGCCGTCTTATGCTTGCTCACATGGAACCGGACTTGCAAAAAAGTTCGAGCATGTTGAGGCCTACGATATGATCGAAAGCCTCAAAAGTATGTTCCGTGCTCAAAGTAAGACCGAGAGGTATCAAGGCTCTCGTGCTTTGCTGAGTTGCAAGCTTAAGGATGGTGATCCACCGAGTCCGCATGTGATCAAAATGGTTGGTTACGTGCAGCCTGGAGAGGCTTGGCTACCCCATAAGCGACGAAGTTCGCTACGGATATAATTCAACTCTCTTCCTAGTGCATATGGGCAGTTCATTTCGAACTACCACATGCATGGTATGGATAAGAAGCTCACCGAATTGCATGGGATGCTCAAGCAGAGGCGGATCTCAAGAAGGGCACCACAAGTGTTGATGGTGCGTAATAAGGCTAAGTTCAAGAAGAGTTCTTGGACTAAGAAGAAGGCTAAGTCAGAGGAAAGCAGTGCTCAGACCCGTCCCAAGCGCTTCCTCGTGGACTAAACCATCTCCTTCACCGGATCCACTTGCTTCTACCGCAAGGCGGATGGCCACCGGAAGAGGAACTGCAGCAAGTACTTGGCCGACAAAGCCAAGAGTGGAGGTATGACTTCCACTGTACACTTGTTTGCAATGTTATAGACATATATCTTGCGATGCACCTAATAGTTCTTGGGTATATGATACCGATCGTTATTCACATATGCAACTCGTTGCAGGACGTAAGAACTAGGAGCATAGCAAGAGGCGAGGTTGATATTCGAGTCGGCAACAAAGCAAGAGTTGCGTTGGAAGTCGACACGATGCAACTTCATTTACCTTCCGGATTCATTATGGAACTAAATAATTGTTATTATGTTCCAAAGGCTCATCGAAACATTATTTCGCTTCATGTTTGATGAGGCAAGGCTATGAGTCGAATATCAAGAATAATGGTTGTTCTTTGTATTTGAATGATATGTTTCACGGCTTTGCACCCGCCCGTGACGGGTTATTTATTTTGAATCTTGATGGTGAGTCGGTTTATAACATAAATGTTAAAAGGTTGAAACCAAATGATCTGAATATGACTTACTTTTGGCACCGCGGCTTGGTCATATAAGTTTGAAACGCATGAAGAAGCTCCATGATGATGGACTCCTAACTTCGTTCGACTTGGAGTCGTTCGAGACATGCGAATCTTGCCTACTCGGCAAAATGACCAAGACACCTTTTGCAAAGAGTTGCGAAAGGGCGTCCGACTTGTTGGGACTAGTACATAGTGATGTATGTGGACCAATGAGCACGACAGCCAGGGGTGGTTATGAGTACTTCATTACCTTCACTGATGATTTGAGTAGGTATGGATATGTCTACTTAATGAAACATAAGTCGGAAGCCTTTGAAAAGTTCAAAGAATTCCAGAATGAAGCACAGAATCAACTCGGCAAGAAAATAAAGTTTCTTCGGTCGGACCGAGGAGGCGAGTACATGAGCCATGAGTTTGATGACCATCCAAAAGTTGTGGAATAGTTCCTCAACTTACTCCGCCAGGAACGCCACAAAGGAATGGTGTTTCGAAAGGCGGAATCGGACCTTGTTGGACATGGTACGATCAATGATGAGTCGGACAGATCTGCCTTTATCATTTTGGCGTTATTGTCTAGAAATGGCGTTCACACTAAACAAAGTACCATCAAAATCGGTAGAGAAGACACCGCATGAGATGTGGACAGCAAAAGCCGAGTTTGTCTTTTCTTAAGATTTGGGGTTGTGAAGCTTTTGTCAAGCGACTTTACTCGGACAAGCTTACGGCCAAGTCGGATAAATGTATTTTCGGGGTATCCGAGGGAAACCTTGGGTTACTACTTCTACAACCGAGAAGAGGGCAAAGTGTTTGTCGCTTCGAACGGTGTCTTCCTTGAGAAAGAGTTTCTCACCGGGAGTAAGTGGGAGCACGGTGCAACTCAAGAAATTCGAGAGGAACCGGCTAGTAGCAGTCGGCAAAAACCTTGGAGGTTGAGCCGTCGTGGGCAGCCGAGCAAAGACTGTACATTTAAGATCGGCAAGATTACGAAGTGTTCGTGATGTGTTACCGTTAGATGCTGATGAGCCGCAAATTATTCTAAGCGATGGTGGGATTCGATTCGAGTCATGGCTTGGAGCCATGAGATCCGAGATAAAGTCCATGGATGAAAATCAAGTTTGGAACTTGGTTGATCTGCCAGACGGTGCAAGACCCATCGAGTGCAAATGGGTCTTTAAGAAGAAAACTGATATGGATGGAAATGTTTCAATCTATAAAGCACGCCTTGTCGCGAAGGGGTTTCGACAAGTTCAAGGAGTTGATTACGACGAGACTTTCTACCGTAGCGATGCTTAAATCAGTTCGGATCATGTTAGCTATAACGGCCTATTTCGACTATGAGATATGGCAGATGGATGTCAAAACGGCTTTCCTTAACGGAAATTTAACCGAGGACGTGTATATGATACAGCCCGAGGGTTTTGTCGATCCGCTAATCTTGACAAGGTATGCAAACTTCGAAATCCATTTATGGGTTGAAGCAAGCATCTCGGAGTTGGAATATTCGCTTTGATGAGGTAGTCAAATCGTTTGGCTTCATCAAGAGTGATCATGATTCTTGTTTGTACAAGAAGTTTAGTGGGAACAAAGTAAATTTTCTAATCTTATATGTGGATGACATATTACTGATTGGAAATGATGTCCAGATGTTGCAAGAAACAAAGGAATCATTGGAAAGGAGTTTCTCAATGAAAGACTTGGGTGAGGCAACATACATCCTCTAATCCGGATCTATAGAGATAGATCAAGGAGGCTCATTGGATTGAGTCGAGTACTTATTTGGACAAAGTGTTGAAGAAGTTCAACATGGAATCGTCTAAGAAGGGGTTCTTACCGATGTCCCATGGTGTAAAACTTAGCAAGACTCAGTGTCCTTCGACAACTGATGAGCGAAGTCGGATGAGTGCGATTCCGTATGCTTCTGCAGTCCGATCCATCATGTACGCCATGATTTGTACTAGGCCGGATGTTTCATATGCTCTAAGTGTTGTGAGAAGATACCAGGCTGATCCTGGAGAAATCCACTGGACAATGGCTAAAAATATCCTAAAGTACTTGAGAAGGACTAAGGATATGTTCTTGGTTTATGCTGGTGAAGATGAACTCAGTGTAAAGGGTTACACGGATGCGAGTTATCTTACCGACTCTGATGATTCTCGTTCGCAATCCGGATACGTGTTTATTATAAATGGAGGTGCTGTGAGCTGGAAGAGTTCCAAGCAAGAGACTGTGTCTGCATCTACAACAGAGGCTGAGTATATTGCCGCCTCAGAGGCAAGAAGGAAGCTGTTTGGATGAGGAATTTCTCATGGATCTTGGTGTGGTTCGTCCAATCCGTTGGATGTGTATTGTGACAACAATGGTGCTATTGCACAAGCCAAGGAACCTAGACAACACCGTAAGAACAAGCACATACTCATGCGGTACCACCTAATTCGCCAGTCGTGGATCAGGTGATATCAAGTTATGCAAGGTACACACGGATGCAAATATTGCGGATCCGTTGACAAAGCCGTTACCCAGCCAAGCATGAGGCGCACCGAGATCCATGGGCATTAGATGCTTAGACATGTGATGTCGGAAGATTGACTCTAGTGCAAGTGGGAGATCATGGGAATATGCCCTAGAGGCAATCATGTATGATGATATTTCCTATTGTATTCATAAAGTTATTAAGTAGTCCTTGTATAAACATCCGATGTGTATCATTGAATATGTGATTCAGTTGTGGAACTATGCATTCATGTTGTTTGTACTAAATATCCTTGGTCATTGAGGTTGTCTTGGACACACAACTTAGACCAATGTGAAAGTTGTCTTGATGACTCGGTTCCACTTGTCATGGGCATGGAGATGCTATTCCAACTTACATGACTAGGCTAAAGAGTTTAGCGAGTCGGATTGACCCATATTGAGGTACAACGAACTAAGCTGTCATTTGTATATCTCAATCAATGTAATCCTTAGACGAGGTTGTTGCATAGTCCGAGTTGAGGATCGCCGACTTAGGTTCTCACAAACGCTGATCCGTGAATCGCGCTTATAAAGGCAGGGTTCGGGTCGACTGAGAATCAAGTTGCGTGATGTGAATAACTAAGATGGTATTTTGCCCCTCCACTCGGAGAGATATTCTCTGGGCCCTCTCGTGAGATATGATTCGGAAAGCATGGCCATGCACGACTCGGTTAAGTGTTAACCGAGGCGATCGACTAAGAGTTAGTCGGGTGAATCACTTATCTCGGATCGAGAAGAGAGTCGGACTATTTAAGGGATGACATATATTCGCCTATAGTCTGACAAGGCATATCGTGAGGCAAAAGGGACTCGGACGTAAGTCGCATTGGAAAGGCAAGTCGTCATGACTCTTTGGTACTTGGGAGTCGGCACGTTCTACTAGGAGCCGCTGCCGACTGATCGATTATGAGTCGAACTCTAATCGTGTCCAAGTAACCATGAGCCTGCGGGGTCACACACTTAAGAGCGGGAGCAAGTTCGGATTGGATCCGAATCTGTAATCTGGTTGGGTTGGACCTAAACCAGATTAGGACTGAGTTAGTGAGTTGGACTCACGGTGACTAGTGTTATATGGGCTTTAGTGAATGGGTCGCCATGAAGAGCCCACGCTCACTCCCTATATATAGTGGAGCACAAGAACTTAAAGGTTAATCGTTGTTCGTAGGTCATTCCATGTGTTGGAAACCCTAGCTCCAGCCAGCCCGTACCATTAACGAACCTAGCAGTCATTGGCGCTCCTCCTTGTAATGTGGATACCAAAGAGGTGTCAGGCGATCAAGACCAGACGATCGGATCGTGAGGACTGATCGCATCAACTGACGCGCTTCATCAGTAATCCGCAACCGCGCGTCTAGTGGTAAACCTCGTGGCCTTCTACCTCAGCTAGGTCTTGGGATCACCACGTTAGAGGAAAAGTTTTTGTTTTATCTCTGCGTGGCCCAACATCTCAGGAGGATAGCACGGATGTGTACAGGAGGGAAACCCCCACGTCATTGCCTCGCTCCACGGTCACTTCCTCCACGTGCCAAGAACCCCTTCCATACTTTTTGAGGGTTGAACAGTAGGGAAAGCCCGCACTGCAATTTTTATATAATAATCATAAAGGATTACATATGTACATATTTACATGGCCAGGTCCACCTCGTTGAGGTATTACACTCAAGATCTAGCTATCTCCAATAAAATGGGAATTTATCCAGGCTTTCAAATCCTAGTAAATCTTTTTTTTAATTCTAAACATCACCCATCTCAATTCTTGAGACACTATAATCTTCCATTCCTCATGAGCAGGGCGTTTATTCTTGAAAATCTTGTTGTGTCTGCATATCCAGATGCCCGAGGCCCCCAAAACAATAATCTCCATTGCAAAAGGGGCATTCAACTTGCATTTTATATCTGAGAAGGCCTCAGTTAGAGAGAGATCAATATTACCCCTTCCATACTCTTATACATGAGCAGCAATTCCAAAAGATGCCCAAAGGTAAGTTTCCCTCTAATTGGGATATGCCCCGTTCTAACCATTTAGGGAAAGAACACTCTAAGGAGGAAGAGTGGGGAAAGAATAACAAGGAATGGGATTCTCGGTCCGACATGCATTGAGCATAATTCGGAGTTAATTCATACTCTAACCTTCGAGATTGAATATTTGAGGAAGCTGATTGAAAAGCTTATCAAGGGAACACCACCACCACCGAAGGAGTAATTCGTTATCAGGTTTTGGCATCCCCTTGGTTTGTTCCAAGCTCGGGGAGTGTCGCGATATCACATCATTATCTTTCATCTTTTTACCCTTTTAGTAGAGCCATATCTTGAATAGAGAAGTTATTATGTAGGATGGTTTGCATTGTGGAAGTATCTCTCCTTTAGTTGGTTATCCATGTGTCCCTTGGTGTGAGTGCCTTTATGGAATATTAATGAGAAGTTTCATCTTTTACTTTTTTCACTTCTTATTTTAGTTTGCAATCTCTATTATATGTTGTTGATTAGTATTGGTATCACTTTGGGAGGATCAAGTAAATCTAAATTGGTTTTGGCAAACCGAGCTCTGGTCAGTAGCAACACTTTTTGAGGTTTGAAAGGAAAAGAAAAAAGCACTTACAGGTATTTTGTATCATTTATTTCTTTCTTTATTGGATCATAAGCTTAGTATTCTTTATTTAAGATCTTTTGTGTTTTCAAGGAAGATTGCATGTTTGACTTTATCACTTGTACGTTTGCTTGTTTCCTTTGACTCTTTTGCTTGCTACCTAGCCTTGCTAGACAAAAACTTGTATTGAGAGGGAATACTTCTCGTGCACCCAATCCTTTAAACCAAAACCTTTGCCATTTGCGTCCACCATATCTACCTATTAGCATCATTGATGTTCCAAGTAAATTCTCAAGTTTCATCTATCTTTCAAATTAAAAATTCTTTTGTTATGAAAAAACTAGTTAGTAAAGCTCTCACGAACTTGATGGCACACCTTACTTTCTTGCCCTTGATAAACTTGAACCATTGTGTCATCTATGTTGTATATTCTTGCACCTATAAGTTGGGATTAGCAGAACCGTGCTGTCATGGGGAACGCTTTCAACACTTGTAAATATCTACCCAGTTGATATCATGCTCTTTTGTCTATGGATGTCACCGGTGTGAAATAAAGAGGGAGCTTGTAAGTCCATGGAGTTTGTATTCTATGTTAGAGAAACGCCTGGGCCACTAGCCTAAGCCATGCCTAATCATGGTGGAAACTTGCAGCATCACCATAGTGAGCAATATATGAAGCATTCTTCTTATATAAAAAAGAGAGAGACACAGAAAAGAGGAAAGAAGAGAAAAAAGCACCATGTTCCCATGGTAAATAAGAAGATTGCTGAGATTCTCATTGTCTGCTTGCCTTGTCATTTTGATATGGGAAAGCTCCTGTATCATTTGCAAGGGGTACCCCGTTGGCGGTTCTCTATGATACACATGTACTTACTATGACAAGAACTTACCAGTAACTAGAGTTGAGTAGCAAGAGGAGAGGCCCTCATACTCAAGGGACATGAGATTGCCAACTTATATTTCTTCAAGCATATACTCCATCTTTGTTCACTTTAACCTTAATCACCTCAAGATGCTTATGATAGGGGCAATGAGAGATCAAAGATAGTAAGTACCATAATCTTTTGGAAGCTCTTTATGAACTTGAAATCTCTGCTTCCCTCTACGAAGGGCCTTTCTTTTACTTCTTAGTTAAGTCAGTAAACCTATTCCTCTCTATCTCCAGCAAGAATTTGAGTTGTTGTGTTGCAATCATTCATATGATGATTTATTCAATCATGTTCCTTATCTTCCTTGTTTTGCACAAAACTCTTATCTAAATGAGTATTACTTTGAAAGCCATCATTGTGAAAATCATTTTATGTTTGAGCAAAGAGTACTCATGTTATAAACTTCTTTACAAAAGCTTTTCTTGAAAACTTTTTGTCAACTATTCTCTTACCAAGAACAAAGTTTGCCATTACCAATTATGATTTGCATTTATGCATATTTATTGTGACTCCCATACTTGTTGCAAGTTAAGTTATATAATGGTGAGTTGCTTTCTATTATGATTTGTGTATTGGTAAGTGTGATGCTTTTGGTCCGTATTCTTTTTATCGACACTTCACTCCATAAACCTGTGGACATGTTTACTGAGTTCAGTTTTCGCTTGGGGACAAGCGAAGGTCTAAGCTTGGGGAGAGTTGATACGTCCATTTTGCATCACTATTGTATATCATAATTTGATGTTATTCATTGATATATTTCATATTAAGAAGTGATACTTATGTCATTTCATCTATTTTTGCATGTTGGATGATTCTTGGAGGATGAACTGCCGGAGTCAGGATTCTGATGGAAAAAGCAGTGTCTAGATGTAATTTTCGCGAAGATTAGAAAAATACCAGAAAATATATGGAAAATTATATTTTTCTAGAAGACGAAGTAAGCCAGAAGGGGAGGCGGAGTTGGGCCACAGGGGGCCCACACCCTCCCAAGCGCGGGCCACCCTGGGCCGCGCCACGGGGGGTGTGGCCACCCTGGCCCACCTGTTGCTCCACCCTTTTGCCTATATCTTCCTCCCGAAACCCTAAAGTTTGAGGAGCGACCACAGAAATATTCTGCCACCTCTGCGGGGTGGAAACTATAGAGATAGAAAGAGCTCTCCGGCAGACAGATTTCTGCCAGGGAAATTCCTTCCCGGAGAGAGGAGATCATCGCCATCAACACCGTCATCAAGCTAGACTTCATCGGGATCATCATCATCATCCACACCACCATCTCCACCAGCACCATCATCACCACTCCATCCCGCTGTAACAATTGTGTTGAATCTTGCATAGTTCTTAGGGGAAACATTCCCGGTGTTAATTACTTTTGTAGTTGATGCTTGTGAGTGGTACCATTGAATTATTGTTTATGTTCAGATTGTTATTCATCATCATATCATCTCTGATCTTGATCCATATGATGTCTCGTGACTAGTTCGTTTAGTTCTTGAGGACATGGGAGAAGTCATGTTGTTAGTAGTGGAATTGTGTTGAGGTATTATTCAATGGTTAATATTTAAGTTGTGGTGCTATTCTTCTAGTGGTGTCACGTGAACATAGACTACAAGATACTTCACCATTTATGGGCCTAGGGGAATGCATTGTGTATTTGGCTACTAATTGTGGGGTTACCGGAGTGACAGAAACCTGAATCCCCGTTAGGAAACCTTTGCGCAAGGGAGTGTAGGATCTCAGAGTTTAAGGTTATAGTTAGGTTTTTATCTTAATTACTTTCTTGTAGTTGCGGATGCTTGCAAGGGGTTTAATCACAAGTATGTATTAGTCCTAGTAAGGTCAGTACATTAGCACAGGTTCACCCACACAACACTTACCAAACCAGAGAAGATTAATCACGTATATGAAACGAAAGCACTTGGCAGTATTCCCATGTGTCCTCGAGAACGTTTGGTCCTCATAAGTATTACCACCGGCTTGTCCTTTGCTAAGTAAGGATTGGGCCACTTGCTGCAATTAATTGTTGTCTTTATTTACTTGCACTTTATTTCCTTGCTTTATCAAAAAATCCTAAAAATCTGTTTGCTAAGTATTTACAGAGATTTCCTGCTCCAAACCACTAGTCAACACCTTCTGCTCCTCGTTGGGATCGACACTCCTATTTATCGAAAGTACTACGATACACCCCCTATACTTGTGGTTCATAAGGGCACCATCTAAATTCGTTGAAACGACACCGTATGAATTATGTTTTGGGAAGAAACCTAAATTGTCGTTCCTTAAAGTTTGGGGTTGCGAAGCTTATGTATAGAAGTTACAACCCGACAAGCTTGAACCCAAAGCGAAAAAATGTGTCTTCATAGGATACCCGAAGGAAACTATTGGGTATACCTTCTATCATAGATCCGAGGTCAAAATCTTCGTTTCCAATAATGGATCCTTTCTAGAGAAGGAATTTCTCTCGAAATAAGTGACTAGAAGGAAAGTAGAACTCGACGAGGTTGTCGAACGTTCTCTCGGATTTGAGAGTAGTGCAGCACCGGAAGAAGTTCCTGTGGCACCAACACCAATAAGATAGGAAGCTAATGATGATAATCATGAAACTTCGGTTAAAGTTACTATGAAACCTCGCGGGTCAACGAGGACTCATACCACTCCCGATTGGTATGATCCCGTTATGAGTGTCATGTTGGTAGACAACACCGACGACCCTGCGACATATGAGGAAGCGATGATGAGCCCAGATTCCAATAAATGGCAAGAAGCCATGAAATCCGAGATTGGATCCATGTATGAAAACCAAGTATGGACTTTGGTGGACTTACCGGATGGCCGAAAGGCTGTCGAGAACAAATGATTTTCAAGAAGAGAACTGATGTTGTTGGTAATGTAACCGTCTATAAAGCTATACTTGTTGCAAAAGGGTATCGACAAATTCAAGGAGTTGACTATGATGAGACTTTCACACCGGTAGCGAAGCTAAAGTCTGTGAGGATTTTGTTAGCAATCACTTCATATTATGATTATGAGATATGGCAGATGGATGTCCAAACGGCATTCCTCAATGGAGACATTTATGAAGAGTTGTATATGGTACAACCCAAAGGTTTTGTCGATCCTAAGGATGCTAACAAGGTATGAAAACTTCAACGGTCGATTTATGAATTGAAGCAAGCATCCCGAAGTTGGAATCAATGTTTTGATAAGGCGATCAAAAGTTTTGTTTTTATACAAACTTATGGAGAATCTTGTATTTACAAGAAAGTGAGTGGGAGCTCTGTAGCATTCCTAGTACTATATGTGGACGACATATTGTTGATTGGGAATGATATAGACCTTTTTAAAAGTGTCAAAGATTATTTGAATAATATTTTTTCAATGAAGGATCTTGGCGAAGCTGCTTACATATTAGGCATAAATATTTATAGAGATAGATCAAGACGCCAATATCGCTTTCACAGAGTACATATTTGGACAAAGTTCTAAAGAGGTTTGGAATGGAAGATAGCAATAAAGGGTTCTTGCCCATGTTTCCCAATACGACCTTGAGTAAAACTCAAAGTCCCGCTACGGCAGAAGATAGAGAGAGGATGAGTAAGACTCCCTATGCCTCGGCCATAGGATCTATCATGTATAACATACTATGTACTAGACCCGACAATGCATATGTTGTTAGTTTGACTAGCATATAACAAAGTGAACCAGGAGTGGATCATTAGACAACAGTCAAAAACATCCTTGAGTACTTGAGAAGAACTAAGGATATGGTTCTTTCTTATGGAGTTGATGAACAGCTCGTTGTTAATGGTTACACCGATGCTAGTTGGAACACCGATTCGGATGATTCTAAATCTCAATCTGGATACGTATTTACTTTGAATGGTGCGGCAGTGAGCTGGAGAAGTGCAAAGAAAAGCGTTGTGGCGAGATCTTCAACTGAATCGGAATACATAGCTACTTCGGAGGCTTCACAAGAGGCGATATGGATGAAGTAGTTCATTATAGAGCTCGGTGTGGTTCCTAATGCGCTTGATCCAATGTCTATCTATTGTGATAACATGGGTACAATAGCCAATGCGCAGGAGCCAAGGTCACACAAGAAGCTGAAACATATCAAGCTATGTTTTCACGCTATTCAAGAGCATGTCCAAGATGGTGACATAAAGATTTGAAAAGTACACACAGATCTGAATGTGGCGGATCCATTGACTAAACCTCTCCCGAGGGCAAAACATGACCAGCACCAAACCGCCATGTGTGTTCGGTATATTACCATGTAATCTAGATTAGTTGACTCTAGTGCAAGTGGAAGACTGTTGGAGATATGCTCTAGAGGCAATAATAAAAGTAGTTATTATTATATCTTTGTGTTTATGATAAATGTTTACATTCATGCTATAATTGTATTAATCGGAAACATTAATACTTGTGTGATTTGCAAACTTATTAGAGTCCCTACTAAAGCCTCTTTGTAATACTAGCTTGTTGGTTAATAGATGATCATGGTTTATTGATCATGAACATTGAGATGTTTTTAACAACAAGATCATATCATTAGGAGAATGGTGTGATGGACATACTCCTATAGATAAGCGTAGCATAAAGATCAAGTCATTTCAATAGTTTGTTTGCTATAAGCTTTCAGATACATAGTAACCTAATTCCTTCGACCATGAGATCATGCTAATCACCATCACCGGATGGATTCTTTGATGACATCAAACACCACTTCGTAACTGGGTGGTTATAAAGGTGGAATTGAGTTTTCGGAAAGTATGTGTTGAGGCACATGTATCAAGAGTGGGATTTTTCCATCCATATGACGGATAGATATAATTTGGGCCCTCTCGGTGGAATGTCATCCAATTATCTTGCAAGCATGTGACTGGCTCACAAGGGATCACATATCACAGGAACAAGTAAAGATTACTTATCGGTAACGAGGTTGAACTAGGTATACAGAGATACCGACGATCGGACCTTAGATAAGTAAAGTATCGCGAGACAAAGGGAAATTGGTATCGTATGTAACTGGTTCATTCGATCACGAGAAGAGTCTCGGTCATGTTTGCATAATTGATCGGAGAAGAGTCTCGGTCATGTTTGCATAATTCACAAACTATAGGGAGACACACTTAAGGGTTCGATGTTGTTTAGTAGATATGGAATGTGAGTAAGAAGAACGATTGTTGTTCGGAGTCTCGTATGGGATCCGGGATATCACGAGGATATCCGGAATGGTCCGGAGAATAAGATTCATATAAGGAAAGTCCAATTCCAGAGTTCGGGAATGATTCTGGTGTTTTCACCGGAATGTTCTAGAAGGGGTCTAGAAGGTTCACCTAACCGGAAGGGGAAGGGTACATGAATGTGTCGTGACAAAGTGGAATGGTTGCATCATGTCCTAGGTCACTAGGCTGGGCATTTAAAAGAGAGAAATTAAACTCCAAAATTGAAAGTCAAAAGGCAAGTTTGAAAAGTGAAACTGGGACAATGTTTCCTGGTGGAGGGAGTGTTGGAGATATGCCCTAGAGGAAATAATAAATATAGTTATTATTATATCTTTGTGTTTATGATAAATGTTTACATTCATGCTATAATAGTATTAACAAGGAAACATTAATACTTGTGTGATTTGTAAACTTAATTTGAAGTCCCTAGTATAGCCTCTATACTTCACTAGCTTGTTGGTTGATTAAATGGTTGTGGTTTCCCTATCATGAATATTGAGATGTTATCAACAACAAGATCATATCGTTAGGAGAATGATATGGTGGACATACTCCTATTGATAAGCGTAGCATAAAGATCAAGTCATTTCAATAGTTCAATTGCTATATGCTTTCTGATACATAGTAACCTAATTCCTTCGACCATGAGATCATGCATATCACCTTTAGTGGATGGATGCTTTGATGACATCAAACACCACACCGTAATTGGGTGGCTATAAAGGTGGCATTGAGTGTTCGGAAAGTATTGGTTGAAACACATGGATCAAGAGTGGGATTTGTCCATCCATATGACGGATAGATATACTCGGGCCCTCTCGTGGAATGTCATCCAATTAGCTTGCAAGCATGTGACTGGTTCACAAGGGATCACATATCACGGAACGAGAAAAGAGTACTTATCGAACGAGGTTGAACTAGGTATGCGAGATACCGACGATCATAACCTCGGATAAGTAAACTATCGTGAGACAAAGGGAAATTGGTATCGTATGTAAGTGGTTCATTCGATCGCAAAGTAATCATAGAAATATGTGGGATCCATATGAATTTCCAGATTCCTCTATTGGTTATTGTTCGGAGAAGTGTCTCGATCATGTCCGCATAATTCACGAACCGTAGGGAGACACACTTAAGGATTCGACGTTGTTTGAGTAGTTATGGTATTATGAGAAAGAGACCGAATGTTGTTCGGAGTCTCGGATGGGATCCGGGATATCACGAGGTGATCCGTAATGGTCCGGAGAATAAGATTCATATAAGGAAAGTCCCGTTTCGGAGTTCGGGAATGATTCCGGTGTTTTCATCGGGAATGTTCTAGAAGGGTCCGGATTGTCCGGCACTCCGGGGGGGAGGGTACATGAATGTGTCATTGAATGATTGCATCATGTACTAAGTGTTCTTGCTGTTCCAAAACTTGAAAGTCAAACTGCCAATTTTAAAGTCAAACGGCTAAAACAGGAAACTGTGGAAAACAGGAAACTGTGGAAAACAGGAAACTGTGGGAAACAGGAAACTGTGGGAAACAAGCAAGAGGAGGTTGAAACCAACTTGGAGGAGGAGTTCCTCTCCTCCAAGTCGGCGCCCAGCCCTAGGCCGAGTTGGGGAGGACTCCTCCCTCCTGCGCGCCTAGCCCCTCCACCTATAAAAGGAGGGGCAGGGCTCCTCCTTGAGACACACAAGTTTCTACCTCTAATCTCAGGTTTAGAGCCGTTTGGTTTAGAGCTTCTAATTGCTTTAGCCTGCTGTTTAGAGCCTTCTAATTGGTGTGCCTAATCTCTAGACCACTAATATCCCTCTCTCATAATCCACCATACTCGCTCCGGCTTAAGGCGAAGCCCTGCGGGATTTCCCCTCTACTTCTGGTACCACGCCGTTGTGCTGCCGGAATCGCGAGGAGAGTGCTACAACCTCCGCTGCCTGCTGGAACAAGGGAGAGGAAGGTCTTCGTCGAGTACCGAACGTGTGACCGACTGCGGAAGCGCTGCCGGAACGCAGCGCCGGAAGGATCGTCCACACGATCTTGAGATCGGAAAGAGTACGACTACATCACCCACGAGAATCCGCTCTCGTTAAACACTTTGGAATCTTCGAGGGTAAGTTATTCCATCGACTCGTTGCTACAATCTAGTAGATAGATCTTGGCGTGTTTGTTTGTATGCGATAGAAAATTTTTGTTTTCCAGAGCCGTGTCTATATGTAGATCTGTTGCACGAGTAGAACACAATGGTCATTATGGGCGTTGATGCTTTTATTGTCGATTGCTTTTTGTGTACTTTGCATCTTGCGGTATGTTGGGATGAAGAGGCCCGGGCTAACCTTACATGACATCGTTCATGAGACTTGCTCCACGCTTAACATGCAACTTGTATTGCATAAGTGGCTTTGCGGGTGCTTGTTTCTCCTAGCATAGTTAAGATCCAATTTACAACGGGTAATCAACAATGCTAGTATCAATGTTGTGGTTCTTGTTCGTAAGTTAGAACGACACTTATTGAAAGCCCCAAACCACGTAAAATATGCAAAGAAAGTAGAGGCGTCTAACTTTGTTTTGCAGGGGTGTGCAGTGATGTGATATGGCCATGATTGTGATTATATTTGATGTATGCAATGTTCCTTATTGTAAGTTGGCAACCGCGAGCCATATGGTTGTCTTTAATTTATGTTAAGACCCCATGTGTCTATTCAAAGTAGTTGTAATAGTTGAAGCCGGTGGACGACAACCATGAAGAAGCGTCATTGACCTTGATGCAATACCGGTGATGATGGAGATCATGTTCGTGCTTGAAGATGGAGATCGGAAGCACAAAGAAGAAAAGGCCATATCATATCACATATTATGAATTGCATGTGATGTTAATCCTTTATGCATCTTGTATTGCTTAGTAGACGACGGTAGCATTATAAGATGATCCCTCATGCACATGAATTTCAAATCATAAAGTGTTCACCCTTAGTTAGCACCGTTGCTAAAGCTTGTTGTTTCGAAGCACCACGTGATGATCGTGTGTTAGATTCGCAAGTGTATACAACGTGAGCAAGCCATTTGCTCATGCGTAAACTAAGGTTTGATCTTGATGAGCCTAGCATGTATGCACATGGTCTCGAACACGGATTACCGAAAGGTAAAGCATGAATCGTATAGTAGATATGATGAACATGACGATTGTTCGCCATTGAAACTATATCAACTCTCGTGATGATCGGTGTTGATGTAGTGGATTTGGTTCATGTGATCACTAAAACAATGTGAGGGATGTTGTTTTGAGTGGGAGTTCACCTAGTTTAATTTCATTAATTAATTTGAACTCAATTTGTCATAAACTTAGTCTAAACTATTGCAAATATGTTGTAGATCAATGGCAGCCCCTACCATCAATTTTAATGCGTTCCTAGAGAAAGAAAAGTTGAAAAACAATGGAAGCAACTTCGTGGATTGGTTCCGCAATTTGAGGATTGTCCTCACAGCTGGTAATTTGACCTATGTCTTTGGATGCACTGGGTGACCACTGCGGTGATGCTTCCGATGAAGTAAAGAATGTTTACCTCACTCGGAAGAATCAGTACTCCATAGTTCAGTGTGCTATCTTGTATGGTTTAGAATCGGAGCTTCAGAAAAGGTTTGAATAGTTAGACCCATATGATATTGTCGAGGATCTCAAATTGATTTTTGAGACTCATGCGACAATTGAAAGCTATGAGGCTTCTGAAAAGTTCTTTAACTGCAAGATGGAAGAGGGCAGCTCCGTCAGTGAGCATGTGCTTAAGATGTCTGGGCACGCAAACAAACTTCAAAGCTTGGGTATAGTGATTCCTAATGCTTTGGGGATTTACCGCGTCCTCCAGATCGCCACCAAGTTACAGTGAGAACTTTGTGATGAACTAAAACATGCGTAACATGAACAAAGAGTTGCGTAACTGTTTGCTATGTTAAAGTCTGCGAAGTGGAGATCAAGAAAGAGCACCAAGTGTTGATGGTCAATAAGACCACCAAACTCAAGAAAGGCAAGTCTAAACAAAGGGACACTTCAAGAAGGGTGGTAAGAAAGTTACCACGCCGCGAAGAAGACCAAGGCTGGACCCAAGCCGTAACGAGTGCTTTTACGCAAGGGAGAAGGTCACGGGCGGAATTGCCCAAAGTACTTGGCGGATCGAAGAACGGCAACATCAAGAAGAAAGGTATATCGATATACATGTTATTGATGTGTATCTCACTAGTACGTAGTAGTGCTCGGTATTTGATCTTGGTTCGTTGCTCATATTTGTAACTCAAAAAGTCTTTGCAGAATAAACGGAAGCTAGCGAAGAACGAGGTGACGATGCGCGTGGGAAACGGATCAAAGGTTGATGTGATCGCGGTCGACGCTACCCCTTCATCTACCATCGGGATTAGTTTTATACTTAAATAATTGTTATTTGGTGCTGCGTTGAGCATGAACATTATATCGGGATCTTGTTTATTGCGAGACGGTTACTTGTTTAAGTCGAGAATAATGTTTGTTCGATTTATATGAGTAATATGTTTTATGCACATGCACCTTTGATAGATGGTCTATTCTTATTGAATCTCGATAGTGGAAATACACATATCAACAACATTGAGGCTAAACGTTTGAAATCAAGCGATAATTTGACCTATATGTGGCACTGCCGTCTTGGTCACATTGGAGTGAAGCGTATGAAGAAACTCCATTCCGATGGACTTCTTGAATCAGTTGATTTTTAATCACTTGAAAGATGCGAAGCATGTCGATGGGAAAAATGACTAAGACTCCATTTTACGGTATGATGGAGCGAGCTACGGACTTATTGGAAATCATACATACCGATGTGTGTGGTCCAATGAGTGTAGCATCATGTGATGGTTATCGTTATGTTCTTACCTTCACAGATGACTTGAGTAGATATGGGTATATCTATTTCATGAAACATAAGTCCGAAACTTTCGAGAAGTTTAAGGAGTTTCAAAGTGAGGTAGAGAATCAACGTAACAAGAAGATTAAATTTCTACGCTCGATCGTGGAGGTGAATATCTAAGTTACGAGTTTGGCGAGCATTTAAAGAAGTGCGGAATACTTTCACAATTGACACCGCGGAACACCACAGCAGAATGGTGTGTCCGAACGTCGTAATCGAACTCTCTTAGATATGGTTCGTTCTATGATGTCACTTACAGATTTACCGCTAACATTTTGGGGTTATGCATTAGAAACAGCCGCATTCACTTTAAATAGGACACCGTCTAAATCCGTTGAAACGACACCGTATGAATTATGGTTTGGGAAGAAACCTAAATTGTCGTTCCTTAAAGTTTGGGGATGCGAAGCCTATGTAAAGAAGTTACAATAGGACAAGCTTGAACCCAAAGCGGAAAAATGCGTCTTCATAGGATACCCGAAGGAAACTATTGGGTATACCTTCTATCATAGATCCGAAGGCAAAATCTTCGTTGCCAAGAATGGATCCTTTCTAGAGAAGGAATTTCTCTCGAAAGAAGTGACTGGAAGGAAAGTAGAACTCGACGAGGTTGTTGAACCTTCTCTCGAAATTGCGAGTAGCAAGACCGAAGAAGTTCTGTGGTGCGCACCAATTAGAGAGGAAGCTAATGATGATGATCATGAAACTTGGTTGAAGTTGCTACAGAGCCTCGGAGGTCAACGAGAACTCGTACCACTCCATTGGTATGATCCGTTATGAGTGTCATGTTGGTGGACAACACCGATGACCCGAGACATATGAGGAAGCGATGATGAGCCCAGATTCCAATAAATGGCAAGAAGCCATGAAATCCGAGATTGGATCCATGTACGAAAACCAAGTATGGACTTTGGTGGACTTACCGGATGGCGGAAGGTCATCGAGAACAAATGGATTTTCAAGAAGAAAACAGATGTCGATGGTAATGTTATCATCTATAAAGCTCGACTTGTCGCAAAAGGGTTCGACAAATTCAAGGAGTTGACTACGATGAGACTTTCTCACCAAGATGGCAAGCTAAAGTCTGTGAGTATTATGTTAGCAATCGCTGCATATTATGATTATGAGATATGGCAGATGGATGTCAAAACAGCATTCCACAATGGAGATATTGATGAAGAGTTGTATATGATGCAACCCAAAGGTTTTGTTGATCCTAAAGATGCTAACAAGGTATGCAAACTTCAACGGTCCATCTATGGATTGAAGCAAGCATCCCGAAGTTGGAAACAACATTTTGATAAGGTAATCAAAAGTTTTGGTTTTATACAAACTTATGGAGAAGCTTGTATTTACAAGAAAGTGAGTGGGAGCTCTGTAGCATTCTTAATACTATATGTGGATGACATATTGTTGATTGGGAATGATGTAGACCTTCTTAATAGTGTCAAGGAATATTTGAATAATAGTTTTTCAATGAAGGATCTTAGCGAAGCAGCTTACATATTAGGCATAAAGATTTATAGAGATAGATCGAAACGCCAAATATCATTGTCACAGAGTACATATTTGGACAAAGTTCTAAAGAGGTTTGGAATGGAAGAAAGCAAGAAAGGGTTCTTGCCCATGTTTCCCAATATGACCTTGAGTAAAACTCAAAGTCCGACATCGGCAGAAGATAGAGAAAGGATGAGTAAGACTCCCTATGCCTCAGCCATAGGATCTCTAATGTATGCCATGCTATGTACTAGACCCGACATTGCATATGCTGTTAGTTTAACTCGCAGATATCAAAGTGATCCAGGAGTGGATCATTGGACACGGTCAAAAACATCCTTAAGTACTTGAGAAGAACTAAGGATATGGTTCTTTCTTATGGAGGTGATGAACAGCTTGTTGTTAATGGTTACACCGATGCTAGTTGGAACACCGATCCGGATGATTCTAAATCACAATCTGGATACGTATTTATTTTGAATGGTGCAAAGATTAGCTGGAGGAGTGCAAAGCAAAGCGTTGTGGCAAGATCTTCAACCGAATCGTAATACATGGGCTGCGGAGGCTTCACAAGAAGCGATATGGATGAAAGAGTTCATTACAGAGCTGGGTGTGGTTCCTAGTGCGCTGGACCCAATGTCTATCTACTGTGATAACATGGGCGCCATAGCCAATGCGCAAGAACCAAGGTCACACAAGAAGCTGAAGCATATCAAGCTACGTTTTCACGCTATTCGAGAACATATCCAGGATGGGGATATAAAGATTTGCAAAGTACACACAGATCTGAATGTGGCGGATCCATTGACTAAACCTCTCCCGAGGTCAAAACATGACCAACACCAAACTTCCATGGGTGTTCTATATATTACCATGTAATCTAGATTAGATGACTCTAGTGCAAGTGGGAGACTGTTGGAGATATGCCCTAGAGGCAATAATAAATATAGTTATTATTATATCTTTGTGTTTATGATAAATGTTTACATTCATGCTATAATAGTATTAACAAGGAAACATTAATACTTGTGTGATTTGTAAACTTAATTTGAAGTCCCTAGTATAGCCTCTATACTTCACTAGCTTGTTGGTTGATTAAATGGTTGTGGTTTCCCTATCATGAACATTGAGATGTTATCAACAACAAGATCATATCATTAGGAGAATGATATGGTGGACATACTCCTATTGATAAGCGTAGCATAAAGATCAAGTCATTTCAATAGTTCAATTGCTATATGCTTTCTGATACATAGTAACCTAATTCCTTCGACCATGAGATCATGCATATCACCTTTAGTGGATGGATGCTTTGATGACATCAAACACCACACAGTAACTGGGTGGCTATAAAGGTGGCATTGAGTGTTCGGAAAGTATTGGTTCAAACACATGGATCAAGAGTGGGATTTGTCCATCCATATGACGGATAGATATACTCTGGGCCCTCTCGGTGGAATGTCATCCAATTAGCTTGCAAGCATGTTACTGGGTCACAAGGGATCACATATCACGGGAACGAGAAAAGAGTACTTATCGGTAACGAGGTTGAACTAGGTATGCAGAGATACCGACGATCATAACCTCGGATAAGTAAACTATCGTGAGACAAAGGGAAATTGGTATCGTATGTAAGTGGTTCATTCGATCGCAAAGTAATCATAGAAATATGTGGGAGCCATATGAATATCCAGATTCCTCTATTGGTTATTGTTCGGAGAAGTGTCTCGATCATGTCCGCATAATTCACGAACCGTAGGGAGACACACTTAAGGATTCGACGTTGTTTGAGTAGTTATGGTATTATGAGAAAGAGACCGAATGTTGTTCGGAGTCTCGGATGGGATCCGGGATATCACGAGGTGATCCGGAATGGTCCGGAGAATAAGATTCATATAAGGAAAGTCCCGTTTCGGAGTTCGGGAATGATTCCGGTGTTTTCATCGGGAATGTTCTAGAAGGGTCCGGATTGTCCGGCACTCCGGGGGGGGGGGGGGGGGTACATGAATGTGTCATTGAATGATTGCATCATGTACTAAGTGTTCTTGCTGTTCCAAAACTTGAAAGTCAAACTGCCAGTTTGAAAGTCAAACGGCTAAAACAGGAAACTGTGGAAAACAGGAAACTGTGGGAAACAAGCAAGAGGAGGTTGAAACCAACTTGGAGGAGGAGTTCCTCTCCTCCAAGTCGGCGCCCAGCCCTAGGCCGAGTTGGGGAGGGACTCCCTCCCTCCCTGGCGCGCCTAGCCCCTCCACCTATAAAAGGAGGGGCAGGGCTCCTCCTTGAGACACACAAGTTTCTACCTCTAATCTCAGGTTTAGAGCCGTTTGGTTTAGAGCTTCTAATTGCTTTAGCCTGCGGTTTAGATCCTTCTAATTGGTGTGTCTAATCTCTAGACCACTAATAGCCCTCTCTCATAATCCACCATACTCGCTTAAGGCGAAGCCTCATGATTTCCCTCTACTTAGGTACCACGCCAGTTGTCTTTGGAATCGCGAGGAGAGTGCTACAACCTCCACTGCTGGAACAAGGGAGAGGAAGGTCTTCGTCAGTACCGAACGTGTGACCGATTGGAAGCGCCGAGCAGCCGGGAAGGATCGTCCACACGATCTTGAGATCGGAAAGAGTACGACTACATCACCCACGAGAATCCGCTCTCGTTAAACACTTTGGAATCTTCGAGGGTAAGTTATTCCATCGACTCGTTGCTACAATCTAGTAGATAGATCTTGGCTTGTTTGTTTGTATGCGATAGAAAATTTTTGTTTTCCATGCTACGAACCCCTACAGGGAGGAGAGGAGACCTCCTCTCCCTCCACCGTCGGACAAGGAGAGGGATTTGGGGGAGGATACGGCCTCCCCCTCCCCTATCCGCCCCTCCCTCTCATAAATAGAGGGGGGGGCTGCCCCTCTACCACAACTCCAAACCCTAGCCCCAAGCGCCACCTCCTTGTGTCGCCGTCGCCCTAGCCGCCGCCGGCCACCACCTCCTCCCTCGGCCTCTAAACCCTAGTCGCCGAGGAACCCCTCTACTCCATCCTACTCGCACCGGCTTAGGCAAAGCCCTACGGGATCTCCCCTCTAAACTCCGACACCACACCGTCGTGCTGCCAGAATCGCGAGGAGAGAGCTACAATCTACGCTGCCTGCTGGAACAAGGGAGAGGAAGGTCTTCATCGAGTATCGAACGTGTTATTAACTGCGGGAGCGCTGCCGGAACGCGGTGTCGGAAGGATCGTCTACGCGATCTTGAGATCGGCAAGTGAACGACTACATCACCCACGAGAATCTTCTCTCGTTAACCGCTTTAGAATCTTAAAGGGTGAGTACTCTATCGACTCGTTGCTACAATCTAGTAGATAGATCTTGGCTTGTGTGTGTTCATGCAGTAGAAGTTTTTTGTTTCCCATGCTACGAACCCCTATATTCGAGTGGCGTCGAAGCTGGCTATGACTACTCTGGCGTCGGGTATAAAGAGCATGACTAGGATCACTAGAGAGATCATGGCCTTGACGAGTCGGCTCATACTGCAACCCATGATTTCTTGTTGGTTCTTCGATCGACTTAGTGTTGTTTGGCTAGCTCGTACGTGGTTATCTGGTAGAGCCTCGTATGTGGCCTCAGGTTTTCCCTCCTACCGAGTCGGCTATGCAGCGGCGGCTACGAAGGGCAACAGACCCAGCACAAGCACTCCCTCCCGTGGCTCCCCTCACCGCTGCCACCGCTAGCGCCCGACCGCCAAAGGCGGAGGGCTTGGTGGCACATCGGGTGGATTTTCTGCCTCGGCAGGTTCACAGTGGTGGCGCTCTCGACGACAGACAAAAGAGATGAGCTGGCGATGTTGCGACGGCCTGGCCCGCGGACGCGCGGAGATCACCGGCGACCGGTCGGGTGGGCTTGATCTGGACAGTGCAATGGCTCGATTTGGGACACGCGAGGCCGACCTAGGGAGCGCGGGTCGCGACTGCTGCACATACCTCGTCGGCCTTGGGGGTGATGGCCAGCTATGCTGCGACTGTGGGCACTGTGTTGCTCCTAGGTCGCTGGTGCGCCTGTCGTTTCCTACTAAAACGAAGGTTTTTTGAACCTCCTTCGTCGTTGCTGGGTGGCAGCTAATGGTGTGGGGGCATGTTCGTCCGCATCGATGAATAAAGGTTGCGGTCCTAGGGTTCACACTCGTTTTAGATGAAGATCTACTGGAGGCTTGTCCTCCTTGATCTGGCCAAAGTGCCGAGTTCTGGAAGGATCCGCCGGTGAGATCGCTTGGGCGACACATGCCTGGATATTGCTGAATCAGAAGGGATTCGGTCATGAATTCCCATGTTTTTTCCGACTATTTGGTTTCAGGAGATATATGCGCAAAGCTCTGCTGTCTATTGCCATGATGAGTCATGTCTTGTTGGTTCCATGGTGAAGTCAAATACGAAGAATGGCATGGAAGCCAAGTTTTGAGGACTAGTGCTGGTAGTTCAAGGCTTTGCGTCGATGATAAACTTGCTTGGTGTTTCAGGTTTCATAGCAGCATGCGAGTGGGGAAGTCATCAAAAGAGAAGTTCAATCTTGTATGTTTCCTTCTTGAAGGAAAGTCGCACTTTTTGAGAACTTGGACTTCATGTATTGTCATGATGGTGTTTGCGCTGCTGCTGTAAGGACTGGAACACCATAGCGGGGCTTTTCCTTTTTTTAGCTTCTTCTTTATCAGATCGTGTGCATCCGTACTACCATTAGGATATTGTGTTGTTGCAGAGGTTGGTTGTAATTGGTATCTTTGTAATATTAATATATTCTCTTTATCCAAAATAAAAAGTCCCGTACGTGGGTTCGCTCGATTGTTTCATGGAGGGTACACGAGTGAGGTGCCTACACTATATAGTACTCCCTCGTCCGCAAATAAGTCTATCTTTTAAAAATATTAGATAAAGTAGTTTCCTCTCTTCTACGAATCTTTGCCAATATAAATGAGAGAAGAGAATGATGATTGGTGGATAAGCTGGATGAGAAGAATAGATATTGGAGGATGAAGTGAGCTACTAATTACGAGAAGCTAATTACATTTATTAACTATCTTAATAATATAGATATACATTTTTTTGGGATAAATTTTAAATACTAGGTGTACGCTTATTCACGAAGAGAGAGTACTAGTGAAGAGCTAATTACCGGCCCGAGTCCATACATGATTCACGCTAGAGGCCCAGTCGGATCGAACTGAAATAGCTTACAACACAACGATTCTAAGAGTAGCATAGACTGAAATTGTACCTCCGTCCTAGCGGACAACGGAAACACAATGAAATAGTTAGGCTTTCGGCTAGAGGTGACGGTATTCTTGGCGCGCTGCCTTTTTCCTTTTCACTGAGCGTACAACGAAGATGGCTTACTGAAAATGGTTAAATCAGCAAAAAAAAATTAAAAAATCAACCATCTATCTATCTATCTATCTATCTACTAATTTCTCTAGAGGTAGGTTGGTTCGATACGTTTCCGTCAGCCAAGATTACGCTTTCCCACCGACGCCACCCCGAGTGAAGGAAGAAAGGTCCGTCCGACCTGGTCTTGGTTCTCTTGGCCGGAGGGGACCTGGAGGGCCTATCTTCTACTTCCAGTCCCGATCCAAATCCCAGGAGAGCACCACCTCACCTACTCGATGTACTCCCCTGGTTCTCCTACACCACGCGGCCACGCGCCCCTGCGTCCGACGGCGGCGCCAGGCGGGATCCTTACTTCTTCCATCGCGCCTTGGTGCTCCTCCACGCGCCCACAACGCGCCAGGAGGCCGTTGTGGCGACGCGAGGATCGAGGAGAAGAGAACCAACCAGGTGCTCTGGCGGTGGGGAAGGAATCGAGCTGCTCGGGTCACGTTGTGTGGTGCTCGCGATGGAAGGACTTCGCCGCCATGGGCATCCAGACTCGTTAGGACTGTTTGTCGTCGACACATCGGGCGCCAAGGGATGGCTTGCCGTGGATGCGGTACTACGCTGAATTGCTGCCTCAAGAATTGACTTCTCGTGCTGCGCTCCATGTCTCTAGCGATCTAATTTTGTCTATGGAGATTGAGATCTTGAGATGGTGGTTTTTATTTTGACTGGTCAACGTGCAGATGATATCTTACCTTGCTCACGAACGAGAGTAGTATGTTCAGAAAAAGGAATACGTTAAGGCCTACCTTGCTCACGAACGAGAGTATATACCAGATATCGTAGGTGGTTTTGTAGCAAAAAAAATTTAGCTTATGTAGTAAAACCGACCTTGTCGCGGACTTTCGTCAAAAATTGATGTAGCACATACTTTGCACTATTATAGCAAAAATATAGAAGAAAAATAGCAAAAAAATGCTACTATTGTAGCATCGCCCTGTAGCACTATAGCAAAATCCGCCGACGAGGTTGTACCATCCGCATAGCATCATCAAACGCCTTAGGTAGCATCTTTATTCACTTCTCGTAGCCGTCCGGGACAACGCTCGTAGCATTGACAACAAGGGAGTTGGCCAACAACATCACCATGGCTGCAGCGAGCGAGCGTCGCCTCGTGAGCGCGCGAGAGGTCCTCCATGGAGGACAGCAGCGCGGACCGCAGACATCCTGTGCGCGAAGCTGAGCGTGTTTTCGTCACCTTGTGTGCGACCGTGCAAAGATGGCGGCAATGGCGCAGAGGCGCAACGAGCCGGTGTGTGGTGGCGCGACAATGGCGGCAGCCGCAACACGATGATAGGCGGCGGTTGCGGCGGCAGCGTGCGGGCGCAACAAGCCGGGCGTGCGGTGGCACGACGGTGCGTTATGCGGCAGCGTGTGCTGCGCGCGGCAGCAGCCCGACATCGCGGAGGCGGCAATGCTGCAAACATCAGTTGCGACGGCGTACAGAGGTAGGAGACGAAGAGGAAGGAGATAAGGTTAGGGGTGGGCCCGCTACCCTTTTACCACGACGCGGTCCGCTGTTAGCTATGTGTGGAGGCCCAGACGTTGCGACGCGGAAGGAGCTGACCCGGGGGATCGAATCTTCGATCCCCGGGGAAACAGGATCATCTCCCATATACTAAGATGCGGCCTTGCTATTTCGGGCCTTTGCCAACCGTCGCGCTGTACTAGGCACATATACCGTGTCGTTAGCTGAATTCGTCTATCTGGCACGACACAATATTTTGCAGTGTTTTCTGTTGTATCTGCCCGCTTTGTAGAAATGTTGTCTCGCACTATGTCGAGGGGAAACTTGCAAGTCGAGGTCCACGACGGCACACCATGAATAGTCATGCCAACGCTATAGCCGCTAGATCTAGATCCGGCTGCGCGAGTGAAGCTCAACAAGATGTGCCATCAAAACTGCAACCAACTAATCGTCTCTATGTAGTTCACATGCAACTTTTTATCACACAAATAACGCGTTTGGTTCAGTTATGCAAACGTGAACGCTAACGGAATCGATTCACGGGTGGTAATGGTAATGAAATGAGAAATATTCAAATCCGTTTGGTAACAAACTGGTAACGGAATGAGAAAAATAGGAAAAGAAGACAGCCGGAAAGAGGAGAAGAAGGGGGTTCAGAACAGAGCAAATCCTCAAGCTTGAGGGGAACCATGGCCGAGGGGATCCATGGCGCCAGCAGCTCCTCCCGTTCGGCCGCCTCTCCTTGTGTGCCCTCACGTGGTGCCGTTGGGGTGAAGTAGATGTAGGAGGGCGTGGCCCTGGCTCACACGGCTCGATAGTATGATCTGTTATCGAACGGGTGTAATCAGTAACAATTTTCTGAAGTGGTGGATTTGATTACAGAAAACTTGTTTACGCATAAACTAAACCAAACATATTTTAATGGTATCTAACACGGTAATCAGGCTACATCCCAACCAAACACGTTGAAAATATTTTTGAAGTAAGCAAGTTAAAGAAATACGAGAAAAATATTTTGGTTAAGTTAAATTGTACAAATTCACATCATGCAGAATATCTTCATAAAATATTACCTAATTTATTCTTAATAAGAATTAGTAAGAAAATTGTAAAAGCATAGATATTAGCCAAAACACAACATTAATTCTTTTTCTAAATCTTTTTTCTCCATCTTTCCTATATTTTTTATAACTTCTGGATCTATTTGATGTGTATAACCTCCGTCTAATAGCTTGATGGAACTTTGACATTCATATGCACTAAACAAAATTATGGACCGTGGCAACGCACGGGTATTCAGCTAGTTATATATTAAACATTCAAGCTATCTCATTAAAATCTTTCAGTCCTATCAAATCAGCAATTCCTAGCAAACCTATCCATTGGTGCTTTGATGTTCGTACAGACCACAACGTGGAGGACAGGCACACAACCAAGTCCAATTTCATCTACCCAGAGCCTGGCCGGACCTCAAACGGGCTACCAAATAGGCCCCTGTAGGCCCGAGTCTGTACATGATTAACTTGCAGGCTTGCAGCACTGCCAGAGGCCGAGTCGAATCCTATGTTCTGACGAAAAAAAGAGGCAGGGTCGAACTGAAATAGCGAGCAATGATTCCAAGAGCGGCAGAGATTGAAACTGTACCTCCGTCCTAGCGGACGACGCAAACCAGAGTCTGGCACGTACATACAAACAAGGGGACCAAAATCGGAGAAGCGCGTTAGAGGATCCCAACGTTTTCAGTCCGAAATCCGGACAGTATTTTAGTCCGGACAAAACTAGTTTTCGGTCTAAAAAGGCGATTTTTTGGATTTGGCTAAAATTTAATAAGTTTTGACAAACTTTGAATATAGACGGTTTTGGGAGAATTTTGGGTATAGGCAGTTTTGGGCGAACTTTGGGCGAATACAGAAATATGAGTGAATATAAACGGTTTTGGTCGAATATGGTCGATATGAACGAACTTTTCGAATACAAGCGGTTTTGGACGAATATGGTCGATATGGACGAACTTTGGGTGTTGACTGGGTGGGTTCACACACCGTCTTTTTTTTTTTCAGGCGTTTCCGGGATATTGGGAATGGTCTAGGAAGTCCGGACTAAATTTGGCCTAAATCCGGACGAAAACATGTTCCAAAAACACGACTGGGCTAAAATTCGATGTCCAGACTTAAAATTCGTCCTGAAATCGGCATTCTAGAAACATGAGTGGAGATGCTATTAGTACACTACTAGTAAAGACTACCAAAGATGGACGAACATTCCTCTCAAAAAATAAGATGGACGAACATCACACATACAGTCAGAATTGTACTGTCTGATTGATTCACCTCTGTAAGATTACACACAACGGGAAACCAACCAACACGTACACTCTCGCAACTCACAAGCAGAAACCATGTATAGAGAGAAACAAAACATCAGCGCAGCGCGTCATCTCTGTCCGCTCCGATCAAGTCAGCCTCCTGTACTGTACTACGTAAAATCCTTCTACAGTACCGTCAATGCATCTCAGTCACCCAGGAAGCTGAACGACCGCCGCTCGGTCCGCGGTGCGAGCGTGAAGTTGAGCCCGAACAACTCCTTGAGGGCCTGCCCCGGCTCCACCAGGTCGATCAGCCTCGCCACCAGCGAGGCGCTCTCCCTGACGTGCCCCATGTCGGCCGCCCGCGTCCACACCAGCCGGGACAGCTGGAGCCGTCGCTGCTTGGAGCTCAGGTCGATCCCCCACCTGCTGTACATGTTCTCCTTCTCCTCCCCGCTGGCCAGCTTCTTCAGCATCTGCCTGTGGAGCATGTCCCTCTCCCGTTTCAGGCTCTTCAAACTGCCCACAAAACCGAGCGTCAGCAATCATTCTATCACACACAAACACACACAGGTTTCAGTCACTGTTAGTTTGGGAGCATATCCTAAAATTCACCTGGTTGCGATGGCGGGATTAGCCTCGCCTTCTGCCGCGGCGACGGCGCCGAACGAGGTCAGGATGAAGGACAGTCTCCTGTGCTCCACTTCCATGTACACGCTGTCCGCCGCGTCTCCCTTGAAGAGGAGGAAGAAGTAGGTTCTGTGTACCAGAGACACGTTGCACTCCTGCCACAGCTCGATAATCTCTTGCTGCATTCTCGCGAAATCCGTAGGCCAACGAGAAGGAGACACGGCAGCACTCGGCGGGATTGCGTCTATGCCAACATCTTTCACAGTTTTATTCGGTGATGTATAGTCATCTCTAACCATCTGCTGCTGCTGCTGCTGCTGCTGAAATCACGTACACAAAGATATTAAAACTTACCCTTAATATATTGTAAGCTAATAAACAGATTAGGCGCTAACAGCTACTACAATCTTTGACTAGCCAGCTCCATTTCGTGCAGTAAAAAGCATAACATTATTAGAAGAAAATGAGTGTTGTCGGGATGCAGAGGTACGCTACAATTGGCTACTGAGTCAAGAATGCAAGGAAAATCCATGAAAAGAGAATGTTAATAACATGATTACCTGTTGCTTACATTCCTCAGGCTGGTCCTCATGGTGTTTTTCTGTCTTCTCTTCCAGCTCTGTGACACAACTGATGTCGTTGATACAAACTTCTTCGTCTGCATCACTGGCATTCAGCGCCTTCTCTACTTCATCACTGGTGCTCATGTCCTTGTCTGCTTCATCACCGGTGCTCATGTCCTTGACTACTTCATCACCGGTGCTCGTGTCCATGACTACTTCATCACAGACTACTTCACCTGGAACAGCGCAATGGTCTACCGAAGTGTCATTGTTTTGGCAATCCTCATGTTCTTGATACAGACTTCTCCTAACCTTATCAGGCCTTCTGGGAGGATACCTGAAGATTTCATCAGGTGGTGTCCGTATCGCGGTTTCGGAATCATCAAACCAACTATTCGGAATGATCTTGAAGCTAGCCCTGCAGCTTTGACTTCTCGCCAATGCACTGTCCTTGGAGCTCAATATACACCGCTTTACGGTCAGACATGCTTGAGGGTAAGGTTTACCTATGTCCAAAGAAAGGTTAGGATACAATGTATACGGTTTGACAAGGCTGTCCTCGAAGCTGTCAGATTCACATTGATGAACTTCGACAGGACCTTCTACTGCATTTGATATGATCTCGGCCTGTTGCTCCTCTTTGCTAGGATACATACTGATACGATCTTCCATCTTCTTTGTTATGCTCCCAATTTCCTCCACTTCATCAGGTTGTGGGACAGCGCCTCTAGTGATCTCCTCTACTTCAGGTGTGTGGAGCTTGGTGCCCTCGGAGAGTATGTCAAGTTCCTGGCTTGTGCTTCTTCTGTTCTCATGTATCTCTACGCACTGTACTTCCCTGCAATGGTCTTCGGATGCTTCAGATTCAGTTCTAAAAGCTACTTCCTTCATGTTATATGACTCTGTGCCATCAGAGCTATAGTTGCTTGAAGGGTGCCAAGGTGAAATTGGCTTCCGAACCCTTGTTTGTTGAGGGAGATCCATTGCTTGATTGGGGAATGAAGAGTCATCATGATCAGCGTTAAATGCATATGATCCATCAAACACTGCGTGGCCTTGATCTTGATAAGAACCACCGTAAGTATCTGAAATCGAAAGTGCTTCTTCAGATGCATTTCGCGCAAGAGACTCTGAAGACCGACTATGGACATCCTATCAGAGGAAGGACAGTTCATTAAATGTCACGCGATACAGTTATGCAAAAGGTAATCTGTGTATATGAGAGAGACGGTACCCATCTCTTTGCAGTGCGATCTTCACCATGATCATCAATGTCGCTTTTCAGTAAACAGTTAAGTTGAGACTGAACAGTATCCTTTTCTTCCATCAACTCCCTCAGCTGCTTTTCCAGCTGAAAAACGAATATACAGGTACACTATGATGAAATTGTGCAGTCCTGCGATTACATTGTTTCAAGGGCTGGAAAACTTCAGGTGAGAAAATGTACCTTTTTAATCTGTGCATCCTTCTCTCTCAAAGCTTCATCATGACTAGTGCAGGAGGCTGACTCCGGCACTTTCAGTTCGTTCTCTAATCTTGCAAGCTCTCTCTGTAAATGTTTCAGTAATGCCTTGTCAGACATCACTACATTGACCTTTGCATTTGTAACTACCTCCTTTGCGCAAGTAGCAAACAGAAGTGTATTCCTGGATTGCTCAATATGAGTGTGTGCAGGGCTCATTGTGCAGACAATGGCTGTTCTTGCATTGCCTCCCAAAGAGGAGTGTAATATGCGTGTCAGCTTTGAATCCCTGTAAGGGATATGGCCATTTCTTCCCTTGCTGCAGCAGAAACTTAATAGGGTCATTGATAGAAGAGCATGCAAAATGGTCAGACAGGAGAAATGTCAAACTGTAACACCAAACATAATTCAAAATTATTTTGCCTAGTGAATTCGATAGAAAGAGGAAATATATGCGCAAACTCCTAGAATTTTTAGGACTGGAATCTCTTTATAAAAAGGTAAACCACTGGGATTACAGGTTCTTAATAGAAGACAAACCTGAGTTGGCGAACAACCTTTCCCAGTGTTAGCAAGCTTCGGTTAATATGACTACCTTCTTTTAACCTCATACCAGCAGAAGCAGTCTGAGATGCACGCTCACTTCCTGCTAGGTCAACAAAGTTCTGTCCAGAAGAAGAACCTCAGACTAAGAGATCATGGAAAATGTTATATCAAAAAGTCATGAATATCGAAAGACATTCCATACCACACAAGACACAAGGGTGCTTGATTTGCCTCTTCCTAAATACTGTCTAACAGAGCTTTCGATTGTCTGAAATTAACATAAGCCTGTCAACAAAAGAATATTTAAGGAAGTAATGTAAAACAGATAGTATAAGAGGGGCACCTACCAGCCTGAGTATTTGATGGGACCTAGAACTCGCTTCGTTCAAAGCCGTTTCCCCGATCTCCCTTTGAGCTGTAGCGCAAACTAAATTAGAGCAAAATATAACGAAAAGACAGAACAAGGTGCGTGTTTTGTTTCCAGTAATTTCAGCCCGCACCTTCACACATTGCAAGAAGATCCTTAAGATGATCCTTGTCCCTCAGTGTTTCCTCGGTGAGTTTTTCGACAGTAGTCCCTTTCTGTTTGAATTGAGAGATCAGTATGCAGAGGGTGGAGAAAATGTAAGGAGTTATAGTAAGTTCAAGTAACCTCTGGATCGTCAAGAAGTCTAAGAGGTGTCGTATCATGGCTCAGAAGGTCCCTCACGGCTTCGTTGTATATCTCTATTGCCGAAAATTTGAGCATGAATTCTCTTTCAGGGTGCTGTAGCAATGACAAACAGTGAGACAGTCATCGTCTTTCAAAGGTGAACGAAAACAGCATTCGTGGCACACATACACACACACCTTCTCTATGTAGTCATAGATGTCCATCACACTATACTCAGTAATTCCAGTCATGGTGTAAGTCTTTCCGCTGCTCGTTTGGCCGTAAGCGAATATGCTTGCTGTCAACAAGAACAGATTCATGCGCGAATGTCAGTCGGTTGGCAGCAGTAGCAGTTCATCCAAAAATAAATTAGCGATGTAATGGAGAAACTTATTAGTTTGTCCAGCTCATACCGTTGATTCCACTGACAACTGATAGAGCCACTTCTTTTGCTCCTTCCTCGTAGACCTGCCTTGTGGAGCAATTGGGGCCAAACACCCTGTCTGAAAAGACAAAAAAACAAGAACAGTTTGAGAAATTGACTGCTAAATAAAACCCCGACATGGTTTCAACATCAACACCAGGAATTGTCGCCAAAATTGGCATACATTCTTTGCAAAATCGTGCTATCTTGGTGCTGCTTACCATAGGTGTAGGCGGTGGGGAACATGGCGCGGTCAGGGACGGTGCTGCGGAACATGACGGTGGTGGGGCTGATGCACTCCCAGTCGGAGCTGTCGCCGGACTCCCTGCCGTTGAGCGGCCGCACACGAACGGACACCATGATCCTCTCCTCCTTGGCCTCCACCTTCTCCCATGCTGCCGTGGCCGCCTCTTCATCCTCCCCCGCTCCCATCGCCTTTCTTCCTCCCTGCACCCCTCCACCCAAGAACAGTATCAAAACCTCCCCTCTTTCCCTACAGCAGTCGCCGCCGACCAACACCCCCCTCCCCTGGCATCGAACGGCATTGCAAGAAAGCAGAGCCCAGTCCTTTCTCACAGGCGGAGAAGGACAGGTAAATTTGGTAGGCTGGCCGGTGGCAGGTCCCTGCGGCCGAAAGCGTCGTGTCTGTCGACGGGCGCCGGACGTGGACGGCGATCCGGCGAGACCACACTGCCCGCCCAGACCCAGGTAAGTACGCACCGCCCGACGCGCTCCTTCTCGCACATGTACTAAACTGCTACTGCACGGCTACGGATTATCTTTGGCCGCCGCCGCGTGCTGCGTTGGAGTTTTCCCTGCTGTCGCGAGCCGGCGGACGGACGGGCTATGGTCCCCGCCACGCTCCCGGCCACTCCCTTCAATTTTATTTATTAGCCTCACATGGGATGGGGGAGGAGAGAGAGGGGAACGTTGAAGTACCAAGACTTGTTTCTTTATGCGTACACCCTAGCACATACGCCGCGGAGTAGTAGCCATTACCAACAGAACCAACCACTGATCACATTCCGCGCGAGGAGACGAACATCAGAGCAAGAAGAAGAAGGCAACGCGAAGCAACATTACCTGCTCACGGTCGTGGGGGATGGAAGTGGAAGACGACCAGTGCGAGAGGAGAAGCAATGCAGCGAGTAGCGGAGACCGTGTCGTCTCCTCTCCAGTCCTCTTTGTTGCTGCGAAGAAGAGGAGGGGGAGGAGGGGAATTGGTAATGGTGGAGAGGGAGAGGACTGAGGAGGGTGGTTTCGATGGGAAAAAAATAGAGGAAAAAAGGGGTGGAAACTGGAAAGTAAAAGAAACAGGTGTTTTCTTGCGGGTACAGCGAGACTTTTCCACCGGTAGCAGATAGGACGGTCCATCAGCCAATCACGGTCAAGGGGTAGACGCTTGGGTCCCACGGAGAGTTCCTATGGGCCTACCTTGCCTGTCTTAAGGTCATGTGATGTGTCCCGTTGAACCTGGAACAGTATTCTCAAATACATTTCCCCTAATTAGTACTCAATGTGAGTAGTAGTATAACTTCCCCTCAATTTTTTTTATTAGAACTACTTGTTCTACGGTTTATTTTGAAGCTGAATTAATCGCCTCTTACCTTACCATAATTGATTCAAGAAATTAGAGCTCAAAGAATTATAACTATAAGCTCCTACTAGTCAAACTTTCGGAGGATCCTACATTTCAAGCTACATGCGCGTGAGGCATGAGTCAATGGCCGCGTGTTTTGCGGATTGATCTACCATGACTTGATGTTGTTTATTTTAATTACGATACTTGTAAATTTAGTCTATTTTTGTATTCTCTAGCTACGTGGTTTGTTCATTTTTGTGCATCCTAGTTATACAAAGACCGGGTGTAAACATTACTCAAAGTAATAAAAACGTCTATTTCCAAAATAAATCACGGTGTGGTATTCCTCGAATGGAGGCAGTTGGCGCAGCGACTCTCTTCACTGCTACTGTTGTAATAGTGTCGAATATGTGTATAGGCTACAGTTGGACTTGAACTGTGCGGTAGGGTTAGGTGTTTGAGTCGGACACTTAACCTGGCATATTATATAAAGGCACCAGGAGTAGCCAAAATAGACTGAGACGCAAGACAGGTTAGACACAAGATCGAGTTTCGGGACGGTCCGGTGCTCGTGTGTAACACCGCGGTTCTGAAAAGACCGTGGCTTCTATGTGACATGTCAATCTCTGGATCGGTTCATTGGCCACAATAAAATAAGATGAATAACATAGCAAAATATCCGTGTATCATGAATAACGAAGATCCAGAGTACCATTATTACAATGAAAGCGTAGCCCAAGGCTAGCTCAAATTATTCAGGTAGCGACATAAATAAAGTAAATTCTCCATTCTTCAAATTGCCCACAAGTGAACAAGTGCCGAGTGGAGTACCGTGGCCTATATCGATTAATCAGAATCGGAATAACCTGCAACATGAAACGTAGCAGCCCCGAAGGGTCAATACATAGAATGTATGCCAAGTAGAGCTAGTAAAGGAGACAATAGTACTAACATCTACATGCATATTTGGCAAGTGGAGCTGTGTCTGGCTTGCATTTGCAAATACATTTGTCCTACTTTCATAAACAGTTTTTAATTTTCTTTGAAAAGATCCCAATTAAGTTAACCCAACAATATTAAAACAATTATGAAATTAGAATGAGCGAGAAACATGTCATGGAATCAATATCAAGCAACTCAGATGTCTATAACCGGGGACACGGCTAATCGATTAGATTATACACCTTGCAGAGGTTTGTACACTTTACCCATGTGACTTGGCCAGCCCAGCTCATACCATCACTCTCATTTTGGGTGATGATAGGGAGAAGCCAAGAAGAGACTGTTCGGGAAGTAGCTCCTCAATCCCGACACGCACCGGTCCATCCTACCAAAATTCTGAAGGGTTTCGCGGCATAGTAAATCAAAATTTTCTACGGATGCGAACAGAGGGAAAGCCAAGATCTAATCTAGGAGATGCAATCAACGAGAGAGATTGGATTAGATCTTCATACCCTTGAAGATTCAATGAGCGTTAAATCGAAACGTGGGTGATGTAGTCGTACTCGCTTCTCGTCCTCGCGATCCGATCCGATCTAGCACCACAAGTGGTGGTGCCTCCGTGAGATGCACACGTGCAGCACCTCGACGTCTCCTCCTTCCTCGGACCAGCAAGTATGGTGGAGAGATAGATTGGATCTACAACACGAAGGCGTGGTGTATATGGTGGAGAATTTCTGCAGCAGGGCTTCGCCTACAAACAGTCGGGAGGGAGAGAGGAAAGCTAGCAAGGAGGCTAGGGTTTGGAGGAGAGGTGTGTGGGGTTTGGTGCGCCCCCACCCCTATTTATATAGAGGGGGGCGCAGCCCTAGCCCCTCCCCCAAGCCCAAAGGATAAGGAGTGGGGGGCATGGACTCTCCCCTCTTCTAGAAACCCTATCTCTAGTTTAAACGATTTAAACTCTCTAGGATCGGCTGGGCCCTATGGGGCCTTGTGCCCCTGGCCCAATGCGGCCAGGACACTCCCTCATAGGCCCATGCACCCTCCCGGAAGGTGGGGCCACGTTGGTCCCCTTCCGGAAGGTTCTAGAAGCTTCCGGTACAATACCGATTAACCCGGAACAATTCCGAACTCCAAAAACTGCACTGCCTTATATGAATCTTATTCTCCAGACCATTCCGGAACCTCTCGTGATGTCCCGGATCCCATCCGAGACTCCGAACAAAAATTCATAAACCAATTATCCAATCTATCCTAGCGTCGAGATACGTTAAGTGTGTGACCCTGCAGGTTCGAGAATATGCAGACATGATCTTCTATCAATAATCAACAACGGGGTCTGGGCACCCATATTGACTCCCACACATTCATCGATGATCATATCGGTGTTGGAGATATGCCCTAGAGGCAATAATAAATGTAGTTATTATTATATCTTTGTGTTTATGATAAATGTTTACATTCATGCTATAATAGTATTAACAAGGAAACATCGATACTTGTGTGATTTGTAAACTTAATTTGAAGTCCCTAGTATAGCCTCTATACTTCACTAGCTTGTTGGTTGATAAATGATTGTGGTTTCCCTATCATGAACATTGATATGTTATCAACAACAAGATCATATCGTTAGGAGAATGATATGGTGGACATACTCCTATAGATAAGCGTAGCATAAAGATCAAGTCATTTCAATAGTTCAATTGCTATATGATTTCTGATACATAGTAACCTAATTCCTTCGACCATGAGATCATGCATATCACCTTTACCGGATGGATTCTTTGATGACATCAAACACCACACCGTAACTGGGTGGCTATAAAGGTGGCATTGAGTGTTCGGAAAGTATTGGTTGAGACACATGGATCAAGAGTGGGATTTGTCCATCCATATGACGGATAGATATACTCTGGGCCCTCACGGTGGAATGTCATCCAATTATCTTGCAAGCATGTGACTAGCTCACAAGGGATCACATATCACGGGAACGAGAAAAGAGTACTTATCGGTAACGAGGTTGAACTAGGTATGCAGAGATACCGACGATCATAACCTCGGATAAGTAAACTATCGTGAGACAAAGGGAAATTGGTATCGTATGTAAGTGGTTCATTCGATCGCAAAGTAATCGTAGAAATATGTAGAGCCATATGAATTTCCGATTCCTCTAGTTACTGTTTCGAGAAGTGTCTCGATCATGTCCGCATAATTCACGAACCGTAGGAGACACACTTAAGGATTCGACGTTGTTTGAGTAGTTATGGTATTATGAGAAAGAGACCGAATGTTGTTTGGAGTCTCGGATGGGATCCGGGATATCACGAGGTGATCCGGAATGGTCCGAGAATAAGATTCATATAAGGAAAGTCCGTTTGAGTTCGGGAATGATTCCGTGTTTTCATCGGGAATGTTCTAGAAGGTTCCGGAATGTCCCAAGACTCGAGAGGAAGGGGTACATGAATGTGTCATTGCATATTGGGATGATTGCATCATGTACTAAGTGTTCTCATTGTTCCAAATAAAGGATTAAATTGAATCCTAAATTGAAAAGTCAAATAGCAAGTTTGAAAAGTCAAATGGCTAAAATTGGAAAGAGGAAAGAGGAAGGTGTGGAAAGCAGTTGGGGAGGAGTTCCTCCTCCAACCGGCGTCCCACCTCCAAGCCGAGTTGGGAGGGACTCCTCCCTCCTGGCCACGGACCCTCCACCTATATAAGGAGGCGGGGCTCCTCCTCTAGACACACAAGTCCTCACCTCAAACCCTAGAAAGTCAGCAGCCTCCATAGCCGCCACCACCTAGGGTTTGCCCTAAGCCGACTTGGGGGTCCCCGGAACCCTAGTTGCCGGCTCTAGCCCCTCCTCCTTGGTGTGTCTAAACCCTAGATCGCCGATGAGCTCTCTCATACTCCACCATACTCGCTCCGGCTTAAGGCGAAGCCCTGCGGGATCTCCCCTCTACTTCCGGTACCACGCCGTTGTGCTTCCGGAATCACGAGGAGAGTGCTACAACCTCCGCTTTTCTTTGGAACAAGGGAGAGGAAGGTCTTCGTCGAGTACCCAACATGTGACCGATCAAGGAAGCGCTGCCGGAACGCAGCGCCGGAAGGATCGTCTACGCGATCTTGAGATCGGGAAGAGTACGACTACATCACCCACGAGAATCCGCTCTCGTTAAAAACTTTGGAATCTTCGAGGGTAAGTTATTCCATCGACTCGTTGCTACAATCTAGTAGATAGATCTTGGCTTGTTTGTTTGTATGCGATAGAAATTTTTTGTTTTCCATGCTACGAAACCCTACAGTGGTATCAGAGCCGTGTCTATATGTAGATCTGTTGCACGAGTAGAACACAATGGTCATTGTGGGCGTTGATGCTTTTATTGTCGATTGCTTCTTGTGTACTTTGCATCTTGCGGTATGTTGGGATGAAGCGGCCCGGGCTAACCTTACATGACATCGTTCATGAGACTTGCTCCACGCTTGACATGCAACTTGTATTGCGTAAGTGGCTTTATGGTGCTGTTTCTCCTAGCATAGTTAAGATCCAATTTACAACGGTGATCAACAATTCTAGTATCAATGTTGTGGTTCTTGTTCGTAAGTTAGAACGACACTTATTGAAAGCCCCAAACCACGTAAAATATGGAAAGAAAGTAGAGGCGTCTAACTTTGTTTTGCAGGGTGTCGTGATGTGATATGGCCATGATTGTGATTATATTTGATGTATGCAATGTTCCTTATTGTAAGTTGGCAACGGCGAGCCATATGGTTGTCTTTAATTTATGTTAAGACCCGTGTCTATTCAAAGTAGTTATAATAGTTGAAGCCGGTGGACGACAACCATGGAGAAGCGTCATTGACCTTGATGCAATGCCGGTGATGATGGAGATCATGTTCGTGCTTGAAGATGGAGATCGGAAGCACAAAGAAGAAAGGCCATATCATATCACATATTATTGAATTGCATGTGATGTTAATCCTTTATGCATCTTGTATTGCTTGGTAGACGACGGTAGCATTATAAGATGATCCCTCATGCACATGAATTTCAAGTCATAAAGTGTTCACCCTTAGTTAGCATCGTTGCTAAAGCTTGTTGTTTCGAAGCACCACGTGATGATCGGGTGTTAGATTACGCAAGTGTATACAACGTGAGCAAGCGATTTGCTCATGCGGAAACTAAGGTTTGATCTTGACGAGCCTAGCATGTACAGACATGGTCTCGGAACACGGATCACCGAAAGGTAAAGCATGAATCATATAGTAGATATGATGAACATGACGATTGTTCGCCATTGAAACTATATCGACTCTCGTGATGATCGGTGTTGATGTAGTGGATTTGGTTCGTGTGATCACTAAAACAATGTGAGGGATGTTGTTTTGAGTGGGAGTTCACCTAGTTTAATTTCATTATTAATTTGAACTCAATTTGTCATAAACTTAGTCTAAACTATTGCAAATATGTTGTAGATCAATGGCAGCCCCTACCATCAATTTTAATGCGTTCCTAGAGAAAGAAAAGTTGAAAACAATGGAAGCAACTTCGCGGATTGGTTCCGCAACTTGAGGATTGTCCTCACAATGGTAATTTGACCTATGTCTTTGGATGCACCGCTAGGTGACCACTGCGGTGATGCTCGATGAAGTAAAGAATGTTTACCTCGCTCGGAAGAATCAAGACTCCATAGTTCAAAGGTGCTATCTTGTATGGTTTGGAATCGGAGCTTCAGAAAAGGTTTGAAGAATCAGACCCATATGATATTGTCGAGGATCTCAAATTGATTTTTGAGACTCATGCGGCAATTGAAAGCTATGAGGCTTCTGAAAATTTCTTTAACTGCAAGATGGAAGAAGGCAGCTCCGTCAGTGAGCATGTGCTTAAGATGTCTGGGCACGCAAACAAACTTCAAAGCTTGGGTATAGTGATTCCTAATGCTTTGGGGATTTACCGTGTCCTCCAGTCACTACCACCAAGTTACAAGAACTTTGTGATGAACTACAACATGCAAAACATGAACAAGACGTTGCCAGAACTCTTTGCCATGTTGAAATCTGTAGAAGTGGAGATCAAGAAAGAGCACCAAGTGTTGTTGGTCAATAAGACCACCAAATTCAAGAAAGGCAAGTCTAAGCAGAAGGGACACTTCAAGAAGGGTGGTAAGAAAGTTGCCACGCCGGCGAAGAAGACCAAGGCTGGACCCAAGCCTGATACTGAGTGCTTTCTTGCAAGGAGAAGGTCACTAGCGGAATTGCCCAAAGTACTTGGCGGATCTCAAGAACGGCAACATCAAGAAGAAAGGTATATCGATATACATGTTATTGATGTGTATCTCACTAGTACTCGTAGTAGTGCACGTATTTGATATTGGTTGGTTGCTCATATTTGTAACTCAAACAGTCTTTGCGAATAAACGGAAGCTAGCGAAGAACGAGGTGACGATGCGGCGTGGGAAAGCGGATCAAAGGTTGATGTGATCGCGGTCGGCACGCTACCCCTTCATCTACCATCGGGATTAGTTTTATACTTAAATAATTGTTATTTGGTGCCTGCGTTAGCATGAACATTATATCGGGATCTTGTTTATTGCGAGACGGTTACTTGTTTAAGTCCGAGAATAATGGTTGTTCGATTTATATGAGTAATATGTTTTATGCACATGCACCTTTGATAGATGGTCTATTCTTATTGAATCTCGATAGTGGAAATACACATATCAACAACATTGAGGCTAAACGTTTGAAATCAAGCGATAATTCGACCTATATGTGGCACTGTCGTCTTGGTCACATTGGAGTGAAACGTATGAAGAAACTCCATTCTGATGGACTTCTTGAATCACTTGATTTTGAATCACTTGAAAGATGTGAAGCATGTCTGATGGGTAAAATGACTAAGACTCCATTTTCTGGTATGATGGAGCGAGCTACGGACTTATTGGAAATCATACATACCGATGTGTGTGGTCCAATGAGTGTAGCATCGCACGGTGGTTATCGTTATGTTCTTACCTTCACGGATGACTTGAGTAGATATGGGTATATCTATTTCATGAAACATAAGTCCGAAACTTTCGAGAAGTTTAAGGAGTTTCAAAGTGAGGTAGAGAATCAACGTAACAAGAAGATTAAATTTCTACGTTCTGATCGTGGAGGTGAATATCTAAGTTACGAGTTTGGCGAGCATTTGAAGAAATGCGGAATACTTTCACAATTGACACCGCCAGGAACACCACAGCGTAATGGTGTGTCCGAACATCGTAATCGAACTCTCTTAGATATGGTTCGTTCTATGATGTCACTTACAGATTTACCGCTATCATTTTGGGGTTATGCATTAGAAATAGCCGCATTCACTTTAAATAGGGCACCGTCTAAATCCGTTGAAACGACACCGTATGAATTATGGTTTGGGAAGAAACCTAGATTGTCGTTCCTTAAAGTTTGGGGGTGCGAAGCCTATGTAAAGAAGTTACAGCCGGACAAGCTTGAACCCAAAGCGGAAAAATGCGTCTTCATAGGATAACCGAAGGAAACTATTGGGTATACCTTCTATCATAGATCCGAAGGCAAAATCTTCGTTGACAAGAATGGATCCTTTCTAGAGAAGGAATTTCTCTCGAAAGAAGTGACCGGAAGGAAAGTAGAACTCGACGAGGTTGTCGAACCTTCTCTCGAAATTGCGAGTAGCGCAGCACCGGAAGAAGTTCCTGTGGTGCCTGCACCAAATAGAGAGGAAGCTAATGATGGTGATCATGAAACTTCGGTTGAAGTTGCTACAGAGCCTCGGAGGTCAACGAGAACTCGTACCACTCCAGATTGGTATGATCCTGTTATGAGTGTCATGTTGGTGGACAACACAGATGACCCCGAGACATATGAGGAAGCGATGATGAGCCCAGATTCCAATAAATGGCAAGAAGCCATGAAATCCGAGATTGGATCCATGTACGAAAACCAAGTATGGACTTTGGTGGACTTAGGATGGCGGAAGGCTGTCGAGAACAAATGGATTTTCAAGAAGAAAATGATCTTGATGGTAATGTTCTGTCTATAAAGCTCGACTTGTCGCAAAAGGGTTTCGACAAATTCAAGGAGTTGACTACGATGAGACTTTCTCACCAAGCAAAGCTAAAGTCTGTGAGGATTATGTTAGCAATCGCTGCATATTATGATTATGAGATATGACGGATGGATGTCAAAACGGCATTCCTCAATGGAGACATTGATGAAGAGTTGTATATGATGCAACCCAAAGGTTTTGTCGATCCTAAAGATGCTAACAAGGTATGCAAACTTCAACGATCCATCTATGGATTGAAGCAAGCATCCGAAGTTGGAATCAACGTTTTGATAAGGTAATCAAAAGTTTTGGTTTTATACAAACTTATGGAGAAGCTTGTATTTACAAGAAAGTGAGTGGGAGCTCAGAGCATTCTTAATACTATATGTGGATGACATATTGTTGATTGGTAATGATGTAGACCTTCTTAATAGTGTCAAAGAATATTTGAATAATAGTTTTTCAATGAAGGATCTTGGCGAAGCGACTTACATATTAGGCATAAAGATTTACAGAGATAGATCGAACGCCAAATATCATTGTCTCGGAGTACATATTTGGACAAAGTTCTAAAGAGGTTTGAATGGAAGAAAGCAAGAAAGGGTTCTTGCCCATGTTGCTCAATCGACCTTGAGTAAAACTCAAAGTCGACGTCGGCGTAAGATAGAGAAAGGATGGTAAGACTCCCTATGCCTCAGCCATAGGATCTCTAATGTATGCCATGCTATGTACTAGACCCGACATTGCATATGATGTTAGTTTAACTAGCAGATATCGAAGTGATCCAGAGTGGATCATTGGACGTGATCAAAAACATCCTTAAGTACTTGAGAAGAACTAAGGATATGGTTCTTTCTTATGGAGGTGATGAACACTCGTTGTTAACAGTTACACCGATGCTAGTTGGAACACGATCCGGATGATTCTAAATCACAATCCGGATACGTATTTATTTTGAATGGTGCAGATTAGGCGGAGGAGTGCAAAGCAAAGCGTTGTGGCGATATCTTCAATCAATCGGAATACATGGCTGCTTGAGGCTTCACAAGAAGCAATATGGATGAAAGAGTTCATTACAGGCTGGGTGTGGTTCCTAGTGCTGGACCCAATGTCTATCTCTTGTGATAACATGGGCGCCATAGCCAATGCGCAAGAACCAAGGTCACACAAGAAGTCAAGCACATCAAGCTACGTTTTCACGCTATTCGAGAACATATCCGGGATGGGGATATAAAGATTTGCAAAGTACACACAGATCTGAATGTGGCGGATCCGTTGACTAAACCTCTCCAGGGCAAAACATGACCAACACCAAACTGCCATGGGTGTTCGGTATATTACCATGTAATCTAGATTAGATGACTCTAGTGCAAGTGGGAGACTGTTGGAGATATGCCCTAGAGGCAATAATAAATGTAGTTATTATTATATCTTTGTGTTTATGATAAATGTTTACATTCATGCTATAATAGTATTAACAAGGAAACATTGATACTTGTGTGATTTGTAAACTTAATTTGAAGTCCCTAGTATAGCCTCTATACTTCACTAGCTTGTTGGTTGATAAATGATTGTGGTTTCCCTATCATGAACATTGAGATGTTATCAACAACAAGATCATATCGTTAGGAGAATGATATGGTGGACATACTCCTATAGATAAGCGTAGCATAAAGATCAAGTCATTTCAATAGTTCAATTGCTATATGCTTTATGATACATAGTAACCTAATTCCTTCGACCATGAGATCATGCATACCACCTTTACCGGATGGATGCTTTGATGACATCAAACACCACACCGTAACTGGGTGTCTATAAAGGTGGCATTGAGTGTTCGGAAAGTATTGGTTGAGACACATGGATCAAGAGTGGGATTTGTCCATCCATATGACGGATAGATATACACTGGGCCCTCTCGGTGGAATGTCATCCAATTAGCTTGCAAGCATGTGACTAGCTCACAAGGGATCACATATCACGGGAACGAGAAAAGAGTACTTATCGGTAACGAGGTTGAACTAGGTATGCAGAGATACCGACGATCATAACCTCGGATAAGTAAACTATCGTGAGACAAAGGGAAATTGGTATCGTATGTAAGTGGTTCATTCGATCGCAAAGTAATCGTAGAAATATGTGGGAGCCATATGAATTTTCAGATTCCTCTATTGGTTATTGTTCGGAGAAGTGTCTCGATCATGTCCGCATAATTCATGAACCGTAGGGAGACACACTAAAGGATTCGACGTTGTTTGAGTAGTTATGGTATTATGAGAAAGAGACCAAATGTTGTTCGGAGTCTCGGATGGGATCCGGGATATCACGAGGTGATCCGGAATGGTCCGGAGAATAAGATTCATATAAGGAAAGTCCCGTTTCGGAGTTCGGGAATGATTCCGGTGTTTTCATCGGGAATGTTCTAGAAGGTTCCGGAATGTCCGGCACTCCGGAGGGGAAGGGGTACATGAATGTGTCATTGCATATTGGGATGATTGCATCATGTACTAAGTGTTCTCGCTGTTCCAAATAAAGGATTAAATTGAATCCTAAATTGAAAAGTCAAATAGCAAGTTTGAAAAGTCAAACGGCTAAAATTGGAAAGAGGAAGAGGAAGGTGGGAAATCGAGTTGGGAGGTTCCTCCTCCAACCAGCGTCCCACCTCCAAGCCGAGTTGGGAGGGACTCCTCCCTCCCCTTGGCACCGGCCCCTCCACCTATATAAGGAGGCGGGGCTCCTCCTCTAGACACACAAGTCCCTCACCTCAAACCCTAGAAAGCTGCAGCCCTCCATAGCCGCCGCCACCACCTAGGGTTTTGCCCTAGCCGCCGACTTGGGGGTCCCCGGAACCCTAGTTGTCGGCTCTAGCCCCTCCTCCTTGGTGTGTCTAAACCCTAGATCACCGAGGAGCTCTCTCATACTCCACCATTGTGGCATCCCGCAAAACCACTACTAGAAAATCGCGTTGGATTTGTGCATTGCATCGTCATCATCATGCATCGTTCGCATAAAAACCATGTTTGCAAAGCCGTGTTGTTTTCTAAACGCCCCTCTTATTTTTCAAACATCAAAACCCGGGTCTCCGGAGTTATTTTGTTTGTTGCTATCGGGTTGCAAACGGCCCCATTCAATTAAATAAAATGTTTAATTATTTTTGCGGGGGCAGTCGAACGGGCCAGAACGACCCGAACGACCGCCCCAGAAATAATAAACGGTCCACCTTTCACCTGCCCTTCTTAATCCTAAGTGCACCAACTAGTCTACCCCAACCCACCCTGGCCACCTCACCCCCTCCAACTCAGCGCCACATCAAGATTTCCTCTCCTCACCCAATCACACCACGCCACCTAATCCTACCCTCTCTCTCTCTCTCTCCTCCCTTTCTCTCCCAATCAGTCCCACACACCTCAGACGCACGCACACACACCACAACCCCTGACAAAGACCTTCCACCCTATCCCGCCCGGGTCCCACCGCTGGTCCCACCACCGCCTTGGCTCTTCTTCCTCCCCACCTCCTCTTCCTCCCCTGCTCCCGCTCCGGCACCCCTCGCCCGCCTCCTCCTCTCCTCCTTCCTCCAAAGCCAAGCCGCCACCTCTCTCGCATCCGCCTCAACGCCGCCCGCCCGGCGGTGCCTTCCCCTCACGCCTCACCTCGCGCCTCCAGGCCCTCCCGCTCCTCACCTTGCCCGGCCGCCCAGCGTCGACACGCCCCTCACGCGCCCGGGCTCCCTCGGCCTCTGCGCTGCGCCCTCGCCACGGTGGCCTCGCTCGCCGCCCGCCCGCGTGCTCCCTCTCGCGCCGCCCTCCGCCCTCGTCCTCCGCCATCCGCCCCGGCCGTAGCGCTCGGCGACCCTCGCCTCTGCCGCCCCATCCCAGCGTGCCTTCCCGTCCCTTGCCGCCCGGCCTGGCCTCCTCATGCCGCCCCGCGCCGCCGCTCAGCGGGCCCGGCCTTCTCGCCGCCCTCTGCCCCGTTTCTGCAGCGCGCCGCGGCCCCAACTCCGGCGCGCATCCCGCGGAGCTCTGCTCTCCTTCACCGCGGTGTCCTCCCTGCGACCTCCATCTCCGGCAGCCCCTGGCGCTCCTGTTGTCGGCCCCTCCACCCGCTTGGGTCGCCGCCCTGCAGGCCCCGCCGACCTGCATGTCCTCTTCGCCGGCCGCAGCGGTCCTTCCTCGGCGTCCTCCTTCCCTCGTGTGGTCCTCGTCCTCCTCCTTGGGCCCCTGCTCGCCTCCGCCAGGGACTTCCTCAACCCTGCTATCGTCAACGGTGCTGCTCTACTGTTGTTGTGCTACCCGGAACCCGGCATGTGGAGATACGGGTGTGTTCTTAGGTTGGAGTGAGGTCAACCGAAGAATACGGAATCCCCTGAAGGTTGTCGTCTCCGGTATTCCTCAAGACCTACCGTCGTCCCGAAGCCACTGGTTCAAGTTCTACTTCATGGGACCAAGTACGACATCGACAATGTAGTCGTCGAACCCGTTTTCTCCCTCTCGGAACAACAAGCACTTATACACGGAGTCCGAAGGTCAAGACCGGCCGAGACGCTAAGTTGTACAAGGACCACCGACAACGAACCCGCCGGTACCCCAAGATCTCCAAGTACCGACGACCGCGGATGCGACAAGATCGTCGCTCGGACGCCAAGACCGCCACATGGAACGACAAGCACTTCACCACGGATACGCCAAGTACTTCCTCGGGAACGCCAAGATCTACCGGCGACTCGAACGCCAAGACCGATGCGATGGCGCGGACCCGACAAGATCCTTGCAACGACAAGAACGACATCTACCGGGGCGAATCCGATGCCCCGACGCCAGACCAAGTGCTTCCCCCCCGAATGCGCCAAGACCTACCCGTTATCCGAGAATGATCCCGTCGAGACCGATCCGTCGAACCCTGGACCCCGAGACCGGACCCTGGACCCTGTCGAACCCCGAACCCCGGAACCCTAACAAGATCGCCGAACCCTAAATGTGTGCCCCTTTTCCCTCGATACCCTATTTTATAAATGCATAATACAACTTGTCGCATAATAATTGTCATTCTTGCATGCATACATTCATGTGGTTTGGGGGCCTTATGCCGATTCACCTAATAATTAAATATGGGGCCCATATGCGGGCAAATCTAGTCTCATATCGGCCTCATTTAAATTTGTGTAGCGAACCCGATAATATCTTCTACCGTGTTAAACAACATTTAAATTGCGGGGTTCTAAACAACTTGAACCATTTAACTAACTGTCGGGACCCCGGTTCCGCTTAATATGACCTAATTGCATCGCACCTTGCCATGCCATGCATCATACATGCATCATGCCGATCTTCTGCCATCGTCTTAAATATTGCATCCGGTGTTCCTTCTAGTGTTTTGCTTCTTCGCGGATAAGGCCGTTGAGTAGATGTGAGCTTCGCCCGATCTTCGGGGAAAACCTTCGACAATGTTTTCAGGCGAGCATCTCCCCCTTTCTACCTATCTTACTTTTATAGTCTTTATTCCCTCCTGTTGATCTATTGCTACCTGTGTTGCGATGCTTTAGTTTCCGTACCTGTGATATCCCTTGCAGCCTTATATTGCCTTGGACACACCCTATTACCTGTTGTTTGGTAGATAGTTGGACTTGCGCGTCGTAGTTGCTTGCTCAAGTGCCGATGTGTGTCGCCATATGCCACGATTGTGATGTATTGCCGCATGTTGATGTTGGAGATGAATTCTAGTTTTACTTATTGTTCACTTTACTTTCTGTTTAACAACTAAAATTGAATAAGCGGAGGCATCGGTGGGTGATAGATAATATTTGGTTTCGAACGCCACTTGTGTCCGTAAGACCCCGAGTACTTGATACTGTTCCTTGATTTTTTGCGCTATCCACATCCGGAGGTATATGGGACCCCCGAGCGAGCTTGATTCATTCTTATTTCATGGGGCCACAAACTAGTTTGAGGTTTTATTACGATCCTGTACTTATGCCATGCTTTATCGCTTTATTTACGATTGTGCGAGGTAACCTTTGTCTTATTTAGGTAAACGGGATGTTTTGCGGTATCGACGGTCCCGATTGGGGACCTGGCATCGTTACTGACCATCGACGTAAACCTTGAGTCCGTCTCGAGCTTGCTTACTCCGTTGGGTATACTCAAGGGTGGCCCCTGAAATATTTCTCAATCTGTGATTGTTCGATCGTGAAAGCCTCGTTGGGTTTTGTTTTGGTTTTTCCGAGGTCGATCGAGCGTGTTGCTATTGGTGCACCGCCGGGTTAAACTTTCTAAAGCCGTGTCCATGGATATGGACGACTTGGAGCACAAGATTCTCGATCATAGACAAGCATAACTAAAGTTTACCGCTATAAATTTGACTTATAATGACTAGTAATCAGCTCCACTATAACGGAATGGCTAAATAATACCCCACAATTGCTTGTTTGGTTGTCGCTACATAATTGTATATGACTAGTAAGTATTGCAACTACAACGAATTGGCTGAATAAAAGTACCAACAACCTATGGGTTTCGGGTTTATCTCATGCTATCTCAGATTTGATTAGTAATTACCGCAACTATAACGGAATGGTTAACTAAAAGTGCCCACGCTTACTTTATCGTGATGATTATCTAAACCTGACTAGTAATGCCGCAACCATAATCGAATAAGTAAACCGCCAACCGTGAGTTCTTGGTGACTTCCTCGGTGTCGAGGGGAAACACCAGATGGGTTTGTTTGGTGATAGCTTCGTTGGATCCGAATAGGTCTTTCTTATCCTCTCGATATCCGCCAGCTTGTATCGAGTCTCTATAGGTTGTGTAGTGCATGCTGCCGCTGCCGCCACCCACCATACCTATGTAGGCGAGGACCGTGAATTCTAGCCTCGCTGTCATCGCCTCGATCGACGCTCCTTCTTTTCCTTTGCCCTTTGTCGGCACCCTTTTGTTTAAGCAGGTTTTGAGATCGACGTTAGTGGTTACCCTTCCGCTTGGCTCAAGGTGGTTATGGACGCCATTGGTTATTCTTCGTGGCTCTTAGCCCCATTTGTTTCTTGTCCGTAGTCGGACGCCTATCGCTTTTCAAGGTGATTTGGATCTTTGTATATTATATCGTATTCTTGACTCTTTGAGTCGCTATTATATATATCTGCTCGTGGGTCCCATCGAGGACTGTTGTGTAATGTTATTACTTCGCTTTCCACCACGAAAGTGCTGGTGGCACCTTTGAATCGCTTCTATGCGGGTTTGGCGAATTTTGCTCAAACTTGCATAGGTCCGATTCTCGAGGGTGTTACTGAGTGGTATCGAGCTCAGCAGCTGCGATACCCCACAAGTCCAAATTTCGAGGATAACCTAGCTAACGGCCGAAGTAGAGTGTCAAAACTATTTTGCAAAATCGGTTGGATAGTTCTGATTAGGTCTGATTTTACTCCTTACCCCTCTGCTATTCCCTCTTATCTCTACGTGTTTTGAATCCGCTCTCTTCTTTTTCTTCGAGTCCAGGATTTCTCGTGGTTGGGTTCCGTCGTACCTTCAGGGTTTCGCTTTCTCCCTTTTTGTCACGGAGGCGCTACGATCATCAATCCGCAACTTGTTTGTTGTACCCTTCATCCAATCTTCTGTCCTTGAGCTCTTTATCCATATGTGCTCCTTGCTGGATATCAGTGTCGTGAAAAACATATGAGAAGGACGAGCTTTGGTGAAGTTGGGGTTAACCTTGAGCATGTGTTGTTCATGCCAATGGAACCATCGCGGAATCTAATCATTGTGTCTTTCATACGATTTCTGCTGGCATTAACCCTTTGTTCCGGGTACCGACTATGAAGATCTTCAGTCTAAATTCCGAGAGTTGGTTGCCTAATCCGCTTATTCGTGTGCAGAGTAATGGTTTGAGTGTGGGATGGATTAGCTACCCTACCACTGATCTTATCATTCGCTCTTGTACGTCGAGGCAGTGGATCCAGCAATTTACTCCGTCCACGGAAGTTAGGGGTGGCTTTATTTGCGATACCTCTACCTTCGACCTTTTGTTCCCGGAGTGTTCACTCAACGATCAGGAACAACGACCCTTTGTTGGTGGTGTCGCCGTTTTCCAGATGAAGAAGGAACCCTCGTTAGTGGTGTCGCGAGGATCTACACAAAGCGAGAAGACGGAGAACGCCGACCTTCCTTCCGGTACCATGAGGCGGATCTCGAGGGCGAGATCCATTGTTAGTGGTGTCGAATTGTGGCATCCCGCAAAACCACTACTAGAAAATCGCGTTGGATTTGTGCATTGCATCGTCATCATCATGCATCGTTCGCATAAAAACCATGTTTGCAAAGCCGTGTTGTTTTCTAAACGCCCCTCTTATTTTTCAAACATCAAAACCCGGGTCTCCGGAGTTATTTTGTTTGTTGCTATCGGGTTGCAAACGGCCCCATTCAATTAAATAAAATGTTTAATTATTTTTGCGGGGGCAGTCGAACGGGCCAGAACGACCCGAACGACCGCCCCAGAAATAATAAACGGTCCACCTTTCACCTGCCCTTCTTAATCCTAAGTGCACCAACTAGTCTACCCCAACCCACCCTGGCCACCTCACCCCCTCCAATCCTGGAGCGCCACATCAGCATTTCCCTCTCCCTCACCCAATCACACCCTGCCACCTAATCCTACCCCTCTCTCTCTCTCTCCCTCCCTTTCTCTCCCCAATCAGTCCCACCCCACACACCCTGCACGCACGCACACACACCACAACCCCCCTGCCGACAGCACCTTCCACCCTGTCCCCGCCCCGGGTCCCACCGCGGGTCCCACCACCGCCCGGCTCTGTTCTTCTTCCTCCCCACCTTCTCCCTCTTCCTCCTGCCTTCCGCCTGGCACCTCGCCTCCTCCTCTCCTCCTTCCTCCAGCGCCAAGCCGCCACCTCTCCGCATCCGCCTCAACCGCCTCGCCGCTGGTGCCTTCCCCGCCTCACCACCCTCTCGCCCAGCCCTCCCGCTCACCTCACCTTGCCCCGGCCGCCCCAGCCGACACCGCCTCACGCGCCAGGCCAGCTCCTCGGCCTCTGCGGCAAGGCTGCCGCCGGTGGCCCTCGCCCGCTGCCGCCCACGCCGCCCTCGCCCGTCTGCCCTCGTCCTCCCGCCGCCATCCCGCCTGAGCCCGGCGGCCTCCGTAGCCTCGCCTAGCGCCTCCCATCCCTGCAGGTTTTCCCGTCCCTTGCCGCTGGGCCTCCTCGCATGCCGCCGCTCCTGAAGGCCGGCCTTCCGCCCTTGCCCGGTTCTGCCTGCGCGCCATGCCCCAACTCCGGCGCGCATCCCGCGGAGCTCTGCTCTCCTTCACCGCGGTGTCCTCCCTGCGACCTCCATCTCCGGCAGCCCCTGGCGCTCCTGTTGTCGGCCCCTCCACCCGCTTGTCGCCGCCTGCAGCCCCGCCGACCTGCATGTCCTTCGCCGCGGTCCTTCCTCGGCCCTCCTTCCCTCGTGTGGTCCTCGTCCTCCTCCTTGGGCCCCTGCTCGCCTCCGCCAGGGACTTCCTCAACCCTGCTATCGTCAACGGTGCTGCTCTACTGTTGTTGTGCTACCCGGAACCCGGCATGTGGAGATACGGGTGTGTTCTTAGGTTGGAGTGAGGTCAACCGAAGAATACGGAATCCCCTGAAGGTTGTCGTCTCCGGTATTCCTCAAGACCTACCGTCGTCCCGAAGCCACTGGTTCAAGTTCTACTTCATGGGACCAAGTACGACATCGACAATGTAGTCGTCGAACCCGTTTTCTCCTCTCGAACATCAAGCACTTATACACGGAGTCCGAAGATCAAGACCGGCCGAGACGCTAAGTTGTACAAGGACCACCGACAACGAACCCGCCGGTACCCCAAGATCTCCAAGCACCGACGATCATGGATGCGACAAGATCGCCGCCGACGCCAAGACCGCCACATGGAACGACAAGCACTTCACCACGGATACGCCAAGTACTTCCTCGAACGCCAAGATCTACGGCGACTCGACGCCAAGACCGATGCGATGGCGCGGACCGACAAGATCCTTGCAACGACAAGAACGACATCTACCGGGGCGAATCCGATGCCCCGACGCCGCACCAAGTGCTTCCCGAATGCGCCAAGACCTACCATATCCGAGAATGATCCTGTCGAGACCGATCCGTCGAACCACGGACCCGAGACCGGACCCTGGACCCTGTCGAACCCCGAACCCCGGAACCCTAACAAGATCGCCGAACCCTAAATGTGTGCCCCTTTTCCCTCGATACCCTATTTTATAAATGCATAATACAACTTGTCGCATAATAATTGTCATTCTTGCATGCATACATTCATGTGGTTTGGGGGCCTTATGCCGATTCACCTAATAATTAAATATGGGGCCCATATGCGGGCAAATCTAGTCTCATATCGGCCTCATTTAAATTTGTGTAGCGAACCCGATAATATCTTCTACCGTGTTAAACAACATTTAAATTGCGGGGTTCTAAACAACTTGAACCATTTAACTAACTGTCGGGACCCCGGTTCCGCTTAATATGACCTAATTGCATCGCACCTTGCCATGCCATGCATCATACATGCATCATGCCGATCTTCTGCCATCGTCTTAAATATTGCATCCGGTGTTCCTTCTAGTGTTTTGCTTCTTCGCGGATAAGGCCGTTGAGTAGATGTGAGCTTCACGATCTTCGGGAAAACCTTCGACAATGTTTTCAAAGTAGCATCTCCCTTTCTACCTATCTTACTTTTATAGTCTTTATTCCCTCCTTGATCTATTGCTACCGTGTTGCGATGCTTTAGTTTCGCATGTGATATCCCTTGCAGCCTTATATTGCCTTGGACACACCCTATTACCTGTTGTTTGGTAGATAGTTGGACTTGCGCGTCGTAGTTGCTTGCTCAAGTGCCGATGTGTGTCGCCATATGCCACAGTTGCTGATGTATTGCCGCATGCTGATGTTGGAGATGAATTCTAGTTTTACTTATTGTTCACTTTACTTTCTGTTTAACAACTAAAAATTGAATAAGCAGAGGCATCGGTGGGTGATAGATAATATTTGGTTTCCGAACGCCCACTTGTGTCCCGTAAGACCCCGAGTACTTGATACCTGTTCCTTGATTTTGCGCGCTATCCACATCCGGGAGGTATATGGGACCCCCCTGAGCCAGAGCTTGATTCATTCTTATTTCATGGGGCCACAAACTAGTTTGAGGTTTTATTACGATCCTGTACTTATGCCATGCTTTACTGCTTTATTTACGATTGTGCGAGGTAGCATAATCTTCGCTTAGGTAAGCGGGATGTTTTCACAGTATCGACAGCCCCCGATTGGGGACTGCCGTCATTCAGACCATCGACGTAAACCTTGAGTCCGTCTCGAGCTTGCTTACGCTATGGTATACTCCAAGGGTGGCCCCTGAAATATTTCTGAATCCTGTGATTGTTCATCGTGAAAGCCTCGTTGGGTTTTGTTTTGGTTTTCCGAGGATCGAGCGTGTGTTGCTATTGGTGCACCGGCCGGGTAAAACTTTCTGAAAGCCGTGTCCGCGGATATGGACGACTTGGAGCACAGTATCTCGATCATAGACAAGCATAACTAAAGTTTACCGCTATAAATTTGACTTATAATGACTAGTAATCAGCTCCACTATAACGGAATGGCTAAATAATACTGCCCACAATTGCTTGTTTGGTTGTCGCTTGCGACAATTGTATATGACTAGTAAGTATTGCAACTACAACGAATTGGCTGAATAAAAGTACCAACAACTGCTGGGTTTCGGGTTTATCTCATGCTATCTGTATTTGATTAGTAATTACCGCAACTATAACGGAATGGTTAACTAAAAGTGCCCACTGCTTACTTTATCAGGATGATTATCTAAACCTGACTAGTAACTGCTGCAACCATAACTGAATAAGTAAAACTGCCAACCGTGTGAGTTCTTCGGCTGACTTCCTCGACTGGTGTCGAGGGGGAAACACCAGGATGGGTTTGTTTGGTGATAGCTTCAGGTTGGATCCGAATAGGTCTTTCTTATCCCCCTCTGATATCCGCCAGTTGTATCGAGTCTCTATAGGTTGTGTAGTGCATGCTGCCGCTGCCGCTCAGTCCACCATACCTATGTAGGCGAGGACCGCCGAATTCTAGCCTCGCCGTGTACTGGCCTCAGTACTGACGCTCCTTCTTTTCCTTTGCCCTTTGTCGGCACCCCTTTGTTTAAGCAGGTTTTGAGATCGACGCCGTTAGCGTGGTTACCCTTCCGCTTGGCTCGCAGGGTTATGGACGCCATTGGTTATTCTTCGTGGCTCTTAGCCCCATTTGTTTCTTGTCCGTAGCTGGACGCCTATCGCTTTTCAAGGTGATTTGGATCTTTGTATATTATATTCGTATTCTTGACTCTTTGAGTCGCTATTATATATATATCTCTGCTCGGGTCCCATCGAGGACTTGTGTAATGTTATTACTTCGCTTTCCACCCGCACGAAAGTGCTCGGAGCACCTTTGAATCGTTTCTATGCGGGTTTGAATTTTGCTCAAACTTGCATAGGTCCGATTCTCGAGGTTACAACCATACTCGCCTCCATAAGCCTCGGGAGCTCCCTCTACTTACCACGCCGTTGTCTTCGGAATCACGAGGAGAGTGCTACAACCTCTCCTGCCTTTGGAACAAGGAGAGGAAGGTCTTCGTCGAGTACCGAACGTGACCGATCATGAAGCGCCGCTTAACGCAGCTTGGAAGGATCGTCTACACGATCTTGAGATCGGGAAGAGTACGACTACATCACCCACGAGAATCCGCTCTCGTTAAACACTTTGGAATCTTCGAGGGTAAGTTTTTCCATCGACTCGTTGCTACAATCTAGTAGATAGATCTTGTCTTGTTTGTTTGTATGCGATAGAAATTTTTTGTTTTCCATGCTACGAAACCCTACAATCGGATGAACCACGATGCCAGGATTCAATCAATCCCATATATATATTCCCTTCGTCTCGCGATATTTTACTTGCCCGAGATTCGATCGTCATCATGCCATACCTAGTTCAATCTCGCTCACGAAGTACTTTACTCGCTCAGAATCCGATATCACTTTGTGATTAACTCCTTAACCACATGCTTGCAAGCGGTGTTGATATCGACACGAGGGCCCAAGTATATCTCTCCGACTTGGGAGGGACAAATTCCATCTCGATACATACAACCCAATGATACTTTCCGATCACCGAGAGACACCTTTATGATCACCCTCTCATAGGATGACGCTTGATGACCTAAAAGCTTTCTTCCGGTATCAGGAGTTGCATTATCTCATGGTCTAAGGAATACAATATTTGACATAGGAAAAGCTTCGCAAAGATGAACACGATGAACGATCTAATTGCTTCGCTTAGTTTGGTCTCATCCATCATATCATTCTCCCAATGATATGATCTCATTATCAATTGACAACTCATGTCTATGGTTAGGAAACCTTAACCATCATTGATCAATGAGCTAGTCCTTAGAGGCGTACCAGGACACGGTGTTGTTCACAAACCACACAAGTATTAATGTTTCCGCTTAATAGAATTCTAGCATGGAATATAAACTTTATCATGAACAAGAATTATAATAATAACATCTTTATTATTGCCTCTAGGGCATAATTCCAACAGTCTCCCACTTGCACTAGAGTCAATAATCTAGTTTACATCTGACAACAATCTCACACCCATGGCACTGAGGTGTTGATCATGTTTTACACGTGGAAGAGGTTTAGTCAATGGATCTCGACATTCAGATCCGTATGTACTTTGCTAATCTTCAGATCTCCATCTGCTATATAATCTCGGATCATATGAAACTTGCGGTTGATATGCTTGGTCTTTGGATGATATCTTGGTTCCTTAGCGAGTGCTATGGCGCCGGTGTTGTCACACAATATCTCCAAGGTCCAATGCACTTGAACCACGCCAAGCTCGATGATGAAGTTTCGATCCAAACTCCTTCACTTGACGCTCAAGCAGCAGCCATGTATTCCGCTTCCACCAGATCCCACGATCACGCTTTGCTTGCGACTTCTCCACTCACAGCCCTCCATTCAAAATATAAACGTATCCGTGCGAGATTTGGAATCATCCTTGTCGGTGTTGAAACTAGCATCGACGTAACCTTTACGACAAGTCGCTCATCACCCCATAGACTAAGAACATTTCTTTAGTTCTATTTAGGTACTTTAGGATGTTCTTCACGGCTGTCCAAAGGTTCCACTCGATCACTTTGATATCTGCTCGTCAAACTAAGAGCATTGGACACATCCGTCTAGTACAAGATGGCATACATGATGGAACCTATGGCCGAGGCATAAGGCACTTTGCTCATAGCTTCCCTATCATTTACCGTAGGACACCGATCCTTGCTCAATATCTTACCTGACAACATAGGCACTGAACCTTTCTTTGCCTTATCCATTCTGAACCTTTTCAGAACTTTGTCTAGGTATGTACTCTGGCTTAAAGCTATCAGGCATCTTTGTCTATCTCTATAGATTTTGATGCCCAATATATAAGCAGCTTCACCTAGGTCTTTCATTGAAAAACACTTGTTCAAATAACTCTTCACATCGTTAAGCATGTTGATGTCATTTCCGATAATCAATATGTCATCCACATACAGTACCAGAAACGTCACCGAGTTCCCACTCACTTTCTTGTAGATACAAGCTTCGTAGCAATTTGGAACAAATCCAAAACTCTTGATCACTTGATCAAAACGAAGGTTCCAACTCCGGATGCTTGCTTCACTCTATAAATGGAACGCTGAAGTTTGCATACTTTACTAGCATCCTTAGGATCGACAAAACCTTCGGGTTGCATCATATACAACTCTTCATCAATGTTCCCATTGAGGAAAGCAGTCTTGACATCCATCTGCCATATTTCATAATCATGAAACGCAGCAATTGCTAATAAAATCCAAATGGACTTAAACATCGCTACGGGAGAGAAAGTCTCATCGTAGTCAACACCTTGAACTTGTCGAAAACCTTTTGCGACAAGCCGTGCTTTATAGATGGTAACATTACCATCCGCGTGCTTTTCTTCTTGAATATCCATTTGCACTCAACGGCCTTTCGGTCGCTAGGAGGATCCACCAAAGTCCATACTTGGTTTTCGCTCATGGATCCCAATGGATTTCATGGCTTCCAGCCATTTCTCGAGTCCGGGCTCATCATCGCTTCCTCATAGTTCGTAGGTTCACCGCCTTCTACCAATAAGACAGTCAAGACAGGTTGCCGCACACCAGAGGGGCACGTGACCTTGTCGACTGCGACGTTCAAGATGAGAGATCGTCCAAGCTTCATGATCCTTGTCATTAGCTTCCTCTATCGTTGGTGCAAGCACTGGAACAATTTCAGTCTTTGCGCTACTCTCCATTTCAAGAGAAGGTTCAATAACCTCGTCTAGCTCTACTTTCCTCCCACTCACTTCTTTCGAGAGAAACTCCTTCTCAAGAAATGAACCGTTCTTTGCGACAAACACTTTGCCTTCAGTTCTGTGATAGAAGGTATACCCAATAGTTTCCTTAGGGTATCCTATGAAGACGCATTTCTCCGCTTTGGGTTCGAGCTTGTCCGGCATCAACTTCTTGACATAAGCTTCGCATCCCCAAACTTTAAGAAACGACAACTTAGGTTTAGTACCAAACCACAGTTCATACGGTGTCGTCTCAACGGATTTAGATGGAGCCCTATTTAAAATGAATGCAGCGGTTTCTAATGCATAACCCCAAAATGATAACGGCAAATCAGTAAGAGACATCATTGATCGGACCATATCTAATAGGGTTCGATTCCATGCTCGAACACACCATTGCGTTGTGGTGTTCCGGGTGGCGTGAGTTGTGAAACGATTCCACTTGCTTTAAGATGCGTGAGAAAATCATAACTCAAATATTCACCTCCACGATCAGATCGTAGAAACTTAATCTTTCTGTTACGATGGTTCTCCACTTCATTCTGAAATTCCTTGAACTTTTCAAATGTTTCAGATTCATGTTTCATTAAATAGATATACCCATATCTACTTAAGTCATCGGTAAAAGTGAGGAAATAGCGATATCCACCACAATAAACACTCATCGGTCCGCATACATCGGTATGTATGATTTCCAACAAGTCCGTTGCTCGCTCCATCATACCGGAGAACGGGGTTTTGATCATCTTGCCCATGAGGCATGGTTCGCATGTGTCAAATGATTCAAAATCAAGATACTCCAAAAGTCCATCAGAATGGAGTTTATTCATGCGCTTTACACCAATATGACCTAGACGACAGTGCCACAAATAAGTAGTATTATCACTATCTACTTTGCATCTCTTAGCCTCAATGTTATGGATGTGTGTTTCATCCCTTTCGAGATTTAGAAGAAATAAACCATTCACAAGAGGTGCATGACCATAAAAGATGTTACTCATATAAATAGAACAACCATTATTCTCCGATTTAAATGAATAACCGTCTTGCAATAAACACGATCCAAAAATAATGTTCATGCTCAACGCAGGCACATAATAACACTTATTAAGGTTTAAAACTAATCCCGAAGGTAAAACTAAGGAGAGCGTGCCGACGGCCATCACATCAACTCTTGATCCGCTACAACGCGCATCGTCACCTCATCCTCGCAAGCCGCTCATTCCGTAGCTCTGCTTTGAGTTACAAATATCAAGAATCGAACCGGTATCAAATACCTGCACTACAACGAGGGCTAGTAAGGAAAACATCAATAACATGTATATCAAATATACCTTTGATGGTGCCAGCTTTCTTGTCCGCTAAGTACTTTGACGATTCGCTTCGATGACCCTTGTCCTTGCAATAGAAGCACTCGGTCGGGCTTAGGACCGGACTTGAGCTTCTTCTCAAGAGGGCATTGCGCTTCACGCCCTCTTCTTGAAGGGTTTCTTTGCTCCCTTACCTTTCTTAAAGGAGGGCTTGTTGACCATCAACACATGATTATCCTTCTTGATGTCCACCTCCAGCCTTTATCTTTGCAAAGAGCTCGGTGATCGATCGGTGGAACCAATCTGATTATGAGTCACTACAAAACTTTTGTAGCCGGAGGGAGTGATTGCAGAACCACATCAATCTTGAGCTCCTCCGAATCGTGCATTCCAGTTGCTCAAGGCTGAGTGTAGCCCGACATCTTTATGGCGTGCTCACTAACGGAACTCCTTCCTCCATCTTGCGCTTAAAGAACTTCTGAGATCTCATATCTCTCGAGCGGGCTGAGTCTGAAACATGGTTTTCAGATCCTCGAGAATCTCGAAGGGCCCGGGATACTCTTCAAAACGATTTTGAAGCTCCGGTTCCATAGCAAACAACATGGTGCTCTTAATCACACCATAATCATCTTTGCGCGAATGATAGACAGCTTTCATCACCGGTAGCGATTGCGTGGGGTCACCTAACGCTTTCCCAAGGACATAGTCCTTTTGTCCGCCAGAGAATGATTCTTAGATTGCGGAACCAATTGGTGAAGTTAGACCCATTGTTTCTAAGCTTTTCCTTCTCAAAGAAAAACGTTGAAGTTGAAGTTGGACTTGGCCATGTGATCTACGATTTGCAAGTACAATTTAGACTATGTTCATGATAAATAGTTCAATTTAATCAAATTACTAGATGAACTCCCACTAAATTCAACATCCCTCAAGTTGTTTAGTGAACACGATCCAAATTCACCACACCTAATCCGATCATCACGAGAAGAGATGTGGTTTCAATGGTGGACAACAAAGTGTCGATCATATCACTCATATGACTCATGCTTAACCTTTCGGTTCTTGTGTTCCGAGACCACGTCTGTACATGCTAGGCTCGTCAAGCTAGACCCAAGTATTTCCGCGTGTGCAAAACTGGCTTGCACCCGTTGTATGTGAGCGTAGAGTCTATAGCACCCGATCATCACGTGATGCTTGGACACGACAAACTTTCGCAACGGTGCATACTCGGGGAGAACACAGTTTTTATCTTGATCTTTAAGTGAGGAATCATCTTATAATGCTACTGTCGCGATCTAAGCATAATAAGATACATAAAAGGATAAACATCACATGCATATAACTTTATGTGACATGGTATAGCCAATCTTCAAGAATGATCTCCATCTTGTGCTCCGCATGATCTCCATCACTCCACCATGATTGCCTCCACCACGAATAGCAACTACAACTATTGCTAACTACTTAGCGATAAAGTAAAGCTATTACATGGCGTATAAGAAGTTGACTCGCAGGTCATACACAATTATAAAGACAACCGTATGGCTCCTGCCGGTTGTGTACTCATCGACATGCAAGTCGTGAAACATTACAAAACATGATCATCGCATACAATATACACATCACATCTTGGGCCATACCATATCACAGAAAACACTCCCTGCAAAAACAAGTTAGACGCCTCTACTTTGTTGTTGCATGTTTTACGTGGCTTATGGGAGTAGATGCTAAGAACGATTCTTACCTACGGGAAGCCACAACGGTGATATTATGGTTGCCAAACTCCAGTGTTAATCCCATGACAACTATAGTGAGAGAAATTGACATCCACCAGCCGCATGTGTGATACAAGCCACACGTCAAGTGTGGAGCCGGTCTCACGAACGACGTCGCGTAAGGTTGGCCTGGACCGCTTCAATCTCACTATCCCGCTTCATAAGAAGAACACAAACAAGAGGCTTGCAACAGAAAACATCAACGCCCGCAACAACCATGTTGCGTTCTACTCGTGAAACACATCTACGCATAGATCTAGCTCTGATACCACTGAAGGGTTTCGCGGCATAGTAAATCAAAATTTTCTACGGATGCGAACAGAGGGAAAGCCAAGATCTAATCTAGGAGATGCAATCAACGAGAGAGATTGGATTAGATCTTCATACCCTTGAAGATTCAAGACAATGAGCGTTGTCCGGAACGTGGGTGATGTAGTCGTACTCGCTTCTCCTCCTCGCGATCCGATCCGATCTAGCACCACAAGTGGCGGTGCCTCCGTGAGATGCACACGTGCAGCACCTCGACGTCTCCTCCTTCCTCGGACCAGCAAGTATGGTGGAGAGATAGATTGGATCTACAACACGACGGCGTGGTGTATATGGTGGAGAATTTCTGCAGCAGGGCTTCGCCTACAAACAGTCGGGAGGGAGAGAGGAAAGCTATCAAGGCGGCTAGGGTTTGGAGGAGAGGTGTGTGGGGTTTGGTGCGCCCCTACCCCTCTTTATATAGAGGGGGGGCGCAGCCCTATCCCCTCCCCCAAGCCCAAAGGATAAGGAGTGGGGGGCATGGACTCTCCCCTCTTCTAGAAACCCTATCTCTAGTTTAAACGATTTAAACTCTCTAGGATCGGTTGGGCCCTATGGGGACTTGTGCCACTGGCCCAATGCGGCCAGGACACTCCCTCATAGGCCCATGCCCCCTCCCGGAAGGTGGGGCCACGTTGGTCCCCTTCCGGAAGGTTCTAGAAGCTTCCGGTACAATACCGATTAACCCGGAACAATTCCGAACTCCAAAAACTGCACTGCCTTATATGAATCTTATTCTCCAGACCATTCCGGAACCTCTCGTGATGTCCCGGATCCCATCCGAGACTCCGAACAAAAATTCATAAACCAATTATCCAATCTATCCTAGCGTCGAGATACGTTAAGTGTGTGACCCTGCGGGTTCGAGAATATGCAGACATGATCTTCTATCAATAATCAACAGGTGTCTGCAGCCATATTGACTCACACATTCATCGATGATAATATCGGATGAACCACGATGCCGAGATTCAATCAATCCCATATATATATTCCCTTCTGCCTCGATATTTTACTTGCCCGAGATTCGATCGTCGGTACCGTCATACCTAGTTCAATCTCGTTCACAAGTACTTTACTGCTCCGTAATCCGATATCACTTTGTGATTAACTCCTTAACCACATGCTTGCAAGCGGTGTTGATATCGACACCGAGTGGGCCCGAAGTATATCTCTCCGACTTGGGAGGGACAAATTCCATCTCGATACATACAACCCAACAGATACTTTCCGATCACCTGAGAGACACCTTTATGATCACCCTCTCATAGGATGACGTTTGATGACCTAAAAGCTTTCTTCCGGTACCAGGGAGTTGCATTATCTCATGGTCTAAGGAATACAATATTTGACATAGGAAAAGCTTCGCAAAGATGAACACGATGAAACGATCTAATTGCTTCGCTTAGTTTGGGTCTGTCCATCATATCATTCTCCCAATGATATGATCTCATTATCAATTAACAACTCATGTCTATGGTTAGGAAACCTTAACCATCATTGATCAATGAGCTAGTCCTTAGAGGCGTACCAGGGACACGGTGTTGTTCACAAACCACACAAGTATTAATGTTTCCGCTTAATACAATTCTAGCATGGAATATAAACTTTATCATGAACAAGAATTATAATAATAACATCTTTATTATTGCCTCTAGGGCATAATTCCAACAAATTCTACATCTCTGGATACGCGGGTTCGAGTTACCACAACCTATTAAGTCCAACCAACCTCCCATTCCATTATTGGCACATGGTTGTACACGTAAGCTACACAATAAAGAAGTCAATCATTCTCTCTTGATACCTGGGTGCCTTTCCGCAATGAAACCACCAAAAATTATCAATACCATCACACCCAGGAGATTCATTGATTAAGTTGTTTTAGTTTTCACAAACCAATACTTTTAGAAACAAGTCTCAATAATGTAACACAGCCCTCATTCAACATAGCATGACTAAGCACATCTACCAACAGTGGTTCATCTACAAGGAAGGCCCTACCACATAATAGGACATAGCATAGCGATAGTATCATCCTACACATGCATCTACAAAATACACGACAATGCATTAAAAATAGTAGGACGATATCATGAACAAAGTAGCATCTACTTGCCTTGGTTGTAGCGGTCGGAAGAACAATCCACACACGAGCAAGCGTTGCACTAGTCACAATCTACACGATACAATTGCAATCATAAACAAACAATCCACAAGCATATGCAACAAATATGATGCATGAAGGTATGCAAGACAAGTGAATTGGTGCTACAGCTGCACCACATAATCCTAATCAATAATACTACTGATTGCATGCATGGAAAATAGTTTTAGCGCAAGGAAAACTATTAAGCAAAAGTAATGCTCAACACTAGAGCTAGAACTCGAATAATTCACTACCGGTAGTATACTGTTTGTAAAATCTTGAGAAAATTCTACCGCATAGGCATCGCTGATTAGAAACAGTACCAACTGGAATTACTCAAAAAGGAATTATAAAAATCCCCGAGTAATTAAAACACTGCAGAAAGCCACTAGACATTTTCTGTAGAAGTTTTCACTGTAAGCCTATCCTTTTAATTCATTATGAGATTCCCCTCGTTCCACTGAATCCAGGAACATATCATACGCGATTTTTGGTGCTACGGATCTTTTTCTACGAATTAATTACTCCGAAAAGGCCACTAACTAGTTTGATTAAACTATACTAAACCTTGCTGCAAAAGCCTGAACCAAAGGTACAGCGAGATACTACACGACTCACTGAATCTACACATATTTCATTTGCAATTTTTGGCCAAGCGGTTTAATTTCTACGCAATTTACAAGTTTCTACCAAAATTTGTCAACTAAAACGATTAACAAAATTAACCAGTCAACTGTGTCTGTTGACTGGTCAACGCGTCTGCTGACTGGGCGTCTGACTAGTCAACGCCTGAGTCTGACCGGTTAACGGCTGATCTGAACCGCTGATCTGAGATCTAACGATGGTTGCAGGCTTACCGGAGACAAACGGCGAAACGAACTCCGGACGGTGCTGCGATCGGTTCCGGCGACAGTGGTTACCTGCGCGAGAGAGAGACGATCAGCGCGTGGTTCGAGATAGTCAACATGGCGCTTAAGACGGCGCCATGAGGCGGTGCGTCGCGTGGGAAAACGCTGCAGCGCTGCGTGTGTGCTGCAGGTATACCTGCAGCGTGCGGAAGATGCAAGCCGGGCGATAGCGTAGCGGCGCAACGCAGCAGGAGAGCGCGCGCGTGACGAGGTTTAATCTCGTCAATGCCCATTGTTATGGACTTGGGTTTTGGAGAAGATGGGGATGCTGGAGATCGTGGCACGGTTAACAGACAAGCAACCAGAGGACACAAGATTTACCTGTGTTCGACCGAGGGAAAACCCTACTCCTGCTTGTCTGCTCTTTGATTACGGCGGAACCGAAGGTTACAGGGTGCGCAGATTCGATCTGGCGTGGATGCGTATGCAAAAGTATGAGTCGAGGTTGGGTGAGTTGCCCTAGGACGTACCCTCCTGGCCTTTATATAGACTTAGGCAGGTCCCGGGTATAGTCCTAGTCGGTTACGAGTTCTAGGGCGTTTGCCCTTTTGAGTTTCATATCTAAACTAGTCTTGTTCTCCAAGGATCCGAAGACGTCATGGGCCTTGGCCACCCGAAAATCTCCATGGGCCAGCGTATGTTTGCCGTGGGCCTTCCTTGGGCTGGACTAGTTATGCTGAAGTTACGTACCCGTAGGGTATAACCATGTCAGTAGCCCCTGAGTGATCAGTCGAATCGTAGATTCAGCTGAGGACTCTTCAATCCTACGGGTGCAACTCTGTCTTTCAAGAGAATGTGTAGGTATTGTTGATACGTGTGTCTGACTCACCCGATGGATCAGGGTCAGTTAACTGTCTTAGGACGAAACAACACAATCTTCTTCAGATTTGGGTCCCTTAACCCGGGCCTGGAACATATGCTGGCGTAATTTAACTCAGGCCGCGGAGGACTTATAGGAGAGGAATTCCAGTGATTTTAATTGGTGTACCCAACGCGTCCGTCAGGATTTTTCATCGTACCTGCTGGTACGGATTCATGCTAGCAGAGCGCAGTCAGGTGCGTTGCCAGACCATCAGATGATATCTATAGGTCTTATCTTTGCGTCGCAGACGCAACATCCGAACATTTATCACCTCGGCGGTGCTTCGGGTGGCCAAGGAGATTGTTGCTCACTTAGCGTTCTGTTGGGGCAGAGTTGCCAAAAAGTTTTTTGCGTGCTGATCCGAAAGATCGCAGTCGAAGACTTCATAGGGTGCGCGACCAGCGCTCCCTATGGGAGTAGCCCCCAAGTGTCTGTTCGAGTCGTAGACTCGAACGGAGACTTTTAGTCCAAGCATTGTTTCAATCATTAGGTCCGAAGGACTCGAAAATTTTCGGATGCTTAAATCCATCCTCCCTATGGGAGTAGCCCCCGAGTCCGTAGTGGAGTCGTAGACTCGACGTAGGACTCAGAGAAGTAATTTTGTCCTCATTTGTCTGTCGGGTGCGCAGACAGCGCTCCTGATAGGAGTAGCCCCCAAGTATTTAGTCGAATCGTAGATTCGAGTGAGTACTTTTATATGTGGAGCCGAAGTGATGCTAGTATAGCTTTTGATGACGTCAGTGCTTACGATTGATGACCTCAAGCGTCTGTTGCGCCAGAGATAACTTGACGGGACGAAGCGTGGGTCCCACTTGCTGACTTTGAATTGACCGGTCACGCGGGGCGTGGAGATGATTACGGCGCCTCCTCGATTTCCGCACGTAGTGGGCGGCGTGGTAACGACGGTTCGTTGTGGTGTTGACACGTGTACGGTCAGATCTACCGTTGGCGTTAGGTCTTCTTGATGGACGGCTGGTGTGCGTCGTCTTCGCTGTTATAATCCTGGGTGAAATCGTGGTTTGTTTTTCACCGCACCAGTTCATCTGTTTGCTGCCTTCTTGTTCTTGAGCGATTCTTGCTGTGCGCGGAGCTTTTCTTCCTCACTTCCTTTGCTTTTTCTGCGTTGTCATCGCCACCACCGCTGCAGCGCCATGGGGAAAACAAAGAAATCCTCATCTGCGGTTGGGACCAGCGCTGCCGGAGGCAAGAAGGGCACCGCCGCTGCTCGCGTCACCGATGGTGGCTGGCGACGATCGGAGACGCAGGAGAGCGATCTCCGCAAACTGCGCGAGCGGAGTCTGATCCCGCAAGATGCGACGGCCGTGAGACTCCCCGGCAATGAGGTAATCTCGTCAATGCCCATTGTTATGGACTTGGGTTTTGGAGAAGATGGGGATGCTGAAGATCGTGGCACAGTTAACAGACAAGCAACCAGGGGACACAAGATTTACCCAGGTTTAGGCCCCCGGAGGGAAAACCCTACTCCTGCTTGTCTGCTCTTTGATTACGGCGGAACCGAAGGTTACAGGGTGCGCAGATTCGATCTGGCGTGGATGCGTATGCAAAAGTATGAGTCGAGGTTGGGTGAGTTGCCCTAGGACGTACCCTCCTGGCCTTTATATAGACTTAGGCAGGTCCCGGGTATAGTCCTAGTCGGTTACAAGTTCTAGGGCGTTTGCCCTTTTGAGTTTCCTATCTAAAATAGTCTTGTTCTCCAAGGATCCGAAGACGTCATGGGCCTTGGCCACCCGAAAATCTCCATGGGCCAGCGTATGTTTGTCGTGGGCCTTCCTTGGGCTGGACTAGGTATCTTTGAGTTACGTACCTGTAGGGTATAACCATGTCGTAACATCAAGTGTGCAAAGATGTGTGCGAGGCGAAGCGCGGCACAAGGGCGCTGGCGGCAAGTGGTGGTTGGCCAGCGTGCGGCGGGAGGAGGTGGTGCAGCGGAGGCGGGTGCTGCAGGGCGGGCGGGAGGCGGCGGGCCCTAGGCGGACGGTGAGGTCGGGCGAAGCGAGGCAGCGAAGCGGCGGCGGGCGGGCCCGGCGTGGCGGCGTGGAAGGCGAGGAGGAGGCGGGGCGATCCCGAGGGCGGCGCTGGCGGCTCGGTATCGAGGAGGGGCGGGCGATCGCGGGCAGGGCGGGGGCACGGTTCCCGAGGCCGGGGTGGCCTCTTATGTGGGGCCTTTTGCGGGTCCTACTCCAATTCGGCGCGAAGTTAGAAAAGAACTCGGAAATCGGCCCGAAATTCGGACCGTTTTTCCGACGTTTCATAAAACGGCGATAACTTTTCCGTACGAGCTCCGAATCGAGCGATTCTTGCTCCTATGGTTTTGTAAATTCGAGGGGAACAATCTAGGGTCAAGGGTTGGGCGAAAACACTAAGCTACAAGGGTGGACAACGCAAGTTCTACTAAAGCCTCCCGTAGGAGCCTCGTAGCAAAATAGAATAGGGTTTCGAAAATAGCGTTCCGCCGATTCATTTCAATCGACGGTTTTGCATGGAAAAGTATGATGCAATGATATGAATGATATGCAGAACCAAATCTGAAATTTGGGATGTGACAAGACTAACCCCCTTAAGATGAATCTCGTCCCCGAGATTCGGCGCGGCTAGCAAATAGGTGTGGGTAGTCCTCGCGGATGTCATCCTCACGCTCCCAAGTGGCTTCCTCTTCGGTGTGGTGGATCCACTCTACCTTGCAAAACCTGATCGTCTTGGTACGGGTAATCCTCTCTGCTGTCTCCAGAATTTTAACCGGTTTCTCCTCATAGGTCAAATCATTCTCAAGATGAACCTCCTCTAGCGGTACAGTGTCTCTCAATGGTGTATCCGCCATCTCCGGATGGCACTTCTTCAGCTGGGATACGTGGAACACATTATGAACAATGGATGAGCCTCGCAACTCAAGCGATAAGCAACTTCCCTTGCGTGTTAAGACTCGTCTGCCCAATAAACCGAGGTGCCACCACTTAATTCCAAATCTCTTGATCCACAAGTGCGACACTGAGGTATGCTCTATCACCTATCTCATACACCACTTCCTTGCGCTTGGCGTCGGAGCTCTTCCGCCTTGATTGTGCTACCTTCACCGTCCCTAATCAAGGCAACCTTCTCCTCGGTCCTTGATCAAATCAGGTCCAAACAACTGACGTTCTCCTACTCCATCCCATAGCAATGGTGTCCGACACTGCTTTCCCATACAAGACATCGAACGGTGACGCGTCTTGATGCTGGTTTGATAGTGTTGTTGTAGGAAAACTCCGATACGGCAAATTCTCATCCCAACTAGAACCATGATCCAAGGCAAGCTCTCGGATGTCCTCCAAAATCTGATTCACCCTCTCGGTCTCATCCATCACCAGGTGAAACGTGCTAAACTCCAATCTAGTCCAAGTGACTCGCATTTGGCGCCAAGTGTGAGGTAAATTGGGTGCCTCTATCGACACGATACTCTTGGGAACTCCATGTAGGCACACAATCCTGTCCATGTAAATCTTGGCCAACTTTGCACTCAGATAGGTCGTCTTCACCGGTATAAAGTGGGCTACCTTGGTCAAATGGTCGACCACTACCCAAATAGAGTCATATCCTGACCTGGTCTGGGCAATCCTGATAAAGTCCATTCCCACTCTATCCCACTTCCAATCCGCACGGCAGCGGTTGTAGCAGTCCTGGCGCTCGTGTTCGCCTTCACTCGCTACATACATCACATATGGCAATATGCTTGGCGATATCTCCTTCATGTTGTTCCACCAAAATCTGCTCTTCAAATCCATATACATCTTTGTGTTGCTGGACGTATGGAGTATGGCGAGTTATGAGCCTCTGCAGAATCAACTCCCTTATCTCCGGTCATTTGCACACACAAACGATCTCCATACCACAAGGTACCATGCTCATCCTCGCGAATATCCTTTTCCCGATTCTCCTTCATCTTTTCCTTTATCTCCTCTATTTCCTTGTATCCTACCTGAGCCTTTATGATCCTGTCATGTAACTTCGGTTGGACTTCCATTGTAGCCAAGTATCCTTCAGACACCACTTCCAGTCTAAGGTCCTTGAATTGCTTGCACAAATCCTCAGGCAATTCACCAATTGTCAATCCATTGGCATAAACCTTCCGGCTCAGAGCATCTGCTACTACATTGGACTTTCCTGGGTGGTATTGTAGATTCATATCATAGTCCTTGATAAGTTCCAACCATCTCCTTTGCCTCATGTTCAGTTCCTTCTGCGTGAATATGTACTTCAGGCTCTTGTGGTCGGTGTACACATCACAGTGTTTTCCCATTAAGTAATGCCTCCATACCTTGAGCGCATGAACCACTGACGCTAACTCCAAGTCGTGTGTGGGGTAATTCCGCTCATGGTGCTTGAGTTGTCGCGAGGCATATGACACTACTCTCCCATCTTGCATCGGCACACTCCCAAGTCCCTGTCGAGAAGCATCACAGTACACCTGGAAATCCTTCTGAAGATCTGGTAAACACAGAACAGGCGCGGTCACTAGTCGACGCTTCAGTTCCTGAAAGCTAGCTTCACATACGTCTGACCATTCAAACTTCATCTCCTTCTTCAGAAGTTCATTCATCGGCTTAACAATCTTGGAAAAGTTTTCAATGAACCTCCTGTAATATCCAGCAAGTCCCAAAAAGCTTCGTATCTCTCCTGCATTCTTGGGTGCTTCCCACTCAGTTACTGCAGTCACTTTGCTTGGATCAACAGCGACTCCTTCTCCTGACACTACGTGTCCAAGAAACCCAACGGTGTTAATCCAGAATTCACACTTGCTGAATTTGGCATATAGCTTGTGTTCCCTCAGCTTCTCCATAATCAGTCTCAGATGCTTCTCATGCTCAGCATCATCCTTGGAATATATCAGTATGTCATCAATGAACACCACCACGAACTTGTCCAAGTACTCCATAAATACCTTGTTCATCATGGTCATGAAGTATGCCGGGGCATTCGTTAGTCCAAATGACATAACTGTATACTCATATAAACCATACCTAGTGGTGAAAGCGGTTTTTGGTACGTCCTCCTCTCGGATCTTCAATTGGAAGTAGCCTGATCGCAGATCAATCTTGCTGAACACCTTCGCTCCTTCCAGTTAATCAAACAAATCATTTATGTTCGGCAGAGGGTACTTGTTCTTGATGGTTACTTCATTCAGCGAGCGATAGTCCACCACTAATCTCTTGCTGCTGTCTTTCTTCTCCACAAACAGAATAGGTGCACCCCATGACGACGAACTAGGCTGAATGAATCCCTTTTCCAGATGCTCTTTCAACTGCTTCTTCAATTCCTTCAGCTCATCCACATCCATCTTATATGGTTTCTTTGCTATTGGCCCTGTTCCCGGCATCAGGTCGATAAGAAACTCTACTTCCCTGTCAGGTGGCATTCCTGGCAGCTCTTCCGGAAACACGTCGGGGTATTCCCTAATCACTGGCACCGTATCCATGCTAACCCCCTTAAGAGAATTCAACTTACACCTTCCTGGTCGTACAGCCGACTTGAATCTAATCCTCTTACCATCCGGGGTTTTGAGTGAAACAGCTCGCTGTGCACAATCTATGTGTCCCCCATGCATAGACATCCAATCCATACCCAGAATAACGTCTAATCCCTGTGAATCCAACACTACCAAATGTGCAATGAAGTTGTGTGTTCCAATCCTCACAGTCAAATCACGGCATCCCGCGCTAGCTATCATATCTCCTCCAGGTGAACTCACTCTAATAGCCCTTTTCATAGACTCAGTAGATAACTTATACTTATCGACAAATGCCCTTGATATGAATGAATGCGATACACCAGTATCGAAAAGTATAAGCACAGGGTAAGTGTTGATTGGAAACTTACCAATCACAAGGTCAGGCTCATCTGGAATCTCCTCCACATTCATGTGGTTTACTGTGGCCTTCTCGTTGTTGTCTGTCTTCATTCCTTTCCTCTCCGGATAGTTGTCAGCATAGTGTCCCTTCTGTTTACACTTGAAGCATGTCACCTCACTCAGATCCTTCTTCACAAAGCTGCGATCACGATTGCGGTCATGTCCACCGTGTCCTCCAGAGTGGTGAGAGTGTCCTCCCTTGTGGATGTGGTGGCTGCTCCTATGGTTGTCATGACGATGCCCATCGCCTCCATGGTGGTAGTAGTCATGGCTCCCATGGTCACTTCCTCCATGCTTGGAGTACCCATCATATGAAGTGCGAGACTTATGATGTGAACCAGAGTGGTGATTGTTGCTCTTTCTCTTGCGGTTCTCCACCTGTTTGTGCTTCCCTTCCAAGATTCTGGCCTTGTCCATAAGCTCCTGGAAAGTGGGGCAATAAACCACCAGTAGCTGTACTGAAAGCTCATCACTGAGGCCATCCAGGAATCTCTCCCTCCTTTTTGCATCAGTGTCAACATCCTCAGGTGCATAATGGGACAGGTCGTTGAACTCCTCAATGTACTCGGCCACGGTGCGATTGGTTTGGCGCAAGTTGCGGAACTCCTTCCTCTTCAGGCTCAGAACTCCTGAAGACACGTGGTTGGTCCTGAAACCTTCCTCAAACATTGCCCAAGTCATAGTATCCAGCGGGTGGGTGATCTGAAATGTGTCCCACCAAGAAGCGGCTGGTCCCTCCAGTAGGTGAGCGGCAAACCTCACCTTCTCAGCATCAGTGCATCCGACAGTTACTAGATCCTTGTTGACTGAACGCAACCAGTCGAGAGCAACCATTGGTTCCGTGCGATGAGAACTTAGCTGGCCTTAACCTCAGAAATCTGGTGAGAGCATCTCCCTGAGGCTGATTGTTTCCATTGTTGTTGTTCTGATTTGCCATGAACTGAGTCATCACTTGGGTCAGTTGTGCCTGAGCTGATCCAACTCAGTGGGGTGACGGCGGGGAGGCATCTGCGGTTCAGCACAGGTAAGTTTAGAAAGAATCAACTACGACAATTGGATTTCTACCCATGCATATGATCAAACAACAACAAACAATAGCAGACAATCACAAGCAAGCAACACATCAACAAACAAGTGATCCAGCAACATCCCAAGGGTTATCCTAGCAGTATATACCTACTGAAATAGTTTTACAAGAGTTGGCAATGGTTAACTAAACAGTTGATCAACTAAACAACAAAACAGCAATCTGCCAGAACAGTCCAGCAGCGTTCACGAATTTTTCCGCCTGACTTAAACTCGTCAGAAAATTTAGATGATTTTTTTACATATAGTACAGAGAGTTTCGCATCAGCCCAATTTTTTTCAGATTTTTCCGAGTTACCAGAAAATATGAAAAATCGCGCAGTACTGCTATATCAGCAGAAAACTGCAGCGAAAATAACACAGATGATAACCAAATTGCCATAACTCTTTCATAAATTTCGCACAAATAATTCCTGAGATATTGGAGTACACAAATAAGCAACTAAACACTCTCAAACTAACACGAACTAAGTTTCACATCGATCGAGACTAATCCTAACGAATTTGCCTAACGTGGACTAATTGGTGGACTTCTATCTACTTTTGAAGAGGTTGCAGTAGGTCCTTGTTGTCATGCGTTGGCGCTTCGGTTCGCGGTACAACCATGGCAGCGGAGTGTACACCTCTCCTGAATCATCACTTGAGATCTCAAACTCTACCTCTTCTGGATCCTCCTCTTCTTCACTCTCAGCTGCAACTGCAACAGCTTCATCTCCTCCACCATCATCGTCTCCATCATCATCATCCTCGTCCTCATCATCATCATCGTCTCCACTGTCATCATCATCCCCATTGTTGCCATCATCTCCATTGTCATCATCAGAGGGTGGATTTAGCTGTGCTTGGAGAGCGGCAATCTGGGCTGTCATAGCTTCAATAGTTTGATCCCTTTCCTGGACGGTCCCTTGCAGCTGTTGTATGTTCTAGGTGTTCTCCTGCATGGTACCATGAAGATGAGCTATGGTTGCATCTCTGGCTATCAGGGCATTCTCCAGAACTCCCACAGCTTCATGCAGGGTGTCAATCTCCTGTCCTTGGACCACCATACCATTGCTAGCAAAGTCTGCAATCTCCTTTATCATCATCACCTTCTCAGCTAGCGCTCCATTCTCCCTTTCCATGTCCTCTATGTGCCTCCGACGGGGCGGCATGTTGTTCCTGTCGCCCGGGGTAACCACAATGTGCCCATGTTCATCACGCCTCCCATAGTCATGGTAGGGTGAATCTGCTGGCAGTAGGTGTCGGACATTATGGCACTGGCGAGACAGGGCTTCATGAATGGCCAAGTTGATTCCAAGTCCCCAGTTGCAGTATGTCTTGGTGTAGATCAAATGCACAGGATTTGGCAAGGCGGCATCTCTGAATATGAAGGTAGTGATCTCCCATGCATCCTGTCCATATCCATAGGTGTACAGCCTTCTTCCCTTGAACATGGGCAGTGGCAATCCCAATGACTACGAGAGCTGAGCTAACTGCCTTGCAAAGGGTCTTGGTGACTCCATGGTGGCATACTCAGTCCTGACTTCTCCCATCTATCAAGTAAAAGAGGAAAGTGTGAGAATAGCATATGGTAAGTGTGGCATCCCGCAAAACCACTACTAGAAAATCGCGTTGTTTTTGTGCATTGCATCATCATTACATCATCATGCATATTAATTTTACCTGAAACTATGTTGCGAAAGACTATGGTTTTCCGAAACTAGCCCTCCTTCTATTTCAAATTAAACCCCCGGATGTTCCGGATATTTTGTTTTTCTAAAAACTAGTTACAAAAGCTATTTGAAAATAAATAAATTATTAAATTATTTTTAATAGGGGCAGTCGAACGGGCCGATTGACCCGAACGACCACCCCAGAAATTTAAATCGGTCCAACCAACCGGTACACCTTAATCCTACAGCTACCAACTAACCTACCCAGCCCTCCCCTCCACATCACCCCACCCTATAGCAGTTTGCCACCTCACCTCCTCCCTCTCCCTCACCCACTCACACGCCGCCACATCACCCCCTGGCCTCTCCTCTCTCTCCCTCTCAGCTCACACACACAACCCCCACTCAACCCACCCCACACCACACACTCACACACGCACGCCGCTGCAGCTGGGCCCCACGCGCGCAGCCCCTCCTCTCCACCCCCCCAGACCGAGTCACCCCTGCCCGCGGGACCCACCCCGTGGCCCCGCGTTGTGGCATCCCGCAAAACCACTACTAGAAAATCGCGTTGAATTTGTGCATTGCATCGTCATCATCATATGTTGGTTGTCAAAAACTATTTTCGCAAAGCCTGTTTTGTTTTCTAAAAATGCCCCGTCTTTTATTCAAACGCCAAACACCGGGTCTCCGGAATTATTTTGTTGTCGGCTATCGGGTTGCGAAAGCCGTGTTTTAAAATAAATAAAATTTAAATTATTTTAGTGGGGGTGAACGGGCAGACGACCGACCAGCGACCACCCCAAACTAAATCGGTCCACCTCTAATCCTATTCCTACCAAACTACCTACCCAGCCCAACCTCCACCTCACCACCCAAAGAGCAGCCCACCACCTCGGCTCCCTCTTCCCCCAATTAAAATCTGCACGTCACCCCGATCAAACCCACACCCTGCCCCCTCTCTCTCCTCTCTCTCCCCACAAGCACACGCCTTGACACCACGCCTGCCTTTGGGTCCCACGCCTTGGCCCACCTGCCCGCGTGTCCTCTCCCTCCCCAGAGCGCCGAGCCGCCCCCGTCTCCCAAGACCTTCTTCCCTCATGAGCGCCTGCCTCCAGCTGCCCGCTCCTCCTCCCTCTCGGCCCGAGCTGGCCCCCCACCTGCCCCCCCCCCTCCGCGGCTCGCCCCCCTCCCTCGCTCCTCTCTCTCTCTGCCTTGAGGCCTGCCGGCGCTCTCCGCCTCCGCGCCTCCGCCGCCCGCCTCGAGCCAGCGCCCGCATCGCCCGACCCGCCTCCATCTGTGACCTCCGCGGCCGCCAGCTCCGCCTCCGCGCCTCGCGCCGGCCGCCGCCGCCTCGCACCGCCCTCGCGCCTCGCTCTGCGGCCGCCTCCAACCTCCTCCGCGAGCAGCCCGCCTGTCGCGGTTCCCCTCCTCGGTCGCGCCATTGGACCGTGCTTTCGCGGCCAAGTCCGCTGCAGCGCCTCCGTCGTCGCCTCATGGTGCTCCTCCGCCGCCCTGCTCCCTCCGTCGTCCCAGGCGCGTCAACATCCGCCCCGCCGCTGCTCGTCGCCTCTGCGCCGTGGTCGCCCTGCCTCCCCTTCGCGAGCCAGCTCCGGCCCCAGCTCACAGGAGCAACCCCGCGGACCTCTCCGCCAGGTCGCATGCCCGTGAAGGCGTTGCCCTCTCTCTATGTGCGTTGGTCTCGGGTCCTCGGCGTGTGCCTCCTCACGGCAGGACATTTGGTCTTGTCCATGTGGGCATGCTACCGACAAGTGCCCGAACACCGGCCGTTCAAGTTCGCCACCGATCCGGAGTCGTTACCTCAAATGCCGTCTCGGAAAAACCCCAAGAACACCGACAAGAAACCGGTAGCGAAGGTGCGCTTCATGGATCGAGACCGATCCGAACGTCAAGATTTACTTCCGGATTCGACGCCGAGACCACCACGAGGCGAACGCCAAGGCCTTCGACACGAACACCGAACCCCGGCACCCCGGACGCCAAGAACGACTCGATGGCGGGCCGACAAGACCTCGCGGCAAGATCGACCCCATGGAACCGACAAGATCGACCACACCGACGCCATGATCTCCTCACGGAATTTGAAGACGTTCGATTCCTCGAACCCTCCGAGCCGCCAAGATCGACCTCGTTATCCGAGAACGATTCCGCCGAGACCGTCAAACCCGAACCCCGGATCCGGACCCCAGACCGACCCGAACCCGGAACCCCAAGACCGTCGAGACCCTAATGTGAACCCTTCCAAAACCCTATTTTACAATATAAAACAACTTGTCGCATAATAATTGTCTTGCATGCATACATTCATGTGGTTTGGGGGCCTTATGCCGATTCACCTTATAATCGAATATGGGGCCCATATGCGGGAAAATCTAGTCTCATATTGGCCTCATTTAAATTTGTGCATCGAACCGTTGTCATATCTTGCCTTGTTAAAACAACATTTAAATTGCGGGGTGGATAAATAACTGGAACCATCTAATTAATTGTCGGGACCCCGGTTCCACTTAATATTGCCCAATTGCACCGCACCTTTGCCATGACATTCATCATACATGCATCATGCTGATCTTCTGCCGTTGTAATAAATATTGCATCCGGTGTTTCTTCTAGCGTTTTGCTTCTTCGCGGATAAGGCCGTTGAGTTGATGTGAGCTTCGCCCCGATCTTCGATTGAAACTTCGACAATGTTTTCGCAGCATCTCCCCTTTCTACCTATCTTACTTTTATAGTATTTATTCCCTCCTGATCTATTGCTATACGTGTTGCGATGCTCTAGTTTCCGTACCCTTGATATCCCTTGCAGCCTTATATTGCCTTGGACACATCCTATTACATTGTTTGGTAGATAGTTGGACTTGCGTCGTAGTCGCTTGCTCAAGTCTGTTGCGTGTCGTCCGTGCCACATTGTTGATGTATTGCCGCATGTTGTTGTTGGAGATGATCATAGTTTTACTTATTATTCACTTTAATTCTGTTTAACAACTAAAATTGAAGTAAGGAGGCATCGGTGGGTGATAGATAATATTTGGTTTCGAGCGCCCACTTGTGTCCGTAAGACCCGAGTACTTGATACTTGTTCCTTGATTTATCGCGCTATCCACATCCGGGAGGTATATGGGACCCCGAGCGAGCTTGATTCAGTCTTATTTCTTGGGGCCACAAACTAGTTTGAGGTTTTATTTACGATCCTGTACTTATGCCATGCTACTTATGTATTTACGTTTGTGCGAGGAGCACACTGTACTGTTTAGGTAAGCGTAATGTTTTCGCGGTATCGACAAGCCCGGACACACTTTCGGGTTCCCAGTCGTTTATAGCCATTGTCGCAAACCTTGAGTCCGTCTCGAAGCTTGCTTACTTCGTTGCGGGATCTACTTAAGGGGTGGCCCCCTGAAATATTTCTGAATCCTGTGATTGTTCAGTCGTGAAAGCCTCGTTGGGTTTTGATTTGGTTTTTCCGAGGTTGATCGAGCGTGTGTTGCTATTGGTGCACCCCGGCCGGGTAAAACTTTCTGAAAGCCGTGTCCGCGGATATGGACGACTTGGAGCACAGTATCTCGATCATAGACAAGCATAACTAAAGTTTATCGTTATAAATTTTACTTTATAATGACTAGTAATCAGCTTCACTACAATGGAATGGCTAAATAATACTGCCCACAATTGCTTGTTTGAGTTGTCGCTTGCGACCATTGTACCTGACTAGTAAGTATTGCAACTACAACGGAATGGCTAAGTAAAAGTACCAACAACTGCTGGGTTTTGGGTTATATCATGCTAATTGTATCTGACTAGTAAGTGTTGCCACCATAACGGAATGGTTAACTAAAAGTTCCCACTGCTTACTTTATCAGGACGATTATCTAAACCTGACTAGTAAAGTGCCGCAACTATAACTGAATAAGTAAAACTGCCAACCGCGTGAGTTCCTCGGTTGACTTCCTCGTTTGGTCTCGAGGGGGAAACGCCAGGATGGGTTTGTTTGATGATAGTATCATGTTGGTTCCGAATAGGTCTTTTCTCACCCCTCTCTGATAGCCGTCAGTTGTATCGAGTCTCTATAGGTTGTTTAGTGCATGCTGTCGCTGCCGCTCAGTCCACCATACCTATGTAGGCGAGGACCGCCGAATTCTAGTCTCGCCGTGTACTGGCCTCAGTACTGACGCTCCTTCTTTTTCCTTCGCCCTTTGTCGGCACCCCTTTTGTTTAAGCAGGTTTTGAGGTCGACGTCGTTAGCAGGGTTACCCTTCCGGCTTGGCCTGGGCAGGGTTATGGACGCCATTGGTTATTCTTCAGGGCTCTTAGCCCCATTTGCATCCTGTCCGTAGTCGGACGCTCCATCTTTTCACGGTGATTTGGATCTCTGTATATTATATCTGTATTCTTGACTCATGGAGTCGCTGTTATATATATCTGTTCTGTGGGTCCCATCGAGGACTGTTGTGTAATGTTATTACTTCGTTTTCCACCCGCACGAAAGTGCCTGGTGGGCACCTTTGAATCGTTTCTATGCGGGTTTGGCGGGTTTCCGCTAAAACTTGCATAGGTTCGATTCTGAGGGTGTTACAGAGTGGTATCAGAGCTCAGCAGTTGCGATACCCCACAAGTCCAGCCTGTAGGATAACCTAGCTAACGGCCGAAGTAGAGTGTTAAAACTATTTTGCAAAATCGGTTGGATAGTTCTGATTAGGTCTGATTTTACTCCTTACCCCTCTGCTATTCTCCTCTTATCTCGACGTGTTTTGAATCTGCTCTCTCATCTTTTCTTCGAGTCCAGGAATTCTCGTGGTTGGGTTTCCGTCGTACCTTCAGGGTTTCGCTTCCTCCTTTGATAACGGTGCTCTACCATCCGGTGTTCATGCTGCTTGAGGAATCCATCTGCTATGGTACCATCCTTTGTCGTTGTTTGTGCCTTCCGGTGTTTTCCGACGCGACGACATCCTCTATGCCAGATCCGATGCAGGGTCTGCATCACTCCTTTGTTTCTGAACCTCGCTTATCGAGATCTTCAGTCTGATTCCGAGAGTTGGTTGCATAATCCGCCTATTCGTCTGCAGAGTAATGGTTTGGGTGCGCGATGGACTGATCACCATCCGACTACTCTTATCATTCGCTCTTGTACATCGAATCAGTGGATCCAGCAGTTTTACTCCGTCCACGGAAGTTAGGGGTGGCTTTATTTGTTGATACCTCTACCTTCGTCCTTTGTTTCTCCGGAGTGTTCTCTCGACGATCACGGACAACGACCTCTTGTTAGCGGTGTCGCGAGGATCTACACGATGCGAGAAGATGCAGATCACCGACCTTCTTTCCGGTACCATGAGGCGGATCTCGAGGGCGAGATCCCTTGTTAGTGGTGTCGAATTGTGGCATCCCGCAAAACCACTACTAGAAAATCGCGTTGAATTTGTGCATTGCATCGTCATCATCATATGTTGGTTGTCAAAAACTATTTTCGCAAAGCCTGTTTTGTTTTCTAAAAACGCCCCGTCTTTTATTCAAACGCCAAACACCGGGTCTCCGGAATTATTTTGTTGTCGGCTATCGGGTTGCGAAAGCCGTGTTTTAAAATAAATAAAATTTAAATTATTTTAGTGGGGGCAGTCGAACGGGCCGACCGACCCGAACGACCACCCCCAGAAACTAAATCGGTCCACCTCTAATCCTATTCCTACCAAACTACCTACCCAGCCCAACCCTCCACCTCACCCCACCCAGTAGCAGCCCGCCACCTCAGCTCCCCTCTCTTCCCCCCCAATTAAAATCTGCCACGTCACCCCCTGATCAAACCCACACACACCCTGCCCCCCTCTCTCTCCTCTCTCTCCCCACACAAGCACACACGCACGCGCACACCACACGCCTGCCCGCGCCTGGGTCCCACACGCCTTGGCCCACCTGCCCGCGTGTCCTCTCCCTCCCCAGAACGCCGAGCCGCACCCCGTCTCCCCGCACCTTCTTCCTCATGGCGCCTGCAACCTCAGCTGCTCCCTCCTCTCTCCCTCTCTCGGCCCGAGCCCTGCCCCCACCTGCCCCAGCCTCCCCCTCCGGCTCGCCCGTCCCCTCGCTCCTCTCTCTCTCTCTCCGCCTGACCCGCCGGCCGCTCCGCCCGCCTCCGGCTCCCCGCCTGCTCAAGCTCCGCCACCGCTCCGCCCGAGCCGCGCCAGATCGCCGACCCGCCTCCATCTGCGACCTCCGCAGCCGCGCTCCAGCAGCTCCCGCCGGCTTGCCGCCGCCCGCCTCCGCCCGCCCACCCCGCCTTGCCCCTGCGGCCGCCTCCAACCTCCTCCGCGAGCAGCCCGCCTCGTCGCCGGTTCCCCCTCCTCAGGTCGCGCCGCCCTGGACCGTGCTCGCCAGCCAAGTCCGCGCCTGCAGCGCCCCCGTCGTCCGCCTCCGCGGGTGCTCCTCCGCTGCCGGCCTGGTCCCGCCGCCCAGCGCGTCAACATCCGCCCGCCGCTCAAGGCCGTGGTCGCCCTGCCTCCCCTTCGCGAGCCAGCTCCGGCCCCAGCTCACAGGAGCAACCCCGCGGACCTCTCTCCGGCCAGGTCGCATGCCCCAGTGAAGGCGTTGCCCTCTCTCTATGTGCGTTGGTCTCCGGGTCCTCGGCGAGTGTGCCTCCTCACGGGTACAGGACATTTGGTCTTGTCCATGTGGGCATGCTACCGACAAGTGCCCGAACACCCGAAGCCGTTCAAGTTCGCCACCGATCTGGGAGTCGTTACCTCAAGTACGTCGTCTCGGAAAAACCCCAAGAACACCGACAAGAAACCCCGGGCGCGAAGGTCTGCTTCATGGATCCGAGACCGATCCGGAACGTCAAGATTTACTTCCCGGATTCGACGCCCCGAGACCACCACGAGGAGGCGAAACGCCAAGGCCTTCGACACGGAACACTGAACCCCGACGACCCCCCCGGACGCCAAGAACGACTCGATGGCGCGGGCCCGACAAGACCCTCGCGACGGCAAGATCGACCCCATGGAACCGACAAGATCGACCACACCGACGCCATGATCTCCCTCACGGAATTTGAAGACCGTTCCGATTCCTCGAACCCCTCCGAGCCGCCAAGATCGACCTCAGTTATCCGAGAACGATTCCGCCGAGACCGTCAAACCCCGAACCCCAGATCCGGACCCCGAGACCGACCCCGAACCCCGGAACCCCAAGACCGTTGAGACCCCTAATGTGTGAACCCCTTCCCGCAAACCCTATTTTACAATATAAAACAACTTGTCGCATAATAATTGTCTTGCATGCATACATTCATGTGGTTTGGGGGCCTTATGCCGATTCACCTTATAATCGAATATGGGGCCCATATGCGGGCAAATCTAGTCTCATATTGGCCTCATTTAAATTTGTGCATCGAACCGTTGTCATATCTTGCCTTGTTAAAACAACATTTAAATTGCGGGGTGGATAAATAACTGGAACCATCTAATTAATTGTCGGGACCCCGGTTCCACTTAATATTGCCCAATTGCACCGCACCTTTGCCATGACATTCATCATACATGCATCATGCCGATCTTCTGCCGTTGTAATAAATATTGCATCCGGTGCTTCTTCTAGCGTTTTGCTTCTTCGCGGATAAGGCCGTTGAGTTGATGTGAGCTTCGCCCCGATCTTCGATTGAAACTTCGACAATGTTTTCAGGCGAGCATCTCCCCCTTTCTACCTATCTTACTTTTATAGTATTTATTCCCTCCTGTTGATCTATTGCTATCTGTGTTGCGATGCTCTAGTTTCCGTACCCTTGATATCCCTTGCAGCCTTATATTGCCTTGGACACATCCTATTACCTGTTGTTTGGTAGATAGTTGGACTTGCGCGTCGTAGTCGCTTGCTCAAGTGCTGTTGCGTGTCGTCCGGTGCCACAGTTGTTGATGTATTGCCGCATGTTGTTGTTGGAGATGATCATAGTTTTACTTATTGTTCACTTTAATTCCTGTTTAACAACTAAAATTGAAGTAAGCAGAGGCATCGGTGGGTGATAGATAATATTTGGTTTCCGAATGCCCACTTGTGTCCCGTAAGACCCCGAGTACTTGATACCTGTTCCTTGATTTATCGCGCTATCCACATCCGGGAGGTATATGGGACCCCCAGGCGAGCTTGATTCATCTTATTTCTTGGGGCCACAAACTAGTTTGAGGTTTTATTTACGATCCTGTACTTATGCCATGCTACTTATGTATTTACGTGTGCGAGGAGCACTTTGTCTTTTAGGTAAGCGTAATGTTTTCGCGGTATCGACAAGCCCAGCCACACTTTCGGGTTCCCAGTCGTTTACAGCCATTGTCGCAAACCTTGAGTCCGTCTCGAAGCTTGCTTACTTCGTTGCGGGATCTACTTAAGGGGTGGCCCCCTGAAATATTTCTGAATCCTGTGATTGTTCAGTCGTGAAAGCCTCGTTGGGTTTTGATTTGGTTTTTCCGAGGTTGATCGAGCGTGTGTTGCTATTGGTGCACCCCGGCCGGGTAAAACTTTCTGAAAGCCGTGTCCGCGGATATGGACGACTTGGAGCACAGTATCTCGATCATAGACAAGCATAACTAAAGTTTATCGTTATAAATTTGACTTTATAATGACTAGTAATCAGCTTCACTACAATGGAATGGCTAAATAATACTGCCCACAATTGCTTGTTTGAGTTGTCGCTTGCGACCATTGTACCTGACTAGTAAGTATTGCAACTACAACGGAATGGCTAAGTAAAAGTACCAACAACTGCTGGGTTTTGGGTTATCTCATGCTAATTGTATCTGACTAGTAAGTGTTGCCACTATAACGGAATGGTTAACTAAAAGTGCCCACTGCTTACTTTATCAGGACGATTATCTAAACCTGACTAGTAAAGTGCCGCAACTATAACTGAATAAGTAAAACTGCCAACTGTGTGAGTTCCTCGGTTGACTTCCTCGTTTGGTCTCGAGGGGGAAACGCCAGGATGGGTTTGTTTGATGATAGTATCATGTTGGTTCCGAATAGGTCTTTTCTCACCCCTCTCTGATAGCCGCCAGTTGTATCGAGTCTCTATAGGTTGTTTAGTGCATGCTGCCGCTGCCGCTCAGTCCACCATACCTATGTAGGCGAGGACCGCCGAATTCTAGTCTCGCCGTGTACTGGCCTCAGTACTGACGCTCCTTCTTTTTCCTTCGCCCTTTGTCGGCACCCCTTTTGTTTAAGCAGGTTTTGAGGTCGACGTCGTTAGCAGGGTTACCCTTCCGGCTTGGCAGGGTTATGGGCGCCATTGGTTATTCTTCGTGGCTCTTAGCCCCATTTGCATCCTGTCCGTAGTCGGACGCTCCATCTGTTCATGGTGATTTGGATCTCTGTATATTATATCTGTATTCTTGACTCATGGAGTCGCTGTTATATATATCTGTTCTGTGGGTCCCATCGAGGACTGTTGTGTAATGTTATTACTTCGTTTTCCACCCGCACGAAAGTGCCTGGTGGGCACCTTTGAATCGTTTCTATGCGGGTTTGGCGGGTTTTGGCTAAAACTTGCATAGGTCCGATTCTGAGGGTGTTACACGCGTCCCCTGCCCCCTCTCTCCCTCTCCACACACGCGACCCGCCTCTCTCCCAGCTCCGTCTTCCTCGCCCCCTATGCCTCCGTCGAGCACGCCGGCCCCCACCGCCTCGCCTGCTGCCCCGACAAGGCTTTCACGCCGCCACCGCCTCCGCCTCCGCCATCGCTTCCTCCTCCCTCTCCGCGACCTCCTTCACCCGATGCCGCCACTGCCGCCCCGTGCGCCTCCACTGCGCGCCAAGGCGTCCTCCAGCCGCTCTCGCCCCGAGCCCCGCTCACGCCTCGGCTCGACCGCCATGACCTGCCCTCGCGGGCAGCGCCTGCGCGTCGCGCGCGACCACGCCTCCGCCTCGCCGTCCAGCGTGCTCGCCGTTCCCCCTAGCTCCGTCGCTGGCGCTTCCAGCGCCGCCGCCGCCGTCTCCCGTCGACCTTCCGCCCAGCGCCACAGCGTGACCCGCCACCGCCCAGCCCCGAGCTTCGCCAGCAGACCCTCTCCGACCACCCTCGGCTCGCCCGCCGGCGTCGCGTTCCCTCTCCGCCGGCATCGGCCGTCTCCGCCCCGGACCTCACCTCGCCGAGCTTCCCCGCCGCCGAGGAGCTCCGTTGGTCGCCGCCCGAGCACCCTGCAGCCCCGACGGCGCGCCCCGTCCTCCGCCCGTTGTCCTCCGAACCGTCCCGCGTGCTACAAGGGGATCCCCTCCCGCGTCCAAGCATCATCGCCTTGGCGCCTCCCTGGAGCCCCGCATGTCCCTGGACCGTGTAGCGCCCCGCCCCCGCATCGAGCGCACGTGTCCCTGCTTCCGTGCGAGCAGGACCTTTCCCGTCGAGTCGTCCCCGAGCCCTTGCTGGCCTGTTCCTGGTGATATGCCGACGAGGCGTTTGTGTTGTGGTGCACCCTAGGTTGTCGTGAAGATTCCGTGTTATAGCTACTCTTGGCTCCCATGGGATGTTTGGTGTATCATCGGCGCCGATGTCCAAGACCGACAAGACCGACGTGATGCCAACGAATGTAGAGGCGCTTCACCAAGACCCCAACATCGAAAGGGCAAGACCATCACGGAACCCGGAAGACCCCGGCGCCGAAGCCAAGAACCCCGACAAGAACCACGACACGGATGTTCCGAGTTCTCCATCGAGGAAACCAAGGTCGTCGACATGGAACCATAGGACGCCAAGAACTTCACCCGGATGCCAGAACCACCCCATACGCGAACCCGACAAGTTCTTCTCGACGACAAGATCATCGACAGGGAACCCGAAGACCACATGTGCGACAAGTACTCCCTCGAGAACGTCAAGTACTTCACCCCGTACACCGAGACCCCGATGCGACAAGTGCTTCAGCCCGAACGATAGGACCGACAGCATGGCCCGACCATCGCGAATGCGCCAAGATCTACCCCGTTACCGAGAACGAACCCGGAGTCCGAGAACGCTCCCGTCGAACCCTGGACCCTGAGACCAACCCCGAACCCCGGAACCCCAAGATCGTCGAGACCCCTAATGTGTGAACCCCTTCCCGAAACCCTATTTTATAACATAATAACAACTGTTGCATATTAATCATTCATCTTGCATGCATGCTTGTCATGTGGTTTGGGGGCCTTATGCCGATTCACCTCATAATTATATATGGGGCCCATATGCGGGCAAATCTAGCCTTATATTGGCCTCATTTAAATTTGTGTAGCGAACTCGGTGCTATCCCTTGCCATGCTAAAACAACATTTGAATTGCGGGGTAGCTAAACAACATGAACCATCTAAATAATTGTCGGGACCCCGGTTCCACTTAATATGACCTAATTACATCGCACCTTGCCATGCCATGCATCATACATGCATCATGCCGATCTTCTGTCGTTGTATTAAATATAGCATCCGGTGTTTCTTCTAGTGTTTTGCTTCTTCGCGGATAAGGCCGTTGAGTTGATGCGAGTGTCGACCCGATCTTCGGTTGAACCTTCGACAATGTTTCCAGGCGAGCATCTCCCCCTTTCTACCTATCTTACTTTTATAGTATTTATTCCCTCCTGTTGATCTATTGCTATCTGTGTTGCGATGCTTTAGTTTCCGTACCTGTGATATACCGTGCAACCCTATATTGCCTTGGACACATCCTAATACCTGTTGTTTGGTAGATAGTTGGACTTGCGCATCGTAGTCGCTTGCTCAAGTGCTGTTGTGTGTCGTTCAGTGCCACAGTTGTTGATGTATTGCCGCATGTTGATGTTGGAGATTATCATAGCTTTACTTATCGTTCACCTTTAATTCCTGTTTAACAACTAAAATTGAAGTAAGCAGAGGCATCGGTGGGTGATAGATAACATTTGGTTTCCGAACGCCCACTTGTGTCCCGTAGGACCCCGAGTACTTGATACCTGTTCCTTGTTTTATCGCGCTATCCACATCCGGGAGGTATATGGGACCCACCTGAGCCAGAGCTTGATTCAGTATTATTTCTTGAGGCCACAAACTAGTTTGAGGTTTTATTTACGATCCTGTACTTATGCCATGCTTTACTGCTTTATTTAAATTGTGCGAGGAGCACACTGTACTGTTTAGGTAAGCGTAATGTTTTCGCGGTATCGACAAGCCCAGCCACACTTTCGGGTTCCCAGTCGTTTACAGCCATTGTCGCAAACCTTGAGTCCGTCTCGGAGCTTGCTTACTTCGTTGCGGGTCTACTCAATGGGGTGGCCCCCTGAAATATTTCTGAATCCTGTGATTGCTTAGTCGTGAAAGCCTCGTTGGGTTTTGAGTTGGTTTTTCCGAGGTTGATCGAGCGTGTGTTGCTATTGGTGCACCCCGGCCGGGTAAAACTTTCTGAAAGCCGTGTCCGCGGATATGGACGACTTGGAGCACAGTATCTCGATCATAGACAAGCATAACTAAAGTTTATTGCTATAAATTTGACTTTATAATGACTAGTATTCAGCTTCACTATAATGGAATGGCTAACTAATACTTCCCACAATTGCTTGTTTGGATTGTCGCTTGCGACCATTGTACCTGACTAGTAAGTATTGCAACTACAACGGAATGGCTGAATAAAAGTACCAACAACTGCTGGGTTTTGGGTTTATCTCATGCTATCTGTATCTGATTAGTAATTGTCGCAACTACAACGGAATGATTAACTAAAAGGGCCCACTGCTTCTTTTATCAGGACAATTATCTATACCTGACTAGTAATCGCTGCAACGATAACTGAATAAGTAAAACTGCCAACTGTGTGAGTTCCTCGGTTGACTTCCTCGTGTGGTCTCGAGGGGGAAACGCCAGGATGGGTTTGATTGATGATAGTATCAGGTTGGATCCGAATAGGTCTTTCTTACCCCTCTCTGATAACCGCCAGTTGTATCGAATCTCTATAGGTTGATTAGTGCATGATGCCGCTGCCGCTTCAGTCCACCATACCTATGTAGGCGAGGACCGCCGAATTCTAGCCTCGCCGTGTACTGTCCTCAGTACTGACGCTCCTCTTTTTCCTTTGCCCTTTGTCGGCACCCCTTTTGTTTAAGCAGGTTTTGAGATCGACGCCGTTAGCAGGGTTACCCTTCCGGCTTGGCCTGGGCAGGGTTATGGACGCCATTGGTTATTCTTCAGGGCTCTTAGCCCCATTTGCATCTTGTCCGTAGACGGACGCTCTGTCGTTTTCAAGGTGATTTGGATCTTTGTATATTGCATCTGTATTCTTGACTCATGGAGTCGTGTTGTATATATATATCTGTTCTGTGGGTCCCATCGAGGACTGTTGTGTAATGTTATTACTTCGTTTTCCACCCGCACGAAAGTGCCTGGTGGGCACCTTTAAATCGTTTCTATGCGGGTTTGGCGGGTTTCGCTAAAACTTGCATAGGTCCGATTCTGAGGGTGTTACAGTAAGAATTTACGAGAGTTAAAGGCATAAGATGAAAGACAGAGCTAAAATAGGCTTTAATAAATCTATGGCTTCCTAATCCAATCCTAGGTCACGATCCTACAGTCGACTCACGGGCTCTGATACCATCCTGTAACACCGCGGTTCTGAAAAGACCGTCGCTTCTATGTGACATGCCAATCCCTGGATCGATTCATTGGCCCACAATAGAATAAGATGAATAACATAGCAAAATATCCATGTATCATGAATAACGAAGATCCAGAGTACCATTATTACAATAAAGGCGTAGCCCAAGGCTAGCTCAAATTATTCAGGTAGCGACATAAATAAAGTAAATCCTCTATTCTTCAAATTGCCCACAAGTGAACAAGTGCCGAGTGGAGTACCGTGGCCTATATCGATTAATTAGAATCGGAATAACCTGCAACATGAAACGTAGCAGCCCCGAAGGGTCAATACATGAAATGTATGGAAAGTATAGCTAGTAAAGGAGACAATAGTACTAACATATACATGCATATTTGGCAAGTGGAGCTGTGTCTGGCTTGCATTTGCAAATACATTTGTCCTACTTTCATAAACAGTTTTTGATTTTCTTTGAAAAGATCCCAATTAAGTTAACCCAACAATATTAAAATAATTATGAAATTAGAATGAGCGAGAAACATGTCATGGAATCAATATCAAGCAACTCAGATGTCCATAACCGAGGACACGGCTAATCGATTAGATTATACACCCTGCAGAGGTTTGTACACTTTACCCATGTGACTTGGCCAGCCCAGCTCGTACCATCACTCTCATTTTGGGTGATGATAGGGAGAAGTCCAAGAAGAGACTGTTCGGGAAGTAGCTCCTCAATCCCGACGCGCACCGGTCCATCCTACCAAAATTCTACATCTCTAGATACGCGGGTTCGAGTTACCACAACCTACTAAGTCCAACCAACCGCCCATTCCATTATTGGCACATGGTTGTACACGTAAGCTACACAATAAAGAAGCCAATCATTCTCTCTTGATACATGGGTGCCTTTCCGCAATGAAACCACCAAAAATTATCAATACCATCACACCCAGGAGATTCATTGATTAAGTTGTTTTAGTTTTCACAAACCAATACTTTTAGAAACAAGTCTCAATGATGTAACCCAGCCCTCGTTCAACATAGCATGGCTAAGCACATCTACCAACGGTGGTTCATCTACAAGGAAGGTTCTACCACATAATCGGACATAGCATAGCGATAGTATCATCCTACACATGCATCTACAAAATACACGACAATGCATTGAAAATAGTAGGACGATATCATAAACAAAGTAGCATCTACTTGCCTTGGTTGTAACGGTCGGAAGAACAATCCACACACGAGCAAGCGTTGCACTCGTCACAATCTACACGATATAATTGCAATCATAAACAAACAATCCACAAGCATATGCAACAAATATGATGCATGAAGGTATGCAAGACAAGTGAATTGGTGCTACAGCTGCACCACATAATCCTAATCAATAATACTACTGATTGCATGCATGGAAAATAGTTTTAGCGCAAGGAAAACTATTAAGCAAAAGTAATGCTCAACACTAGAGCTAGAACTCGAATAATTCACTATCGGTAGTATACTGTTTGTAAAATCTTGGGAAAATTCTACCGCATAGGCATCGCTGATTAGAAACGGTACCAACTGGAATTACTCAAAAAGGAATTATAAAACTCCCCGAGTAATTAAAACACTGCAGAAAGCCACTAGACAGTTTCTGCAGAAGTTTTCACTGTAAGCCTATCCTTTAATTCACGATGAGATTCCCCTCGTTCCACTGAATCCAGGAACATATCATACGCGATTTTTGGAGCTACGGATCTTTTTCTACGAATTAATTACTCCGAAAAAGCCACTAACTAGTTTGATTAAACTGTACTAAACCTTGCTTCAAAAGCCTGAACCAAAGGTACAGCGAGATACTACACGACTCACTGAATCTACACATATTTTATTTGCAATTTTTTGCCAAGCGGTTTAATTCTTACGCAATTTACAATTTTCTACCGAAATCTGTCAACTAAAACGATTAACGAAATTAACCAGCCAACTGTGTCTGTTGACTGGTCAACGCGTCTGCTGACTGGGCGCTGACTGGGCGTCTGACTAGTCAACGCCTGAGTCTGACCGGTTAACGGCTGATCTGAACCGCTGATCTGAGATCTAACGATGGCTGCAGGCTTACCGGAGACAAACGGCGAAACGAACTCCGGACGGTGCGGCGATCGGTTCCGGCGACGGTGGTTACCTGCGCGAGAGAGACGATCGGCGCGTGGTTCGAGATAGTCAACGCGGCGCGCAAAACGGCGCGCGAGGCGGCGTGCGTGCGTGCGTGGGCAAACGAGCGCGTGTGTGTGTGTGTGCGTGTGTGTAAGAAAGGCTGCAGCGGCAGCGAGATGGCGGCTCGGCGCGCGGGTGGCGGCTCGCGCTACCGGGCGTGGTGGCGGTTGGCGGGAGCGCGGCGCGGGAGGTGGCGCGAAAGCGGGGCGGGCGGGGGCGGGTGGCGGAGGCGGCGAGGCGGCCCTAGGGCGGACGGCGGTCGGCGAAGCGAGGCGGCGAATGGCGGGCGCGGCGGGGCGCGGCGGAGCGTGGGCGGCAGGAGGAGGGCGGCGATCCTGAGGCGCGGCTCGGTATCGAGGGAGGGCGCGATCGCAGGCGGGGGGGCACGGTTCCCGAGGCCGGGGTGATCTCTTATGTGGGGCCTTTTGCGGGTCCTACTCCAATTCGGCGCGAAGTTAGAAAAGAACTCGGAAATCGGCCCGAAATTCGGACCGTTTTTCCGACGTTTCATAAAACGGCGATAACTTTTCCGTACGAGTTCCGAATCGAGCGATTCTTGCTCCTATGGTTTTGTAAATTCGAGGGAAATAATCTAGGGTCAAGGGTTGGGCGAAACCACTAAGCTACAAGGGTGGACAACGCAAGTCCTACTAAAGCCTCCTGCAGGAGCCTCGTAGCAAAATAGAATAGGGTTTCGAAAATAGCGTTCCTGCGATTCATTTCAATCGACGGTTTTGCATGGAAAAGTATGATGCAATGATATGAATGATATGCAGAACCAAATCTCAAATTTGGGATGTGACATCGTGGGACGCGCGCCGGACCGCGCGTGACGTTTTGTAGATCTGATGTGTCTGTACACCGTGACGGGCTTGTCGTCGACGGTACTCAGATTATAGTACCAGGGGAGGAGCGCCCGTAAAGCATGCCCCGCAGATGTAGGCTTTGCCGAACTGCATTACCAAACGTCGTCTTCTTCATCTACTTTTTGCAATGATCTAATTGTGTATATTGCTGACAGCTACTGATTTGGTTAGATGTGAGGAAGATCTTGACATAGTCGGTGCACACTTGAGAACATCTCTAGTGGGGCGTGCTTCGCGGCTATCTTCCGAGGACACGACGGTGGTTTAGACCATAGTACAAGGTGGCACAGCTCTCAGCAGATTCACCATGAAGATGGTGAATAGAACACCATATGTTTAGGGTGAAAATCCGTGATCTCACCTGCACTGGTCGGGACTAAACATGTGACTTTCTCTTGTTGAAGGCGTTGTCTTCGTGTCTACGCTCTATCCTTAATTCATCGGACTCGGAATTGAGGGTGAAATTTCATATCCTAGCTAGATTGGCAATGTCGGTGCATATATGTTTGTCCTTCTTGCCGTTGCTATAAAGAGAGACGACTTAGTCATAGGTGTTTTTTTACGATATCTTGTCATGGTTTGTAATCACAGTCTGATTCTTTGTACTTCCTTCGAACCATAACAAGGGTCACTAATTTAATATTATGATTTTATAATAAAAATCAGCGACTTTTATTACGAATCAGAAGTAGTTTACTTGTTCAAAATTTGGCCACGGCTCCTTGTGTCAGTTGGATAGTATCATAGTTCTATGCATTCACGGATACAGTTCCTGGGAGTTATGACCTTTCTTTTTGAAAAAGTCAAAGAGATCTTGAACCACGCTAATGAGCATAAAGAAACCTTCTTTCCCTGGATCCTTGAGAATAGACTGATGGGATCATGGATTGACTTTTGGGAAAGCTGTACCAATTGATATGGTAATGGTGAGAAAACGCAGTTAGCGTCTAATTAATACAGTACCATTGCACCGTACCGGACAAGGTCACCATTTTCGTTGCCAGAGTGTGCACAATAGACTTGGACGTTAGCGTATATGATATGATTGCCGCTGATTATAGAAGAATTTTTTTTGTTGTAGTTTGCTCTGCTCGAAGAATTGGCATGATTGGGTTTTGGGAAGCTTCCTGCCGTGGAACATGGATTATCCACCCTATTGTTTAACATTTCCAGATGTTAGAGATCGATGTAGTAGTAAGATATTAGTAGATTGATTCGCGTGCTCAGTGTCACTTTCCCTGTCGTTAGAAGAGAACATTATATCACTCTCAATTGCCAAACCCTCCAAGGATATCCCAATCCCGCTCCCAGTATCGTGGTCGGAACAAAACCAAGACAAGACATCAAACATCAGTAGATTATTATTTTTATAAACGAAATATACTAATATCGTAAATATATCAATTATATGCAGTTTCTACAACAATAAAATATCATAAAGTCATTACGGATGCATACAACCCTATTACAAAAGAAAAACAATCAAAAGATCCCGCGCTATGGTGATCAAGCATCCGAGCTGCAACATAAAACACCATCAAGATAACACACAGAGTCTATGCTCACAAAACAATACCTTCAGTAAGATCATAATTAGATTTATGTAATTTTTTTTGGAAAATAAGAATATTTTTAAGGTGCATCGCATGTAGGGATTGGACATGCCGTTAGCACTCGGTCATTTTAAGGGTGCACAAATAAACACACGAATTCAAAGAGAAACAGTTGGTATCATTCGACTAATCAACCTTTTCAGTGCCGAATGTCTCCCCTTTCCATGAGCTCACTTCTCCCACAAAGCATGTCCCTAAGATCCGCCTCTTCCCGAGCGTCACCCACTAACGATCTCCCTCCTTTCCCGAGTGTGTGTCGTCTTCTGAGGGTGCACCTCTGTCTCCGCCAATGTATCCTTCCTTGGTGCCTAGTCCTCCTAAGTGCCATGAATGAATTTATGTTGGAGCTCGTGTTCTTGCCACAAATCTCTGGAAGTCGTAGGGACAATGGGGAATGGGTCCAAGGTCACCCTATCCGGCTCCAACAACACTATGGTGAGTTGAATTTGTTACGGGCGAGTCTAGATTGACGAAGTTCGTTGGGGGGGGGGGGGGCTAGTCAATTGGTAAATTTTTGTGTTGTATAAGTTTTTTGATGTGCTACATGTGTCTATATCATGTGTTGCATACGCAGGACTCTGAAATCAAGCACTGGGCCAAACTCTCGTTTCTATGTCATGCAAAACCGTGCATGAGACTAATTATTCCAGTTGTGTTGCAAGGGGTATTTTTATGGTGTAAATGTTTTTTACATCATAGCGTATGCAAATTTCTCAAATGGTGCTTCGTAAGTGCTCAAAGTGTTATAATGTTGTATATGCATTGCACAACAAATGTTCCACACAAATTTCCTTGTTGCAAGCTTATCCAGATTTTTGTGTGAAAAGGGGTAGACCCTGGTCTCTACATCAGCCGATGCACACATTCTTTTTTTAATAGTTTAACATCTAGAATTATTACAATCTCATGGGTCGCTCATAGTTGATATATGAATCAACTAGTGAAAAATAAAAGAATTGTAAGCTTAAACATCTCGAATGCGGCTAGTATGTTGCCAGCAAACCCAACTGAAGATCTAGAAGCCATACTAACCCGCTAGTCTTGTGGGAGAAGAAACACCCATAAATGCACATAGTGTGCCACCATATGAATAACCTGCAAAAAGTTTTTTTTTGTTTATGTTAAAAACATATCATTCCTACATCTCCAAATAGACCAATATAAGGCCAAAACACCAATTCACATTCTAGCCTTATGGTATTTGTCTATCCTATTTAGCCAATTCTCAAACATATTGATGATGTTGGATGGAGGTGGTAAAACATTACTCCCTTCGTTTCAAAATATAAGATGTTTTACCTTTTGTGAAACGAATGTATCTAGAAGCTTTTTATGTGTAGATCGTCTACACATAAAAAGCTTTTAGATACATTCATTTTACAAAATCTAAAACATATTACGTTATGGAATAGAGGGAGTAGTAAACTTTACTATGCGCCACAGAAGACTAGCAAAAGGGCATGATACAAAAAGATGCTCCACACATGTGCCCCACAGAAGCAACATTTTGTACACCCTACTCAATTTCTTTTGGCTAGATTATGTTTTGCTAGTAAAATCTTACTGTTAAGAAACCACATAAAATATTATTTTGAGTGGAATAATCAACTTCTTTAAGTATTTTCAATGGAAAGGTGTAGTTCACTACAGGAAAGATTTGTTACGTCGACGGCCGGCTGCCGTCGGCACAAGCTGTGCTGACGGTGGCCGTCGGCGTAACCCTCTCGGCGTACATCCTCGTCGGCACAGCTCTGTGGCCGTTGGCACAACCCTCCCCCTCGGCATAGCATCTTCCAGTGGGCCCCGCGTGTCAGTCAACGGTCGTCTTCGATAACAGTCCAGCCTGGAGCTACGCCGACGGCCTGGCAGTCGGCACAGGAATAGAGCTACGCCGACGATATAGTCTAAAATATATATTTTTTTATTTTTTTTATATTTTTTATTTTTTTAAATTTTTGAATTGTTTGACTCCTTAATCTCCCGCTTTAATCATTTTAACACAATTTATAGTTAATAATTGATTAAATTACAGTCTTAGTCAAAGTTCTCGTTCGGTCACCCATCCTAGTACTACTCCAACTCTAGCACGCTTAACTTCCTCGTTTCTTCGGAATCTCTTCCCACAAAACAATTTACTTATTGTTGTCAATACTATGATATCATTCATATTAACTCTTATATCATCATGTCACAGGGTTGTATTTTTTAAAATTACAAGCAATTATTTAAGTAAACAACAATGAATAAGTAAAAATACTATTGAATTCAAATAAAAATATAATGATTTTTTTATATTTTTTATTTAATATGCAATAATTATCATCTTTAAAGCTATAAATCGGAATCTGGCAAATAATATGTCTAAATTGATTAGAAAAATGAGAGGAATCCAAATATGACATCAATATCAACTTATCACAAACTATGCTATGATTCTTATCATAATTTCATTTGCCCGTTTAAAATGGCACGCATAAATATTCTTAGCTTGGGGCTGAGACTCGCTAAACTTGAACTAGATCTACGATGAAACGACATATTTTTAACCTAAAAATGATTTTTGTAAAAATCATGAGCATCCGATCATGTACCTGTAGTTCATATCTGACCTACTTCCTACCGATTCGGCAGGAATTTGTCTTTTTTCATCAGGGATAGAAGGAAATTTTTGAGATCTCTGTGTTATGAAATTATCCATGTAAGGTGGTCTAGTATTTTTTAAAAATATGATGACAGTATTTTGAATTATCCATTTGGTGGTTGCTTTACAAAACTGTCCGTTTTTTGCACTCGGAAAATGGAAAACGGCTTTTTGGTGCGATGAAAAGGAAAACTTCCTTCTGAAACATTGTTCGCCATACCATGATGCACACTTATGCATGATATGAACACATTATCACAAACTATACCTTTATTCTAACCATAACATTGGTCATTTGACCCGAAAGTCAAGAAACCTCGAACGAGATAGGTCATTTTGTGAAGTTTTTTTGAGACATAATCAATATACCAAGTTTGATATTTTTCCTTCTAACTATGTCACATAATATGACACCACGCGAAGGTTTCACGTTGTTTGGATCGTTTTTGAATTTATGATGCCCGTTTTAAACTATCGTTAAACTTTGTCGAAGGGGGGACATGAAGATTCTTATCTCGGGACTAAGACTCGCTAAACTTGAAGTGGATCTATGATGAAACAACATATTTTGAACCTAAAAATGATTTTTTAAAAAAATTATGAGCATCTGATCATGTACCTGTAGTTCATATCTGACCCACTTCCTACCGATTCGGCAGGAATTTGTCTTTTTCATCAGGGATAGACGGAAATGTTTGAGATCCCCGTGTTATGAAATTATCCATGTAAGTTGGTCTAGTATTTTTGAAAAATGTGACGGTAGTATTTTGAATTAGCCATTTGGTGGTTGCTTCATAAAACCGTTCGTTTTTTGCACTCGGAAAATGGAAAATGACTTTTTGGTGCGACAAAAAGGAAAACTTTCTCCTAAAACATTGTTCGCCGTCCCATGATGCACACTTATGCATAACATGGACATATTATCACAAACTATAACTTCATTCTAGCCATAACATTGGTCATTTGACCCGAAAGTCAAGAAACCTCGAACGAGATAGGTCATTTTGTGAAGGTTTTTTTGAGACATAATCAATATACCAAGTTTGATATTTTTCCTTCTAATCATGTCACATAATATGACACCACGCGAAGGTTTCATGTTGTTTGGATCGTTTTTGAATTTATGATGCCCGTTTTAAACTATATATAATGTTTAATGTCACTTAATTTTTTTATAAATGTGTAATATTTGAGTGTAGATAGATAGATCTTATTTTTATGCAAATTTTGATATATTATTTGTATTTTTCCGAATTAGAATGATTTAGTTATGATTTTTCAAAAATTAATGAGATAAAAAGAAAAAAATCTGGAGGCCTACGCCGACGGTCTAGCCGTCGGCACAGACCAAACAAAATTTTCCAAAGAGCTATGCACGGCCTGGCCGCCTAACGTCGTTTCCATCGCCGTGTCTAAACTGAGGCTACGCCGAGGGCTATAACTACGCCGAGGGCCACCGTCGGCACAGTCCTCTCTACTACGTCGACGGCCATGCTACGTCGACGGCTACCGTCGGCACCGTCATCTACGCCGACGGCCAGGCTGGTCAGCTGGCCAGGAAGGCAGCTACGCCGACGGCCCCGCGGGGCCGTCGGCTTAGCCGGCCGGCCGTCGGCGCCTTAGTTATTTCTTGTAGTGGTTGATCCAGATTTTATACTCTTTCTATGCAAAAAAGAATAGTACATATTAGTTCAGGTCAAAGTTATCTTTTATGAAGTTTGATGACTTTCACCAGAACTAATAGACACTACGTATTGAAATCGAGGAAGTACTTAAGTGAGATCAGACAACAGGGAGGGCCGGCGGTCTCCTTGCACACACCCATTTGAAACTGGGCAAAAAATATATCTTGAGTGCATGTGAACTGCACATGTATGTGCATCATGTGCTGAAACGTGAATCTTACATAGCCTCTTGAGCTTTACATCTCTCCAAATTTCTTCGGGGTTATAATGGCGGTACAAGCAAAGATGTGACGAACAAGCACGCTACTGTAGCTTTTTATGTTTGCTTAGCGCTTAATCAAAAGCATTTCCTTGAGCTGCTGATTAAGCAGGCTGCGAAAGCTTCAGATCTGCATAAAGCAGCTCAAAAAGCAAAGCGCGACGCGCGTGCATCCTGATCGCCAGCATTTTGTTCATGTGATCTGATCCATCTGATCTTGCTTTCGATCATGTTGCAATGTCCAAAGGTAGATAGATCTCCTATACGAGCTTAATTAGTAGTAACATTTCTGTCTAAACCACTGGCTTGCAGTTAAATCGTGTAAATGTCGGAAGGATCGTCGGTCTTACTCCCCGCCTTTGACGAATGGCGAGCTCTTTGTGGTACTCTGGCCGACAGAAAGAGTGATATATGATTTTGTGTTTTCTTAGTGGAGATTGGAGTTGAGATCACGGCATAATCAATGTAGTATAATTAGCACTTTGTGATGCCGTTTGGTCAGAGCATCAGGTGTGCCGTCACTAGCAACCACCTGGGAGGCCGTGCTAAAGCCCAGGGGTACTTGATAGCATTGCCACTGCTATGGCTCTCGGATCGGACGGTAGTACCTACTCCACTGGTTAATGGCTTGGCTTCTGTGGTACATCAAATGCAACTGCATTTGTCATCCATAATTCCTAGTATCACGTTGTTGTAGCCGTGGGGTTTGAAATTTTGAGCCCCTGGACGTGCAACCAGCCTCGCCAGGGATAAGGACAATGATCGATTCGCGCTTCGCATTATGTGCCGTTCAGCATGTGCATCAGTGCATGCACCATTGCCTCATATCAGTTGATGATACAGAATTCGGAGTAGCAGTGCACTAGTGCAGCCACTGATTAGTAAGCAACATACTACTAAATTCAGAACATGGTGTTACTGTATTATTGTACAACGATCATCATTGGAGGGAGGGAGTATATAGTACGGTTTTGGACGAGCACTGAAGAAGAAACAGAAATCTTGGGCGGATGATGTGTCTGGAGAACCATGCATGAGAGCCTGGCGTAGGAACAAGTGTCGGCGGCCTCTCTGTGTTTCCTGATGGAAATCGTCGCCGCAAGGAGACAGGAGAACTGCCCCGCACGTCAGGGAAGAGGAGACCACCTTTCATGATTCGCTGGCCCTGTCGGTTTGACCTCCGTTTTTAATCTCTAAATAATCTGTTGCTTGCTCCGCTTCCTTCTAATCATATCCGCCACGAACGCACCGGCGCCGGCGCGAGCGAGGAATCAACGTTTCTTCCTCTCGTTTTACTCTCTGTCTTTTTCCCAGGTGTCGAGGAAAGTTCAGAAATGGAAAGGGAAAAGAAGTCAGATTCGTGTCTACTAGTAGGTCTGTAGGTGCGAGTGGGAAGAAACATTAGACAATTGAGCGGTAAACATGTTATACGTGGGTAATTTCGAAGAGCGCGCGCTCGTTGGTGGGATAACATGATCATAACAAGCTGGTGATCGGTCGCGCTCTACATACAGTCTGTTCCCAATACTAGCTGTATGAAAGCAACAGCGTCCACGATTATATTCATTCATCGCCACCTAATGTGTGTCCGATTGAAGGGTTATTATATTAAAAAAAGAGGAGAAAAAAATGGGAGTACCCAATTTTTAGATTTCAGTATACCTTCTGCCAACCTCGGACGTTGAGCAGTCGATCGGCTGCAGACATCGATCTGCAGGTCGGCATGGCGTCAGATTTGTACTAGGTTTTCTAAATCTTTCCCCCTTTTGTGACAGCTAGCTGATAAAAGTTTGGCGATAGCTCAATCCCACTGTCCCACTAGCACGACAAAGATATTGTATGTCCCCTTACTTTTGTGTTTGCACAAGGACCCGTGGATGAATCCTTTTCTCTCTCGAATTCGTGAAGCTCAGAGGACACACAAACCAGTTGTGCTTAGATTTTTCTTTTAATGTTAGCAAGAAAGCTGCTAAATTTATTGAATAGATAGAAAATGCTCAAGAGACCCGAACTGCTCGGTTAATTAAGGAAACCGGGCGAAAACCTGAACAATGGCAAGCCACACCTAAAGTACACAACGCATACAAGAGGCCAGCGAAACAGAACACATAACACACAGCCAGGCACCCAAGCGTCGCTGGAAAACCGTCCTTTTATTCCTCCTCTTCCCTTTTATTCTCCCTTTTCAGCAAATGCATGAACTTTTTTTAACAAATGAATATTTTCTCGTTTTCTTTATAAATACATAACCTTTCAGATTTTTTTAGATTTCCTTTTTCTTGTGCTCTTTTTCCTAGACATATGAGCATTTGTATATATACAAACATATTATTTGATGTATATGGACATATTTTGATTCAAATATGAATAATATGTTTTATGTCTATGAACATTAATTTTAGAAACAGATAACACTCATATGTACATGATTTGATAAATTTTTGAGCAATACTTGTAAACTATATGAAGGAAATCGAGAATTAGATAGGTTTTCTCCTTGGGATAAACATATTTAAAATACTTTTCATATAATTTGCATAATAATACAAAAAAATAGATCTACACCAAAATAAACGAGGAAGGACAATTGTCCTGGTACAAATGCAAAAGAGCCCCCATGAAAAAAATTGCAGAAGGGTCCGAGCAGTCACTCTACCCACCAACCGCCGCTCCGTCGAGACGAATTAGGGAGTCAGACGTGAGAGTTCATATTGCCTAAGCGAGTAGATACCATTGTCGGAGGGGGTACCACAAGCGTCATCCCCCATGTTGTTGTGGCACGTCAATCAGACCCTATGCCAATATGCCATCTCCATCCAATATCTGACCACTCTGTCGTACATGGATCGTAGTTAACCTTGCAGTTCATCAGCCATTGACAGGTGTGGTCCCACGTATGCGGGGGGGTGGGGAGGGGGCATGTGTTAGAAACTCGAAGGCACGTAAGGAGATCCACTTCCCCACTTTGACCGACATGGTCGGAGAGTGGCTAGATCCGTCATCCTCGAGCCGCATATCATGCATAATAATAGCCATCTCACCTAAAATGTAGATGATGCGGCTATGAATTTTACCATTTTGGCGACCACCATTGGCAAACAACGTAGAAACATAGGCTAACTGATGTTTATAATCGTCACTAGGTGGTCTAGTGATCTAGCTGTAATTTTAATTAATTTTAGGCATCTTTTGTAGTACCGTTGATGATATTTAATTGATCGGTGAAATTTCACAAAAGAAAAAATTGATGTGTTTTCATATGTTTTTCAGTTTCGTTCTGTTCCCGTAGAGAAACAACAACCTGAAATATGTTCGAGATTGAGAGCTCGAGACAGTGTACGGGGCATGTTCTTTTAGAGGGGCAGTGATATTTTCTTTAGATGATACCTTTTTTATTTTGGGAGAGAGTGATGTATCTTTCTTTTTTTTATCTGTGCAACGCACGAATCGTGAAACAGCCCAAAATAGGAAGAAGCAGTCTACTGGCTATGAATGGGCCGAGCCCACAAAGTGGAGGGGGTATGCGAGTGCACCCAACTCCTCGACCGCCACCACCTCCTTCGACTCCGAGTTCCACTACTCTCCGCGCCTCCGCCTCCACTCTCCTGCTCTCGCATTTCTCCGTGTACTCGTAAATCCACAGCAGGCAGTACGATCCACGGAGGTAGCGAAGATGGATGAGCTGAACCAGATATATCATCTTTGTTTCCGTCCGAGGGTGATACGGGGCGGGCCGCCCCGCCCAAACAGCGGCGTCTACGCCACGCGCTACACCAGCAAGTGCCCCCCGAGCGAGCCTATAGGCTGCACGTCCAAAGTAAGTCTTTCTAGTAGCCTGCATGCGTGGTGAGGATTAGGGTTTAGTGATGTAGGGATGGAAGAAGGTGATGTGACGGAATGTAGATTGGATTAGCAGCTAATCTAGATTAATGGGGATGACCTGGTCCTGAATGCGCTGATTTGTAATTGATACGTTCCTTTGCTATAGTGCTAAACTCGTTTTGCATGTGGATTGTGGCTCACTGGTGGCACTATAGTACTTGTGGTGTCAGTACCATGTACTTATATGCCTTGCCCGTTTCTGAATAGACTAATACGTACTGATAGTAGTATGGTTAATTCATGTTTTGGGGGTAATTTTATAGAGGTCTCCTGAAATTCTGATATACCTTATAGATCATAGATTTCTCCCTTGCTCAATAATGCAATGCTGATTTCTTCTCTGACTGTAGATAATGGAGCTCTTTGACTCTCTCGAACATCAGCCAGATTGAGCTAATTCTAGAACGTTTGAGAATTAGTAACTATAGTTTTATTGTTTTTTTTAAAGAAGCATATATTGATATCGCGATGTACCAATTACGCTCAATCTTTGCAACAATGCATTACCCTATTGGTATTACGGATGCACATAGCCAAAAAAAAAAGAATTGCAAAAAGGAAAGGTCCCGCTATAGCGATAAGATCCTCAGTAGCAGCGACACTAACCCCACCAGAACAACACCAGAAGTCCAACATCTCCAATAGTGACGACTTTAAGAAGGAAACAGAGCACAAGCACCGTCATCGCCCGATCAAAGATCATAGATTTCCACCCTGGAGAAAGTCCCCGTTCATAAAACAATACCTTCAACATGGTCATTGCCAGACACAACCAATTAAGACCAGACCTTGGATTTTCATCCTGTAGGGTAAGACTGTGAACTCTTCCTGTGCTATCGTCCCCACTTTCCGATGCCGCTGCTATAATTGACAAATCACCAATCCAATTCCTCATCGCCACCAGGACTCGACCCACCATAGCTAGTCCACAAAGCTTGGCTTTCATGACATTCTCCGCACACTGACTTCACCATGGAACTAAAGACATGTTCCACGATGGCAACATACTACAGAGCTTCGCCTCGCTCCCTCTAAAACCAAACGGTCAGAAAAACACCGGTTGCGTGCGACCGAATCCCATCCGTTCCAGCAATCTCCAGGCATGAATTGCCCATGGAATTTCGTCAGCGGAGCCTTTCGGAACATGACACCACCACCAGATCAATAAGAACATGCTAAAGGTAGATCTTCGTCTTGGCGTGAGAGGAACCCTAGGACCGCGCCCCTCACAGTAGATGCGACCCGCGCCACCATCCACCGAGGGAGAACCGCCATCAACCCCAAGGACGCCGCCCCTGCTTCCATACCCCTCCGTCGGGACGACAAACTTCGAGCGTCCAAGGGGCTCCCTACGGGGAAGAGGCCACCATGCGAGAAAGCAGCCCCGCCGCCACTGTCGGCCAACCAGGTTTTGCCCGCCGGCATCCTCTGGTGGCAGCGGGGGAGAGGCAGGAGGAGGAGTTGGTGGAGGCGGCTTAGGGTTCCGCACGTGCCGCCTCCCCAGAGAGCGGCGTGTGCGTCCGTTTATTTTATTAGCGTTATTAATTATTGGTGTTTATGGTGAGAATATTTGTATAAAGGATTTGGGTATTTTATGAATGAGAGTCCTGTGATATGGTAGCTTGGTGAGTTCGAGTGAAATTCTGTAAGAAGACAATTTCTCACTCAAGATCATGATATACCAGAGTATATGTTGAGTTGGTGGCAGTCCATTCACCCTTAAGAGATTACCTCTTAGGTTGCTAAGACATTAACTACCACAAGTATTAGTCATATGTATTGTTAACTTCTGATCAGCTATGGGGATGAATGTATAATTTAGATATTTTTTATGTTGCATAAAGTTAAGGACCATAATGAAACAACGGTTTGAACAGTTCAAGCAATGCAAAAAAATCGTAGGGTGTTTATCTAGTTAATTGTAAGAGATGGTTGTGATGCTATCAACAATTTCTATGTTGGCATGCTATTTGTTTCTTGGTTATTGTGATTACAATTATATTTTGAAATGTGATTGAAGTAATCTTTGGGCTACCGTAGTTTCAGGAGCAACAGTCATTTCTTCATCCAGTGAACACTGGTGCTATCTTTCTGTAGAGTGTTATTTCCACTGAATAATTTACATTCTTGGTCTTCTTATTTTAAATAGGACCACATGAACCGTGGTGGCAGTTTGTCTATTAGATGTTAATTACAATAATTTGATGTAGAAGTATTTGTTCATTCTTTGCCTGGTGATTAACTCCAGGATGTTCATCTGTATTATGATCTGGTAGCAACTGCTCACCATTTACATGGGCAACTGTCCAGAACTTGCAGGACAATACCTTGATTTAGAAGCATTGCTTATTCTCCATCTGGTGATTATGATCCATCTGCTCTGCTGCATCTTGTTTTAGAAGTAGTACTTCATCATTGTTTACAAGCACGTGCTCATCCTTTAACTGTGGCCTCTTTTACAGTACCTTTTAGTACTACCAAAAAGTGACTAGTATAATCCAATCTAACGGCTGACAAAGATTTAGCCCAGTAAGCCCACTTCGTAATTTTTAGGGAGAAAAAAACACCAAACGGATCAGACGAGCTGGAACCCTTCAATCGTGACATTGCTTATCCCTGAACACGAACAAGACACCGCCCGCCACCGCTGTCCGTAGAATCCCTCCGCTGCCTAGTTGCCGAACGCGAGCCGCCGCTCTCGTCGCTGTCCCCGGACGCCCGCCGCTGCAGATTTCCCCGGACGCGAGCTGCCGCTCTCCCCCGTCGCGCGCCGTCACTCTCCCTCGGATGGGCTCCGCTGACAAAGCTCGTCGCTATTCCCAAACACCCTCCGCCGCAGATGTCCCCGGACATGATCCGCCGCTCTCCCCCCATCGCGCGCCGCCATTCTCCCCCACGGGATCCGCTGACAGAGCTCGTACCCCAGTTTTGCATCGCCGCCCCTCTCCACTCTCTGCACCCCGCCGCCGCCACAGGGGAGGTCTCCACAGCTATACACGCATGTTCCCATACATTGTTTGGGATTTTGGATTAAATCAAATCACATTATGTTCCTATACATTGTAGAGGTCCATCAGCATGTACAGATTTTTTTTATTTTAGATGTAATTGTAAGATTAAGTTGAAGGATCAGATTTACATGTCGATCTTTATTTTCTAGCAAAAAAATCGAAGGATCTGATGCTATAGTTTTAATTTCTTACTCGAATATTGAAACTGAGTAGGATTACGAAATTGTTTTGCTACCTGTATGACTGATGATTATGGCAACTATTAATCTCTACTCTTATTGGCACTATGTTTGATATTCTTAAATAGCAGTGTACATAAGCTATGTCCAGTTAGAGTTCAGTTGTTCAGATTGATTCATCTTGTTAACACGAGAATTGAGATTGACTAGATTGATAAATCACACGCGGATCCATCTTGCATATAAACTTATTTTTTTGTACATGATTTACATGACTACTGATATGAACATTACTTTGATGAGGGTTGTCTTTGCGACACGGATGGTGAGGCGCCGAGCAGGGAGTTCGTTCCTCCCTCTCTTTGATTCTACACTTCTGTCAATTTGGTAGAGGTTGTCGACTTGGTTCTAGTTAGGCTCTAGACTCCTTTTCTTTTTGTAAATTGGCAACATCTAGCAGGACTAGCTTTCAAATTTTCACTTCTAAGTTTATGCAGCAGACTAAACTGATAGGGCATGTTTGCCAAAATCTGATACATAGGCAATTAAACAGTTCAAACTTAAACATCCACATATATGAGTGTACCTAAGCATTACATAACGTGTAGAGCAATGCACCTTCTCCATCAACTTCATTTTCTGAATCATCAGACTTTCTGCAATGTAGAGAGATTTGTGGGATAATTTGTTCCAGTAGCAATGCTAGTTTTATGATCCACCTTGTCTGAACTTGGTCCCAGTTCTGAATTTGATGTATGATTTCTGAACTTCGTTGCTTGCACAACCAAGTGATTACTATGCAATGATGATTTATGAGCTGAAATGAATGGTTTATTTGTTATTTTCAGGTCTTGTTCCTCCTAATTTTCCACCTCGTCATTGCCTATGTATGGAGATGCTTTAGGTCTAGCTTATTTTATTTCTGGTTTGTTCTGAAAAGATTGTTCTGTATAAAAATATGTGTACTCATGAAAAGTAGACTATCTAGTATCCACTGTACTGGATATTCTGTCTTGTAAGTTGTTGAAGAATCCATACTATCTAGTGGGTTGCTGAAGAATCCATACTATCTTGTGAGTTGCTCGAGATGTCATAAAGATGAAGGTTATTTTTTGGGGAATATTTCATGTATATATTTCATAATATTTTTCGTGGCATTATAACTCATTTGGACGTAGCAGTACAAGCAAATGAGCAATTGTTAGCTTACCAAAGCTAGCAACTAGCGACCCAGTGGGCAGCTGCCGGCCAGAGTGACAGTGTCCCAGCGACCAGCGTAGCTAATGAAGCATTTTAATTGTACTAAAATGTGTGACAAACTGACAACCTGAGAATTTGGTGGACAACCCGATCAACAGTGTACAACGCTAGTGAAGCATTTTAGCATGCCGGCTTGGTCGTGATCGTTGGTGATTATCCTCGTCTTTGTATTCGGCCGATCCATCAACCGGTTTGTCAGCTTGAGAGCAATGTGAGGGAGGCGGCCGCCGCTGTAATTCCTGTTCTCGGCCAGGAAGAATGTTTGGGCCAGACCCGACTACGGCCTGTCTATTGGCTATCTGATCTATAAGCATCTCCTCATTGTTCAGGACCCGTCTTATGCTAAACTGACATCGTGAGGGAGGAACTGACACCTGATTCTTCGCTAAAGATGTTGATGCCATGCTGGAATGGACCATCATCTAGAAATCTCACGGATCTTCAAATGCGATCTTCAAATGCTTAGTATTTGTATGAACTGCAGGTTGCATTTTGTAATTTGGAACACAGTATTTCCTGGCACATTTTATCCTAATAGTGACCTAATCAGTAGTAGAGGAAATTGTACCGTGATCTAAGCACGACTGTTGTAAATATACCTCTTCAATGCAGCTCGAAGTTTTTGTATGAAAAAAGCAACAACTGTTGACACCTTTTTTCTTCTGTTAGCAAAGGACCGGTGCTTCCTTACCCTCATATACAGCCTAATAAAACTTTGTGAACTCGTGGTTTAGATTCACTGACACATGTTTACACAGTTAGACGAAGCCTCTGAATGAAAGGCCTATGCAGTTTATTCACGGACAATATTATTCAGTACAATCTCTTACAGTAGATGATCTTAAAAAAATATACCTCTTAGCGAGTGCTTATTCAGTTGAGCTTCTTCATTCCCCCCTTGTGCTTCATGACATCCGGGCGAGTCCTCCTTCCTGTAGGCTGTGGAGCTTGAAATGGAGGGGCTTCATCTTCGTCTCCAGTGACCTAGTGATGAGCGCAACCTGTATTTTCTTATTATGGACTCTCTTTTGCATCTCCATAAAATCATCATCCGCGCCATCGAAAACAGAGTTCAATTTGGTTAAATAGTCTACCAGCATGCGCCTAATGACAGAACACAACGAGAGTCGCCCCCTCGTGTCGACCCCTCCTAGCGACCGAGGGGGTCAAACCCTACCCCGCCGCCACCTCCTCCCCCTCCATCCTTCTCCCTCCTTGTCGCCCCTGGAGGGCAGCCGGCCTAAGTGCGTGGCGCCGGTGATGGGGGCGGCGGGAATCTGGCCTCCCGGCCCCAACGCGGCGGTAGGGAGGAGAACGCCGGCGCTGGACGGGGCCCCCTCGCCATCGACGTCTATGCGGCTCCGGTCGGCGGTGGCTTCGTGGGAGCTCAAATCTGGAGGCAGCGGCCTCTATGGCAGGTGGCGATCTGGTGGAGGAGGTGCCGGCGATGGGATTCCGTTGGAAGACCTAGATCGGCTCTCTATCCCTAATTGCCTGATCGATCCTTTCTTCGAAAACCGGCCGACGGTGTGGGGATCGCTGTGTCGGATCTAATAAAGGAGGTGGCCCTTTGGTTTCTTTCGCACGAAGACGAAGATCTGCTTGATGTCTGCCCTCGTTGATCTGGTCTGGAGAGGCGGGTTCCGAAAGGCTCCGCCGGCGAACTCCCATGGGCGTATCATGCCTGGAGATTGCTGAATCGAAAAGTATTCGGTCGTGCGCACCTTGTTTTTTCTGACCGTTTGGTTTCAGCGGGAGCGTTGCGAAGCTTTGTTGTTTGTTCCCACCAAGTGCCTTTCTTAGAGCCATGGTGAAGTCATATGCGGAGAATGTCTGGAAAGAGGAAATATGAGGGTAGCGATGGTGATTTTTGTTCTTGTGGCGACGAAGAACTGGCTGCGTGATCTGGGACTCGTTGCAGCGACTGTTGGTACGGGAAGATAACACAGGGGGAGTTCTCAGTCTTATCTTGCAGGGTGAAAATCCAAGGTCTGGCCTTAACTGGTTGCGCCTGGCAATGACCTTGTTGAAGACATTGTTTTGTGAGCAAGGACTTTCTCTAGGGTGAAAACCTATGATCTTTGATCGGGCAACGACGACGCTTGGGCACTGTTTCCTTCTTGAAGGCGTTGTTATTGGAGTGGAGGACTACTGGTGTTGTTCTGATGGTGTCAGTGTCGTTGCTTTGACGATTAGTTCTCTGTAGCGGGACTTTTCTTTTTTGTAATTCTTCTTTCTTTTTCTCTGAGTTGTGTGCATCCGTAGGGCCGCTAGGGCATGCGTTGTTGCAAAGACTGGGTGTAATTGGCATACCTGTGATATTAATATATACTCTTTTCGAAAAAAAGTCTACCAGCTGGTCCGGAGGCACCGGGTAACCGCTGAGAATCCTCTTGTCGTTCGAGAGATACACGGCGAATGAAGGAGGGGCTTTGGATCGATCCTTCTTCCTATAGATCGAGCGCTTGGTTTGGCCTGCATCGGTACTCCTAGAAGACGAAAAACACCCAAACCGACCCGCTCCTCTCCCCCCTCCCAGGGTGACGGGGGCCAACCCCCGCTCCGGCCAACCTCGCCCCCTTCCTCCCTCTCCCCGTCGTCGCTGCCGGTAGGGGTCGCCGGGCGAAGCCCGAGCTGTGCCGGCGGCGGCGGCTGTCCTCTTCCCGTGCCCCTGGTGAAAGGATATGGATGTCGCCTAGAGGGGGAGGGTGAATAGGAAATTAAAACTTCTCCTAGAGTGGCTCAACAAAGGCGGAATAAAACTAGTGTTTACTTTGTCAAGCACAACCTAGAACAACTAAGGTTCACCTATGTGCACCAACAACTTATGCTAAGCAATACAAGCAACAAAGTGATAGCAAGATATATATTACTTCAAGCACGAAGGCTATCATAATGTAAAGTGCATAAGTAAAGAGCTCGGGTATAGAGATAACCGAGACACGCGGGGACAACGATATTTTACCGAGTTCCTCCCAACATGGAGTACGTCTCTTTTGGAGATGGGGTGGTATCAAACAACCAACGCCACAAAAGGCCTCCCTTATTCTCCGGTGAATCTCACCCCAACGGGATCGATCCACGCTTCCACTATCGGTGTACTTGTCGGTGACAACTGGAACCTCTCACAAGGTTGGGGCACTTCTCCACAACTTAATTGGAGGCTCCCAACAAATGCCACCAAGACCACAAAATCGTCTAGGGTTCCAAGAACCCAAGAGGGACAAGCTCCAATGAGTAACACGAACCAAATCCTCCGAGGAGAACGCAAACCGATGCACAGAATGCAAATGGCAGGCCTAATAGAAGAGGAAGAATATACCTAAACTGAAAACGCGCAAAGGCTTAAATAGGAGGCCCAAACAATCTGGCCGTTGGGGCTATTTTTCGAAACAGTCCGGTAGTACCGGAATTAACCGGTAGTACCGCATGCTCCATGAAAAACAGAAGCAGCATCGCAGGGGAACCTGGCGCGCAGCAGCCACTTGCGATGAGCATCACAGCGGCTGACTTGGTAGCGTGGCGTGTGCAGCGGCAAGCAGCAGCAATAATCGTGGCAACGCGGGTCGCGGTAGCGAGTGGAGCCAGCGAGCGGCGGCAGCAATGACGGGGAAGCTAGAACGAGCGGCTGCGGGGCGGCAGGCGTGCGGGGATCGAGCGGGCCGCGGTGGGACCAGCCAGGAGGTAGTGCGCGGCAACGGGCCCAGTACGCACGCGCTGGAGGCGAGATTGGCGGCGGCAAGCAGTGGCGGGATCTGGCGATGCATGCCGGCGAGCATCGCGTGCGGTCAACGCGAAGCGGCGAGGGGCGATGGCGTGCAAGGCCAAAGCGGGAGCGGCGCGTGTCGTGGCGAAAAAGTTCCAGGCGGCGGTAATGGCCCACCAAGCAGTACTACTGTCGGCCGGTACCGAGAAGAGGTACTGGGCCAGACAGAGATTAGTTGCGGAACGCTCAGATGCGGGCGGTAGTAGCGGCCCGCCCGGGCGGTACTACCGCTTGGCCTAGTAAACAGATTTTCCTTTTCTTTTTAAATAAGACCGACAAATATTCAAACGGTGTAACTTTTGTTTGGTAACTCCGATCGACCCTATTCCAACTGCGTTGGAAATATTGGTTATCACCAAGTGAGAAAGTATCAAGTAGAATAATGTGAGATCCCTCACTTGGTGAGAAACCGAAAAGCCGCCAAGATCAAAATCGCAACAAGATACAAACCGAAGATCCGATTTTGATGAACAAGAGCTTGTTATGAAGATTACCACAAGCTCTATATCCTCACATGGATAATACCAAATAACAACCAAATACGATGATGCAATTGTGCAAAGGTTTGAGCTCCCTCCGAACGATGTGATCGAGTTACTCATTCGAGAGCCCCTCTTGATAGTACGGTTATCTATCCTAAACCCGGTCTCCCACTAACAACATGAGACCGACAAAAGGGAAAACCTATCAAGATTATACCTTTGCCTTGAGCATTCCACTTGAGCTCGATGTAGACGAACTTGACCTTCTCAAGATGGAACGCCTTTCTTGATTCCTCATCATCGATCCATGATCACCGAGGATGGCAAGCATCAAACATGAGATCTTCTACAGATGGTGCATATTGAGCTTGCAAAGCATATCTTCTTCGCATTTCATCGACCTTGAAGCCAACACATGCTCCAAGCGATGTCAATGGACAAATCCTACAAGTGCAACTTAATACACACATTAGTCCATAAAGATTGTCATTAATTACCAAAATCACACATGGGGGCCCACATGTTCTTTCACCTGGGGTCCGGTGGGGGCCGGTTCTCCTCCGGCAGCGGTGCTCCTCGGGGAGGCGTGGCTCGGAGCTCCTCTATGGGTCACTGGATGGCGGCTCCAGCGTGGTTCGATGGGGCGGCGTGGAACCTTGCGGGCAGATCTGGCGCAAATTCTCTCAGCCCAGATCTGGGCCCCTTGGGCTCGATCTGGGATCCGGCGCGGGCCTGCGCGCCCGCAGCTGTGTCGGCTCATGTGGATGGCGGCGGGGACTAAGCTCTGGTTGGGGATGTCACAATAGCGGCCCGCCCGTTCGCAGCAAGGTGGCGGGGGCTTTACGGGCCCATCTAAACCCGACCGGGCCCTCTTGGGCCTGGTGTGCCCCTGCTGCCCTGTCCGGTCGACGAGCACTACTTGGTGGTGGAGGTGGGCTCCTCCCGTGTGGCTTCTGCAGTGTCGTTCCTAGCTCGATCTATGTAGTTTGCTTCCATCGTGCGGGCTGCTTAACGGTGTCCTCGATGCGACGATGACGATGGTGGCCTCAAGTTCGTTTGGCGTGTGCTAGTGGGCACTGGAGATGGTGGTGATGCTCTCTGAATTGCCCGGGGTTTTTTGGGGGACGAGGTAGTGAAAAATCCTTGTCGGCCTGTCCGACTCCGACACGGCACCGCCTTCGGGTGGCGCCATTCCTTGCTGGAGGGCGTCTTGGATACCCCTCGTCCTGTCGACTCCAAGTGTCGAGGGAAACCCTAGGGCCAGTTCGCTGGTCCGGACAGCAGCGACATGTCGACGACGCTCCCCTTCTTGAAGGTGTTGTTTGGCATTGGCGATTTAGGGTATTAGGTGTATGGTGACACAATTCCGGAGGGCGCAGCAATGGTGGGCCACCTTTATTTCATCATATCGCCGTTTCTTCCATTTCTTTTCTTTTTGTTCATGTTGTAGGTGTTGCCCCAACATTTTTGTCTGTGCGAACTCTTCCTTTGGGTGTTGTGCTGTCTGGCCCAATAGCGATCTCACTTGTGTGCTTTATTTATAAAACGAGGCGAAAGCCTGTTTCGAGAGAGCGCTCGGTTTGGCGGATTTCCTTTCTCGGTGTGGGGAGAGAGGCAGACACCTTGCCCCCACACTTTACAATTCGGCGAACTCTACCTCTCACTGTCACTTAGGTACCGGGCCGTATTCGGTTTCCGAAAAGTAGCCGAGTCCGATGCCAACAAACTGGAGACCACACATGGCCCAAACCTAAAACAGACCTGATTCGATCTGGACCAACGCCATCAAATCCACCAAAGTGACAATTCATCAGGGCCCGTGTGCATTATCAGTTGCTTCTCACAAAGGAAATGATTAGAGCAACTCTAGCAGATCTCCTAAACAAACTAAAACTATAAAATAACAGTCAGTTTATAGTTTGAGACAAAAAGGCCCCGAATAGATCCTGTAAAAATGTCCGACCTAAATTGTTTTTATGGTCCGTAGAGAAACCCTCACCCTAACCTCTACATATGAGGGATGTGCGGGCGACCTAAGTGCGGCATTTATAGAACTGTTAGTTTAATTCCACGGAGGTTTCAACACCTTCCCGTGTCGTTCTGTCATGGAACTTGCCGGATTCCGGCGAACTTCAACAAATTTTAGCCAGGATGGATAGTAGACTACCGAGATAGAACAGTGCTCACCGGAATCGGCCATCAATAGGGGAGTCGTTGGGCCAGGAGCAAGGGCGATAGTGCGGGGCTGCACGGGCGGACGTAGTTGAGTAGCGGCGCGGGGAGGGGGTGCATGGCTGCTCGGCACACGGCTCGGGTGGCGGAGCGCGCGGGCGACGCAGGGGGACGACACTGACGGAGCGCATAGGCGGCGGCGCTGGGGCGCGCATGGGCCGACCCTGGGGTGGCACGAAAGGCGTCGCTGGGTGGAGCGGAGGACGGTGCGGAGGGCTTCGGTCTTAGGTGCCAGCGGGGAAGAAGTATAGGAAAAAAGAAAATGGTAGGCCAAACATGGGCTTCACATGGTATAGGTCAAGTTTATAGCATCTTTTCTTTTGGGCTAGATTTTAGATTGTAAAACAAGTTTTCTGTAGACTCTAAACGCGTTTTACAGTTCGTGTGTTTACAATATCTGCTAGAGTTGCTCTTATAAATGTAGTTGGCTATTTGTTTTTATTATGAAATCTGAAAAAGCCGACCATTAGGCCTGCTCGCTTACCATTACAGTGCCAAGTGGCACCTTTTTCTTCTCCTTATGTTGTGATTTCGCTAAGGCTGCTCATTGTGCAAAGTAACATAGAGTAGTAACATACATATGTTATTAGTCTATGTTACTACTTTTATAGTAGATGGTAATATTTGTGTGGTATTATACAAAGGGTTATTTATTAGTTTACGTGCTTATTTTATCTTGGTTTGTGTGATATTATAGTGTAACCAAATATGTTTCTCCATCTACCTTTCTCTTCATTAACTCATTGTCACATAAGTAACTTTGCTAAGTTGGACCCTTAGTTACTTCTAAAGTTACTTGCGCTATGACTAGTCTAATCTTTGTCTTCTATTGTGCGTGATCCCTCACTGGTTGGCTTATGTTTGGTGTCGCAACAAGAAACAAAGTTAGATTAGTATAGGAGAATGGACGACAGTGAAAGGATGGAATCATAGTTTTCTAGATTATTTTTAAAATAAAATATCTTGAGAACCCTTCCTCCAATATATGAACTATTTTCACTTTTAAGTTCATCACATCAAGAACTGGAAAATTAGATCACATGTTGGTAGGTTTTGATGAATGTTTTTCGTACTTCTTAAACTAATAAGGTTGCACTCAGTGCTGCAGGCGGAGAGTACTTCAGGTTTCAATATAGTGTACTTCATCTTTTATTTGTAATTTGTACATTTTTTCATTGTACTAGTAATCGGTCTTTACTATTTTTTTGTTCATTTTCCATGTATTTGTACTTTGTCTATTCTATACTTTTAGTTCGTCTCTTCTGTGTATTTATATTTTGTCTTCTATGTATTTGTACTCAGTCTTTGGCGTACTTGTCTTTCGTCTTTTATATTCTTGTACTTCGTCTTTCTTGTATTTGTAATCGGTCTTCCCTGTATTTGTTATTTTTCTTATATGTATGTATACTCGGTCTTCTATATATTTATATTTATATTTATATTTATATTTATATTTATACTTAAATTAGGAAACAGTAAAACTCAACTACCCGTAAGCACTCACATCGATTGGCGTCTTGCACCGTAAGGGCAAGTACTACGCGGACGTTTAGGAGCGACGCTAGGATTTCCTTCCCGACCGTTTTGGCCGATTCCCTGTCAATCCTGGGAACTTCGTTTGCGTCGACGCAAAACAGAACGTCGAGCGCTTAGCAATTTTTTTTTGTCCTCCCCGCGATTTTCGTGCGGTCTGGTGCTAGAGATCTGGGCGATATCTTTTTTCCTTAAATTCCCATAGCGACTCAAACAAGCGCCCAGCGTTGCTGCCTAGGACTCTTAGCTGATAATTCGATTTTCCAGAAATTATTCTTTTGCACATAAACGCCTGTACAAGCGTCTAGCACTATACATGCCCTAAGATCTGGCATATACATACAGTGGAGATCTTCCCGTCTTATCGAAACATCGTTGGAACACTTTGCTATGGTCAATTCTCGTCGAATTGCAAGCCCAACATTACCTGGGCTTATGCTCTGCAGGTCGAGCTAGGATTTCTTTGGTTAATCCAGACAGTCAAATGGGCCGGTAGTTGTGTTCTCGAGACCAACTGCATCCTTTTTCTCCCTTATGATTTCTCCTAGTAGTAAAAGGCCATGCTACTTTCTTCTTTTTCTCGTCCCATGGAAATCTATTCATGACTCATTCCCCTCCCTCCTGTGCGCGGATGATGACGGCGATGCCACACATCTGCTTCCAAAGCTCACTATAGACGTTCAATGCTTCACTCAGCCTCCCTCCGAGGTAGGACCCCCCGTCTCGCCACAAAAAATTTGCGTTAAATGCTACCAATGGCGGCGACATGGTTGTGGCATGTTTCGACCGATGGCGATCGAGTGGTTCAAAACTGTTCCCTCCTACTTGAACTCCGGTAAGGGCTCCTAGACTACGCTGTCATTGTTGTCGCTTTCGGCGTTGTTCATGTCTAGCATCGGGTGATCGCTCGCTCTCTACCGGGAAGAGACCCATGAAGGACGGCCGCCGCCATGCCTCCTTCTCCCAGTTGAGGAATGCGATTCAGAAATCACGGTGACGATACGCGCGGTCGTTCTGCAGGTGTGGCGGCAGTTGGCGGCGGTGTGCGATCTCCGCATCCAGCGTTGGCCCTTCCGACGGCACCGACGACACCTGCACCTGCAACTGTTGAGGTGCTAGCCTGTTGGGAAGCTGGCGCCACGGTCCTCGCAAGGTTGGTGGTTCTGCCACCGTTGCAACTCTCCTCCACCAGCACGTACTGCCGGCTGTGTTGCCTATGAGGTCGCGGGCGCAGTACATGCACAACGCGCACGTGAGACGCGGGCACTACAAAACCCCGCGCTCGTGGTGCCAATGGCAGTGGGAACGCGGTGGTGGAGGTGGACGACGGTGCCAGCTCAACGACGATCCGGCCTCATGGCCGTGCACCGCCGTCTGCTTCCACTAGTTCGGCGTGGTTGGGAAGGCGGTTGGGGCGGTGGGGGACAGGCCGGGAAGGAAATTGGCAATGGCGTACGTGTGGGGGAACTGCTCACGCCCAAGGCCTTGCGAAAAGGACCTAGGCGCCGCCCGTTGGCATTAATGCCGACGCGGTATTCATGCAATCGTTGCTTCGATTCAGCAACATTGACTGCCTGCCAGTCTATGCCGCATCAATATGCGCTCACTGCTGTGCGACATTGATACTCGTGGCAGCAGACGAAGTGGTGGTTCGCTACCAAGGGAGGCCCGTTGCGGGTGTGGAAGGAGGCGGGAGGACACACACACTCGGTCCGCAACACGTCTACGAATTCTGAGCCCAAATTTATGCCATGAATTGGTGATCCGTTGAGCTGGTTTTCGTGGTCCACCTGTCTATTTGAACCATCTTTTTTTTTAAACTGCTGTTAGGACCATTTCAAACAGATCGTGACCGAATAAGTCGATTCGGTGAAGATGTTCTTGCGGATCCTAATCCACATGTCGAGCAATGGTGGATCGCTCCTCGCACCACTGAAAACGGTATTTTCATATTAGTCAAAGGCTACATGAGTCAATTAATTTGGATTGGAGAGATTATTTGCCATTGCTCTAATCTTCTAAAAGCAAGCGACGAAAAATGAGCTGACTTAGACGTGGGTCCATTTCCCGTCGGTGCAGCCTCACGGTACAATTCTGCCGTAGTAAAAAACAACAGGGACCGCGACCTGCATGTGCTGCATAGCGAGAGAGAGAGAGAGAGAGAGAGAGAGAGGCAGGCCGCAGGCTGCTGTATCTGCCGCATGCATTGCAGGCCGGCAGCGATCGAGCTGATCAGAGCTCCGTCAGAGCGCAGAGACGCTGAACGCGAAGCGGCAAAAAGCCGACAAGGTGCGGCGCGACACAATGAGTACTGGCCCTCGATCGATCCATCCATCCATTCCCAATTCCGTCCCCCTCCCTCTCTCGCGCCGGCGCGTGGTCTCCTCTAAACTGTAGTGACATGGTACTCTTTTTTTTTGAACGGTGGAGTGCCCCGAAGGGGCTAGAACCATATATTAAAACAGCAGTGGAGGGGTACAAAGATTACAAAGGACCTCATAAAATAAAAAATAACACATAGGTCCTTAGCAAATGTAGAAAGGACCTTGCTAAGAGATTGAGAATTACAATCTAGTCCTTCCTCTTCTCCACTGTGGAGCAGCGAGCTCAGCATGTTGCAGCCATGGTCAGGGGCGGGGACGCAACCACTTGCCTCTGGCCCGGCGACGCCCTCAACAGCTGCACCCGAAAAGGGCCTCTCTGTGAAGGTTGAAATCTTGCCGGAGTTCACCGGCGTAGCCATCTTGGCCAAGAATTTCGGCTTCTTGCAAGAAGCAGAGGATATGCTCCGAATCAGGATGGTTCTCGAACTCCAGCACCGCTCTAGCACAACGCCCAATTCGACGGCTTCTTCATCCATCGCCGCCTTGGCGCTTGAAGAGAAGAAGGGAAGCGAATCCAGCAGAAGAACCAGAGCAGCAAAGGCATACCCACATCGCATCAGGAAAACAGGCTCACCGTCAGATCCAAAGCTCCTGCCACGGGCTTGGAGAGGCAAGCGGAGATGGTAGCGAGGAAGGCACGCCGAGTAGAACCGCTTATTGAAGGGGGCTTCACCAGATCCGCATCCTGTGCCTGGCCACCACCTCGATGGCGCGACCCAGAGCGATTCCGGCGACCGCCTGACACCGCGGCAAGGCATCAGAACGGACGGCCTCCAAGAAGAGGGGAAGACGGCCTTATTGGCGGAGATGCCACGCTCCGAGCTTCCACCGCGCCGCCGCTCTTGCCACCAGAGAAGCGTGCTGAGGAAGACGAAGCAGAGGACGCACCGGACCCGGCCGATGGAGCCCGGCAACCTACTCCCAGTCGGCACTACGGCACAAAAACTACAACATCTACACCTACCATCTACTCTACTTAGTCCGGCTCCTCTCCTCCGCCTCCGCTGGCCGGCATCGCCGTTGACGGGAGCTTCAGATCGGGCCGGTTGACTAGAGTCGACTCTCAAGGGGGCTGGTGGAAGAGACGAGAAAGGGGGTTGTGCGTAGTCACATGGTACTCCTCCTACCCATATTAATTGACTTGGATTTGTTAAAATTTGGATGAACCTATATATTAAATAGTATCTAGATTCATTCAAATTTAAACAAACGTGAGTAAATTAATATGAGTCGGAGGGAGTAGAAAAAAAAGAGTAAATCGTACCATCTCTTGGTTGGCTGGTTGCCCACGTGTTCTTTTAGCTAAACGATCCCTTTGGAAAACCTTCAACAACTCATGTTTCCTTTAAGTTACCCAGTTGAGCTAGCTTATTGTCTTATTGGGCCACGAGAACGTTATTTGGTGTGGCTAGACACAACTTACTTAGCCGTTTCTCACTTAGCTACAGCTAAAGGCAACTCCTGTTCCGCATTTCGGATACCAAAAATGTCTAATCAGATCCGTTTGCGGGGCATCACGAACGGTCTACAGACTCATGTTCTTCTTGTGTTTGTTTGGAGGTGGCTGTGCACAATGACGGAGCTACATGCTTGCCAGGAGCTACCCCAAATTTATAAAATCATTGAAGAATTTTTTGGAGACCTTGAAAGAAAATGTAGTGTCATTTACCCTTTCCCAAACATTCATATTTTCTGTTTTGCCCCCTCGGTATTCTTAGCTAGCCCCGCCACTGGCTATGCATAAAACGGTAGTCCACAAATTAATACACAAAATAAGAACTCAAAAATAAAACAAAAATTAAACTTAATTTACATACACATTATAAAAGGCATAGTTTAACTAAAATTGAAAAAAAACATAGTAATAATACACCCTACTCTAGTAGGGTGTGCTAGCTAGGCGGTGGCAGCCGGAGTGGAGGCCGTAGTCGTCGTTGCCAATGAAGATCTGCAGCGGTCTCGACATGCGGTGGAGGCGGAAGTGGTGCAGCAGGAGCGGCCGGTGGTGTCACCACCAGTATCGCCCACTATTGGATAGCCTTGTCCATACCATCCCACTTGGCGAGCTCTTCCTGTCTAGAGAGATCGATGGCAGCCGAGAGCTCCTCCTTTTCAGTCATCGGCATCTTCTCCATCAATTTAGAATCCTTGGGTGGATCCTCCGCTGCCTTGTCCTTGACGATGCTCGCGGCAGGGGCAGGAGCAGGTCCACGCGTACTGGGTCTCCGACCCGCGGTAATGCGACCAATTAGTTCAACCACACTCTCGGATGAGGTATGTGTACCTCGCCCACACCTCCTCCTCCAGCCTTTGCTCCGACTCATCGTAGTCATCGTAGTCTTCTTTATTGTCGAGTGATGCATGTAAAATGCATACATGCACTTTATAGTTTATTGATATGAATTTCCACATATTTGCTACATATATGATGTTATATCCATGTTTTACTTTGATTTATAGGGATTTACTAATGTTTCCCTTTATTTTGGTTGTAATTCTACAGGACAGGAAAACCCTGTTTTGTGTATTTTTACCTTTCAGGAACCTAAACAAAGTCAAATGGAGATGGGATTTCGGGAGCGTTAATATTTCATCAAGATAAGCACCTGGAGCACTTGGACCTCGCCAGATGATCTAGGAGGCCCAAAAGAGACCAGGTGGCGCGCTAGTAAGGGTGGGCGCGCCACCCAGCCTCTTTTCCTCCTTGACCATTGATTCACTTCGATCTTTCGCCCATCACCTCCATTTGACCTAAAAACTACTATATAAATGGTCCCTTGGGAGTTCCTGGAGGACGGCACTACAGAAACACCGAAACACCAAAACAGAGTCAGACCCAGTGAAGGTCGAAGGGAGAAACTCTGCCGGAGCCGCCGCTGGAGGGATCTCTACCTTCTCCAATGTCTCCACCATCATCACCATGATGAATAGGGAGTAGTCCACCTCTAGACTATGGTTTTGTGGCAGTAGCTTGATCTATTTCTCTCTTGTTCTCTATAGATCTAGTACCATATGAGGTTCCCATCATGATTTTGGCCATATATGTAATTCCTATGTGGTGGATATTTATTCTGTGATTTGAAATATGAGATTGAAACCTATTATGTGCAAGATATATTGATAGATGCATATAATGTACATTGTTCTTAAGTACTTGTTGTGATCCAACTTGTATTCAAGAGCATGTTTGGGGAGATGTGTGTATTAGATGGAGTAATATGGTGTTAGTGATTGAATAGTCACAACAAATTCAAGATCTATTATGGTATTTATCTTTCTTTTTCTACCTCGCTAGGGATAAAGTGAATTCATGTGCTATAATTTTCTTGCGATAGCTAGATAATCTTGTTTGGTCAAGGTAGTATATTTATGATTCAAACATCATGTCAAATTACTTAAGGCTATACTCTGTTGATTATTAATTCAAGATTGCTTAGATTTTTCCCTTTCTTGAGGAGTATAAGAGAGATGTGTTTCATCATCTCTATGTAAGGACGTGATGCCCATATGAATGCTTATAAAATACATATTGAAGTTCCACCAATATTATGTCTTTGATGAATTGGTTGTGTCCATTACAACCCAAAAAGAGAGTAGACAAGTGAACCCATGAATGCTGATCCATTTTGAATCATAATAAACACCTTTCCAACACCACTATCACACTTCATATTTTTTTGCAATTTATTATTTCGAAAATACAAAAATAATTTCTTAACTTGCAAACACACAAAACCCCAAAGCAACTATCTTTTATTGCTTTTATCTTGCTTGCCTAGTTTTTACTTGTTTTACCTTACTTTATTTATTTTGTTATTTCATATTACTAATACGAAACCTTGTTCTCGACAACCACACGGTGGAGTTGGGGACACGTGACAAAACTTTGCTTTGTAGGTTACTTGAAGAGGAGAATAAGAATAACCTCCGAGCTAATTCCCCAAGAGTTTGATATAAACCCTCAAGTCATCCTTGTGGGGAAAAGATGCTTGTTACAACATTCTGCACTTGGAGTCCCAATGAGTTGGTACACACGGAGTTGTTGCCATCAAGAACAATTTCTGACGCCGTTGTCAGGGAGTTGCAAGAGGGAGATCACAACTGCATCTTCATCAAGTTGGAGTGAGCACATTTTCTAGCACCGTTTACACCAACTTTGTGCAAACACCTTATCTTGGGGAGATTGCACCACTCTAAGCCTTTTCTTCTCCTTTAGATTTTCAAAGTAATTTTCTTTGTTCTTGTTTTTAGTATTTTTAGTTTTCCATTAAAACAAAAAATACATAAAAATTAGTGTAACCCTTCAAAAATGGATAAAAGAACTTATTGGCCTTTTAGCGTGAGAAACTTTCCACAAAAAGATGAAATACCCATTGAACCCTTTGAAGTCGACCTAGCAATAACAAAAGCAATTTATGAAAACCTCTTTCATGTAAAACCAAAGTAGGATGATATGATACATGTAAGGAAATTTAAGGAGAAATGCAAGGCTTTGAATATAAGCAATAATAGTAACAACATAATCAAAGTTAAACTTTTTCCATATTCACTTGCTAGAAAGGCACTATATTGGATATTAAAATGGCCACCTGGAAACTTTAGCTGTTGGTTCAATGTTAAAGACGACTTTGTTGAAATATTTGGAACTCCTGAAATCATATGTTACCTTAGGGAAATAATTATCTCCTTTAAAAAAATGAAGATGAACAACTAGTAAAAGCTTGGGAAAGATTTAGGGGACTTGCTTATGGAATAGAACATGGCCTTAGGGATTGGATGTTAATGCATATATTTTACAGAGGGTTAATTAAAACCTCAATGGCTTATATGTATAATGAATGTGGAGGCATTTCATGAACATAACTGGCTCAAACGCCTATGTGCTATTAGATGGCCTACTTTTAGAAGTCAAAATTATGGGAAGTTTGGAGAAAGCTGAAGTGCCTAAAGAACTATTTGATGATAGATATCAAATCTTTAACCTACATAGTATAAAAAACAAACAGAGGAAGTTAAAATGCTAAGTGAAACAAAAGAACCTCTACTCTTACTTGACAAATACAGATTGTATGAACTTATAGATATATTGGAAAAGTGGTCTAATGATCAATCTATTAATATTCATTAAGCAGGTTTTGGCTCCTTTTTGGCAAACTATGTCATAAAAAAGATAGAAAGATACAATAATGAAGCCATGATATCACCAAAGTTTGGGGATGCTTGTCTCCCCAAGATATTTATCACTATTGGCAAAGAGACCCATCATGCTATTTTAGATCTAGGATCTAGTGTGTCTGTTTTATCCAAGATATGCTTGCTGGAATACTAAGGATTTTTTATATTTTATATATGGAAGATATTATCATAATCTTGTACCACTGATGTCACCCCATAGAAAAGAAAATGGGAGGAAATTTTTGTGTTGAAGTTTCTTGATAGGGAATGGAGGAACACCACACCAAGAGCTATCCAAGAATAGTTAAAACCATAAACTTGGGGTTTCCCAAGGCACCCCACTGGACCTATAAAACTCCCAGTTTGCAAACGTCTAAACTTTGTTTTTGAGCAACATAGAATGATCATAGAAAATTTGGAGAGTATTTGTTTAGTGTTATGTTTAGTTTTGTTTGATATGCTTGGAAATAAATAGGACCACCATGATAGATATTTTGCATGCTTAGGAAAGAGCTACTAAAATAAACTATCCCATTAATGAATGTCATGTTTGAATGAATGCCATGTTTGATTGAATGCGTTGCTTGAAATAGAAAAAGGGGGAACTAAACTATGCATGTTATTGCTTTAGGTTGGATTGTTTATAGGGATTTCTATTTTCTTGCCCTTGGTTTCTTAGTTGTACTCACTTTTCCCCAGACGCTTAACTTTTTCTCACTTTTGTCCATCTCCTTCTCTGAAACTCATCAAAGATCTTGAACGGCAGCTGCCATCAGGTTAACCATTAGCTGACGTGTGGGGCCGCGCGATATGGGACCATATGGGGTCGGTTGGTCAGGAACGCGTTATGCTGACGTGTGGGGATGTTCCATGTGGAACTATGTAACATCCCAAAATTCATGAATTACAAAGGCATGCATTGCATTTATGTATTCATAGCATTCTTGACTTGCACATTTTTTTTCAAATAAAAACTCCAAATAAAACCAATTTTATGTATATTATTCATATACCAATAATGCATGGTTTTATTTTATTTTTTCAAAGGATCAAAGTGTAGTTGATTAAACAATAGTGTTTATACACAAATAAATGCAAGGTTCACACTACAAAAATCTAGAGAAAATTTGAAATCAAACTCAATTGAATTTGGTTTAAAAATGGTTCCTAAAATATAAAATAGAAAAATAAAAGGTAAAAAGGAAAAAATAAACAGGCGTTGCACTTTTGGCCCAGCCCTAGATCCAGCCCAACAGCCCACCTGGGCCATTTCCCCCTCTCCCCTCTCTCTCACCTGCGCAAAATAAACAGGCGTTGCACTTTTGGCCCAAATTCTAGATCCAATTATGACCCACAGGCCATTTCCCCTCTCCCTCTCTCTCACCAGCTACTTTGTAACATCCCAAAAATACTAAGCTTGGATCATCAAACTCTAATCATCAAATTTAGGGTTAACAAAAACTTTTCTAAATAAAATTATGAATGCATGCATATGTGTATGCATTGATTTTGAATTCTTTTAAAACCACCTTGTTTGTTTGTTTGTTTGTTTCTTTGCTTGTAAAATGTTTCTTAGGTGAAATAAACATCATATAAAACATTTCCCACACTTTTCCTAAAGACAAGTAAATCAAAACACATATATTAAATGAATGGTCACTTTGACCAATTTAACTCTCATGCCTACTTTGGCTGTCTCAAACTTTCAAAATCTAACAGAAACCTTTCTGGATCTTTACACCCCTTGAATGTACTCATAACAAAGTATCAATGCCCACTTTGTGATCATCCAGAAACTTTCAAATGCATAGTTTAAATGACAATTCAAAATTGAATCTTTATCATATGCGAAGATCCCACTTTTTCAAAAACCACTCAAAAAAGCTCAACTTTCAATACCCAAGCATCTCCAGACTCACCAACACCAATCTAGCAAACCCACCAAAGATCTTTTCAAAATTCAAAACTTGATTTCATGCGGCCATTTCATCAAACAGGTTGCAGACACAAATCAAACAAACATCAAACACTATTGTGAGCAGTGATTCTTGCCTAACTGGTTCCCTCTCTAGCTCACAACCAGCTCAGTAGATCATCTAGTAAGATTAACTAAACACTAGCACCACTATGAGCTTGGCATTACCATCAATGGTGAACAGCCGAAGCCAACCTTGCCACCTCATAGTCGACAGCAAGCTAGGAGCAGCAGTAAGCCTAGCCAGCATGTCTGGGAGGCAGCCCGCCGTCCACCGCCACTCACTGTCCCAGCCGCGAGCGTTGCCACGCCCTGGACCACGCGCACGAACCGCGCCCAGACCGCCAGAGACCATGCCGAGCGTGCGCCAGAGCGCCACCCTCGACCGTAGCCCACAGACCGCGCGCCGCCCTCGCCGCGTGCATACACAAGCCCCACCGACCTAGGAGACCGCCAGACATCCCCGTTCGCCGCCCCGTGACGCATAGCCACCACTCGCCGTCGAAGATGCCGCCTCTGCCAGGCAGAGCATCGCCCGTTCCAGACCAATCCGCACCGCCCCATGCCTCGAAAACATGTCGTTGAGCATCGCCAGGAGACACCAAACCGTCCCCTACCCTTGCCCATGCCAATAGCCGCCTGTAATATCGCCCCCGACGAGCTCACCGTGCGCCCCGACGGTCCCCTCGCTCGACTATAAATAGAGGCCACCCCCGCTCGATTTCTTCACACCATCTCACTCCCCTCTCCTCACTGATCGTGCCACACCGTTCTCAGAGCAAGCAAAGAACCACCCCGCCGGAATTTCACCGGAGCCCGCCGCCTCTAGAGAAGAAGGGAGCCATCGATTGCGTCCACCCTAGGAGCTGCCGCGACCACCCTCGAAGTTCGCCGTGACCCTCGCCGCATTCCGGTGAGCCCCTAGCACCATCGCCGCTTAGGTTTCATTCTCGCCGGCGTTGTCTCGCGTCGAGGATGACTCCCAGCCGTTGGATTAGAATCAGATCGAACGACCCACGTTGCCCCATACCGCTTCGCCCAGCCCTGTGTCACTGACGAGTGGGGACACCCACTTAAGCAGCCCGCGGGATGTAACACCCTCAGAATCGGGCCTATGCAAGTTTGAGCAAAATTCGCCAAACCCGCATAGAAACGATTCAAAGGTGCCCACCAGGCACTTTCGTGCGGGTGGAAAACGAAGTAATAACATTACACAACAGTCCTCGATGGGACCCACGTAACAGATATATATATGACTCAAAGAGTCAAGAATACGATATAATATACAAGATCCAAATCACCTTGAAAACGATAGTGCGTCCATTCTGGACAAGAAGCAAATGGGGCTAAGAGCCACGAAGAATAACCAATGGCCCATAACCCTGCCCCCAAGCGGAAGGGTAACCCGCTAACGGCCGAACTCAAAACCTGCTTAAACAAAAGGGTGCCGGCAAAGGGCAAAGGAAAAAGAAGGAGCCAAGATCTTGAGGCCAAGACAGCGAGGCTAGAATTCGGTCCTCGCCTACATAGGTATGGTGGATGGCGGCAGCGGCAACATGCACTAAACAATCTATAGAGACTCGATAATCAAGGCCAATCGAGAGGGTAAGATAGCCCTATCCGGATCCAACCTGAAGCTAACACCAAACAAACCCATCTGGTGTTTCCCCTCGAGACCAAACGAGGAAGTCAACCGAGGAACTCACACGGTTGGCGGTTTACTTATTCGTTATCGTTGCGCGATTACTAGTCGATTTAGTTAATCGTCACGATAAAGTAAACAAGTGGGCACTTTTACTTAACCATTCCGTTATAGTTGCATCAATTACTAATCGACATGATAGCATGAGATAAACCCAAACCAGCAGCTTGTTGGTACTTTTATTCAGCCATTCCGTTGTAGTTGCAATACTTACTAGTCGATACAATTGTCGCGACGACAACCAAACAAGCAATTGTGGGCAGTATTAATTAGCCATTCCATTATAGTGAAGCTGATTACTAGTCATTATAAGTCAAATTTATAGCAGAAACTTTAGTTATGCTTGTCTATGATCGAGATCAGTGCTCCAAGTTGTCCATATCCGCGACACGGCTTTCGAAAGTTTTACCCGCCGGGTGCACCAATAGCAACACACGCCGATCAACCTCGAAAAACCAAATCAAAACCCAACGAGGCTTTCACGATGAACAATCACGAGATTCAGAATATTTCAGGGGCCACTTAAGTAGAATCAACGGAGTAAGCAAGCTCGAGACGGCCTCAAGGTTTGGCTAGACGGCAGGAACGATCGGGAACCCCAAACGGGGCTTGTCGACACCGAAATCGTGGTCCGATCCTAAGCAGACAAAGGTGCGCATTACGCACAATCGTAAATAAAGCGGTAAAACATGGCATAAGTACAGATCGTAAATAAAACCTCAAACTAGTTTGTGGCCCCAAGAAATAAGAATGAATCAAGCTCGCTCGGGGTCCCATATACCTCCCGGATGTGGATAGCGCAAAAATCAAGGAACAGTATCAAGTACTCGGGGTCTTCACGGACACAAGTGGGCGTTCGGAAACCAAATATTTTCTATCACCCACCGATGCCTCTGCTTATTCCATTTTAGTTGTTAAACAGAAATTAAAGTGACAATAAGTAAAACTAGAATCATCTCCAACATCAACATGCGGCAATACATCAGCAACTGTGGCAGATGGCGACACATCAAGACTTGAGCAAGCAACTGACGCAAGTCCAACTATCTACCAAACAATGTAATAGGATGTGTCCAAGGCAATATAAGGCAAAGGGATATCACGGTGCGGAAACTAAAGCATCGCAACACGTATAGCGAGAGATCAACAGGAGGGAATAAATACTATAAAAGTAAGATAGGTATAAGGGAGATGCTCACTGAAAACATTGTCGAAGGTTCCACAAGATCAGGGCGAAGCTCACATCAACTCAACGGCCTTATCCGCGAAGAAGCAAATCACTAGAAGGAACACCGGATGCAATATTTAATACAACGGCAGAAGATCGGCATGATGCATGTATGATGGATGACATGGCAAAGGTGCGATGCGATTAGGTCATATTAAGCGGAACCAGGGTCCCGACAATTAATTAAATGGTTCAAGTTATTTAGATCCCCCGCAATTTAAATGTTGTATTAGCATGGCAAAAGATAGCACCGGGTTCGCTACACAAATTTAAATGAGGCCGATATGAGACTAGATTTGCCCGCATATGGGCCCCATATTTAATTATTAGGTGAATCGGCATAAGGCCCCCATACCACATGAATGCATGCGGGATGACAATTAAGTATGCAACAAGTTGATGTTATGTTATAAAATAGGGTTCTCGGATAAGGGTTCACACATTGAGGGGTCTCGACGGACTTGGGGTTCCGGGGTTCGGGGTCCGGGGTTCGACGGATCTGGGGTTCGGGGTTCGACGGACGCGTTCTCGAATAGCGGGGTAGATCTTGTCGCAACCGGGAAGCAGGGCTTGGTTGGCGTCGGGGGCGCATCGGGCCCGCCCTGGTCGGTGCCGTTCTTGTCGCATCTGGGGTCTTAGGGTCATGTCGACGATCATGGCGTTCATAGAAGTTCCCGGCTTCGCATCCCCGAGGTAGTACTTGTCGTTCCGGGGGCTCGACGAATTCTTGGTGTCCGAGGAGAAGATCATGTCGCATCCGCGGCTTTCGGGTACGGGTTCTTCGGGCTCCCATGTAGGGGATCTTGTCGTCGCGTTGGCCTTGACGGGGCCTGATCTTCGGACTCGGGGTCGGGGGCTTGGGTCCGCCTTGGTGTCCATTGTAGATGACGATCTTGGCGGGCCACTTGGGATTCAACAGGTTCGGTCTTGGCGCCACGGATCGATCTTCGTGGGTCCGGAAGGCGACCTTGGCCGAGTCCGGTCTTGGATCCGGAATGATGAAGAAGATCTTGGTGACGGGTCGTGGAACTTGTTACGGTCGGTCTCGTGGCTTTTCCAAGGCGATCTTGTCGGATTTGGAACCGATGGGTCAAACTTGAGTGCTATACTTCACACAAGTCACTTGGCCTCTTGAGCATCCTTCACGGCAAGGTCAACACGAGCGGGCGCGTGCGGTCTTGGGGTCCGAGCTCGGCGGGTGGAGGCGCCGGGGCCCGGCTGGCGGCTCGCCGGAGGAGGAGAAGGCGGGTCGTGGAGGTTGCCCCGCGGCAGGACGCGGCTCTGGCGGGGTGCTCTGGCGACGTCGGGCGCGAGCTTCAGCGGAGGCGGCGGGAGCTTGCGGAGGCGCCGGTGAAGCCTGGCGGCTGACGGGGACGCGAGGCCGGCGGGGAAACGGAGGATGGCGGGGTGCAGACGGTGGCGCCATGGCCGGGGTGGGGCGGAGGTCGCGAGCGCGCCGCACGCGGGGAAGGCTGGGAAGCTCCGGCGGCGGGGAGGCTTCAGGGAGGCCGGAGGAGGCCGACGGGAGGAGAGGGGGTTCGCGTGGGCGAGGCGGAGATGCTAGGCGGTGGCGGAGCTGCGGGCTGGGCGAGCGGGCGGTTCGGTGGTGAGCGAAGGCGGCGAAGGTGGTCTGAGCGCGGAGAGGAGAGCGGGCGACGGCAGGCGGGAGAGGCAGCGCGCGAGAGAGGGAGGATGGGGGCGGCCACGGGCGGCGGGCGGCGACGGCAGGAGGCGGGCTCGAGGCGGGATGCGGTGGCGTGGGGGGGGGCGCGTCGCTGAGCGAGGGGGGGAGGGAGCCTGGTGAGGGGCAGGGCGGCGCTGCTGCAGAGGAGAGGCGGGCGGCAGAGGGAGAGAGCGGGGGCGCGAGGGAGAAGCTGTGGGAGCCAGGACGGGACGGTCGTGGTGGGTCCCAGGAGGAGGCCCAGGCGTGGTCGGCCTAGGGCGGGGGGGGGGGTGAGTGTGCGCGTGTGAGGCGGTGAGTGGGCCGCATGGGTGGTGGGGCCATCGGGTCAGGGAGAGTAGAGGGGCGAGGGTAGCACGGGAAAGGGTGGGCGTGTGTCTGACTAGGGGGGTGGGCCGGCTGAGTGGAGAGAGGAGGAAGATGGGGTTGCCATGTGTCAGAGTGTGAGTGGGTGAGGGGTGGGCAAGGGTGATGTGGCGTGTCCTGATAGGTGGGAGTGAGGTGGAGGGGGGAGAGGGTAGATTTCTGGGTAGACTTAGGATTAGAGGTTGGACCGATCTGAATTATGGGGTGGTCGTGGTCGACACGGCCTGCTCGACCCCCCGCTAAAATAATAAAATACTTTATTTATTTTAATGACCGTTTGCACAACATTTTTAATTAAAACAAAATATTCCGGGGACCGGGCTTTGTAGTTGAATTAAGATGGGGCGTTTGGGAAAATAAATCGGGCTTTGCAAAAATAGTTTTGGCAAACAATGCATGATGATGACGATGCAATGCACAAATTCAACGCGATTTTCTAGTAGTGGTTTTGCGGGATGCCACAATTCGACACCACTAACAATGGATCTCGCCCTCGAGATCCGCCTCATGGTACCGTAAGGAAGGTCGGCATTCTCCGTCTTCACGCTTTGTGTAGATCCTCGCGACACCACTAACGAGGGTTCCTCCTCCATCTTGAAACCGGCGACACCACCAACAAAGGTCGTTGTTCCTGATCGTCGAGGGAGCACTCCGGAAACAAAAGGTCGAAGGTAGAGGTATCACAAATAAAGCCACCCCTAACTTCCGTTAGAAGAGGGAAAAGTTACATGGATCCACCAGTTCGGTGTGCAGAGCGAACAGTAAGAGTCGGGTAGGGTGATCAATCCATCCCGGCCCAAACTATCAACTCTCCACATGGGTAGGGGAATCAGGTAACTCAACCCTCAAGATTTAGACTGAAGATCTTCATAGGTGGTATCCGGAACAAAGGGATGATGCCAGCAGGAATCGTATGAATGACACAATGATTAGGTTCCGCGATGGTTTCATTGGCATGAACAACACATGCTCAAGGTTAACCCCAACTTTACCAAAGCTCGTCCTTCTCATATGTTTTTCAACGACACTGATATCCGGCAAGGAACACATATGGATGAGGAGCTCAAGAACAAAAGATTGGAGGAAGGGTACAACAGACAAGTTGCAGATTGATGATCGTAGCACCTCCGTTACCAAAAGGGAGAAAGCGAAACCCTGAAGGTACGACGGAAACCCAACCACGAGATATCCTGGACTCGAAGAAAGAGAAGAGAGCGGATTCAAAACACGTCGGGATAAGAGGAGAATAGCAGAGGGGTAAGAAGTAAAATCAGACCTAATCAGATCTATCCAACCGATTTTGCAAAAATAGTTTTGACACTCTATTTCGGCCGTTAGCTAGGTTATCCTACAGGCTGGACTTGTGGGGTATCGCAACTGCTGAGCTCTGATACCACTCTGTAACACCCTCAGAATCGGGCCTATGCAAGTTTGAGCAAAATTCGCCAAACCCGCATAGAAACGATTCAAAGGTGCCCACCAGCACTTTTCGCGGGTGGAAAACGGTAATAACATTACACAACAGTCCTCGATGGGACCCACGAACAGATATATATATAAATGACTCAAAGAGTCAAGAATACGATATAATATACAAGATCCAAATCACCTTGAAAACGAGATAGGCCCAGCTACGGACAAGAAGCAAATGGGGCTAAGAGCCCCGAAGAATAACCAATGGCCCATAACCCCTGGCCAAGCCGAAGGGTAACCGCTAACGGCCGAACTCAAAACCTGCTTAAACAAAAGGGTGCCGAAAGGGCAAAGGAAAAAGGAAGGCGTCGATCGAGGCCAAGACACGGCGAGGCTAGAATTCGGTCCTCTACATAGGTATGGTGGACTGAGCGGCAGCGGCATCATGCACTAAACAACCTATAGAGACTCGATACAACTGGCGGCAATCAGAGAGGGGTAAGATAGCCCTATCCGGATCCAACCTGAAGCTAACACCAAACAAACCCATCCTGGTGTTTCCCCCTCGAGACCAAACGAGGAAGTCAACCGAGGAACTCACACAGTTGGCAGTTTTATTTATTCAGTTATCGCTAGAAGCACTAGTCGATTTAGTTAATCGTCCTGATAAAGTAAACAGTGGGCACTTTTACTTAACCATTCCGTTATAGTTGCATCAATTACTAATCGACATGATAGCATGAGATAAACCCGAAACCCAAAGCTTGTTGGTACTTTTATTCAGCCATTCCGCTTGAAGTTGCAATACTTACTAGTCGATACAATTGTCGCGAGCGACAACCAAACAAGCAATTGTGGGCGTATTAATTAGCCATTCCATTATAGTGAAGCTGATTACTAGTCATTATAAGTCAAATTTATAGCAAGAACTTTAGTTATGCTTGTCTATGATCGAGATATCAGGCTCCAAGTTGTCCATATCCGCGACACGGCTTTCGAAAGTTTTACCCGCCGGGTGCACCAATAGCAACACACGCCGATCAACCTCGGAAAACCAAATCAAAACCCAACGAGGCTTTCACGACCGAACAATCAGGATTCAGAAATATTTCAGGGGCCACCCTTAAGTAGAATCCGCAACGGAGTAAGCAAGCTCAGACGGCCTCAAGGTTTGGCTAGGCAGTGAACGATCGGGAACCCCAAACGGGCTTGTCGACACCGCAAATCGTGGTCCGATCCTAACAAGACAGGTGCAAGACTCGCACAATCGTAAATAAAGCGGTAAAACATGGCATAAGTACAGGATCGTAAATAAAACCTCAAACTAGTTTGTGGCCCCAAGAAATAAGAATGAATCAAGCTCTGGCTCAGGGGGGTCCCATATACCTCCCGGATGTGGATAGCGCGCAAAATCAAGGAACAGGAGTCAAGTACTCGGGGTCTTACGGGACACAAGTGGGCGTTCGGAAACCAAATATTGTCTATCACCCACCGATGCCTCTGCTTATTCAATTTTAGTTGTTAAACAGAAATTAAAGTGACAATAAGTAAAACTAGAATCATCTCCAACATCAACATGCGGCAATACATCAGCAATTGTGGCATATGGTGACACACATCAGCACTTGAGCAAGCAACTACGACGCGCAAGTCCAACTATCTACCAAACAACAGGTAATAGGATGTGTCCAAGGCAATATAAGGCTGCAAGGGATATCACGGGTACGGAAACTAAAGCATCGCAACACAGATAGCAGTAGATCAACAGGAGGGAATAAATACTATAAAAGTAAGATAGGTATAAAGGGGGAGATGCTCGCCTGAAAACATTGTCGAAGGTTCCACCGAAGATCGGGGCGAAGCTCACATCAACTCAACGGCCTTATCCGCGAAGAAGCAAATCACTAGAAGGAACACCGGATGCAATATTTAATACAACGGCAGAAGATCGGCATGATGCATGTATGATGGATGACATGGCAAGCAAAGGTGCGATTAGGTCATATTAAGCGGAACCGGGGTCCCGACAATTAATTAAATGGTTCAAGTTATTTAGATCCCCCGCAATTTAAATGTTGTATTAGCATGGCAAAAGATAGCACCGGGTTCGCTACACAAATTTAAATGAGGCCGATATGAGACTAGATTTGCCCGCATATGGGCCCCATATTTAATTATTAGGTGAATCGGCATAAGGCCCCCATACCACATGAATGCATGCGGGATGACAATTAAGTATGCAACAAGTTGATGTTATGTTATAAAATAGGGTTCTCGGATAAGGGTTCACACATTGAGGGGTCTCGACGGACTTGGGGTTCCGGGGTTCGGGGTCCGGGGTTCGACGGATCTGGGGTTCGGGTTCGGACGCGTTCTCGAATAGCGGGTAGATCTTGTCGCAACGAAGCAGGGCTTGGTTGGCGTCGGGCGCATCGGGCCCGCTCGGTCGGTGCCGTTCTTGTCGATCTGGGGTCTTAGGGTCATGTCGACGATCATGGCGTTCATAGAAGTTCGGCCGCATCCCGAGGTAGTACTTGTCGCCCGGCTCGACGAATTCTTGGTGTCCGAGGAGAAGATCATGTCGCATCCGCGGCTTTCGGGTACGGGTTCTTCGGGCTCCCATGTAGGGGATCTTGTCGTCGCGTCTTGACGGGGTTCGGGCCTGATCTTCGGACTCCGGGGTCGGGGTCGGGGGCTTGGGTCCGGCCTTGGTGTCCATTGTAGATGACGATCTTGGCGGGCCACTTCGGGGGATTCAACAGGGTTCGGGTCTTGGCGCTACGGATCGATCTTCAGGGGTCCGGGAAGGCGACCTTGGCGCTCGAGTCCGGTCTTCGGATCCGGAATGATGAAGAAGATCTTGGTGACGGGGTCGTGGAACTTGTTACGGGTCGGTCTCAGGGCTTTTCCAAGGCGACGATCTTGTCGGATTTGGAACCGATGGGTCAAACTTGAGTGCTATTATGCTTCACACAAGTCAGCTTGGCCCTCTTGAGCATCCTTCACGGCAAGGTCAACACGAGCAGGGGCGCGTGCCGGTCTTGGGGTCCAGGCTCGGCGGGTGGAGGCGCTCGGGGCCCGCTGGCAGCGGCGGCTCGCCGGAGGAGGAGAAGGGCGGGGTCGTGGAGGTCGCCCAGGCGGCAGGACGCGCGGCTCCTGGCGGCGGGGTGCTCCTGGCGACGTCGGCGGGCGGCCAGAGCTCGCAGGCGGAGGCGGCGGGAGCTTGCGGAGGCGCCGGTGAAGCCTGGCGGCTGACGGGGACGCGAGGCCGGCGGGGAAACGGAGGATGGCGGGGTGCAGACGGTGGCGCCATGGCCGGGGTGGGGCGGAGGTCGCGAGTGCGCCGCACGCGGGGAAGGCTGGGAAGCTCCGGCGGCGGGGAGGCTTCGGGGAGGCCGGAGGAGGCCGGCGGGAGGAGAGGGGGTTCCAGGGGGGCGAGGTCGCGTGGGCGAGGCGGAGATGCTAGGCGGTGGCGGGGTGCGGAGCTCGGGGCGGGCCGAGCGGGGCGGTTCGGGTGGTGAGCGAGCGAGCGAGGCGGCGAGAGAGGAGCGGCGGCGGCGGGCGGCGGTGCGCCGAAGAGAGGAGGATGGCGGCCGGGCAGAGCGGCGGCGGCTGCAGGAGGCGGGCTCGAGGCGGGATGCGGTGGCGTGGGGGGGGCGCGTCGCTGAGCGAGGGGGAGAGGGAGCCCGTGAGGCGGGCAAGGCGCTGCAGGAGAGGCGGGCGGAGAGAGCGTGGGCGCGAGGTAGAAGCACAGGAGGCGGGCCAGGGACGGTCGTGGTGGGTCCCAGGGGAGGAGGGCCAGTGGTCGGCCTGGGGCGGGGGGAGGGTGCGCGTGTGAGGTGGTGAGTGGGCCGCATGGGTGGTGGGGCCATCGGGTCAGGGAGAGTAGAGGGGCGAGGGTAGCACGGGGAAGGGTGGGCGTGTGTCGACTAGGGGGTGGGCGGTGAGTGGAGAGGAGGAAGATGGGGTTGCCATGTGTCGAGTGTGAGTGGGTGAGGGGTGGGCAAGGGTGATGTGGCGTGTCTGATAGGTGGGAGTGAGGTGGAGGGGAGAGGGTAGATTGGTAGACTTAGGATTAGAGGTTGGACCGATCTGAATTATGGGGTGGTCGTGGGTCGACGTCTGCTCGTTCATTCCCGCTAAAATAATATAATTCTTTATTTATTTTAACAGACCGTTTGCACAACATTTTTAATTAAAACAAAATATTCGGGACCGGCTTTGTAGTTGAATTAAGATGGGGCGTTTGGGAAAATAAATCGGGCTTTGCAAAAATAGTTTTGGCAAACAATGCATGATGATGACGATGCAATGCACAAATTCAACGCGATTTTCTAGTAGTGGTTTTGCGGGATGCCACACGGGAGCACTGCGCTTAGCAGGCCGGCCCGTTAACTTTTCCCGCGCAGCCCAGTGATTTGAATTAAATCTTTTCTATTTTAATTCAAACACACTTTTGTACCCATTTTCAAAAATCAATCCAGGTCGATTCAGAGCACAAATTTGAATGAAACCAATTTTGTTGGAAAGGTATGTGAATGCTGAATCCAAGCCCATTGGATTCAATTCATTTAGATCTGTAGATCATCGTTAGTAAAAATAACAAGGCAGAAGCTTTTCTACATTCAAACATTTTTCAAATTTAAACCATAATAGCTTTTGAGTTGATTCCAACTCTCAAAAATCACATTTAACCATACCTTTCATAATATATAAAAATATATAGGTTTACTTGCAGAAATAATGTTCAAGTAATAAAAGAATGCTACATAGGCATTTCTAGGCACTTTAATTAATTAGAATCAAAGGGTAAAACATTATTAAATTGTGACACCACTTTAAATCACATTCCCATGGACTACAATATGTGGTGATGACATGTGTCAACATGATCCCATGTTTGGTTTGGAGAATATTAAATCTTAAGTAGTTTTTCAATGAGTAGAAATTACTTTTCTAAAAATAAAAGGAATTAAATCAAGCCTTAACCTTGTAGTGTTAGAGATGATGCTAGATCATCTATAGGACCCTTGTGTGTGATGATTGCAAGTATTTAAGTATTGTTTGGTGATTGTGTACCTCGTATTTAATTCATAGACGCTAGTACCGACCAAGGATACGAGGAGGAAGGAGGATACTACGAAGAAGAAGCTGAGGAGAACTTCAACCACTGCTCTGCACAAGGCAAGCCATACTAATCAAGTTGACCTATGCAAGCTAACACTTGCAATTTAGCAAGCTTATACTGATATTGTGCAAGCAAATACTTGCTTGTTACTATGCCTACTATATGCCTTAAGCATATGTGATCACACCCACTTGATAAACCAATCCTAGTTTTATTTGCAAGCTTCTTACTTTATTTCTTTATCAAAGCTTACTTAGAGTTTACTTAAGTGAATTATAGATACTAGAAAGATATTTGAAGGTTGCATAAAGAGCATAAAATTTGGCCTAAGCTAAATAACCTTTATATCCTCCCAAGGCATAAGATTGAACTTAGTTAACACCTACTAGTTACCATCCCTCATCAGTGCTTACCCCCACTTGTAGATGCTAGTGCTAAGCATAAAACTTGATCAACTTTAGATGGGAATACTTGGTGGAAAAATGGTTATGAAAACCTTGGAATGATGGATCATTCTATTGAAATGTTTTGGACATGTGTTTCCAAATACCTGATAATTTTGGTGATGAAAATGTTGAGGCATGAGCCTTAGCCCTTTATAAAAACTGATGGTTGCCTGGATGCGATACCATTCCAATTTTATCGTACAACCACAATACCCGAATATTGGGTAGGGCTTGACTGGAAACTTATATACCTTAGTATTAGTTCCCTCACGGCCAAGGTCTAAGCTGCGGCTACCTTGTGAAGATTGTCCACCTGTGCAGTACCCAAGATGACAGTTGGTCATTGTTGGGAGGCCAAACTCACAGGAGAGGTGCTTGTACTAGGGCGTGTAATTGAAAGGTTAGGATTGATTATCCGCATACTGAGTATGGTGAATTCAGGATTTGTTCCCGACGGATGTATCGAATGTTGTGGTGAAAGTGTACAATCTCTGCAGAGTGTCAAACTATTCGAATAATAGCGTCATGATTATGGACAGTTGGAGTGGCCATACTGTTCCCCTGTCAGACTTTTCAAAATGACTTGTGAAATGAATTGAGACATTGACTTGACCACAACAGAGTTGTGACATGAGTTACAAGATCCCACTTAGGAGTTATAAAATTGTGACTATCTTTAGAACTTAGTAGAGATAAATCTGGCTTTTGCAAAACAACCCTAGAGCCTAGTGTCCTATTATCCAAAAACCCCTTTACATGTTAGTTTTAGCTTGCGAGTACTTAAAGAGTACTCATGGCTTTGTCCCTGGCTATTCCCATGTATGAAGAGGAGTACCTGGAGGATGGACCCCAGGGAGGTTACGACAACTAGGATCATCTCCCATCGTCAGCATTGCCTGTGACCCCGAAGATGGAGCTTCGCCTACGCTACCGTTATTATTATATATTCCGCCGCTTGAAGTTGTACTAAGAACTGGATCATGAGATCCCTATTTGTGTAAGAACTTATGTATCGTTTGTAATGGATGATGTACTATGGTATCCAATTCTATTATGTCTCGCAAAAATGGTAATCCTGGGATTGCGATGTATGGCATAAGAGGCATCTGGGATTCATAATCCGGGTGTTGACATGTTGGTATCAGAGCCATCCTGACCATAGGAGACCCTAGTTAGACTGGACGTTTGAATCAAAAACTTAGTTTCAAAACCAAAGGAAGCAAATATTTACAAAAACTTATTCTCATTCTTACCTCTTGGACTCTTTGATAAAAATTCACGCTAGCAAATATTTACAAAAAACTTATTCTCATTCTTACCTCTTGGACTCTTTCATAAAAATTCACGCTACTCCAAAATTATTTCAAAGCTTACATCAAATTTTGCACCATAGATCACTTTTAGTAAAACTCACAACTACGCTAGTGCACAAATGTAGTGAGTAGTATTCGGTCCCACTGTATCGTAGTTCTTAGAATGGTTCTTAAAACCATCTGTTTTTCTTTGTTGTGATGTGTGTTGTACTGTGTGCTATGAATGAATGAATGAAAAAGCAAGTTGCTAGAAAAAAATCTGAGTCAAACCTTTAAAACTTTTCAAAATCCCCGAAACCTTAGAAATTTCCCTCTTTTCTCATGATCTATCTAAATCTTCAGATTCCACATGGAGGAAGTGGTTCAGCCCCGGACCCGATGTTGCAGATCCTGCAAATGTTGACTTCTTACCGCGAAGCTGAAAGAGCGGAACGTCAAGCCAACCTAGCCACTCTACAACAGATAGCCTAGCTAGCCCACAACAACCAAGGCCACGGAAATCAGGACAACCATGGATCTAAGCTAAAGAATTTCCAGAATACCAACCCACCTGTTTTCACTAAGTCAGAAGAACCCCTAGACGCCGATGACTGGATGCAAACCATGGAAAATAACTTAGAAGTCGCTGGAGTAGAAGCCAACGAGAAAGTTCTGTTTGCCACCCATTGTCTAGCCAGAGATGCCAGGGAATGGTGGAACAGTGTTCGCGCAATGACCGGAGGCCAGATGATGACCTGGGAGGAATTCAAGGTCAAGTTCAGCAGAACCCATGTGCCACCGGGTTTTATCAAGAGAATGAGAGAAGAGTTCAGAGAGCTGAAGCAAGGAAGGATGACTGTAGTGGAATACCGTGACAAATTTTTGTCATTAGCTAGGTATGCCCCGGACGAGATAGACACGGAAGCCAAGAAGAAGGAGATGTTCCTGAATGGTCTGCATGACGAGATGCAGACGGTGTTAGTCAATATCCCCTTTGCGGATATTGAAGCCCTTGTCGACTCTACCATCCAGATGGAAGGAAAGATCAACCAAGCCAATGAGAACCGCAAGCGTCGCATGATGCACCAACCAGGAACCCATCAGACCCCAATGTATCGCCCCAACCCATCTCCAGGATTTGCCCCAAGAACCAACAGACCCCCGATGAACCGTCCGACCTATCCCAACCGTGGAAACCCTAGACCCGGAGGAAATCACAACAACCCCGGCAACTCTAGGAATTTCACCCGTGCCCTACCCAAGTTCAACACCAACAATGCTTCCGCCAACACCAACACTGCCCCGAGGACTGGAAGCAATGTTGTGCCTGTCGCAGCCAAGGACAAGTCGCAAGTGACCTGTTATGACTGTGGAAATAAAGGCCACTATTCCAACGAGTGCCCCAACAAGAAGAATGCTAAAGCCCCCAATGCCAATGCCCCAGCTCAACAACAGCGTCGTGTTCAGCCAGGGAGAAGATTTGCCCCAGGGAATTCACTCAACCGCAATGGCCGTCTTTTTCTCATGCATCTTGTCGAAGCGCAGCCGTCGTCTTTGGGTATGTTTTCTGTTAATTCGGTACTTGCGAGAGTGTTGTTTCATTCTGGTGCATCGCATTCATTTGTCACTGAATAATTTGCATGCACTAGTAAAATTCAACCAACCAAACTGAAGCATGTTATGATTGTTCAAATTCCCGGATCAACCACCAAGGCTAGGCAAATTTGCAAAGCCGTCCCTATCCGAATCCATGGCATAGATTTTTATGCTAATCTTATAGTACTCGGAGCTAAAGGTTTGGAAGTAGTACTAGGAATGGATTGGATGTCCAAACATAATGGATTGATTGACTGTGCCAAGAAAGCCATCACCATGACCAGTACAGCCGGAATATCAGTCGAACATATATCTGAAACCTTACCTCGCCAATTCAAATGCAACAAGAGTATAGCCCAACCTACCATTGACGAAGTCCGGATAGTCTATGAATACCCCGATGTATTTCCAGATGTTTTGCCCAGTATGCCCCCAGATCGGGATATCGAGTTTATCATCGAACTAATCCCCCGAACCGGACCCATAGCTCAGAGACCATATAGTATGAACCCTTCGGAGTTTGCGGAACTGAAGAAGCAACTGATTTCCATGCTGGAAATCGGATTTATTCAACCAAGTGCGTCACCATGGAGATCACCTGTCTTGTTTGTGGACAAGAAGGATGGAGGTAACCGTTTGTGTACGGATTATCGGAAGTTGAATGATGTCACCATCAAAAACAAGTACCCCTTGCCCAAGATAGAAGATTTGTTTGATCAGTTGACCGGTGCCAAAGTATTTTCTAAGATTGATCTTAGAACTGGCTATCATCAACTCAAAATTCGTGCAGAGGATATTCCAAAGACTGCGTTTACCACCAGATATGGATTGTACGAGTATACAGTCATGTCTTTCGGATTAACCAATGCCCCCGCTTATTTCATGAACCTCATTAATAAGATTTTTATGGACTTCCTAGATAAGTTTGTCGTTGTTTTCATTGATGACATTCTGATTTATTCCAAATCAGAAGAAGAACATGAGCTACACCTAAGGACCATTCTTGGAACCCTTAGAGAGCATCAGTTGTATGCAAAGTTTAGCAAATGTGAATTCTGGTTACAGGAGGTAGGATTCCTCGGGCACATTGTATCAGCCGGAGGAATTGCCATTGACCCTGCCAAAGTGAAAGATGTAGAAGATTAGCAAGCCCCAGCCACTCAAACCCAAGTTCGTGCTTTTCTTGGATTGGCGGGATATTACCGCAAATTCGTAGAAGGATTCTCTAGTATCGCCAGACCCATGACCCAATTGCTGAAGAAGGACAAGAAGTTTGAATGGACCGAAAAATGTGAAGTGAGTTTTCAAGAACTCAAGAGGAGATTGATTTCAGCCCCAATCTTGATCATGCCGGATATCACGAAGCCCTTCGATGTGTATTATTCCGCATCCAAGATTGGTCTCGGATGTGTGCTAATGCAAGAAGGCAAAGTTATATCTTATCTATCTCGACAATTGAAGCAACATGAGCAAAATTACCCAACCCATGACCTCGAACTCGCAGCCGTAGTTCTAGCCCTGAAGACATGGAGACATTACCTGATGGGAAACCGTTGTGAGATTTATTCGGATCACAAGAGCATGAAGTATATATTCACTCAGAAGGAGCTGAATATGAGGCAGAGAAGATGGATTGAGCTAATCAAGGATTACGACCTGGACATTCACTATCACCCTGGTAAAGCCAACGTGGTAGCCTATGCCCTTAGCAGATTGCCGTGCCGCTTGAACTCCATGATTTTGAAGGAGCAACCAAGTTTGCACAAGGAGATGGAAGATTTTCGAATGGAATTAGTAAGTGAAGGATTTTTGGCTAGCATAGAACTCCAGCCCACTTTGATCAGTCAGATTAAGGAGGCGTAGAAGGAAAATGCTAGTATCGACGGAATCAAGCGTCGTATCGGTAGAGGCAAAGTACCCGGATTCACCAAGGATGAAGAAGGAGTGTTGTGGTACAAAGGACGCCTTTGTGTACCAGCAGATTCTGAATTGAAAGAAGTTATTTTGAAGGAGGCTCATGATACTCTTTATTCTATCCATCCCGAAGGAACTAAGACATATCAAGATTTAAAAGAGCAATTTTGGTGGCATAAGATGAAGAGAGAAATCGGAAGCTATACCGCCAAGTGTGATATATGTCAGTGAGTCAAGGCAGGACATCAAAGACCCGCTGGATTGTTGCAACCTTTGCAGATTCCGGAATGGAAATGGGATTCTGTAGGAATGGACTTTATCACTGGATTGCCTACTTCTAGTAGGGGAAATGCCTCTATCTGGGTCATAGTGGACAGATTGTCCAAAGTCGCCCATTTCTTGCCCGTCAAAACCACATATCAGAGTTCGAAACTAGCGGAGTTGTACATCGCTAGAATCGTCAGTTTGCACGGAGTCCCTAAGAACATAGTATCAGATCGAGGAACTCAGTTTACCTCGAGATTCTGGAAGAAAGTTCAAGAAAGGTTTAGGAACCCGCCTAGATTTCAGTACCACGTATCACCCTCAGTCCGATGGACAAACGGAGCGAGTAAATCAAATACTCGAAGATATGCCGAGAGCCTGTGTGTTAGAATATGGATCCAAGTGGGAATACTGTCTGCCGTTTGCAGAATTTTCCTACAACAACAGTTACCAAGCCAGTTTGCAAATGGCCCCAGTTGAATTCATGTAAGGAAGAAAGTGTCGCACCCCTTTGAACTGGTCGTAAGTAGGAGAGAGTCAGATTTTTGGACCCGAAATCCTACGAGAAGCAGAAGAGAAGGTTCACAAGATTCGTGAGCATCTCAAGACCGCCCAATCCCGACAGAAGAGTTACGTCGACAAGAGACGTCGAGACCTCGCCTTCAACATAGGAGATTTTGTTTATCTAAAAGTGTCGCCATTGAAGGGAATGCAACGTTTCCAACTCAAAAGAAAGTTTGCCCCCAGATATATCAGACCATTCCAGATTCTGAACCGTCGAGGAGAAGTATCGTATCAATTGGAGCTACCTGAAGAGATGTCATCCGTGCACAATGTGTTCCATATCTCATTACTTCGCAAATGTCTCGAAGTCCCGAGAAGACCGAAGTGTTCAAGAATATCGACCATCGGACCATAGAGATCAACGATGACCTGACCTATCCCTAAGTACCCATCCGCATTTTGGAAGAAGCTTTTCGAACTACCCGAACCGGAAGCATGAAGTTTCTCAAGATTCAGTGGAGCAACCACACAGAAGAGGAAGCTACCTGGGAGCACGAAGATCACATCAGGACGGAGTTTCCCGATCTCTTCAAATCCTAGGTAATCTTTTCGTCCTTTTTCGAATCTCGGGACGAGATTTTGTTTAAGGGGGGAAGGTTTGTAACATCCCAAAAATACTAATCTTGGATCATCAAACTCTAATCATCAAATTTAGGGTTAACAAAAACTTTTCTAAATAAAATTATGAATGCATGCATATGTGTATGCATTGATTTTGAATTCTTTTAAAACCACCTTGTTTGTTTGTTTGTTTCTTTGCTTGTAAAATGTTTCTTAGGTGAAATAAACATCATCTAAAACATTTCCCACACTTTTCCTAAAGACAAGTAAATCAAAACACATATATTAAATGAATGGTCACTTTGACCAATTTAACTCTCATGCCTACTTTGGCTGTCTCAAACTTTCAAAATCTAACAGAAACCTTTCTGGATCTTTACACCCCTTGAATGTACTCATAACAAAGTATCAAGGCCCACTTTGTGATCATACAGAAACGTTCAAATGCATAGTTTAAATGACAATTCAAAATTGAATCTTTATCATATGCGAAGATTCCACTTTTTCAAAAACCACTCAAACAAGCTCAACTTTCAATACCCAAGCATCTCCAGACTCACCAGCACCAATCTAGCAAACCCACCAAAAATCTTTTCAAAATTCAAAACTTGATTTCATGCGGCCATTTCATCAAACAGGTTGCAGACACAAATCAAACAAACATCAAACACTATTGTGAGCAGTGATTCTTGCCTAACTGGTTCCCTCTCTAGCTCACAACCAGCTCAGTAGATCATCTAGCAAGATTAACTAAACACTAGCACCACTGTGAGCTTGGCATTACCATCAATGGTGAACAGCCGAAGCCAACCTTGCCACCCCATAGTCGATAACAAGCTAGGAGCAGCAGCAAGCCTAGCCAGCATGTCTGGGAGGCAACCCACCGTCCACCGCCACTCACTGTCCCAGCCGCGAGCGTTGCCACGCCCTGGACCACGCGCACGAACCGCGCCCAGACCGCCAGAGACCATGCCGAGCGTGCGCCAGAGCACCACCATCGACCGAAGTCCACAGACCACGCGCCGCCCTTGCCGCGTGCATACACAATCCCCACCGACCCAGGAGACCGCCAGACATCCCCGTTCGCCGCCCCGTGACGCGTAGCCACCACTCGCCGTCGAAGACGCCCGCCTACCAGCAGAGCATTTCCGTTCAGAAACCGCGCCCCATGCCTCGAAAATATGTCGTTGAGCATCGCCAGAGACACCACACCGTCCCCTACCCATGCCAATAGCGCTGTAACATCGTCCCGACGAGCTCACCGTCGCCCGACGGTCCCTCGCCGACTATAAATAGAGGCCACCCGCCGATTTCTTCACACCATCTCACCCCTCTCCTCACCGATCGTGCCACACCGTTCTCGAGCAAGCCAAGCACCACCCGGAATTTCACCGAGCCCGCCTCTGAGAAGAAGGAGCCATCGATTCGTCCACCCGAGGCTGCGCGACCACCCCGAAGTCCGCTCGATCTTCGTTGCTCCCGCCTCATGACCCTCGCCCGTACCCCGATGAGCCCCCAGCACCCCCCACTGGCCGCGCTAGGTTTCGTTCTCGCCGACGTTGTCTCACGTCGATGATGACTCCCAACCATTGGATTAGAATCAGATCGAACGACCCACGTTGCCCCATACCGCTTCGTCCAGCCCCGTGTCACTGACGAGTAGGGACAACCACTTAAGCAGCCCGCGGGAGCACTACGCTTAGCAGGCCGGCCCACTTTTCCCGCGCAACCCAGTGATTTGAATTAAATCTTTTCTATTTTAATTCAAACACACTTTTGTACCCATTTTCAAAAATCAATCCAGGTCGATTCAGAGCATCAATTTGAATGAAACCAATTTTGTTGGAAAGGTCTGTGAATGCTGAATCCAAGCCCGTTGGATTCAATTCATTTGGATCTGTAGATCATCCTTAGTAAAAATAACAAGGCAGAAGCTTTTCTGCATTCAAACATTTTTCAAATTTAAACCATAATAGCTTTTGAGTTGATTCCAACTCTCAAAAATCACATTTAATCATACCTTTCAGAATATATAAAAATATATAGGTTTACTTGTAGAAATATTGTTCAAGTAATAAAAGAATGCTACATAGGCATTTCTAGCCACTTTAATTAATTAGAATCAAAGGGTAAAACATTGTTAAATTGTGACACCACTTTAAATCACATTCCCATGGACTACAATATGTGGTGATGACTGAAGGGTTTCGCGGCATAGTAAATCAAAATTTTCTACGGAGCGAACAGAGGGAAAGCCAAGATCTAATCTAGGAGATGCAAACAACGAGAGAGATTGGATTAGATCTTCATACCCTTGAAGATTCGCACAGCGGAACGTTCGTCGAAACGTGGGTGATGTAGTCGTACTCGCTTATCCTCCTCGCGATCCGATCCGATCTAGCACCACAATTGGCGGTGCCTCCGTGAGATGCACACGTGCAGCACCTCGACGTATCCTCCTTCCTCGGACCAGCGAGTATGGTGGAGAGATAAATTGGATCTACAACACGACGGCGTGGTGTATATGGTGGAGAATTTCTGCTGCAGGGCTTCGCCTACAAACAGTCGGGAGGGAGAGAGGAAGGTAGCAAGGCTGCTAGGGCTTGGAGGAAGGTGTGTTGTGTGGGGAGGCGCACCCTCTATATATAGAGGGGGCCAGGCTTGCCCCTCCTCCAAGCCTATCTCTAGTTTAAACAATTTAAACTCTCCCTTATCTAGAAATCCTATCTCTAGTTTAAACGATTTAAACTCTCCCTTATCTAGAAATCCTATCTCTAGTTTAAACGAGTTTAAACTTATCTAGGATCGGCTGGGCCCTATGGGGCCTTGTGCCCCTGGCCCAATGCGGCCAGGACACTCCCTCATAGGCCCATGACCCCTCCCGGAAGGTGGGGCCACGTTGGTCCCCTTCCGGAAGGTTCTAGAAGCTTCCGGTACAATACCGATTAACCCGGAACAATTCCGAACTCCAAAAACTGCCTTATATGAATCTTATTCTCGGACCATTCCGAACCTCTCGTGATATCCGGATCCCATCCGAGACTCGAACAAAAATTCATAAACCAATTATCCAATCTATCCTAGCGTCGAGATACGTTAAGTGTGTGACCTGCGGGTTCGAGAATATCTGAGACATGATCTTCTATCAATAATCAATAGCGGGTCTGCAGGCACCCATATTGACTCCACACATTCATCGATGATCATATCGGATGAACCACGATGCCGTGATTCAATCAATCCCATATATATATTCCCTTGTCTCACGATATTTTACTTGCCCGAGATTCGATCGCTTGCACGTCATACCTAGTTCAATCTCGTTCACGCAAGTACTTTACTGCCCGTAATCCGATATCACTTTGTGATTAACTCCTTAACCACATGCTTGCAAGCGGTGTTGATATCGATTACCGAGTGGGCCAGTATATCTCTCCGACTTGGGAGGGACAAATTCCATCTCGATACATACAACCCAATGATACTTTCCGATCACCTGAGAGACACCTTTATGATCACCCTCTCATAGGATGACGTTTGATGACCTCAAAGCTTTCTTCCGATACCAGGGAGTTGCATTATCTCATGGTCTAAGGAATACAATATTTGACATAGGAAAAGCTTCGCAAAGACGAACACGATGACACGATCTAATTGCTCTGCTTTGTTTGGGTCTGTCCATCATATCATTCTCCCAATGATATGATCTCATTATCAATTGACAACTCATGTCTATGGTTAGGAAACCTTAAACATCATTGATCAATGAGCTAGTCCTTAGAGGCGTACCAGGGACACGGTATTGTTCACAAACCACACAAGTATTAATGTTTCCGCTTAATACAATTCTAGCATGGAATATAAACTTTATCATGAACAAGAATTATAATAATAACATCTTTATTATTGCCTCTAGGGCATAATTCCAACAGTCTCCCACTTGCACTAGAGTCAATAATCTAGTTTACATATGGCAACAATCTCACACCCATGGCACTAAGGTGTTGATCATGTTTTACACGTGGAAGAGGTTTAGTCAATGGATCTGCGACATTCGATCGATGTACTTTGCTAATCTTCAGATCTCCATCTGCTATATAATCTCGGATTATATGAAACTTGCGGTTGATATGCTTGGTCTTTGGATGATATCTTGGTTCCTTAGCGAGTGCTATGGCGCCAGTGTTGTCACACAATATATCCAGTGGGTCCAATGCACTTGGAACCACACCAAGCTCAGTGATGAAGTTTATGATCCAAACTCCTTCACTTGACGCTTCTGACCATGTATTCCGCTTCTCTTGTAGATCCCATGATCACGCTTTTGCTTCTCGACTCCACAGCTCCTCCATTCAAAATATAAACGTATCACGAGATTTGGAATCATCCTTGTCGGTGTCGAAACTAGAATCGACGTAACCTTTTACGACAAAGCTTCATCACCCCCATAGACTAAGAACATTTCTTTAGTTCTATTTAGGTACTTTAGGATGTTCTTCACTGTCCAGTGTTCCACTCCTGGATCACTTTGATATCTGCTCGTCAAACTAAGAGCATTGGACACATCCGGTCTAGTACACAACATGGCATACATGATGGAACCTATGGCCGAGGCATAAGGCACTTTGCTCATAGCTTCCCTATCATTTACCGTAGCTGGACACCGAGCCTTGCTCAATATCTTACCTGACAACATAGGCACTGAACCTTTCTTTGCCTTATCCATTCTGAACCTTTTCAGAACTTTGTCTAGGTATGTACTCTGCTTAAAGCTATCAGGCGTCTTTGTCTATCTCTATAGATTTTGATGCCCAATATATAAGCGACTTCACCTAGGTCTTTCATTGAAAAACACTTGTTCAAATAACTCTTCACATCGTTAAGCATGTTGATGTCATTTCCAATAATCAATATGTCATCCACATATAGTACCAGAAACGTCACCGAGCTCCCACTCACTTTCTTGTAGATACAAGCTTCGTAGCAATTTGGAACAAATCCAAAGCTCTTGATTACTTGATCAAAACGAAGGTTCCAACTCTGAGATGCTTGCTTCAGTCCATAAATGGAACGCTAAAGTTTGCATACTTTACTAGCATCCTTAGGATTGACAAAACCTTCGGGTTGCATCATATACAACTCTTCATCAATGTTCCCATTGAGGAAAGCAGTCTTGACATCCATCTGCCATATTTCATAATCATGAAACGCAACAATTGCTAATAAAATCCGAATGGACTTAAACATCGCTACGGGAGACAAAGTCTCATCGTAGTCAACACCTTGAACTTGTCAAAAACCTTTTGCGACAAGCCGTGCTTTATAGACGGTAACATTACCATCCGCGTCCGTTTTATTCTTGAAAATCCATTTGCACTCAACGGCCTTTCGGTTGCTAGGAGGGTCCACCAAAGTCCATACTTGGTTTTCGCTCATGGATCCCAATTTGGATTTCATGGCTTCCAGCCATTTCTCAGAGTCTGGGCTCATCATCGCTTCCTCATAGTTCGTAGGTTCACTGTCTTCTACCAACATGACAGTCAAGACAGGGTTGCCGTACCACTCAGGAGGGGCACGCGACCTTGTCGACCTGCGACGTTCGATGGCAAGATCGTCAAGCTTCATGATCCTTGTCATTAGCTTCCTCTATTGTTGGTGCGGTGACCTTTGGAACAATTTCAGGTCTTTCGCTACTCTCCAATTCAAGAGAAGGTTCAATAACCTCGTCTAGCTCTACTTTCCTCCCACTCACTTCTTTCGAGAGAAACTTCTTCTCAAGAAAGGAACCGTTCTTCACGACAAACACTTTGCCTTGGTTACGTGATAGAAGGTATACCCAATAGTTTCCTTAGGGTATCCTATGAAGACGCATTTCTCGCTTTGGGTTTGAGCTTGTCGGCATCAACTTCTTGACGTAAGCTTCGCATCCCCAAACTTTAAAGCGACAACTTAGGTTTAGCACCAAACCACAGTTCATACGGTGTCGTCTCAACGGATTTAGATGGAGCCCTATTTAAAGTGAATGCGGTTTCTAATGCATAACCCCAAAATGATACGGCAAATCAAGAAGAGACATCATCGATCGGACCATATCTAATAGGGTTCGATTCCGCTCAGACACACCATTGCTGTGGTGTTAGGGTGGCGTGAGTTGTGAAACGATTCCACTTGCTTTAAGATGCGTGAGAAAATCATAACTCAAATATTCGCCCCACGATCGGATCGTAGAAACTTAATCTTTACATTACGATGGTTCTCCACTTCATTCTGAAATTCCTTGAACTTTTCAAATGTTTCAGATTTATGTTTCATTAAATAGATATACCCATATCTACTTAAGTCATCGGTAAAAGTGAGGAAATAGCGATATCCACCGCGTCGAAACACTCATCGGTCGCATACATCGGTATGTATGATTTCCAACAAGTCCGTTGCTCGCTCCATCATACCGAGAACGGGTTTTGATCATCTTGCCCATGAGGCATGGTTTGCATGTGTCAAATGATTCAAAATCAAGAGACTCCAAAAGTCCATCGAATGGAGTTTCTTCATGCGCTTTACACCAATATGACCTGAGCAGCGATTGCCACAAATAAGTAGTATTATCACTATCTACTTTGCATCTCTTAGCCTCAATGTTATGGATGTGTGTTTCATCCCTTTCGAGATTTAGAAGAAATAAACCATTCAAAGAGGTGCATGACCATAAAAGATGTTACTCATATAAATAGAACAACCATTATTCTCGATTTAAATGAATAACCGTCTTGCAATAAACATGATCCGAAATAATGTTCATTCTCAACGCAGGCACATAATAACACTTATTAAGGTTTAAAACTAATCCGAAGGTAAAACTAAGGAGAGCGTGCCGGCCATCACATCAACTCTTGATCCGTTGCCAGCGCATCGTCACCTCATCCCTCGCAGTCGCCGTCTATTCCGTAGCTCTGTTTGAGTTACAAATATTAGCAACGAACGGTATCAAATACCCGTGCACTACAACGAGGGCTAGTAAGGAAAACATCAATAACATGTATATCAAATATACCTTTGATGGTGCCAGCCTTCTTGTGTCTGCTAAGTACTTGGACGATTCGCTTCCGGTGACCCTGTCCTTGCAATAGAAGCACTCGGTGTCCGACTTAGGACCGGACACGAGCTTCTTCTCGGCGAGGCATTAACTACGCCGCCCTTCTTGAAGGGCTTCTTTGCTCCTTACCTTTCTTAAAGGAGGGCTTGTTGACCATCAACACATGATTATCCTTCTTGATGTCCACTTCAGCCTTGACTGCGAAGAGCTCGGTGATCGTATCGATGGAACCAATCGATTATGAGTCACTACAAAACTTTTGTAGCTGGGAGGGAGTGATTGCAAAACCCTGTCAATCTTGAGCTCCTCTGGAATCGTGCATTCTAGTTGCTCAAGGCGTTGAGTGTAGCCCGACATCTTTATGGCGTGCTCACTAACGGAACTCCCTTCCTCCATCTTGCAGTTAAAGAACTTCTCACAGATCTCATATCTCTCAGAACGGGCTTGAGTCTGAAACATGGTTTTCAGCTCCTCGAGAATCTCAAAGGGCCCGGGATAGGTTTCAAAACGATTTTGAAGCTCCGGTTCCATAGCAAACAACATGGTGCTCTTAATCACACCATAATCATCTTTCTTGTCGATAGACAGCTTTCTCATCGGCCGGTAGCGATTGCAGGGGTCACCTAACGCTTTACCAAGGACATAGTCCTTTTGTCCGCCAGACAGAATGATTCTTAGATTACGGAACCAGTTGGTGAAGTTAGACCCATTGTTTCTAAGCTTTTCTTTCTCAGCAAAAACGTTGAAGTTGAAGTTGGACTTGGCCATTGGATCTACAGTATTTGCAAGTACAATTTAGACTATGTTCATGATAAATAGTTCAACTTAATCAAATTACTAGATGAACTCCCACTAAATTCAACATCCCTCAAGTTGTTTAGTGAACATGATCCAAATTCACCACACCTAATCCGATCATCACGAGAAGAGATGTGGTTTCAATGGTGGACAACCAAGTGTCGATCATATCATTCATATGAATCATGCTTAACCTTTCGGTTCTTGTGTTCCGAGGCCATGTCTGTACATGCTAGGCTCGTCAAGCTAGACCCAAGTATTTCCGCGTGTGCAAAAACTGGCTTGCACCCGTTGTATGTGAGCGTAGAGTCTATAGCACCCGATCATCACGTGATGCTTGGAAACGACGAACTTTCGCAACGGTGCATACTTGGGGAGAACACAGTTTTGTTCTTGATCTTTAAGTGAGGAATCATCTTATAATGCTACCGTCGCGATCTAAGCATAATAAGATACATAAAGGGATAAACATCACATGCATATAACTTTATGTGACATGGTATAGCCAATCTTCGCGCAATGATCTCCATCTCGTGCATTCCGGCATGATCTCCATCACTCCACCATGATTGCCTCCACCACGAATAGCAACTACAACTATTGCTAAGTACTTAGCGATAAAGTAAAGCTATTACATGGCGTATAAGAAGTTGACTCGTAGGTCATACACAATTATAAAGACAACCATATGGCTCCTGCCGGTTGTGTACTCATCGACATGCAAGTCGTGAAACATTACAAAACATGATCATCGCATACAATATACACATCACATCTTGGGCCATACCATATCACAGAAAACACTCCCTGCAAAAACAAGTTAGACGCCTCTACTTTGTTGTTGCATGTTTTACGTGGCTTATGGGAGTAGATGCTAAGAACGATTCTTACCTACGGAAAGCCACAACGGTGATATTATGGTTGCCAAACTCGGTGTTAATCCCATGACAACTATAGTGAGAAGCAGACATCCACCGGCATGTGTGGAACAAGCCACACGTCAAGTGCGAGCCGGTCTCATGACGACGTCGCGTAGGTTGGCCTGGACCGCTTCAATCTCACTATCCCGTCATAAGAAGAACACAAACAAGAGGCTTGCAACAGAAAACATCAACGCCCGCAACAACCATGTTGCGTTCTACGTGAAACACATCTACGCATAGATCTAGCTCGATACCCTGAAGGGTTTCGCGGCATAGTAAATCAAAATTTTGTACGGAGCGAACAGAGGAAAGCCAAGATCTAATCTAGGAGATGCAAACAACGAGAGATTGGATTAGATCTTCATACCCTTGAAGATTCGCGCAGTGAACGTTCGTCGGAACGTGGGTGATGTAGTCGCTACTTCTCCTCCTCGCGATCCGATCCGATCTAGCACCACAAGTGGCGGTGCCTCCGTGAGATGCACACGTGCAACACCTCGACGTCTCCTCCTTCCTCGGACCAGCGAGTATGGTGGAGATAGATTGGATATACAACACGGCGTGGTGTATATGATGGAGAATTTCTGCTGCAGGCTTCGCCACAAACAGTCGGGAGGAGAGAGGAAGGTAGCAAGCTGCTAGGGCTTGGAGGAAGGTGTGTTGTGTGGGGGGAGGGGGCGCACCACCCCTCTATATATAGAGGCGGCCAGCCCTGCCCTCCTCCAAGCCTATATCTAGTTTAAACAATTTAAACTCTCCCTTATCTAGAAATCCTATCTCTAGTTTAAACGATTTAAACTCTCCCTTATCTAGAAATCCTATCTCTAGTTTAAACGAGTTTAAACTTATCTAGGATCGGTTGGGCCCTATGGGGCCTTGTGCCCCTGGCCCAATGCGGCCAGGACACTCCCTCATAGTCCCATGACCCCTCCCGGAAGGTGGGGCCACGTTGGTCCCCTTCCGGAAGGTTCTAGAAGCTTCCGGTACAATACCGATTAACCCGGAACAATTCCGAACTCCAAAAACTGCACTGCCTTATATGAATCTTATTCTCCGGACCATTCCGGAACCTCTCGTGATATCCCGGATCCCATCTGAGACTCGAACAAAATTCATAAACCAATTATCCAATCTATCCTAGCGTCGAGATCGTTAAGTGTGTGACCTGCGGGTTCGAGAATATGCGTACATGATCTTCTATCAATAATCAACAAAGGGTCTAGGCACCCATATTGACTCCCACACATTCATCGATGATCATATCGGATGCACCACGATGCCAGATTCAATCAATCCCATATATATATTCCCTTCGTCTCGCGATATTTTACTTGCCGAGATTCGATCGTCGATGCAGTCATACCTAGTTCAATCTCGTTCACAGAAGTACTTTACTCGTTCCGTAATCCGATATCACTTTGTGATTAACTCCTTAACCACATGCTTGCAAGCGGTGTTGATATCGATTACCAAGTGGGCCCGAAGTATATCTCTCCGACTTGGGAGGGACAAATTCCATCTCGATACATACAACCCAACAGATACTTTCCGATCACCTGAGAGACACCTTTATGATCACCCTCTCATAGGATGACGTTTGATGACCTCAAAGCTTTCTTCCGATACCAGGGAGTTGCATTATCTCATGGTCTAAGGAATACAATATTTGACATAGGAAAAGCTTCGCAAAGACGAACACGATGACACGATCTAATTGCTCTGCTTTGTTTGGGTCTGTCCATCATATCATTCTCCCAATGATATGATCTCATTATCAATTGACAACTCATGTCTATGGTTCAGAAACCTTAACCATCATTGATCAATGAGCTAGTCCTTAGAGGCGTACCAGGGACACGGTGTTGTTCACAAACCACACAAGTATTAATGTTTCCGCTTAATACAATTCTAGCATGGAATATAAACTTTATCATGAACAAGAATTATAATAATAGCATCTTTATTATTTCCTTTAGGGCATAATTCCAACAGTGACAGGTGTCAACATGATCCTGTGTTTGGTTTGGAGAATATTAAATCTTAAGTAGTTTTTCAATGAGTAGAAATTACTTCTCTAAAAATAAAAGGAATTAAATCAAGCCTTAACCTTGTAATGTTAGAGATGATGCTAGATCATCTATAGGACCCTTGTGTGTGATGATTGCAAGTAGTTAAGTATTGTTTGGTGATTGTGTACCTCATATTTAATTCATAGACGCTAGTACCGACCAAGGATACGAGGAGGAAGGAGGATACTACGAAGAAGAAGCCGAGGAGAACTTCAACCACTGCTCTGCACAAGGCAAGCCATACTAATCAAGTTGACCTATGCAATCTAACACTTGCAATTTAGCAAGCTTATACTGATATTGTGCAAGCAAATACTTGCTTGTTACTATGCCTACTATATGCCTTAAGCATATGTGATCACACCCACTTGATAAACCAATCCTAGTTTTATTTGCAAGCTTCTTACTTTATTTCTTTATAAAAGCTTACTTAGAGTTTACTTAAGTGAATTATAGATACTAGAAAGATATTTGAAGGTTGCATAAAGAGCATAAAATTTGGCCTAAGCTAAATAACCTTGATATCCTCCCAAGGCATAAGATTGAACTTAGTTAACACCTACTAGTTACCATCCCTCATCAGTGCTTACCCCCACTTGTAGATGCTAGTGCTAAGCATAAAACTTGATCAATTTTAGATGGGAATACTTGGTGGAAAAATGGTTATGAAAACCTTGGAATGATGGATCATTCTATTGAAATGTTTTGGACATATGTTTCCAAATACCTGATGATTTTGGTGATGAAAATGTTGAGGCATGAGCCTTAGCCCTTTATAAAAACTGATGGTTGCCTGGATGCGATACCATTCCAATTTTATCGTACAACCACAATACCCGAATATTGGGTAGGGCTTGACTGGAAACTTATATACCTTAGTATTAGTTCCCTCATGGCCAAGGTCTGAGCTGAGGCTACCTTGTGAAGATTGTCCACCTGTGCAGTACCCAAGATGACAGTTGGTCATGGTTGGGAGGCCAAACTCACAGGAGAGGTGCTTGTACTAGGGCGTGTAATTGAAAGGTTAGGATTGATTATCCGCATACTGAGTATGGTGAATTTAGGATTTTTTCCTGACGGATCTATCGAATGTTGTGGTGAAAGTGTACAATCTCTGCAGAGTGTCAAACTATTCGAATAGCCGCGTCCGCGGTTATGGACAGTTGGAGTGGCCATACTGTTCCCCCGTCATACTTTTCAAAATGACTTGTGAAATGAATTGAGACTTTGACTTGACCACAACAGAGTTGTGACATGAGTTACAAGATCCCACTTAGGAGTTATAAAATTGTGACTAGCTTTAGAACTTAGTAGAGATAAATATGGCTTTTGCAAAACAACCCTAGAGCCTAGTGTCCTATTATCCAAAAACCCTTTTACCTGGTAGTTTTAGCTTGCGAGTACTTAAAGAGTACTCATGGCTTTGTCCCTGGCTATTCCCATGGCGGACTATGAAGGAGTACCTGGAGGATGGACCCCAGGGAGGTTACGACAACTAGGATCATCTCCCATCGTCAGCATTGCCTGTGACCCCGAAGATGGAGCTTCGCCTACGCTACCGTTATTATTACATATTCCGCTGCTTGAAGTTGTATTAAGAACTGGATCATGAGATCCCTATTTGTGTAAGAACTTATGTATCGTTTGTAATGGATGATGTACTATGGTATCCAATTCTGTTATGTCTCGCAAAAATGGTAATCCTGGGATTGTGATGTATGGCATAAGAGGCATCTGGGATTAAAAATCCGGGTGTTGAGATCGCCTTACCCCACTGACACTGCCAGTGGCCCTGTGCCAGCTCAGCGTCATCTTCCCCACCTCACACGCGCAGACGCCGTCGCCGCCCATTTCCTCCCCATCAACGCCGCGTTGATTTCGAGCTTAATTGCCATTGATCCTCTGCGTGATTCCCTCGCCCCCACTGGCTATTTAACCCCCTCGCCACCGCAGTCGTTTCCCCTCAATCACCAACACCAGAGCGCCCCCAGGCTGGCTGTATTTGCGCTTTCAATGCCGCTTCCCGAGCATCTCCGGTGAGCCTCGAGTGCCCCCTTGCCTCTCGTTCATTCTGTATTGTTCTTATGCCTCTTGTGCATCCTTTGACACCACTGGTTCGTCATGTACTGACCCAGGTCGTCGATTCCATCGAGCACTATTAGCACCCGACGCTGTCATCAACTCCGACGAGCAATAGCTATACGAATCGAACGCCCCTTGGCCTCAGGTTCAAACCATGTTGAGAGCCTCGTCCTTGTGTACGCACTGATCCTATTTGTTTGTCCTAGGGAGACCTAGAACGTCGCCGTCGTCTCCGCCAACCCGTGCCCGACGCTAGCAAGGTTTCCGGCGAGCTCCCACGGCCACTACATCACGCCCCCGCCCACGCCAGCGAAACCTTGAGCATCCTCGTGTTCTCACGAGTCTGGTAAGATGCTGCACCACCCCTAGCCCCCTCTGGAATCGCCGGACCACCGTCGCCTGAGCGCCACCGCCGCGCGTCGCCAGCCAGCGCCGCCAGTTCCTGGTCAAGGCGCTGTGAGCCGTTAGATCTAGATCTAGTGGATCTAAATAGATCACTTAACGAAGGGTACGCTTAGATCTGAGCCACATGATCTAACTTAGATCCACGCGAAGCAGTATGGGCCAATCAGATGCGTCCACGTGTCTGAGATTTAGATTTAAAATCTGTTTTTGAATCTATTAGAGATTCAAACTTGTAAAAATCATAACTTTTGTTCTATTTATCCAAAAAATGCAAATATTATATCATTGGATTAAATAAAAAATCCTACACTATTTTGGGATTGAATTTGTATCTTGCTTCTGTAAAATTAGGTTTATTTTCAGAATCAAATATAGGCTTATTTTGGCTATATAAATTATTTAGAAAATGATTTTAGAGCAAATTTAAGTTTATTTAAACTATAAAAGATGGTTTTGTGTTCATTACTGTTTGATTTGACTTGTTTAGTATAGAAAAGTCATTTCATTGCATTTGCATGCATTCATAATATTTTTGCTTGAATATTGGAATGCGGATTTGGTGCTATTATTTTATGTGTAGATTTTGGTGCTAGTGGTGATTGTGATTGTGAAGATTGTTGCTACTCCACAAAATACCAAGGCAAGTGGTGCTTCATGTATTTGTCCTATTATTTTTGACTATGCACTAGTGATATTTTGAATAGGGCTTGCATGAAATTTTTGCTAAGTATCTATATGCTATGCTTGGGAAATCCTAGTAGATGTAGCCTTAGTAGAATTTTCTCTAAGTTAAGATACTTGTTATGATATCATTCTTAGCCTAGCTAGTAGCAAACAAGGGTGGATTATAATCATGCCATGGAAATTTTGCTAAGTCTTTGTACTTGTGTTTTTGCTTAATAAAACAACTAAGTAAATGAATCACCTGGGTGTAATGGTATGATGGGTTGTGTTGAGTGTTTACACAAGGCACATGCCTATGTTTTACCTGGTGTATCACACTTAGCCAAATTCATATAGATGTTAGATACTACTACTCTACTATGGTATCAATTAACAATACAATTCCAAATGTATTGACCCAATGTGGCTGCAACTTATGATGTTGCAGGTTATTCTGATGAGGAATAGGGTTATGAGTCTATACTCAACATGCTTGCCTGTGGCACATGAAGATGAAGACTTTACTTTATTTACTTATGTTATGAATTCTTGTACTAGCCTATGGCTATGGAGTTGTAAAAGACTATGTTTATATCTGGATGTATAATGTAATAAAGACCTTTGTATCTGTGTACTTCATCTTAAACTGTGGATGCTAGCATTTGATCCAGGGACTAGAATTGCAATCACAGGGACCTTTACCTTATAAAGGTGGGGTCTTATAGATGGTATCAGAACACTGTGTTTCCTGTAGGATTATGACCCTAAGTTGGATTAGATTAAGAAACAACTAGGAGAAATGCAACTATTTGCAAAATTCCACACTTGTCTTTTTCTTCTCGTAAACTTTTCAAATCTTATTTCTCATCTCCATTTGTAGATGGACTCCATCAACGAAGCCGTCAAGAAGGGACCACTCATGAACATGACTTTAGAGTGTGAGACGGAGTTTCCCAAAGCACTCAAGAACCTTATGGTTACCATGGGGATATGGTGCAGCTGTGTACAAAGGGTTCCTTGTGATGGATGAAGGAGAGTAGTATTGGTGGGTGCAACTTCACTTGTACAAAAACAAGTAAACAACCACAAAGAGTCAGGATTCTGCATGGTCACCAACTCTAAAATGCACATGTCGTTCTTTGACTCTACAAGGAATGCAACTTGGAATGCCATCAAGGAGCTTGGTGATAGACTTAAGTGCAGAATGCTCAACACTCAGAATGACCTTAGGGAGGAGAAGAAGCATACCCAAGACTTAGAGGCTACCAACCAACGTTTAAGAGAAGACATCATAGACTTAGCCTTGGAATCTTGTGACCAAGACCGACAAATTGCCTCTAGGGATGACCTGATAGCTATTTTGGCAAGTGAGGGAGAGTTGTGATGTACTCCAATAGTTGGACCACCACACTTGCCAATTTCTCACAAAAGAATTGTCTAAGTTATGTTTGAACCTTAGTGTTTGTGGTAGAATTTTGTATGCCATGACTTGTATGTTTTATGGATGATGTATGCTTTTTTCTTTCTTTTTACTGTCTTGTTTTTCTCTTACTTGTGTTGTTCTAATATTTCTCCATCTTACATTAGATGCCTAGCTTTGTGATCAGCACTCCCAAAGAGTTCAATGGAACTCATTTTGGTTCACGCATCGTGCAGTTTACTAGTGTGCTCAACCTCCCACTTCCTAGTATCGAGGCACTTCAGCTCACCAAGTTCGAGAGGAAGGACCTTTGGGGCTTTAAAGTCTCACAGCCGGGACGACAGACAGAGCCACTCACAGAGGAGATTTCCTTCAAGCTGATGCACAATGACAAGGAAAAGGGTCTAGATGTAGTCATGCAGGAGCTACTCGGACGCCTCAGTGGACGCCACTGCGGACGCCACACCACCGAGCTTAGAGGCCTCTACTTCCACCCTTTCGGGAGACATGACGAGGAGGGAGAGGCATTAGTGTATGAGGGCACTGCTAGAGAGATAATTGAGCCAGTTCGTCTGTACCTCCAGGATCTAGAGGGCCTTATTAGACACCTCGACATAGATAGGACCAACGCCATGCTTAGCAATGACGAGATCCAGGTTCAGTTGAGGGAGAAGAACAAGCTCTTCGCGGATCAATATGAGATCGTCAAGGAGATGGAGGCTAGATTCGAGAGCCAGGAAAGAAGTTCAAGAATCAGGAGAAGAGAGTTTAGGACAGAAACAAGAAGATCAAGGACATGAGGGCCGAGATAGAGGCCAAGGACTTCGAGTTAGAGACTCAGTAGGGAGTGATAGAGAGGCTTTGCTTGCAGAAGAGAGCTCTTCGCGCGAAGATTGAGGCCTTAACCACCAGAGTGGAAGAGTACAAGTCAGCTATGGAGACAACCGGACTTACTCTTGTGGACGTGGAGGTTGACATGGAGGAGTAGTCGACTATTCGGCTACCTATTTATCTATCATCCTTTGATTATTGAGTCGCAATGATCATCCAACATGTGGATGGCTTGCTGTTATGTTTTCCAAAACTTGTTATTTATGTTGTTTAAAATCTTTGTTAACTTGTGATGGTTATTGTGTTTGTTGCTATGTGATGTATTGTGCATGGAATCTATGGGCTATATTTCATTACTTATCCTTATTGAAACCACAGATGCCTCCCCGTCGTGCCAATCCCAACCCAACAACAACAACAATAATGTCAATCTCGAGATGCAGCAGTTGATGACAGCTCAAACTCAACTGATGCAGATGATGACCTAGTTCATGGATAATCAGATCAGAACAATAACAACAAAAACAATCCCAATAACCCACCAGCTTTTGACATACTCACCAGGTTTCTAAGGTTGAGGCCAACCAAGTTCTCGGGAACAACTGATCCAATGGTAGCCAATGACTGGTTACGTTCCGTGAACAAATACCTAGTCACTGTTGGCTGCACCGATGAAGAAAAGGTCAGGTTCGCAGCACATCTGCTTGAAGGACCAGCAGTAGCCTGGTGGGATAACTTTCAGATCACCACTCCCCTTGAGGATGTGACATGGGCTATCTTTGAGGATGGTTTATGCACTTCCCACATCTCATCAGGGGTGATGAACTTGAAGAAGAAAGAGTTCCACAATCTGAAAAAGCGTCACCGCAGTGTGGCTGAATACATTGAGGAATTCAACGATATGGCGCGCTATGCACCGGATGAGGTTGATACTGATGCCAAGAGGAAGGAGAAGTTCCTCGAAGGATTGAATGATGTGTTCACAGATGACAAAAGTTTGAAGTATATCTTCACTCAGAAAGAAATCAATATGAGATAAAAAGGTGGCTTGATCTCATCAAGGACTATGACTTGAGTTTGCAATACCACCCCGGTAAAGCAAATGTTGTAGCAGATGCTTTAAGCTGTAAGGTGTATGTGAATGGCCTTACTAAGGGAGAGTTGCCAGATGCTCTGTGTGCCCAATTCAAAGATCTCAGATTGGAGATAGTACCTGAAGGACATATCATGTCATTGGATGTTCAACCCACATTATTGGACAAGATCAAAGAAGCCAAAAAGTTGGACAAGGAAATTGAAGAGATAAAAGGTAAAATCAGCAAAGGGAAAGCTAAAGGATTCCATGAGGAGGAACATGGTACTTTATGGTATAGAAAACGTATCTGCATTCCGCAAGATCCGGAGCTTCGGAAACTGATTCTGCAAGAAGCACACAACTCAACATATTCCATTCATCCAGGTAACACCAAAATGTACATGGATGTAAAAGAAAGATTTTGGTGGAACAACCTCAAGAAGGATATTGCAGAGCATATTGCCTTGTGTGATGTGTGTAGTCGAGTGAAGGCGGAACATCAGAAACCGACAGGGTTATTACAACCACTACCTATCCCCGATTGTAAGTGGGATAAGATTGGCATGGATTTTATCACCAGACTGCCAAGGAATAGATCCGGATATGATTCTATTTGGTTTGTTGTAGATCGCCTAACTAAAGTGGATCATTTCATACCTATGAAGACAACCTATACAAGTGCTAAGTTAGCCAAGATCTATATGAATAAGATTGTATGTTTGCATGGAGTATCCAAGAGTATTGTGTCTAATATAGGAACTCCATTCACCTCACATTTTGGCGACAACTGCATGAATCATTGGGAACAAGATTAGAGTTCAACACACTTTTCACCCCCAGACTGATGGACAGACAGAAAGGACCAATCAGGTTTTGGAGGATATGTTGAGAGCATGTGTCAGGATGTAAGTGGCTCGTCCACCGGACTATGCGGCTGTAGCCGCTTCAGCCGCATCTCACTTAAGTGGAATTTGTGGCAGCCGTTTAAGATTCCCGATGGATTTATGTGGTTAAGTGGCGCCGCGACGCTGCTTCATGGTTAATCGTTTCTCACTCATTCTGATCGTGTTCAGTGTACTCACGCGGCAATGTGCGCTCTTCGATTCTTCTTGTTGCATAACTATTCTTGTTGGAAATGTGATTCTTGTTCGAACAGAGCTGATGAACATGCACGTGTCATAACTAAATCATACGCTCTATAGACTAATTGATGCACTCGTACTTCCTCCAATCCAAATTAGTTGTTGCTTTTGTCTAGATCCAAATATATCTAGCTAAAACTCTACCTTCGATTCAAATTAGTTGAATTGGTTTTGTCTAGATTTAAATATATCTAGTACTAAAACAAATTAGATATATATAAATCTAAATAAATTTGAGTCAACTAATTTGAATCGAAAGGAGTACATCAAAATGGGTGTAACAACCTCTAAATGTACACATGCATTCCCGTTAATCTCTTGGTGATATTACTATAGCTAAAACCACAAGCAGAGCTCGCATCTCTAACCCATCCCCGTTCGGCGTTTAAAGAAGTATATTTTCTCCTCTAACGGCCGAAGCCGACTCTAACCCAACCACAAAAGTCTTTAGAGGAGAAAAAAGTTTAGGAGTCATCCTCCGTAGCTCGCAAATATACGCGCCGTGTGCCTCGACTCACAAATTTATTTTCCTCCACACCATTGCTACTGCCTTGCCGCCCTGCCGTACAATTCCCACCGATGTTGCAGCCATGTGCATCTTTTCCCTCCGCCGATTTCCCGAAGCACCGCCGTCCTATTTCCCCCATCCGCCTAGTCGTCGGTGCTAGCTATCATCGGAATCGCCCCTAGAGCCGCCACATCGAGGTGGATACCGCGTTCGGTCAGAACCTATAGACAACCCATTTTGGTCCACAGCGAGGCTGATTTCGGTCGTGAAAAGCCATCGGAAGGGATGGAGGTGGTGTAGCTCGACCACGACCGACCAGTTAGTATCCTGAACCAAGGTGCTCCTTAAAGTCCACTCGTCATGGGCCATCCAGTCGTCATGCTAGTGAGCCCACTCGTCGTTGGCCACCTGCGACCCTGGCAGCATCTCCTAGACCTTGTATTGGTGGGAATAGTTGCATAGATGGCCTTAGACAATAAAAGACTAACACACAAGCCCTGGAATTCTACAAAAAGGACCTCAAAAGAAAAGAGACAAAAGCAATCAGGCTTCTCCAGCGGGAACGATGAATCGCTCGACGTCACAACCATCAGCGCCAATGCCGGGGACTGTTGGAGATATGCCCAAGAGGCAATAATAAAGTAGTTATTATCATATCTTTATGTTTATGATAAATTTTTAAATCCCATGCTATAATTGTATTAACCGGAAACATTAATACTTATGTGTTTTGTAAACATAAAAGAGTCCCTGGTAAGCCTCTTGTTAAACTAGCTTGTTGATTAATAGATGATCATGGTTTCTTGATCATGGCGCAAGTTCGCCGTCGCTTGGGAGCTCCGCTGGTCGCAGCTACGAATCTCCACCGGAGACGGGAGAGGCAGAAAACATCCTTCATGTCGCTTTTACCACCTCCTTGATGGCCGCAAAGGAGAGGAAGGGGATCGAATCTTCTCCTAGCCAACATCGCCCAACTTCGGCCGTTTCTGCAAGAAGTGCTAGCCACCGTCGAACTCTGTGCTGCTACCACTAGCTGGAGGAGGAATCCAATTAAGATAAAAGCCGAAGGTGTGCGAGATTTGGGCTTTATTTGGAGGGCGAGTGGTGGTCTTCCCCGTCGTCGCCTTCGGCTCTCTCCATGAGAGCGCCGTAGAGATAAGAGGGACCACATTGAGCAGGGGAGCCCCAACTCCAACATCTCGAAACGCCCTAGTCAATCCTTATTCTGAGGGATGCATGTCGTCGACCAGCTACTCTGCACCACCACTTGCCACCAGTGGGAAGCATCGGAGCAGGGGAGAGACGAGATGCAGTAGATCTGGCTGCCGGAGACCACCGACCGACCCTCATACGCCACATGGGCAAACACCATCAAGGACAAACCTATAACTACTATGGTACAAAGGGGTGATACCCTCACCCAAACTCGACGCTGGCCATCACCGTAGAAGAGAAGGGGAGAGGTCGTACAGCCTCGAGGAAGAGGAATCTTTGGTGGTGGGATTGGGAGAGGAGATGGTGGGGGAGAGGAGGGAGGGGTATTGGTCACCGATTGACCTGCGACAGCCTCAATGCATCACGTCTCCAATTGCATGCTGAATTTTCGACGCTTGCAGGTGTCATGATGATCAAAGCTATGTAGAGGTGATGTCACAGTGACGGTTCATAAATAACTAATTTAAATTTGTCTAGATTCGAATGTATCTATAGGTATTTTAATGTATAGGTATATTCAAATCTAGTTAAGCTCAATTCAGTTATTTCTGGACGAAGAAAGTATAATACTTCTCTCAGCCCATATTAATTGACTCAAATTTGTCTATATTTGAATAAATCTAGACACTATTTAGTATATATATTTATTTAAATTTTGATAAATTAAAGTCAATTAATATGGATGGAAGGGAGTATTAGGTAACATATGGCCGCTGTTCATAAAAAATAGCTTCACAGCGATCGTATCTTCCTATAATACCGGATCTTCGAATTGATCTTGCTAGCTCGCTCACGCTAGTTTTAGTTGAATAAAAAGCTTCGTATGATTCCTGAAAAAAAAAGCTGGTTGGTTAAGTATAGCTCTGTATCCACCGGCGCCGCTGGACAACATGAGTTTAACCGCTTCAGCCACTTAATTTCAGCGGCTCGCCGCGACGGCCACAAACACGTTTTTTCGCAGGTGGCGTAAGTGGGTTTGACCGGAGCCGCTGCCACTTACATCCTTAAGCATGTGCCTTAGACTACGATGCTAGTTGGGATGAAAGTCTGTCTTACACAGAATTCTCTTACAATAACAGCTATCAAGCCAGCATTGAGATGGCACCGTTCGAATTCCTCTATGGAAGGAAGTGTACTACGCCACTACTATGGAGTGGTGTTGGAGAAAGGAATTTGTTCGGACCAGAACTGATTAAAGAAGCTGAAGAGAAAGTTAAATTGGTAAAGGATAGATTGAAGATAGAACAGTCCCAACAGAAGAGCTACACAGATCCGAAGCGTAGATAAGTCACCTATGAGGTAGGTGATAGAGCGTATCTTAGAGTATCACCACTTCGTGGTGTGAAGAGGTTTGAAGTCAAAGGAAAGTTGGCACCAAAATACGTTGGACCATTCAAAATTTTTAGCCGCAAAGGAGAAGTGGCTTATGAGATTAAATTGCCTCAATCACTATCAGTAGTTCACAATGTGTTTCATGTAAGTCAGTTGAAGAAGTGCCATCTGGATATGAAAGAAACGTCTTTAAAGGATACTATACCTTTGGAAGAGGTTCAATTGTTGAGTGATCTCACCTATGAAGATAAACCTATCAAGATCCTTGAGACTGCAGAAAGAGTTACTAGGACTAAAACTATCAAATTTTGCAAATTTTAGTGGAACCACCATTCTGAAGAAGAAGCAACTTGGGAAAGAGAAGATGACCTTCTGAAAGATCACCCTCACCTATTTTCTAGCCAATCCGAATCTCGAGGGCGAGATTCATCTTAAGTGGGTTAGATTTGTAACATCCCAAAATTCATGAATTTCAAAGGCATGCATTGCATTTATGTATTCATAGCATTGTTGACTTGCACAAAAATTTTCAAATCAAAACTCCAAATAAAACCAATTTTATGCCTATTATTCATATACCAATAAGGCATGGTTTTATTTTATTTTTTCAACGGATCAAAGTGTAGTTGATTAAACAGTAGTGTTTTATACACAAATAAGTGCAAGGTTCACACTGCAAAAATCTAGAGAAAATTTGAAATCAAACTCAATTGAATTTGATTTGAAAATGGTTCCTAAAACTTCAAATAGAAAAAAGAAAAGGCAAAAAGGAAAAAAATAAACAGGCATTGCACTTTTGTCCCAGCCCCAGATCCAACCCAACAGCCCACCCGGGCCATTTCCCTCTCTCCCCTCTGCCCTCTCTCTCACCCGCGCTCGCCTTACCCCGCTGACACTGCCAGTGGCTCCGTTCCAGCTCAGCGTCGTCTTCCCCACCCCACGCGCGCAGACGCTGTTGCCGCTCGTTATCTCCCCCATCAACGCCGCGTTGATTTCGGGATTAATTGCCATTGATCCTCTGCGTGATTCCCTCGCTGTAAGACCCCACCTTTGTAAAGGTAAATGTCCCTATAATTGCAATGCTAGTCCCTGGATCAAATGCTAGCATCCAAAGTTTAAGATGAAGTACACAGAAACAAAGGTCATTATTACATCGTCATTCCAGAGATAACATAGTCTTTTACAACTCCATAGCCATTGGCTAGTACAAGAGTTTAACTTAACAACATAAATAAAAGTCTTCATCTTCATGTGCGACAGGCAAACATGTTGAGTGTAGACTCACAACCCTAATCCTCATCAGAGTAACCTGCAACATCACAAGTTACAGCCATAGTGGATCAATACATTGGAATACTATTGACAAGTGATACCTTAGTAGAATAATAGTTTCTAGATTCTATATGAATTTGGCTAAGTGTAGTTAAGCTTGCTTTGCTCAAAATAGGTTTTGCCTATTAGTTGAAAACACTAAGTTTTTGTTTGACAAAAACTTCCAAGGAACCACCAATAGACATTGGTGAACCTTTACCCTTGTTCAACCACAAGTTTTTAACTTAGAAATTGGGATGAGGAGATTCTTGATAGCTTCCATGTCTTGATGCTCAAATTGTCTATTGCCGGGGACATGGCTAAGTACTTAGATTCTTCCTTCTCGAGAGGTGGTGCACTTTTCCCACAAGACTCGACATGCATCGAGACAAGATCTTTCCGAAGCCTTCCCTTAGACCAAAATGGACGCGTTCCCAAACCTATCACCCCTACCACCAAATGTCCATTTGGCTAAGTTATTGCAACCTATATGATCTAGGCAGAGCCCATATTGCCATGTGGCTGCACTAGAAGCTTCTTAACATATGGCATCTCAAATCCCTTTGTTCCTGGGTGGCTTTCCACAAGTGTGATACACAAGGTAGGCCATAGATATGGGCCTTGTGTAACCACTCAACATAACCCAAAGACACCATTCCACCCAGGTGATTCATTCACTTAGTTGTTTTATTAAGTAAAACATAAGTCAAAATACTTAGCAACATTTTCCATAGCATATATATATATTTTACCCTTGTTTGCTACTAGCTAGGCTAAGTATGGCAATATAGCAAGTATCTTAACTTAGAGAAAATTCTACAAGTCTACAACTACTAGGATTTCCAAAGCATAGCATATAGATACTTAACAAAAACATCATGCAAGCCCTATACAAAATATCTAATGCATAGTCAAAATATTGGGACACAATTATGAAGCACCACTTGCCTTGGTAGTTGGGGGAGTAGCAACAATCCTCACAATCACAATCACCACTAGCACCAAATCTACACATAAAATGATAACACTAAATTTATATTCCAAACAAATCAAGAAAAAATATATGAATGCATGCAAATGCCATGTGATGATTTTTCTAAACTAAACAAGACAAGTAAAACAGTACTGAATCACTAAATAAACATTTAGAGACTAAATAAACTTAATTTGGCATTTTATAAACAATTTTTATACACAAAATAAGCCTACAAATGTCTCTGCATAAAATTCAATTTTAACAGAGGCAAAATACAAAACCAAGCCTATAAATGTGTAGGATTTAATTTTGTAAATCCATTGATATATTATTTGTATTTTTTGGATAAGTAGAACAAAAGTTATGAATTTTACAAGTTTAAGCATTTAAAAATCATTTCTGGAATTTTAAACAGACAGGCTAGGCTACGTGGAGTGTTTCTATTGGCTGGTACCGTTTCGCACGGACCGTGCTCTATGGACCGCAGGATTAAAAGTAAATCGCATGGCTCAGATATAATCATACTCTTTTGCTAAGTGATCTAATCTGGCGCGCTGGATCTAGATCTAACGGCTCACAGCGGCTTAACCATGAATTAGCGACGCGCGTGGCTGCAGCGGCGGCGGTGGCGCTTCTGGCGATGACGGTCTGGCGAATATAGAGGGGGCTGGGGGTTGCGGTGGTTCTTACCAGACTCACAAGAGCATGAGAAAGCTTAACGTGCTACTGGCGTAGACATGGGCATGCTGTAGCAGTGGCTAGCGCTCGTCGGAGTTGCATGCAGTGTCGGGTTCGTGCGGACGGCGACGTTGACGATGTTCTGGATAGCCCTAGCACAAACCAGGAACGTTAGGAGGTGCGCAAGGACACGGCGAACACGACAAGGTCAAGCAGAAGGCAAGGGGCGCTCGGGTTTTACCTAGATCCTTCAGCGGAGTTGGGCGGTGCTTCTACCGTTCGCGGAACTCGACGAAGACGACGACCCGGGTCACGATCAGGAAAACCAGAGGCATGAAAAGGTGCACAAGGACAAGAGGGTCACACTCATTTGAACCGGAAGCACAGGGGAGGTCGGAGATCACCCTAGTTACTCGCCGGAGCTCGTCGGGCAGCGGCGGTGCGATCCAAAATATGGGCAGCCTGGGGGCGGAGCAAGTGTACTGTGTGTGTGTGGGGGGGGGGGAATGACCGCGGCGGCGAGGTGTTTAAGTAGCCAGAAGGGGCGAGGGAATTATGCACGCAATCAATGCCAATTACTCGAATTGAAATCGCGACAGTGAAGGAGGAAGAAACGACAGAGGGCTTGGTAGTGGGCGGGGTTTAGGGACGATGAGCTGACCTGGCGTTGGGTCCACTTGACAGCGAGGGAGAGGGTGTGTGCGCGGGTGAGAAACATAGAGGGGGAGGGGTTTTCCGGGTGGGCTTGCTGGGCTGGTTGCTGGGCCGCGGGTGGGTTGGGCTAGTTAGGTCGCTGGGTTTATTTTTTTTCTTTTTCTCCTTTTCTTTTTCTGTTTTGATTTTCTAAACTCATTTTCAAATGATATTCAAATGAGTTTGAATTCAAATCATTTCTAGATATTTGTAAAGTGATCCATGCACAACCATGCCTTATTTAAATATTTATAATAGGCATATAAATGGTTTTAATTTATATTCTTGTTTTGAAAACTTTGAGCAAGTTTTGAAATCATCTTTTAGACTTTTCTGGTTGAATCAAAGTATTCTCATATTTTGAGAGTAGAAATAAAGCCATTGCCTTTCTTACATAAAATAATAGGAAAACAAATGGCTTCTGATTTGAAACCTTATTTGAAAATAATCCAAATGCATAAGGATGAATGAATGATATGCAAAATTTTCAAGTTATGATTTTTGGGATGTTACAATCTAACCCCCTTAAGGTGAATCTCGCCCTCGAGATTTAGATTGGGTAGCAAATAGGTGAGGGTGATCTTTCCAAAGGTCATCTTCTCTTTCCCAAGTTGCTTCTTCTTCGGAATGATGATTCCACTAAACTTTGCAGAATTTGATAGTCTTAGTCCGAGTAACCCTTTCTGCAGTCTCAATAATCTTGATAGGTTTTTCCTCATAGGTGAGATCACTTTCCAACTGGACCTCTTCCAATGGTATAGTATCCTTCAAAGAAGTCTCTTCCATCTCCGGATGGCATTTCTTCAACTGACTCATGTGAAACACATTGTGAACGACAGACAGTGATTCAGGCAACTCAATCTCATAAGCCACTTCTCCTTTGAGACTCAAAATTTTGAATGGTCCAACATATGTTTGTGCCATTTTTTCCTTTGACTCCAAATCTCTTCACTCCACGAAGTGGTGATACTCTAAGATAGACTCTATCACCTACCTCATAGGTGACTTCCCTACGCTTTGGATCTGCGTAGCTCTTTTGTCGGGACTGTGCTATCTTCAATCTGTCCTTTACCATCTTGACTTTCTCTTCAGCTTCCTTGATTAGTTCTGTCCCAAACAAGTTTCTTTCTCCAACACCACTCCATAAAAATGGTGTAGTACACTTTCTCCCATAGAGAAATTCAAACGGTGCCATATCAATACTGGCTTGATAGCTGTTGTTGTAAGAGAATTCTGCGTAAGGCGGACTTTCATCCCAACTAGCACCATAGTCTAGGGCACATGCCCTCAACATATCCTCTAGAATCTGGTTGGTCCTTTCTATTTGTCTATCAGTCTGGGGATGAAAAGAAGTTCTGAATTCTAGTCTCGTTCCTAAGTACTCATGTAGTTGCCTCCAAAAATGTGAAGTGAATTGAGTTCCCCTATCCGACAGTATACTGTTGGGTACTCCATGCAGACACACAATTCTATTCATATATATCTTGGCTAACTTAGCACTTGTATAGGTTGTCTTTACTGGTATGAAATGAGCCACTTTAGTTAGGCGATCTACCACGACCCAAACAGAATCATATCCCAATCTAGTCCTTGGCAGTCTAGTGATGAAATACATACCAATCTTATCCCACTTCCAATCAGGAATAGGTAGGGTTGTAACAGTCCTGCTGGTTTATGATGTTCCTCTTTCACTCTACTACATACATCACACAAAGCAATATGTTCGGCGATGTCCTTCTTGAGATTATTCCACCAAAATCTTTCCTTCACATCCATGTACATTTTGGTGTTACCCGGATGAATGGAATACGTTGAGTTGTGTGCTTCTTGTAAAATCAGTTTCCGAAGCTCTGGATCTTGCGGAATGCAGATACGTTTTCCATACCATAAGGTACCCTGTTCGTCTTCATGGAATCCTTTGGCTTTCCCTTTTCTAATTTTTACCTTAATCTCTTCAATTTCCTTGTCCATCTTTTGGGCTTCCCTGATTTTGTCCAAGAAGGTGGGTTGAACATCCAATGACATGAGGTACCCCTCAGGCACTATCTCCAATCTGAGATCTTTGAATTGGGCACACAGATCATCTGGCAATTCTCCCTTAGTGTGGCCATTCACATAAATCTTACGGCTTAAAGCATCCGCTACAACATTTGCTTTACCGGGGTGGTATTGCAAACTCAAGTCATAGTCCTTGATGAGTTCTAGCCATCTTCTTTGTCTCATGTTGATTTCTTTCTGAGTGAAGATATACTTCAAACTTTTGTGATCTGTGAACACTTCACATCGTTTTCCCAAAAGATAATGTCTCCATGTTTTGAGTGCATGGACAACAGAGGCTAACTCCAAATCATGAGTAGGATAATTCACTTCATGAGTTTTGAGTTGTCTCGAGGCATACGCCACAACTTTCCCTTCTTGCATCAAAACTGCACCTAATCCTTGCTGAGATGCATCACAATATACTTGGAAATCTTTCTCCAAATCTGGCAGACATAAGACTGGTGCTGTCACTGGCCTCTTCTTCAACTCTTGGAAACTGAGTTCACATCCTTTAGTCCAATCAAATTTCTTGTTTTTCTTAAGTAACTCCGTCATTGGCTTAGCTACCTTTGAGAAATTCTCAATGAATCTTCTATAGTATCCCACCAAGCCAATAAAACTACATGCTTCTTTCACTGACTTAGGAGATTCCCACTCAGTTACAACTAACACTTTTGCGGGATCTACTGCTACACCATCTCCTGACACAATATTTCCGAGAAATCCAACTTCATTCAGCCAGAATTCACACTTGCTGAATTTGGCATACAATTTATGCTCTCTAAGCTTCTCAAGTATCAAACACAAATGCTATTCATGCTCCTCTTTGCTCTTGGATTAGATCAAAATGTCATCTATGAAAACGACAACGAACTTGTCAAGAAATTCCATGAACACTTTGTTCATCATGTTGATGAAGTAGGCTAGTGCATTTGTCAGACCAAATGGCATCACGGTGTACTCATACAATCCATACCTAGTGGTGAAAGAAGTATTAGGTATCTCTTGTTACCTTATCTTTAGTTGAAAGTAGCCTGATCGAAGATCAATCTTTGAGAACACACGGGCTCCTTCCAACTCATCAAACAAATCATTGATTCTTATCAAAGGGTATTTGTTCTTGATAGTTACCTCATTGAGTGATCGGTAATCTATGCATAACCTTTGACTTCTATCTTTCTTTTCAAAAAACAAGACTGGTGCACCCCAAGATGAAGACCTTGGTTGAATAAATCCTTTCTGCAACTGTTCTCCAAGCTGTTTCTTGAGTTCTTTCAACTCATCAACTGACATCTTGTAAGGTATCTTTGCTACTTGTCCCGATCCTGGTAGCAAGTCTATCAGAAACTCAACATCTCTATCTGGTGGCATTCTAGGTAATTCCTCCGGAAACACATCCAGGTACTCTCTCACAATTAGCACAATGACTATGCTAACCCCCTTTAGAGAATTTAGCTTACTCCCTTTTGATTCAAAGTTAGACTTGAATCTAATCCTTTTACTATCCGGGGTTGTGAGTGTGACAGTACGATTGGCACAATCTAGTACTCCTTCATACTTGGTCATCCAATCCATTCCCAGAATGACATCCAGACCTTGGGAATCTAATATTATCAAACTAACGGGAAACTTATACTTCCCAAATTCTATCACTAGATCATGACATCTAGAGTTCACTATCATTTCTCCACCGGGAGAGCTTACTTTTATAGGACACCCAATAGTTTCAACTGGAAGCCCATTTTTATCAACAAATGCTCTTGATATGAATGAATGCGATGCGCTAGTATCAAAAAGAACAAGTGCTGGAACAGAATTGAGTTTGAACTTACCAGCCACAGCATCAGATTTTTCATATATTTCTTCCACATTGATGTGGTTTACTTGTCCCTTTTGGAAGGTATTGGGCTTGTTGGCACCTTCAACTTTCTTTTCTGGGCATTCATTAGCATAGTGCCCCATCTTCTTACACTTGAAACATTTAACCTGACTGAGATCTTTCTTTATAGGCTGACTTCCACTGCCACTTCCACTATGGGGGCTCTTGTGCCCACTCTTGTGGTTCTTATACTTGTCATTGTCATGACTGGGACGATGCTTGTTGTCATGGTGATGGTTGTGGATGTGGTGGTTGTTGTACTTCCCATGTTTGTGGGATCCAGAACTCCTACTATCATCATGATGGGAACGCTTGTGAGATGATCCCGAGGTGTGCTTATCAAAGCTGTGCTTCCTCTTTCTGCTCTCAACTTGTTTCATCTTGTTTTCCAAGATGGTAGCCTTGTCACAAAGGGATTGGTAGGTTGGGACATAGGCAACAGACAACTGCAGGTTCAACTCATCATTAAGTCCTTCGAGGAATTTCTCCTTCCTCTTTGCATCTGTATCAACTTCATCCGGTGCATAGCGCGCCAGATTGTTGAATTCCTCAATGTACTCAGCCACACTGCGGTGACGTTGCTTCATATTGTGTAACTCTTTCTTCTTCAAATTCATCACTCTGGATGAGATATGAGCTGTACGGAATCCATCCTCGAAGATATCCCAAGTCACATCCTCAAGGGGAGTGGTGATCTGAAAGTTATCCCACCATGTTGCTGCTGGTCCTTCAAGCAGGTGTGCTGCAAATCTGACCTTTTCTTCGTCGGTGCATCCAACAGTCACTAAGTCCTTGTTCACTGAACGTAACCAGTCATTGGATACCATTGGATCAGTGGTTCCCGAGAACTTTGCAGGCCTTAGTCTTAGAAATCTGGTGAGCATGTCAAATCTCGGAGGATTATTCTGATTGTTGTTGTTGTTTTGGTTGGGGTTGGCACGACGGGGAGGCATCTGTGGTTTCAATAAGTATAAGAATGAGATACCCATAGATGCTTAACATGCACAATACATCACACAGAAACAATCACAATAACCAAGCTCAAAATAACATAAGGTTTGAACGACATAACAATAGGTTTTGAAAAATGCAAACACACCATAGCAAGCCATCCACATGTTGGATGATCATTGTGACTCAATAATCAAAGTATGGTAGATGAAAGATAGTCAAGTAGTCTACACTACTCCTCCATGTCGACCTCCACATCAACAAGGGTAAGACCTGCATTCTCCATGGCGGTCTTGTACTCATAAACACTAGTGGTCAAGGCCTCAATCTTGGCCCTAAGAGCCCTCTTCTGTGAGCGAAGTCTCTCGATCACTCCCTGCTGGTGCTCAAGCTCGAAGTCCTTGGCCTCTAACTCTTCCTTCATCTCCATGATCTTCTTGTTCCTTTCTTGGACTCTTTTATCCTAGCTCTTGAACTTCTTGTCTAGGATTTCAAATTTGGCCTCCATCTCTTTGACGATCTCGTCTTGCTCCACGAAGAGCTTGTCCTTCTCCCGTAGCTGAACCTGGAGCTCGTCATTGCTAAGCATGACGTTGGTCCTATCAGTGTCAAGGTGTCTAATAAGACCCTCTAGGTCCTGAAGGTACAGGAGAATCGGCTCCATCATATCTCTAGTAGCATCATCATACTCTATAGCCTCACCCTCCTCGTCACGTCTCCCGAACGGGTGAAGGTAGATACCTCTAAGCTCGGTGGAGTGCCTCCCAACCAGGCGTCCAAGTAACTCCTGCATGACTACATCTAAGCCTCTCTCCTTGTCATCATGCATCAGCTTGAAAGTGATAGCCTCCATGGGTGGCTCTGCCTGGCGTCCCGGCTATGTGACTCTGAAGCCCCAAAGGTCCTTCCTCTCAAACTTGGTGAGCTGAAGTGTCGTGATGCTAGGAAGTGGAAGGTTGAGCACACTAGTGAGCTCAATGAGACGAGTACCAAAACGAGTTCCCTTGAACTCCTCGGCAGTGCTGATAACAACATTAGGCATCTATTTTTATAAGATGGAGTAAAGTTAGAATCAACACAAGTATAGAAAACTCACAAGACATCATAACACAAGAACATTTTTAACAACAAACACACAAATCATGGCATACACAAATACATTACAAACACCAAGGTTCAACATAACTTATACAAATTTTTGAAGTAAAACGACAAGTGTGGTGGTCCAACTAAATAAGTACGTTACAATTCTCACTCACTAGACAAAATAGCTATCAGTGCATCCTTTGTGGCAATCTGTCTATCTTATTCACAAGACTCCCATATTAAGTCTATGATGTCTCCCCTTAGTTGTTGATTGGTAGTCTCTAAGTCTTGGGTATGCTTCTTCTCTTCTCTAAGGTCATTTTGAGTATTGAGCATTCTACACTTGAGTCTATCACCAAGATCCTTGATGGCATTCCAAGCTGCATTTCTTGCAGAGTCAAAGAATGTTGTGTGCATTTCAGAGTTGGTGACCATGCAGAATCCTGACTCCTTGTGGTTGTATTTCTTGTTTTTGTACAAGTGAAGTTGCACCCACCAATACTCTTCTCCTTCATGCATCACATGGAATCCCTTATACACAGCTGCACCATGTATCCCCATGGTAACCATAAGGTTCTTGAGTGCCTTGGGAAATTCAGTCTCACACTCCAAGGTCATGGTCATGAGTGGTCCCTTCCTCACGGTTTCATTAATGGAGTTCATCTATAAATTGAGATGAGAAAGAAGATTAGAAAAGTTTACGAGAAGAAAAAGACAAGTGTGGAATTTTTCAAAGTGTTGGAATTTTTCCTTAGTGGTTTCTTAGTCTAATACAACCTAGGGTCATAATCCTACAGGCAACACAGTGCTCTGATACTATCTGTAAGACCCCACCTTTGTGAAGGTAAAGGTCCCTATGATTGCAATGCTAGTCCCTGGATCAAATGCTAGCATCCACAGTTTATGATGAAGTACACAGAAACAAAGGTCATTATTACATCGTCATGCCAGAGATAACATAGTCTTTTACAACTCCATAGCCATAGGCTAGTACAAGAGTTTAACTTAACAACATAAATAAAAGTCTTCATCTTCATGTGCCACAGGCAAACATGTTGAGTGTAGACTCACAACCCTAATCCTCATCAGAGTAACCTACAACATCACAAGTTACAGCCACAGTGGGTCAATACATTGGAATAGTATTGGCAAGTGATACCTTAGTAGAATAATAGTTTCTAGCTTCTATATGAATTTGGCTAAGTGTAGCTTAAGCTTGCTTTGCTCAAAATAGGTTTTGCCTATAGTTGAATGGCTAAGCTTTTGATAAAAGCACACCCCCTCTTCGTATGTAAAGGGGTTCCCATGGGTGGGATTAAGCACACAATAAATTGAGATATTCTCTTTCGTTGGAATACTCCTCTCTCTCTCTCTCTAAAGTTGCCTCTGCTAATGTCTGGTCCCAAGTCCAGACTGTACATGCAATGCTTTCTCTTAGGCGGCACGCCGTTGTGCTGCTGGAATTCTAGCCAGGAGTGTTGGAGATATGCTCGAGAGGTAATAATAAAGTGGTTATTATTATATCTTTGTGTTTATGATAAATGTTTACATCCCATGATATAATTCTATTAACCAGAAACATTAATACTTGTGTGTTTTGTAAACATTAAAGAGTCGCCAGTAAGCCTCTTGTTGAAACTAGCTTGTTAATTAATAGATTATCATGGTTTCCTAATCATGGACATTTTATGTTATTAATAACAAGATCATATCATTAGGAGAATGATGTGATGGACACACACCCATAGTAAGCATAGCATAAGATCTTGTTATTAAAGTTCCTTTTGCTACAAGCTTTCAGATACATAGTAACCTAATCCTTCGACCATGATCATGTTAATCACCATCACCGGATGAGTACTTTGATGACATCAAATGCCACTTACGTAACTAGGTGGTTATAAAGGTGGCATTGGTATTCTGAAATTATGTGTTGAAGCGCATGGATCAAGAGTGGAATTTGTCCATGCAAATGACAAATAGATATACTCTAGGCCCTCTCGGTGGAATGTCATCCAATTGGATTGCAATCATGTGACTAGGTTATAAGGGATTTCATATCACAGAACGAGTAAAGATTACTTATCGGTAACGAGGTTGAACTAGGTATGGAGATAGCGACGATCGAACCTAGGATAAGTAAAGTTTCGCACGACAAAGGGAATCACTATCGTAGGTGAATGGTTCATTCGATCACAAAGTCATTGTTGAATATGTGGGAGCCATTATGGATCTCCAGATACCACTATTGGTTATTGACCGGAGAGGTGTCTCGATCATGTCTGCATAGTTTGTGAACCGTAGGGTGAAACACTTAAGGAATCTATGTTGTTTAAGTAGATATGGAATATGAGTTGGACACCGAATGTTGCTCGGAGTCTCGGATTGGATCCAGGACATCACGAGGATATCCGAAATGGTCTGGAGAATAATATTCATATACGCAAATTCATTTTCTGGGGTTCGGAAAAAGTTTTCGGTGTTTTGAATGGAAGCTTCTAGAATGTTCTAGAGGAGCGACTAGTGGACCCACTTGGGCTATGGCATGCTGCCGGGGCCCTAGGGCCAGCCGCACCAAGACCAAGGGGACAAACCGGCTACCAAGAGGATTGGGGCAAAACCCTAATAGGGAAAGAAGGGGAAACTTGGGGGTCAAGTTTTCCCATCTACCTCTTGTGCCGTTGACTTGGGGCAGTATACGACCAAGGGGTGGGAAATGGCCGCACCCCCTCTATATAAAGAGGGGTGGGGAGGGCGCACCCCTGCCACCTTGACTCCAACCCTAGCCGGCGCCCCTGTCCCTCCTCCATTGTCCTGCTCCGGCTTAGGCGAAGCCCTGTAGGATTCTCTCCTCCACCACCACCACCACGCCGTCGTGCTGCTGGGATTCCGAGGGGATCTACTACCTCTGCTGCCTGCTGGAACAGGGAGAGAAAGGTCTTCATTGACTCCGTGCGTGTGACCGATGCGAAAGTGCTGCCGGAATGCGGCGCCGGAAGGATCGTCTATGCGATCTTGAGATCGGAAACTGATCGACTACATCAACCACGAGATACGATCTCGTTAACGCTTTGGATCTATGAGGGTTAGTTATCTTCAACCTCATTGCACTGATCTCGTAGATTAGATCTTGGCTTTTCCATAGATTGGATCTTGGTTTTATATGTTCTTGCGATAGATTTTTTTTCCTTGCAACGAACCCTATAATGGTATCAAAGACGAATCTATGTGTAGATATGTTGCACGAGTAGAACACAATGGTTTTGTAGGCATTTATGCTCTTGTTGTCGCTTGCTTTTCGTGTACTTTGCATCTGGCGGGATGGTGGGATGAAGCGGCCTGGGCTAACCTTACATGTCTTCGCACATGAGACTTGCTCCATGCTCAACTTGCAACTTGTATTGCACAAGTGGCTTTGCGGGTGTCTATCTCTCCAACCATATTTAAGATTCAATTTACAATCTGCACTTGACAACACTTTTATCAGCATTGAGGCCTTGTTCGTAGGTAAGAACGGTTATTATTTGAAAGCCCCAAGCCATGTAAAACATGCAAAGAAAATTAGAGGCATCTAACTTGTTTTTGCTGGGGCATGTGATGTGATATAGCCATGATGTGATTGTGATTATATTTGATGTATGCAATGATCCTTATTGTAATATGGCAACCGGAAGGATCCTCATGGTTGTCTTTAATTTTGTTAAGACCTTCATGTCAATTCATCATGTAATATATTTATTCGAAGTAGTTGTAATAGTTGCTGTTGGTGATGGACAACCATGAAGCGGCGCCATTGACCTTTACGCCACGCTGGTGACGATGGAGATAATGTCCGTGCTTTGTATATGGATATCAAAGGCACAAGAAGAAAGGCCATATGATATCACATATTATGAATTGCATGTGATTGTAACCCTTTTATGCATCTTGTACTGCTTAGATCCCTCTCACTAAATATCAAGTAATAAAGTGTTCATCCTTAGTAGGCACTGTTGCTAAGACTCGTCGTTTCGAAGCATCTCGTGAAGATCGGACTTGGTGTAGTGGATTTGGTTCATTTAATCACTAAGACAACATGAGGGATGTTGTTTTGAGTGGGAGTTCACCTAGTTAATTTAAGAATTAAATTTGAACTCAATTTATCATAAACTTAGTCTAAACTCTTTGCAAATATGTTTTAGATCATGGCGACGCCTACCATCAACTTTAATGCGTTCCTAGAGAAAGAAAAGCTCAAAAACAATGGAAGCAACTTCACGGACTGGTTCCGTAACATGAGGATTGTCCTCAATGCTGGTTGGCTGAACTATGTTCTGGATGCACCGTTAGGTGACCCATCTGCAACTGATGCTACCGATGAGGTGAAAAATGTTTACCTCACTCGGAAGAATCACTACTCCACAGTTCAATGTGCCAACCTGTATGGTTTGGAATCGAAGCTTCAGAAGCGCTTTGAGAACCGCAACCCTCATGATATTATCAATGAGCTCAAAATTATATTTGAGACTCATGCGGTAGTGGAAAGCTATGAAGCTTCCGAGAATTCTTTAACTGCAAGATCGGAGAAGGCAGCTCCGTTAGTGAGCATGTTCTCAAAATGTCTGGGCATGCAAATAAACTCCAAGATTTGGGAATAACAATTCCTAATGTGTTGGGGATTCATCGTGTCCTCCAATCACTGCCACCGAGTTACAAGAACTTTGTGATGAACTACAACATGCATCACATGGATAAGTCATTGCCTGAACTCTTATCCATGCTAAAAACTGCGGAAGTGGAGATTAAGAAAGAGCACCAAGTGTTGATGGTTAATAAGACCACCAATTTCAAGAAGAAGGGCAAGCCTAAGAACAAGGGAAACTTCAAGAAGGGCGGAAAGAAAGCTTCCGCGCCTAAGAAGCCCAAGGCTGGCCCCAAGTCTGATACTGAGTGCTTTTACTGCAAGGGCGATGTTCACTGGAAGTGGAATTGCCTCAAGTACCTGGCAGATCTGAAGAACGCCAACATCAAGAAGAAAGACATATTTGATATACATGTTATTGATGTGTATCTTACTACTAATCATAGTAGTTCCTAGGTATTTGATACTTGTTCGGTTGCTCATATTTGTAACTCAAAACAGGATCCGCGGAATAAACGAAAACTAGTGAGAGACGAGGTGACGATGCGCGTTAGAAATGGCTCCAAGGTTGATGTGATCGCCATCAGCACGCTCCATCTTCATCTACCATCGGGATTAGTTTTAAATCTAAATAATTGTTATTTGGTGCATGCGTTAAGAATGAACATTATATCTGGATCTTGTTTATTGAGAGATGGTTACTCGTTTAAGTCAGAGAATAATGGTTGTTCTATTTATATGAGTAATATCTTTTATGGTCATGCACTTGAGATGAATGTTTTATTCTTATTGAATATTGATAGTAGTGATACACTTGTTCATAACATAGATACTAAACGAATGAAATTGAATGATAATTCCACATACATGTGGCACTGCCATCTTGGTCACATTGGAGTGAAGCACATGAATAAACTCCATTCCGATGGACTTCTTGAATCACTTGAAAGATGCGAAGCATGTCTAATGGGAAAAATGACTAAGACTCAATTTTCTGGGATAATGGAGCGAGCTACGGACTTATTTGAAATAATACATATCGATGTATGCGGTCCAATGAGTGTAGAATCGCGTGGAGGATATCGTTATGTTCTTACTTTCATGGATGACTTGAGTAGATATGGGTATATCTACTTTATGAAACATAAGCCCGAAACTTTTGAGAAGTTTAAGGAATTCCAAAGTGAAGTAGAAAATCAACATAACAAGAAGATTAAGTTTCCGCAATCTGATCGTGAAGGTGAATATCTCAGTTACGAGTTTGGAATGCATTTGAAGAAATGCGGAATACTTTCGCAGTTGACACCGCCAGGAACACCACAACGCAATGGCATGTCCGAATGTCGTAATCAAACTCTCTTAGATATGGTTTGGTCTATGATGTCTCTTACAGATTTACTGTTATCGTTTTGAGGTTATGCATTAGAGACAGCCGCATTCACTTTAAATAGGGCACCATCTAAATCTGTTGAAATGACACCGTATGAATTGTGGCTTGGTAAGAAACCTAAGTTGTCGTTCCTTAAAGTTTGGGGGCGAAGCTTATGTAAATAAGATACAGCCCGACAAGCTTGAACCCAAAGAGGAAAAATGCGTCTTCATAAGATACCCTAAAGAAAAAATTGGGTATACCTTCTATCATAGATCCGAAGGCAAAGCTTTGGTTGCTAAGAATGGATCCTTTCTTGAGAAGGAGTTTCTCTCCAAAGAAGTGATTAGAAGGAAAGTAGAAATCAACGAGGTTGTTGAACCTTCTCTCGGATTGGAGATTAGCACAGCACCGGAAGATGTTCCCATGCGCCTGCACCAATAAGAGAGGAAGCTAATGATGGTGATCATGAAACTTCGAACAAACTTTCTACTGAACCTTGCAGGTCAACAAGGGTCGTAACACTCCTGATTGGTATGACCCCGTCATGAATGTCATGTTGGTGGACAACACACCGACGACCCTGCGACGTATGGGGAAGCAATGATGAGCCCATATTCCAACAAATGTCAAGAAGCCATGAAATATGAGATTGGATCCATGTACAAAAATCAAGTGTGGACTTTGGTGGACCTACCTGATGGTTGCAAGGCTGTCAAGAACAAATGGATTTTTAAAAATAAAATAGACGCTGATGGTAATGTTACTGTCTATAAAGCTCGACTTGTCGCGAAGGGGTTCCAACAAATTCAAGGAGTTGACTACAATGAGACTTTCTCGCCGGTAGCGAAGCTAAAGTCTGTGAAAATTTTGTTAGCAATCACTACATGTTTTTATTATGAGATTTGGCAGATGGATGTCAAAATGGCGTTCCTTAATGGTAACATTGAGGAAGAGTTGTATATGGTACAACCCAAAGGTTTTTTCGATCCTAAAGATGCTAACAAGGTATGCAAACTTCAGCGGTCCATTTATGGACTGAAGCAAGCATCCCGGAGCTGGAATAAACATTTTGATAAGGTGATAAAAAACTTTGGATTTATACAAACTTTTGGAAAATCTTGTATTTACAAGAAAGTGGGTGGGAGATCTGTATAATTCCTAGTACTATATATGGATGACATATTGTTGATTGGGAATGACATAGAACTTCTTGAAAGTGTCAAGGGATATTTGAATAATAGTTTTTCAATGAAGGATCTTGGCGAAGCAGCTTACATCTTTGGCATCAAGATTTATAGAGATACATCAAGACTCTTAATAGCGCTTTCACAAAGTACATACTTGGAAAAGGTTCTAAATAGGTTTAGAGTGGAAGAAAGCAAGAAAGGGTTCTTGCCCATGTTGCCAGGTAAGACCTTGAGTAAGACTCAAAGTCCAGCTACGACAGAAGATAGAGAAAGGATGAGTAAGATCCCCTATGCTTCGGCCATAGGTTCTATCATGTATGCCATGCTATGTACAAGACTGATATCGCACATGCTGTTAATTTGACCAAGAGATATCAAAGTGATCCAGGAGTGGAACATTGGACAACGGTCCAAAATATCCTATAGTACCTAAAGAGGACTAAGGATATGGTTCTTTCTTATGGAGGTAATGAAGAGCTCGTTGTTAATGGTTACACCGATGCTAGTTGGAACACCGATCCGGATGACTCTAAGTCATAATCTGGATATGTATTTATTTTGAATGGTGTAATGTGAGCTGCAATAGTGAGTTGGATAAGTCATAGTCATAATCTTCAACTGAATCGGAATATATAGTTGCTTCAGAGGCCTCACAAGAAGCGATATGGATGAAGGAGTTCATTACTGAGCTTGGTGTGGTTCCTAGTGCGTTGGACCCGATGGACATTTATTGTAATAACATGGGTGCCATAGCTAATGCACAAGATCCAAGGTCACACAAGAAGCTAAAGCACATCAAGCTACGTTTCCATTCGATTCGCGAGTATGTCCAAGAGGGTGACATAAATATTTGCAAAGTATGAACATATCTGAGTGTGGCAGATCCTTTGACTAAACCTCTCTCTAGAGAAAAACATGACCAACACCATGTAGGGTTCGCAGCATAGAAAACAAAAAATTTCCTACGATGGGAACATCTAAGTACCAAGATCTATCTACTAGATACAAGCAACGGGTGGATATACATCCATAGAATACATACCCTCGAAGACCGAATAACGTTAACGAGGTTGTACTCATGGATGATGTAGAAGAACGCTTGCCGATCTCAAGATCGTGATGAAGTCCGTCTGGTCCAGCCGGTCCAGCACGATCAAGTCCAGCACCTCAAAGCAGTGGTGCATCCGTGATCGCACACACGTATGGGTACCCCGACAACCTCCGCGACCTCGCTCCAGCGAAGTAGCGGGAGCAACAAATCCTTCCAGAAAAAGCCACCGGGAACATGTATCTCGCTGATCCGAGACCATGGGGAAATTCTAAAGGGGGGAGAGAGATCCTTCGCGAGGAGGTGTGCTTTGAGAGGAGGAGAGGGGGGCCTTTTATAGGGGAGAGGGGGGCACCCAAGGGGCAGGGCGCCCAGCCATGGGGGCTTCCCCCACCTCTTCCACATTCATGTGGGTGGAGCTCCCACTCAAAATGAAAAGCCTCCACTCCCATTAAAAATCCTCCACTCAAAAATCTACTCACATGCATTAAATTTCCACTAAATTTAATGCAAGCTCTCATTTAAATAAAACTCTTTTATTTATTTATTCAGAATTTTATTAATTACTTTAATTAAAAAACATTCACATAAAACCCCTTACAACATTTCAATTTCACATGCGTAACTTCAAGAATTTCAACCGAAACAGTTCCGGTGTCTAGTGAAATAAATTCCTGCGCTTTCCTTTTCTTTTTCTGGCATATCATTTGCTTCGAATGGTGTCGGTATCCCTTAAGTGTGTCACCCTAAGGTTCGCGAATAATGTGGACATGATCGAGACCCTTCTCCGATCAATAATCAGTAGCGGGACATGATCGAGACCCTTCTCCATACTAACTCCCACACATTCAACGATGAATTCAGTGATCGTGTGAACCTTTTACGCTAGTATCTTAATCCCTTTGTTTCACGATATATTACATGTCCGAGATTCGATCATCGGTATCTCGATACCTAGTTTGATCTTGTTACCGACATGCACTCTTCTCTCGTTCCCATGATATAACATTCTAGTGATCAAATCACTTTCTTGCAAGCTAATCAATGTGATATCACCGAGAGGGCCCAGAGCATATCTATCCGTCATCAGGATGAACAAATTCCATTCTCGATCCATGGGTCTCAACATAACACTTTAGTAGTTCTGAAGCCATCTTTATAATCACCCAGTTACGGTGTGACGTTTGATGTCATCGAGAAACTCTTCCGGTGTTAGTGATTGACATGATCTCATGGTCTAAGGATTAGGATCACTTCGTAAGTTGTTATAGCAATATAAACTCAATGACTTTGATCGTAATGCTATACTTTGGATGAATGTTCATCACATCATTACACTAATGTTGTGACCTTGTTATTAACAACATCCAATATCCATGATCAGGAAACTTTGATCATATTGTTAATCAACGAGCTAGTTTATAAGAGAGGCTTAACTAGGAACTTCCTTTTTGTTTATTAAACACACATGTATTAATGTTTCCGTATTAATACAATTATAGCATGCAAAATAAACATTTATCATAAATAAGGAATACGATAATAACCACTTTATTATTGCCTCTCAGGCATATTCCCTTCATTCTCCCACTTGCACTAGAGACAATAATCTAGTTTGAAAATTTTGCGTATTTGAACACCTATGGCTTTCTGGTGTTCCATATACGCAACTGCAAGTGGTTAACATAATCTACGGATCTGACGCTTTCAGGTCCGTGTGTATTTGCATGTCTTTGCGTCTTCACGCATCACTCATTCTCCAGTGAGATGGCATTGTATAAATTTGATCTTTCGGTGAGAACTTTAGTTCCATGGGGTTAAAACACGTTGATACTGTTGTCATACAATATATCTTTAGTGTTAGCCCGTTGCGAACCACACCTTAGTTTGATAACAAACTACTTGACACAAATTCCCTCCTTTGCTGATACTATAGCAGTCATATACTTAGCCTTTTGTTGTAGTATTCGTCACAATGTCTTAACTTTGGAACTCTTCCAAATCCATCATGGAAACTTTCTTTCCATTTCATTGTGCCACCCATAGTTCAAATTGAGATAAACTTAGTTTGTATCTTGTGAAAAAACTAGTATCAATGTAACGTTTTACAATGAACTATTTGTAATTGTTTGTCATCTCTACACAAATATATTCTTAGTTCTTCCAAAAGATCATAAGAATATCCTTACTATCGTCCAATGATCATTTTATGATTCATTTTGGTATATGCTCATAACACTTAGAGCATAGTACATATCTGGATGTGTACATATCATGGTATGATTGATCAAAACATTCTCGTGATTTCACTCATCAAGTGTCAAAGCACTTGAATCTTGTTTCACTTATCAAGTGTCGATACACTCGAATCTTGATTCGATTATTTTCCATGTGACAAGAACCGTTTCTTGTTGTTTCTATATTGAACTCCTTAAATATCTCATATATGTACATTTGGCACAACCATATTAGCATCATAGTCTATCCACTATAGACATTCATGCTAAATATTCGGCTTTTGCCTAAGTCTTTCATCGAAATGAAATTCTTAACCTTTGACAAAAAAATTACATCATTTCTAATCAACAAGATGTCCTCCACATAATGTATTAGAAATATGTCTCAGCGCTCCCACTTAATTTCTTGCAAATGCAAGCATCTTCATCGTCTCCTGATGAAAACTCTTTTTCATCACGGTGAAGATTCCAACTCCGCGATGCTTACTTCAACAATTGAAGTTTGCATGCCCCTTTTTAGCATCCTTTGAATTAACAAAACCCTTTGGATCGTGTCATGTACACGTCCTAGGTAACCATTCTATTAGAAGAATTTTTTTTTATTCATCTACCATATAAAAAATTATATGTAGTGGTTGCTACTTTAATCCGTCCAGACTAAATATCGCTGTAAAAGATCAAATATTGTCATAGTCAACTCCTTGAACATTGTCGTAAAATACTTTACCGATATGTCGACTATTTCATAGATGTAAAACACCCATGTCTGTTTCTTTATAGATCCAAATACGACCGATAGGTTTTTACACCTTTCTAGAGGGTCTTCCAAGTTCAAAACTTGATTTCTCGTGTATGGAACTATCACGGATTTTATGGCTTCAAGCCATTTGACGGAGTCAGGGCCCATCATCGCTTCTTTGCATGTAGTCGGTTCATCATTGTCAGACAATAATGATTTACTCTCAAATCTTAGCATTTGATTGTTTAACCGACCGACTTGGTTCAATAAGAACTTAGATCTCCGTGACCACAACCTTTGAGGCACATAAGCTATGAGCATTATGGCAGCCTTCGGAACGATTTCCGGCGCTGCGCAACTCAGCACATTTAGCTAAGGTTCGTTAACCTTATCAAAGTTCTATTGTCCTCCCACTTAACTTTTATGAAAAATTCCTTCTTCAAGAAACTTCACGTTTCAAGCGACAAACCCTTTTGTCCTTGATGTTATGGAGGAATAACCAATTGGTATTCGAAATAACCTACAAATACATGCTCATCCGACTTCGGTTGTCAACATCTTTGTTGGGGAGATGACCTCGGGTAGGGTAAAGACGGGGAAATATGAAAGGAAGTTGCCCGTCTTATTTCCGAGTTATTGCTTGAGTCGGCCGAATCTTGTAGAGGTCGGCCGAGATAGGTAAGGGCAGGACCATTATGACAAAGGCAAGGCATTACTCGGCCGAGATGTTACATAAGTCGGCCGGGTTAGTCCGAGTAACCATGATGCAGGTGAAGGACAAGCCGAGCTACACGAGGTAAGGCCGAATGATACGAAGCTTGCAAGAGAAGGAGAAACCCAAGGTCAAACTCTAGCTGCAGGCTAGAAGGAATCCGAGCGGAGCCAAGCACCAGAGACAAATGCGCAGAGGGTCAGAGGAGCAGAAGGAGGTCACGGAGGCGACAGTCCTGAAGCCCGTGGCACGCAGAGGGGCCCTCTGGAGCCTTGCCGTCGTTAGAAGGGCGACAGGGAAAGAAGGGCGCCGAACTACTATTTTGGGACAAGCATATTCCTCGAATATGCTTGCCCCGTCAGCCCTAACGGCACCCAAGGCTCTCCTTTATAAGGGGAGGCTTGGACGCTGAGGAAGGGATCGGCTCATTTAGGTACCGTTAGGCTGGTAAAGTTCTTCTTCTCTCCCTATATACGGCTCAAGGATCACTTGTAGCCCAAGAAAGGAGAAATAAAGATCTTGGCCTTAGTCTCTTGTGTGTAGAATCAACTGCATCTTCCCTCCCCAGATCCCACTAGCATCCATTGGCCCCATACTTTAGCCTACCCATGGAATCTGCCGTGTCACCACCACGACAGTTGGCGCCCACCGTGGGGCCAGCAGCGATGCTAGCTGGAGTCATGATCCGGATGGGAAACTTCATCAACACTGGCGAGCGCGTTGTTTCTGGCTTGGTCCGGAGATTTGATCTCTATGACTACGTTAGTGACAATGCAGGCAGCTTCAGGGGAAAAACTCCCCCGCACAATGGTGTCTTCATTAGCTTGGGAAGGCACCAGGTCTACGTCGGCGTCGACATCTCCGGCATTTATCCTCACCAGGTTGTTGTTGCAGGAGAGCCACCCCTTAGCGCTGCGAGCCGTCCGCGCGGAGCGCATCCGGTGAGCAGCGTCGAGGTGATGGTCGCAGCCGGAGTGCAGGCAGGGGTAGCGGGTGCCGGATCAACCAGAGACCCTGCCGCAGGCGTGCAGATCGTGCCCAGGCAGACGGCACCACCACCCACCGAGGTAATCCCTCCAGTGACCAACCAGGCCGAAGTACAGGACACTACCCCAAAGGCACCAAGAGTAAGAGGGCCACCTCGAAAGACCAGAAACATTCTTCGTGCAACCATAGAAAACCTAACTACACAGGCGCCGATACTTGATCCGCTAATGCTCAGCAGAGTTAGAAGAAACCAGCAAAAGTGTTGGTAGAGGCAAAAAGGTGTCGGCCTTATGAGTCCTTAAACAGACCTCATGTGAATATGCCAAAGCTAATAAGCTTGACGTCGCTCCCGAACGGGTTGACGAGTTGAGATTAAGAGGGAAGAACCTCATGGATGATATCAACAAGGAGCATGATGCTCATAAGGCAGAATCACTTGATTTGGGCTTGCCGAGGTACAATACCCCGACAAAGAACCTGAGAGTGGCGAATGCCGCAGCCTTAGAGCTAGAGGGATTGACCGGCGAAGCCCGACAGAAACAGCAAGAAAGAGTGAATGAGCTGGTGCGCATCGCAAACCAGCAAAACGAAGAAATGCTCAGAGCAGACCCGGCAAGGCCAGGGGACTCGCGTATGGTTCACTCGGCTGGAGCAGCCTGCCTTGTCTGTGGCAGGAGCATCCTCACCATGAAACAATGCACGGAAAGACAAAGCGGTAACTTCAGGAAAAAGAAACAAGCAAATCATTCCGTATGATCCGGCGATAGCCGGGAAAGCAAACAAGAACCGAGGCAATGGAAGCCGAGGTAAAAGTGGTGAGAGGAATCCCGGCCGTGCTGAGAAAGACGGCGGAAGCCGAGGAAATAGAGATCTCGGCAGAAGAGAACTCGGAAGAGGCAATCACGATAACAATATCCCGGTTGAAGTAAGGAGAGAACCGCCGCTCAACCCGCAGCCAAGACATGAACCTCGGCAGGAGAGAGAGGCAAGACCAGCTCGCCAGAATCAAGTAAATGAAAGGTACATTGACGGTTATTCCGAGATGGAATATGTGATCCATGGTGGAAATAACCACTATGGAATGCAAGACAGATTTCTGCACAGAGATTTGCCATCAAATGATGCCAGAGTAAAGCTAGACCGACTATACCGATCCGAGTTGCTAGAAGAACAGGGTCCACCGGGTCCGACATGCTTCGGACCACAGATCATGGGCGAACCACCTGTGCCGAACTTTCAGCTGGCAAGAGGCACAAAGACATATAATGGGAGCACCAAACCACAAGACTGGTTGATTGATTATGCCACTGCTCTGAAAATAGCAGGTGGGAACTTGCGATGGGCAGTACGGTATGTCCCACAAATGTGGAAGGACCAGCTAGAGTATGGCTGAATAATCGCACAGCAAAGATCAACTGGTTGGATTTTGAAGAAATGTTCGTTAGCAACTTTACCAGTACATACAAGAGGCCAAACAGGCCGCAACAGTTAGCCATGTGCAAGCAAAGGCCGAACGAAACGGACAGAGAGTTTTTAACTCGGTGGTGTAACCTGAGAAACTCGTGTGAAGGAGTTATAGAATCACAAGCAATAGCTTGGTTCGCTCAAGGATGCCGTTATGCCAGTGTGTTATGGCAGCGACTGCAAAGAGATATGCCAACCACATTGGCCGAGACCATCAGGATAGCGGACTCCTATGCATTGGGAGATCCGACGCAACCAGAATTAATGTCGGCAGATCATCGGGAGCAACAAGACCAATATGCAAGAGATTTGGCCGGGTCATCCAGGCGCAATGACTTTAGAGGAAGAAGAAGAGAAGAAAGGCCGGATTATAGATATAATTCGGCCCAAGTGGCTGCGGTAACGCAAGATTAGCCGAGTCACGGAACGACTCAACGGCAAAAGAATGGTCCTCAGCAGTGGACACCAAGGAATGAAGGAAAAGACAAAGGACACGTAACAAAAGAAGCAATGGCGTGAGAGGCCAAGTACACGTTCAATCTATGTTAGATCACCGTGTAAATTTCACACGCCAAACCCAGCCAGCCAACCATACGACCCGCCAATGTGCATGGATGAAAAATGCAATGGGAAACCTCGCAGTATTCAGCAAAGACCTCTCTAGGCACATCGCAAAGATCACCGCAGTTGATTGGAGCAAATGCACAGCAACTGATGTTACCGCCTCCTCCCCCGAGGTATGATAACTCGGACCGAAGAGATGCGGTACATCAAGTGATGAACCAAGTCCAGGATGGAAGAACGAATACAGGAAATAATGGATGCAATGATTACAGAGAACATCATCAGTCGTATTGCCTATTCACGACGGAACAGCAAGACAAGCAGAGTGTGCAGCGCCGGCATATGGAAGTAAATGCGGTTATGCCTGCAGTACCAAGATATATGCCTTGGTCAGATCAAGAAGTAACTTGGAGCATAAAGGATCACCCCAAGATAATGCCGAGTCCGGGGTCGTATGCACTCGTGTTGGATCCAACATTTGTTGGACCAAGCATTAATGTGAAATTTCCAAAGGTTCTCATTAACAATGGGAGCAGTATCAACATCATGTACAAAGATACCATGCATAAACTCGGAATAACGCAGAACATGCTGCAATCCACGAGGACCACTTTCCATGGGATAGTACCAGGGCTTTCATGCGAACCCATTGGTAAGGTTCGAGTGGATGTGTTATTCGGCACAAGAGATTACTGCAGAGCAGAAAACTTAGAGTTCGAAGTGGTGGATCTAGAGAGTTGCTATCATGCTTTACTCGGACGGCCGGCATTAGCCAAATTCATGGGCAGTTGTCATGTAAGTTATTTGAAAATGAAGCTACCTGGACCACAAGGAATGATAACCGTAGCAGGGGATTACAGGAAGTCAATGGAATGTGCTTCAGCCGGGTCAAATTTGGCCGAGTCATTGGTTATAGCAAGAGAAAAAAGAAGGATTCAGGAGGTAGCGGCCTCAAGACAATGAATATGCCGGCATTAGCCAATCCACATGGAAGTGTCTCCTTTCAGCCGACTAAAGAAACAAAGAAGTTTCAGATAGATGAGGAATTCCCAGAGCGTACTGTTACTATTGGTGCAGGCCTAGATGCTAAATAGGAAAGCGAGCTCACCAACTTCCTCCGTGAGAATCGGGATATCTTTGCATGGTCAACTCAGGATCTGCAAGGTGTTCCGAGGGAGTTGGCTGAGCACTCTCTGAATGTAAGGACAGGAGCAAGGCCGGTGAAGCAACCTCTCCGCCGCTTCGCCGAAGACAGGAGAAAAATAATAGGGGATGAAATAGCTCGGCTACTTGCGGCCGGGTTCATCATGGAGGTGCTATATCCGGATTGGTTTTCAAACCCGGTGGTAGTAGAAAAGAAGAAGGATGATCCGAATGTAGCCATTGTATGGCGAATGTGTATCGATTACACGAACCTGAACAAGGCGTGTCCAAAAGATCCTTTTCCCTTACCTAGAATAGACCAAGTCATTGATTCGACCACTGGTTGTGAACTATTGTCATTTGTAGACGCGTATTCTGGTTTTCACCAGATACCGTTAAATCCGGCCGATCAAATGAAGACTGCATTTATTACCCTGTACGGGGCTTATTGCTATCGCACAATGCCATTCGGCCTACGCAACACAGGAGCAACGTATCAAAGATGCATGCAAAAATATCTACATAACCAGATAGGAAAAAATGTACAAGTATATGTGGATGATGTGGTTATCAAAACAAAAGAAAGCAAAACACTACTAGATGATATACGGCAGACTTTCGCGAACCTGAGGAGGTTCCGAATGAAGCTTAACCCGGAAAAATGCACATTTGGTGTGCCAACAGGAAAATTACTCGGTTTTCTTGTATCTAGCCGAGGTATAGGCCAACCCAACCAAGATAAAGGCAGTAGAAAGGATGGAGTTGCCAAGGTGTCTAAATGATGTACAAAAGTTCACGGGTTGTTTAGCCTCGCTCAGCCGGTTTGTATGTTGGTTGGGAGAGAAGGCATTACCACTCTATCAACTAATGAAGAAATCAGATAAGTTCATTTGGACTCCACAAGCAGATAATGCATTTCATGAATTGAAAAGGATGTTGGTGACAGCACCCATCTTAGCTTCTCCATTATCAAAAGAGCCTATGTTACTCTACATAGCGGCCACCAACAGAGTAGTAAGTGCCGTAATCGTCGTAGAACGATTCAAAAATGATAAGTCAGTACAGAGGCTGGTGTATTACCTGAGTGAGGTGTTGTCCGGTTCAAAGCAAAATTACCCACACTATTAGAAGATGGCTTATGGAGTGTACATGTCGCCAAAGAAACTTAAACATTACTTCGAAGAGCACCCCATCAAAGTGATTTGTGAAGCACCCATAGCCGACATATTGAGTAACAAAGATGCAAGTGGCCGGATAGCAAAATGGGCAATCGAATTGTCACCTTATGCTCCACAATTTGATAGGAGAGATGCAATCAAATCTCAGGCTGTGGCCGACTTCTTCGTAGATTGGGCCGAGGTGCAATATGAGCCACCATTGCCAGACCCGAATTATTGGACGATGCACTTTGACGGTTCCAAACTAAGAAATGGTTTGGGGACAGGAATAGTGTTAACCTCGCCCAAAAGAGATCATCTGAAATATGTGCTGCAAATACATTTTTCCGCGTCAAACAATGTAGCCGAATATGAAGCACTGGTCCATGGATTGAAGGTGGCAAAAGAGATTGGCATACGCCGAATCTTATGCTATGGAGACTCAGATCTAGTAGTATAGCAAGTCTCAGGCAATTGGGATGCATTGGATGATAATATCGCTTTGTATAGATTTCACGTGCAAAAAATCAGTGGATACTTTGAAGGATGTGAATTTCATCATATACCTCAGGCAGAAAACAATGCCGCAGACACGTTGTCAAAGCTAGGATCAACTAGGCAGTCAATTCCCCCAGGTATCGCCCTAGAGCACCTAAGGAAACCATCGATAACACCATCACCAGAGTCCGAACCCATCTTTATTCCGGCAAAATCAGGAGAAGATAATGTGCCGATGGAAATTGACCAGCAATATAACCCGGAATTCCCAAAGAGAAAGACAGCTGATGTAAGCATGATTATGGAGAAAGCTGAGGTAGCTATGTCGGCAGAAAACATGGAAATAGACACTGAGACCACACAGGAGAAAATCACACCTGTATGGGCGCAACCCATATTCTCTTTCCTTAGCGACGCGACTTTGCCGAATAATGAGGTGTTAGCAAGACAGACAGCAAGAAGAGCTAAAGATTATACGATCATAAATAATGAGCTATACAAAAGAAGCATCACAAGTGTATTGCAAAGATGTGTGAGTTCGGCAGAAGTCTAGGAGATCCTCCTAGATATACATCAAGGATAATGCGGACATCATGCCTCATATCGAGCCTTAGTGGCCAAAGCATTCATGCATGAGTTTTATTAGCCAACGGCGTTTAAAGAAGCCAAAGAGCTGGTTGAAAAATGCAATGGTTGTCAGAGATATGCAACCAAAATACACATGCCATCATCCGAGTTAAAAACGATACCCATTACTTGGCCATTTTCTGTGTGGTGCTTAGATATGGTGGGACCATTTAAGCCGGCCCGAGGTGGGATGACCCACATATTGGTCATGGTGGACAAGTTCACAAAATGGATTGAGGTGAAACCAATAAAAAGATGCGATGGGCCCACAACAGTGAAATTCCTCAAAGATATTATCTTAAGATATGGATACCCGCACAGTGTTATTACAGACAACGGCACAAACTTTGCAGAAGGAGCTTTCGCTAGATTTTGCCAAGAAAAGCACATAAGATTAGATGTTGCCTCTGTGGCTCACCCAACATCCAATGGGCAAGTGGAAAGGTCCAATGGACTAGTACTGTCCGGAATAAAACCACGACTCGTCGAACCACTGCAAAGGTCGACAGGATGTTGGATTGAGGAACTACCAGCAGTACTATGGAGCCTCAGGAGTACTCCAAACAGATCAACAGGTTATACACCATTCTTTATGGTATATGGGGCAGAAGCCGTGCTTCCAGCCGACATAATACATGACTCGCCGAGAGTTACCCAATATACAACTTCAGAAGTAAATGAAGTAGCTCGGCAAGATACTGTTGATCTGCTAGAAGAAGCCAGAGAGCTGGCGCTGTCAAGATCAGCAATTTATCAGCAAAATTTGCGACGATATCACAGCAAGAAGGTGAATCCAAGAGTGTTCAAAGAAGGAGATTTAGTTCTCCGACTGGTGCAACGCACAGCCGGCATGCACAAGCTGTCGCCTCCATGGGAAGGACCATTCGTCGTGAGCAAAGCATTGCACAATGATGCCTACTACCTAATCGATGCTCAATCCCCAAGAAAGAACAGAGCGGATAAAGCCGGCGAAGAAACGAAAAGGCCGTGGAACGTAGCTTTACTTCGTCCATTTTACTCTTAGCAGTCATAAGTGACACATTGTAAGTAGTATCTCAGGATCAAGCACCAATTATGTTTTGAACCTCGGCATCCAGAGCTGTGACTCGGGGACTGCCATATGTTATTTCAATTTTATTTATTAAACCTCGGCACCTCGAGCAGTGGCTCGGGGATTTTACCAGATTGCTTTTAAGATTGGATTATGTATTAAAACCTGGCACCTTGAGCAATGACTCGGGGACTGCCCCAGATTTATTTGTAAGCTTAATTCACATACTAAACCTCGGCACCGTGAGCAGTGACTCGGGGACTGTTACATGTTCTTTCTAGATTTGGGTAATTCATCAAACCTCGGCACCTTGAGTAGCGACTCGGCGACCGTCTTATATTGTTTCTGAAATTTGTTTATATACTAGACTTCGGCACCATAGGCAGTGACTCGGGGACTGCCCTATAATGTTTCAGAGTAGTGGTTAACCTTTGACACAAGGGGAGTATCAAACTTCGGCACCCAAAGTAAGAATAGCTCAATATCGTATGATATTCGAAGTCCACACCCAGATTAATAGTCTAAACCACGGGAGCACAAAAGCAAATATATATCCCAAACTCAAGAAGTTGCAAGCCGCCAAAGCAAGGATTCGGACGAACAAGACCACTTAAACAAAGTGATAACAATTACAACCATATATGTCTGAGCGGTACACGGCAAAAATAAATTCATACCATACAAAAGACGAACAAATATTCCACATACATCATACGTCCGACATACCAGGGGTAAGAAATGACTTAGATGTTTTTAGCCGGAGAGGCAATAACTTGGTCAGGGGCTGGGCACTCCGAGATAGGTGGAACCTCGGCCGAGGTTGCCTCGCCCTCCACTGCACCTGTGAGCGACTTGAGGAAGCCCGAGGCTGCCGAGGCGTCGGGCCTTGCAGAGAATGCCCAGTACCTTTGGAGGAGGATCGCGCGTCGCCGTTACCATCTGAGCTCAAACTAGAATCACCAGAAGTAGCCGAGTCACCTTCATCTTCTCCTTGATCAGCTGAGTTGTTATCCGACGCATCCTCAACTACGACCTCGTCTTCTGGGCTAGGAAGGAAACTCGGACCTTCGTTCCAGGTATGCACATCGGCATACTCAACAAGCTGGAAGGCACGAGCTTGCCGAAGAGCGAAAAAAGGTTGGATCCTCAACCCAACGGGAACCAGTGCGCAAATTTCTCAAGATATCAAGAGAAATATCTTCATACCATGACATGATAACAGTGAGAGCCATATCAGCACCAGCTCGTCCGGCTGATTCCCTCCAAAGACTTAGCTGCCTCTCAGATACCATTAATCTTTCCACCAGCAGTTGGACCTCATCAATATTAGGAGTCCCAGAAGTATTCGGCCAGAGAACATGGTAGGCTCGGATAGCTTCCTGCACCAAATCCCTGCCCATAATCTTCATCGGACCAACTGCAGCGCCGACAGCAGCAACGAAATCTTCCATCGAGTACTCCGAGTCTGCCTCAACAGGAACACCTCGGCGCACACGAGCACTAAGAACCGCTTTAGAGCTCACGGGCTTGGCTTCTAGAAAGTGATCTGCGCAAAACACGACTGCGTTAGTCGGCAGTAGGAAAAGGAAAAAAGATAACCCGGCCGCGGTAAGAAGCTTACGATGAATATAATTCAGCATTATCTGAAGGTCTTTAGCCCAGTCAATTTTGCTCTTCTCAAAGCAAGTGATCTCCTCGCTCATTCCCCGTGTCTTCAGTTCGGCAGCCTCGAGGAGCTCTTTATTTTTCTGCAGTTGCAGAGTTAGCCGATTTTTCTCCTCGGAGAACTCCTGATCGACCTTTTCTAATGCGGACTTCTGAGAGAGCTTAAGGGCCTCCACCTTGGCGCGCAAGCGAGCTATCTCATCATCTTTTTCTTTTAGCTGCGCCGAATGAGCAGCGCTTTGTTCTAAAAAATGCAGCATCACATCAGGCATGGGCGTGCAATCTTGGTGAGATGCTGCAAAGGTTTGTAACTCGGCTTTACCAAAGCCAAAAGAGTTAAAAGAGACTTAGTGCACATTCCAAAGGGGAGTATGTAAAGTAAAAGAATAACTAACCTTCCAGGGTCTTAACCTTCTTCTCAAGACGGATGTTAAAATTATTGATGTTCCCTGTTTACCAACAAAGTGAGCCAATGTCTCGTATACAAAAAATAAAAGCTTCGGAGATAACGCAAGAGTTTATCGACTTACCGGCTTTCTTTACCACAGGAATAACCTTCTCGTACTTTTCTTCCAACTTCCTATGCAGTAAAGCAGATGGTAAATGAATATTCAAAGCTACGACAGATCCGGGTTAACAGATCTGAGTCAAGCAAAACTTAACCCGGATCTAGGTGGCTGGATATTCGAATCTACGACATATACGAGTCAAGCGAACCTTAACCTGGATCTAGGTGGCTGGATATTTGAAGCTACGATAGATCCGAGTCAAGCGAAACTTAACCTGGATCTAGGTGGCGGGATATTCGAAGCTACGATAGATCCGAGTCAAGCAGAACTTAACTCAGACCTAGGTGACTGGATCATCAAAATTCAGACAAAGACAAATCAAGCTGAATTCAAGACAGATCTAGCTGATAGAGGTTCAAATCCTAATATAAAATTCAACTGAATAAAGAATCATAAAAATTCCAAACGAATAACAAGTCATTCGCTTGCAAGCTTTGGGGACTAGAGTATATATAATAGCATCTGGAGAATTAATCAAGACTCCGTAAACAGCAATTAAATCATTCATCTTGTTACTATCAAGAACAATCTTGGCGGCTTGATGTAGGCGGCTGCTAATGTCGGAAAGCTGAAACGGCTGACTGCCTGGATTACCCTCGAACTGATCAGCAACATTCCAGTTATTGGCATATTCCACCAGCGAGCCGAGGCTGTTCCCACTCGCCGTGCGAGTTAGGAATTTACCTCGGACGTGTTGTGTAACCACCGCTGCCGCAGGGCTTTTATGAAGAGCAAGCTGGGTACTGGCGGCCGGAGTAACGGAGGCTTTGGCGGAGGCAGTTCCTTTGTGCAGCACATCGGCGATACTTGGCTGAGAAGAGCCGGCAAGACCTTTCTGGGAGGAGGAAGCCTTAGTGGCGACGGCTTTTCTTGTCTTAGAGGCATCAGTAGGAGCTGATACCTCGGCAATGGGAACGGCGTCTTTAGGACCCGGAGGAGTCACGGTCGTAGAGGGCGCCGAGATATGGACGCCCTCGACCGGGGGAAGGAGTCACTGTGGAAACCGCAGCGGCAGAAAGAGGCTCAGTAGAGACATCAGGGTTCACAGAAAAGGCAGCAGGCTCGGAAGAAACATCTGTGGGCCGAGTGGAGTCATCGTTAACGGGAGGAATCTCAGGTGCGTCGTGGCGAGGTGGCGTCCGATTCAGAGCTGGAGGAGATGCGGCGCGAACAGGACTGGGAATCCTGGTATCTTCAGTAGGCGGAGGAGACGGCTGCCGAGTCACATGACTCGTCATGCTGGGACCGCCGGGCTTAGCAGAAAGTGGAGCACTGCGAAAATAAAAAAGGTCAGGTTAAAAAGCAGAAAGAGAAAAACAAGAAATACGAGCAAAAGAAACTTACCCTGCGACTCCAGGCATGGTCTTGCGCCTGGGAGGATTCGGAGCGGATTTCTTCATTCGTTTCTTGGGGGCCACCTTAGAGGCACCAGCGAGAGCCCCACGTTTCCCCGAGGTAACAGGGGGCCGGGAAGCAATAGGCTCGGCGTCGTGAACCTGACCGGCCGGATTACCTGGGAAAGTAGAAGCCGGAAATGCATAAGAAATTGGCATTGCGGCAACTACCTCTAGAATTTGGACCTCGTCCGAATCACCTTCCTCCTCGTGGGCCGAGGTCTTGCCACGAGCACGAGCCGGAGCGAGATCCGACTTGGGGACGAACTCTTCCGAGTCCGGCTCCCCACTGTCCGGGGTATTCCGGTCCGCAGGCCATGGGAGTGAAAAAACCTCGGCGTCCTCATCCTTCTGCTTCGCAAACCTCTGTAGGACAAGAAAGAGGAAGATTAGCAAAGACAGTTACGAAAACAATTGGAAAGCAAAGCATAAGTGATTAAGCTTACTTCGGGAGGGGAATTCTCGCAGGTGAACGTCTTCAATCCCCAAGCCCAGTCCTCAGGCATCTCCGTCTTAAAGATAGCTCGGACACGCTTAAAGATGAGATAGTTGTCCAGCTCCACGGTCGAGACTCGGTTGGGGTCAAGAGGACCGCTCATGTAGCAGAGTTTGTGCGTGCGTTTCTGGAATGGGCAGATTCACTCGACGAGTAGAAGCCATCAGATCTCGCCACAGAATAACCGGCGGATCAGTTCCTTAAGCCGAATCTCAAAAGCCTCGGCCAAAGCATGACTCTTCCTCGGATTATAAGTCCAGTTCTCCTTGGAAGGTGTGCCACTTCTTGCACGACTCTAGCCCCGTGACACAAGGAAATACGAACTTCCTCCGAGGTGTAATGGACGCTGCTCCACATTGGGTAAGCAGTTTTTCAGAAGGGTGTAGAGACTTGTCTGGGACAACATTAGAACGAATCTGGAAAAACTTCGACCAGACATGCACGGACGGCCATAGGCCAAAATATCCCTCCGAGGCAGAGATAAAGGCAGAGAGAGAAGCGATGGCATTGGCAGGAAGATGATGCGGCTGAAGGCCGAAGTAATCCAGAAACTCCCTAGCAAAGTCACTGAGAGGGAGACCAAAGCTGCGCGCGAAATGCGACATGAAAACTACATACTCGCCCTCCCTAAGGTTGGGAGAGGACTCACTGCCGGGTAAGCTACAAGATACCTCGGCGGGAATCCTTCGAGTCCGGATAAGCCACTCGATCTCGCGATGAGTAACGGAGGAGCCCGGCCACGAGCCTCGCTCGGGACCAGAGCCAACATCATCATCCTCTATCAGGGCACCGCTGACGGAGCTAGACATGGGCTTGCCGGAGAAATCCGCGGAGGAAGAACTAGCGGCGGAGGAAAGTTTAGAACTACAAGGCCCCGTCGTGATTCTATCCAAAGAACGGCGGCAGAGCGGAGATAGAACTGCCGCGCAATAACAGAAGAGGAGTTGAGATTTCTAGAGGAAAAGCCAGGCGACGGGACCGGAGAAACTCACCGGCGACGACGCCAAAGCGGGCGAGCAACAATAACGACGACGGAGCGGTGCAGACGGATTCCTGCTACCAAGAACGCAGACGAACGCACGACAGCGGAAGCGCGAGCGGGCGCAAGGGCGAGAGGAAGAAGAAGGGCACTGGCAAGCGAAAAGGGGAAAGTGAATCCCCTAGCGCCGTGCCCCTCTTTATAACCGCGTTACCTGCAAGGTAGTGGGATCGTGCGTGAGGCAGTTGATCGTGTAAATCATGTATGTAGCACCAACACGCGATGATGAGGGGAACCGCACCAGCGGCCACACAGTGGTAAAGAAAGCCACGATCCCCGATGGAAATGTCACGCGAGGCGTCGTAGAGCCGACGCGACAGGCGCAGCAGTAGCTGTAGACTGACAATGAATACTGTAGAGGAACAGAAAACTAGAAATACAATGATGAGTAAGACACGTAGGACGAGGCGTAAGCGAGAAGATAGGATGATACCACAAGCCAATTAACTCGGAAACAAGGCAAAAGAAATCTCTTGAAACTGATACGGCCCGGCCGAAGTTATTGGCAGGGCCATACCAGCTTCGGGGACTAATGTTGGGGAGATGACCTCGGGTAGGGTAAAGATGGGGAAAGATGAAAGGAAGTTGCCCGTCTTATTTTCGAGTTATTGCTTGTGTTGGCCGAATCCTGTAGAGGTCGGCCGAGACAGGTAAGGGCAGGACCATTATGACAAAGGCAAGGCATTACCCAGCTGGGATGTTACGTAAGTCGGCCGGGTTAGTCCGAGTAACCATGATGCAGGTGAAGGACAAGCCTAGCTACGCGAGGTAAGGCCGAATGATACGAAGCTTGCAGGAGAAGGAGAAACCCAAGGTCAAACTCTAGCTGCAGGCTAGAAGGAATCCGAGCGGAGCCAAGCACCAGAGACAAATGCGCAGAGGGTCAGATGAGCAGAAGGAGGTCACGGAGGCGACAGTCCTGAAGCCCGAGGCACGCAGAGGGGCCCTCTGGAGCCTTGCCGTTGTTAGAAGGGCGACAGGGAAAGAAGGGCGCCGAACTACTATTTTGGGACAAGCATATTCCTCGAATATGCTTGCCCCGTGTAACATCCCAAAAATACCAAACTTAGATCATCAAAACACTAATCATCAAGTTTAGGGTTAACAAAAACTTTTCTAAATGAATTCATGAATGCATGTATATGTGTATGCATGGATTTTGAATTTCTTTAAAAACCACCTTGTTTGTGTGATCCATTGCTTGTAAAATGTTTCTTAGGTGAAAATAACATCATCTAAAACATTTCCCACACTTTTCCAAAAGACAAGTAAATCAAAACAAATATATTAAGTGAATGGTCATTTTGGCCAATTTAACTCACTTGCCCACTTTGGCTGTCTCAAACTTTCAAAACCTAACAGAAACTTTTCTGGATCTTTGCACCCCTTGAATGTACTCATAACAGAGTATCAAGGCCCACTTTGTGATCATCCAGAAACTTTCAAATGCATAGTTTAAATGACAATTCAAAATTGAATCTTCTTCATATGGGAAGATCCCACTTTTTCAAAACCCACTCAAACAAGCTCAACTTTCAAAACCCAAGCATCTGCAGACTCACGTAACCAATCTAGCAAACTCACCAAAATTCATTTCAAAATTCAGAACTTGAGTTCATGCGCCATTTCATCAAACAAAGTTGCGCATACACAAATCAAACAAAACCACAAACACTATAGTGTGCAGTGTTTTGAGCCTAACTTGTTCCCTAGTTAGCTCACACACAAACCAGAGATCATCTAGAAAGTTTAGCCCAACACTAGCACCCCGTGAGCTTGCCATTGCCATTAATGGTGAACAATGAGCACCCCATGTCACCCCAATGTGGACAAGAAGCTAGGAGCAGCAGAAGCCTAGCCAAGATGTCCGGGAGGCAGCCCACCGCCCACCGCCATCGTCCCTGTCAGAAGCGCTTAAAGCCCGGACAACGCGCACAACCCGCGCCTGCACCATGCCGAGCGTGTGCGAGCACCACCAGCGACCAGCGTCCCTGCATCGCCGCCTCACCGCCGCACACACGATCACCACCGACCCAGAGACCGCCAGACATCCCCATTAGCAGCCCGTGCCAAACAACCACCGTCAAGACGCCGCCGGCAGCAGAGCCTGCCTGCATCAAACCACACCGCCCCATGCCCCACGATCATGTTGTTGAGCATCGCCAGAGACACAGACCGCCCCCTACCCTTGCCCATGCCTTTAGCACCAGAACGCCGACGAGCTCACCTTGCGCTGACGGTCCCTCGCCGACTATAAATAGAGGCCACCTCAAGACGATTTCTTCACACCACCTCACTCCCCTCTCGACCGTGCCACACCATCCTCGAGCAAGGCGAGCACCACCGGAATTTCACCGAGCCTCCGGAGAAGAAGGAGCCAGCGATTGAGCCGCCCAGAGAAGCCACCGGTACCAGGAGGATCGCCGTCGTCGACTTTGTCGCCTCGCCGACCTCGCCTGCACCCGGTGAGCCCTCAAAGACCCCCATCGGGCCGCTTAGGTTTCGTTCGCCGAGCTCTCCATCGACGATGACCCTCACCGCTGGATTAGAACTAGATCGAACGACCCACGTTGCCCCATACCGCCGCCCAGCCCTGTCACCGACGAGTGGGGACACCCACTTACGCAGCCCAGGAGCATCTGCGCTAGCAGGCGCCCGTTAGAATTTCCCGCAGCCCAACAATTCAAATTAAACATTTTTCTTTTTAAGTTCAAACACACTTCGTACTAACTTCAAAAATCAACCCAGGTTGATTCAGTGCACCAAATTGGATGAAACCAATTTTGTTGGAAAGGTCTGTGAATGCTTAATCCAAGCCCGTTGGATTCAAGTCATTTGGATCTATAGATAACCCATAGCAAAAATAACAAGGCAGAAGCTTTTCTGCATTCAAACATTTTTCAAATTTAAACCATAAAAGCTTTTGAGTTGATTCCAACTCTCAAAAATCACATTTAACCATACCTTTCATAATATAGAAAAATGTATAGGTTTACTTGCAGAAATATTGTTCAAGGAATAAAAGAATGCTACCTAAGCATTTCTAGCCACTTTAATTAATTAAAATAAAAGGGTAAAACCTTATTAAATTGTGACACCACTTTAAATCACATTCTCTTGGACTACAATATGTGGTGATGACATGTGTCAACATGATCCCATGTTTAGTTTGGAGAATATTAAATCTTAAGTAGTTTTTCAATCGGTAGAAATTACTTTTCTAAAATAAAAGGACTTAAACCAATCCTTAACCTTGTAATGTTAGAGATGATGCTAGATCATCTATAGGACCCTTGTGTGTGATGATTGCAAGTAGTTAAGTATTGATTGGTGGTTGTGTACCTCGTATTTATTCATAGACGCTAGTACCGACCAAGGATACTACAAGGAGGAAGGAGGATACTACGAAGAGGAAGCCGAGGAGAACTTCAACCACTGCTCCGCACAAGGCAAGCTTTACTAATCAAGTTGACCAATGCAAGCTAACCCTTGCAAGATACTATACCTATGCAAGCCTAATGCAAGCTAGTAACTATGCAAGCTTATATTGGCATTGTGCAAGCAAACACTTGCAAGATACCCTATTGTTGCCACAAACCCATGCTTGTGATATGAATACTATATGCCTTAAGCGTATGTGATCATACCAACTTGCTAAACCAATCCTAGTTTTATGGCAAGCTTCTTACGTTATTTCTTTATCAAAGCTTACTTAGAGTCTACTTAAGAGTTTGGTAGATATTAGACAGCTGTCTCATTATTACCATTCCCAACTTTAGATGCTAGTGCTAAGCATAAAACTTGATAAACTTTAGATGGGAGTACTTGGTGGAAAATGGTTATGAAAACCTTGGAATGATGGATCATTCTATTGAAATGTTTTGGACATGTGTTTCCAAACACTTGATGATTTTGCTGATGAAAATGTTGAGGCATGAGCCTTAGCCCTTTATAAAACTGATGGTTGTCTGGATGCGATACCATTCCAATTTTATCGTACAACCACAATACCCGAATTTTGGGTAGGGCTTGACTGGACACTTATATACCTTAGTATTAGTTCCCTCACGGCCAAGGTCTGAGCTGAGGCTACCTTGTGAAGATTGTCCACTGCGCAGACTCCAAGATGACAGTGGTCATGGTTGGGAGGCCAAACTCACAGGAGAGGTGCTTATACTAGGACGTGTAATTGAAAGGTTAGGATTGATTATCCACATACTGAGTATGGTGAATTCAGGATTTGTTCTTGACGGATGTATCGAATGTTGTGGTGAAAGTGTACAATCTCGCAGAGTGTCAAACTATTCGAATAGCTGCGTCATGATTATGGACAGCTGGAGTGGCCATCGTTCTGCCGCACCCTTTTCAAAATGACTTGTGAAATGAGTTGAGACTTTGACTTGACCACAACAGAGTTGTGACCTGAACTAAAAGATCCCACTTAGGAGTTATAAAATTGTGACTAGCTTTGGAGCTTAGTAGAGATAAACCTGGCTTTTTGCAAAACAACCCTAGAGCCTAGTGTCCTATTATTGCAAAAACCCCTTTTCTTGTTAGTATTCGTTTGCGAGTACTTAAAGAGTACTCATGGCTTTGTCCCTGGCTATTCCCATGGCCAGACTATGAAGAGGAGTACCTGGAGGATGGACTCCAGGAAGGTTACGACAACTAGGATCATCTCCCATCGTCAGCATTGCCTGTGACCCCGAAGATGGAGCTTCGCCTACGCTACCGTTATTATTACGTATTCCGCTGCTTGATGTTGTATTAAGAACTGGATCATGAGATCCCTATTCGTGTAAGAACTTATGTATCGTTGTAATGGATGAAATACTATGGTATCCAATTCTGTTATGTTTCGCAAAAATGGTAATCCTGGGATTGCGATGTATGGAATAACAGGCATCAAGGATTGAAAAATCCGGGTGTTGACACCCCGTCATCCCTAACGGATCCCAAGGCTCTCCTTTATAAGGGGAGGCTTGGACGCTGAGGAAGGGATCGGCTCATTTAGGTACCGTTAGGCTGGTAAAGTTCTTCTTCTCTCCCTATATACGGCTCAAGGAGTACTTGTAGCCCAAGAAAGGAGAAATAAATATCTTGGCCTTAGTCTCTTGTGTGTAGAATCAACTGCATCTTCCCTCCCCAGATACCACTAGCATCCATTGGCCCCATACTTTGGCCTACCCATGGCATCTGCCGTGTCACCACCACGACAATCTTAATTATGTTTAGCATACCAAAATTTAAGAAATGACAACTTGGGTTTTACCCCAAACCATAACTCATATGGTGTCATTTCAACGGATCAAGATGGAGCTCTTTTCAGTGTAAAAGCGGTAGTCTCTAAAGCTTTCATCTTTTTAAAACATAATGGCAGTTTTATAAATAACACCTTTGATCCAACCATGTCAAACAAGGTTTCATTACAAATCTCAAACACCCCATACTCCTATGGTGTTTCGGGAGATGTAAATCTAGGTGTTTTGCTAAACTTGCAACTCAAATAAATCCCTTTATGATAAAATCATAATTCATTTATTTTCTTGTTACACTTGTAACTCAAATAAATCCCTTATGATAAAATCATAAACCATTTATTTTCTTGTCACAATGATTTTCACTTCATCTTGAAAGTCTTTGAACATTTTCAAATATTTCACACTTCTTTCTCATTAAGTGAATATTCACTCAAATTTCCGGAGAAAGTATATGAAGTTGAAACCCATCGCTTACGACTACACATAATGGACTACATATATCGATATGTATAAATTCCAATATTTTAGTCGTTCGTTCTTCTTTGGCCTTTGAACGAAGTTTTAATTATCCCGAGGAAAGCCACACAAGTGTCACTTGATCAAATCAAAGACTCCAAAAATCAATGAATATGGAGATTCTTCATGTTTTCTTTCCAATATAATTTAAACAACGATGTCACTTCGTAAGTGATCTTTCAATCATTTGTCTTGCGACATTTTAGCATTAGGTTTTATGGATGTGATTTCTCCAACTAGATTTGTAAATCATCCATCTTATATGGAATACGGTAATTATTTGAAAAACCTTTGTTCTCATAATACCTGATTCAAATAACAATTATTAAAACAAATCTTGAAGTCAAGCTTTGATGTCAACGAGAAATACAAACAATGATTTGTTTGTTTTCGATGAACATCATCACATATTCTCTTGCTAGTTACTTAGGCCATTGTGGTTCATGAATTGCGTTGTTCCGTATGAAATTTCATACCAACCAATTCGGTATCCAATACCCAAGAACCACATTGTTTAACAAGCAAAGAATACAACCATAACATGTATATCATCCATATACCTAAATTGGATATTTCCAATCTTTTCTTTTCTGCCAAATATATTTTATAGATTCTCTTTCAGCATTTCCTTTTCCTTTTTAAAAGAATCTATCAACATCAAAAGTGGCGCCATATACATGACACATAGTCCAAAGCGTGTATATTCAAATAATAATACCTTGGACTTGCACTTTGAAATAGATCACCATCATCAAAATGATCGGTATTCTTTCAAAAATCCATTCTTTAGTAATCTTTTAGTGTAGTAAACACTTTACATACATCTTCTATTCATCATTATCATGACGACTTTCATGATCAAGCTACTGTAGCTTATAAAGGCGAATCGTGAGTATAACATTACTTTCCAAAACCCTTTTAGATGATTAGGATGTCTAGCATGTCCAACCTTTGTAAATTCTCATCCAATATGAGAACATATATTATACTCTATCATATTGCAACCAAAACAATGTTTCAGATATCGTTATATCTGCCACACATGATGGTTTCTGAAACAATTCTTTCAGCTCCTAAATAAACTTGATATTAAATAATCAAGAATCATGGAGGCAAACATGATACTTAAGATACTAATACTAGAATTGTTACTCTCGATTTAATACCAATTATTAAATTTCACGGAGTAAATAGAATTTTGTTGAAAGTTTGCAATAGGACTTTAAACTTTAGATTGACACTCAACACAATACGATACCAGTTCGTAAAGTATATATCCATAATTCTATAGTTCTATTATCTCAATTACAACTATGCATAAGATGGTGAACGAATGCCAATGACTACAGCAAATTATGCAAAATCACTTTGATTGAATTTATGATAAATTGAGTTCTACTAATCCCTCGTGCCTTTTTGGTGATTACATGAACCAAATCCACTACACCAAGTCCGATCGTCACGTGAGTCGGCGTAGCTTCAAAGGCGAGCATCCATATGGTCATCATATCAAAAACATATGACTCATGCTTAACCTTTCGGTCCGTGTTCCGAGGCCATGTCTGTACATGCTAGGCTCGCCAAGTAAGAACCTTAGTATTCGCGTGTGTAACTGTCTTACACCCGAGATATGCTCGTGGATTCAAGTACACCCGATCATCACGTGATGCCTTGAAGCGACGAAACATTATCGATGCATACTTAAGGAAGAACACATTATTATCTTGATATTTAAATGAGGGATCATCTTATTATGCTAATAAAACGCTAAAATAGCAATATAAGATGCAATGAAACATCACATGTTTATAAGTGAAATGATATGGTTCCCGCATATGATCTCCATCATGTGCACCGTGGTATGATCTCTATCATACCTTTATGTGTAAGGCCAAGGTATATGGAACTTACACGCTATGTGTGTTGTAAGAGTATCATCTCATACTTCTACTTACAACATCACTATATCATAACACTAGCCGAGCAACAATCTAAACTAGACGCCTCTAATTTATCCATTGCAAGTTTTACGTGGCTTAGGGCTTTCGAAGATAGAACCGTTCTTACCTACGAACATGAACCACAACGAGGATAACCAAATTGTTGACAACTCGTTGCAAATTAGATATTGACTACAGTAGGAGAGACAGACACCCGCTAGCCACTTATGGAAAACTAGTTGCATGTCAAGCGTGGAACAGGTCTCATGTGCGAGGACATGTAAAGTTTGTCCGGGCCGCTTCATCCCACTATGCCACCAATATCCAAAGTACAACAAAGAAGCAATAAAATGATCATCATCGCCCACATACTCATATGTGTACTACCCGTGCAAAGCATCTACGCATAGATCCGCTCGATATCACCGTAGGGTTCGCAAAGATAGAAAACAAAAATTTCCTACGATGGGAACATCTAAGTACCAAGATCTATCTACTAGATACAATCAACGGTGGATATACATCCATAGAATACATACCCTCGAAGACCGAATAGCGTTAACGAGGTTGTACTGCGTGGATGATGTGACGAACGCTTGCCGATCTCAAGATCGTGATGAAGTCCGTCTGGTCTAGCGGTCCAAAGACGATCAAGTCCAAAGACCTCAAAGCAGTGGTGCATCCGTGATCGCACACACATATGGGTACCCCGACAACCTCCACGCCCTCGCTCTAGCGAAGCAGCGGAAGCAACAAATCCTTCCAGAAAAAGCCACTGGGAACATGTATCTCGCTGATCCGAGACCATGGGGAAATTCTAAAGGGGGGAGAGAGATCCTTCGCGAGGAGGTGTGCTTTGAGAGGAGGAGAGGGGGGCACCCAAGGGGCATGGCGCCCAGCCATGGGGGCTGCCCCCACCTCTTCCACATTCATGTGGGTGGAGATCCCACTCAAAATGAAAAGCCTCCACTCCCATTAAAAAGCCTCCACCCAAAAATCCACTCACATGCATTAAATTTCCACTAAATTTAATGCAAGCTCTCATTTAAATAAAACTCTTTTATTTATTTATTCAGAATTTTGTTAATTACTTTAATTAACAAACATTCACATAAAACCCCTTACAACATTTCAATTTCACATGCAGAACCAGTTTCAGCAATTTAAACCGAAACAGTTCCGGTGTCTAGTGAAATAAATTCCCGCGCTTTCCTTTTATTTTTCTGGCATATCATTTGCTCCGAATGGTGTCGGTATCCCTTAAGTGTGTCACCCTACGGTTCGCGAATAATGCGGACATGATCGAGACCCTTCTCCGATCAATAATCGTGAAGGGACACGAGATCCATACTGACTCCCACACATTCAACGATGACTTCTGTTTTCGTGTGAACCTTTTACGCTAGTATCTTAATCCCTTTGTTTCACGATATATTACATGTCCGAGATTCGATCATCGGTATCTCCATACCTAGTTTGATCTCATTACCGACATGCACTCTTCTCTCGTTCCCATGATATAACATTCTAGTGATCAAATCACTTGCTTGCAAGCTAATCAATGTGATATCACCGAGAGGGCCTAGAGCATATCTATCCGTCATCAGGATGAACAAATTCCATTCTCGATCCATGGGTCTCAACATAACACTTTAGTAGTTCTGAAGCCATCTTTATAATCACCCAGTTACGGTGTGACGTTTGATGTCATCGAGAAACTCTTCCGGTGTTAGTGATTGACATGATCTCATGGTCTAAGGATTAGGATCACTTCGTAAGTTTTTATAGCAATATAAACTCAATGACTTTGATCGTAATGCTATACTTTGGATGAATGTTCATCACATCATTACACTAATGTTGTGACCTCGTTATTAACAACATCCAATGTCCATGATCAGGAAACTTTGATCATCTTGTTAATCAACGAGCTAGTTTATAAGAGAGGCTTAACTAGGAACTTCCTTTTTGTTTATTAAACACACATGTATTAATGTTTCCATATTAATACAATCATAGCATGCAAAATAAACATTTATCATAAATAAGGAATATGATAATAACCACTTTATTATTGCCTCTCGGGCATATTCCCTTCACACCAGAATGGCATGGGTGTTAGGTATATTACCATGTAATCTAGATTATTGACTCTAGTGCAAGTGGGAGACTATTGGAGATATGCCGAAGAGGCAATGATAAAGTTGTTATTATTATATCTTAGTGTTTATGATAAATGTTTACATCCCATGATATAATTGTATTACCCAAAAACATTAATACTTGTGTGTTTTGTAGACATAAAAAGTCCCTAGTAATCCTTTTGTTGGAACTATCTTGTTGATTAATAGATGATCATGGTTTCCTGATCGTGGACATTGGATGTTATTAATAACAAGATCATATCATTAGGACAATGATGTGATGGACAGACACCGATAGTAAGCATAGTATAAGATCAAGTCAATAAAGTTCGTTTTGCTATAAGCTTTCAGATACATAGTAACCTAATCCTTCGACCATGATATCAAGTTAATCAACGTCACCGGATGAGTACTTTGATGAAATCAAACGCCACTTCCGTAAATGGGTGGTTATAAAGGTGGCATTCGATATTCTAAAAGTGGCAAGGGTTCGACTTGTCAATGCCCATTGTTATGGACTTGGGTTTTGGAGAATATGGGGACGCTAGAGATCGCGAGATGGTTAGCAGATACACAGCAAGGGGACACGAGGTTTACCTAGGTTCAGGCCCCTAGAGGGAAAACCCTACTCCTGCTTGTTTGTTCTTGATTACGGCTGAACCGGAGGTTACAGGGGTTAAGCAGATGTGATCTGGTGTGAGTTGTGTGTATGAGTTGGAGATATCCTCCTCGTCATGCTCTCTTGGCATTTATATAGATAGGCCAGGTCCCGGAGGTAGGTCGAGTCGGTTACAAGTTAGGGTTTCACCCTTGAATATTCTATCTACAGCTTGACCGTGTTCTCCAAGGAGTCGAGCTTCTACTGGGCTTGGGCTACACGGAGCTTCCTTGGACAACAAGTATTCATGTGGGCCTTCCCTGGGCTGGACCGGGTATACCAATGTGGGACACCCGTAGGGTATATCCATGTTATTATCCCCCGAGTGTTCAGTCGAATCGCATATTCTACTAGAGACTTTATAATATTTCGGGTGCTTCTCATTCGAACTTGTCTTTCGAATAAGTATGTTAGTTCATAGGGATTGTTGATACGTATGCCTGACTCACCCGATGGATCAGGGTTAGTTAATTGTCATAGGACAAATAAACACGATATTCTTCAGATTTCAGTCCCTGGAGTCAAATTTGGAACAATGATGGTGTAATTCTGTCAACACCCGGATTTTTAATCCCAGATGCATGTTATGTCGTACATCGCAATCCCAGGATTACCATTTTTGCGAGACATAACATATTGGTACCATAGTTCATCATCCATTAAAAACCATAAAGGTCTTACAAATAGTTGATCTCATGATCAAGTCTGATTACAATCAAAGTAGCGGAATAATAATAATAAGGGTAGAATGGTCGGGGCTCCATCTTTAGGGTCACAGGCAATGCTGACGATGGGATATGATCCTAGTTATCATAAGCGTCATGTTTTCCATCCTCCTCGTAGTCTCCTTCATAGTCTGGCCATGGGAATATTCAGGGACAAAGCCATGAGTACTTTGAAGTAGTCACAAACTTTCACTAAAGCAGTAGGGCCATTCTAGTAGGAATCCTAAGATCTAGGTTTGTTTGCCATAAACCAATTTTATTTCAACCAGTGTCTAGTAAAAAAATCTAACTTTAGTTGTCTAGGTTACCTAGGTGGGAACCTAGCTTAATCTCCACAACTTGTGGGGTAAAGTCAAACTCATCTTTCAAGTCACGGGTCATTTTGGAAAACATCTAACAACATAATAGTTTGGCCATCCAACTGTCCATCACCGCAGACGCGGCTATTCGAATAGTTTAACACTCTATAGAGGTGGTACACTTTCACCACAACATTCTATATATCCGTCAGGAACAATCCTGAATGATCATACTTGGTATGCGGATAATCAATCCTAACCTTTCAATTACACCTCCTAGTATAGGCACCTCTTCTATGAGTTTGGACTCCCAACCATGACCATCTGTCATCTTGGGCACTCCATAGGTGGACAGTCACATTCACAAGGTAACCTCCGCTCACCTCGTTCTGCGAGGGAACCCATACTAAGAGATATAAACTTCCAGTCAAGCCCTACCCAAATTCGGGTATTGTGGTTGTACGGTAAACGTTGGAATGGTATCGCATCCGAACCCAACCATCATTTTTTTATCAAAGTCAAGTCACATACTTCCTTCACCATCATCTTCAAGTAATTGTGTCCATAACACATGTCAAAACATTTCAATAGAATGACTCATCATTCCAAGGTTTTCATAACCCTTTGTTCCCATCTAGGGATTAAGTTTATTTTAGCACTAGCATCTATCAAGAGGGGGTGTTACTATTTGAGGTTTCTAATCATGTGTAACTATCTACATCAAGTTCCAAGCTCTTTATGACATCAATCCTAATCTTCCACTAATCACCAATTAATTAACTACTTGAAAACTTTGCAAAAGGAAAGAAAGATAAAGCTTGCAGGTAAAACTGAGATTTGGTTTACTCAAAATGGTAACTAAGGTGTAGGCATAGGTCTATATTGCATAGTATAGCTTGCATGGTTTATCTTAGCTTGCCTTGATTGGTAAGGTGGTCAAAGTTCTCTTCCTCATCTTCGTAGAATTCCTCCTCATCGTAGCGCGGATTGATACTAGCGTCTATAAATAAATACGGGTAAACAATCACCAAACAATACTTAACTATTTCTATTTATCACACAAGGGTCACACTAGATGATCTACAATCATCTCTATTATTACAAGAAGAGGTGATAGGATTTTATTTATCTTATTTTTAGAAAAGTAATTTTACTCATTGAAAAGTTACTTAGGATTTAATATTCTCCAAATTAAAAATATGGGATCATATTGACACATGTCATCACCACATACTCTAATACTTGGGAATGTGATTTAAAGTGGTTGTCCTTATTTATAAAGCTTAACACTATTATTTAATACTATTTAAGTGGCTAAAAATGACTATAAAGCCATTCTTTACTTTTGGTCCAAGACTACTGTATGTAAGTATGTAGATTTTTACATATTCAGAAAGGTCTTGTCACATGTGATTTTTTAAAAGTTGGAATCAAATCAAAATCACTTACGGTTGATTTTAGAAAAATGTTTGAAGTTGCAAAAGCAACTGGCTTGTTATTTTTACCAAGGGTGATCCATAGTTTCAAAATGTTTGAATCCAACGGTAGTGATTAGAGATTTTCATCTACTTTAATGCAAAATTGGATTCATTCAATTTGGTGCAGTGAATCTCTCTGAATTGATTTTTAAAGTTCACTAAAAAAAGGTTTTGAATAACAAGAAAAAGACTAGATTTGAATTACTGGGCTCGCGCAGGAAACACTATTGGGCTGTCCCAACTGCACGACGCACGCAACATGCTCACTTAGGCTGGTCCCACGCGCCAGTTGGTCATATAATGCGAAGCGGTATCGACTAAAGTTGGCCTTACGATTACAACATGATCTACGGTCGAGGTTCATCGTCTACGTTGCATGGATCTGGCGAGATTTTGACCTAGCGGCACGGCGAGGGTGGCTGTGGGCATACCAGGGCTCCAGCTAAGGCTGGCGATGCGGGCGAATGAGATTGTCGACGACGGCGTTTCGAATGGCGGTCACGGCAGCTCCTGGGGTGGCTCCAATCGGCGGCGCCTTTCCCTCACGGCTGTGGCGGACTCCGATCAAATTCTGGCGATAGGTTGCTCGCCTTTCTTCGGGAACAGGTCAGGGGTGTTTCTGAGTGAGAGAGGAGTAGAATGGTGTGAGTATTGAGGCTGGGGGAGGGGTCTATTTATACCCTCGCGGGCGATTCAGTGCGTCATGGCAAGGGCTCGTCGGCGACGTTGCTACAGGTCGATCTAAGCATGGAGAAGGGCATGGGTCTACGCTGCTGGGTGTGGCGATCGTCATGCGAGTGGTGGTGCAACAAGGGGCGGTCTCAGTCGGTCGGGCAATGTCGGTGCTCTGTGTGGGTTCCACGGTGTTTGTCAGCAAGTACGGTGGTCAAGGGGACGCACGGTGACCAATGGGCATGTCTAGGTGGTGGTTGGTGACGCCACGATTGTGAGTACGGGCAGAGAGGTCAAGTCGCGGCGTGGCTACGCGAGGCGGCTTCGGCGCTCCGTCGTGCTCTTGGCATGCCTGTGTCTTAAATGGGCATGGCCGTTCTGGTGTCTCCGCGTCTCACCGTTGGTCGAGGGGTGGCCATAGAGGGGCGGTGAGGTCATGGCTACTGGACAGACATCGTGGGTGAGCGAGGGGTGGCTTGTGGCTTCGTGTCCATGTCCGAGTAACATGGTGAGCTCGGGTACCACTGGCATTGATCAAGGTAGTGAATAAGACTGGCTCAATTTCACGGTTGTGTACTGGGAGTGATCGTGGGTTAGCTAGGGCAAAGAATTTGAGTACAATTGCTGAGCTAGGGCATATAATTTGAGTACAATTACTGGGGGTGATCGTGGGTGAACATTGAGAGTTGGTAGTTGTACTGTGATCACCAAGTGTTCGATCAAATGGCCGCATGAACTAAATCATCACCAAATTCAATGATTTTTGGTGAGTGCTCTGATACTAATCTTGGTAGTATCTGGGTGCAATGGTTTGCCAAGGGGTGTTGATTTGAGTGGTTTTCCAAAAATGGCTATCTTGATACATAAGATAGATTCAAATTTGAATTGCCTCTCAAAAGAGTTTGAAAATGTTTCTGCAAGGTTGGAAAGCATCATTGGGTTCAGTGTCACTAGGTGTAGCAAGGGGAGAAAAGAAATGGGAAAGTTTCTGTTTGAGATTAGTTGCTAGAGATGCTCAAAGTGAGCTAGTGGTTAAATTGGGCAGAAATGACCATTTGGTCTTAGGCTTTATATTTTCAATTTATTTTTATTTGATCTGGTTTGGTAGCGACCTAGATGATATGGTTTTGATCTTTAAACCATTTCTCATCATTTACAACAATCATTCATGGCATTGCAAGCATTCATGCACTCAAGCAATAAGATTTAAATTTAATTAATAAAAGCTTTTGTTAACCCTAATCTTGATTAATTAGGGAGTTATCCTCATTAATAATTTTGGGGTGTTACAAATTCGACTCAGGACTTCAAGGTCTTAGATGAGTCGAATTCTAGTGCTTTTAAGTTATGTACCCAACGCGTCCGTCAGGATTTTTCATCGTGCCTATTGACACGGTATGTTACTAGTAGAGCATAGTCAGGTGCATTACCAGGTCATCAGATGATATCTGTAGGACTTATTTTTGCGTCGTAGACACATCATCCGAAGGTTTATCACCGCGGAGGTGTTTCGGGTGACCAAGGATAATGCTTCTCACTTAGTGTTATTTTGGGAAAAGTTGCCAAAAAGATTTTTATCATACGTGATCCGTAGGATCTCATTTGAATAATTCATAGGATGCGCGACCAGCGCTCCCTGTCGGAGTATCTCTCGAGTGCTTATTCGAGTCATAGACTTGAGTGGAGACTTTATTTATGTGAACGTCATCCACGTTAATGTTTTTTTGACTGCGCGACCAGCGCTCCCTATGGGAGTAGCCCCCGAGTCCGTAGTGGAGTCGCGGACTCGACGTAGGACTCGAAGATATCTTCAAGGCATTTTCACAACTGTAATTTCTCAGGTGCGCGACCAGCGCTCCTGATAGGAGTAGCCCCCGAGTAGTTGGTTGAGTCGTAGACTCGAGTAAGTACTTTTTTTTAGTCGAAAATTTCCAACCGTTGTTGGATTTGCTTTTGATGATGTCATTGTTGACGCTTGGTGAGCTCAGCTGTCTGCGGGAGTAGAGACGATGCAACGGGACGATCGTTGGTCCCACATTCTGACGTGAATTTGACTAGTCACGTGTTATTTTGGCGAAAATTACGGCGCGTCCTCGATTCCTGTTCGTAGTGGGCGACGTGTTCACGACGGTTCGGTCGTGTGCTGACACGTGTACGGTGAGATGTAAGGTACGCGTTAGGGCTTCTGCATCGACGGTCCCACTTCATCTTTTCCTCCCTTTTATACTATGGGGAAAACATAGGAATTTTTACCCCTTTGCCATTTGCGTTCATCTTCTCCATTGCTGCCATTTCTAGTGCTCGTGCTTGCGCTGCGCGCTGGACATCCTTCGCATTTTCCCTTTGTTGTTTCTCCGCTTGCATTGCCACCCTCGTTGCACCATCAAGATGGTCAAGTCAAAGAAAATCTCCTCCGCTGCAGCGGGTTCAAGCCCCGCCGGCTCCGCTAAGAAGGTTGTCGCTCCCAGCCGTACTACCAATGGTGGGTGGCGGCGGACCCAGATGAGGGATGCGGACCTGCTCAAGCTATGCGAAGTTGGCCTGATCTCCAAGAACAAGGGCGACACCATCCTTCCTGATCAGGAGGTAATTCCACGCCCAGCTGAAGGGTTTCAGGTCATGTTTTATGCTTTTATTGTTCGTGGCCTTTCTTTGCCTGCCCACAATTTTCTTCGTGGGCTTCTTTTTCTCTATGGGCTACAACTCCATAAGTTTTCCCCCAACTCTCTTGTTCACATCACGTGTTTCATCACGCTTTGCGAGTGCTAGCTCGGTATGGAGCCTCACTTTGGCAACTTCCGGAGAATTTTCTCTGTGAAGAGGAAATCTGGCACTGATGGTGTTTATCCATTAGGTGGGTGCGGGATTTCCATCCGCCCAATTGTCCAGTTCTTCTCCTTTCATATCTGCGAGTCCGTCCAGCAGTGGCAGAACAAATGGTTCTATATTCGCGATGCCAAGCTGGACGGCCAACATTACGGGCTCGCCCCCTTCGACTCCTCCCAAAAGATCACCCGAAAGCACTCATGGTCAAATGACATCATGGAGGGTGAATCCGAAGAGGTGGAGAAGTTATATCAGTGGGTGGAGGTGCTCCAATTGACTCCAGGCAAGGAGGTTAATGGTGTTGAAATATTCGCACCTTCCTCAAGCGTCGGGTGCAGCTGCTCCAAGTGAGGGCGCATTCGATGTTCTTTTATTCTGGCCCCAACGACCCGACGAGAGTTATGTCAAAGGAAATGTCCTCAGCTGACCTCGACAGGGCGCATCGACCTCTTCTGAAGCACAAGGACGATGAGGAGTGGCCGGGGAAGTCTCCGGCTTCCCCCTTTCGCGCCAAGAAGGAAGTTCCTTAGGTGAAAACATGTGGTTGCATGTAATTCTGTTCATATGCTCATTGCTTGCTATCTTTTTTGACTAATCTTTTATTTTGTTGTTGATTTGCAGGACTTCAAGGTAGCGGGCATGATTCCACATCTGCCTGAACAGTTTGAGGATGCGCCAGATGGTGGGTACGCGGAGTCTGAGTCTAAGCTCCCCCTGCTCAGTCCCCTTCCACAGAAGCCCCCGAGTCTGGCGAAGGGCTAACTCGAAAGAGGTCCCGAAGCGAGAGTTCAGATGGGGCGACACCGACAATGCCGAGGGGTCCTGCGTCCCTCGAGCGTCATGGTGGATATGAGGGTGTAGAGTCTCCCATACCTTCCATGCCCGTTCGAGCCATGGCTCCTCAGCCGCTGGCCAAGAAGAATAAGTAGAAGAAAGAGAAGAAGGAGGCACCAGTCTTCAACTTATCAGACATTCCCTTGTAAGTTTATGATCCCCAATTGTTATTTGTTTCATGCTAAGTATTAGCTTCTATGCTGACTTTGTTCATCGTATGCGTTAGGAGGTACTCCTTGGAGGAATCCTTCAAGGATGACCTCTAAGAAATGCATGGGGAGTTGTCGTGGGAATGACCACGGCAGATGCTGCAATCGGCAGCGAGTAGTAGAACGAAGGGCAAGGGCGGCCAGCCATCTGCGGTGCGAGATGAGGGTGGAGGCACAGGGTTTTACCCAGGTTCGGCCCCCGGAGGGTAAAGACCTACTCCTGCTAGATTGTATTATGATGGAGGTACAATGGGGCGAGCTCGGCTGGCGGCGCGAGTCGCTTGGTGGATGATGGAACGTCGTTTACACATACCTTAGGGAGGTTTATATAGACTCACCCTCCCCTAGGGTTTACATATCTCAACCGAATCAGTTAAGGTTTCGGTACTCGTTTAACCTAATCTGACTGGACCTATCTACTCTCCTGGGCCTTCAGCTTCCAGTCACTTGGATCCGCGCCAAGCCTTGATCTAGTCGCCGTCTTGCAGGCCCACTCGCCAGTTCCTGGGCCAGTCGGAAACGTCCTGCTGGGTATACCCCGGTAGTCATATCCCCATCAGTAGTCCCCAAGGCCATCGTCGATTGGGCGTAGGTGGTTCTTTGGCATCGAACATCTGGGTCCAATGCGGACATCCATCAAATCGGTGGCGGGCTCTGAATAAAGGAAAAACTAGTCATTCTGGTCGCTTGGCGAGCGAATTCGTGAAATATTTAGTCACTGTTGTAGTGGTCGGGTCGGCGAGCCAAGTGGCTGAAGTTGGACCGTCAAACGCAGTCAAAAGTAGCCGTTGGGCTAATCCAACGGTAACTTTTGGCGTAATCAGCGCGTAGTAACGGCTCCCGGATTTGGCGGGTAACAACCGCTATATACTAAAGGGAATGATAGGCGATCGGAGAACCACCTCCTCGTCATTTCCTCCGACTGCGCGCACATCCGTTTTCCTCCGCATCGCGATCTAGCCGAACCACAATCCTTCGACCCCCACAAACCTTTCCGCCAATGGCCCCCTCCACCGAACCATGGGGCAGGTCCAAGTGTACGAGAGCGCTACTGGCATCTTTCGAGGAGGCCGGGATCCTGCGTGCCGGCAGGTGGCGCATCCCTGCGGCCGGAGAGGTGACTCCGGACCCACTCGAGGGAGAATTCGTCTGCTTCACCAGCCACCTGGAACGGGGGATGGGATTCCCCACATCTCTCTTCTTCCGGCGCTTCTGCGCCTTCTACGGGATCCAGCCATCGGACCTAGGCCCGCACAGCATCGAGCAGCTCACCATTTTCGTGGAGTTCTGCGAGTGCTACCTGGGCTGCAGGCCCTACTTCCCCCTGTGGCAAGATCTGTTCCACGGGAGGATCAGTCGCGAAGAAGCAGGCGGCCCAATGCTTGCTGCGGTTGGCTTGACATTTCAATTGAAGTCGAAGGCCTCCTTTTTTGATATGATGCTACCTGCCAAGGCGGCGAGCGAGTGGAAGAAGTCTTGGTTTTACGTCACCGAGGCAACTCCAGACGACGAGGTGGCGATCCCAAGATACTCCGCCGACCGGCCCGAACCGCGCCGACTCCAAGTCGGCAAGCTTCCAACAGACCAGCGGATGGTCGTGGATGAGATGCTTCAGACCATCCACGGCCTGAAGAAGAAAGGTCTTCAGACCATCAATTTGTACAACTGCTGGCTCGGGCGGCGACTCGTTCCCCTGGCCCGCTGTGACCATTATATGTACGAGTACACGGGCCGGGAGGACTCGACGAAATCCTGCCTCGCCGAGTGGAAAGTCGAGGACTACATCCCGGCGTTGAAGAAGATCACCCAGGTGGTGTACCTGGACGCGAAGGCTGGGGTCGCCCCCTACACCGCGAAGCATCCAGCCCTGACGGTAATTCATTTTTCTACCATTCGCAGTCGCAGTTGGTGCTGTCGCGGTTATTCTGATATTGTCTCATGCCTATTGCAGTTATTTCAAGTGGTGGAAGGGTGGCTTCCGCCCGCGGATGACGAGAAATCGAGCCCGTCCGTCCAGGACGGGGGTGAGTCGCCTCCCACCAAGGGCGGCGCCGAGAGCAACAGGAGCGACGATGGCGACGAGTCCGAGGAAGAGGCCACCCCATTGGTTCGCAAGACTCGCAGGCAGCGTCAGCGGGAACTCGAGGCGAGTAGAAGTCTTGAACGTCATGATGATGATGACGACAAGCTCCCCGAGCTCACCTCGCGTCGCGAGGCCACTCCGTCGAAGAAGAAGAAGAATAAGGAGGTGAAGGCCCCTCCAAAGAGAAAGACGAAGCCAGCGAGGCAGGCATCTCCGCCTCATTCGGCGAGCAGCTCTGACGCCACCAGCCTGGCCAGGGATGAAGCGCCACAGACGATGGCAGCACCGGATGTCACCGCCGTACTGAGTGAGGTGCCTCTGGCCTTGATTCGTCCCCCATTCGCCCCAGTCTCTGGGTAAGGAGTAGCTCCAGCCGCGGCAGCTTCGTCTCCCAGGAGAGCTCCTGCCGAAAACATTGCGGAGGATCCTGTCACGGCCTCATCAACAAAGAGGCCATCTGTGTCTTGGGCGCATGATGTCCTGGAGATGGGCCTCAGTCGGCAGTTGGGCCCCGAACTGGAGAAGCCGGCTAGCATCCACACATGGCTGCGGTTCATACCAGTCGCCAAGTGAGTTTTATTCACCTGCTTTATTTTTCGTTGTACTCGAACTACTTTGCTCATGTAATCAATTTGTAGGACTGGGGTTAAAAATATAGGCCACCCGTCCGTGGCCAAGGTGCCTCCAGTCGCCGCCGAGGAGGACCCTTCTCGGAAGAGGAAGGATGATGAGGTCGCTGCCCCCACAGACAGTGCCAAGAAGGCCAAGAGCGACGACGTCATCACGGTGTCTGACGACACGACGATTGATCCGAGTGATCCTGCGGCGGGGGCGGCCTTGACGATCAAGGAGGGTGCTTCCTCACCTGGGATGGCCGAGCCGGCCTCTTTTGGTGCCGGCGCATCCATCACGACCTTCCCCCGCTTCATGGCCAGAGCGGCTACGACGAGTGGTACCACGCCATCGAGCCGCATGCCTGGGGTCGCCGAAACGGAGGTCGAGCAATGTCGCGGGCACACTCCGGCTCTTCTCGCATCCGTGGACGCGCTACAGCTTCATGGCATGCTTGGCGCATCCATCCAGGTATGCCCAGTCCCCGAGGATCGGGCCACTGAATTGCAGTGGTCAGATTCTTTTGGTGTTTCGCTTTTATTTCTCGCACCCAGTCCCCGAGTGCGCATTCGCTGAATTTCAGAGAGTGGGCGCTTAGGGTTTTTGGTCTCCATTCCCCGAGTGTTCAGTCGCTGAATTTCAGCGGGTGGGCACTTAGGATTTTTTGACCTCCAGTCCCCGAGTGTCCAGTCGCTGAATTGCAGCGGGTGGGCACTTAGGATTCCGTTTTGTTAACTGTTTGAATTTTGTACAGGGTTTGCAGCGTGAATCAGCCGACTGGCTTGCTGCAAAGTGTCGCCGTCCAAGAGGCGAACAAGGGACTCCAGGCGATTGCTGCGAAGGCAGAGGAGGTTCGCCAGGGCCTTGTCCCGGCGAGTGAGTTGACGGCGGCTCAATCTACGTTGAGTTTGGCTAAGAAGCGGATCGACGACCTTGAGAGCGAGCTTAAGGACGCGAAGGAGGAAGCAATCTCGGCAGATGGGCGAGCCAAGGCTGCTGTTACGGCCGCCGCTGAGGAGCGTAAGGTCTCTGACGCCCTTGTTGCTAGGCTTCAAGATGACTACTCCTCTCTTCAGAGCTTCATCACGGATCTCTCCCGTCCGTTGATTGGTAAGTGTGCCTGCCTCTGCCTGTAATATTTTCATTGTATGATCTTTGGTGTACTCACTACCCCCCTCTATCAACAGGTCGGATCATCGACAGCGCGGAAGAGGCGCAGTCATTCGACGCGCGGCAGTGTGTGGCCACTCTGGTCAACTCGGCTACGTTGTCTGCGACTTGTATTCGGGCGTATCTTCAGGAGATGTCGCCCACGGAAGTGATTCCCAGCGACCTCATCGAAGTGTGGCGGTATTTGGAGAAGGCGCAATCAGTCGTCGAATTCATGACACGGTCGACGTTTTGGCGCGGGGCGGCGATGGCGCTTAGCCTTGGGCTCGGCCACTTCCCGGAGGATTTCGATCTGGATGACATGACGAGTGGCTACCCATCTTCGAATGGCTCGGTGGAGATCACCGAGGTGTTGAAGCTGACGGACCGCGCCGCGGTATACTCCGATCGCGTCTGGGCGATGGGCGACCTCCTTCCTTATCAGGAGACGATCGTCACACCCAACGACCCCGAGCCGCAGCACCGGGACTTCAAGATGGAGCAGCCCTTCCGTGCGGCGATGGCGGGTGAGCTGACGACGTACACGTCGAACCCGTACACTCCTTTCATTCGCAACCGCAAGGGTGGCGGCGAGTCGACATCGAAGCCTGCGGAATAAGACATTGTGCCCTGGGGCGTTAGTAGAAGTTCGGCCATTGGGCGTGCCTTGTACTATGTAACAACTATGATCTGCTCTAATGGGATATCGTGTTATTTTGTGAATTGTCGTGTGTTTGTGATTGAGGGTTGAACGAGTCCCCGAGCGCGTCTGCCCTTTTTATGGGGTTTATCTTGTTTGTTATGTGTTTGTGATTTTGAACGTTGTGTTATTGAGGTCGACTCGCCCGAGCTCGGAAAGCCAGCCATGCGACTCCATGAGTGCTCAGCTTCACCGCTTTCCCTTCTTGTGAGGTCGGGTAACCGGGTCCCCGAGCGTGGTACTTGGTTGTTCTAGGCGCGACTCTAGGGTGGGTGAGGACTGGGCGCGTTAGAGTAAGCGCATCACTCCTTCCTGGCCCGTCGGGTTAGTCGCATGGCGAGTCCTGGGCATGCTCTCATACTTGGCGTTTTCCCTAGCCGCTCGCGCTGAACTGGTCGTTAGTCCCCGAGCGTGGTACTTGGCCGTTCGAGTCGCTGTGTCGAGGATGCAGAGGATCATGGTCGCTATGAGGAGCGAAGGCAGTTGTCTTGGCTCGTTAAGCCAGTCGAGCTAGGCGACTCTAATGGGGCTCCGGGTAGGCATTTTTCGTGGACGTTACAAGACCTGGGGTAACCCAGTGCCCTTGTAGCGCACTACTTGGCCGTGCCGATCGCTGTACCAGAGGTTGACTCCTGCAGTTAGCTTGGTGTCATATTACGAAAGTCGCAGTGGCGAAGACACGGAGAGTAGACGCAATTTGCGGTAACCAATATTTTTTATTTCATAGTGACTGGAGGATACATATGTGGAGTTCTAGGAGTAGAACTTTCGTAGGAGGTTTACATTCCATGGTCGCTTGACGTCGAGTTTAACGTCAATGAGGTAGTAGGGATGGCGAATGGTCCCTCCCATGGGGAGAGCTTGTGCATGCCCTTCTTGTCTGGATGAGGCGTGCCTTCTTGGAAGGTGCCACCCGGTTGTGGTAGCGGCGGAGTCGGTAGATGGCGAGCAAGCCATCCTGACGTGCGAGTTCGTTCGCAGCCTCCGTGTAGTGGATGACCCTTGGCGGGTCGTGCTCGAGGTCGGTGGGCATGACTACCTCGGCGCCGTACACCATGAAGAAGGGGGTGAGCACTGTTGACCTGTTGACCGAGGTGCGGATACCCCAGACGACGGAGGGTAGCTCTTCGACCCAGCACCCGGCGGTGCGCTCGAGTGGTACTTGGAGCCGCGGCTTCAGGCCATGGAGGATGCTCTGGTTGGCCCGTTCCGCCTGGCCGTTGGACTCCGGGTAGGCGACTGACGCGAGGTCGAGCCGGATGTGGTGTTCCTCGTAGAACTCGGCCATGGCTCCTTTGGAGAAGTTGGTGCCGTTGTCCGTGATGATGCTGTTTGGGAACCCGTAGCGATATATGAGCTCGCGTAGGAATTTTGTGGCGGTCTTCCCGTCGCATTTCTGGACTGGCTTGGCCTCCACCCACTTGGTGAATTTGTCGACCGTGACCAGGAGGTGGGTGAAGCCGGAGGGGGCCTTTTTGAAGGGGCCTACCATGTCCATGCCCCATATGGCGAATGGCCAGCTGATGGGGATGGTCTTGAGCGCTGAGCTCGGCACGTGTGTCTGGTTGGCGATTGCCGGCACCGGCATCATTGACAATATCGACGGCGTCGGCGTGTGCGGTGGGCCAGTAAAAGCCGTGTCGCATAGCTTTTGCGACCAAAGAGCGGGCTCCGGCGTGGTGGCCGCAGTCGCCGGAGTGGATGTCGTGGAGGATCTTGCGTCCTTCGGCGGGTTGGATGCAGCGTTGGAACACGCCAGTCACGCTGCGCTTGTGGAGCTCTCCATCGATGATGACGAAGGATTTGCAGCGTCGCGTTATCATCCGGGCGTCTGTTTCGTCTGCCGGCAAGGTGCCTCCCTCCAGGTAGGCCATGTATGGACTAGTCCAGTCTTCTGGCTCGGCGATGAGTGCGACCAAGGCTGCCTCTGGTTGCAGCGGGACTCCGATGTCGATATCCCTTGTGGTAGAGACGAAGGACTTAGTGATCGTGTCGAGGAAGACACCGACGGGTGGTGCGAGTCGAGCCGACCCGATGCGAGAGAGTGCGTCGGCCTCCTCGTTCTTTCGCCTGTAGATCCACTCGACGGAGTATCCTGCGAAGTGTCCACCCAGCTTGTCCACGGCTTGGCGGTACACCGCCATGGTGGGAGAGACGGCGTCACAGGTGCCAGCGACTTGCCCAGCGACGAGGTCCGAGTTTCCGTAGCAGCGTAGGCGGTTGACGTTCATCTCCTTGGCAGCTCGCATGCCGTGGAGTAGTGCCTCATACTCGGCCATGTTGTTGGTGCAGGGGGTGAAGTCGAGGCAGAGGACGTAGCGGAGCTTGTCGCCCTTTGGGGAAGTCAACACGATCCCTGCTCTTGCGCCGTCTGTGTTCTTGGAGCCGTCGAAGTGTAGGCTCCAGTAGTGGAGGTACGGTAGCTTTTCCGGGTGCTGGGCCTCTTCCCAGTCGGCGATGAAGTCCGCGAGAGCCTGCGACTTCATCGCTTTCCGTGGCTCATACTTGATGTTGTGGACGCCGATTTCTACGGCCCACTTGGCGACTCGCCCGGTCGCCTCATGTAACACCCTCAGAATCGGACCTATGCAAGTTTTAGCGAAAACCGCCAAACCCGCATAGAAACGATTCAAAGGTGCCCACCAGGCACTTTCGTGCGGGTGGAAAATGAAGTAATAACATTACACAACAGTCCTCGATGGGACCCACAGAACAGATATATACAATGACTCGTAGAGTCAAGATACGATATATTACACAAAGATCCAAATCACCTTGAAAAGCGATAGTGCGTCCACGGACAAGATGCAAATGGGGCTAAGAGCCTCGAAGAATAGCCAATGGCGCCCATAACCCTGCCCCGCCAAGGAAGGGTAACCCCGCTAAACGGCCGATCTCAAAACCTGCTTAAACAAAAGGGGTGCCGACAAAGGGCAAAGGAAAAAGAGGAGCGTCAGTACTGAGGCAAGTACACGGCGAGGCTAGAATTCGGCGGTCCTCGCCTACATAGGTATGGTGGACTGAAGCGGCAGCAGGTACTAAACAACCTATAGAGACTCGATACAACTGGCGGTTATCAGAGAGGGGTAAGAAGGACCTATTCGGATCCAACCTGATACTACCATCAAACAAACCCATCCTGGCGTTTCCCCCTCGAGACCAAACGAGGAAGTCAATCGAGGAACTCACACAGTTGGCAGTTTTATTTATTCGGTTATCGTTGCGGCAATTACTAGTCAAGTATAGATAATCATCCTGATAAAAATAAGAAGTGGGCACTTTTAGTTAATCATTCCGTTGTAGTTGCGACACTTACTAGTCAATACACTTAGCATGATATAACCCTTAAACCCAGCAGTTGTTGGTACTTTTATTCAGCCATTCCGTTGTAGTTGCAATACTTACTAGTCAGGTACAATGGTCGCAAGCGACACTCCAATCAAGCAGTTGTGGGCAGTATTAATTAGCCATTCCATTATAGTGAAGCTGATTACTAGTCATTATAAAGTCAAATTTATAGCAATAAACTTTAGTTATGCTTGTCTATGGTCGAGATACTGTGCTCCAAGTCGTCCATAACCGCGGACACGGCTTTCAGAAAGTTTTACCCGGCCGGGGTGCACCAATAGCAACACACGCTCGATCAACCTCGGAAAAACCAACTCAAAACCCAACGAGGCTTTCACGACTGAACAATCACAGGATTCAGAAATATTTCAGGGGGCCACCCCTTGTAGTCTACCCGCAACGAAGTAATTTAGCTCCGAGACGGACTCAAGGTTTGTGGCGGTATGTGGCGGGGAACCCAAAGCTGGGCTTGTCGACAGCGTAAATGGGTCACAATTCCTAACATGCAGTGTGCTCCTCGCACAATCGTAAATACAGAAGTAGCATGGCATAAGTACAGGATAGTAAATAAAACCTCAAACTAGTTTGTGGCCCCAAGAAATAAGACTGAATCAAGCTCTGGCTCAGGGGGGTCCCATATACCTCCCGGATGTGGATAGCGCGATAAATCAAGGAACAGGTATCAAGTACTCGGGGTCCTACGGGACACAAGTGGGCGTTCGGAAACAAATATTATCTATCACCCACCGATGCCTCTACTTACTTCAATTTTAGTTGTTAAACAGTAATTTAAAGTGAACGATAAGTAAAGCTATGATCAACTCCAACAACATCATGCGGCAATACATCAACAACTGTGGCACTGGACGACACGCAACAACACTTGAGCAAGCGACTACGACGCGCAAGTCCAACTATCTACCAAACAACAGGTAATAGGATGTGTCCAAGGCAATATAGGGCTGCACGGTATATCACAGGTACGGAAACTAAAGCATCGCATCACAGATAGCAATAGATCAACAGGAGGGAATAAATACTATAAAAGTAAGATAGGTAGAAAGGGGAGATGCTGCTTTGAAAACATTGCGAAGGTTCACCCAAGATCGGGCGAAGCTCACATCAACTCAACGGCCTTATCCGCGAAGAAGCAAAACACTAGAAGAAACACGGATGCACTATTTAATACAACGGCAGAAGATCGGCATGATGCATGTATGATGCATGACATGGCAAGGGTGCAATGCGATTAGGTCATATTAAGTGGAACCGGGGTCCCGACAATTAATTAGGTGGTTCATGTTGTTTAGCTACCCCGCAATTTAAATGTTGTTTAACATGGTAGAAGATAGCACCGGGTTCGCTACACAAATTTAAATGAGGCCAATATAAGGCTAGATTTTCCCGCATATGGGCCCCATATTTAATTAGAGGTGAATCGGCATAAGGCCCCCAAACCAATGATATGCATGCGAGATGACAATTAAACATGCAATAATTCATATGGTTGACCATTTATAAAATAGGGTTCTCGGAAAAGGGTTCACACATTAGGGTTCGGCAGATCTTGGATTCCGGGGTTCGGGGTTCGGTCTCAGGGTCCAGGGTTCGACGGGGTCGGTCTCGGTCAACGGGAGGTCGATCTTGTCGCACGGCGCCCGCGTAGTAGATCTTGTAATTCTGTGTCGACGATCTTGGCGTCCGGGTTCCTGGGCATCTTATTCGGGAAGAAGTGCTGGTCGCATCTGTGGTCTTCGGGGTTGCTTCGATCGGATCCCTGGCGAAGTACTTGTCGTCCCGCGTAGGAGTCCTTGTTGATCCGCGGCGACGATCTCGGGGTCTCGGAGCAGTTCTGGGTTCGGTGTTGGACGATCTTGGCGCGGCACCGGGTACGGGATCGGCCTTCGGGTTCGGGGGTCCCGGCGTCCGGGGGAAGTACTTGGCGTTCCGGATCGGTCTCCGATCCATGTTGACGATCTTGGAATGTAGAGTCGGTGGTTCATCGGATGCGGTCAGATCGATGTTGATCTCGTAGTGGCTCCATCTATGCACCCACAGAGTGATCTGGTACATGCTTGGTTAGCGCACGAGCACACAATGTCACTCATCCACACATGTGCACAGAAGCAAACGATCAAACAGCACTAAGTTGGCCCACAAGGACATCAACTGGCCTGGACCCGCAACTGATACAAGAGCTTGGATAGAGACAAAACGGAGTGGCGTTGCGGTCTCGACAAGGAGCGTTGGGCGGAGAACGACGCGCCGCCGGTGTGGCAGCACCCACAGGAACAGGGTCGACGAGGAGCTGACCAGGCCTGGATGCAGCAGCAGAGAGGAACTCGACGGAGGTGGGGGGCCCTGCTGGCGGCGGGGACGGAGACGCCGGCGGGGAGACGCGGCAGCGGTGTCCTGGGAGGCGGGGAAGGCCGGCCGGGTGAGGACGGCCCGCGCGGAGAGGAGGGGGCGGCCCGGAGGACGATGGCGAGGCGGGATGGACGGAGGGGAGGCGATCACGCCTGGTCTTGCAGAGAGAGGGCGCGTCACGAGCGACCTGGGAGGGGAACTGGCGACGCGGCCGTCATGAGGTAGGGGGACGCGGAGGCGGATGGAGCGAGCCGCTGGCCTGGGAGAGCGGTCCGGCCCATGGGCGGAGAGACGGTGCATGGCTGGCGGGTGTCGCCATGAGGGTGGAGCTCGTAGAGGCAGACGCGTGGTCGTGGTCGGAAGGCGGAACCGCGGAAGGGAGGAGGAGGACCCGAGGGCGACCTCGGCGTGCGTAGCAAGGCGGAAGGCGGCTGTGGCCGGGCCGAGCGGGAAGGCGGCCGGAGGCTCTCGCATGGAGGAGAGCGCGGCGCGCGAGGTGAGCCGAGGGAGGTGCGCGGAAGGGGTCGCGTCAGGGTAGGGAGGTTGTCGGGTCTGGGAGGGAGAAGGAAGAAGAGAAACAGGGAGAGGGGCGTGGGACAGGAAGAGGTGGGGCCACGGGGCGGGCCCAGGTGGCAGCGGTTGGGGGCTGTGGGGTGTGGGTGTTGTGTGTGCGTGAGTGCGTGTGGCCCAGGGTGTGTGCTGGGGAGGGGAGGGTGAGAGAGAGAGGGAGGGGAGAGAGGTTTGCTGATGTGGCAGCGCGGGATTGGGTGGGGGAGAGAGGAGAGGTGAGGTGGCGAGAACTGATTGGAGGGAGTGATGTGGAGGCTGGGTTGGGGTAGATAGTTTGGTAGCTTTAGGATTTAGAAGGGCGGTTTAGGTGGACCGATTATATTTCTGGGGTGGTCGTTCGGGTCATTCGGCCCGTTCGACTGTCCCACTAAAAATAATGCAATAATTTATTTATTTAAATGGACCGTTTGCAAAACACATTTAATCAAAACAAAATATTCCGGCGATCCGGGTTTGCGTTTGAATAAAAGACGGGGCGTTTAGAAAACAAAACTGGGTTTTTCTGCAATTAGTTTTATGCGACCAGATGCAAGATGTTGACAATGCTCAAATGCAATGCGGCATGATGACATGAGCATGCGGTCATGACGATGCAATGCACAAAAACAACGCGATTTTCTAGTAGTGGTTTTGCGGGATGCCACAATTCGACACCACTAACAAGGGATCTCGCCCTCGAGATCCGCCTCAAGGTACCGGAGGAAGGTCGGCGATCTGAATCTTCGCGCTTCGTGTAGATCCTCGCGACACCGCTAACAAGAGGTCGTTGTCCGTGATCGTCACGAGAACACTCCGGGAACAACAGGTCGAAGGTAGAGGTATCAACAAATAAAGCCACCCCTAACTTCCGTGGACGGAGTAAAACTGCTGGATCCACTGATTCGAGGTACAAGAGCGAATGATAAGAGTAGTCGGATGGTGATCAGTCCATCGCGCACCCAAACCATTACTCGCATACCTAATAGGCGGATTATGCAACCAACTCTAATCGATCAAGATCTCGACAATCGAGGTTTGGAAACAAAGGAGTGATGCAGACTCTGCATCGGATCTGGCGTAGAGGATGTCGTCGCGTCGAAAAACACCGGAAGGCACAAACAAGGAACAAAGAATGGTACCGCAGTAGACGGATTCCTCAGGCAGCTTGAACACCGGATGATAGAACACCGTTATCAGAGGAGGAAGCGAAACCCTGAAGGTACGACGGAAACCCAACCTCGAGAATTCCTGGACTCGAAGAAGGAGAAGAGGACGGATTCAAAACACGTAGAGGTAAGAGGAGAACAGCAGAGGGGTAAGGAGTAAAATCAGACCTAATCAGAACTATCCAACCGTTTTTGCAAAAATAGTTTTGACACTCTACTTCGGCTGTTAGCTAGGTTATCCTACAGGCTGGACTTGTGGGGTATCCCAATTGCTGAGCTCTGATACCACTCTGTAACACCCTCAGAATCGGACCTATGCAAGTTTTAGTGAAAACCGCCAAACCCGCATAGAAAGGATTCAAAGGTGCCCACCAGGCACTTTCGTGCGGGTGGAAAACGAAGTAATAACATTACACAACAGTCCTCGATGGGACCCATGTACAGAGAGATATATATATACAATGACTCGAGAGTCAAGATACAGATATATTACACAAAGATCCAAATCACCTTGAAAACGATAAAAGGCCCACCACGGACAAGATGCAAATGGGGCTAAGAGCCTCAAGAATAGCCAATGGCGCCCATAACCCTGCCAAGCCGGAAGGGTAACCTCGCTAACGGCCGATCTCAAAACCTGCTTAAACAAAAAGGGTGCCGACAAAGGGCAAAGGAAAAGAGGAGCGTCGATCGAGGCCAAGACACACGAGGCTAGAATTCGCGGTCCTCGCCACATAGGTATGGTGGATCAAGCGGCAGCCAGCAGCACTAAACAACCTATAGAGACTCGATACAACCGCGGTTATCGAGAGGGGTAAGAAGGACCTATTCGATCCAACTCGATACTACCATCAAACAAACCCATCCTGGCGTTTCTCGAGACCAAAGGAGGAAGTCAACCGAGGAACTCACACGGTTGGCGTTTATTTATTCGGTTATCGCTATGCAATTACTAGTCAAGTATAGATAATCATCCCGATAAAATAAGCAAGGCACTTTTAGTTAATCATTCCGCTTGAAGTTGCGACACTTACTAGTCAATACACTTAGCATGATATAACCCTTAAACCCAGCAGCTTGTTGGTACTTTTATTCAGCCATTCCGCTAGAAGTTGCAATACTTACTAGTCAGTACAATGGTCGCGTTTACACTCCAATCAAGCAGTTGTGGGCAGTATTAATTAGCCATTCCATTATACTGAAGCTGATTACTAGTCATTATAAAGTCAAATTTATAGCAATAAACTTTAGTTATGCTTGTCTATGGTCGAGATACTATGCTCCAAGTCGTCCATAACCATGACACGGCTTCGAAAGTTTTACCCGCCGGGTGCACCAATAGCAACACACGCCGATCAACCTCGAAAACCAACTCAAAACCCAACGAGGCTTTCACGACAACAATCACAGGATTCAAATATTTCGTGGGCCACCCTTGTAGTCTACCCGCAACGGTAAGCTAGCTCGAGACGGACTCAAGGTTTGTGGGGCGGCTATAAGCGATCGGGAACCCAAAACTGGCTTGTCGATACCGCCAAACGGGTCACAATTCCTAACAAAGACAGGTGCTCCTCGACAATCGTAAATACGTAGTAGCATGGCATAAGTACAGATAGTAAATAAAACCTCAAACTAGTTTGTGGCCCCAAGAAATAAGATCAATCAAGCTCGCTCGGGGTCCCATATACCTCCCGGATGTGGATAGCGCGATAAATCAAGGAACAGGTATCAAGTACTCGGGGTCCTACGGGACACAAGTGGGCGTTCGGAAACCAAATATTATCTATCACCCACCGATGCCTCTGCTTACTTCAATTTTAGTTGTTAAACAGGAATTTAAAGTGAACGATAAGTAAAGCTATGATCAACTCCAACAACATCATGCGGCAATACATCAACAACTGTGGCACTGGATGACACGCAACAACACTTGAGCAAGCGACTACGACGCGCAAGTCCAACTATCTACCAAACAACAGGTAATAGGATGTGTCCAAGGCAATATAGGGCTGCACGGTATATCACAGGTACGGAAACTAAAGCATCGCATCACAGATAGCAATAGATCAACAGGAGGGAATAAATACTATAAAAGTAAGATAGGTAGAAAGGGGGAGATGCTCGCCTGAAAACATTACCGAAGGTTCACCCGAAGATCGGGGTGAAGCTCACATCAACTCAACGGCCTTATCCGCGAAGAAGCAAAACACTAGAAGAAACACCGGATGCACTATTTAATACAACGGCAGAAGATCGGCATGATGCATGTATGATGCATGACATGGCAAGGGTGCAATGCGATTAGGTCATATTAAGTGGAACCGGGGTCCCGACAATTAATTAGGTGGTTCATGTTGTTTAGCTACCCCGCAATTTAAATGTTGTTTAACATGGTAGAAGATAGCACCGGGTTCGCTACACAAATTTAAATGAGGCCAATATAAGGCTAGATTTTCCCGCATATGGGCCCCATATTTAATTAGAGGTGAATCGGCATAAGGCCCCCAAACCAATGATATGCATGCGAGATGACAATTAAACATGCAACAATTCATATGGTTGACCATTTATAAAATAGGGTTCTCGGAAAAGGGTTCACACATTAGGGTTCGACAGATCTTGGATTCCGGGGTTCGGGGTTCGGTCTCAGGGTCCAGGGTTCGACGGGGTCGGTCTCGGTCAACGGGAGGTCGATCTTGTCGCACGGCGCCCGCGTAGTAGATCTTGTAATTCTGTGTCGACGATCTTGGCGTCCGGGTTCCTGGGCATCGCATTCGGGAAGAAGTGCTGGTCGCATCTGTGGTGTTCGGGGTTGCTTCGATCGGATCCCTGGCGAAGTACTTGTCGTCCCGCGTAGGAGTCCTTGTCGATCCGCGGCGACGATCTCGAATCTCGGGTCTCGAGCAGTTCGGTGTTGGACGATCTTGGCGCGGCACCGGGTACGGGATCGGCCTTCAGGTTCGGGGGTCCCGGCATCCGGGGGAAGTACTTGGCGTTCCGGATCGGTCTCCGATCCATGTTGACGATCTTGGAATGTAGAGTCGGTGGTTCATCGGATGCGGTCAGATCGATGTTGATCTCGTAGTGGCTCCATCTATGCACCCACAGAGTGATCTGGTACATGCTTGGTTAGCACACGAGCACACAATGTCACTCATCCACACATGTGCACAGAAGCAAACGATCAAACAGCACTAAGTTGGCCCACAAGGACATCAACTGGCTGGACCGCAATCGACATGTCTGAGCTTGGATAGAGACAAACGGAGTGGCGTTGCGGTCTCGACAAGGAGCTAGGCGGAGAACGACGCCGTGTGGCACCGCAGGAACAGGTCGACGGAGCCGACCAGGCTGGATGCAGCAGCAGAGGAACTCATCGGCGGTGGGGGCCTCACGGCGGGGAGACGCCGGGGCGACGGCAGCGCGCCCGGGAGGCGGAAGGCCGACGGCGAGGACGGCCCGGAGAGGAGGGGCGCCCGGAGGACGATGGCGGGCGGGAAGGCCGGAGGGAGGCGGTCGACGCTGGTCTTGCAGGAGAGGGCGCATCCGAGCGAGGGAAGCTGGCGACGGCGCTCGCGTCGCGAGGTAGGGACGCGCCGAGGCGGGATGGAGCGGAGCGCTGGAGAGCGGGTCGGGCGGCGGGCGGAGAGACGGTGGAGCGGGCGGGCTTGCGGCGGTCGCCCGGAGGGTGGAGCTTCGTTAGGCAGCGCGGCGTGGTCGGGGAAGGCAGCGGAACCGGCGGAAGGAGGAGGAGGACCATGAGGGCGACCTCGGCGCTGCAAGGCGGGCGGCGAGGCCGGGCTGGGGCCGAGCGGGAAGGCGGAGGCGAGGCTCTGGGCGCTGGCGAGAGACGGCAAGGCCGGAGGCGAGCCGAGGGAGGTGCGCGGAAGGGGTCGCGTCGGGGTAGGGAGGTTGTCGGGTCTGGGAGGGATAAGGAAGAAGAGAAACAGGGAGAGGGGCGTGGGACAGGAAGAGGTGGGGCCACGGGGCGGGCCCAGGTGGCAGCTGTGGGTGGGGTGTGGGTGTGTGCGTGAGTCAGTGGCCCAGGTGTGTCTTGGGGAGGAGGGTGAGAGAGAGAGGGAGGGGAGAGAGGTTTGCTGATGTGGCAGCGCGGGATTGGGTGGGGGAGAGAGGAGAGGTGAGGTGGCGAGAGCTGATTGGAGGGAGTGATGTGGAGGCTGGGTTGGGGTAGATAGTTTGGTAGCTTTAGAATTTAGAAGGGCGGTTTAGGTGGACCGATTATATTTCTGGGGTGGTCGTTCGGGTCATTCGGCCCGTTCGACGGCCCCACTAAAAATAATGCAATAATTTATTTATTTAAACGGACCGTTTGCAAAACACATTTAATCAAAACAAAATATTCCGGCGATCCGGGTTTGCGTTTGAATAAAAGACGGGGCGTTTAGAAAACAAAACTGGGTTTTTCTGCAATTAGTTTTATGCGACCAGATGCAAGATGTTGACAATGCTCAAATGCAATGCGGCATGATGACATGAGCATGCGGTCATGACGATGCAATGCACAAAAACAACGCGATTTTCTAGTAGTGGTTTTGCGGGATGCCACACTCACGGTTGCGGATGATGTCCTGCAACGGTGCTAAGGAGACGACCGTGATCGGGTGCTCCTGGAAGTAGTGCGGCAGTCACCGTTGTGCTCTGAAGACTGCGTACACCAGTTTCTGGTATTGCGGGTACCGCTGGCGCGACTCGGTGAGGACCTCGCTGATATAGTACACCGGTCGTTGTACCGGGCGCTCCTTTCCTTCCTCTGGCCGCTCGACGACCATGACAGGCACTGACGACGCGCTCGGAAGCCGCGACGTAGACCAGCATGGGTTCTTTGTCGACTGTCGTGGTGGTGGCACGGCAGATGCCATGGGTAGGCTAAAGTTCGGGGCCAATGGATGCTAGTGGGATATGGGGAGGGAAGATGCAACTATTTCTACACTCAAGCTGCCAAAGTGATGAACTTTATTTCTCTCTCTTAGTGGATTACAAATGCTCCTTGAGCTGTATACAGTGTGACAAGAAGAATCTCCCCAGCCTAACGGTGCTCAAAGAGTCGATGCCTCCCTTAGGGTCCAAACCTCTCCTTATAAAGGGGTGCCTTGGGTGCCCTTAGGGCTGACGAGGCAAGCATATTCGTGGAATATGCTTGTCCCAATTTAGTAGTTCGGCGGCCTCCTTTCCCTGTCGCCCTTCTAATGACGGCAAGGTTCCAGTGGCCCCCTCCTGCATGCCTCGGGCTCCAGGACTGTCACCTCCATGACCTCCTTCTGCCCCTCTGACGCTGTGCATCCTTGTCTCTTGTGCTTGGCCCTGTTATGATTCCTTCTAGCATGCACCTATAGTTTGACCTTGGGATTCTTCTTCTCCTGCAAGCTTCGTATAACTCGGCCCTACCTTGTGTTACTCGGCTCGTTCCTCACCTACCTGAAGATCATTTGGGTAACCCGGCCGATTCTCTCATTAACTCGGCCGGGTAACCACTTGATACATATACGTGGGCTTCTTGCCTCCGTTCATCGGCCGACATATACATGATTCGGCCGACCTAGGTAATCAGAAACCGACGGGACAGTACCTCTCTTTCCCGTCTCGACCTACCCGAGGTTAACCCCGACATTAGTCCTCGGCTGGTGTGGCCTCACAATTGCTTTGGCCGGGTTATATCAGCTTCATCACTTTCTTCGCCTTGTTTACGAGCTATGGCCTCGTCCGAGGTTTCCTCGTTCCTTCCTCGTCGCCACGCCCCACGTGTCACCCCATCATTGTTCTTCTAGTTTTAGGTCCTTCTACGGCTTATCGACAAGCTACAGTGAACCCTGCACTACGCCGCCATGACGCTCGTGTGCCGCCTCCCTTGGGATTGTAACAACCTTTCTTCGTGGCCGTTGGTGTGGCTCCACTCACCGTCGTGCTCGCGCTGTTCCCACGATCTACACGGTAATCGCCACACCCACGATCCCACTCCCTGCTCATGGCTTGACTATAAAGAGGGAAACGCCTCAGGATTCACCTTTCCCTTATCGCCGCCTCCGTTCTCCTTCTTCCTTTTGCTTGCGTGTTCTCTGCCGCCGTCGCCGCCGGCAGAGCCTCACGGCGAGGATTCCGCCACTGCTCGCTTTCGCCTGCTGCTCATGGCCGTGGCTCCGCCACGGTGAGTCCTCTCTCACCATCTTGCCCTGATCTTGTCCTAGATCCATCTGCCTGCTGTGTTTCGGGCGACGGTTCCTCCGCTCTTCGCCATTGTCTTCGCAAAAGTTCCGACGGGGCCTTGTAGCTCTAAGCTCCCCTCCGCCGCCAGTTTTTCCTCCGGCGATCTCTCCGGCGCACCTATGTCTAGTTCGTTTAGCGGCGCTCTTGTTGAGGACGATGATGCTGGCTCCGGGCCCGAGCGAGGCTCGTGGCAGGGCTCTTCAGTCACGCGCCGTGAGATTGAGTGGCTCATCCGAACTCGACGGATTCCTACCGAGGTTTCCCGCCGCTACTCCGTGAATCCTCTCCAGTTATCAGAGAGGGCGAGTATGTGGTTTTCATGTCTCATTTCGCCCGCGGCTTCGGTCTCCCTCTTAGTGATTTCGCTAGAGAATTCCTCGATTACTTCGGCCTTTAGCCGCATCACCTTCCTGCGAACGCCATAGCTTCTCTTTCTGCTTTCATCTCCGCTTCGGAGGGTTACTTCGGCATGTGGCCGTCAGTGCATGTCTGGTCGAAGTTCTTCCAGATCCGCTCCAACGTTGTTCCCGACAAATCTCTGCATCCTTCCGAGAAGTTGCTTACCCAATGGGGCGGCTATTACACCTCGGAGGAAATCCGTGTTCCCCGTGTCACCGGGTTGGAGTCGTGCAAGAAGTGGCACAAGTCATTCTTCTATGTCAAGAACGGAGGGCTAAGACAAGATTCGCCCTCCATTCTCAATTGGCCCACCTTCCAAAGTGAACTGGCTCTATAATCCGAGGAAAACTCATGCCTTGGCCGAGGCCTTGAGATTCGGCTAAAAGAGTTGATCCGGGGCCGGGTTGTCTTGGCGAAGACCGATGGCAACTTTTATTAGTAGCCGGATCTGCTTCTTCCAAAGCGGACCCACAAGCTATGCTACATGAGTGGTCCTCTTAACCCTAACCGAGTCTCGACCGTGGAGCTGGATAATTACCTTATTCATAAGCGCGTCCGAGCTATCTTCAAGACTGAGATGCCTGAGGATTGGTCTTGGGGGTTAAAACCATTCACCCGCGACCGTCCGCCTCCTGAGGTAAGCCTAATCTCCATTACTCTATTATTCCACAGTTTTTAGAGACTGGTTTACATGATTTTCTTTCTCCTTGTCTTGCAGAGGTTCGCAGAGCAGAAGAACGAGGACGCCGAAGTTCTGCAGCTCCTTGGCCCATGGACGGGAGTACCGACATCGGCGAGCCGGACTCCGAGGAGTTCGTCCCTAAGTCGGATCCTGCTCCGGCTCGAGCTCGCGGCAAAACTTCAGCGCAAGAGGAGGAAGGTGATTCGGACGAGGTCCAAATTCTTGAGGTAGTTGCCGCCATGGCTATTTCTTATGCATTTCCGGCTTCTACTTTCCCAGCTAATCTGGCCGGTCAGGTTCACGACGCCGAACCTATTGCTTCCCGGCCTCCCGTTACCTCGGGGAAACGCGGGGCTCCTGCTAGTGCCTCGGAGGCGGTTCCTAAGAAGCGAATAAAGAAATCCGCTCCGAATCCTCCCAGGCGCAAGACTATGCCCGGGGTCACTGGGTAAGTTCTTTTGCCTATATTTCTTGTTTCTCTCTTTCTGTTTCTCATACTGACGAATAATCTTTCTTATTTTTGCAGCGCTCCTCTGTCTGCTAAACCCGGCGGTCCTAGTATGACTAGCCGTCCGATTCGGCCGCCATCTCCTCCTCCCGCTGATGACACCAGGATTCCTAGTCCTATTCGTCTGCTTCCCCAGCTCGAATACGCCGCCTGTTCGCGATGTCCCCGAGACTTCTTCCATTGACTGGATCCGATCCGGCCTCCGAAGTTTTCGTTGAGCCTGCCGTCCCTTCTATGGGCCCCAGCGCTACTACTGAGCCTCCATCTACTCCGGCAGTTTCTACGGTCATCCCGACCTCGGCCGAAAAGGTCGTTGCCCCGGCGCCCTCTGCGACCTTATCCTCCGCTGCTCCTAAGGACTTCGTCCCCACTTCGGAGGCGCAACTTCCTGCTGATGCCTCTTCTAAGGCGAAAAGAGCTATTGCCGTCAAGACTTCTTCTCAGAAAGGTCTTGCCGGCTCTTCTCAGCCGAGTATTGCTGACGTGCTGCGTAAGGGAGCTGCACCTGCCAAAGTCCCTGTTACCTCGGCCACCGGCAGCCAGCTTGCTCTTCATAAGAGCCCTGCGATCGCCGGTCGGACCTTTGCCGGGGTAAAGTTTTAACTTTCGACTAAGCGGAACAGCCTTTGAGCGCGCTGGTTGAGTATGCCAATAACCGGAATGTCGCCGATCGGTTTGAGGGTAATCCAACCAACCAACCTTTCCAGACTTTCGACATCGCCGTTTGACCATGCTGCCAGCTTGATCATTGATACCAACAAGATGAATGCGGTAATTGTTTTATCTCCTAGTCTTAAATTATTCTCCAGATGTTACCATATTCTCTAGTCCCGAAACTTGCAAGGAAATAACTCGTTGTATGCTTGGAAGTTTGACTTAAATTTATTTCTAAGGTTCGTTAGTCCGGCCATCTAGTTCGAGTTTATTCGACTTGGTTTAGCTTTGAATATCCAGCCACCTAGAGCCGAGTTAAGTCTTGCTTGACTTCGGATCTAATTTAGCTTTGAATATCGACCGATTTAAGCCTAGATCTGAATTAAGCTTCGTTGATTTGGATCTAATTTAGCTTTGAATATCCAGCCATCTAGATCCGAGTTAACTCTTGCTTGACTCGGATCTGGTTTAGCTTTGAATATCCAGCCACCTAGATCTGAGTCAAGTCCTTCTTGACTCGGATCTGGTATAGCTTTGAATATCCAGCCACCTAGAGCCGAATTAAGCTTTGCTTGATTCGGATCTAGTTTAGCTTTGAATATCCAGCCACCTAGATCTGAGTCAAGTCCTTCTTGACTCGGATCTGGTATAGCTTTGAATATCCAGCCACCTAGAGCCGAATTAAGCTTTGCTTGATTCGGATCTAGTTTAGCTTTGAATATCCAGCCACCTAGATCTGAGTTAAGTCCTTCTTGACTCGGATTTGATATAGCTTTGAATATCCAGCCACCTAGAGCCGAATTAAGCTTTGCTTGATTCGGATCTAATGTAGCTTTTACTTGTTGTTTTATCATTTTGCCTCACTACTCAGGTTGCACATGACCGACGAACTGCTGAGTTCCAGAGGTTGCTTTTTTCGCACCGCAAGCTGGAAGAGAAGTACGAGAAAGTTCTGCCCGTGGCAAAGAAGGCCGGTATGTTGATAGTTCCTTTTCCTTACTCCCAACTTTCTCATGTATTCGTCCGCGGAATGCCGGCTTACTTCTTGTTGAATAGGTAATATCAATAACCTCAATATCCGCCTTGAAAAGAAGATCAAGAACTTGGAAGGTTAGTTTCCTTTCTATTTTACTCCTTCTCCTTTTAATATCTATGCTAAGTTTCCTTATTGCGTTTGGCCGTGGTAAAGCCGAGTTGCAAGACTTTGCAGTGTCGCAACAAGATTGCGTGCCCATGCCTGACGTGATGCTGCATTTTTTAGAACAAAGCGCAGTTCATTCGGCGCAATTACAAGAAAAAGATGATGAGATAGCTCGCCTGCGATCCGAGGTGAATACCATCAAGCTCTCTCAGAAGTCCGAGCTGGAAAAGGTCGACCAAGAATTTTCCGAGGAAAAGAATCGGCTGACTCTGGATCTGCAGAAGAACAAAGAACTCCTCGAAGCCGCCGAACTTAAAACCCGCGGTTTGAGCGAGGAAATTGCTCATTTCGAGAAGAGTAAAGCTGATTGGGCCAAAGACCTTCAGATAATGATGAGCTACATTCATCGTAAGTTATTTGGCATGGCCGAACTATATTTTTTCTTTGTCGTCCCTGCTACCCTTTGACATGTCCATGTTTTGTGCAGATCACTTCCCCGAGGCCAAACCCGTGAGTTCTAAAGCTGTTCTTGCAGCTCGCGCGCGCCGAGGTGAACCGGTCGTTGACTTGAATATTCAATGGAGGATTACTTGGTTGCTTGGTGCTGCAGTTGGTCCGATGAAAATTATGGGCGGGACTTGGTGCAGCCGCTATCCGAGCTTACCATGTACTCGCCGAATACCTCGGGGACTCGATATCAACGTCAAGTTATTGGTGACAAGGCTGATGGAATCGAGAGGCATTGAGTCTTTGGAGAATCTTTGGGCGTGCAGCCGACATGGCCCTTACTGTAATCATGTCATGGTATGAAGACATCTCTCTTGACATTCTGAGGAATTTGCGCACTGGCTCCCGCTGGGTTGAAGATCCCACCTTTGTTGCTCTTAGGCAAGCTCGGGCTTTCCAGCTCGTCGAGTACGCCGACGTGCACACTTGGAATGAAGGGCCGAGTTTTCTCCCAGATCCGGATCAGGAGGTCGCGGCTGAGGGTGCTTCGGGTGATGATTCAGCTGAAGATGATTCGGCCACATCCGATAGCTCCAGCTCAAGCTCGGATAGCAACGGTGATGCGCGGTCCTCCTCCAAAGGCACCGGGCATTCTACCGCACGTACTGACGCTCCTGAATAACCCCGGGCTACCACCGAAGTTGCACCTGGTTCGGAGGCGAGGCGACCTCGATCAGTTCCTCCTACTTGAGTGCCCGCACCTGAGCAAGTAGCTGCCCCTCCAACGAACAACGCCTAGGTTATTTGCGATCCCTGGTATGCCGGGCGTATAATGTAGACGAAAAATTTGTCAACTCGTTGTATGATTTGAATTTCTTTTGCTATGTATTGTTGAGACTCTTGGTTAAGTGGATGCTCGTCCGAATTCTTGCCTTGCTGGCTCGTAATTTCTTGATCTTTTAGGGCTTAACTTTGTCGTTATTTTGATGATCTTATCCAGGCATTAGCGTTGAATATCTACGCTATTGACCTGTTTTGAACATAAGTTAACTATTCCGTTGTGGAAGCAAGCAACAATCGCTGGATCGTTGTTTACTGTCCGAAACTCCCTTATATAAATCAAGTTTCGGAGGTAGTATAAAACTGATATGATTGCGTTCAGCATAAGTTTGAGGTATCATACGGTAGTCCCCGAGTCGCTGCTTTAGATGCCGAAGTTTAAGTGTCAATACGAAATTGACATATCATATGATAGTCCCTGAGTCATTGCTCTGGGCACCGAGGTGCATATTCGTAACATGAAAGGAATACAACATACGGCCCCGAGTTATTGCTTCCGTCGCCAATGTTCAAGTATGTAACGCGAAAAGAAATAAATATACCATATGGCAGTCCCAGTCATTGCTCGGTGCCGAGGTTCAAACATATAATCTGAAATAATCATTACATATGGCAGTCCCGAGTAATCGCCTGGGTGCCGAGGTTCAAACATCTAACATGAAATAACATAACATATGGCGGTCCCGAGTAATCGCTTCTGGGTGCCGAGGTTTGAATACATGATATGAAATAAATATATCCTACGGCGGTCCCAGTCACGCCTGGGTGCCGAGATTCAATACATCATTGGATTTTGACCTTGAGATATAATGCTACGAGTAAAATGGTCAAGTAAAGCCACATTCCGTGGGCGCTTTCTTCACCGCTTTGTTGCCTTGTTCTCTCGGGGTGAGCATCGATCGATAATATGCATCGTTGTGCAATGCTTTGCTCACGATAAATGGTCCTTCCCATGGGGTGACAATTTGTGCATGCCGCGTCGTTGCACCAGCCGGAGGACCAAATCTCCTTCTTTGAATACTCTTGGATTCACTTTCTTGCTGTGATACCGCCGTGAGTTCTGTTGATAAATGGCCGATCATGATAATGTCAACTCTCTGGCTTCTTCCAACAGGTCTACGGCATCTTGCCGAGCTATTTCATTTGTCTCTGAGGTTGTGTCTTGAGCAACTCTTGGCGAGTCATATATTATGTCGGTTGAGTACGGCCTCGCCCGTATACCGTAAAGAATGGAGTGTAACCTGTTGATCTATTCGGAGTAGTCAAGGCTCCATAACACGGGATTTCTTGATCCAACATCTTGCCGTTGCAAAGGTTCAACAAGTCGTGGTTTTATTCTCGATAACACCACCATTAGAACTTTCAACTTGTCCATTGGATCTTTGGGTGGGCCACCGAGGCAATATCTAGTCTTATGTGCTTCTTCTCTTGGCAAAATCTAGCGAAGGCTCCTTCGCAAAGTTTGTGCCATTATCCGTAATAATGCTATGTGGTACCGTATCTCAAGATGATATCCTTGAGAAATTTCACTGTTGTGTTCCCATCACACTTTTGATTGGTTTTACTTCAATCCACTTTGTGAACTTGTCTACCATAACCAACATGTGGGTCATTCCTCCTCATGGCTTGAATGGTCCCACCATATCTAAACCCCATAGAAAATGGCCAAGTGATGGGTATTGTTTTTAACTCTACCGACGGCATATGTATTCTTGCGTATCTCGACACCCATTGCACTTCTTAACCAACTTTTGCCTCTTTTAACGCGTTGTGAGAAAATCCATGCCTAAATGCCTTGGCTACTAAAGCGAGATGAGGCATGGTGTCCACATTCTCCTTGGTGTATGTCTAGAAGGATTTCGACCTTCATGGAACTCACGCACTTCTGCAATACGTTTGTGACACTTCTCTTATATAACTCATTGTTTATGATTGTATAGGCCTTTGCTCTTCTTGTGGTTTGTCTAGCTAATACCTCATTACTCGGCAACATCGCGTCTTTTAGGTAAGAAAATATGGGTTGCGCCCATATCGGTGTTACTCTTTCCGCAGTGATCTCAGTGTCTATCTCCATATTTTCTGCCGACGTATATACCTCGGCTCTCTCCATGATTGTGATTACTTCGGCCGTCCCCCTTCTTAGGGGTTCCGAATCTTTCTGCAGATCTACCTCCATTGGCGTGTGATTTTCTGCAGAACTTGCTGGGATAAAGATTGATTCGGATTCCGGTGATGGGATTATTGATGGTTTCCTGAGGTGCTCCAGGGCAATACAGGCGGAATTGATTGCCGTTGATCCTAATTTCGACGAATGTGTCGGCGTCATTTTCGCTCGTGGTATGTGGTGGAATTCGCATCCTTCAAAGTATCCGCTGATTTTTTGCACATGGAATCTGTATAAAGCCATATTAGCATCTAATGCATCCCAACTGCCTGATACTTGCTGTACTACTAGATCTGAGTCACCGTAGCATAGGATTCGGCGTATACCAATTTCTTTTGCCACTTTTAATCCATGGACTAGCGCTTCATATTCGGCTACATTGTTGGACGCAGCAAAATGTATTTGCAGTACATATTTCAATTGATCTTTTTAGGCGAGGTTAGCACTATTCCTGCTCCCAAACCATTCCTTAGTTTGGAACCATCAAAATGCATTGTCCGATCTGGATCCGGCAATGGTGGCTCATCTTGCACCTCGGCCCATCTACGAGAAAGTCGGCCACCGAGACTTGATTGCATCTCTTCTATCAAATTGTGGAGCATACGGTGATAACTCGATCGCCCATTTTGCTATTCGCCACTTGCATCTTTGTTGTTCAATATGTATTATGGGTGCCTCACATATTACTTTGATGGGGTGCTCTTCAAAGTAATGCTTAAGCTTTTTTGCCGACATATATACTCCATAAGCCATCTTCTGATAGTGCGGATAATTTTGCTTTGAAGTGGATAATACTTCACTTAGATAATACACCGGCCTCTGAACTGACTTACCATCTTCAAGTCGTTCCACTACGACCACAGTACTAACTACTCGATTGGTAGCCGCTACATAGAGTAGCATAGGTTCTTTTGATAATGGAGAAGCTAAAATGGGTGCTGTAACTAGCATCTTTTTCAACTCATGAAATGCAAGGTCCGCCTGCGGAGTCCAACTGAATTTGTCCGACTTTCTCATCAGCTGATAAAGTGGCAGTGCCTTTTCTCCTAGCCGACATACGAACCGACTAAGCGAGGCCAGGCAGCCCGTGAATTTTTGTACATCGTTCAAACACCTCGGCAATTCCATTATTTCTACAGCTCTTATCTTTGTTGGATTAGCCTCGATACCCCGGCTGGACACCAGGAAACCGAGTAGTTTTCCTGCCGGCACGCCAAATGTGCATTTCTCTGGATTAATCTTCATTCGGAACCTTCTCAGGTTCGCGAAAGTTTGCCGTATATCTTCTAGCAAGGTTTTGCTCTCCTTAGTTTTGATGACTACGTCATCCACATACACTTGTACATTTTTCCCTATCTGATCATGTAGGCATTTCTGCATGCATCTTTGATATGTTGCTCCGGCATTTCGCAGGCCGAATGGCATTGTGCGATAACAATAAGCCCCGTATGGGGTAATAAATACAGTCTTTATTTGATCGGCCGGATTTAAAGGTATCTGGTGGAAACCAGAATACGCGTCTACAAATGATAACAGCTCACAACCAGCGGTCGAGTCAATGACTTGGTCTATTATAGGCAATGGGAAAGGATCTTTCGGACACGCCTTGTTCAGGTTAGTGTAGTCGATACACATTCGCCACACAATGGCTACATTGGGGTCATCTTTTTTCTTTTCTACTAGCACCGGATTAGATAACCAATCCGGATATAGCACCTCCATGATGAACCCGGCTGCGAGGAGCCGAGCTATTTCATCCCCTATTACTTTTCTCCTGTCTTCGGCGAAGCGGCGGAGAGGTTGCCTCACCGGGCTTGCCCCTGGCCTGACGTTTAAAGAGTGCTCAGCCAACTCCCTCGGAACACCTTGCAGATCTTGGGTTGACCACGCAAATATGTCCCGATTCTCACGGAGGAAGTTGGTGAGATCGCCTTCCTATTTAGCGTCAAGGCCAGCACCAATAGTAACAGTGCGCTCTGGGAATTGCTCATCAACCTGAAATTTCTTCGTCTCTTTGGTTGGCTGAAAAGAAACACTGCCATGAGGGTTGGCCAGTGCCGGCATGTTTAACTGTGCTGACTAAGCGAGGGCTGCTACCTCCTGAATCCTTTTCTTTTCTCTTGCTATAACCAATGACTCGGCCAAATTTGACCCCGGGCACACTCCATTGACTTCTTGTAATCCTCAGAATCGTTATCACCCCTTGTGGTCCGTAACTTCATCTTTAGATAACTTATATGACATGCTCATGAATTTGGCGGTCACGGGTCAGTCCGAGTAGAGCATGATAACAACTTTCCAGATCCACCACTTCAAATTCTAAGTTTTACTCTGCAATTATCTCTTGTACGAATACGTCGACTCAGACTTTACCGATGGGCTCACATGAAAGCCCTGGCACTATCCCATGGAAAGTTGTCCTCGTGGACTGCAGCATATTCTGTGATATTCCGAGCTTATGCATGGTATCTTTGTACATGATGTTGATACTGCTTCCATTGTCGATGAGTACTTTTGAAAATTTCACATTGATGCTTGGTCCCACAAACGTCGGATCCAACAAAAGTGCATATGATCCTGGACTCGGCATTATTCTGGGGTGGTCTTTCAGGCTCTAGGTCACCTCCTGATCAGACCATGGCTGGTATCTTGGCACTGCCGGTATAACTGCATTCACCTCCATATGCCGGCGCTGCACACTCTGCTTGTCCTGCTGTTCTGTTGTGAACACACAATAAGACTGGTGATGTTCCCTGTAATCATTACGTCCAGTATTTGCCGGATTCATCCTTCCGCCCCGCGGTTCATTACTTGATGCACCGCATCCCTCCGATCCGAGTTATCGTACCTCGGGGGGGCGGTAGCATCGATTGTCGTATTTGCTCCGATTAATTGCGGCTTTCTTTGCTGCACCGATGGGGAGCTGAACTCCTGCTGGGTTCCCCATCGCATTTTTCATCCAGGTGCATTGCCGGGTCGTATGGTTGGCTGGCCTGGATGGGTTTGACGTGTGAAATTTGCATGGCTGATCTAACATGGATTCGAACGTATACTTCGGCCTCTCTTGCCATTGCTTCTTTTGCTCTAGGGTCCATTGCCTCTTTCCCTCATTTCTTGATGTCCACTATTGAGGTCCATTTTTCTGTCGTTGAGTTGCTCCGTGACTCCGATCTTTGCTACAGCCGCCACCGGGCCGAATTATATCTATAATCCGCCTCTCTCTTCTTCTTCCTCTGAAATCACGCCTGATGACCCGCCAATTCTCTCGCGTCGGTCTGTTGCTCACGATGATCTGCCGACATTAACTCCGGTTGGGTTGGGTCACCCAATGCATAGGAGTCTGCTATTCGATAGTTTACGCCAGTGGTTGGCATATCTCTTTGCGGCTTCACAACACGCTGGCATAACGGCAGCCTTTGCGAACCAAGCGATTGCTTGCGATTCGATAACTCCCTCACATGAGTTTCTCAGTTACACCATCGTGTTAAAACTCTCTATACGTTTCATTCGCCTCGCTTGCACATGGCTAGCTGTTGTGGTCTATTTGGTCTCTTGTATGTCTGCCGGTAAAGTTGCTAACGAATATTTCTTCAAATCTAACCAGCTGATACCGCCACCGGTTGATTATTCAACCATACCCTGGCTGGTCCTTCCAACATCTGTGGGACATACCGCCTTTATCTTAGGTTGCCACCCGCTATCTTCACAGCGGTGGCATAATAAATCAACCAGTCTTGTGGCTTGGTACTTCCATTGTACGTTTTTGTGCCTCTTGCCAACTAAAAATTCGGCACTGGTGGTTCGCCCATGATCCGTGGTCCAAAACATGTCGGACCTGGTGGACCTTGCTCTTCCAACAGCTCGGACCGGTATAACCGATCCAACTTTACTCTTGCATCATTTGCTAGCAAATCTCTGTACAGGATTCTATCCTGCATCCCATAGTGATTGTTTCCACCCTGGTTTGCGTATTCTACCTCGGAATATCCATCATTATACCTTTCATTCATCTGATTGTGGCGAGCTGGCCTCACTTCTATTTCCTGCCGAGGCTCATGTCTTGGTTGCGGGTTGGGCGGCACTTCTCTCCTTACTTCGGCCGGGGTTTGGTTTTCATGATTGTCTCTTGCAGGTTCTCTCCTGCCGAGCTCCCCATTACCTCGGTCGCCGCCATCCTTTTCCATACGGCCGTGGTTTCTATCCCCACTATTACCTCGGCTTGCATTGCCTCTGTTCTCATTTGCCTTTCCAGTTATTGCCGGGTCATATGGAACAATTTGCTTGTTCCTCTTCCCTGAGGTTACTGCTTTCTCTTTTCTAGCGTTGTTTCCGGGTGAAGATGCCGCTGCCGCAGATAAAGCAGGTGCTGCCCCTACCGAATGAACCATCCGTGAAGCCCCTGGTCTTGCCGGGTTAGCTCTGAGCATTTCCTCATTTTGCTGGTTCGCGATGCGCACCAGCTCATTCACTCTTTCTTGTTGTTTCTGCCGAGCTTCACCTGTTAACCCCTCTAATTCCAATGCTGCGGCATTTGCCGCCTCGTGTTTTTTCCGGTCTTGTACCTCGGCAAACCCAAATCACCTGACTCGGCTCTGTGAGCTTCATGCTCTTTGTTAATGTCATTCATGAGGTTCTTCCCTCTTAATCTTAGTTCATCCACCCGTTCGGGTGCGATATCAAGCTTATTAGCTTTTGCATATTCTCTCAGGGTCCTGTTCAAGGATTCCCGCAGGGCTGATACTTTTTTGGCCTCTACCAGCACCTTTTGCCTGGTTTCCTCTAACTCTGCCTGAGCATTTGCCGGATCAAGTATCGGCGCTACAGGTGTGGTTAAGTTTTCTATAGTTGCCTGAAGAATGTTCTCTGGTCTCTCCAGAGGTGGCCCTCTCACTCTTGGTGCCTTCGGGGTGGTGTCATGCAGCTCGGCCGGGTTTGTCACTGGCGGAATTACCTCGGCGGTTTGTAGTGTGATCTGCTTGGGCGGACCATGCGCTGCGGGGTTCTCTGCTGACCGGCTACGTCTGCTCCCGCTTGAGCTCCTGCGACCATCACCTCGACGCTGCACGCAAGATGCTCTCTCTGATGGACAGCTCGCCGAGGTGGTTCTCTGCAACAACAACTGGTGAGGATAAATGTCGGTGATGTCGACGCCGACGAGACCCATGCTCGCCAGCCGATGAAGATCCCGTTGGCTGGGGTTCCCACGAAGCTTCTGCATTGTCTCCGACGTAGTCGCGAGACCAAATCTGGACCAAGCCGTAAACAACGCGCCACTTTGTGTTGATGAAGTTTCCGTCCGGATCACAACTCCAGCTAGCACCGCTGGCCCCACGATGGCGCCAACTGCGTGGTGGTGGCACGGCGGATGCCATGGGTAGGCTAAAGTTCGGGCCAATGGATGCTAGTGGGATCAGGGAGGAAGATGCAACTGTTTCTACACTCAAGCTGCCAAAGTGATGAACTTTATTTCTCTCTTAGTGGATTACAAATGCTCCTTGAGCTGTATGCAGACAAGAAGAATCTCCCAGCCTAACGGTGCTCAAAGAGTCGATGCCTCCTTAGGGTCCAAACCTCTCCTTATAAAGGGTGCCTTGGGTGCCCTTAGGGTTGACGAGGCAAGCATATTCGTGGAATATGCTTGTCCCAATTAGTAGTTCGGCCCTCCTTTCCTGTCGCCCTTCTAATGACGGCAAGGTTCCTGGTCCCTCCTGCATGCCTCGGGCTCCAGGACTGCCACCTCCGTGACCTCCTTCGCCCCTCCGACGCTGCATCCTTGTCTCTTGTGCTTGGCCTGTTCGATTCCTTCTATCCTGCACCTATAGTTTGACCTTGGGCTTCTCCTTCTCCTGCAAGCTTAGTATAACTCGGCCCTACTTGTGTTACTGCCTGTTCCTCACCGCTGAAGATCATTTGGGTAACCCGGCCGATTCTCTCATTAACTCGGCCGGGTAACCACTTGATACATATACGTGGGCTTCTTGCCTCCGTTCATCAGCCGACATATACATGATTCGGCCGACCTAGGCCGTAACTCAGAAACCAGACGGGGACAGTACCTCTGTCTTTCCCCGTCTCTGACCTACCCGAGGTTAACCCCCCGACATCGACGGGGGCGGCGAGTAGCGGTGCTGCGAGTAGCACCTTCTTGAGGTCGCAGAGTGCGTCGTCTGCCTCCTTGTACCACTGGAAGGTGGGGTTCTTCCGCATCTGGCGGTATAGGGGCATCGCCTTTTCGCCCAATCGAGGGATGAAGCGGCTGAGAGCCGCGACTCGCCCGGCCAGCTTCTGGACGTCGCACAGGCACTCGGGTTTGCCGAGTCGAGCGATTGTGTCGATCTTGGTGGGGTTCGCCTCGATCCCACGCTTGGAGACGACGTACCCCAGTAGTTGCCCTGCTGGTACACCGAAGGTGCATTTGCCTGGGTTTAGCTTTATCTTGTATTTCCTTAGGTTGGCGAATGTTTCCGCCAGGTCGGCGAGTAGATCGCCCTGGCGAGCGGACTTCACTACCACGTCGTCGATGTAGACGTGGATATTGCGGCCAATTTGGCTCGCAAGGCATTCCTGCATGCACCGCTGGTAGGTCGCCCCGGCGTTCTTGAGGCCGAAGGTCATGGCGGTGTAGCGAAGGCTCGAATGGCATGATGAACGCCGTTTTTTCGTCCTCGACAGCCATTTTGATCTGGTTGTACCCGGAGTAGGCGTCGAGAAACACAGCGACTCGAACCCGCGGTGGAATCGATTATTTGGTCGATCCGGAGGACGAATTGCTCCTTCGGCAAAGGCCGCTTAAGTTTGTGTAGTCGATACACATCCTCTAGGTCCCATTTTCTTCTCGACCAGACTGGGTTTGCCACCACTTGGAGTATTTTATTGGCGGATGAAGCTGCAGCGATTAGACGCTGCACCTCCTCGATGATGGCTCGGCGACGCTCTTCATTGAAGGGCGCGACCGCTTGATGTGTCGCACTTTGGGGTCGGCGTTGAGTTTGTGCTCAGCGAGTTCCCTAGGGACACCAGGCATGTCAGAGGGCTTCCATGCGAAGATGTCCCTGTTCTGACGGAGGAACTCGATGAGCGCGCCTTCCTGTGCTGGGCTCATGCCCGTCCCGATCGTCACCATCTAGCTGGAGTCGCCTGGGACCAGCTCGACGGTGCGGGTGTGCATCATCGCCTCGAAGGCTAAGGTGTGTTGGCGCCCTCCGAATTGGGCTTCTTCAGTATGGTGGGGTCGTCGTTGTTGACCCCGCTCGCGTATTTGGCGAGCTCGTCGGCGTGGTTGGTCTCGGCCGCGATGACGGCGTCGGCGAGCTCGGCTCCTTTGGCCTCGCACTCGGCGGCCATATCGGGGTCGCCGTTGATGGTGATGACGCCGCGCGTCCTAGGGAGCTTCATCGCGTTGTACGCGTAGTGGGGGCGCTGCCAAGAACTTGGCGAACGCCTGGCGCCCCAGGACGTAGTGGTAGGGGCTGTCGAAGGGTACCAGCTTGAAGACGATCCGCTCGGTGCGGAATTTTGCTGGTGTGCCGAAGGTGACTGGCAGCGTGACCTTGCCGATCGGGTACGCCTTTCGAACGGGAACGATGCCGTGGAACGTGGTGTAGGTCGTTTCGACCATCGACTGCGGGAGCCGCAGTCGCCTGAAGGTGTCCAGGTACAGGATGTTGATGGAGCTGCCGCCGTCCATCAATGTCTTGGGGAGCCAATAGTCTCCCACCTTTGGCTTGACCACCAGGGCAACTCGGCCTGGGTACTCGATGTGTGGCGAGTGGTCCTGGCGGCTCCAGGTGATGGGCTGCTCCGACCACTTGAGGAACTGGGGAACGTCCACCTGGGCCACCGCGTTGACAGCGACGGCACGGGCGATGACCTTCTTCTCGCGCTTCGTGTTGAAGCCTGTGAAGGTGTGGAGCGAGCCGGCCACATTGCCGAATTTTCCGCCGTTTGGCGGGTTATTGTCGGGGTCCTCCCGCGCTCTCCGTGCCTTCTCAATCTCCTTGAGAGAGTGGCAGTTGGCGGTCGTGTGCGTGGCGGGCTTCCCTTCCCTGCTGTGAAACGCACAAGGTTGGTTAAGGAGGGCCGCGGGGTCGAACCTTGGTTTCGCCTTGTAATTGTCGCCGTCGCGGCGGAAGCTCTCGGGCTCGCGCTGCGCGTGCCCAGCGTTGGCGACGAAGTCGACTCGCCCATCACTGCGGCGCTTGCCGATGAGGCGAGTGTTGCTGTAGTGTAGATCGGACCGTTGTCCGTTGTCGGTGCCGTTTGTGCGGCGTTGACTGCCCGACTCGTCGTCGGTTTCCTGGTTTGGGTCTTTCTCCGCGTATCTCTTGGCGATCTCGAGGAGATCCGGTATGTTGTCGAGTGTGCGGGAATGTCGTTTGAGCTTGGCGACCAGGGGCTCGTAGCGGCACGAGGTCTTGAAGCAGTGGATCACGGTGTCCGGGTGGATGCCGACCGCGTTGTATCACAGTTCTTGCCACCGCTGGACCCATCTGCGGGTCGACTCGCGGGGTCCTTGGATGCATCGTTCTAGGTCCTCGATGGTGGTGGCGCGGGTGTAGGAGCACTCGAAGTGCCTGACAAAGGCATCGCGCATCTCTTCCCAAGAGTCAATGCTATCCGGGGGGAGAGTGTTGATCCACTGCCTGCACGTTCCCTCCATCATCAGGGGGAGGTAACAGGCGGCTAGCAGGTCGGTGTGGCCAGCGATCCCCATCGCCATGAGGTAGGTGTCCAGCCACAAGGAGGGGTCGTACGAAGGGTCGTACTTCTCTATTTCCTTCGGAGCTTTGAAGTTTGCCGGGTATTTTTCGCCTCGGATCATCGGTCCGAAGCACCTGGGCCCCAGTCGGCTTAGCGACCCCATCGGCTCGCCGTCGCGGCGATTGGTTAGGGTGTGTTGTAGGTCGCCGGGCTGGCGTGCGCACCAGCTTTGGTTGTTGATGATGTGGGTGCGGGCGTCGACGGTCTGAACGTTGGCGGCGACGAAGTTGGTCGCTGGCCTGGGGTCGTTGGTGGAGAGTGTCGCGTTCGTTGGTCGCTGGTCTGGGGTCGTTGGTCGCTGGCCTGGGGTCGTTGGTCGCTGGCCTGGGGTCGTTGGTGGACGTACTGGATCTGTAGGGCGCCGTCACCGGTGGCCGTGATGTTGTCGGCCACTGCTCAGCCTGCCACGAGGTTGTCCATCGGGGTGGAGAACAGTGGTAGGCCGTTCGCGTCTCGCTCCCGTGAGGAGACCACGATCCGCGGCTGGTCCCTGGGGGGTGTGCGGTTGGGTGGAGGTGGGGCGCCGTTCGCCGTCGACCCTGGTGGGGGCCGGGCGCTTCCTCCGGGTGGCGCGTTCTCGCAGATCGCGCGCTCAGCCACGCGGGCCGGGTCGTTTTCATCGTCGAAGCTCAGGGCGCGCCCCTGGACGGTGGGGTTCAGGCGCAACCTGATTCGCTGCTGGTGGTACCGTGACAGCTCCTGCGCCGTCACCTGCTCGAGGCGAAATTTTTCGTGCTCGGCTTGCTCCTTGCGGACTGCCTCCGCCAGCTTCAGGCGGAGCTCCTCGACCTCCGTTGCCGTGGCGTTAGGAGGGATCGGGGTGGAGAAGGGATCCTCCGGCGGATTGGTGCCAGTCGCCATGTAGGTCGCGGCGTGGCGACCGGTCCCGTCGCGAAGATCGGCGGAGTTTTCCGACCCGGAGTCTCCCACGTTGGAGACCTGGGTGATGGAACCCGCGGGTGAAGCCACGGTGATGGATCCGGCGAGTGATGCTGGGGTCGCCGAGTCTGCGTCGTCGTTGAGGGCCGCGTCTTCCGTGACCGCGGTGTTTTCAGCCACGTCGCTGTGGGCCGAGTTGTACTCGGAGGCGAGGCGATGGATCGTGTGGACCTGGCTCTCGGAGAGCCGGTCGCGTGGCGGCGACTCGTGGATGCGAGCCGAGTCCTCCGAGACGATGACGCCGGTGAAGCCGACGAAGAGACTGATCGTGCCGACGGGCAAGATCATGTTGTGCGTGACGGGTCGCGCCGCCGGGACGTAGCTGCTCGGCAAGATCTGGAGCATCTCGCCGATCGCTATCATTCGGCCGGTGGCAACCGACTCGTTAATGGGCAGATTGGATCTCGCTGCAGAACACCGGCCAAACTGGCCAGGCCCCACGGTGGGCGCCACTGTCGTGGGAATGACCACGGCAGATGCTGCAATCGGCAGCGAGTAGTGGAACTAAGGGCAAGGGCGGCCAGCCATCTGCGGTGCGAGATGAGGGCGGAGGCACAGGGTTTTACCCAGGTTCGGCCCCTCGGAGGGTAAAGACCTACTCCTGCTAGATTGTATTACGATGGAGGTAAAATGGGGCGAGCTCGACGGCTAGGCGGCGAGTCGCTTGGGTGGATGATGGAACGTACGTTTACACGCCCTGTAGGGAGGTTTATATAGACTCACCCTCCCCTAGGGTTCACATATCTCAACCGAATCAGTTAAGGTTTCGGTACTCGTTTAACCTAATCCGACTGGGCCTATCTACTCTCTTGGGCCTTCAGCTTCCAGTCGCTTGGATCCGCGCCAAGCCTTGATCTAGTCGCCGTCTTGCAGGCCCACTTGCCAGTTCCTGGGCCAGTCGGAAACGTCCTGCTGGGTATACCCCGGTAGGCATATCCCCATCAGGAGTCGAAATCTATTTCGACGTTCCCTAAGATGGTGGACAACTCCGAGGATGACAACTCGAGCTCCCTATTTCCAAGGGATCGCTCAGTTGTTGTTCAGACGAAGCAAATAAAACATTCAGAGTCTTCGGGTGACCATGTAAGTAATCTTGGTTTTTCTCGTGGGGGAGCCTCCAAGCCCTTTATTCATCATGTGTGTTTCTTCCCTTGCAGCCCTTTGTCCGCGATGCCAATCACCTGGTTTAGCAGCACCTTGCTCTCGAAGGCAAGCTTAAGCAGCTCCAAGGTTTGTAAGTTTCTTCTGCCTGATTTCACGGCCTATCTATGTATTCTGAATTCTCCTTTATCTAAAATCTCAGATGAAAACAATGAAGCTCTCTGCAAGCTGAATGCACTCTAGAAGAGTCTCGTCCAGGCGGAGACCAAATCAAATAATGCTTGATACGTCGGAAACGTATCTATAATTTTTGATATTCCATTCTTGTTTAGTATCTACTTTGCTTTGCTTTGTCCAAACTTTGAAGTGCTCTTTATATGTTTCCTGGTACTAACCTATTAACAAGTTGCCATAGTGCTAGTTGCCTATTTTCTGCTGTTTTTGGTTCCAGAAAATCTAGTAAGGAAATATTCTCGGAATAGGACGGGACAAAAGCCAAAGTCAATATTTGATTGAGGAGAACACAGATTACAGATGAGAGAAGGAGGGGATCCATAGGACGGTTCCACCCCCAGGAGCGAGGCCACCCTAGGTCGCCCCTGGGCAGGGTGTGGGCCCCCTGGCCGCCTCCCAGCCTCGCCTCTTAGCCTATAATAATCCCTCGATACCTAAACCCTAAACACCCGATCAATATTTCATGAAACCGTATGTAGCCTCCGCCACCATCGTCCCTAGATCGAGGGGATCTGAAGCTCTTCCCAGCACCCTGCCGGAGGGGAGATCATCCCATAGGCCTTCTTCTGCATCATGCCTTCCTCCGGTATGAAGCGTGAGTAGTTCCACCTTGGACTACGGGTCCATTTGGTAGCTAGATGGTTATATCTCCTCCTTGTGCTTTCATGTATAGATCTTGTGAGCGCCGTTCATGATCAAGATCTCATCTATTTTTAACCATGCATGTTGTGTTTACGGGGATCCGTTGGATATTGAGATTACTATGTTAGATTGATTAATGGTTTTGTCTATTTGATTCTATCATGTCTGTGTTGTTTGTGATTTTGCATGCTCTCTGTTGTTACTAGCTATCTTGGCCAAGTAGTTGCTAGTGACTCCAATAGGGGGTATTTATGCTCGATAGTGGGTTCATGCCTCTATTTAATCAAGGGAAGTAACAGAAATCTCTAAGGTTGTAGATGTGCTATTTCCACTAGGGAGAAAAAACGGTCTCTTGTTCATGGAACAAGTGGATTGTTTAACTTACACACTTTGGTTAAAGCAGTTGTCTGTTGCTTGCAACTTAATACTGGAGGGGGTTCGGATGATAACCCAAAGGTGGACTTCTAGTCATCGATGCAGTTGGATGTCGGTCTATGTATCTTGGTTTATTGCCCAATCGAATATCATAGGATCTTTATGTCTAGTATTGCATTGTTATGCCTTGCTCAGTCCTGTCAATTTCCCTGCTATAATTTGTTTACTCAGCATGCCATGTTTGTTTTATCTAAGGAGAACACCTCTAGTGAACTATGTACTCCAGTACAATCTTTACCATTGATACATCTTCCACTATTATTGTTTACTGGCTGCAAACCACCATTGACTTCCACACCATACAATTAATCCTTTGTTACAGCAACCAGTGAGATTGACAACCTCACTGTTAGTTGGGGCAAAGTCTTGAGTTTGTGTTGTGCAGGTTTCCATGTTGCTTGCAACACCTTTGAGACATTTCCTTCCTCCTACTGGTTCGACAATCTTGGTTTCTTACTGAGGGAAGACTTGTTGTTGTGCTGCATCACACGTTTCTCTTGGGGTTTCCCGATGAAGCGCTCTCGCGTTGACGCAGCGCCATCAAGATTTTCTGGCGTCGTTCCCGAGGAGGCTAAGGACGTCTTCACAAGGGGAGTCCTCCACAACCTTTCTCTTTACTTTGTTTTTAGTTTGCTTAGTTTCTTTTGCTTGGTTTTGTTTGCCTCTTTTTTATCAAAAACACAAAAAAATAGTTTAGTTTGGCCTGCTTTCTCTTATAAAAAACACAACAAAATAGTCCATGCCCTAGTTGCTACCATGTCTGGTTATGGTCCAATCTCTGTGACTGTCACATCCCAAAATTTTCCAAATTTTGAAATGTGAAAAATAAATAAACAAAATAAATAATTGTTGAAATTTTAGGGTGAGAAGAAACTTTTTGATTCCAAATGGAAACATCAAAACCTATTTTTATCCAATAGAATTCTAAAGAGATTTAAAAAGATAAATAAATAATAAAGTTATAATAGTTGGAATCACTATTTTTGGATCTTTAAATAAAAAGATATGGTTTTGTTAAGCAAAGATGGAATTATTAAATAAGGACTATTTTAAAGAGCCAAATTAAATCTTGGCCAAGCAAATGAATTAAAATGTTTGATAAAAATAGTATAGGTTTATTTAAATAAAACCATGAGGTTTTGTTTTTATCCAATTTTATTTGAGTAAAGGCTTTTCCCATTTTAAAATAAACATTAAAACTTGTTAAAGTATTTTTAAATAAAAATTTCAAGTGTTTTAGTTTTTCAATAAAACCTACTGAAAAGGTTTTGGTAAAAATTAGAAAGTCAAATAGAGTTTTTAAACATATTTTAAATCCTATTTGAAATAAAAGACTAAGGTGTATTTATTTAATTATTAATGGATCCTAAAAGAATAAAAGAATTATTTTATTTTGGACTTTGGAATATGTTATTAAACAGAATTAAAATCTACCCAAATTTTGGTGGTGGTTTGATTTGATTTGGAGTTTGAATTGTTTGAAATAAAATCAAAACAAAAATTCAAAATAGAAAAAGAAAAAGCATTCAGTATAAAAAAAAGTGAAACAAAATTGACCCAGCCCTCAAACCCACTCATGACCCATCTTCCCTCCCCGTGAATCGTTTTCTCACGCGCCGCCTCACCCGCGAAGTCACCGACGACTGGACCCCACGCTCCTTCCCTCTCTCTCGCTGATGAACGGGACCCACTCGCCTGTTCATCGTTTTCACCCGTGCCGGCCGTTTTTCCCCTTCGCTCATCGCCGTTTCTGCCGCTATAAATTCGCGTCAATGCACGAGTTATTGTCAACAGCAATGACGCGCCCTTATACGCCCATTCCTCCTCTCTCATTTCCCCCAAGTAGCACTCCCTCTCTGCCCCCAGGTTGCGAGAATCGCCTGCTCGAACCCTCTCTGCTCCGACGAGGTTCTCTGACCAATTCCGGCGCCGTCCAGCCACCCCTCGCCTCCCATTGCACGCAAGCTTACTCGCCAGCAGCAGGCACATCCACCAGTACCTCCAACTCGGCCGCGCTCGTTCCAGAACATCGACAACGTCTCCAATCGTGCGCCACCGACGACCACGCAACTCCGGCGACCTTTTCCTCGGTAACTCCGACCTCGCCTCTCCATATCGATGATGCTCCCGTGATCTACTCACTCGGCCGCGTCTAACGACCCCTTCCGTTTGCCTCGGCATGACCTGTAGCCTCGCCCCCGTCGACGACCAGAGGAACCCGACGCAGACAAGAACTCCGGCGAGCAATCCACTCCGTCCCTGAGCTCCCCCTGCCTCCTCGTGAAAAAGTTGACCATCAGCACGTCAAGGCGAACATGGTGAACCCCCTCCCATTCTTGATCGCGTCATGCATCATCGGAAACGACCACGCCAGGGCGCCGCCGCCAGCGCCGCTCGATTTAGGTCAAGTTGTTTTGCACCGTTAGATCTCCATCTGGCGGCTTAGATAGAATCATTAAACGAAGAGGTACGAATGTCTCTGTGCCGCACGATCTGTTTAGATCCAACGCACCAGAGAGGCTGATCCAACCAAAGCGTTATCGCCCAATGAGGTTAAGACACGTGCCAGACTCAGGATTAAAAATAGAAAATTGATCTATTAGAATTGCAAACTTGTAAAATTCATAACTTTAATTGTGCACGTCCAAATTTTGCAAATGTTATATCAATGGAATCAGCAGAACAAGTACTTTGCAACCATGCACTTGGTTTAATGTTTTGCTTCTGGAAAATTGGTTGAATTTGCAGAAACATGTGTAGGCATAATTTGAATATAAAAATTGTTCTAGATATATTTTTAAGGTGAAATCTTTGAAAAATGGTTTGTTTTGAACCTACTGATCATAGGAACCAACTTATGGATTTCAAAATGTATTTTGTGAAGTTAAGGAATAAATATTTTAATTAGAGCATTTCTAGTCAAATAAAAATATTGTTTATGGTTTAGAAATTAATTTTGAGTAAAATCTTTGGGAAATGATTTTAATTAAACTCTCTGACCCTAAACACCAAGTTTTGAGAATTAAAATATATTTGATGAACCATATGAAGTTATTACTTTGCTAAAAGATATTTTCAACAACATAAAATATCACCTTAGCATAATATTTGGTTTATGAGATGAAACCTTTTGCAAATGGTTTTACCACTTTAGTAAATGACCATTTTGAGCTTTAAAATGTTTAGAGCCTAGTAGAAACCACTTTTCTAAATAAAACTATTTTTTTTGCATGCATTGCATTGTTTCTATTATTTTATGTGTGATAAATGGTTTGAATGCTAGTTGAATTTGTGTTTGCTTGATTGAATTGTAGTGAAATTAGAAGAGTGTGATATTTGCAAGATCAGGAAGTGAACCAACATTCTCTACTAAAAAGGCAAGTAACACTATCATCCATGTCCTACTATTTTCATTACACTTAGTGGATTTTTGTAACATGCATGATAAGGACTACTATATTTTATGCTATGCTAAATCCTAATAGGATACCCTTATATATCCCTTAGAGAAAACATTGTAGTTGTAGTAAGCTTAGCCCTGCTATATAATTGGGACGGGATACATGATATGTTTATATGAAGTGTTGGAAAGATATATGTTTTATATAATAAAACAAGTACTCAATGAACCACATGGGTGGAAAAGGATACTCAAGTTTTGGACAAGGTGGCAACAAAGGGAACCATGTTTATATGGCTATCTTTTTGTATGTGCACTAGAAGGAAAACACCCAGGAACTTAGAGATTGAACATGTTTCTCGTACAGTGGCTTCCGCGTACAGCCACATGCTAAATGTTCTCTGGCTTAGTCAACTACATAGTGGAAGACCCATGCATTGGCATCTTCAGGTTAACTAGAATTGTGTATGGGAAATTTATCCCTACATTGGTGCCTGGTTGACAAGCTAGCATTGTGTATTGGGAGGATTCCTATGGAAAGACTTTGTCACATTCTCGATCTGCCAGTACTCCATTTTTGGTGAGTACTTATCCAGCGGCCACTGGTGGCATCAAGACGAGATTGTGTCATGTGGGTGAAGTGTACAACTTCTGCAGAAGATCAAATTCTAAGTACTTAGCCGTGTCCCCGGTTATGGACAATACTGAGCAACTAAGGCCTGAAGCTATGGAAGATCTCGACATTCCAATTTCTCAAAGTAAAACTTGATGGTGACAACAAGGGATTTGAAGCACTTGGAGTTTTCCAAGGAGTTCAGAAAGATTTGACAAAAAGATCAAAACTATTTTGAAAAGATAGGACAAAACTATATTTCTTTCTGCAAATGAGCCTAAACCCTACTTAGCCAAATATGCATGTATTGATAGGATCCACTTATTTCTACATAGTAGTGAAACTTGCCAATATAATTCAAATGTATTGACCCTTGTGGATGCAATTTATTATGTTACAAGTTTGTTTGATGTTAGTGAAGTGTATTGAATAGGATTACAAGTCTACAACCAACATGATTGCCTGTGGCATTTTGAAGATGAAGGACTCCATGCTTTATAGATATTCTGCTGCATTGTAATGTGATAGCCAAATGAGCTATGTAAGATGTAATGAATTATTTTATTCCTGGTTATAAAGTTGTATTATGACCTTTGTTTCTTGATATTACATCTTAACTATGGATGCTAGCTATTGATCCAGGGACTAGCATTGTAAACACAGGGATCTCTACCTTATTAAAGGTTGGGAACCTTACAGTGACACCTATGGAAAAGATCTTTACTTTGAAGCAAAAAAGTGAAGTGAGTTTCAAAGAAGCTTGGTCTAGAATCTCTACTTTAGAAAGGGAAAGTGAGCCTAAGATGAGTCTTAGCTTGGTTATTAATAGTTTCTACCACGGTATTGCTCTTTGTTATAGATATGCTTTGGATTCTGTGGCTGAGAAAGATATTTTTCGATGTATTGAGGATGAAGCTTTTGATGCCATAAAGAAATTGATTATAATTTATAATATGACTGGCAAGTCTGATTCCTCTTTCATAGACATTTTTGCTAGGTTGAACACTCTTGAGTCCAGTACTGCTTCTTTGAACAGTTGCTATCACACACTTAGGGAGTGTCATGATTATGTTCCAATAAATTATGAGCCTTCAAAGTGGTTTCCCATAATCAAAGTCTCTATAAATATTGCAACTTTTGATGCTCGCTGTGATATCAAATCTGAATTTTTCCTTATGCCTAAAGATATTTATGAGTCTTTGAGTCTTTGGGGACTTTCTAAAGGAGGAGAAGGGATATCTCTTACCAATAATGCAAATTTATTACCCATTGGAATAGCTGAAGGTGTGTTTACAAAAATCTCAGGGAAAATGGTGTCTACTGATTATCTTGTTATTGAATGTGTAGGCAAAGGACAGATTACACTCGGAAGATCCCTGCTGAAACACCTTGGAGCAATAATAGATGTGGGAAAGGGAATTATGTATTTTGCTCCTCCAGTAAGCAATCATATTTTCCCTAAATAGAAGAATAAAGGTAAGAAAGGCAGGAGCAAGAGAGTTGATGTTCATGCTTCTTCATTTGAAAATACTTGATTTCTTGCTTCTTGTGCCTAACTTAAAGGCGTTAAAGAAAATTACTTGTTGGGAGATAACCCAAGAGTTTTCTTGAGTATTGGAATTTATTAATTCAGTAATGACTTCTCCTTATCCTTTTTGTTTGCTTTTTGTGCCAATAATGACCTCTAATGAGAAAGAAGTAAGATTTGGGGAGTTGCTGTCCCAAAGAAGATTTCTGTCCTCCACGATAAAAATTTGTGAGGAGTCTCTGTAATCCGTATTGAGCTTAAAATTTACTAATAAATCTCCCAGTATGTTAGCTAACTTTCGTTAGTTCAACACTTTTTCATTTGAGCAACAGAAAATTTTCTAAAAAATCGGTTTTTACCTACTGGTCTGTTTTGACAAATTTCTGCCATTATTTGCATTTGCTTCTTACTGATTCCTTTTTTGGTTCTTTTGGGAAATTGAGCTTTTTGAAGGAGTTGCTACAGTAGATTGTGTTTTTAGTGAAATTTTTTTGCTGTTCTAAAGCTAAACCTAAGGGTCTATTATCTTTTGAATACACTAACGTTGCTAATGAAGATTGTGTGAAGTTTTGTATGAAGGAAAAATTTCTGGTGTAGAGAGAGAATGACGTAATGAGATGAAGAATGGACAAAATCTCAATCTTGGGGATGCCACCTGTAACACCCCGTCCACTGGGACCGAGGGGTGTCACTCCTGGTAGCTTAATCGGATATCTAGACTAACCCCAAAAACCAACACTTGTCTTCTCTGCGCACTTTGTCCTCACTCATGCACACCCGGTCGGTCACCCATCCTATAATTTCTCTAGGCCAAGCACGCTTAACCTTAGATTTCTTTTCGAATGAGCTTCCGGAAAAGAAGTTTCAACTTGTTGGTATGAGTATCCTATCAATCCTATTGGGTCATGTTCTTGGATCTCACACCACCCTAGTGTCACCCCAAGAAATATCCAAGAGGTACAAGAATCAAAGCTTGGGGATGCACAAGGCATCCCCTTCTTCATCAATAAAAATCTCAGGTCTTTCTAGACACTTCGTTTTTATTGTTTCATGCACTATTGTGTTTTTCTCGGAGCGTCTTAGTTTTCGTTTGCTTTTCTTAGTTTGTTTAGTATTCTTGAATAAAGTAGTTTGGACCCCCGTACTCTCTTTGTTGTTTCAAATAAGATGATTGGTGTTGGAAAGGAGTAGAAAGTTCTTGCTTGAAATAGTGCAAGAGGAGTTTGCTTTGACTGTGACTTAGACTTTAGCACGTCATGATAGGTATTGTTTTGACCTTATGCTTAGTGATTATTGTTGTAGCATGACTTGTTCCAAACAATTGGGATTTCTTAGTGTGTCTTGAAAGAATCATGCGTTGTTTTAGCATACAAAAGCATAGTGTTGTGGTATTCTCCTTTGATACTTTGTTTGGGTTTACTTGGCACATGATCACACCATGTTATGACTATGAACAAGTCACCATAGCCTCTATGATCATTTAGTCCTTGACTTGTAGTACCACTCTATGCTTTGATTAGTAATGTTTTGTCGCTCTGCATGATTATGGCCATTATTACTCTCTTACTTGGTTTCTCCCAGTCTTTTGCAAAGCCTCCACTTGTATGAGTAAGCTCTACTCATGCTTCCAACTTCCAAGAAACCAACTTATTCCAAAGTATCCACTATAAATTCCTATGCATGGTGTGTTACACCATTCCAAGTATATTCTTGTTTTTATCTATCTTCCAATTAAAAAATATTTTTTTATGTGAAAACTTAGTGATTAAAGCTCTCACAAACTTTATGGCACACTTTATATTTCTTGCCCCTAATAAACTTGAACCATTGTGTCATCTTTGTTGTATATGCTTGCATTTATACGTTGGAATTAGCAGAACCGTGTTGTCACGGAGAACGCTTTCAACATTGCACTTGTACTTTTTACACATTTGATATCATGCTCTTTTGTCTATGGATGTTTTTGGTGTGAAATAAAAGGGGAGCTTGTAAGTTCATGGAGTTATGTATTTTGTGTTAGAGAAACGCATGGGCCGCTAGCCTAAGCCATGCCTAATCATGGTGGAAACTTGCAGCATCACCATAGTGACATTTATGAAGCTTTCTTATTATAAAAAAGAGACTTATTGAGAAAAGAGGAAAGAGAGAAAAAAGCACCATAATCCCATGGTAAATAAGAAGATTGCTGAGATTCTCATTGTCTGCTTGCCTTGTCATTTTGGTTATGGGATAGCTCCTGTACCATGTGCAAGGGGTACCTGTTGGCGGTTCTATATGATACACATGTACTTACTATGACAAGAAATTATAGGTTACTAAAGTTGAGTAGCATGTGGTGCGGCGCTCATATTCAAGGGTCATGAGATTTCCAACTTATACTTTGTCAAGCATATACTCCATAGTTTGTTCACTTTCACCTTAATCACTGCAACATGCTTATGATAGGGGCAATGAGAGCTGAAAGATAAAAAGTACCATAATTTTTGGAAGCTCTTCTTGAGACTTGAAATCCCTGCTTCCCTTTATGAAAGGCCCTTCTTCCACTTTTATATTGAGTCTCCACCTTCTACTTTTAGGCACCAGTTAAGACAGCATAGTTGCCATTCTTAGTTCTATGTGCATTGACCCAAAACTTATTGATTGATGCATATTATTGATATTACTTGATCTTGTGCTATTTGTATCTAGTCACTCTTATGAACTTTGGAAGGTGTCCTATGCATCTAATTGCTATTCTATGAGGGACAAGCTGAATGTCACAATTCTATGTTTTCTGTATTTAAAACAAACAAACATTTTTCAATGCATGTTATTCATGATCTTTGTTTGTAGCCTTTCATGTTGCATGCATAGTTAATTTTTCTTATTGTTAGAACTCCATATTTCATGCTCATGTTTAGCGTTCTTTGATCCCAGCTTTCAATGCTTGCAAGCGGTTTGATCTTGGTCTTGATTGTGCATGTCACCTCAAAAATATTCTTTTATCACTTACCTACTCGAGGACGAGCAGGAGTTAAGCTTGGGGATGCTTGATACGTCGGAAACATATCTATATTTTTTTATGTTCCATGATTGTTTAGTATCTAATTTGCTTTGCTTTGTCCATACTTTGAAGTTCTCTTTATATGTTTTCTGATACTAACATATTAGCAAGTTGCCACAATGCCAGTTGCATGTTTTCTGCTGTTTTTGGTTCCAGACAAGCTAGTAAGGAAATATTCTCGGAATTGGATGGGACAAAAGCCAAAGTCAATATTTTATCGACGAGAACATGGAGTACAGACGAGAGACGGAGGGGAGCCATAGGGCGGCCACACCCCCAGGCGCGGGCCCACCCTAGGCCGCGCCTGGGCAGGGTGTGGGCCCCCTGTCCGCCTCCCAGCCTCGCCTCTTCGCCTATAAGAAGGCCCAAATGCCTAAACCCTAAGCACCCGATCAATATTCCACGAAACCGTTTATAGCCGCCGCCACCATCGTCCCTAGATCGGTGGGGGGATCCAATGCTCTTCCCGGCACCCTGCCGGAGGGGAGATCATCCCGGAGGCCTTCTTCTTCATCATGCCAGCCTCTGGTATGAAGCATGAGTAGTTCCACCTTGTACTACGGGTCCATGTAGTAACTAGATGGTTGTATATCCTCCTTGTGCTTTCATGTCTAGATCTTGTGAGCTCCGTTCATGATCAAGATCTCATATATTTGTAACCATGCATGTTGTGTTTGCGGGGATCCGATGGGTATTGAGATTACTATGTCAGATTAATTAATGGTTTTGTCTATTTGATTCTATCATGTTTGTGTTGTTTGTGATCTTGCATGCTCTCCGTTGTTAGTAGCTATCTTGGCCAAGTAATTGCTAGTGATTCCAAGAGGGGGTATTTATGCTAGATAGTGGGTTCATGCCTCTATTTAATCAAGGGAAGTGACAGAAATCTCTAAGGGAGAAAACAACGGTCACTTGTTCATGGAACAAGTGGATTGTTTACCTTACACACTTTGCTTAAAGTAGTTGTCTGTTGCTTGCAACTTAATACTGGAGGGAGTTCAGATGATAACCCAAAGGTGGACTTCTAGTCATCGGTGCAGTTGGATGGCGGTCTATGTATCTTGTTGTATTGCCCAATTGAATCTCATAGGATCTTTATGTCTAGTATTGCATGGTTATGCCTTGCTCAGTCTTGTCAATTTCCTGCTGTAATTTGTTTACCCAGCATATCATGTTTATTTATCTAAGGAGAACACCTCTAGTGAACTATGGACCCCGGTAGAATCTTTACCATTGATACATCTTCCACTGTTACTGTTTACTTGTTATAAACCACAATTACATTGCACACCATACATTTAATCCTTTGTTATAGCAACCAGTGAGATTGACAGCCTCACTGTTAGTTGGGGCAAAGTCTTGAGTTTGTGTTGTGCAGGTTTCCAAGTTGCTTGCAACACCTTTGAGACGTTTCCGTCCTCCTACTGGTTCGATAACCTTGGTTTCTTACTGTGGCAAGACTTGCTGTTGTGCTGCATCACACCTTCCTCTTGGGGTTTCCTGACGAAGCGCTCTCACATTGACGCAGCACCATCAATGTTGTAGAGGCCCTCCAGCGCCAGCAAAAGGAGGCCCAAGATCATGAGCAGCAGCTCGCGGCTGTTGTGGCGTCGCAGGAGAGGGCCATAGCTGAAAAGGTTTTGGCTGCTGCCAAAGAGATATCCGGTAGGCCACCATATTACTTTTTAGAGTATGATATTCTTAAGGTGCCGCTCCTTTTGTCTCATCCGAAGATTCCGTTGTTTCTTTTGTAGATGCTACTGGTGTTGCGTTTGACCGTAGCGTCCTGGAGCATGGCGATCCTTTGGGAGACACCACTACGGCGATCGAAGATCGCTGCACTTATGTTGTGGGGTGACTGGACAATGGCAAGGAGGTCCTCGCCCGCTTCTACAAGGAGGTCAACCCGAAGGGCGTCGCCCTGGACGACGTCCACTCACTCGCAGAAGATTTGGCGGGTGATGCTCCGATGAAGTCGAAAGCGCCGAAGAGGAGGTGATTCTCCGTCGACGAGGTATCGTAGATCGCTCCGGATGGAACCATCACGACCGCACGATCAGCATCCCCAGTTCCCATAGACGATGCCAATTGACGAGAGTTCGACTCGTCAATGCCCATTGTTATGGACTTGGGTTTTGGAGAAGATGGGGATGCTGGAGACCGCGAGACGGTCAACATACATGCAGCAAGGGAACATGAGGTTTACCCAGGTTCAGGCCCCCGAAGGGAAAACCCTACTCCTGCTTGTCTGTTCTTGATTACGGTGGAACCGAAGGTTACAAGGGATGCACATATGCGATCTGGCATGAGGTGTGTGTATGAGTTGGAGAGATCCTCCTCGTCATGTCCTCCTGGCCTTTATATAGATAGGACAGGTCTCGGGGGTAGGTAAAGTCGGTTAAAAGTTAGGGTTTCACCCTTGAATATTCTATCTACAGCTTGACCGTGTTCTCCAAGTAGTCGAGCTTCTACTGGGTTTGGGCTACCCGAAGCTTCCTTGGACAACAAGTCTTCATGTGGGCCTTCCCTAGGCTGGACCAGGTATACCAATGTGGGACACCCGTAGGGTATATCCATGTCGGAAAGTATGTGTTGAAGCGCATGGATCAAGAGTGGGATTTGTCCATCCAAATGACGGATAAATATACTCTGGGCCCTCTCGGTGGAATGTCATCCAATTGGCTTGCAAGCATGTGGCTAGGTCACAAGGAATGTCATATCATGGAACGGGTAAAGAGTACTTATGGGTAACGAGGTTGAACTAGGTATGGAGATACCGACGATCGAACCTCGGATAAGTAAAGTATCGCGCGACAAAGGGAATCAGTATCATATGTGAATAGTTCATTCAATCACGAAGTCATCGTGTGAATAGGTGGGAGCCATTATGGATCTCTAGATCCCGCTATTGGTTATTGACCGAAGAGGTGTCTCGATCATGTCTGCATAGTTTGTGAACCGTAGGGTGACACAGTTAAGGAATCAATGTTGTTTAAGTAGATATGAAATATGAGTTGGAGACCAAATGTTGTCCGTAGTATCAGATTGGATCGAGGACATCACGAGGGGATCCGGAATGGTCTGGAGAATAAGATTCATATAAGGAAAGTCATTTCCCGGGGTTCAGAAAAGTTTGCGGTATTTTGATCGGAAGCTTCTAGAATGTTCTAGAGGGGCCACCAGTGGGCCCACCACGCCGGGAGGGGCCACTTGGGATATAGCATGCCATGGGATCCCTAGGGCCAGCCGCACCAAGCCCAAGGGTCCAAACCAGCCGCCAAGAGGATTGGGGCAAAACCCTAATAAGGAAAGAAGGGGAAACTTGGGGGGCAAGTTTTCCCCTCTCCCTCTTGTGCCGCCGACTTGGGGAAGGATTCGGACAAGGGGTGGGAACCCTGGCCGCACCCCCTCTATATAAAGAGGGGTGGGGAGGGTGCACCTATGCCACCTTGACTCCAACCCTAGATGCCACCCTGCTCCCTCCTCCATCGTCCTGCTCTCGCTTAGGCGAAGCCCTGTAGGATTCTCTCCTCCTCCACCACCACCACCACGCCATCGTGGTGCTGGGATTCCGAGGGGATCTACTACCTCCGCTGCCCACTAGAACAGGGAGAGGATGGTCTTCATCGACTCCGTGCATGTGACCGAGTGCGGAAGCACTGCCGGAATGCGGCGCCGGAAGGATCGTCTACACGATCTTGATATCGGCAAGTGATCGACTACATCAACCATGATATCCGAGCTCATTAACGCTTTGGATCTACGAGGGTTAGTTCTATTCAATCTTTTTGAACCGATCTTGTGTATTAGATCTTGGCTTTTCCATAGATTGGATCTTGGTTTTATGGTATCTTGCGATAGAAATTTATATTTTCCATGCAAAAAACCTACAAGGAGGTCTACTTACGCAACCTCGGAGGGATCCAAGCCCGGGAGTCGTTGTTTTGCACAGTATGACTATGGCAACTCAGTGGGGCTATTGAAGCTTCCAGGACATCATGCGAGGACCTGGACAAGGGGTGACGTGCAAGGAGCTTCACGACTTTGAGGTCGGACGGGTACGACTACATCAACCACGCTTCTGCATGAGCATAACACTCTCTCGATCTTCAAGGGTATGTTATTTCTATCTTCCTCGTTACTGAATTAGTAGTCGATAGATCTTGGGCAATTAGGGTTTCCTGCATAGTAATTTTTTTGATTTTCTGCACCGGAACCCCATCAGTGGTATCAGAGCCTGATCTATGTGTAGTATGCTAGTACGGATTAGAAACATGTAGAATTATGGGCATTTATACTCTAGTTGTTATCTTCCCACGTGTATTTGTTTATATTGCAGTACTGTGAGATGAAGCGGCCCACACCGACCTTACGCATACTCTTATGCGAGACTGGTTTCACGCTCGACATATGGCTTGTACCGTATAAGTGGCTCGCGGGTGTCTTTCTCTCTCACAGTAGTTGATATAGCATCTACAATGAAAGGCCTGAAAGGGGTGTAGTATAAACAACTATTGAATCCATTTTGTGATTAAAACTTCATAGGTAGAAGTGTTCTATTGCGAAAGCCTTAACAACCGCGTAAAATCTGCAATAGATAAACTAGAGGCGTCTAACTTTATGTAGTAAGGAGGGCTTTGTGATGTGATATGGTTACATGCATGAATAAGGTAAGGTATTTTACTATTCCTATTGCTAAGTAGTATAGTAATAGTAATCATGATGATGAACGACAAGACCAGTGGCATCATGGAGTTGGCGCACAATTGGAGGCCTGATGGATATCATGTTGGAGCACATGATGGAGATCATGGAGCGCGAAGATAACCATGTCACATCACATTTTGATTATATATGATTTAATCTTTGTGTGCATATTGTTTGAGTGCTAGTATAGATACACAACGGTAGCATTTAAATAGGATGATCACTAAACTAATTCTAATGATAGTTTTCCCTAGTGTGTGCTCCACCAAGAAATTTCTCTCATATGAGGCAAGCCATGATAATCTGGTGTCATACATATCTACGTTCGCATACAGTGGGTGTAAGCAACGTTTCACTACAATACACACGACTTAGAATTGGCAAGCCTAGCATGTGCAGACATGGCCTCAGAACACAAGAGATCAAAAGATCGAGCATGAGTCACATGGATGACGTGATTGACATTGGTGAATGTCTACCCTGGTAGCCGCATCAAAGGCCATGACGATCGGGGATGATGTGGTGTAAAGGGATCATGTAATCACTTAAACTATCTTTAGGGATGAATTTTAAGTGGGAGCCGTTTATTAATATGATTACAAATTAGACTCCTAATTATGAACTTAGTCTTAGTCCTTTTGCAAATATCTTGTATACAATTGGCATCCCCTTAGTTCGTGACTCCTTTGGTCCGTTTATGGATGTTGAGAAACTTAAGATAGATGGGTCGAATTTCACCGACTGGTACCAATGCCTCAGAAGGATCCTCATAGAAAACGATCTTCTCTATGTCCTTCGTGAACCCTTGGAAGATTTCCTCGATAACCCCGATGGAAATGAAGATGCGACTCTTCGCGACCACCATGAGACATTTATGATGGTCAAGTACACCATTATTTATGCCATGGAACCTAGCTTGAGAGTACCCTTCCATGAAATTGACACATATGATATGCTCAATGGATTGAAGAGTATGTTTCTGGATGAGGAGAAATGCATGAAGTATGGGTATGTGAAGGAGTTTTTCTCCATAAATATGGATGAAAACTCTAGCTTGGGTAGCCATCTGGACACCATGGAAAGGATCCATGAATGTTTGAAGGATGCTACTAAAAACTTGTTGATAGAATACCTTGCAATAGATGGGTTGTTGCGTTTTCTTCCCCCCAATTACAAGGACATCGTCAAGGACTATATCACGAAAAATATTTTGAATACCTTTCGCGAGGTCATAGCCAAGCTAAGGACTATCAAGGTCGAACCCAAAGCTGGGAAAAATGTCAATGGAAAAGGTATATGTTGATACACAATTTATAAATGTTTCCATAAAACACTTATGCGGTTTCAAGTATTCGATAATTAACCCTTATTTATTTGAAATTAGGACCCTGTCATGAGAATTGTGGATGGAACGAGGCACTAATGGCATGATGAAGACAAGCAATCTGGTTGAAGGCCTAAGGCACTCCTTCACTCGAAGTTTATCATTAGGATTAGAAGATTTAAATAAAAGCTTTATAGTCGAGTTTGTGAATCATGCAACTGTGTCTTGCTTATTGCGAGACGGTTATTCATATTAATGAGAAACAATCAATTTCCCCTTTTTCTATGAATTATTTCTTTTATGATTCGCACTAAAATTACGAACAAGTTATTCTAGTCCTTAATCTATATGATAATAAAGAATTTATAAAGAATGAAGAATTGCCAAGAGATATCTAAAAATTAATCTAAAATGGTTTGAATTGTTCAAAGTTTTTCAGAATCAAGGTAGATACAGAATTAACAAGAATGTCAAATTCTTAGATTTTTGATCAAATTGACTTCGAATTCAAGTTAATGGCAATATATCATATAAGGACTTGTGAAAAACAGTTTCACAAATTATGGTGATTGGACTAATCAAATATTTTTCATATGTATAATGCAACATAATCATGATGTATAAGATACACAGGGTCTGAAATAAATTCCACTGGTATTAACGTTAGATAGTAGAGTTATAGATTGAAATAGTAAAACCTCAATGAAATATTAGGAACATCTAAAGATTCGCGGAAACAATAGCATATGAGATATGTTAAGATCAAGTTTCTAGAGATTTCAATAGTTTGAAATCATGGATAATAGTAAGTATTTGTGGTGCGTTCTTAGTAATACTATGAACAAAATTTCCAAACTAATACCCAAAGAAGACAATGTTTGTATTGTCTCAATGTGGTACTTCTTTGAGAAAGTGTTTTCTTATAGAAGTGTTAGTGGAAGGGCATAAATATAAGCAAAGGTTTTGACCTAACCTCCGAATTGTTAAGAATGTAAAACAAAATATCTTCCAGAAACAAACTTTACAAATAGAGGGAAAGCATAATGATGTGATCATAAATGTTTTAGCTAATACTTTGTAAAAAGTAGGATTTGATATTTTATTCGGCCCCTTACAGAATTTCATTATTGATTCACTTGACTTATTATTGGAATAAGACATACCTACGAACTACAAAGAAAGTTTGATGGACCTAAATACAATAAATGACTTAGAGTCATGAAATCCCAAATTAAGTAACATTTGAGACCATGAAGTAAAAATTCACCTGATCTTGGTAAGTAATGAAATTTACTTAATCCTTCCCAGTAAATTTCAAAGTTGAAAGGATGGAAATGAAACTTAAAAAGGAAGACATAAAGGCTTAATTTGTCATAAAGCTATTTTGTCAAATGCTTAATGTCTTTTGGATTCAATCAGCAGATAAGTCCAATTTTGGAAAATGGCTAAGGACTATTCAAAACTGCAAAGTCTTCAAGTGATTGCAGAAAGAGGTTGCAACTAGTGCAATAGGCTGGTTTTGATCAATCAGGACTTTCTAAAGTCTTGTAACAAAAAAGTTCTCGATTTGATGAAAAACCAAAGAATTTTGGATTTGCCAAGGTTATCGAGAAGGGCTTTAAATTGAGAGGGAGCTAAAGATTTTTCCCAATAGAATATGTGTTCGACATATATTAGAGTGGGAGATGAGTGACATCCTGGAATGTCAAATATTGGTGAAATATTTGAGTGAGAGAGCATAACAACGTTCTTGAATATGTGATTGACATATTGGTGAACAATGTGCTGGGTATTATAAATGATTAGATTAGTTAGGTGAAATTAGACATAATATGACCCATGTTCTTAGTTTTAAAGAACCAAGATTCTAGAATGATTCTTGAGTTAGCAATTGAATTAGAGTTGATTTTAGTGCAAAGGAAGCATGGTCAGAATCAAAGTTGCAAGGGTTGCACTTGGATTAAAACTATAAAGATATAGAAGATTAGGATACTTCAGAATTATCAAGTTTGATTTTGGTTGAAGAAAGTTCAACTTTTTACTAAGTGTGTTTATAGTTATACATGACATCCTGAAAATCTAGTTGATTGATAGATCACCATTGTATATACTAGAAAAATAGAAGTCTCACTTTGTCACCAAAATGCTAATAACACATTATATGATAATGGGGATTAATGTAAAATTGGTGACATTAATTATTTGCAAAATAGGACCTTATGAATCTGGTAAAGCAGATTTAGGACAAGTAAGTCATCCATGAGCAAGCATGACCAATAAACACATATGAGATATGGTTTATGATTAGTAGCAATGCAACTAGATTATTTATACTCTAGTGCAAGTGGGAGACTGAAGGAAAATTTCCCTAGAGGAAAATAATAAAGGAGTTTATTAAACACATTATGTTAGTTCATAATAGTTGTATATCATGCTATAACTATATCAATAGGAAACATTGATATAAGTGTTATATGTAAACAAACCCAGGTCCCTAGTAGCCTCTATTTAACTAGTCCATTGGTCAACGGATGGTCAAGGTTTCGTGACCATGTTGGTTCTTCGGCACCAATTGAGAATGGATTCATATCACTAGAGAACGAGATGGTGGACACTGTTCCACAGATGATTGTTGGAACACGATCATATCACAAAGTTCACAGTTGCAATTGTCAGAAACATAATGACTTGTTCCTCAGACCGTGAGCCTATATTTAATAACTGTCACCCGTGAGTGCATAGAGAACATCAAACGTCACTCTATGAAAAGATGATTATAAAGGTGTGATCAGGTACTCGGAGGGGAAGGTTGAGGAGTATGTGTCAAGAGAGGGATTTGTACATCCATGTGATGGAAGATACTCTAGGCACACTTGGATAAGTTCTATCTAAATGTTGCGCAACATGTGAATAGGTCACGAGGATATCACTTATCGGTACGAGTTTAAAGTAGCATTGTCGGTAACGAGACCGAACCCGACATGGTGATGTCGATGATAAAATCTTAGAAAATGCAAGTATCATATATACAAAAGGAACATGACACATGTTGTTTTTGGTTCAATACGATGGAGAATCGTGAATGCATAGGGGTCATCATGGGAACCTCGGTCCCGCTGTTGATCATTGATAGATATCATGTCTATGACATTCCCGAACCATAGGGATGCACGCTTAAGGGCATTATGACGCTTAGAGACCTACTTGTGAGAAGGAATCCCAAAATAGAGAGAAACCAGAATTATTCTGGGGAGATCCGAAGTTGTTCAAAGAAAGAAGGAAGGAAAGGGACTGAAAGGAGTTTCAGATAAATGGGAATTTAAATATGTATTTATTATATGTTAATTATGAATTAATATATTTTAAATAATATTTAAATTAAGATATACAAAGGCAAGTTTTTCATCAGGACAAAATCCGAGAGGAATTTGACCTAGAAGAAAAACTGGGGGCAGAAAGGCAGAAAACAGCAAATCTGGGCTGTTTAGAACAACCCACAAGCATGGGCGGTAGTCACTATATGCCGCACTCGCGCGACATACGTTATAGGACACCGCCTCTCTTGGTGGGCCGCCTTGGCCCACCGTGGCGCAAGACACCACACCTCATTGGTAGGGCGCTAACAGACCCACGGAGGGGAGGTCTCGGCCCACTCGGGGCCAGATGGCCTCCGCCAACGGGGTGAGCTAGGACACGGGGTGTCGGCCCACCTGGCTGGCTCCTGCTGCGCCTCGCTGCTACCAGCGCTTGTTGTGCCGCGCGCGGTGGTGCCGGCCCACCCAGGCTGGCTGCCCTTTCTGTTGGGCTGTGGTGATTTTAGCCCATCCAGGTGTGACCCTATTTTATGTTTATTCTTTTGACGAAATTAGTCCCACATGGCTAAGCTTTTGAGAAAAGCACACTCCTCTGCCTTTATAAAGGGGTGCTTGTCACATCCCAAAATTTTGCAAATTTTGTAATGTGAAAAATAATCAAACAAAAGAAACAAATGTTGAAATTTAGAGGGAAAAGAAACTTTTTGCTTCTAAATAGAAACATCAAAAACTTACTTGAACAAAAAATTGAATAATAAAGCAACAAACAAATATTCAAAAGATCAAATGCATCCATGCATGGAATGTATCTTGATTTTGAACACTAGAAAAGTTAAACCAAAAACCCTAAACCCTAATGAAAGAAATCATCATCAAGATCACTCCAAGACTATGGATTTTTTTCATATACAAATTTAGCAACGAACATTCCTAAATGATCATTAATGGTAAACAAAAATATTACAAAACCATGGTAATTGAATTCATTCAATTTGGAGCCATAGATAAAAACTTATGATTTTTAGAAGATAAAAGTATGTATTTCCAAGGCTAATAAAGCTCCTAGCTAAAATCAATATCAAATTGTGGACAGAGTAATCCTAAAAGGACTTAAAAAGATAAATAAATATTAACTAAAATTATACAAATTGGAATCACTATTTTTGGAATTATAAATAAAAAGATATGAATATTATAAGACAAAGAAAGAAATAAACAAATAAGAGTTATTACAAGGACAATTTAAACCATGGTTAAAATCCAAAAGTAAATAGAATAAAAGTTTATTAAATAATATAAAAGTATAAAAGTTAATAAAATTATATGGGCTTATGAACCGTATTCAAATTTTATTTAAACAAATGTCGTTGTTCCCCACTCAATTTGAAAGTTTAATAAAAATATTTTTGGAAGTACTCTAAGTGGATTAAATAACCAACTAGGTTTTGTATAAAACCTACTGAAAATATTTGGTGAGGTTTTGAAATAAAAAAGAGGTTTACATCAAATGATTTGAATAAAAAAATAAAACAAAAAATAAAAATAAAAGGACTTAAAAAAAGGGAATCGAACCAGCTGCCCAGTCCAGCCCAACACCCTAGCCTAGCAGCAGCCAACGCAGACCACCCGGGCCACCTCTATATCTCCCCCTGCACTCTTTCTCACCCTTACACACACCCACTCACTCGCTGACGCCCTGGCCCCACCGCCACGTCGACTCGATCGTCTTCAACGCGCGCAGACAGCTCGCCCCTGCCGTTTCTTCCTCTCTGATTCAATTCGATTAAAATCCCATTGATTCACAGCGTAATTATCTACCTCGACCCTGCATGCTTAACCACCTCCCCTCCTCTCCATTTCCCCTCAAGCCCCACGCCCTGAGAGCCCCCAGGATGCACTGAATCGAGCTCACGTTACCGCTGTCTCCGACGGACTCCGGCAAAAAATCCGGTGAGCACAGAGCTCCTCTTGCCGTATGGTTCATGCTAGCTTGCTCACCATCGTCGTGCACAGCTACTGACACTAGCCGCTTGCTTTCTCGTGCACCAGACGCTCGGCAACGACATCGCCTGCAAGCGACAAACGACTGCCGCAACTCCGGTGACGAAATCTGATGAGCCCCGTGCGCGCCTCGCCCTCTAGTTCTTGATGTCGTGTTCGCCATCTTCTTGGGATTCCTCTTATGCTCGCCACACACTCGCTCGTGACCTGCAGCCTCACCCGCGACGATATCTGCAAGCACGCGACAGAGTGCGCAACTCCTGCGAGGAATCATCGACGAATCCACGCGCCCTGGCCTTACCCACGACCACCTTGAGAACCGCCTCGCCACTATGACCCTGGTGAGCCTATGCACCCCCTCCCTATCCCCCTAGCGTTGCTGGACCACTGTCGCCCGCCGAGCCGCGCCGCACTTGCCACTCACGCCGCCAGTTCCTGGCCAGTGAGCTCAGGTCCGTTGGATCTGGATCGTAGGGTTAGGATAGAACCACTTAACGAAGGGGTATGATTCAATCTGGTCCGTGCATTTTCAGTTAGATATAACGGCCCACGTAGAGTGATCGGCACGAAGCGGTATCAACCAATCATAACACGCCGCGTGTCTGTGAATTAGAATTAAAACCAAGATTTGATCTATTTGATATTTAAACTTGTAAAATTCATAACTTTTGTTCTATAATTCCAAAAATTACAAAGTAGGTGTCTATGGATTCAGAAATATTATACCTTTGCACCTAAGGCATTACTTTGGTCATTTGCTTCTGAAAAATTAGAGTTTTATGCTGAGACTTGTTTAGGTCTATTTTGAGTATAAAAATTGTTCTAAAAATTAATTTTGAGTGAATCCTTTTGCAAATGGTTTTCTTTTAAACTCTCTGACCATAAACACTAACACTTGAAATTAAAATATATTTTGTTGGCACTACAAATTATTCCTTTGAATAAATGTATTTCTAACAAAATAAAAATTAAAATTAGAGTTTTATGCTGAGACTTGATTTCAAATGAAATTCTACTTTTATAAAAGACCAGTAGGTGTTTTGAAATGTTTAGAAACTTGTTAGAAACAACTTTTTCAATAAAATAAAAATTTTTCATGCTTGCATGCATTTCTTTGTTTTCTTGTTTTGAATTGTTATTTTTGTGTGCTAGTTTTGAATGTGTCCTTTGCCTGATTGTGATGTAGTGAACTTTGAGGAGTGTGACAATTGGAAGATCAAGGAGAGTACCTATATTTTCTAATAAAAAGTCAAGTTATACTTTGGTCATCAAAAGTCCTATCTTTTCAATATTGCATTAGTAATATTTTTGTAGTATGCATGATAGGACTATTTTGTATATTGCTATGCTATGGTAGATCATATAGAATATATCTTAGTAGTAATTCTCCTAAGATAAGAGACATGTTATGCTAGTATGCTTAGCCTAGCTATTAGAATTCAAGGGTCGAAATTCATGCTATGATATTATGGAAAGATTATGCCTATGTGTTTTGACTAAGAAAACAACTTGTTAATGAAACACCTGGGTGGAATGGGAAGTTTGGTTTGTGTTGAGTGGTTACTCAGGGCCCATTTCTATGGTTTACCCTGTGTATCACACTTGTGGATGGCCACCCAGGAACAAAGAGATTTGAGATGTTTAGTGTTGAGAAGCTTCTAGTGCAACCATATGATATATGGGCTCTGCCTTGACCAACTATGTTGCAAGAACTTGGCCAGATGGACAGAAGGTGGTAGTGATGATAGGATGGAACGTGTCCATGATGGTCTGAGGGATTGCTTCTGAGAAGTCTTGTCTCGATGCATGTCGAGTCTTGTGGGGAAAGTGCACCACCTCTCGAGAGGTTAAAACCTAAGTACTTAGCCGTGTCCCCAGAAATGGACATTTTGAGCATCAAAGACATTGAAATGATCAAGAATCTCATTATTCCAATTTCTCTAAGTTAAAACTTGTTGGGTGAACAAGGGAAGCACCTGGTGTGTATCCAGTGTTCCATTGTTTGATAAAGTGTTTTGAAAAAGATAAAAACTATTTTCCAAAGGATAGGAAACACTTATTTTATGCAAAGGACGACCAAAACTCCACTTAGCCATATATTCATGTAGATTTTAGATTATCCATATCAATATGATATCACTTGCCAATACAATTCAAATGTATTGACCCTTGTGGCTGTAACTTATCATGTTGCAGGTTTGTTTGATGTTACTGAAGTTTTTTGAGTAGGGATTACAAGTCTACAACCAACATGTTTGCCTGTGGCATATGAAGATGAAGGACACCATGCTTTATAGTTATATCTGCTGCTTGTAATAAGATAGAAATAGGAGCTATGTAAGTTGTAATGAATTATTTTATTCCTGGTTATGAGTTGTAATATGACCTTTGTTTCTTGATATTACATCTTAAACTGTGGGTTCTAGCTATTTGATCTAGGGACTAGCACTGTAAACATAGGGACTTGTACCTTATTGGGTTCAGGCTTCTACATCAACCATGCTTCTGCATGAGCATAATGCTCTCTCGATCTTCATGTGTACGTTATTGCTATCTTCCTCCGTTATAGCATTACTATTAGATATATCTTGGGCAATTAGGGTTTACCGTGTAGTAACTTTTTTGATTTTCTGCACTTGAACCCCGACAGCACCATGCCGACTTCCAACGAGCGACTCTCACCTTGTTGCTGACTCGAATGTCAACCTTGCCTCTTTACACGCTCCTAGTTCTTACCAGTCCCTACAATGAATTGCAAATGTAAATAACTGATCTGGTATCATATACCCAAGAACTATTAGGTGCATTAGTAGGATAAATGTCTATAAAATTTCAAACAAGTGTACCTCAGCCAGAACTCACACCTCTACTCTTGGCTTTGTCAGCCAGATATTTGATGTAGTTTCCCTTCCATTGGCCATCCGACTTGCAATAGAAGAAAGTGGATCCGGATGAAGGAGATGGCTTAGTCCCCTAGGAAGCGCTTGGGACCGGTTCCTAAGCCTTGCCACCAGACTTTGCCTAATTCTTACCCCAAGAACTCTTCTTGAACTTAGCCTTGTTCTTCACCAACAACACTTGACTGGCGCCTTTCTTGACATCTTCCTCTACCTGCTTGAGCATCCCATGTATTTCAGTGAGCTTATTATCCATACCTGTTGGGCCACGTAGAGATAAAACAAAACTTTTCTCTCTAACGTAGTGATCCCAAGATCCAGCTAAGGTAGAAGGCCACGAGGTTTACCACTAGACGCGTCGCTTCGGATTACTGATGAAGCGCATCATTTGAATGTAGTGCAGTCCTTACGATCCGATTGTCCTGGTGTTGATAGTACAACACTTCTGCTGGTATCCACATGTACAAGGAGGAGCATCGACGGCGGACTACTAGGTTCGTTACGACGGAAGGATTGCTGTGGAGCTAGGGTTTCCAACACATGGAATGACCTAACCGACCAACGATTAACCCTTCTGGGTTACTGTTCTCCACTATATATAGGGAGTGAATGTGGGCTCCACTCTTGTGGCCCATTCACTAAAGCCCATATAATATTAGTCACCGTGAGTGTTGGGGATATGCTATATGTGTATCCTCATAGCATGTCTCTTATCCGACTAACCCGGGTGGCCCATAGTCAGTAGCATGGCCTATGGCCTGCTGGGCGGCCCAGTTAGGTGGATCCAGAAGGGAGGCCCATGTCAGATAAAGAAAGGCTACAGTGGAGTCACCAGCATACCCGGAGCCTTGGAGTGCAAGATACACAAGACTAGTAATAGACGGTGTAGAACTTTGTAACCTGTCCGGCTAGGACTTTTCCCTGTAACCCTAGGACCTGGCGAATATATAAGTCGGGCCTATGGGAGCCTTTAGGGCAACGATAACTTAGACTTTCTAGTCACCTCGCACAGCGAACATAATCTTTGTAACTCGGCGTATTGCCATTATAGTGATTTATAGCAGGAGTAGGATTCCGCCACCGTTGTGGGATCTGAACCTGGGTAAGCTGTGTTACCTCATACCCGTCAACCATCCGCCTTACCCCACGTCTGGGATCTGAACCTGGGTAAGCTGTGTTAAACACGCATTGTGAGGACCCCTCCATGGCGTACTCGTCGGCAATACCACGACATTTGGCGCCCACCGTGGGGCAAGAGGCGCTTCAGGCTCTTCAGCGGGCGAGGACCAAGATCTTCGCGGGAATCGGCAAAACCATAGCCATCGGTCGCGTTCTCTTCTCCGGCAATGTTCCGATCGTCCCCCCCGACGAGTTCTGGATCCCGGCGAAGATGAACCCTACGCGGTGTTCGATCGTTCCTATCGGAGACATCCAGCTCTTCATCGGCGAAACAGACTCGGGCACTAGTTCCCTGGGAGTCGGAGGAGCATCAAGACCCGCACCGACCGCCTATGGGCAGGATACGTTCGTGGAAGGATCGATGTCGGATCTCTCCTCGGAGTTTGCCAGCAAAGAAGGATCGTGGAAGGATCGATGAAGGATCGACCCCACTCCTTAACCTCGCCGTCGCCAAAACCCTTCTGGAGCAGGATAGATTGCCTGAGGCAGTAGAGAAGGTCTATGACCTAGTGGCCAAGGTGGTAAAGCAGCAGGAAAAGGCCACCTCTCAGAGTCTTGAGTCTGACCCAGCACTCTGCCGATCTAGCCAGTACAAACCGCCAAGGGACAGATCTCCTCAGGATGTCGGATCGCGGACGGGTTCATCAGAACGAAGACGGAGGGATGCGCGCAACAGGAAGGATGCTATCCCCATATCCTCCAACCACGGAGAAAGAGCCCAACCTCGCCGCCCATTGCCACCGCCCCGATCCCCCTGACGTCAGGAAGATTACAAGGCTCACCATCATACGGATATGCCCCCTCCAAAGTAGTGCGGCATCGTCATCCGCGACAATGCGGCATAGACCCGTCATGATGGAGAGCGCCACCAAGGACATAAGAGCAGGTCACACCATGACCCTCCGCATCCGGCAAGCAACCGTGACAGGCGTGGGGCGTCGCAGGAGGGTAACAACAAGAAGGCTAACCCACCGCCACCTCCGCCTCCGTCACCGCCAAGCAGTCACCATGACGGAAGAGGCCCGCGTCGTTCACGCAGCACATCCCCTGTTGACAACAAGAAGAAGAACCCAGAGCCATACGATGCACGTTCACGGATCGATAAGGTCCACGAGGCCCGGGAAGGACCATACTTGGGACCACGTTGCTTTGGACTTGCAATACGGTCCGCAACTTACCCCAAAGGTTTCCGGATTGACAAGACCATCAAGCCCTATGACAGCACCGTCAAGCCCGCCACATGGTTGCAGGACTACGGCAACGCGGTGGAGATTGCTGGAGGCAACCCCAACGTCATCGTCAAGTACCTCCCGTTAATGTTGGTGGGTACAGCCTGTCAATGGATAGACGACTTGCCGGATAAATCTATCTACAACTGGTTGGACATGCAAGAAGCGTTCACCAAAAACTTTGAGGGTACATACAAGCGTCCCTGCACTGTGGGCGATCTACAGCGGTGCGTGCAAGAGAAAGACGAGACATCTCGCGCCTACCTCTCCCGCTGGCTGGACATGAAGAATTCCTGCGCAGGAGTGCACGCCCAGACCGCCATGGCCGCCTTCATCGATGGATTGGAAAGGGGCACGTTACTCCGACATAAGCTAAAGCGCTTGCAGGACAATCATCAGCTTGACTTGAATCAGATGATTCAGTTAGCTAGTGAGTTCGCAGCTGCCGACGATGATGCTCGTGGCTCTTTGCCGGCAACGGCCGTTCAACCAAGCTCGGAGGAACAGCGGTACAAAGCGGAAAACGCTCCGGAAGAAAAGAATCAACCGACATGGTCGCCATGACTTTTGCGGGGCGAGGAGAAGGCGGACAACGTGGCGAGGAAGGGGCGAGCCGTGGGCAGCGAGGAAGTGCAACCAACTCGGCGCTCCGTTCCCCAAACCTGAAGAGTACGCGATATGCCGTGCCTCGTACACCTCGACACCAACTGCAAGGCCACCCATACCAATCGACCGCAAGTTCGTCAACGACCTCAAGGAAGACCAGAGTCGGCTATAAGCGAAGTCGGAAGAACGGATCATGAGGCAAGGGAAGAAGAAGGAGGAGGTGTCCAAGGATTCAAGTGACATGGACGAGGACGTTGACCCCAAGCACGCCGCCAAGAGCGACGACAAGGGCAAGAACCCCTTCGCAAAGAAGGCCCTAGTCTACCACACTTTCCTTGGCACCCCCACCGTCCGACAACAGAAGACCTCTCTAAGGATCCTGATGGCCACTCTCCCCCCCAGTCCCCCAATACCTGCGCTAGTCGGAGGTTCCAATCACTTGGGACAGGACGGACCACCCAGACCTTGTGCCCACGGAGAACCAATACGCCATGGTCATTAACCCATTGATTGACGGCGTGGAGTTCACCAAGTGCATGGTGGATAGTGGAAGCAGCATCAACATCATGTACCTGGATACACTGCAGAAGATGAACTTGACGGAGGCAAACCTAAGGCGGACCAACACTGTGTTCTATGGCGTAGTTCTTGGATGGGAGGCTCGGTCCCTTGGGTGCATTACACTTCAGGTAGCCTTTGGCGACGTTAATAATTACCGCCAAGAACGCATGACCTTTGAGGTGGTCCCCTTCAGAGCGGGTACCACGTCATATTCGGCCGCGACATATTCCACACGTTCATGGCCAAGCCATGCTTCGTCTACAACAAACTCAAGATACCCGGACCAAACGGTGTCATCACCGTATCCGGAAGCTTTACCAAGGCAAGGGACTGCAAGATCAATGAAGCAGCCGTTGCAGAAGCTGTCCTCTATAGCAAAGAATTCAAGGAGATCCAGAGCAAGGTCAATGACTCAGAGATGCCCGCGTCGAAGAAACAGATCTCCGACTCCGCTCCTGCATTCAAGGCCGCCATCGAGACCAAGCCGGTGGAACTTGTGGTAGGCGATGCGTCCAAGACCGTCGCCATTGGGACGAACCTGGATCCCAAATAGGAAAGCGCGCTCGTCGAGTTCCTCCGTGAGAATAGGGACATCTTTGACTGGCAACCTATCGACATGAAAGGTGTACCTAGGGAACTTGCCGAGCACAGCTTAAACATAGATCCAAAATGTAAACTAGTGAAACAACCTCTACGACGCTTCGGAGATGAGAAGAGACGCGCCATTGGCAAAGAGATAGCTAGGTTACTTAAGGCTGAGTTTATCCGAGAAGTCCTTCACACCCGATGGGTGGCCAATCCTATACGTTCGCCGCCAACGGTTCGTATCGCTCGCGCGGGAAAAGCGGTTATGATTACGTTCTCTACATGTGTGAGTTATGAGGCGTCGCTGACCTATAGGCTACGTCGCCTTAACTGACATGGTAGATGAGCCGTCCCATCGAAGATTCCGGAATAGATGGATTTAATCCGACAATGGGAGTGTATGATGGAAGATTCAGCATTTCTCCGACTTACTCATAGAAGACGAAGAAAACCTTTGCAGGGTTCTTTGGGAGGACTACAAGATGTTGCTTGACGATTTGCCGACATCCATTTAGACGGGGCATTCCACGGGAAGAGGCAAGACGACAAGATCTCGGAGTTCTCCGAGGGCTACTGTTGGGGATATGCTATATGGGTATCCTCATAGCATGTCTCTTATCCGACTAACCCGGGTGGCCCATAGTCGGTAGCATGGCCTATGGCCTGCTGGGCGGCCCAGTTAGGTGGATCCAAAAGGGAGGCCCATGCCGGATAAAGGAAGGCTACGGTGGAGTCACCAGCGTACCCGGAGCCTTGGAGTGCAAGATACACAAGACTAGTAATAGACGGTGTAGAACTCTGTAACCTGTCTGGCTAGGACTTTTCCCTGTAACCCTAGGACCTGGCGACTATATAAGTCGGGCCTATGGGAGCCTTTAGGGCAACGATAACTTAGACTTTCTAGTCACCTCGTACAGCGAACATAATCTCTGTAACTCGGCGTATTGCCATTATAGTGATTTATAGCAGGAGTAGGATTCCGCCACCGTTGTGGGATCTGAACTTGGGTAAGCTGTGTTACCTCGTACCCGTCAACCAGCCACCTTACCCCACGTCTCTAAACACGCACTGTGAGGACCCCTCCATGGCGTACTCGTCGGCAATACCATGACAGTGAGTCTGACTCACTGACTCAGTCCAAATCCGGCTTGGGTCGAACCCAACCAGATTTCCGGTTCAGATCTAATCCTTACTTTCTCCCGCTCTTAAGTGTGTGAACCCATAGGCTCATGGCTACTTGGACACGATTGGAGTCCTACTCTCAATCGATCAGTCGGTAGTGGCTCCTAGCAGAACGTGCCGACTCCCAAGTACCAAAGATTCACGACGACTTGCCTTTCCAATGTGACTTGCGTCCGAGTCCCTTTTGCCTCACGATATACCTTGTCAGACTATAGGCGAATATATGTCATCCCTTAAATAGTCCGACTCTCTTCTTGATCCGAGATAAGTGATTCATCTGACTAACTCTTAGTCGATCGCCTCGGTTAACACTTAACCGAGTCGTGCATGGCCATGTTTCCCGAATCATATCATCCGAGTGGGCCCAGAGAATATCTCTCCAAGTGGAGGGGGAAAATCCCATCTTGGTTATTCACATCACGCAGCTTGATTCTCAGTCGACCCAAACTCAGCCTTTATAACTGCCTAGTTACGGATCAGCGTTTGACAGAACCTAAGTCGGTGATCCTCAACTCGGACTCTGCAATAACCTCAGGTCTAAGGATTACATTGATTGAAATATACAAATGACAACTTGTTCATTGTACCTCAATATGGGTCAATATGACTCGCTAAACTCTTTAGCCGAATCTGTGTAAGTCAGAAGAGCAACACCATGCCCATGACAAGTGGAACCGAGTCATCAAGCCGACTTTCTCATTGGTCTAATTTGTGTGTCCAGCACAACCTCGATGACCAAGGATATACTGAGCCTTTGTTGTAGATGTAGACACAGTCTCTTGCTTGGAACTCTTCCAGCTCACAGCACCTCCGTTTATAATAAACACATATATGGATTGCGAACGAGAATCATCAGAGTCGGTAAGATAACTCACATACGTGTAACCCTTTACACCGAGTTCATCTTCACCACCATAAACCAAAAAGCTATCCTTAGTCCTTCTCAAGTACTTTAGGATATTTTTAGCCGCTGTCTAGTGGATTTCTCCAGGATCAGCTTGGTATCTGCTCACAACACTTAGAGCATATGAAACATCCGGCCTAGTAGAAATCATGGCATACATGATGGATCCGATTGTAGAAGCATACGAAATCGCACTCATCCGACTTCGCTCATAAGTTGTCGGAGGACACTGAGTCTTGCTAAGTTTCACACAATGGGACATCGGTAAGAACCCCTTCTTAGAAGATTCCATGTTGAACTTCTTCAACACTTTTTCCAAATAAGTACTCTGACTCAATCCAATGAGCCGTCTTGATCTATCTCTATAGATCCGGATTCCGATAATATATGTTTCCTTACCCAAGTCTTTCATTGAGAAACTCTTTTCAAATGATTCCTTGGTTTATTTCAACATCTGGACATCATTTCCAATCAGTAATATGTCATCCACATATAAGATTAGAAAGTTTACTTTGCTCCCACTAAATTTCTTGTATAACAAGAATCATGCTCACTCTTGATGAAGCCAAACTATTTGACTACCTCGTCAAAGTGAATATTCCAACTCCAAGATGCTTGCTTCAACCCATGAATGGATTTCTGAAGTTTGCACACTTTGTCAGCATTAGCCGGATCGACAAAACCCTCGGGCCGTATCATATGCACATCCTCGGTTAAATTTCCATTAAGGAAAGCCGTTTGGACATCCATCTGCCATATCTCATAATCGAAATAGGCCGCTATAGCTAACATGATCCGAAATGATTTAAGCATCGCTATGGGCGAGAAAGTATCGTCGTAATCAACTCCTTGAACTTGTGAGAACCCCTTCGCAACAAGACGTTCTTTATAGATGGAAACATTTCCATCCATATCAGTTTTCTTCTTAAACGGGTCTTGCACCGTTTGGAAGATCAACCAAGTTCCAAACTTGATTTTCATCCATGGACTTTAACTTGGATCTCATGGCTCCAAGCCATGACTCGGAATCAGATCCCACCATCGCTTCCGAATAATTTTCCGGCTCATCACTGTCTAACATCAATACATCACGAACACTTCGTAATCTCGCCGATCTTCGTAGTATAGGTGCTGCTGCTGGCTTAGCTACCACGATCGGCTCAACCTCCAAGGTTTTTGCCGACTCGCTACTAGCCAGTTCCTCTCGAATTTCTTCGAGATGCACCGTACTCCCACTGACTCCCCGACTGAGAAACTCTTTCTCTAGGAAGACACCATTCCGAGCAACAAACACTTTGCCCCCTTCTTGGTTGTAGAAGTAGAATCCCAAGGTTTCCCTCGGATACCCCACAAAAATACATTTATCCGACTTGTCCGTAAGCTTGTCCGACTGAAGTCGCTTGAAAAACGCTTCACAACCCCAAATCTTAAGAAATGACAAACTTGGCTTTTGGCCTGTCCACATATCATGCGGTGTCTTCTCTACCGACTTTGATGGTACTTTGATGAGTGTGAAAGCTGCTGTTTCTAGAAAATAACCCCAAAATGATAAAGGCAGATCTGTATGACTCATCATTGATCGTACCATGTCCAACAAGGTCCGATTCCCCCTTTCCGAAACACCATTCCTTTGTGGCGTTCCTGGCGGAGTAAGTTGGGGAACTATTCCGCAACTTTCAGATGGTCATCAAACTCATGGCTCATGTACTCACCTCCTTGGTCTGACCGAAGAAACTTTATTTTCTTGCCGAGTTAATTCTGTGCTTCATTCGGGAATTCTTTGAACTTTTCAAAGGCTTCCGACTTATGTTTCATCAAGTAGATATATCCATACCTACGCAAATCATCAGTGAAGGTAATGAAGTACTCATAACCACCCCTGGCTGTCGTGCTCATTGGTCCACATACATCACTATGTACTAGTCCCAATAAGTCGGACGCCCTCTCGCAACTCTTTGCAAAAGGAGTCTTGGTCATTTTGCCGAGTAGGCAAGATTTGCATGTCTCGAATGACTCCAAGTCGAATGAAGTTAGGAGTCCATCATCATGGAGCTTCTTCATGCGTTTCAAACTTATATGACCTAGCCGACAGCGCCAAAAGTAATTCATATTCAGATCATTTGGTTTTAGCCTTTTAACATTTATGTTATAAACTAACTCACCATCAAGATATAAAATAAATAACCTGTCCTGGACGAGTGAAAAGCCGTGAAACATGTCATTAAAATATAAAGAACAACCATTATTCTTGATATTCGACTCATAGCCTTGCCTCATCAAACATGAAGCATAAATAATGTTTTGACTGAGCACTGGAACATAATAACAATTATTCAGTTCCATAATGAATCCAGAAAGTAAATGAAGTTGCATCGTGCCGACTTCCAATGCAGCAACTCTTGCTTTCTTCCCTGCAATGAGTTGCAGATGTGAATAACTGATCTAGTATCATATACCCAAGAACTATTAGGGGCATCGGCAAGATATATGTCACATCCCAAAATTTTCCAAATTTTGAAATGTGAAAAATAAATAAACAAAATAAAAATTTGTTGAAATTTAGGGTGAAAAGAAACTTTTTGATTCCAATTGGAAACATCAAAAAACTATTTTGATCAAATAGAATCCTAGAGGAATTTGAAAAGATAAACAAATAATTAATAAAGTTATAAAAGTTGGAATCACCAATTTTGGATCTTTAAATGAAAAGATCTGGTTTTTATAAACAAAGGTAGAAATAATAAATAAGGACTATTTTAAAGAGCCAAATTAAATCTTGGCCAAGCAATGGAAATAAAATATTTTTGTTTGATAAAAAGAGTAAAGGATTATTTAAATAAAATCATGAGGATTTATTAATATCCAAATTTATTTAAGTAAAGACAATTTCCTATTTTGAACGAACATTAAAACTTATTAAAATATTTTAAAATTATATTTCAAAGTGTTGTATTTTTAATAAAACCTACTGAAAAGGTTTTTGTAAAAATTTAGATTTCAAATGGAGTTTTAAAACATATTAAATCCTATTTGCAATAAAGACTAATGTCTATTTATTTTCATAAATAATAAACCCTAAAAATTAATTATTCTATTTTGGACTTTAGAATATGTTGATAAACATAATTAAAATATACCCAAGGTTTGGCAAAGGTTTGAATTGAAATAGAGTTTGAATTATTTGAATGAAAATCAAAACATAAATTCAAAATGGAAAAAGGAAAAACATTCAGTATAAAAAAATAAGAGAGAAACGAAGATAGCACAGCCAGCAGGCCCAACCCAGCCCAACAGCTAGCCCACCAGCTCTCCCCCTCTCAAAAACCGTTTTTCCCACTCAGAAACAAACCCGCACCGTCGATGACAGCAAGACCCCACACCCACTCTCTCTCTCTCTCGCAGACAGCCAGGCCCCACGCAGTCAGTCGTCGTCTTCACCCGCGTCGACCGTTTCCCCACGCTCGTCGCTGTTCTGCCGCGATTCATTTCGCGTTAATTCGAGTTATTGACAGCGTTAATCCCTCGAGTAACCACGCATGCATAAACGTCTCCCTCCCCTCTTCCATTTCCCCCAGTCGCCACTTCCCCTCTGCCTCCAGGCTGCACGAATTGCAAGCTCGAGCCCCCCTGCCTCGACGAGCTTCTCCGGCCGATTCCGACGCCGTCCGACCACCCCTCGCCTCCAAGTGCACACGAGCCTTCTCCCCCTCTTCTTGCGCATCTCCCAGCACCAACCACACACCCGCACAAGCACCGTAGCCTCGGCAACCTCAACATCAGAGCGTCGCCGCCTCCTGCCTTGACTCCGGCGGGATCCACCGGTGAGCACAGACCGCCCCTATTCCTCCCGTTGATACTCCTATGATCTACGCACTCGCCCGCGTCTAACCATACCTTCCTCTTGCCTTCTGGTGATCTGTAGCTCCGCCCCGTCGTCAAACAGAAGCACCTGGCGGCGCCGCTGACTCCGACGAGCAATCGTCGCTGCTCCAGTGCGCCCCTCGACGAACTGAGGCCACCTTGAGCTTCACCGCAACCACGCGATCACGGTGAGCATCCTATCCCTCCCCCGCGCGACCTAGTCCCTCGGCAAAGTCTCTGTCCGAGCGCGCGCCGCTGTCCGCCGCCGTCAGCGCCGCCAGTCCATGGTCGAGCAGCTGTGATCCATTGGATCTTGTTAGTGGCTCAGATTAGATTTAATCGAAAGGGTATGCGTCAACCTGTGCCGTGCGATTTCAGTGAGATCCTGCGGCCAGTACAGCTCAATCCAAACGTAACGGTATTTTCCAATAGGATAGAGCCACGTGGACAGAGTTTGTTTAAAACAGAAAATTTTGTTCTATTAGATATACAAACTTGCAAAATTCATAACTTTTAATCTACATGTCCAAATTTTGCAAATTTTATATCAATGGAATCAGTAGAACAAGTACTTTGCAACCATGCACTTTGTTTAATGTTTTGCTTCTGGAAAATTGGTTTAATTTGCAGAAACTTGTGTAGGCATAATTTGAATGTAAAAATTATTTTAGAAACATTTTTATGGTAAAATATTTGGCAAATGGATTGTTTTGAACCTACTGACCATAGAAACCAACTTATGAATTTAAAAACGTATTTTGTGAAGCCAAAGTATAAATCTTTGAATAAGAGCATTTCTAGTCATATAAAAATATTGTTTATGTGTTAAAAATTCTTTTTGAGTAAATCTTTGGAAAATGATTTGAGTTAAAACTCTCTAACCCTAAACACCAAGGTTTGAGACTTAAAAATATATTTGATAAATCCTATAAAATTATTACTTTGCTAAAAGGCATTTTCAACAACATAAAATATCACTTTGGTATAAAATTGGTTTATGGGGTGAAACCTTTTGCAAATGGTTTTAATATTAAACACTTGACCTTAAAACACTAACATGTTGTGTTTAAAAATATTTAGAAACTCTAGGGATTATCATTTGATTTCAATCATTGCTAGCAAAACAAAAATGACTTAATATGACCATTTTCACCAACTTGAATTTAAATGGTTTTACCACTTTTGTAAATGACCAATAAGAGCTTTAAAATGTTTAGAGCCTACTAGAAACCACTTTTCCAAATAAAACCATCTTTTGCATGTTTGCATGCATTGCCTTGTTTCTATTAGTTTGTGTGGTAAATTGTTTGAATGCTAGTTGAATATGTGTTTGCTTGATTGAATTGTAATGAAGTTAGAAGAGTGTGATATTTGCAAGATCAAGAAGTGAACCAATATTCTCTACTAAAAAGGCAAGTGACACTATCATCCATGTCCTACTATTTTCATTACACTTAGTGGATTTTTGTAACATGCATGATAGGACTACTATATTTCTATACTATGCTATATCCTATTAGGATATCCTTATATCTTCCTTAGTGAAAACAATGTAGTTGTAGTATGCTTAGCCCTGCTATATATTTGGGATGGGATACATGATATGATTATATGAAGTGTTGGAAAAATTATATGTTTTATATAATAAAATAAGTACTCAATGAACCACCTGGGTGGAAAGAGGATACTCAAGTTTTGGACAAGGTGGCAACAAAGGGAACCATGTTTATATGGCTATTTTTTTGTATGTGCACTAGAAGAAAACCACCTAGGGACTTAGAGATTGAACATGTTTCTCGTACAGTGGCTTCCGTGTACAGCCACATGCTAAATGGGCTCTGGCTTAGTCAACTACATAGTGGAAGACCCATGCATTGGCATCTTCAGGTTAACTAGATTTGTGTAGGGAAATACATCCCTACATTGGTGCCTGGTAGACAAGCTAGAATTGTGTATTGGGAGGACTCCTATGGAAAGACTTTGTCACATTCTCGATCTACCGGTACTCCATTTTGGTGAGTACTTATCCAGCGACCACTGGTGGCGTCAATACGAGATTGTGTCATCTGGGTAAAGTGTACAACTTCTGCAGAAGATCAAATTCTAAGTACTTAGATGTGTCCCCGGTTATGGACAACTCTGAGCAACTAAGGCCTGAAGCTATGGAAGATCTCGACATTCCAATTTCTCAAAAGTAAAACTTGATGGTGACAACAAGGGATTTGAAGCACTTGGAGTTTTCCAAGGAGTTCAAAAAGATTTGTCAAAAGATCAAAACTATTTTGAAAATATAGGATAAAACTATATTGCTTTCTGCAAATGAGCCTAAACCCTACTTAGCCAAATATGCATGTAACGATAGGATCCACTTATTTCTACATAATAGTGAAACTTGCCAATACAATTCAAATGTATTGACCCTTGTGGCTGCAACTTATTATGTTGTAGGTTTGTTTGATGTTAGTGAAGTGTGTTGAATAGGATTACAAGTCTACAATCAACATGTCTGCCTGTGGCACTTTGAAGATGGAGGACTCAATGCTATATATATATATTCTGCTGCATTGTAATGTGATAGCCAAATGAGCTATGTAAGATGTAATGAATTATTTTATTCCTGGTTATAAAGTTGTATTATGACCTTTGTTTCTCGATATTACATCTTAACTGTGGATGCTAGCTATTGATCCAGGGACTAGCATTGTAAACACATGGATCTATACCTTATTAAAGGTTGGGACCTCTACAATATATGTTTATAACATTGCAAACAAGTGTACCTAAGTCAGAAGTCATACCTCCACTCTTGGATTTATCGGCCAAATACTTGCTGCAATTCCTCTTCTAGTGGCCATCCTCCTTGCAGTAGAAGCAAGTGGATCTGGCTGAAGGAGATGGCTTAGTCCCTGAGAAAGCGCTTGGGGCCGGGTCCTGAGCCTCCTTTCCTCCCGACTTAGCCTTCTTCTTAGTCCAAGAACTCTTCTTAAACTTAGCCTTACTCGGCACCATCAACACTTCACTGGCGCCCTTCTTGAGATCCGCCTCTGCTTGCTTGAGAATACCATGCAATTCAGTGAGCTTCTTATCCATACCATGCATGTGGTAGTTCGAAATGAACTACCCATATGCACTAGGAAGAGAGTTCAGAATTATATCCGTAGTGAACTCTTCGCTAATGGGGTATCCAAGCCTCTCCAGAGACTGCACGTAACCAACCATTTTGATCACATGCGGACTCAGTGCATCACCATCCTTAATCTTGCAAATCAGCAAAGCCTGAGAGACTTGATACCTCTTAGTCTTTGCCTGAGCCTGGAACATACTTTTGAGGCTTTCGATCATATCGTAGGGCTCAACATTCTCGAACTGCTTTTGCAAGCCTGGTTCCATGTGAGAAAGCATAAGACAGCTAATATCCGTGGACTCATCCTTAGCCCGACGGTAGGCATTGGTGGCAGCGACAGTTGCATTCTCATTCGTCTCATATGGAAGTGGGTTGTCTAGGACATGGTCCTTCTTTTCTTGTTTGAGAACAATTCTCAGATTTCGATACCAGTTGGTACATTTATTGTTGTTTAGTTTATGTTTCTCAAGAATGGTTCTCAATGCAAAACCGGATATCTGAGAGTGACTTCTACTTGGTGCCATGATCTACAACAAAAATATGCAAAACACTTAAGACATGTATTCATAAAAGAGCAAGCATATTAAACACTTTAATATTTTATGCTCCCACTAGAAGAAACACCCCTCCGATGGTTACTTAGTGATTCAAGATCCTAAAGAAGCAAGTCGGCTAGTGAGCTTTAGCATCACAGCTAGCCGTCAAGTGATCTAGGTAGATAACTCCTTGTCAATCGTATCTCATACTACTCTTGTTGGTCAGGTGGCATCACATGCCCTGACTCCCGTCTAAATTTTTCCCCAAGCCCCACAACCGTTGTGATAGACCCGTCTAGCTTACCGAGTGTTTCTGCAGTAAGAGTCCAACTCGAACCCACCTAGTCGAAAAGAATTGGCAGCATCTCAATTTTATGAGCTCACTACCAAAAATGTCCGACTTGTGATGGTGCAAACACCGGCGGGTAAACCGACTAGACCTTCTTTGAGGGATTAAATTTTACCGACTATCTCATAGAGGTAAAACAGATACATAACAATAACACAGAATAAATCAATTATAATGTGAAATGGTATGGCTCTCTTCATGGCGATCTCCATCTCCACAAAGCCTGTAATCCGTCTCGTGCCAACTCTTGTCACTTGTCGTCTTACACCATGTCTTGCATGCCATCCGGGTTCTCCAAACAGCTACACTAGCTTAGTAAAGTAAATTATATGGAGAATCCGATAAGCAGGTTGTTATACAATAATATGACAGCACCTAGGCTCCAGCCGGCTGACAAAACCCGTGATTCGCAGATCACGTATGGATTACACACATACATCACATGCACATGAACCATACCATTCACAACTTCCTGCAAAACCAAGTTATTCATAGATACGCTATCTACCGGCGTTGTGAAACTCGTAATGACATCTAAGGCGCTATGACAGGGCGAAGCCGGCGGTCCCTTGTTCTGATTTGATCAAACTCTTTGATCTTCGATAACCGCTTCTGGATTTACTTGTCATAGTCTACCCCACTGGCGAAACCGACCAGTAGGGGTATGTCGTTCCATGATCTCGGCAGTATGATCACGGAAATTAGATCTACCATTCCCCGAGTACAGTTGATCCAATCAACATCATACAAAACCGATCTATATCATATATCGACCACTAAAACAACATATAGATCTCATCTACAGCCAACTGCATATCACATATGCGAGATCTCAAGCCTAAAACCAGAAGATATTGCTCTAATACCACTGTTGGGCCATGTAGAGATAAAACAAAACTTTTTCCCTCTAACATGGTGATCCCAATATCCAGCTAAGGTAGAAGGCCACGAGGTTTACCACTAGACGCGCAGTTGCACATTACTGATGAAGCGCGTAAGTTGAATGAAGTGCAGTCCTTACGATCCGATCGTCCTGGTGTTGATCGTACAACACCTCTGCTGGTATCCACATGTACAAGGAGGAGCACCGGCGGCGGACTGCTAGGTTCGTTATGACGGCAAGACTGCTATGGCGCTAGGGTTTCCAACACATGGAATGACCTAACCTACCAACGATTAACCCTTATGGGATACTATTCTCCACTATATATAGGGAGTTAATGTGGGCTCCACTCTCGTGGCCCATTCACTAAAGCCCATATAATATTAGTCACCGTGAGTCTGACTCACTGACTCTGTCCAAATCCGGCTTGGGTCCAACCCAACCAGATTTCTGATTCAGATCTAATCCGAACTTGCTCCCGCTCTTAAGTGTGTGACCCCGCAGGCTCATGGCTACTTTGACAAGATTGGAGTCCTACTCTCAATCGATCAGTCCGTAGCATCTCCTAGCAGAACATGCCGACTCCCAAGTACCAAAGAGTCATGACGACTTTCCTTTCCAATGTGACTTGCGTTCGAGTCCCTTTTGCCTCACGATATACCTTGTCAGACTATAGGCGAATATATGTCATCCCTTAAATAGTCCGACTCTCTTCTCGATCCGAGATAAGTGATTCATCCGACTAACTCTTAGTCGATCGCCTCGGTTAACACTTAACCGAGTCGTGCATGGCCATGCTTTCTGAATCATATCATCCGAGAGGGCCCAGAGAATATCTCTCCAAGTGGAGGGGCAAAATCCCATCTTGGTTATTCACATCACGTAGCTTGATTCTCAGTCGACCCGAACTCAGCCTTTATAACTGCCCAGTTATGGATCAGCGTTTGCCAGAACCTAAGTCGGTGATCCTCAACTCAGAATATGCAATAACCTCAGGTCTAAGGATTGCATTGATTGAGATATACAAATGACAACTTGTTCGTTGTACCTCAATATGGGTCAATCCAACTCGCTAAACTCTTTAGCCAAATCTGTGTAAGTCGTAATAGCATCACCATGCCCATGACAAGTGGAACCGAGTCATCAAGCCGACTTTCACATTGGTCTAAGTTGTGTGTCCAGCACAACCTCGATAACCAAGGATATTTAGTACAAACAACATGAATGTATATATCCACAACCAAATCACATATTCAATGATAAACATCAGATGTTTATACAAGGACAACTTAATATATTTATGAATACATTGGGAAATATCATAATACATGATTGCCTCTAGGGCATATTCCCAACAATATCATGCATGTGGTAGTTCGATGTGAACTGTTGATATGCCTAATTTGCATCACCATCCTATATCATAATTTACCTCTATTCATTGATATTTGTCTTATTATGAGGTATTACTTATGGCTTTTCATCTGTTTATGCATGTTGGATGATTCCTGGAGGATGGAATACCGGAGTCTGGATTCTGATGGAAACGACGGCGTTTCGATGCAATTTTGCGAAGATCAGAAAAATACCAGAAAAATATGGAAACATATTATTTTACCGAAAGACAAAGGAAGCCAGAAGGAGGAGCGAATGGGGGGCTTAGGGGGCCCACACACCCCTAGGCGCGGGCCCACCTGACCCCGCGCCTAGGGTGGGTTTGGCCCACCTGATCGGCCTCCGACTCTGCCCCTTCGCCTATATCTTCCCTATAGAACCCTAACACTAGGGGGCGACCACAGATAGACTTATGCCGCCTCTTGGGGCGGAAAACACTCAGAGAGAAAGATCTCTCTGGCAGACAGATTTCTGCCGGGGGAATTCCTTCCCGAAGAGGGGATACCATCGCCATCAACACCGTCATCAAGCTAGGCTTCATTGGGATCATCATCATCATCCACACCATCATCTCCACCAGCACCATCATCACCACTCCGTCCTGCTGTAACAATTGTGTTGGACATTGCTTTAGTTCGTTAGGGGAAAAGTGTTAATTACTATTGTAGTTGATGCTTGTGAGTGGAACCATTGGATTATTGTTTATGTTCAGATTGTTATCCATTATCATATCATCTTTGATCTTGATCCATTTGATGTCTTGTGAGTAGTTCGTTTAGTTCTTGAGGACATGGGAGAAGTCATGTTGTTAGTAGTGAATCTGTGATGAGTTATTATTCAATGGTTTAGTATTTAAGTTGTGGTGCTATTCTTCTAGTGGTGTCATGTGAACGTCGACTACATGATACTTCACCATTTATGGGCCTAGGGGAATGCATTGTGTATTTGTCTACTAATTGTGGGGTTGCTGGAGTGACAGAAACCTGAACCCCCGTTAGGACACCTTTGCACAAGGGAGTGTAGGATCTTAGAGTTTAAGGCTGTGGTTAGATTTATATCTTAATTACTTTCATGTAGTTACGGATGTTTGCAGGGGGTTTAATCAGAAGTATGTATTAGTCCTTGGAAGGGAGGTATGTTAGCACAGGTTCACCCACACAACACTTACAAACACCAAAGAAGAGTACTCAGCTATTTGCAGCGAAAGCACTTGACAGAATTCCCATGTGTCCTCGAGAACGTTTGGTCCTTATAAGTATTTCCACCGGCTTGTCCTTTGCTAAAAAAGGATTGGGCCACTTGCTCCGTTTTTTCATTACTTCTATTACTTGCTCTTTGTTTTATTGCTTTGTCAAAAAACCACTAAAAAAATCCGTTTTCTAAGTATTCACAGGGATTTCCTGATCCATACCACTGTTCAGCACCTTCTGCTCCTCGTTGGGATCGACACTCCTATTTATCAAAAGTACTACGATACACCCCCTATACTTGTGGGTCATCAAGACTTTTCTAGCGCCGTTGCCGGGGAGTGAAGCGCTATTAAAGAGTGGAACTGGTAAGGGAAACTTTCACTGTGAGTATTGCTTTTGTTACTGCTTGTTACTTTGTTTCCAATATGAATAACCCACTTGGTTTTTTGTTTGGGAAAACTACTACCACTTCTATGGTAGTAGATGAACCACCACCTGTTGAGATAGATCCATTTAAGATACCTACGAGTATTGTTAATCGTGTCATGGATAATTATTATTTTGGGGATGGAACCATCCATCTTGGTGATCACTTGCTTTATATCCATGAATTATGCGGGTTGTTTAAGTGTGCAGGTATCACAACTGAACAGGTGAAGAAGAAGTTACTCTCCATATCCTTGAAAGGGAGAGCTGAGGCATGGTATAAGCTTCTTAAGAATGGACAATCCATGGAATGGGAGGAGATGGCATCTCTCTTTTACTCTAAATTTTATCCTCCCAGTGAAATCCAAAAGGATAGAAGTCTTATATATAACTTTTGGCCTCTTGATGGAGAGAGTACAGCTCAAGCTTGGGGGATATTGAAGTTACTAATGCTTAAATGTCCTATTCATGAACTCCCTAACAATATTATTCTCAATAACTTTTATGCTAGGCTTTCTCTTCATGTTAAATGTTTATTAAATGCTTCTTGTGCTGGATCATTCACAAGTATGAAAGAAGAAGATAAATGGGATCTTTTAGACTGTATTCAAGATAATACCGAGGCTTGGGAGAATGACAAAGGAAGAAAGTCAGGTATAAACTATTATTATGAGTGCATTAAATCTTTTATGGGAACTAATAACTTCCGTGATATTAGCAATAAGTTTGGCCTTGATCCTCAAGTTCTTACGGAATGTTTTAATGCTTTTGCCTCTTATATTGAGATTCCCAAGAAAGAGTGGGACAAGTACCATGCTCTTTATAAAGAAATTATTACCCACGTTCCTGCCAGTGTAGAGGTTTGTACTGTTGATCATATTTTGCCTGAACCTTATGTTGAGAATATCCATTTTCCTTCCAAGGTAAGGTATCACTCTATTTTGGCTAACACTACTAGGAAAACGCCTGTTCGTGGTGCACCTGTAAAGGTGCGCCACGGGCATCGCGCTACGGCTTTCTCCTAGCCGTGGCGCACTGCCTGGTGCACCACGGTTATATCGAGATAGGCGTGGCACACTACCAGGTGCGCCACAGGTAGGGGTACAGGGTGTGCCACAGATGTGTTTTTCAAAAAACAAAAAAAATGCAAAAAACACCCTTGTTTTGAATTGCAAAAGCAATCGGGTCCGTGCATGGCCGCCGCAGTCGTGTCACCTCGCTGGAGCATGGCCGTGGCAGGGAGGTGCAGGAGGGGTCGTGGCCGCTCTAGTCCTCGCCGACTTCGAGGTGGTAGGAAGGGTGTGGTTGGAGAAAGGAAGGTAGGAAGAGAGGGAGGAAGGAAGAGATGGAGGAAGAGAGGGAGGAAGAGAGGGAGGAAGGAAGAGATGGAGGAAGAGAGGGAGGAAGGAAGAGATGGAGGAAGAGAGGGAGGAAGGGAGGTCGGACGCCGCCGTCACTTAAAGGAGAGGAGGAGTCCGTCGTTGCGCCGCCACCGCACCACCGTCACTGCAAGGAGAGGAGGAGGCCGTTGTCGTGCCGTCACTGCAAGGAGATGAGAAGGGGAAGGAGGAGAAGGAAGAAGGAAGAAGGAGAAGGAGAAGGAGAAGGAGAAGGAGAAGGAGGAAGGAGAAGGGAGAAGGAAGAAGGAGAAGGGAAAGGAAAAGGGAAAAGGGGGAGATAAAAGGGGGAAGGGAAAGGTAGGTGGGCGGGGTGAGGATTCGAAATTTGAATCCCACCCAAGCTTATCCGTGGCGCACTAGGTGGTGGTGCGCTACGGGTAAGTCACCCTCTATTTTTTTCTGCAGGAAAAAACGGTCTTTTGACCGTAAATTTTTACTCTTTTCTAATTTTGAAAATCTAAAAAATCGCTAAACGACCAAAGGTCGTTGCGAGCAGATGCGAAATCTCGTTCTCGTCATTTTTGTATATTATACGTTTTTTTCGATATCGTATGCAAAAGTTACGGCCTTTTTACCGTGGCATGACTTTTTTTGCAAATAAAGTCGAAACTCATGTTTGTTAATTTTACTAGAAGCTATACCACATTACCTACCTAAATATGAAAGGATTTAATTTTTTTAAAGTGTTTTTCATTTTATTTTTTATTTTTTGCAAAGCCTAAAAAGGTGATCCACGGGGGGGGGGGTGGAGTTGGTGCAGGATAGTAGGCGTAGGGCACTGGGGCAAGGTGCCCTACTACTAAGTTTATACATCCGTGGCGCACATGGCATAGTGCACCACAGAACTTGCCACAACCGTAGCGCACCTACCCCATGTGCGCTACGGGTACGTGGCATGCGGCTGGCAGGCCCCTGGCCCATACATATCTGTGGCGCACATACCCCATGTGCGCCACGGTTGTTCTAGTTACTAGTAGGGCACTACCCACAGGTGAGCCACGCCTATTTTACCCATGGGGCACGTCAACCATGTGAGACACGTATGTGCGGATTACCTATAGCCCATTTCCTAGTAGTGTAATGTGGTTAGTAAAAGCGCAAAGAAAACCGTAGGTTCCGATGAGCTTATTGACATCGAGCCTGTAGTAGCTATTGTGAAAGATCTTGTCACTAGAAATATAGAGGATGAGTATATTGTCTTCTGTGAAGACGCTTCTAATATTATCTCTCATCCAAGTAAGGCTAGAAAAGCTAGTGTTCCTTTGCTCTCTGTTAAAATTGGTGATCATTGCTACTATGGTTTATGTGATATTGGTGCTAGTTCTAGTGTTATTCCTTATGAGCTTATAGGGAAATTATGCATGAGATTGGTCCTTGTGATCTTGAAGACATTGATGTGGTTATTCACCTTGCCGGCGGCCACCCCCTTGGGTGCCCCCCCTCCTCCTATAAAAGGATCCCCTCCTCTCACTTCTCACTCACACCTCCTCGTGAAGGATCTCTCTCCCCCTCTAGAATTTATCCCCAATGGTCTCGGACTAGCGAGATACATGTTCCCGGTGGCTATTCGGCAAGAAAGGGTTGTGCTTCCGCTGCATCGCTGGAGCGAGGAGGCGGAGGTTGCTCGGTGTCTTGTACGTGTGTGCGAGCATGGATGCGCTGCTGCTTTGCGGCGCTAGGACTTCCTCTCGATCTTGAGATCGGCAAGAGATCGTATACATCAACCACGAGTTGAACTTGTTAAGCTTTGTCGGTCTTCAAGGATATGTTCTCTACGGATATACATCCTCCCGTTGTTTGTATCTAGTAGATAGATCTTGTTACATAGTTCCTATCACAGGAAAAATTTTGTTTTCTATGTTGCGAACCCTACAGTGGTATCATAGTCGGATCTATGCGTAGATACTTTACACGGGTAGTACACATATGAGTATGTGGGCGATGATGATCATGTTGTTGCTCCTTAGTTGTAATTTTGGATATTGGTGGCATAGTGGGATGAAGCGGCCCAGACAAACTTTACATGTCCTCGCACATGAGACCTGTTCCACGCTTGACATGCAACTAGTTTGCATAAGTGGCTAGCGGGTGTCTGTCTCTCCTACTATAGTCAATATCTATTTTGCAACGAGTTGTCAAAAATTTGGTTATCCTCGTTGTGGTTCATGTTCGTAGGTAAGAACGGTTCTATCTCGAAAGCCCTAAGCCACGTAAAACTTGCAATGGATAAATTAGAGGCGTCTAGTTTATATTGTTGCTAGGCTAGTGTTATGATATGGTGATGTTGTAAGTAGAAGTATGCGATGATACTCTTACAACATACATAACGTGTAATCTCCATAGACCTTGGACTTACACATATAGGTATGATAGTGATCATACCACGATGCACATGATAGAGATCATATGCGGAACCATATCATTTCACTAATAAACATGTGATGTTTGATAGCATCTTATATTGCTTGTTTAGCGCTTTGTTAGCATAATAAGATGATCCCTCTTTTAAATATCAAGATAAGAATGTGTTCTTCCTTTAGTATGCACCGATTATGTTTTCGTCGCTCCAAGACATCACGTGATGATCGGGTGTTCTTGGATCCACGACCATATTTCGGGTGTAAAACAGTTACACATGTGAATACTAAGGTTCTAACTTGGCGAGCCTAGCATGTACAGACATGGCCTCGGAACACGGACCGAAAAGTTAAGCATGAGTCATATAGTAGATATGATGCCCATTTGATGCTCTCCTTTGAAGCTACACCGACTCACGTGATGATCGGACTTGGTGTAGTGGATTTGGTTCATGTAATCACCAAAAAGGCACGAGGGATGTCGTTTTTGAGTGGGAGTTCATTCGTAATATGGATTAGTTGAACTCAATCTATCATACACTTAGTCTAAACTTTACAAATTTTGTTGTAGATGGCACCACCTGCTTTTAATTTCAATGTGTTCATGGAGAAAGATAAACTAGCAACGAACGGTAGCAACTTTACCGAATGGGCCATGAATTTGAGGATTCTCCTCTGTGCTACACAAAAGCAATATGTGCTAGAAGCGCCATTAGGCCCCCCACCTTTTGAGGATGCCCCTGACGAGGAGAAGAATGTCTATCAGACTCATCAGGAGGACCACAACTTAGTTCATTGCGGCATATTGTATGGGCTAGAGCCGGAACTTCGAAAGCGTTTCGAAAACGGCAATGCTTTTGATACAATGGGTGAGTTGAAAATGATTTTCGACACACATGCTGCTGTAGAGAGCTACAACACTTCAGAAAAGTTCTTTAGTTGCATGATGGAAGAGCACAACTCCGTTAATGAGCATGTACTCAAGATGTCGGGTTATGCCGATAAGCTTGTGTCCTTGGGAATATCGATTCCCATTCACTTAGGCATCCATCGTGTTCTGTAGTCTCTGCCACCTAGTTATAAGAGCTTCGTGATGAACTATAATATGCAAGGGATGAAGAAGTCTCTCACCGAGCTTCTGTCAATGCTTAAAACTGCAGAAGTGGAGATCAAAAAGGAACATCAAGTGTTGATGATCAATAGGAACACTGGTTTCAAGAAAGACAAGAAGGGAAAACGGAAGGGAAGTAAGGGCGGCAAGCTTGTTGCCGTTCCTGAAAAGAAACCCCGAGTTGGACCTAAGTCTGATACCGAGTGCTACTATTGTAAGGGGACTGGCCACTGGAAGCGCAACTGCCCCAAGTATTTGGCAGACAAGAAAGCCGGCAAGGCAAACAAAGGTATATATGATATACATGTTATTGATGTGTACTTGACTAATGCTCGCAGTAGCACCTGGGTATTTGATACCGGTTCAGTTGCTAATATTTGTAACTCGAATCAGGGGTTGCGGAACAAGCGACCGCTAGCAAGGGGTGAGGTCAAGATGCGTGTCGGCAATGGATCAAGCGTTGATATGATCTCCGTCGGAACGCTGCCTCTCCACTTGCCGTCGGGATTAGTAATAAACTTGAATAATTGTTATCTGGTGCCTGCACTGAGCATGAACATTGTATCTGGATCATGTTTAATGCGAAGTGGTTATTCATTTAAATCCGAGAAAAATGGTTGTTCCATTTATATGAATGAAATCTTTTATGGTCATGCACCGATGATGAATGGTTTATTTCTATTAGATCTCGATGATAATGTTACACATATTCATAATGTTGATGCTAAAAGGATTAAACTTAATGATGATATATCCGCATATATGTGGCACTGCCGTCTAGGTCATATTGGCGTTAAACGCATGAAGAAGCTCCATTCGGATGGAATTTTGGAATCACTTGATTATGAATCATTTGATACATGTGAGCCATGCCTTATGGGCAAGATGACTAGAACGCCGTTTTTCGGTTCAATGGAACGGGCGACAGATTTATTGGAAATCATACATTCGATGTATGTGGTCCAATGAGTGTGTCGGTGAGGTGGGTATCGTTATTTTGTTACTTTCACGGATGATTTGAGTAGATACGGTTATATCTACTTGATGAAACACAAGTCCGAAACCTTTGAAAAGTTCAAGGAATTTCGAATGAAGTGGAAAATCATCGTAATAGAAAGATCAAATTTCTACGGTCGAGTGGAGGTGAGTATCTAAGTTACGAGTTTAGCACTCACATGAAAGAGTGTGGAATTGTTTCACAACTCACCTGCGTAACACCACAGTGAAATGGTGTGTCGGAATGTCGTAATCGTACTTTATTAGATATGGTTCGATCTATGATGTCTCTGACGGACTTGCCATTGTCATTTTGGGGCTATGCACTAGAAACTGATGCATTCACTTTAAATCGGGCACCATCTAAATCCATTGAAAAGACACAGTATGAATTGTGGTTTGGAAACAAACCTAAGCTGTCATTTCTTAAAGTTTGGGGATGCGATGTTTGTGTGAAGAAACTTCAACCGGATAAACTCGAACCCAAAGCGGAAAAATGCGTCTTCATAGGATACCCTAAGGAAACTATTGGGTATTCCTTCTATCACAGATCCGAGGGCAAGGCTTTTGTTGCCAAGAATGGATCCTTTCTAGAGAAAGAGTTTCTTGCGAAAGGTGTGAGTAGTCGGAAGGTAGAACTCGAAGAGGTTATTGAACCTTCTCTTCAAAGTATGGCGAGTAGCGTAGCGCCGGAAGTTGTTCCGGAGTTGAATTCACCTGTTAAAGAAGGAACTAATGATAATGATCATGAAACTCCGAAAGAGAGTATTACCGAACCTCGCAGGCCAAGCAGGACGCGTGCAGCTCCCGAGCTGTACGGAAATCCTGTCATGAATTTCATAGTTGATGAAAATAATGACCCCGCGACATATGAAGAAGCGATGAGCCCGGATTCCAACAAATGGTTAGAAGCCATGAAATCCGAGATGGAATCCATGTATGAAAATAAAGTTTGGAACTTGGTGGACTTACCTCATGACCGAAAGGCCGTGGAGAACAAATGGATTTTCAAAAGGAAAACTGATGCTGATGGTAATATAACCGTCTATAAAGCTCGACTTGTCGCAAAGGGGTTTCGACAAATTCAAGGAGTTGACTACGATGAGACATTCTCTCCCGTAGCGATGCTAAAGTTAGTATTATGTTAGCAATTGCTGCATATTTCGATTATGAGATATGGCAGATGGATGTCAAAACCGCGTTTCTCAATGGTAATATTGAAGAAGAGTTGTATATGATACAACTAAAGGGTTTTGTCGATCCTAAGGATGCTAACAAGGTGTGCAAGCTTCAGCGATCCATCTATGGATTGAAGCAAGCATCACGAAGTTGGAATCTCCGCTTTGATGAGGTGATCAAAGAGTTTGGATTTGTCCAAACTTATGGAGAAGCTTGTATTTACAAGAAAGTGAGTGGGAGCAATGTGGCATTTCTGATATTATATGTGGATGACATATTATTGATCAGAAATTATATAGATCTTTTAAACAGTGTTAAAAGTTATCTAAACAGTAAATTTTCAATGAAGGACCTAGGTGAAGCGTCATACATATTAGGCATAAAGATATATAGAGATATATCTAGGCGCCTAATAGGGTTATCGCAAAGTACATACATTGATAAGATTTTAAAGAAGTTTAAAATAGAAGATAGTAAGAAGGGGTTCTTACCTATGACACAAGGCACGACATTGAATAAGACTCAAAGTCCGGCTACGGCAGAAGAAAGAGATATAATGGACAAGGTCCCCTATGCTTCAGCCATAGGCTCTATAATGTACGCCATGATATGTACAAGACCGGATGTGGCACATGATATTAGTTTGACTAGTAGGTACCAATCGGATCCAGGTTCAGAACACTGGAAAGCGGTCAAGAATATCCTTAAGTACTTACGAAGAACTAAGGATATGTTTCTTGTATACGGAGGTGAAGAAGAGCTCGTCGCTAAGTGTTATGTTGACGCTAGCTTTGACACCGATCCGGATGACTCTAAGTCTCAATCCGGATACGTATTCTCATGAATGGCGGAGCGGTTAGTTGGAGGATCTCCAAACAACCTGTGGTGGCGGGATCAACAACGGAGGCCGAATATGTTGCTGCTTCAGAAGCGGCTCAGGAAGCAGTTTGGATGAAGGAGTTCATATCCGAACTAGGTGTGTTTGCAAACGCGTTGGACCCAATGGTGATCTATTGTGACAACAATGGTGCCATTGCCAATGTCAAAGAGCCAAGGTCTCACAAGCATTCCAAGCATATTAAGCTCCGGTTTCACTCCATCCGCAAGCATGTCAAGGATGGAGATATAAAGATTTGTAAAGTACATACGGATCTCAATGTAGCAGATCCGTTGACTAAAACTCTCCCTAGAGCAAAACATGATCTACACCAGAACTCCATGGGTGTTAGATACATCACTATGTAACTAGATTATTGTCTCTAGTGCAAGTGGGAGACTGAAGGGAATATGCCCTGAGAGGCAATAATAAAATGTTTATTATGTGTATTCCAAGTATATGATAGATGTTTATTTGGCGTGCTATAATTGTATTAATACGGAAACATTAATACATGTATGTTTAATAAACAAACAGAAAGTTCCTAGTTATGCCTCTCTCATAAACTAGTTCGTTGATTAACAAGATGATCATAGTTTCCTGATCATAGACATTGGATGTTGTTAATAACGAGATCACAACATTAGTGTAATGGTGTGATGAACATTCATCCGAAGTATAGCATTACGATCAAAGTCATTGAGTTTATATTGCTATAAACAACTTACGAAGTAGTCCTAATCCTTAGACCATGAGATCATGCCAATCACTAACACCGGAAGAGTTTCTTGTTGACATCAAACGTCACACCGTAACTGGGTGATTATAAAGATGGCTTCAAAGCTACTAAAGTGTTATGTTGCGAATCATGGATCAAGAGTGGAATTTGTTCATCCCGATGACGGATAGATATGCTCTGGGCCCTCTCGGTGATATCACATTGGTTAGCTTGCAAGCAAGTGATTTGATCACTAGAATGTTATATCACGGGAACGAGAAAAGAGTGCATGTCAGTAACGATATCAAACTAGGTATGGAGATACCGATGATCGAGTCTCGGACATGTAATATATCGTGAAACAAAGGGATTAAGATACAAGCGTAAAAGATTCCGATGATCACAGGAAAAGTCATCGTTGAATGTGTGGGAGTCAGTATGGATCTCCAGGTCCCACTACTGATTATTGATCGGAGAAGGGTCTCGATCATGTCCGCATTATTCGCGAACCGTAGGGTGACACACTTAAGGGACACTGGCATCCAGTTGGAGCAAATGTTTCATGCCGAAAGAATAAACAAGCGCAGGAATTTATTTCACTAGATACCGAAACAGGTTTTCGGGTGAAATTGCATAAAGAGGTTATGCATGTGAAATGGAATTCTAGCAAGGGGTTATTTGTGAATGTTTTCATTAAAGTAATCGACAAAATTCTGAATAAAATAAAATAGTTTTATTTAATGAGAGTTTGCATTAAATTTGGTGGAAATTTAATGGCAAGTTTGAGTGGGATTTTGAGTGGAGGCATATGAATGGATTTTTGTGAGTGGAGTGTCCACCCACATGAATGAAGGAGGGGAGGGGCAGCCCCATGGCCGGCGGACACCCCCTTGGGTGCCCCCCTCCTCCTATAAAAGGAGCCCCTCCTCTCACTTCTCACTCACACCTCCTCGTGAAGGATCTCTCTCCCCCTCTAGAATTTATCCCCCATGGTCTCGGACTAGCGAGATACATGTTCCCGGTGGCTATTCGGCAAGAAAGGGTTGTGCTTCCGCTGCATCGCTGGAGCGAGGAGGCGGAGGTTTCTCGGTGTCTTGTACGTGTGTGCGAGCATGGATGCGCTGCTGCTTTGCGGCGCTAGGACTTCCTCTCGATCTTGAGATCGGCAAGAGATCGTCTACATCAACCACGAGTTGAACTCGTTTAGCTTTGTCGGTCTTCAAGGGTATGTTCTCTACGGATATACATCCGCCCGTTGTTTGTATCTAGTAGATAGATCTTGGTACATAGTTCCCATCGTAGGAAAAATTTTGTTTTCCATGCTGCGAACCCTACAACTTTCTCACCTGTAGCGAAGCTAAAGTCTGTGAGGATTATGTTAGCAATCGCTGCATATTATGATTATGAGATATGGCAGATGGATGTCAAAACAGCATTCATCAATGGAGACATTGATGAAGAGTTGTATATGATGCAACCCAAAGGTTTTGTCGATCCTAAAGATGATAACAAGGTATGCAAACTTCAACGGTCCATATATGGATTGAAGCAAGCATCCCGTAGTTGTAATCAACGTTTTGATAAGGTGATCAAAAGTTTTGGTTTTATACAAACTTATGGAGAAGCTTCTATTTACAAGAAAGTGAGTGGGAGCTCTGTAGCATTCTTAATACTATATGTAGATGACATATTGTTGATTGGGAATGATGTATACCTTCTTAATAGTGTCAAGGAATATTTGAATAATAGTTTTTCAATGAAAGATCTTGGCGAAGAAGATTACATATTAGGCATAAAGATTTATAGAGATAGATCGAGACGCCTAATATCATTGTCATAAAGTACATATTTGGACAAAGTTCTAAAGAGGTTTGGAATGGAAGATAGCAAGAAAGGGTTCTTGCCTATGTTGCCCAATACGACGTTGAGTAAAACTCAAAGTCCAACAACGGCAGAAGATAGAGAAAGGATGAGTAAGACTCCCTATGCCTCAGCCATAGGATCTCTAATGTATGCCATGCTATGTACTAGACCCGACATTGCATATGTTGTTAGTTTGACTAGCAGATATCAAAGTGATGCAGGAGTGGATCATTGGACAGCGGTCAAAAACATCCTTAAGTACTTGAGAAGAACTAAGGATATGGTTCTTTCTTATGGAGGTGATGAACAGCTCGTTGTTAATGGTTACACCGATGCTAGTTGGAACACCGATCCGGATGATTCTAAATCACAATATGGATACGTATTTACTTTGAATCGTGCAACAGTTAGCTGGAGGAGTGCAAAACAAAGCGTTGTGGCGAGATCTTCAACTGAATCGGAATACATGGCTGCTTCGGAGGCTTCACAAGAAGCGATATGGATGAAAGAGTTCATTACAGAGCTCGGTGTGGTTCCAAGTGCGTTGGACCTAATGTCTATATACTGTGATAACATGGGCGCCATAGCCAATGTGCAAGAACCAAGGTCACACAAGAAGCTGAAGCACATCAAGCTATGTTTCCACGCTATTCGGGAACATGTCCAAGATGGTGACATAAAGATTTGCAAAGTACAAACAGATCTGAATGTGGCGGATCCGTTGACTAAACCTCTCTCGAGGGCAAAACATGACCAACAGCAAACTGCCATGGGTGTTCGGTATATTACCATGTAATCTAGATTGGTTGACTCTAGTGCAAGTGGGAGACTGTTGGAGATATGCCCTAGAGGCAATATTAAATATAGTTATTATTATATCTTTGTGTTAATGATAAATGTTTATATTCATGCTATAATAGTATTAACAAGGAAACATTAATACTTGGGTGATTTGTAAACTTAAATTGAAGTCCCTAGTAAAGCCTCTTCATAATACTAGCTTGTTGGTTAATAAATGATTGTGGTTTCCCTATCATGAACATTGAGATGTTATTAACAACAAGATCATATCGTTAGGATAATGGTATGATGGACATAGTCCTATAGATAAGCGTAGCATAAAGATCAAGTCATTTTAATAGTTCAATTGCTATATGCTTTCTGATACATAGTAACCTAATTCCTTCGACCATGAGATCATGCTTATCACCATCACCAGAAGGATACTTTGATGACATCAAACACCACACCATAACTGGGTGGCTATAAAGGTGGCATTGAGTGTTCAAAAAGTATTGGTTGAGACACATGGATCAAGAGTGGGATTTGTCCCTCCATATGACGGATAGATATACTCTGGTCCCTCTCGGTGGAATGTCATCCAATTGGCTTGCAAGCATGTGACTGGCTCACAAGGGATCACATATCACGGGAACGAGAAAAGTGTACTTATCAGTAACGAGGTTGAACTAGGTATGCAGAGATACCGACGATCAAAACCTCGGATAAGTAAACTATCGTGAGACAAAGGGAAATTGGTATCGTATGTAAGTGGTTCATTCGATCGCAAAGTAATCATAGAAATATGTGGGAGCCATATGAATTTCCAGATTCCTCTATTGGTTATTGATCGGAGAAGAATCTCGATCATGTCCGCATAATTCACGAACCGTAGGGAGACACACTTAAGGATTCGATGTTGTTGAGTAGTTATGGAATGATGAGTAAGAGACCGAATGTTGTTCGGAGTCTTGCATGGGATCCGGGATATCACGAGGAGATCCGGAATGGTCCGGAGTATAAGATTCATATAAGGAAAGTCCTGTTTCGGGGTTGGAGAATGGTTCCGGTGTTTTCATCGGGAATGTTCTAGAAGGTCCCGGAATGTCCGGCACTCCGGAGGGGCAGGGTACATGAATGTGTCATAACAAGTTGGAATGGTTGCATCATGTACTAGGTGTCATCGCTGAACAAAATAAAGGGTTTAATCAAATCCTAGTTTGAAAATTCAAACGCCAATTTGAAAAGTCAAACGGCTATTTTGCTTGGTGGAGGGAGAGTAGGAAACCTACTTGGGGAGGAGTTCCTCTCCCTCCACCGCCGGCCTTGGAAGCCGAGTTGGGGAGGGACTCACCTCCCCTTGGCGCGCCCCCTCCACCTATATAAGGAGGGGCAGGGCTGCCCCTCCAAGACACACACCTTGCCCCCTCTAAACCTAAACCCTAGCCGCCGGCCTCCACCATTGTTGCCGTCGCCTCCTAGGGTTTGCCAAGTCGCCGAGTTGGGACTTCCCTCTTGCCCTAGCCGCCGTCCTTGCTCCCTCTCCTTGGTGCGTCTAAACCCTAGATCATCGAGGCTCTCTCGTAGTCCACCATACTCGCTCCGGCTTAAGGCGAAGCCCTGCGAGATCTCCCCTCTACTTCCGGTACCACGTCGTCGTGCTGCCGGAATCGCGAGGAGAGTGCTCCAACCTCCGCTGCCTGCTGGAACAAGGGAGAGGAAGGTCTTCGTCGAGTACCGAACGTCTGACCGACTGCGGGAGCGCTGCCGGAACGGAGCGCCGGAAGGATCGTCTACGCGATCTTGAGATCGGGAAGAGTACGACTACATCACCCACGAGAATCCGCTCTTGTTAAACACTTTGGAATCTTCGAGGGTGAGTTATTCCATCGACTCGTTGTTACAATCTAGTATATAGATCTTGTCTTGTTTGTTTGTATGCGGTAGAAATTTTTTGTTTTCCATGCTACGAACCCCTACACCGGCACCTCGACGTCTACTCCTTCCTCGGTCCAGCAAGTATGGTAGAGAGACGGATTGGATCTACAACGCGACGGCGCGGTGCAAGTGGTGGAGAGTTTCTGCAGCAGGGCTTCACCTACGTGCAGTCGGGAGGGAGAGAGAGAGGAGGGAAGCAGGGCGGCTAGGGCTTGAGGAGGAGGTGTGGGAGGGGTGTGCCCCCAGCCCTATTTATATAGAAGGGTGGGCGGCCAGCCCTTGCCCCTCCCCCAAGCCCTAGGGCCGGTGGCAAGGGAGGGAGGAGTGGGGGGCAAGTTCCCCCCCCTTCTAGAAGCTTTCCTAGGGTTTGCCCTAGGTTTGGCCGGCTGGGCCCTATGGGGCCTTCTGCCCCTGGCCCAATGCGGCCAGGGCACTCCCTCATAGGCCCATGCCCCCTCCCGGCAGGTGGGGCCATGTTGGTCCCCCTTCGGAAAGTTCTAGAAGCTTCCGGTACAATACCGATTAACCCGAAACAATTCCGAACTCCAAAAACTGCATTGCCTTATATAAATCTTATTCTTCGGACCATTCCGGAACCTCTCGTGATGTCCCGAATCCCATCCGAGACTCCGAACAAAAACTCAGAAACCAATTATCCAATCTATCCTAGCGTCGAGACACGTTAAGTGTGTGACCCTTCGGGTTCGAGAACATGTAGACATGATCTTATATCAATAATCAACAGCGGGGTCTGGAAACCCATATTGATCGCCACATTCATCGATGATCATATCGGATGAACCACGATGCCAGGATTCAATCAATCCCATATATATATATATTCCTTCGCCTCGCGATATTTTACTTGACCGAGATTTGATCGTCGATGCCCATACCTAGTTCAATCTCGCTCACGAAGTACTTTACTCGTCCGTAATCCGATATCACTTTGTGAGTAACTCCTTAATCACATGCTTGCAAGCGGTGTTGATATCGATTACCGAGTGCCTGAAGTATATCTCCGACTTGGTAGACAAATCCCATCTCGATACATACAACCCAATGTACTTTCCGATCACCTGAGAGACACCTTTATGATCACCCTCTCATAGGATGACGTTTGATGACCTCAAAGCTTTCTTCCGATACCAGGGAGTTGTATTATCTCATGGTCTAAGGAATACAATATTTGACATAAGAAAAGCTTCGCAAAGATGAACACGATGACATGATCTAATTGATCCGCTTAGTTTGGGTCTGTCCATCATATCATTCTCCCAATGATATGATCTCATTATTAATCGACAACTCATGTCTATGGTTAGGAAACCTTAACCATCATTAATCAATGAGCTAGTCCATAGAGGCATACTAGGGACACGGTGTTGTTTATGAACCACACAAGTATTAAAGTTTCTACTTAATACAATTCTAGCATGGAATATAAACTTTATCATGAACATGAATTATAATAATAACATCTTTATTATTGCCTCTAGGGAATAATTCCAACAGTCTCCCACTTGCACTAGAGTCAATAATCTAGTTTACATTTGGCCACAATCTCACACCCATGGCACTAAGGTGCTGATCATGTTTTGCACGTGGAAGAGGTTTAGTCAATGGATCTGCGACATTCAGATCTGTATGTACTTTGCTAATCTTCATATCTCCATCTGCTATATAATCTCGGATTATATGAAACTTGCGGTCGATATGTTTGGTCTTTGGATGATATCTTGGTTCCTTAGCGAGTGCTATGGCGCCAGTGTTGTCACACAATATCTCAAGTGGGTCCAACGCACTTGGAACCACGCAAAGCTCAGTGATGAAGTTCCTGATCCAAACTCCTTCACTTGACGCTTCTGCAGCAGCCATGTATTCCTCTTCTACTATAGATCTCGCGATCATGCTTTGCTTGCAGCTTCTCCAGCTCACAGCTCCTCCATTCAAAATATAAACGTATCCTGTCTGAGATTTAGAATCATCCTTGTCGGTGTCGAAACTAGCATCGACGTAACCTTTTACGACGTGTTGTTCATCACCCCCATAGACTAAGAACATTTCTTTAGTCCTATTTAGGTACTTTAGGATGTTCTTCACGGTTGTCCAGTGTTCCACTCCTGGATCACTTTGGTATCTGCTCGTCAAACTAAGAGCATTGGACACATCCGTTCTAGTACACAGCATGGCATACATGATAGAACCTATGGCCGAGGCATAAGGCACTTTGCTCATAGCTTCTCTATCATTTACCGTAGCTGGACACTGAGCCTTGCTCAATATCTTACCTGACAACATAGGCACTGAACCTTTCTTTGCCTTATCCATTCTGAACCTTTTCAACTTTGTCGTGTATGTGCTCTGGCTTAAAGCTATCAGGCGTCTTTGTCTATCTCTATAGATTTTGATGCCCAATATATAAGCAGCTTCACCTAGGTCTTTCATTGAAAAACATTTGTTCAAATAACTCTTCACATAGTTAAGCATGTTAATGTCATTTCTAATAACCAATATGTCATCCACATATAGTACCAGAAATGTCACTGAGCTCCCACTCACTTTCTTGTAGATACAAGCTTCGTAGCAATTTGGAACGAATCCAAAGCTCTTGATCACTTGATCAAAACGAAGGTTCCAACTCCGAGATGCTTGCTTCAGTCCATAAATGGAACGCTGAAGTTTGCACACTTTATCAGCATCCTTAGGATCGACAAAACCTTCGGGTTGCATCATATACAACTCTTCATCAATGTTGCCATTGAGGAAAGCAGTCTTGACATCCATCTGCCATATTTCATAATCATGAAACGCAGCAATTGCTAATAAAATCAGAATGGACTTAAACATCTCTACGAGAGATAAAGTCTCATCATAGTCAACACCTTGAACTTGTCGAAAACCTTTCGCGACAAGTCGTGCTTTATAGACGGTAACATTACCATCCGCGTCCGTTTTCCTCTTGAAGATCCATTTGCACTCAACGGCCTTTCGGTCGATAGGAGGGTCTACCAATGTCCAAACTTGGTTTTCTCTCATGGATCCCAATTCGGATTTCATGGCTTCTAGCCATTTCTCAGAGTCTAGGCTCATCATCGCTTCCTCATAGTCTGCAGGTTCACTGTCATCTACTAACAAGACAGTTAAGACAGGGTTGTCGTACCACTCATGAGGGGCACGCAACCTTGTCGACCTGCGACGTTCAGTAGCAGCATCGTCCGAAGCTTCATGATCCTTGTCATTAGCTTCCTCTATTGTTGGTGCAGGCGGCACTGGAACAATTTCAGGTGCTGCGCTACTCTCCAACTCAAGAGAAGGTTCAATAACCTCGTCTAGCTCTACTTTCCTCCCACTCACTTCTTTCGAGAGAAACTCCTTCTCAAGAAAGGAATCGTTCTTTGCGACAAACACTTTGCCTTCGGTTCTATGATAGAAGGTATACCCAATAGTTTCCTTAGGGTATCCTATGAAGACGCATTTCTCCTCTTTGGGTTCGAGCTTGTCCGGCATCAATTTCTTGACGTAAGCTTCACATCCCCAAACTTTAAGAAACGACAACTTAAGTTTAGCACCAAACCACAGTTCATACGGTGTCGTCTCAACGGATTTAGATGGTGCCCTATTTAAAGTGAATGCAGCATTTTCTAATGCATAACCCCAAAATGATAACGGCAAATCAGTAAGAGACATCATCGATCGGACCATATCTAATAGGGTTCGATTTCGGCGTTCAGACACACCATTGCGCTATGGTGTTCCGGGTGGCGTGAGTTGCGAAACGATTCCGCTTGCTTTAATATGCGTGAGAAAATCATAACTCAAATATTCACATCCACGATCGGATCGTAGAAACTTAATTTTTCTGTTACGATGGTTCTCCACTTCATTCTGAAATTCCTTGAACTTTGCAAATGTTTCAGATTTATGTTTCATTAAATAGATATACCCATATCTACTTAAGTCATCGGTAAAAGTGAGAGAATAGCGATATCCACCGCGCGTCGAAACACTAATCGGTCCGCATGCATCGGTATGTATGATTTCCAACAAGTCCATTGCTCGCTCCATCATTCCGGAGAACGGGGTTTTGATCATCTTGCCCATGAGGCATGGTTCGCATCTGTCAAATGATTCAAAATCAAGAGACTCCAAAAGTCCATCGGAATGGAGTTTCTTCATGCGCTTTACACCAATGTGACCTAGACGACAGTGCCACAAATAAGTAGTATTATCACTATCTACTTTGCATCTCTTAGCCTCAATGTTATGGATGTGTGTTTCATCCCTTTCGAGATTCAGAAGAAATAAACCATTTACAGCAGGTGCATGCCCATAAAAGATGTTACTCATATAAATAGAACAACCATTATTCTCCGATTTAAATGAATAACCGTCTTGCAATAGACACGATCTAAAAATAATGTTCATGCTCAACGCAGGCACATAATAACATTTATTAAGGTTTAAAACTAATCCCGAAGGTAAAACTAAGGAGAGCGTGCCGACGGCCATCACATAAACTCTTGATCCGTTGCCAACGCGCATCGTCACCTCATCCCTACATGGCCGCGTCTATTCCGTAGCTCTGTTTGAGTTACAAATACTAGCAACCGAACCAAGATCAAATACCCGGCACTACAACGAGGGCTAGTAAGGAAAACATCAATAACATATATATCAAATATACCTTTGATGGTGCCGACCTTCTTGTCCGCTAAGTACTTGGACGATTAAGCTTCTAGTGACCCTTGTCCTTGCAATAGAAGCACTTTCGGTCCGGCTTGGGTCCATACTTGAGCTTCTTCTCAGCAGGGGCAACGCGCTTGCCGCCGCCTTTCTTGAAGGGCTTCTTTGCACCCTTACCTTTCTTGAAGGTGGGGGGCTTGTTGACCATCAACACATGATTATCCTTTTTGATGTCCACCTCCGCATCCTTCAGCTTTGCGAAGAGCTCGGTGAACGTATCAGTGGAACCAATCTGATTATGAGTCACTACAAAAAATTTGTAGCTGGGAGGGAGTGATTGCAGAACCATGTCAATCTTGAGCTCCTCTGGAATCTTGCAGTCCAGTTTCTCAAGGTGTTGAGTGTAGCCCGACATCTTTATGGCGTTCTCACTAACGGAACTCCCTTCCTCCATCTTGCAGTTAAAGAATTTCTCAGATATCTCATATCTCTCAGAACGGGCCTGAGTCTGAAACATAGTTTTCAGCTCCTCAAAAATCTCAAAGGGCCCGGGATAGTCTTCAAAACGATTTTGAAGGTCCGATTCCATAGCAAACAACATGGTGCTCTTAATCACACCATAATCATCTTTGCGCGACTGATAGACAACTTTCTCATCAGCCGGCGCATCTACAGCAGGGGCGTCACCTAACACATTTTCAAGGACATAGTCCTTTTGACCGCCAGAGAGAATGATTCTCAGATTGCGGAACCAGTTGGTGAAGTTAGACCCATTGTTTCTAAGCTTTTCCTTCTCAGCAAAAACGTTGAAGTTAAAGTTGGACTTAGCCATTTGATCTACAATGTTTGCAAGTACAAATTAGACTATGTTCATGATAACTAGTTCAACTTTAATCAAATTACTAGATGAACTCCCACTAAATTCAACATCCCTCAAGTTGTTTAGTGAACATGATCCAAATTGTCACATCCCAAGATTTTCCAAATCTTGTAATGTGAAAAATAAATGAATAAAAATAAAACTTTGTTGAATTTTAGGGTGAGAAGAAACTTTTTGAGTCCATTTGGAAACTTTCAAAACATATTTGGATCAAATAGAATCCTAAAGGGATTTAAAAAGTTAAATAAACAATAAACTTCAAAATATTTAAAATTATTGTTTTGGATCTTTTAATAAAAGGTTTTGGTTTTCAAAAGAAAAGGTAGATTTATAAATAAATATTATTTTATAAAGCCAAATTAAAACTTGGCCAAGCTTTTGAAATAAAATGTTTTGTTTTGATTAAAAATAGTAAAGGTTTATTTAAATAAAATAATAAGGATTTAATATCCTATTTTATTTAAATAAAAGGTTTTACCATTTTAATTAAAACATCAAAACTTATTAAATTATTTTAAATAAGTTTTCCAAGTATTTTATATTTCAATTAAAAAGCTACTGAAGTGTTTTGGTTTTATTTTAGATTTTCAAAATAAAGATTTCAATAAAACAAATCCTATCTGAATTAAATGAATAAGGTCTATTCATTTAATTATTAATGGACCCTAAAATAAAAGGTGATTTTACTTTAAACAAGTTTCCAAGTTTTCTCTATTTTCAAAAAAACCTACTGTTTTGGTTTTGAAAATATTTAGATTTCAAATGGAGTTTGAAAATAAATTAAAACTCATTTGATTTATTAACTAGTGTCCATTTTATTTAATTACAAAAGGACTCTAAAATAAAAATAATATTTTATTTATTGGACTTTGGTTTTGTGTTGTTAAACAGAACCAAATTCAATTACAAGTGAGATGATTGTTTGAATTGTTGAATGTTTAAATGTTGTTTGGAATTTCAAAACAAAAATAGTATTGGAAAAAGAAAAAGGTTTCAGACAGAAAAAAAATAGGATCTGGACCAGCCCAGCCCAGCAAGGCCCAACTCGCAGCCCACCTTTCTTTTCCCTCAGCGAAACGTTTTGCACTCGATCACGCACCCATACAGACGATGACAAGAGGACCCTCCTTCCCTCTCACTCACTCGCTGACCAGCCGACCCCACCCCCTCCTATTCATCGTCTTCAAGCATGACCTCGTCGCCCTGGCCGTTTACTGCCTATTGATTCGCGTCGTCAATTCTCTTCAATGCCGTGTGATCAACGCCCCCTGACCACACACGCTTAAACGTCGTGGCCTCCTCTCCATTTCCCCTCTGTCACCCCGCATTAGCACGCCCCCAGGCCTCCCCAATTCCTCCTCGAGCACCTCTGACTCCGACAACCCTCCTTGCCGATTCTGGCCAGCACTCGCCACCTCTTGCCTCATCAAGTACATAGACACACTCCCCAAACCCAGGCGCACCTTTCTGTAGCCGCATCTCGCTCGCGTCGTCCACAGCGTCAACGCGTCTTCCCGAGCGTCGCCGTCTGCTCCAACTGCGGCGACGTATCCCAGGTAAACCAGACCTCCCCTCTCTTCCCTGTGGAGACGATTATGATCGCCATACCTTTGCGAACCTAACTGTGCCTCCCATTTGTCCTAGGGTGCCCCCTATCCTTGCCCTCGATGACCTCTAGAGCCGCCCGAGGCCCAGCTCATCTCCGGCGAGCAATTAGGGACGGTCACGTGCGCCCCTTCACCAACCAGTACCACGTTGAGCATCAGCAAGCGTCGATAATTCCGGTGAGTATCTCCCCAGCCCCCCTTGCTTCCTATAACGTCGGCGCCGCCACCGTCTGGTCGCTCCGCCGCCAGCCACCGTCGCAGCGCCGCTCGTTTAGGGTCGAGCTCACAGCAGCCATCCGATCCCGATCTGGTGGATAGGATAGAATCATTTAACAGCGAAGGGGTACGCGTTCTGGGCCACGCGATCTGTTTAGATCCAATGGTCTGCAGCGTGATCCACACGTGGCCAATAAAAACATTACACGTGGCCTGTAGTTGATTAAAAAGATAGAATTGATATATTAGGATTCCAATTTTGTAATTTGCACAAATTTTGATCCACACATCCAAATTTTGCAAACTTTATATCATTGTAATCAGTGGAACAAGACCTAGCCAACCATGCCTTTTGTTTAGTAAAAAGCTTCTGGAAAATGGTTGTTTTTGCAGAAACATTTGAATGCTTGTTAAGGTTGTGAAAATTGTTTAAAAATGAATTTGGGGATAAAATCTTTTGCAATTGGTGTGATTTGAACCTAGTGACCCTAGGAAACACTTTGTGGTTTCAAAAATGTATTTGGTAAAGGAAAAGAATGATTCTTTGATTTAAAACCATTTCTAGTCAAATAGAAATGTGGTTTATTTATTAAAAATGGTTTTGGAACAAAACCTTTGGGAAATGTTTTGTTTTAAACTCTCTGACCCTAAACACCAAGTTTTGTTGTTTGAAAATGTATTTTGTGAACCCTATAGACTAATGCCTTAGTAAAAATATTTCTTCACCACATAAAATGATACTTTGTTTTGAAAATGGTTTTGTAGTGAAACCTTTTGCAAATGACTTTGCCACTTTAAAAAATGACCAATAGGTGTTATCAAATGTTTATGACCCATTAGGAACCACTTTTTCAAACAAAACAAAGCTTGACATGCTTGCATGCATTACTTTGACTTTGTCATTTTATGTGTTGTTTTGCTTGATTGGTAGATTGAGTTTGTGCCTTGCTTGATTGATTTGTAGTGACTTGAAGAGTGTGATTGTTGCAAGGACAAGGAGTGAACCCATACTCTACCAAAAAGGCAAGTGATGCTTCATACTCTTTGTCCCATTACTTTCACTATGCATTAGTGATTTTCTCTAAGTAAACTTGCATGGAATTTTGCTAAGTATAAACTTTGCTATAGGAAAACTAGTAGATGAAACCTTAGTGGAAATCTCCCTAAGTTAAGATTCCTATTACTATCAATCTTAGCCTAGCCAATAGAAAACATGGGTGGAATATATATTCACACTATGGAAAAATATTCTAAGTCTGAGGACTTGTGTTTTGTTTAATAAAACAACTAAGTTAAAGAATCACCTAGGTGGAATGGGAATTTCTTGGTGGATTTTGGTTGAGTGGTTCACAAGGCCCATGTCTATGGTTGACCTTGTGTATCTCACTTGTGGATTGCCACCCAGGAACAAAGAGATTTGAGATGTCAAATGTTGAGAAGCTTCAAGTGCAACCACTTGGCAATATGGGCTCTGCCATGATCATATAGGTTGCAAGAACTTAGCCATATGGACAGTGGGTGGTAGTGTTTGATAGGTTGGAGCGCGTCCATTTTGGTCTAAGGGAAGGCTTCTGAAAGATCTTGTCTTGGGAAACCAAGTCTTGTGGGGAAAGTGCACCACCTCTGCAGAGTGTAAAACCTAAGTACTTAGCCATGTCCCTGGTAAAGGACAATTTGAGAATCAAGACATGGAAGCAATCAAGAATCTCATCATTCAAATTTCTAAGTTAAAAACTTGTGGTTTGAACAAGGGTTAAAGGATCTTCAAATCTTTGATTGAGAAAATGTTTTTGTCAAGCAAAACTTAGTGTTTTCAAATGTTAAGGAAAAATTTATTTTGAGCAATGCAATCCTCAACTCCACTTAGCCAAATGCATATAGATGATAGACTCCACTATACTACCATAGTATCACTTGCCAATACAATTCAAATGTATTGACCCTTGTGGCTGTAACTTGTAATGTTGCAGGTTTGATTGATTTTAGTGAAGATTGATTGATTAGGATTACAAAGTCTACCACCAACATCTGCCTGTGGCACTTTTAAGATGAAGGACCCCATGCTTATAGATTTCTGCTGCAATGTATTGTAATAGCCAAATGAGCTATGTAAGATGTAATAAAATTATGTTATTCCTGGTTATAAAGTTATATTATGACCTTTGTTTCTTGATATTACATCTTAACTGTGGATGCTAGCTATTGATCCAGGGACTAGCATTGTAAACACAGGGGACTCCACCTTATATTGTTTAAAGGTTGGGACACTCACCTTACAGATGGTATCAGAGCATTGTGTTGCCTGTAGGATTTGTAAACCTAGGATTGGACAAAAACCCTAGAAAAATAGGAGTTGTACTTGTTCCAAAAAATTATTTACAAAAACACTTGTAAACTCTTTTCTCAACCATTTTGGTTTCAACTCTACATCTCTTCTACTTCAACTTGATGGAAAAACCTACCCCATGACCAAAGACTACACCATGTGCAAAGAACTTCTTCAACTCTAATGACTTCAACATCTTCAGCATATTCACCAAGGACTTTCAATCTTGGATACCACTAAGGACTAGAAGTGAGACAAGGAAGACTTGCTCAAGATTTAGAGACTGAGGGAATACAAAAGTTAGAAGCAGCCCACATCACTTGAAGTATTATAACCAAGAGTTTTTCTCAAGGAAACCATGACTTCATGCAAGAAGAATCAACCAAAGAAGGATGGAAAGATCACAAGTGAACCATATAGATGGACCACCATATTTTAGTTAAGTCAAACACACCAACTTATGTGGTGTAACAAAAATATTTTTGGTTGCCTAAAAATGTGCTTGAACTTTGTTGTTTGAGTGAAAAGTTGTTTGTGAATGCTTGCACATTGTTTGAGTGAATTGTAATGTGTGTGATTAGGATTGATTCCTTAGAAATATCTTGCCTATTCTAATCCCTACCCAACCCAAACAGATGACTTCTCCAAGAGACTCCAACATCAAGGTTGATGACAACAACAACAACCAAGAGGACAACATGAGAGAACTTATAGCAACCCAAAACCAGTTGAGCCAAGAGACAACTAAGCTTTTAGCCAACAAAAATGGACTAGACCCAGCCATACAAAGGATTTTGAAACTTCAATACCAATTGTTGCAAGGATTGGTTACTAAAATGATCAACATGAGAGAAAACTTTTCCCAAAGAGCTAATGACAACAAGGATGACAAAGATGATATTTTAGAAGGAACCCAAGCTAGCAATACTTGTGGAGACAAGGATCATGCATCGAAGGAACATGAAGATCAATTACCTAATTGTGAAGAAGAAGATCATACCTCTACTAACTGCCCCAAGAAGAGAGAAAGATCTGCCACCTATGAAGAACATGAACTAGAAGAACTCCTAGCTTTGGAGAGACCCAAAAAGAAGAAGAAGAAGAAATGCCCCAACCCTAACAAGGAAGATATTACTCAAGTGCAATGTTACAATTGCAAAGAGATGGGACACTATGCCAATGGATGCCCAGAGAAGAAGAAGAACCAAGGAAACAAACAAGAAGAATTGTTACCCAAGGAAAAGAAAGATATCAGCCAAGTGATGTGTTTCAAATGCAAGGAACTAGGCCACTATGTAAACAATTGTCCAGAAAAGATGAAGAACAAGTTAAACAAGTCTATGAAGGATCTCAACCTTGGCCCATGAGTCAAGTGTAGAAACAAAGGACACTATGCAAACCTCTGCCCAGAGAAGTTTCCCCAGGATCCCAAGCAAGCCAAGATGTAATTTATTTTGAAAATTTTAAGGGTGGTAGTACCCTAGTTGTTTTGAGCCTACTTGTAACCCTAGCCTCCCCAAATCTCGGGACGAGATTTATTTTAAGGGTGGTAGCCTGTCACATCCCAAGATTTTCCAAATCTTGTAATGTGAAAAATAAATGAATAAAATAAAACTTTGTTGAATTTCAGGGTGAGAAGAAACTTTTTGAGTCCATTTGGAAACTTTCAAAACCTATTTGGATCAAATAGAATCCTAAAGGGATTTAAAAAGTTAAATAAACAATAAACTTCAAAATATTTAAAATTATTATTTTGGATCTTTTAATAAAAGGTTTTGGTTTTCAAAAGAAAAGGTAGATGTATAAATAAAGATTATTTTATAAAGCCAAATTAAAACTTGGACAAGCTTTTGAAATAAAATGTTTTGTTTTGATTAAAAATAGTAAAGGTTTATTTAAATAAAATAATAAGGATTTAATATCCTATTTTATTTAAATAAAAGGTTTTACCATTTTAATTAAAACATCAAAACTTATTAAATTATTTTAAATAAGTTTTCCAAGTATTTTATATTCTCAATTAAAAACCTACTGAAGTGTTTTGGTTTTATTTTAGATTTTCAAAATAAAGATTTCAATAAAACAAATCCTATTTGAATTAAATGAATAAGGTCTATTCATTTAATTATTAATGGACCCTAAAATAAAAGGTGATTTTACTTTAAACAAGTTTCCAAGTATTCTCTATTTTCAAATAAAACCTACTGTTTTGGTTTTGAAAATAGTTAGATTTCAAATGGAGTTTTAAAATAAATTAAAACCCATTTGATTTATTAACTAGTGTCCATTTTATTTAATTATAAAAGGACTCTAAAATAAAAATAATATTTTATTTATTGGACTTTGGTTTTGTGTTGTTAAACAGAACCAAATTCAATTACAAGTGAGATGATTGTTTGAATTTTTGAATGTTTAAATGTTGTTTGGAATTTCAAAACAGAAAATAGTATTGGAAAAAGAAAAAGGTTTCAGACAGAAAAAAATAGGATCTGGACCAGCCCAGCCAGCCCAGCCCAGCAAGGCCCAACTCGCAGCCCACCTTTCTTTTCCCTCAGCGAAACGTTTTGCACTCGATCACGCACCCATACAGACGATGACAAGTGGACCCTCCTTCCCTCTCACTCACTCGCTGACCAGCCGACCCCACCCCCTCCTATTCATCGTCTTCAAGCACGACCTCGTCGCCCTGGCCGTTTACTGCCGATTGATTCGCGTCGTCAATTCGCTTCAATGCCGCGTGATCAACGCCCCCTGACCACACACGCTTAAACGCCCTGGCCTCCTCTCCATTTCCCCTCTGTCACCCCGCATTAGCACGACCCCAGGCCGCCCCAATTCCTCCCCGAGCACCTCTGACTCCAACGACCCTCCTTGCCGATTCCGGCCAGCACTCGCCACCTCTTGCCTCACCAAGTACATAGACACACTCCCCAAACCCAGGCGCACCTTTCTGTAGCCGCATCTCGCTCGCGCGCGTCCCTGAGCGTCGGCAACGTCTTCCCCGAGCCAGCGCCGCCGTCTGCTCCAACTGCGGCGACGTCTCCCAGGTAAACCAGACCTCCCCTCTCTTCCCCGTGGAGACGATGATGATCGCCATGCCTTTGCGAACCTAACTGTGCCTCCCGTTTGTCCTAGGGTGCCCCCTATCCTCGCCCTCGACGACCTCCAGAGCCGCCCGAGGCCCAGCTCATCTCCGGCGAGCAATTAGGGACGGTCACGTGTGCCCCTTCACCAACCAGTACCACGTTGAGCATCAGCAAGCGTCGACGATTCCGGTGAGTATCTCCCCAGCCCCCCTTGCTTCCTATAACGCCGGCGCCGCCACCGTCTGGTCGCTCCGCCGCCAGCCACCGCCGCAGCGCCGCTCGTTTAGGGTCGAGCTCACAGCAGTCGTCCGATCCCGATCTGGTGGATAGGATATAATCATTTAACAGCGAAGGGGTACGCGTTCTGGGCCACGCGATCTGTTTAGATCCAACGGTCTGCAGCGTGATCCACACTGAACCGGTATGGACCAATAAAAACATTACACATGGCCTGTAGTTGATTTAAAAGACAGAATTGATATATTAGGATTCCAATTTTGTAATTTGCACAACTTTTGATCCACACATCCAAATTTTGCAAACTTTATATCATTGGAATCAGTGGAAGAAGCCCTAACCAACCATGCCTTTTGTTTAGTAAAAAGCTTCTGGAAAAATGGTTGTTTTTGCAGAAACATTTGAATGCTTGTTAAGGTTGTGAAAATTGTTTAAAAATCAATTTGGGGATAAAATCTTTTGCAATTGGTGTGATTTGAACCTACTGACCCTAGGAAACACTTTGTGGTTTCAAAAATGTATTTGGTAAAGGAAAAGAATGATTCTTTGATTTAAAACCATTTCTAGTCAAATAGAAATGTGGTTTATTTATTAAAAATGGTTTTGGAAGAAAACCTTTGGGAAATGTTTTGTTTTAAACTCTCTGACCCTAAACACCAAGTTTTGTGGTTTTAAAATGTATTTTGTGAACCCTATAGACTAATGCCTTAGTAAAAATATTTCTTCACCACATAAAATGATACTTTGTTTTGAAAATGGTTTTGTAGTGAAACCTTTTGCAAATGACTTTGCCACTTTACAAAATGACCAATAGGTGTTATCAAATGTTTATGACCCATTAGGAACCACTTTTTCAAACAAAATAAAGCTTGACATGCTTGCATGCATTACTTTGACTTTGTCATTTTATGTGTTGTTTTGCTTGATTGGTAGATTGAGTTTGTGCCTTGCTTGATTGATTTGTAGTGACTTGAAGAGTGTGATTGTTGCAAGGACAAGGAGTGAACCCATACTCTACCAAAAAGGCAAGTGATGCTTCATACTCTTTGTCCCATTACTTTCACTATGCATTAGTGATTTTCTCTAAGTAAACTTGCATGGAATTTTGCTAAGTATAAACTTTGCTATAGGAAAACTAGTAGATGAAACCTTAGTGGAAATCTTCCTAAGTTAAGATTCCTATTACTATCAAGCTTAGCCTAGCCAATAGAAAACATGGGTGGAATATATATTCACACTATGGAAAAATATTCTAAGTCTGAGGACTTGTGTTTTGTTTAATAAAACAACTAAGTTAAAGAATGACCTGGGTGGAATGGGACTTGCTTGGTGGATTTTGGTTGAGTGGTTCACAAGGCCCATGTCTATGGTTGACCTTGTGTATCTCACTTGTGGATTGCCACCCAGGAACAAAGAGATTTGAGATGTCAAATGTTGAGAAGCTTCAAGTGCAACCACTTGGCAATATGGGCTCTGCCATGATCATATAGGTTGCAAGAACTTAGCCATATGGACAGTGGGTGGTAGTGTTTGATAGGTTGGAGCGCGTCCATTTTGGTCTAAGGGAAGGCTTCTGAAAGATCTTGTCTTGGGAAACCAAGTCTTGTGGGGAAAGTGCACCACCTCTGCAGAGTGTAAAACCTAAGTACTTAGCCATGTCCCTGGTAAAGGACAATTTGAGCATCAAGACATGGAAGAAATCAAGAATTTCATCATTCAAATTTCTAAGTTAAAAACTTGTGGTTTGAACAAGGGCTAAAGGATCTTCAAATCTTTGATTGAGAAAATGTTTTTGTCAAGAAAAACTTAGTGTTTTCAAATGTTAAGGGAAAATTTATTTTGAGCAATGCAAGCCTCAACTCCACTTATCCAAATGCATATAGATGATAGACTCCACTATACTACCATAGTATCACTTTCCAATACAATTCAAATGTATTGACCCTTGTGGCTGTAACTTGTAATGTTGCAGGTTTGATTGATTTTAGTGAAGATTGATTGATTAGGATTACAAAGTCTACAACCAACATCTGCCTGTGGCACTTTGAAGATGAAGGGCCCCATGCTTATAGATTTTTGCTGCAATGTATTGTAATAGCCAAATGAGCTATGTAAGATGTAATAAAATTATGTTATTCCTGGTTATAAAGTTATATTATGACCTTTGTTTCTTGATATTACATCTTAACTGTGGATGCTAGCTATTGATCCAGGGACTAGCATTGTAAACACAGGGGACTCCACCTTATATTGTTTAAAGGTTGGGACACTCACCCTACACAAATTCACCACACCTAATCCGATCTTCACGAGAAGATATGTGGTTTCAATGGTGGACAACAAAGTGTCGATCATATCATTCATATGACTCATGCTTAACCTTTCGTTTCATGTGTTCCGAGGCCATGTCTGTACATGCTAGGCTCGTAAAGTCAAACCCAAGTATTTCCGCATGTGCAAAACTGGCTTGCGCCCATTGTATGTGAACGTAGAGTCTATAGCACCCGATCATCACGTGATGCTTGGACACGACGAATTTTCGCAACGGTGCATACGTGGGGAGAACACATTTTTATCTTGATCTTTAAGTGAGGAATCATCTTATAATGCTACCGTCGCGATCTAAGCATAATAAGATACATAAAAGGATAAACATCACATGCATATAACTTTATGTGACATGGTATAGCCAATCTTCGCGCAATGATCTCCATCACTCCACCATGATTGCCTCCACCACGAATAGCAACTACAACTATTGCTAACTACTTAGCGATAAAGTAAAGCTATTACATGGCGTATAAGAAGTTGACACACAGGTCATACACAATTATAATGACAACCATATGGCTCCTGCCAGTTGTGTACTCATCGACATGCAAGTCGTGAAACATTACAAAACATGATCATTGCATACAACATACACATCACATCTTGGGCCATACCATATCACAGAAAACACTCCCTGCAAAAACAAGTTAGACGCCTCTACTTTGTTGTTGCATGTTTTACGTGGCTTATGGGAGTAGCAAGCTAAGAACGATTCTTACCTACGGAAAGCCACAACGTGATATTATGGTTGCCAAACTCCGGTGTAAATCCCATGACAACTATAGTGAGAGAAACTGGCATCCACCAGCCGCATGTGTGGAACAAGCCACACGTCAAGTGCGAGCCGGTCTCGCGAACGAGGTCGCGTAAGGTTGGCCTGGACCGCCTCGATCTCACTATCCCGCATCATAAGAAGAACACAAACAAGAGGCTTGCAATACAAAACATCGACGCCCTCAACAACCATGTTGTGTTCTACTCGTGAAACACATCTACGCAAAGATCTAGCTCTGATACCACTGAAGGGTTTCACAGCATAGTAAATCAAAAAAAATCTACGGATGCGAACGGGAAAGCCAAGATCTAATCTAGGAGATGCAAACAATGAGGGGGAATAGATGAGATCTTCATACCCTTGAAGATTCGCACAGCGGAACGTTCGACGGAACATGGGTGATGTAGTCGCTTCTCGCTTCCTCGCGATCCGATCCATCTAACACCGCAAGTGGCGATGCCTCGAGAGATGCACACGTGCGGCACCTCTACGTCTCCTCCTTCCTCGGTCCAGCAAGTATGGTGGAGAGACGGATTGGATCTACAACGCGACGGCGCGGTGCAAGTGGTGGAGAGTTTCTCCAGCAGGGCTTCGCCTACGTGCAGTCGGGAGGGAGAGAGAGAGAGGAGGGCAGCAGGGCGGCTAGGGCTTCAGGAGGAGGTGTGGGAGGGGGTGCGCCCCCATCCCTCTTTGTATAGAGGGGTGGGCGGCCAGCCCTTGCCCCTCCCCCAAGCCCTAGGGCCGGCAGCCAAGGAGGGAGCAGTGGGGGGCAAGTTCCCCCCCCTTCTAGAAGCTTTCCTAGGGTTTGCCCTAGGTTTGGCCGGCTGGGCCCTATGGGGCCTTGTGCCCCTGGCCCAATGCGGCCAGGGCACTCCCTCATAGGCCCATGCCCTCTCCCGGCAGGTGGGGCCACGTTGGTCCCCCTCTGGAAAGTTCTAGAAGCTTTCGTTACAATGTCGATTAACCCAAAACAATTCCGAACTCCAAAAACTGCATTGCCTTATATAAATCTTATTCTCCGGACCATTTCGGAACCACTCGTGATGTCCCGGATCCCATCCGAGACTCCGAACAAAAACTCATAAACCAATTATCCAATCTATCCTAGCGTCGAGACACGTTAAGTGTGTGACCCTTCGGGTTCGAGAACATGCAGACATGATCTTATATCAATAATCAACAGGGTGCGAAACCCATATTGACTCCCACACATTCATCGATGATCATATCGGATGAACCACGATGCCAGGATTCAATCAATCCCATATATATATATATATATTCCCTTTGTCTCGGGATATTTTACTTGCCCGAGATTTGATCGTCGGTACTGTCATACCTAGTTCAATCTCGTTCACAGCAAGTACTTTACTCGTTCCGTAATACGATATCACTTTGTGAGTAACTCCTTAATCACATGCTTGCAAGCGGTGTTGATATCGATTACCGAGTGGGCCCGAAGTATATCTCTCCGACTTGGGAGGGACAAATCCCATCTCGATACATACAACCCAACAGGTACTTTCCGATCGCCTGAGAGACACCTTTATGATCACCCTCTCATAGGATGACATTTGATGACCTCAAAGCTTTCTTCCGATACCAGGGAGTTGTATTATCTCATGGTCTAAGGAATACAATATTTGACATAAGAAAAGCTTCGCAAAGATGAACACGATGACATGATCTAATTGCTCCGCTTAGTTTGGGTCTGTCCATCATATCATTCTCCCAATGATATGATCTCATTATTAATCGACAACTCATGTCTATGGTTAGGAAACCTTAAACATCATTAATCAATGAGCTAGTCCATAGAGGCATACTAGGGACACGGTGTTGTTTATAAACCACACAGGTATTAAAGTTTCCGCTTAATACAATTCTAGCATGGAATATAAACTTTATCATGAACATGAATTATAATTATAACATCTTTATTATTGCCTCTAGGGCATAATTCCAACATATGGAGTTGTAAAAGACTATGTTTGTCTCTGGAATGATATGTAATAATGACCTTTGTTTCTGTGTACTTCATCTTAAACTTTGGATGCTAGCATTGATCCAGGGACTAGCATTGCAATCACAGGGATCCTTACCTTTAAAAGGGAGGGATCTTACATTGATCTACATATTATGGATAGGGAAGGTGCTGATAATCCTGTTGCTGATAATTTATCTCGTTTGGAAAACATTTCTTTTGACCTATTGACTGTTAATGGTAATTTTTCAAATGAGCAGTTAGCTGCAATAAGGGTAAGTCCACATGAGAATCCTTGGTATGCTGATTATGCTAACTTTATTGTTTCCAAGTATTTTCCTTCAACCTTTACAGCCCAACAAAGAAGGGAATTCTTCTATGATCTAAGGCATTACTTTTGGGATGACCCACACCTATATAAGGAAGGAGTAGATGGCATTATGAGAAGATGTGTTCCAGAATTTAAACAACAAGAGATATTGAGAAAATGTCATGGTAGTGCTTATGGAGGACATCATGCTAGGGATAGGACTGCGCAGAAGGTTTTACAATCTGGATTTTATTGGCATACTCTTTTTAAAGATGCAAGGAAGTTCTTATCCTGTGATGAATGCCAACGAGTAGGTAACATCTCTAGACGCAATGAAATGCCTATGAATTATTCTCTTGTTATTGAACCTTTTGATTCTTGGGGATTTGACTTTATGAGGCCTTTTCCTCCTTCAAAATGGTATACTCATATTCTTGTTGCTCTTGACTATGTTACAAAGTGGGTAGAAGCCATACCTACGAGCAGTGCTGATGTAAGACCTCTTTGAAAATGCTCAAAGATGTCATTTTTCCTAGGTTCGGTGTACCTAGATATCTCATGACTGATGGAGGCTCCCATTTTGTTCATGGGGGTTTTAGAAAAACTCTTGCTAAGTATGATGTAAACCACAGAATAGCTTCAGCCTATCACACCAAACTAGTGGGCAAGTAGAACTCACTAATATGGAAATCAAATCTATCTTGCAGAAAACTGTCTATAGGTCTAGAAAAAATTGGGCTAAAAAGTTGAATGACGCTTTGTGGGCTTATAGAACTGCTTATAAAAATCATATGGGGATGTCTCCTTACAAAATGGTCTATGGGAAAGCTTGTCACTTGCCTTTAGAATTAGAACACAAAGCTTATTGGGCAGTGAAAGAGTTGAATAAAGATTTTAGACTTGCTGGTGAGAAGAGACTGCTTGATTTAAGTAATATAGATGAGTGGAGAGGGGAAGCTTACGAAAATGCTAGGCTTTTTAAGGAAAAGGTAAAAAGATGGCATGATAGGAGAATTCTCAAAAGGGAGTTCCATGTTGGTGAGAAAGTTCTTTTGTATAGGTCTCATCTCAGATTTTTTGCAGGGAAACTACTCTCCAAATGGGAAGGACCTTTTGTTATCAAGGAAGTGTACCGTTCAGGTTCCATCAAAATCTCTTCTCTGAAGGATGACACAACACAGGTGGTCAAACACTACTAGAGAAAAGGCTATAGGAGACATGCTTATGCGAGGCACATTTAGACATATGCGCCTCCTATAAAAATAGGCGTGGCGCACTTTGCGATATGCGCCTCTAGTATAAAAATAGGCGAGGAGCATATGATAAGAATGCGCCTCCTATAATCCCTGTACGGACAGAATCTAGCAGCCCCATATTATGCGAGGCGCATTCTAGTCATATGCGCCTCCTATATATCGAGTAGGCGAGGCATATGGATGTAATCGCCTCGCATAATCTGTGTGGGCCCGCGTGTTGGTAGGTACACGAATATGCGAGGCGCATATGGCTATATGGCTATATGCGCCTCCTATATTTGATAATATGCGAGGCGCATATGGTCATATGCGCCTCAAGTAACTCCTGCGGGCCCAGACGGAGGTAGGTGGCCGCATATGCGAGGCGCATATTGCTATATGCGCCTCCTATAGTTTGAATTATAGGAGGCGCATATTGGCAATATGCGCCTCCTATAACTTGGCACCACTTTTTTCCAGATTTTGGGAGCTAACTACCAACCCCACTTACTTGCTCACTTCTTCCTCCTCCTCCAAGACAAATCATGTTTTGTATCGAAACATCCATAATTATCATTTTGTGTATGTTATAATATTGCATTGAGAATATTATGTATCGACGAGACACATCCATAATACTCACTTTTGTTGTTTTAGCAATATTTGAATATTTAAATAATGTGCACTATATTTTATAGTTCATATTGTGTTTGGACAATGTTTTTATATGAAAAATGGTCTTTAAAAAAAGTTTACAAAAAATTATTGGCCCAAGGATTCGAACCAAGATGGCCAGGGTTCATAATAGGACAAGGCATGTAACCAGTAGGCTACTTTATGTTTCTTGATAGAAATCAGCCGCACTGCCCTATTTGACTAGTAGTGCATATTACAAGGCGTATTATGGCCAGATACGCCTCGCCTACTCTTACAGGACAAGCACAGCTAAGGAAGGATTCCCCTTTCTCTCGATCTTCTCCATCTAAACCCAACCATCCTCCCATCCGTCGACCCTTCTCCCCTCTGCCCCAGCACGCCCCGAATCACCAGATTTTATGCTACCGCCCTCTGTCTCTTCGTGACCTCACCCCAGCTCCACCGTTCCAGCCTCGCCGCATGCAGACTCGCCGCCTCTACGCCAGCCGGCACAATTCCAGCTTTGCGTCCCCGTCTGATTGACTCGCCACCGCGCCTCCAATCGAGCTCCAAACCACGCCGTTGCGAAACCCTAAGGGTTCGCTGGCCAGACGAATCGAGGATGAGGCGGCACGTCCTGGTCTTCTGATTCCCCATCATCGCCTCAGCTCCGTCCCCGTCAGCTGCTGCTGCGGAGGACCCTAGCTGCGGTTTCACACACACCGCGGTCTGGCCAGTGGTGGAGCCGATGGCGCACGCTCCTGGCTGTCCCCATTCTCTGGTGGCCTCCAATGTCGCCGACTCCCGCACCATCACCGCCATAGAGGTCTTCTACTGACATATCGATGTCGTCCTGGGTCGCAGCACTCCTTCGTGCCGCCTTCCCGCTGCCGCGACCCGCCCGCCCCGTGAAGGAGGAGCGCGCCGCCGCCCCGCCTCGTGGAGGACTTGCTGCCCGTGGACAGCGCCTGCCGCCGGCCACCTCGTCTGCAACCTCACCTTCGTCCTCGCCGAGCACCCAAAGGTGAGCGCCACTCCCCCTCTCCTTCCCCTTCCCCGGCCCCTTGAGGCCTCCCTCTCCCTCTCCCCACGAAGTAGCTCTGTAGGTTAATTTTAGTTTAGTTCAGTAGCTTTGTAGCTCTGTAATTTAGTTCTAGGTTAATTCTAGGTTGCAGTATCTGCATGCTTGGGGCCTTGCTTGGTCTCAAATGTCCAGCTTTCATTAAACAAGACAAATATCTGTATGATGGGTATGATGGGTTGACTTGATTTCCCTCCCCCTGCTGCTATTTCAGTTTGATAGATTGTTGATCGACTTATTGTAAAGTACTACCTAGTTCTGTCGGTAAATTCAGTCCTGGTTATATCATGCTAAGATTGAGCTATCATTTAGTTTCGTGCGCGACTGATATTCTTCCTAGAGACTTTACTTCTAGCAGGGGTTTGTTGTTGAGTTTGCGCAATTTCTTACATCAATAGCAATACTGGATGGTAAAAACTTTTTCCAGGCAAGAATAATGTTACCAAGGAGGGTGTGAGTATTTGGGAGGCAGCGTTTTTAGATTTTCCAAATTTCCTTGCATTTTATAACAAGTTAGAGAGGTTGCCATGTTAATAGTCCTCATTAAAGATTGTGTGTTGTGCTTTTAGTTATCTCCTGTCTTTATTTTCCATTAGCAGTAGTTAACCTTAATGTGTTGTGCAAACCATATCATATTTCATTGATGACATGCTACTTTGAGTTAAGCTACGCTTTGCAATTGTCATTTTCACTTTCATCAATTGATCTTTGTTGATGAGAGCTTTGATTGTTCTTTCAGGAGTTTCTCTTGCAAGGGAGGTTCATATTTGGACCTGATGTGAGATCACTTTTTCTCACTATATTCCTCATTCTTTCACCAGTGTTGGTATTCTGTATATTTGTGGCTAGCCATCTAATCAATGACTTCCCTGATCACTGGGGGATTTCAGTTATGGTTGTAGTGGTTGTCTTCATGGTATATGTAAGGTTGTACTGTTACATGTTACATATTTGATGATGAGTATTTTTCAGAGTACCTCCTTGATTCATTCATCTCCACCCCAGCTCTGTGTTCCATGTTTTCTGAAATTCTGGCAATTGTTCCTCAAGTAGCTGTTGAAAACCTAAAACCATGTTCACATGGATGGCCTTCCTGTTTCTCGCTAATGGTGATTGGGAGAGCCTCACCATGTGCCTTGTGCCTTGTGCCATGTTAACAGTACAATTAAGGGTTTTAAATGTTCTTGATAGAATGAAAGTAGGCTCAAATCGTTGAAATATTGGAAGGCATGATCTGATTATCCGAGAAAAAAGTGCAGTAGAATTAGTCTTAATATACAACTAAATTCTCTGGATATTGATGATCTGCAAAAAAATTCTATCTAGTCAAATAATTGTTCAGCTCAGATCAAGGTTGATTGATACTACTGGATTAGTTTACATCTTTGGATTAATTGAGCTCAAAGTAACCATTCGTTAAATGTTTCGGGCATACCGTGGAATGCTTTGGTGTAATCTTTCAAAGACGCTCCGCTACTTGACCTCTTTAGTGGATCCTTGTAGTAGAAGTAAAAACAGTATACTATAAGAAAAAAGAGAAATGTTTGTCATTACTACTATATAATCACAAAGAGGAACATCATGATTGATTTAAAGGGTAAACTGATGCATTTGTTTTATCCTCAATTCATATGAATATGCACTTTTGTAGAGTTCACACTTGTCTGAAGCCTGTTCCTTATGTTTTCCAGGATTTGACTCTGCTGCTTCTTACCTCTGGTAGAGATCCTGGTATAGTGCCTCGTAACACCCATCCTTCTGAACCTGAACCCAGTGATTTGAACAACGACACTGGAAATGGTAGGTTATGTGTTCTACTTCATCTAGGTAGAGCTACGTCGTTGGAGTTGTAATGTGATTGTGAACTTGTACTCGGAGGTGTAATGTGATTGTGAACTTGTACTCGGAGGTGTGAACTTGTGGCACAAACACTTGATGTATGAACTTGTATGTCATGATTGATGTGTAATGTACTGTATTCATGTTGGTTCTAATATGCTTTGGCAAATTGCAAGTTTCTGAAAAATTATGTGCTCTTTATACTGTATTCTAGACTATATTGTATATTTGAATATCTGTATATTATTATTTATAGTGGTCTGTAAAACTTGAATTTCGAAAATATTACCGGAGGCGCATATGATATGCGCCTCGGATAGGCTTTTAGGTGCGCCTCGCATAGGCTTTTCTCTAGTAGTGAAAGGTCAAAGACTAAAACATTATATTTCTGGAGATTCTTACAATGAAGAACTGGATGTCATTCAAATGGTGACTCTAGAAGAATTTATCAAGAACCGAACACCAGAAACTGCAGAGTTCATCTTTGAATAGTTAAAAGTGGTGAAAACAGAAGGTTCGTGAAACTCCAATCTTTTTATATTTTTCATGTTTTTAATACATAAGGGAAGTTACGAAACTGAAGAGGAAACGGAGCCCGGGGTGGACAAACCCACCCCAGGAGCGGGCCCAGCCTAGCCGTGCCTGGAGGGGGTTTGACTCCCCCGAACTCTATCTTTGATTTGTTTCCGTGTCAGAACCTTTCTTATGCATTGAAACTTTGTAATAAATAAAACCCTAGATCCCCCGAGGTTCGTGCATCATGGTCTTGTTGTGTTTTCGTTTCGATCGGTCACTATCAGGAAATCTTCTCAAGATTAGAGCAAAACTCGGAGCTAATCCGTACTCTTACTTTTGAGTTCGAGGAACTAAGGAAGTTGATTGAGGAGCTTATCAAGTGAACACCACCACCACCAAAGGAGTAATTCGTCATCGGGTTTGGCATCCCCTTGGCTTGTTCCAAGCTTGGGGGAGTGCCACGGTATCACCACCATTATCTTTTATCTTTTACCTTTTTAGTGGATTCATATCTTTGGTAGAGAGGTTATCTTATAGTTTGGTTTGCATGTGGAAGTATCTCTCCTTTAGTTGATTATCTATGTATCCCTTGGTGTGAGTGCCTTTATTGGAATATTAATGGGAAGTCTCATCTTTTACTTTTTGCACTTCTTATTTTAGTTTGCAATCTCTATTATATGATGGACCTTGTTGTTCAGTATTGGCACCACTTTGGGATCATCAAGTGGACCTAATTGGTTTTGGCAAACCGAGTTCTGGTCAGTGGCATTAGTTTGAAAGAAAAGAAAGAAAGAAAAAGCTTATAGGTATTTGGTATCGTCTGTTTTCTTTCTTGTTGGCTCATAAGCTTAGTATTCTTTATTTAAGATTCTTTTGTGACTTCAAGGAAGATTGCATGTTTAGATTTATTACTTGTATGTTTGCTTGCTTCTTTCAACTCTCTTGCTTGCTACCCAGCCTTGCTAGCCAAAAACCTGTTTTGAGAAGGCATACTTCTCATGTTTCCAAAACCCTTTGAACCAAAAACTTTTACCACTTGTGTCCACCATATCTACCTAGTAGCTTTTGCTATTTCAAGCAAATTCTCGAGTTTCATCTACCTTTCTAATTAAAAAAGTATTTTGTTATGTGAAAACTAGTTAGTGAAGCTCTCACGAACTTGATGGCACACTTTATTTACTTGCCCATAACAAAATTGAACCATTGTGGACATCGAAGTTGTATATACTTGCATCTATACGTTGGGATTAGCAGAACAGTGCTGTCACGGGGAACGTTTTCAACATTGCACTTGTACCTTGTCGTGCATAGTTGATATCGTGCTCTTTTGTCTATGGATGTCAACGATGTGAAATAAAGAGGGGACTTGTAAGTCCATGGAGTTTGTATTCTGTGTTAGAGAAATGCCTAGGCCACTAGCCTAAGCCATGCTTAATCATGGTGGAAACTTGCAGCATCACCATAGTGAGTCATCTAAGAAGCATCCTCAATAAAAAGCTATATGCATAGTAAATAAAAAGATTACTGAGATGCTCATTGTCTGCTTGCCTTGTCATTTTGGTTATGGGAAAGCTCCTGTACCATGTGAAAGGGATACCCCGTTGGCGGTTCTCAATGATATGCAAATACTTACAATGAAAAGAACTTACCTGGACCCAAAGTTGAGTATGCATGAGGAGTGGCCCTCATATTCAAGGGACATGAGATTGCCAACTTATATTTCGTCAAGCATATACTCCATATTTGTTCACTTTAACCTTAATCATCTAAAGATGCTTATGATAGGGGCAATGAGGGCTCAAAGCTGGTAAGTACCATAATCTTTTGGAAGCTCTTTATGACTTGTAATCCCTGCTACCCTCTAAGAAGGGACCTTTCTACCAGTTACCAGTTGAGTCAGTAAACCTACTTCCTCTCTATCTCCAGGAAGCTTTTGAGTTGTTGTGTTTCAAGCATTCATATGGTGATTTATTCAATCATGTTCTTTATCTCCCTTGTTTGCATGAAAATCTTATCTATTGAGTATTACTTTGAAAGCCTTCACTTGTGAAAAAACCTTTTTGAGCAAAGAGTGCTCCTGTTTTGAAACTTCTACAAAAAGCTTTTGTGAAACTGTTTACCAGGTGTTCTCTGGCCAAGAACAAGTTTGCCAACTCCAATTATGATTTATCTTTATGCATCTATTTTTGTGACTGCTGTACTTGGTTGCAAGATAAGTTATATAATGGTGAGTTGCTTTCTTCTATGAGTTGTGCAATGGTAAGTGTGATGCTTCTTGTTCGTATTCTTTTATCGACACTTCACTCCATAAACCTGTGGACATGTTTACTGAGCTCATTATTCGCTTGGGGACAAGCGAAGACTAAGCTTGGGGGAGTTGATATGCCCAATTTGCATCACCATCCTATATCATAATTTACCTCTATTCATTGATATTTGTCTTATTATGAGGTATTACTTATGGCTTTTCATCTGTTTATGCATGTTGGATGATTCCTGGAGGATGGACTGCCGGAGTCTGGATTCTGTTGGAAAAGACGGTGTTTCGGTGCAATTTCGTGAAGATCGGAAAAATATGGAAAAATATTATTTTACCGGAAGACGAAGGAAGCCATAAGGAGGAGCGAAGGGGGGCCTCAGGGGCCCCACACACCCCTAGGCACGGGCCCACCTGACCCCGTGCCTAGGGTGGGTTTGGCCCACCTGCTCGGCCTCCGACTCCGCCCCTTCGCCTATATATCCCTAAGGAACCCTAACACTAGGGGGGCGACCACATATAGAATTCCGCCGCCTCTCGGGGGCGGAAAACACCGAGAGAGAAAGATCTCTCCGGCAGACAGATTTCTGCCTGGGGAATTCCTTCCCGGAGAGGGGAGACCATCGCCATCAACACTGTCATCAAGCTAGGCTTCATCGAGATCATCATCATCATCCACACCATCATCTCCGCCAGCACCATCATCACCACTCCGTCCCGCTGTAACAATTGTGTTGGATATTGCTTTAGTTCGTTAGGGGAAACTTTCCCAGTGTTAATTACTATTGTAGATGATTCTTGTGAGTGGAACCATTGGATTATTGTTTATGTTCAGATTGTTATCCATTATCATATCATCTTTGATCTTGATCCATATGATGTCTTGTGAGTAGTTAGTTTAGTTCTTGAGGACATGGGAGAAGTCATGTTGTTAGTAGTGAATCTGTGATGAGTTATTATTCAATGGTTTAGTATTTAAGTTGTGGTGCTATTCTTCTAGTGGTGTCATGTGAACGTCGACTACATGATACTTCACCATTTATGGGCCTAGGGGAATGCATTGTGTATTTGGCTACTAATTGTGGGGTTCTTGGGATGTAAAACCTGAACCCCCGTTAGGACACCTTTGCACAAGGGAGTGTAGGATCTCAGAGTTTAAGGCTGTGGTTAGATTTATATCTTAATTACTTTCCTGTAGTTACGGATGTTTGCAGGGGGTTTAATCAAAAGTATGTATTAGTCCTAGGAAGGGCAGTATGTTAGCACAGGTTCACCCACACAACACTTACAAACACCAAAGAAGAGTACTCAGCTATTTGCAGCGAAAGCACATGACAAAATTCCCATGTGTCCTCGAGAACGTTTGGTCCTTATAAGTATTTCCACTGGCTTGTCCTTTGCTAAGAAAGGATTGGGCCACTTGCCTCATTTGTTCGTTAGTTCTATTACTTGCTCTTTGTTTTGTTGCTTTGTTATAAAACCACTAAAAAATCGGTTTGCTGTATTCACAGGGATTTCCTGCTCCATACCACTGTTCAGCACCTTCTGCTCCTCGTTGGGATCGACACTCCTATTTATCGAAAGTACTACGATACACCCCCTATACTTGTGGGTCATCAAATGTTCATATGCACTAGGAAGAGGGTTTAGAATTATATCCGTATAAAACTCTTCGTTAATGGGGTAGACAAGCCTTTCCAGACACAACACATAACCAACCATCTTGATCACATGCAGACTTAGTGGATCACCATCCTTAATCTTGCAACTCAGCAAAGCCTGAGAGACGTGATACCTCTCAGTCTTTTCCTAAGCCTAGAACATACGTTTGAGGCTTTCAATCATATCGTAGGCCTCAACATTCTCAAACTGCGGATGCAAATCCGGTTCAATGTGAGCGAGCATAAGACTGGCAATTTTCGTGGACTCATCCTTGATCCTACGGTAGGCATTGGTTGTAGGGCCACTCACATTCTCATTCAGCTCATCTGGAAGTGTGTTATCAAGAACATGGTCCTTCATTTCTTATTTGAGAAAAATTCTCAGATTATGAAACCATTTGCTGAAATTAGTTCCATTCAGCTTATCTTCCTCTAGAATCATTCTGAATGCAAAAGAGGACATCTGAGGGAGACTGCTACTAGGTGCCATCGATCTACAATAGAAAATATGCAAAATACTAAAGACATGTATCCATAAAAGACCAAGCATATTAAACATTTTAATACTTATTCTCTCACTATATACAACACCCCTCTGATGGTTACTAAGTGATTCAGGATCCTAAATAAGAAAGTCGACTAGTGATCTTTAGCACCATTGCTAGCCGTCAAGTGATCTAGGTAGGAAACTTCTTGCCAATCGCATCGCATGTGACTCCTGTTGGTAGGGTGGCATCACATGCCCCGGCTCCCGACCGACCTCTTCCCGAATCTGACGATCGTTTGTGATAGACCCGTCTAGTTTATCAAGTGCTTCTGTTGTAAGAGTCCTACTCGAATTCACCTAGTCAGAAAGAATTGTTAGCACCTCAATTTTAGGAGCCCACTACCAAGAATGTCCGACTTGTGATGGTGCAGCACCAGCGCGGAGACCAACTAGACCTTCTTTGATTGATTACTTTTCTAGAAACTATCTAATATAGGTAAAACGGAGACATAACAATAATACAAATAAAGCAAATATAATATGAAATAGTGTGGCTCTCTTCATGGCGATCTTCATCTCCACAAAGCCTGTAATTCGACTAGTGCCAACTCTTGTCATGTTCCATATTACTCCATGTCTCCTACTTGTACATCGACTTGCATGCCATCCAGGTTCTCCAAAAGCTACACTAGCTTAGTAAATAAACATTATATAGAGAATCCGACACACAGGTCGTTATACAATAAAATGACAACACCTAGGCTCCAACCGACTGACAAAACTCGTGAGTCACACACCACATATGGATTACACACATACAACACACACACATGAACCATACCATTCACAACTTCCTGCAAAAATTACTTATGCATAGATATGATATCTACCAATGTTGTCAAACTCCCAACGACATCTAAGGCACTACGACATGGATCAAAGGGGCAGCGCCCGACAATTTTTACAGAAGTGCAGATCTCATGTATATTCCAAACATGGATTTCTTCATCGGATAAAATAGTTTTACCCAAATCCGACCTGTACTCCAATTCGATCAAACTCCTTTGATCTTTGATCACCGCATCTGGATTTGCGTGTCACAGTCTACCCCAATGGTGAAAACCGACCAGTAGGGGTATTTTCGTTCCACGACTTCTGTAGAGGTCCCACCTTTATAAGGTAGAGATCCCTATGTTTACAATGCTAGTCCCTGGATCAATAGCTAGCATCCACAGTTTAAGATGTAATATCAAGAAACAAAGGTCATAACACAACTTTATAACCAGGAATAAAATAATTCATTACACCTTACATAGCTCATTTGGCTATCTCATTACAATGCAGCAGAAATATCTATATAGCATGGAGTCCTTCATCCTCAACGTGCCAGAGGCAATCATGTTGGTTGTAGACTTGTAATCCTATTCAACACACTTCACTAACATCAAACAAACCTGCAAAATAATAAGTTACAGCCACAAGGGTCAATACATTTGAATTGTATTCGCAAGTGATACTATGGTAGAGTAGTGGTATCTATCATCTATATGCATTTGTCTAAGTGGAGCTTAGGCTTGCTTTTTCTCAAAATAGATTTTCCTTATCATTTGAAAACACTAAATTTTTGTTTGTCAAAATCACCCAAGGCATCTACCAATAAAATTGGTGATCCTTTACCCTTGTTCAACCACAAGTTTTTAACTTAGAAATTGGGATGAGGAGATCCTTGATAGCTTCCATGTCTTGATGCTCAAATTGTCCATTGCCGAGGACACTGCTAAGTACTTAGATTTTACTCTGTCGAGAGGTGGTGCACTTTCCCTACAAGACTCTACATGCATCGAGACGAGATCTTTCAGAAGCCTTCCCGTAGACCAAATGAACACGCTCCATCCTATCACCCCCTACCACCTTCTGTCCATCTGGCTAAGTTGTTGCAACCTATATGATCCAGGCAGAGCTCATATTGCCATGTGGCTGCACTAGAAGCTTCTTAACATTTGGAATCTCAAATCTCTTTGTTCCTGGGTGGCTTTCCACAAGTGAGATACACCAGGTATTTCCCCTGTGGTAACCACTCAACACAAACCTTTCCTTCCATTCCACCCACGTGATTCATTCACATAGTTGTTTTATTAAACAAAACACAAGTCATAGACTTAGAAATATTTCATAGCATGAATATAATCCACCCTTGTTTTCTAATAGCTATGCTAAGCATAATAGTAGCAATAATCTTAACTTAGGGAAAATTCTACTAAGGCATCATCTACTAGGATTTCCCATGGCATATCATACTTAGTAAAATTTCCATGCAAGTCCTACTCAAAATATCACTAATGCATAGTGAAAATAATAGGACAAAATGTATGAAGCACCACTTGCCTTTTTAGTAGAGAATATACATACACTCCTTCATCTTGCAATTGTCACACTCTTCAAAGTTCACTACAAGTCAATCAAGCAAGGCACAATTTCAAAACTAACATTCAAACAATTCACCACATAAAATGATAAAAAACAATGCATGCAAGCATGCAAAAGATTGTTTTATTTGAAAAGGTGGTTTCTATTAGGCTGTAACATTTTAAAACACATATTGGTCATTTATAAAAGTGGCAAAACCATTTAAATTCAAGTTAGTGAAAATGGGCCATTTAAATCATTTTTGTTTTGCTAGAAATGATTTTAATCAAAGTAATATTTTGTAGTGTTAGCCAATATGTTTTTCAAACACAAATGTTAGTGTTTAGGATCAAAGTGTTTAAAACAAATCCATTTACAAAAGGTTTCACCCAAAATCATTTTTAAATAATAGCAACATTTTTGTTTTACCAAAATGCCTTTATTCAAAGGAATAATTTTCTAGGGTTAATAAAATATAATTTTAAATCCAAAACTTAGTTTTTAGGGTCAGAGAGTTTAAATCAAACCATTTGCAAAAGATTTTACTCAAAAATAAATTTTAGAATAAATTTTATACACAAAATAGACCTAATAATGTTTCTGCAAAAACAATCCATTTTCCAGTAGCAAAATACTAAACTAAGGGCATGGTTGAGAATTTCACATTTTTGTCAATCCATTGATATAAAACTTTCAATTTTTGGCCAAGTAGATCAATAGTTATGATTTTTTCAAGTTTAAACAATCATATTCATTTTCTGGATTTTAATGAAACAGAACAGGCCACGTGGCGTGATCTAACTAGCGTGTACCGGCTCAGCAAGATCACACATCATGGACCGCAGGATTTAAAGTGATCTGTGTGGCTCAGATGGAACATACCGATTCGCTTAAGTCAATCTATCTACGCCATGCGATCGAGATCTAACGGCTCATAGCATGCCAACCACAGATGGGCGGCACTGGGCAACGGCGAGCGGCGGCGCGGCTCTGCCAACGGCGCTCCGACGAAAATAGGAAGCGAGAGAGAGGGGGAGGGCATTACTAGACTCGATGTGATGAAGAGATGCTCGAGGTGGTTGCCGTTAGTCAAGGGGCGCACGGGTTCGTTGTCGATTTCTCGCCGGAGAAGCTCTTGGCGATGGGTGCGTCTGTTTGTCGATGTTGGCGAGGCTACGGTGCACGCTAAGACAAACTGACGGTGTCGTTAGATGCGCACGATAGAGGAGGTTGTAGGGGTAGCAACCAGAGAGGAAGGGGTGGTCAGGTCTCACCGTGAGGAGCTCGTCGGAGTTGCAGCAGACAGCGGCAGCGCTCTGTCGTCGTTGTCGATGCTATGGGGCACGCGCGGGCAAGCTGAGGCCACTAGAAGATGCACACGGCTAAGGAGAGCACGCTCATGTGATTTAGGAGGCTAGAGGAGGTGAGGGTTGGCCGGAATTCGTGCAGGACCTCGTCGGAGACAGTGGGGTTGCGAGCTGAAATTGCAGCAGCCTAGGGGCGTTCATGGCATGGGGCTTGAGGGAAATGAGAGACGGGAGGGGCACGCTTAAGAGGGCAAGGTCAGGGGGAGGAATTGCTGGCGCATTGACATGAATTAACGTCGCGGAATCAAAGGCACAAACGCACGGGAGGATTTGGGGGAAGAATGGGTCGTGGGGGTGGGTGAGGACGACGATGCCAGCTTAGCAGTAGGGCCGTTAGTCAGTGGGTGAGGGGGTAGATCTGCGGGTGAGAGAAGAATGGCAGAGAGAGTGGGAGGTGCCGGGTGGGATGGTAATGGGCCAGATTGGGCTGGGGTCTGGGGTAGGTTTAGTTGGGCTGGTTTTTTCATTTTTTTTCTTTCTGATTCTTTTCTTTTTCCTTTTCTATTTTTTGTTTTTCAATTCAAACTTTCATTTGAATTCAGATTTCTTTATCAAACTTTATCTAAATCTTTTCAGTAGGATTTTATTTGTTTATTAATGTATTTAAGTCATCCATTTTCGAATATTTTCTTATATTCTCTTATGGTTTATTATTTATTAAAATAGGCATTTGTTTTTATTTAAACCATTGATTTAAGCCTCCATTTGATTTCAAATTTTCATCAAACATTCTCAGTAGGTTTTATTTATTCATTGGTGTGTTAAATAATTCGCTTTGAATTATTTATAATATTTTAATATGATTTAATATTCATTTAAATTGGGCATTTGACTTTATTTTAAATAGAATTTGAATATGGTTCCAAACCATATAATTGTTATTTAATTATTATTTTTAAGTTAATTAGATAACTTTTAATCCATTTTGGCATTTTCAACTATTATTTTCTCATGATTTAATTAATCATTTATATTAGGGATTTTGTCTTCTTTTAAGTCAAATATGGTTCAAGTCCATATAAGTTTTTATTCAAATAATCTTTATTCCTTTATTTTATTTGGATTTGGATTATCTTTATTCCATTTGCTTATGGATTAATTCAAGTTTTAAATTGTCTTCTAAATAATTTCTTGGGATTTATTATTTAGTTTAGGCAATTTGTATTTATTTAAATAAATTTGGATATTGTTCAATCCTTATAATTTTCTTTAAATAATATTTTACACTTTATTATTCAATAACTTTCATTTGTGTATGGATTTGGCCAAGATTTAATTTGTCTTTTAAATAATCCTTATTTATTTATTTCCTTCTTTGTCTTATAAAATTCATACCTTTTATTTATAGATCCAAAATTGGTGATTCCAATTTGTATAATTTTATTTAATGTTTATCTTTTTAAATCCTTCTAGGATTACTTTGTTCACAAATTTGTGTGGATTTTGGTTAGGAGCTTTATTAGCCTTGGAGATTAATTCCTTTTACCTTATTAAATTCATAAGTTTTTATCCATAGCTCCAAATTAAATGAAACCAATTTCTATGGTTTGATAATATTTTTGTTTATCATTTTTGATCATTTACAAATGTTTGTTGCTGAATTTTTATATGGATAAAATCCATAGTCTTAGAGAGATCTTGAAAATGATTTTCTTCCATTAGGGTTTTAGGGTTTTGGTTTATTTTTCCCAAGTTTTTAAATTCAATATTCTTTCCTTGCATAAAATTCATTTGATCTTTGGAAGTGATTTCTTTCATTAAGATTTGGTTTAACTTTTACAAGTGTTTAAATTTCAAGATACATTCATTGATGAATGCATTTCACTTGATTGAAATTTTGTTGGATTCCCTTTTTATTCAAAGTTTGTTCAAGAAGGGTTTTGATGTTTCCATTTAGAAACAAAAAGTTTCTTTTCACCCTAAATTTCAACAATTATTTATTTTGTTTATTTATTTTTCACATTTCAAAATTTGGAAGATTTTGGGATGTGACAACCTCAGAAGTATGATCATGAAAACTAGATCGTCCATTTCCATGAGTACAGTTGATCCAATCAACCTCATAAAAACCAATCTATCTCATAGATTGACCATCAAAACTACAACTAGATCCAATCTAATGCTAACTCCACATCACATATGCATGATCTCGAGCCTAAAACCAGAAGTTGTCACTCTGATACCACTGTTGGTCCACGTAGAGATAATCAAAAACTTTTTTCCTACATGGTGATCCCAAGATATAGCTAAGGTAGAAGGACACGAGGATTAGCACTAGAAACGTGGTTGCGGATTACTGTTGAAGAGTGTTAGTTGATGCAGTGCAGTCCTCACTATCCGATCCAATCCCACGATCGTCGAAGTGCTGAACATAGACCACCTCTGGCGGTATCCACATGTACAAGGAGGATCTCCGACAGCGGACTACTAGGTCTGGTGCGGCGTCCAGACTGAATGGGGATAGGGTTTCCAATGCATGGAGTGGTCTAACTGTGCCCTTTGGGAATCTTGCGCCCCATTATATATAGGGAATGAAAGTGGGCTCCACTCGCTTGTGTCCCATCCACTAAAATCCTATACTAGTCACTTCAAGTCCAACTCAGTCCGTGTCTGATTTGGGTCCAACCCAAACGTCTTGCTCCCGCTCTTAAGTGTGTCACTACTAGGGAAAATCCTACTCGAGGCGCATATGGAAAGCCATTAGAGTCGCATTAGGGATGCGCCTCCATGAATAGTGAGGAACTTCGTCGTAATCACTCTTAAGAGCGGGATTGGATCGGATAGTGAGGAACTTCTTCCTCCATGAATAGTAAGGAGGTGATTACGACGAAGTTCCTTCACTTCTTCCTCCCGTGCTTCCTCCACTTCTCTTCCGCCACCTCTCTACTCTTGTATCATTTATAGATGTTGCCCGAGAAGTTGTTCACTTGCTTCCGGCAGTCTTCGCACTCCTCGTACACACCTGGAACCATACCGGTGTACACGACATAGCACTTCTTCGCCATATCATGTACACAAGATAGATGATATTAGCTATATATGTCAGTGGAAAGCAATAACAGTTCACAAGATAAGATGATGCGTATATATGGGTGACATGCTATACGAATGTCTCCATGCTATATTAATCACGAACTTATTTGTCTCCTCTCGACTTTGAGGCTACATAGTTTATCATTTCACTGTATCGCCAAAGACGAAAGGAAAGAAATCATTCCATGATTCATATAACAATACCTCACATTGCTATACGAATAGTGAAGTAATGTCTTAAATTCCTTTCGACTTCACAGTTTCATTTAATTCACGTTGTCTAATCTATTCGTATCGCCAAATATGAAAGAAGAGAAATACTTCCATGATTCGTATAGCATGGGAATGATATGTCTAGTGGCAAGCCAAAGAAAGTATTCGGTCTCCATGGCAACGACGCATTTCTAGTTTGGTGTGTTGAAAGGAGTCATTGCCATGGACCCAGATTCCTTTTCTTGGATTGCCACTGGACATATTATGTATATGTATATGAATCTCAAAAATATATGTCCTCTTTCGACTTTGGGGCTACGAGATGAAATAGTATTATCTAACACAATGTCTCGATGCTATACCAATCATGAACTTATTTTTCCCCTCTCGACTTTGGGGCTACATAGTTTATCATGTCATTGTGTCGCCAAAGATAAAAGGAAAGAAATTATTCCATGATTCATATAACAACATCGTCCATTGATATACGAATAGTGAAGTAATGTCTTTCCTTTCAACTTTTGGGGCAACATTGAGATATTTGAAACTATATAATTCGACATTTCATTTAATTCACACTATCTAATCTCTTCATATCGCCAAAGACAAAATGAAATAAATCGCTCCACGATTCATATAACAATGTCGCCCATTGCTATAAGAATAGTGAAGTAATGTATTTCCTTTCGACTTTGGGGCTACAATGAGATATTTGAAACTATAGGAAGCACCATTTCATTTAATTAACGCTATATAATCTATTCATATTGCCAAAGACGAAAGAATATAAATACTTCATGATTCATATATCATGGGCATGATATGTCTAGTGGCAAGCCAAAGAAAGGATTCGGTCTTAACAGCAACAACTCATTTCGAGTTTGCTGTGTCGAAAGGAGTCGTTGCCGTGGACCGGGAATCCTTTTCTTGGCTTGCCGCTGGACATATTATGTCTATGTATATGAATCTCGAAAATATATGTCCTCTTTTTAATTTGGGCTACGAAATGAAAAATAAAACCAAGAATGTAACTCAGATTTGTGCCTCACTCATGAAAAAAGAAAGTAGTCCCAACTCAAAAAGAATGCCTCATATATAAATAGGTTGCTGGACACAGAAATATGCTATGATGGAACAGTGAGCCAAGTAGGATGCACAAGAGACTTGGACTTGTGCATAGCACAAATTTCACTATCCCATCACAACACGTTTTAATCATCGACATTTCAAAGAAAGAAGGAAAGTAAACAAAGAAGTAGGGCGGCAATAACGAATGTGAAGCAATATATGACCAAGCACTTAAATAGTTCATAACACAAATAACTGGCATCACTCACAATCAAGTTCAATGGTTTACGAAACATAATCTAGAGGTTGCTAGGCAAGTTAACATAGGGATAAAGTTTACAATAGAAGTTCGGAACTAACAGCTAGCTAGGAAAACTTCTTCGGCTGATGAGTCGGCTTGGGGATATTAATGAAGCCCCGTTTAGCTCCTTTCTCTAACGTCACGAACGTCCTGCCGCCACCCTTCTTCGCTAAGTGTTCATCTATCTCCTTGTTGCATGGTGGAGTGCCACCATATAAGAGGCCCCCAATTTTTACCACATGTTGGTGCACGATTGTCGAGATCTCCTCCTAGATATCGAAGAAATCCATCCAGAGGTTGCGATACTATATACGTTCAAGATCTTCAGCCCACCCTCGAAGGTCAGATAGCAACACGCTATTATGCTGGTCCCGTACGAACGCCTTCATGTGGTGTAGGGAGTAGAAGGCATAGTTTCCGCTGTCAGGCGCCTGCTTGGCGCAGGGGAACTATGTTATGTGGCCGAACACGTGCATGTCATGCCTCTTAACTATCCTACTAGGGATGACGCCTCCCGCTGCAATGTAGCCATTGAGAGCATCGTCAAGAACCCTCTTGATACTGGAGTAGTCTTTCCTCGTCGCACTACCCAAGTCGAGATACAAGGCGTTCGAGCGTTGAACATCCAAGGATATGATCACGCAGCCTTGGTGACCACTCTCCAACTCTGGATGGTAGGGAATGAGAATCACATTCTTTCCCGAGTTTGTTTGTAGGAATGATGAGAAGTAGTCGGTCGCCATTAGGAAGTCCTCATGTGTTGTCAAGCCGGTGTCACGCATGAAGTAGGGATCCACTATCGCATGCCCGGGGTCTCATCTCTAATGATCGGCATGGCCATATTGAGCGAGAACAGCCGGACCAGGGTATCGCTCAGCCGGAATCCTTGAAACATGTCAAAGAGTTAGGTATGCCGCACGTAGAAAATATCCTCGAGGGTTACTATGACAAAGCAGACTCTCCCCCATGTTCTTCGTGATATGTATGAGATCAAGGCTATGAGGCACATGGAGGATATTCTAGTATGGGAAGTCCTAGAAAACAGACCTTGCCTTACAAACCCTCAATAGCGGCTCTGGATTCTTTTGGTTGTTTCCCGGCATATGGCACTCTTTCCAGTTTTTCAACAGCTCATCGATTTCAGCGTCGCTTCAATGGTCTAGGATTCCTCAGAGCTTGACTGTACCATCAAACAGATGTCCTAGCTTTCTTCAGGTGTGATTGTAGGCAAGCCACCTTCGAGACCCCTGGAACACAGTTTTCCCACACCCAGGGTCTTTCTGTAGCTGGCGATACGTTGTATTATCCTTGCACCTAACACACACAAAGAATACTTGGTCACCTGCCCCGTGAAGTATCCGTAACCAGGATAGTCTTGTACCGTCGTGATCATCGCCGCTCTCATATTGAAATATTTTTGTGCGGAGCTGTCCCACGTATGGGTTCTGTATTCCCAAAGCGTGACCAACTCCTCTTTCAATAGCGTGAGATACAGATTGATGTCTATACCGGGTTGTTTGGCCCTTGAACTATAATGCTCATGGTTATGTACTTCTTCTTCATGCACAGCCATGGGGAGGTTGTAGATCCAGACAAACACGGGCCAGGTGCTATGTGTGTTGCTCTGGCTTCCAAACGGATTCAGTCTGTCGGCACTCACACCTAGCCCGAGGTTCCTTGACTCTTTCCCAAACCGTTGGTAATATTCGAGTTCCAACGCCCTCCACTAGCAAGCATCCGAAGGGTGCCTTAGCATTTCCTACTTTTCCAAATCTTCATCTTCTGGCCTCTTTCTTTCCGCATTCCAGTGCATGAGTTGTGCTTCTAGGGTCCGTGAAATACTGCTGCAGACGAGGAGTCATAGGAAAGTACCACACCACTTTACTAGGAGCTTTCTTGGTCCCTCTCTTGTACTGAGAGGTCTTGCACACCGGACATGTGGTCTTCTCCGCGTCCTCGCCCCGATAGATGATGCAATCATTTATGTAGACATGGTATTTCACGTGCGGTAGATCAAGAGGGCACACGACTTTCTTGGCCTCAGTGATACTAGTCGGACATGTGTTTCCACTCTTGGTAAGAAGATCGTGCTAGAATTCCATGTTGTCATCGAAGCATTCATCTGTCATTTTGTGTTTCACCTTCATCTCCAGATCCCTAAGCGTCACATTCATACTGGTATCCCCATCATTGCATCTGTCAAACAATGGAGTTACCGTGTATTTCTCCATTTTCTCTAGCTTAGCTTTCTATATAGCAGTAGCTCTGGTGTTACTCGTCTCCCTAAGAAGCATCTCTTGGTAATAAGGGTCTCGCAACCAGCTTGAATCATGCCTGGCACCTTGATCTTCATGTTCATGCCTGGTGCCACCTTGATTATCTTCATGTTCATGCCTAGCGCCATCTTCTTGATCTTCATCATGTTCATGCCCGACCCCACCTTGATCTTTATGATCACCTGCCATGTCGGCATCTTGATCTTTGTCTTCACCATTATTGACATCCTCATCATCTTCATCATCACGTATCCACCGAGTGTAGCCATCCATGAAACCACGCCGCAGAAGGTGCGACTCCAGCATTCCGCAATCATGCTTTATCAGGTCGAAACACAGACATCTTATCTCTGTCTTGTTTGTTTGTGACATGTCGTCCCTCGTGCATAACATCCACCTATCCACGAGGGTGGATGTGCTCAGTGGTCGGACCATGGTCGCCTGCACAGTAATACAAAGAGAAAAATAATAATTAGAGCATGGACGCCGAGATCGCCAAAAAAATTCGGCATGACCTCCCGTAAAAAGAGGACATCCCCCGGGTGCCAGAAATTCGACGGAATGGAAATGAATCGACATTCTGGTGAAACATTAATTGGCAACCCAAAATAAAATCCCTACACAAAACAAAGGAAGCACACAACACAATATAGTCGGTGTCGCCGACAACACGCATACATGCAACAACGCCTTCACATTTCCTCCAACGATGACTAGGAGTAGGAGAGCCAGAGGATAAGTAAAGTGAGATCTTGTAGATCTAGAAGTGCAAGATCTTTCAGTTACATATGTGTGTCACCCAATATAGGTTTAGCAAGCTTCTATGGTGAAACAATGGAGAAAATTACGGTGACCCAGCATACCACTGCATGTGTAGTACACTACAGTCGTTGACATGACATCCACAAAACATCGTTCCGTAAATATCACATCCCTTAGAGTGGTACAACAGAAACATTGCGGGTCCATATTACAAACATACACACATTATTATTACTACAATACCAGAAGTTTGAGACTTCAAAAGATTCAAATTACAAACCAAGTTAAAACTATTTCAGTGGAAGATTTAAAGTTTTGGACTTATACTCTGAATTGAGATCCATGACTTATTATATAATGTTTCTGCTGCTCGGCTCAATTCGTTACTAATAACTAAGGCAACTAATCAGACTCGTTGCCCTCCACTCCATATCGGATCTCATAGTCCACCCCTTACACTCCTCCAGACAGATCTGGCTCCTCGTAGTAGATATCCTCTTGGCCTTCTGCTGTGTACAATGGAGTATCTTCTGGCTCCTCAGAGTCTAAGCAAGGGATCAAAGGAGAGGGTGAGTAAGTTGATGTGGAGCCTGTTGGGAACCCCAAGAGCAAGGTGTGAAGAAGCAAGCAACAAGTCTTCCCTCAGTAGAGACCGAGGTTATCGAACCAGAAGGAGGAAGGAAACGTCACACAGGTGTTGCAAGCAACACGGAGACCTGCACAACACAAACTCAAGACTTTGCCCCAACGAACAGTGAAGTTGTGAAGCTCACCGATTTGCTATAACAAAGGATTAAACATATGGTGTGGAAGGTAGTGGTGGTTTGCAGCAATTAAACAAGTAATAGTGGAAGATGTATCAATGGTAAAGATTGGACCAGGGTCCATAGTTCACTAGAGGTGCTCTCCTTAGATAAATAACATGGCATGAAGGGTAAACAAATTACAGCAGGGCAATTGACAGGAATTGAGCAAGGCATAACAATGCAATTACTAGTCAGAAAGATCCTATGAGATTCGATTGGGCAATACAACAAGATACATAGACCATCATCCAACTACATCTATGACTAGAAGCCCACCTTCAGGTTATCATCTGAACCCCCCTCCAGTATTAAGTTGCAAGCAACAGACAACTGCTTTAAGCAAAGTGTGTAAGGTAAACAGTCCACATTTTCCATGAACAAGAGACCGTTGTTTTCTCCCTAGTAGAAACATCACATCTACAACCGAAGAGATTATTGTCACTTCCCTTGGAAACTAGAGGCATGAACCCACTATCAAGCATAAATACCCCCTCTTGGAGTCACTAGCAACTACTTGGCCAAGATAGCTACTAACAACTGAGAGCATGCAAGATCACAAACAACACAGACATGATAGAATCATAAAGACAAAACCATTAATCAAACCAACATAATAATCTCAATATCCATCCGATCCCCGTAAGCACAACATGCATGATTACAAATAGATTAGATCTTGATCATGAACGGAGCTCACAATATCTATACATGAAAGCACAAAGGAGGAGATACAACCATCTAGCTACTACATGGAACCATAGTCCAAGGTGGAACTAATCACGCATCATACCGGAGAGAAGGCCTCCAGGATGATCTCCCCTCCGGCAGGGTGTCGGGAAGAACTTTAGATCCCCCCGATCTAGGGACGATGGTGGCGGAGGCTATAGACGGTTTCGTGGAGATTTGATCAGGTTCCTAGGGTTTCTGCATCGGGGGCTTCTTATAGACAAAGGAGGAGGCCGAGGAGGCGACCAGGGGGCCAAACCCTAGCCAGGCGCGGGCCCACCCCTGGCCATGCCTGGGGGGTTTGGCGGCCCTGGCCCGCTTCCCCGTCTCCCTTCTAGACTTCTTGTTCCCCACGGAAAGTAATTGACTTTGACATTTGTCCCGTCCAATTCCGAGAATATTCCTTTACTAACTTTTCTGAAACCAAAAATAGCAGAAAACAGGCATCTAGCACTATTGCAACTTTTTAATAGGTTAGTACCAGAAAACATGTAAAAAGCACCTCAAAGTGTAGACAAGCAAAGCAAAGTAGATACTAAACAAGCATGGAGCATCAAAAATTATAGATACATTTCCGACGTATCAAGTAACAGCGTTACCCAGCAAGTTCATTATATGCAAGGTGGGAAGTTTGATGCTCTATCTACCACCTCGAACTATCATTCCTGGGCACAATGCATTTTTCATAAACATTTCTTTAAAGATTGATTTTTCAAAAACTATGCCCATCATCCTTCACAGGTTGATCAGAACTTTCAGGAAGTTTCTTTCCTGCCGCGTTCGTAGCTTCTTCCCGGAACAGGGAGTAACAAGTTACAGTTCTTACACTCTATAGAGGTGCGTTACTTTACCCATGAGATATCAACTCCTTATTGCACAACCGGACGTACTTTCCCGTCCACAATTCCATGATGTGGGGCCCAGTAGATGATCCAAGCTAATCACTGCCCTCTCCACGACCCCACATGTCTGCATGATCCTCTAGGGCTGAATACACCTCCGTTAAGCCCCCTCCCGGGTAAGCTACAACCATGATGAGTTCCCGAAGACTCTATGAGCTGGTTATGCCCCTGGAAAGTTCCATATAGGGCTGACTATTCCTCTGGAAGCCACTCCTAGATAATCTAGACACCAAAATCGTGGGGCCTAAGGGTGCCCACCCATATGCTGGATCCTCGCAAGGAAACACAACGTCACGTTGAGGTCGTCTTGCCATACATACGGAAGGAAAAGTATACAGCTGACTTCTCTGTCCCATTCCAAATCTCATGGTTAACACGTAATATACGGTGCTAGAATCACTGATGTCATGGGTTGTTAAGTCCTAAGTGATTAATCTCATTGCAAATGGAAACCTAAGTTCCATTGCACACGTTATACATATCACCACTTAGGATGATATCAACAATTTATTTATTTTTAGGAAAATAATATTTTCTTTCTTCGGAACATAGATGATAACACACAATTTGCAATCACTTTGATAAAGACTCTTCAAAGGACATGGGCAGGTGATGAACTTGCCTTGTGATTGCAAGGTAGTGAAGTCGGATGCTTGCACTCGACCTTGAGCTTATATTTCTACAAAACATCATTATTGCCTGGTAAGGATAATATTTAAAGAAGCAAAAATGATTGTGCATAGTAATGCCATGCATCATTTATTATTTATCTTCTTTGTGTGTTTTACCCAATATATAAATTTTCTTGAATTGCCTTAATAAAGGAAATTTTTTTAATAATAATTCTTAATATTTTGTAAATATTATATCTGATATTTTTGTAATATAATATATCAGTAAAAGAGTGAAAAAAAGTAATTTTTATTTATTTTTAACGGAAATACATTTGTACTTGCCCTTATGGGTACGGGACTTATCCGGCCATCCACGAGCCAAAATCTGCGCCGAGATTAGGAACACTTTTCCGCCAAAGATGCATTTTGTGCAATTTCTGGAAATCGCACGAGGGGGGGAATCCTGGGCAGTGAGCAGTAAGCAGCGAAATACACGGAAAAGTGGACGAGAGCAGTACGACAGGCCTCACCCATCCCTCCTACTCTATATTCTTTACGGGTCCAACTGAGCATCTCACTCACTCCTATCCTACCCTTTTCAAGAAGTGCCGGACTCTCAAGCTTATGATATGAGCTGGATTTTGCCCCCCTCCGCTCCAGTAGTCGCATTGTTTACAACCATGATTGCAGTTTTCATATATCTAGCTTAGTACTGATATACCCTAATTAAGTGTAGCTTGCGGATTTCGTCTCTAGCTGGCATGTGTTTAGATGTATCCTAATTAATCCACCAACCCCTTTTTCTAGCTCTGATGCACTATATCTGTAACTGGCAATGGAAAACAAGATTAATGAAATGTGTCTTTGTCCTTTTCCATTAAGAGGGAGTTGCTACATTTAGGAACAGCAAAGACAGGTTGAGTGGACTGTAACAACACTGAACCGTCCATTGCCAGCTATATTTTGATTCACATAAAGTTCAGTTCTCATCACCTCCTAGTTTTCAAGCTTCCCCCCTCCCCCCTCCCCCCCCCCATACCCTAGTTTTCCCGGTGGCCATTTTACTTATTTCTGGCCGAGTCGTCAAATCAAGTAGGGGCATGGATGCATGCTCTAGACTGGCATGGAACATGTTTTTCAGTGTCAGCATGGACTCCTGCTACCAGACACACAGACTGCATTCTTGACACACACACACCACCCCCGACCCTCCCACCAGAGGGGGTGGAACCTGCTGAAGAATAGGCCGTCTGCAAAGTGCAGACAGACGGTGGCAATCTCCCCCGACGGCATGCACAAGGGGTTTGAAAAGATTATAATCTCATTGATCATGGTCATTATTTTACAGTTGTAGCATTCTCAGAACCATTCTATTTTTTTGGAGCTTTGGCAAACAACCAGTCTCACATAGCAAGAATCTCAGCACAAACCAAAATATATCCAGACACTCCCATCCCCTCCAGTTTCACACATCTTAGTCGATATTCGGCCAATGGGACAGTACATGAAAATATAACACAGAATAGGATGACAATTCTTCTAACTAAAAACGGCACAACTAGTGCTTACAGTACATCCGCACCGTCCACAGAATCAAACATCCGCGTCCCCAGCGGCATCACCATCTAAATCTTCCATGCATGTTGCATAATTGTGACCCAAGCCGTTGCACCTTTAGCACCGGTTCTTCCTGCGTGGCTTCTTTCCATCACTCATATTGACAGCCGATGGTGCAGACCCATAAAAAAAAAGCGACAGAAATCTTAGGTTGCGATCAAGGGAAAAAAGACACTGAATTTTCTAATCGTGCATACCCTGATTTTCATTTTTTGCGTGCTTCCAAGTGATGTACTAAAAGACTTAGCATTCAGAAAAACTACCCAATGCATCCTCGATACCTTTTCTTGTACCCAGGGACACCGCCATCGTTGAGGCTGCCGCCGTCTACGGTGCCTGCGGCGCCATTGCATTCAGTACCTTCGCCAACCTCCCTCTCGTCGAAGGAACCGAGCCCAGCTCAGGGAGGAATTGGACTGGCCGCGTTCTTGGACAAAGGCGATCCATCTCCTACAACTCTCCTGTCAGACGTATCCCTGCAGATAGTCGCAATTCGATTAGTCGATAGAGCAGAGGATTGGATGGGAAAGGGTACGACCACAACGTGAGTGCAATAGAAAAAAAGGAAAATTAGAGATCTCACCTGCCATAGACGGGAACTGCACGCAGGATCTCGCCACCGTCGTCACTCTCTCTGCTGGCGGATCCATGGCACTATGTTCCTTCTCCAAGCAACCCCTCGCCACCCCCGCGGCGGACAAAGGAACCGCACGGAGATACACCACCCGCAATCGCTCCTCCCGCCCCGTCCGACATGGTTGGCTGGAGAAAAAAACCCCAAAATCGATAAATCGGCTACAGATCGACGGCAAAATCGGCAAGGAAACAAAGGATGCGAGCGACAAAAAATGAAGGATGCTACCTGGACTAGACTGGGAGGACCACCGCCGGACGATCTTGGCTCCACAGGAGGAAAATAATGGCGAGTGGATGAATACAACACCCGTCACGGTGAGAGAGAGAGACGGGATTTCTCCCTCCTCGTAGGGATGGGCACCGCTATGTCCTAGGAGGAGAGAAAGGCCACTGCCTGACACGCGTGTCGCGCGGCGCGAATACGGGGAGTAAGTCAGACTCGACGCGACGGGTAAATTCAGGACAACATTTTATAAAATGGATTGGTACATTACAAGCACGGATCTCGAAGGCTATATGAAGGGACAGGATAGGCCAAGCACCCATATGGACAAGCACAAAATCCATTATCTATTTTTAACTCCCATATTATTTTCTTAATATTTCTTTTAAGAATAAGCATTTTAATTTAGAAGATTTTATTTTGATATCTTAAATATAAATTTTAGTATTTTTTATAAAATACTACACTAATTAAGGATGCTAAAAGTAATTTTTATTTAATTTTATTCATTTTATTGATTTTTATAAAATTCCATAAAGTATATATATTATAAAAATCTTTAACCTAAAGTTATTCTACTAAAAATAGATTTATTAATTTTATTAGGTAGCTTGTATTATTATAAACCTAAAAATATATCATTTGTATTTTTAGGGGTTTTATTTTATTTACTATAATTTATTAGATCCTAGGGGTATTTTGGTCTTTTATTAAATCTTTTAAAATTTTCTTTTAATGTTTGGGCCAACCCATTGGGTTGACTAGGCCCAACCTGGCTCAAATGTGCTAGTAAAGACCACCCACAGAAATGGTACTGGACCCTATCGTCCTAGTACACCCCACTCTCTCTCTCTCACTCGTTCCTCTTCCTATCCTTTGACTCCGCGGTGGCATTGCATTGCCGACGCTGTCGCGGCCCGATTCACACCGCCCTGGGCCTCCCCGGCCACCGCCGTGGTGTATGGTGAGGTAGACGACCCTGCTCCTTCATCTGGTCCTATTCGATTCGCCTCTAGAGGGCTAGCTCCACCCTGAACCCTAGGGTTTGGTGGCTGCTGGCGTCGTTCCCCTCCGTCGCTCCTATGGTGTTGTGCCATGTTATTGTGGGTGTGGTGGTGTTATTCGACCATTGGTGTTGCTGTGGCCGCCGCCATGGCTCGGTGCGGGTTGCAGCGCCCTCGGGTGCTCCCCATGCTGTCGTGCGCGTTCGTCGTCCCCTCTGCTTCCTATTCTAATCGACAGCGAGGACCACGAGTAAGTTCTCTCCTCCTCCCCCTCTGATTCTCTGCCTCTGCTACCCTTGTTAGCTTCTAGGTGCTTCTGATGGCAATCCCTAATTAGGGTTCATGATTCGTTTAGGGTTTCACCCCTCTATGTTGGTTATTAAGGATGATTTGGGACTGTTACTGGTGATTATACAATTCTGGATGATTGTATACTACATAACTTAATATTGTTTATGGCTAATTTTAATTGGATCTTGGATTCTGTCCAAGTGGTGATGCTACTGTGTTAAACTATAATATACTCAGTCTAGTGATGTGGATTTTATTACTATCTCGTGTTCTTAGTACTGACAGTAGTACTGTTAGTGGTTGTTCACTGCATTTATATATTGGCTTGTGTGGATATATGCAGATTGGAGTTTAATATGTTACCCCTATGATGCTCTGATTGTATATATATAAACATGATAATGATTCCTAGTTATTAATTCCAGGAAAATGATTAGTTAGTTATATGCAAGTTTACTTATGAAAGTTAAGTATAGGATTTGCTTGATTAGAATTCATACTTGTGACACCTTCTTTGGAATGGTACACAAGTGTTTATTCTATTTTTGAGCTAAATTCTTCTTGTTCAAGTGTGGCTTGTCTAAATTGAATGGAAGCTTCCTTCTGGATTTTTATATCCTAAGTTACCATAATTCTTCTTAGCCAATGATGCTGGTCTAAGGCATTATTAAATAAAGGCTAAGTTTTTTACTTGCTATCCCTCACAGATGTATCTTGATACCTAGTATCAGCTAATGATTCTTGATTTCTTTGGGAAAAATTATTAATATACTACTGTTTGATATACATCCTTAAGATCAATTGATCTCTAAGGTGCTACTATTTTAAGATATATGCCTAGAAATCATGATCTAGGGCTGTGGTTATATTGGAATGTGGAATTGTAGAGTTATATCCAGGATCTATGATACACAGGATGAGATACCGGGTTTATTTGTAAGGATTAGTCATTGGCTTCTAATTGATTTCCTTCTGTGATGGATACAACCCACTTGAGTGCTTTTCTGAGAAGATACATGTAAAACAACACATGCTTGATAGTTTAGATAAGATGATTGGATCATGTGATGGTTTTATATGTACTCACCACACAACTTTGTTGTTGGTGATGTTGCTGTAGTGCTGGTTGATCTAGTTGGCTTGATCTTGCTGGCTTGTTTTGCTGTCTTGATCTTGCTCTACACCTCCTGGTGCTGCACCTACTCCTTATGGTTTCTGTGAGCTTATTCTTGGCCTTTCTATCCACTAGCTCCACCCCCTCCTTATGTCACCATCTTGTAGATGGTTGAATGACTTGTTGTATATCTTGGCTAGTGGTTCTGTTTGAGCTTTGGCAGGCTTGGTGTGTTCTTGGCTTTGTACTTGAGAATGGGAATGAGCTACTAAGAGTTGTGCTACGGCTGTGCACTTCCCTTTTGTTTGCATTTGCTGTTGCTGCTATGTCGACAGCACACATCATGAATTTAGCTGGCTGTGCTACCTCGCTGCTTGGGCTGGTTGTGGATCAGATCAATGAGATGGTTTCACCTTTTATCCTTTTAGAATCTAAGATTGGTGAAACTTTCCCCTTATTACTATTATATTGATATGAATCTGTAGTTCTGTTGTTTGAAAAGAACAAATTCATTATATCAATGGAATTTGGCCCTTTACCTTACTCAATGATTTAATTTTGAGCAGTGCACTTCACTGCTCTCAACTGAGAGTAAAACTAACAAAAATAACACTTTTTCTTTTTCATTTGTTTTGTATTTTGGAGGTACAAGATCTGGATGCTCAAGATGTAGTATAGGATTAGATAGATTTGTAGCTTTTTATTGTAATTTTCCTTTTATTCTTTTGTAAGAATCTTGTAATAGTTTATTTATAATATAATTTCATTTCTTGTAATTCTCTTACTATAATGAATTACTCTATTGGTTGTACGAATTCTACATTGTAAAATGGTTATGAAATAAAGAGAAGAAATAATAATTCATTTCTTATTTGAATTACTTCATCTTAATTCTTATTATTTTTTAATATATTTTAATTTAACAAATAATATTACTAAATGATTTTGAAAAATATTTTAAAATACCAACTTCTAAATTTTAAATACTTTCCAAATGATTCAAATTTGAATTCAAATTATTTCCCCCAAAACACACTAATTCATAAAGATCATGTCAAAGTTTATAACAATCACTATCAAGAGCTATTCCTACCTCTAGATAGTGAAAGAAACTATGTTCACTTTAGGTTTTTGTTTGGCGAAAAATTTACCCGTATTTTACAGATGAATACATGCACAAGCACAAAATCCTATTTCTACCCTTCGTTGGTTCCTAAATGTTGGGGTGTTAGAAAAATTAAGTGGGGAGGAGGAGGGGGCGACCAGATCTTCCTTTGTGTGGAGGAGAAAGAGTGAGAGAGAAGTGAGTGGGGTGTAGGTGATAAAGGTGGAAAAAGGTGGCGAGATTACTCGAGGCGAATCCCATGTAATATGCACCTTGTATACATAAAATACCTGAGGCGCATCTGGTAGATGTGCCTCGAGTGTCTATAGCCTGCCACCCCTGGGCCCACATTGCTTACTTGAGGCGCATGTCTGTAGCATCCCAATTGTCTAACAATTGTAATGCTACTTGGTGTAGTAAGATAATGGCTACTTCCTATATATAATTGTTGCATCATAATTATAGCATGCTCATGTCATCATGCCACCTTGCATTTGAGCATCATATAAAACCCTTTTGTTTTGGTTCTTCTCTCATATGCATCATTAATTGTATTTGCCTCTTGATATTGTATTTGGTTATTGATATAATGTGTAATGCCCAAGTTGAGTTGGGGGCATATCTTTTATTCTATTCCACCACCCTTTCTTTTCACCACTTTATAATTCCACCATCCCATTATCCCTGAGCTTGTATTTTATTTTCTTTTGGTATTTAATCTAGCTCATGGGAGATAGGATGGATCTACTTCTATAAATTCTTTTGCTTGGCTTTATTCCACTTTTGGAAATGCATCAGAATAATGCCATGTTAATATTATTGTTTTCACAAGAATACACATGGCATTAATTATTTTGCATGGGCCATGCAAGTACCACCACATTCTAGTCTTTTGGATTTTATTTGAATTTTTGAGTGAACCATCCATCTCCCTCTCTACCACTCCTTTGGCTTGATCTAATTGGTCTTGCTAAAAAGCCACCACCATTACCCTCTCTCTCTAATCCTTTCTCCAAAACCTAAACCTAATCTAAACCCTACACCCTCCCACCCCTTTTTGTATGATCTAGCTAGATGCATGCAAGTATCTAACCCTAAGCCCATCTCTCTCTCTCTCCTCTCTCTAACCTAGCTAACCCCAAACCCTAAACCTAACCCCTCACCTCACCCTAGTTACACCCTACCTCATCTCTCTCTCATCTCATCCTCTCACCAAGCCGAGGAGTGCCCCTCTCCCTGCCAGCAGGCCCCACCTAGCTACCCATCTACCTCACCCCAACCCTAGAGCCCCAACCCGAGCCACCCCATCCCTCTAACCCTAGCTCACCTGAGCCTTCCCTCCCTTTTTCTCTCTCTCTCTCCCTGCCTTGCTGGACCAGCCGAGTCTGGCCTCACCCTCTGGCCCCTCTGCAGCCTCTCGCCTCGCCTAGCCGGGCCAGAGCCAAGACGTGAGGAGGAGGGAAAGGTGGCACCCGAGGCCACTTTATCTACCCCGTGCCCACGCCTGCTTCCTCTCTCTCCCTCTCACTTTTTCCTCCCCCACACGGCACCTCTGCCTCTCCCAGATCCACCAAAGGGCCTTGCCTCTCCCCTCTTTTTCTCCAGCGACACCATCTTCCCCATCGCCGGCCACCGTCGGCCTCCACCATCTCCCGTCGATCCAGGAGGCGTAGGCGAGCAGGAGGTTGTCGGCGATGGCTGGAGGAGCACCCCGCGTCGCCTCGTACACGGAGCCGAGAAGGAGACCGCCCCCGCAGACGCTGCACGCCGACGCCCCGGCGAAAACCCTAGCCCGCCGTTCGCCTGCCTCGTCGACGCCCTGCTGCTCCCCAAGCTGATCTGACACCACCATCCTCCCCTCGGTGAGCCCCTAATCCGCGCTGACATCCTCGCTCTCGTTGTCGCTGCCTAGATCTGCCGATCGTTTCGTCGAACGCCCACCGTGCGCGTCGTTCGCCGTTGTCTGCACGGCGTACGCGCCGCATAGATCCTTATCTAGCCCGCGCCCTCCTCCCCATCAGCTCCCCTAGCCTACCGCAGCGGTAACCGCCGCCGCGCGCGCACACGAGGTCGCGGGATCGACCCCTGCATCGAGCCCCGCCTGTCGAACACCGTTTTGTCGTCAGAGATTCAGAGAAGAAAAACAGTAGCACTTGTCCTTTTGCACATACCCCCCTTCATGTTAGCTTTTTCAACCCGCGGTCCAGCCTGGCCCCACCTGTCTGCCTCTGTGCGGTTTTACAAAAAGGCACCGCTACTTTGCGGTACTCAACCCGCAGTCCCTGGGTCCGCCGCGTGTCACCGATGCGTCCAACCACTGGCGTGGGTCTGGCGTCGGCCGGGTCGATTGTTGCGGCTAGATCAACTCATGTGAGAAAAGTCTCACATTGTTTTCCGCTTAGTCAAGATCGGTCCCACCGCCGATCGGGTCCAGAATCGCTGAGTAGCAAAAGGTTTTCTGTCTTTCTGTTTTAATTTAAACTTTTCAAAGTTGTTTTAAATTCAAATTTAAATCTGGTTTCAAATATCTTTTAAAATATAACTCCAAATTAAACATGTAATATATGTTTTGAAATCAGAAAAATGTGAGGATTCCAAATATGGCCTTCAAACTATATTTTGAACACATAAAATTTCGAGTTGATTAAAATTACAATAAAATGCCCTTTTCTTAATTAATTAATAACTTCCGTTTTATAACTCCAAATTTAACAAATGATATGTCTAAAATGATTAGATCGACGAGACCTTTCTGTTTAAGCATTCCATGTTCTGTATTGCAGCATGCATCATATAAATATAAAGCATACAACAACTTATTGAAGTATAAAATGTGATCAAAACTCAATAAAATGTTTATTTCTTGTGTTCTACACCTCACCCATGCCATGCTACTTTATTGCCATGCAAATTGTGCATCATTCATCATGGCATGATTGTTTGCTTGTCGCATTTTATTCTTATGCTTGTGCACTTTATTTATGTTGGCCCTTGTTTGTTTGGTTCTTCTTCGAATAGGCGAAAGGTGGGATATATCAAGAAACCCAGGAGCACTACCCAGATCCTTCTCTCGCTTCAACTGAGCTGTCAGGCAAGCACTACCACATGCTTGCATACATATAGTACCTATTGCCTCTATATTATTATTGCATCATTGAGTCGCGATTGCATTAAACTGAATCCCAAGTATTGCATAGCCTTTACTTTTAAACCCCACCGAAGCTTGTTCCTCCATCCCATGAGCCATTACTACAGGAGTTGTTTGAGCCATGCGAGTCATAGAACAACATGTGTAGGGTATGTGAGTGTCTGATGGATAACAAGGTACCTAAACAACTTAACCTGAGTAGTATGGGATAACTAATGAAAGTGGCACTGGTGAGCAATATCTGCTATTTGGTTTTTCATGCTCACTTGTGTCCCGTAGGACCCCGAGTACTTGATTCCTGTTCCTTGAATATTCGCACTATCCACATCCGGGAGGCTTATGGGACCCCCCTGAGCCAGATCTTGATTCATTCTTATTTCTTGGGGCCACAAAGTAGTTTGGGGCTTTATTACTATTCTGTACTTATGCCATGCTTTACTGCTTTATTTAAGATTGTGCGAGGAAGGCACCTGTACTGTTTAGGTAAGCGGAGCGTTTTCGCGGTATCGACAAGCCCAGTCACACTTTCGGGTTCCCAGTCGTTTACAGCCATTGACGCAAACCTTGAGTCCATCTCGGAGCCGGCCAACTTCGTCGTGGATAGCTTAATGGGGTGGCCCCCTGAAATATTTCTGAATCCTGTGATTGCTTTGTCGTGAATGCCTCGTTGGGTTTTGATTTGTTTTTTCTGAGGTTGATCGAGTGTGTGTTGCTATTTATGCACCCCTGCAGGGTAAAACTTTCTGAAAGCCGTGTCCGCGGTTATGGACGACTTGGAGCACGGTTTATCGATCATAGACAAGTATAACTAAAGTACCGCTTTTAATTTGACTAAGTAACTGACTAGTAAATAGTGCAACACTCATGGAATGGATAATAAAACTGCCAACGGATGGGGGTGTTCGTCCGCTTTCTCGTTGGTAAGCGAGGAGGAGGATGGATCTGTTAATATTACTATTATAACTGTTGTTATTAATTCACGGACATCCGTCTATCTTTGGTTAGGAGGATGGTTAGCGAGTATCTATAGAGTTGTTAGGGTTTATCTTTTGCTGCAATTGCGTCACCCCAGGTTGTGTCCCCTTTAGAGGCATAAAGACTTGCTGAGTACCCCTAGGGTCTCACACGATAAATTATTTGATTCAGATGAACAGGTACACTCACAAGATGGATCTTTGGGTGGAGGAGGACGATGTGGGCAACGCGATCATTCGGTGTAGAGATTCCGGAACGGGATCCGTGAGATCTGTATGGATGTGTTTATTTATGGGGCATCTTATGCCGATTTGCTTCTTATCCGTACTCGGATCTTGTTTTCCGCTTCACCGATACTGATGTTTGATGTATGAGGAGATATCCTAAACTATATATCTATCTAGGATATTTGGATCTTTCCGTATGGCGTTGCAATATTTCTATTTCTTTTAGATGGAATGGCTCTGAGGACTGTTGTATGGTGGCTTGCATACATACTCATTTGTGTATGTAGTTGATCCTTCGCCGATTACGCCGCCCGTTCTTGTCCCGATGTTTGTAAATGGTTAGGACGGCCGAAAGGTCTACCTGTGAGTGGCATTTGGGCCCCACCGTACTATTTTAACCATTTCCGCTCATCCAGGCTTGTAACTAGGAGCGTAATTCACCGAGGTAGTTACAATGTCACAGTGATGCGTCTCCAATATTGAAAAATAATTGAGGCGCATATCTTTTTTTGAAGGGAAAATAGTGATGGAGATCCCCCACTGAAATTTTTATTATAGACTGAGTATTTACAAGGTATGAATCAGCTGAGGTAGCTGGTAAACACAAGAAAAAGGAAAAGCACTACAATCATGAATATAAATTACACTCAAGATTGCAGCCATTCTTTAAAGCTCTGGGCATGCTTCTTTTTCATTCTGAAGCCAACTAGCCTTAACTCTTCTAAGAAAATAGTTTTCCAGGCAGTGAAGTTTGGCTGCTTATTTTCCAAGATGCGATTATTTCTCACAATCAAGATTCCCCAAGAAGCCAAAATCATGATATCAATTGCAAAAGGAACCTTTAGCTTTTCTTTGATGTGTTGAAATGCTTATAGTAAAGAAAGTCCATTGGTTCTTTTGGGAAAAACAGACTCCCAACACCTCTTAGCAAAAGGACAGGTCCAGGATAGGTGATGAATAGTTTCTTCATAAGGGCAATCAAGGGTTGCACAGGATTATGAAGTTAACTTCATGTTCTTTCTTCCCAAAAAATTTCTTGTGTTCAGTCTGTCATGAAGCAATAGCCAAAAAAGAACTTATGTTTTTACTAACGGGAGGAATTCCATATGCAGGATAAAAGCTCATTTGCTGGAATAATACCAATGATTGCCATGTATGCTTTTTTGGGTGTGAATTGATTGGACCCCCAAATATAAGACCTATTATCAGTCTATCCATTTTGTGCTGTGAGTAGAGCATTTTGGAAGATTTCTTCAACTTTTTCAAATTCAAAGTAGGCCTGTTGTGAAATAGGTAGGTGGAATAAATTTGATAAGAATTCAGCCTGTAAAACTTCATTCATAGACATTCTTGAGTCCTTTGCAAAGGTGATCAGATGAGGGAATTTGTGTTGAAGGCATTCATCATAGCAAAGATGAGGCGCATATCTGCTGGTGCGCCTCTTATATTGTGGCACCTACCACAACTAGGCCCACACAACTTACTCGAGGCACATCTGCTCCATACGCGCCTCAAGTATTTGAACTACTCGAGGCGCATATGGAGAATATGCGCCTCGAGTAAGTGGGGGCAGCCAGATTTGGTCCGCACATGCGATATAGGAGACACACCAGTTAGACACGCTCCTCAAGTAATAATATACAGGAGGCACACCGTTTAGACATGCGCCTCGTGTATTATTGGAGGCGCATGTTTGAGGGGTGCGCCTCCTATAAGCCTGTCTCCTATAGAGTTTTCCCTAGTAGTGTGTGACCCTACATGCCCATGGCAACTTGGACATGATTGGAGTTCGACTCGCATTTGATTAATCGGTAGTGGCTCCTAGGAGAACGCGTCGATTCCCATGTACCAAAGAGTCATGATGACATACCTTCCAATGTGACTTACGTCCAAGTACATTTTTCCTCACGATATACCTTGTAGATCTATAGGAGAAATATCATCATCCCTTAAATAGCTCAACTCTCTTCATGATCCGTGATATGTGATTCATCCTACTAACTCTTAGTCGATCGCCTCAGTTAATACTTAACCAAGTCGTGCATGGACATGTTTTCCGAATAATCACACAAGAGGGCCTAGAGAATATCTCTCTAGTCGTAGGGGCAAAATCCATCTTGGTTATCCACATCATGCAACTTGATTATCAGTCGACCCGCACTCTGCCTTTATAACTTCCCACTTACCAAACAGTGTTTGATAGAACCTAAGTCGGTGATCCTCAACTCAGATTGTTCAACAACCTCAGGTCTAAGGATTATATTGATTGAGATATACAACTGATGACTTGTTCGCTATATCTCAATATGGGTTAATCCGACTCGCTAAACTATTTAGACGAATCTGTGTAAGTCGGAATAACATCACCATGCCCATGACAAATGGAACCAAGTCATCATCCGAATTTCACATTAGTCTAAGTTGTGTGTCCAGGACAACCTCAATGACTAAGGACATTTAGTATGAATAACATGAATGTATAGTTCTACAACTGAATCACATATTTAATGATATACATTAGGTGTTCATACAAAGACAACTTAATAAATTTATGAATACATTGGAAATTACATTATACATGATTGCCTCTAAGGCATATTCCCAACAAAAGGGTCCCTCGGGAGTTCCTGGAGGTAGGCGCCGTAGAAACACCAAAACAATGTTAGAACCAGCAAAGATTGGAGGGTGAAACTCCGCTGGCGCCGGCGCCGGAGGGATATCTTCCTTCTCCAACATCTCCACCATCGTTACCATGATGAAGAGGGAGTAGTCCACCTTAGGACTATGGGTTTGTGGCAGTAACTTGATCTATTTCTCTCTTGTTCTTCATAGATCTAGTAACATATGAGTTGCCCAACATGATTATGGTCATATATGTAATTCCTATGTGGCGGATCTTTATTATATGATTTTATATATGAGATTGGAATATATTGTGTGCAAGATGTATTGATAGATGCATATCGTGTACCCTGTTCTTAAGTACTTGTTCCGATCCAACTTGTATGCAATATCATGTGTGGGGAGAAGTGTGTATTAGATAGAGTAGCATGGTGGTATTAATTTAATAGTGATAACAAATTCAAGATCTACTATGGTATTTACCTTTTTTTGCTACCTCACTAGGCATAAAGTGAATTCATGTGCTATAATTATCTTGTGATAGTTAGATAATCTTGTTTGGTCAAGGTAGCATATTTGCGATTCAAACGTCATGTCAAATTACTTAAGGCTATACCCTGTTGATTCTTAATTCAATATTGCTTGGAGTTTTCCCTTTCTTGAGGAGTATAAGAGAGATGTGTTGCATCATCTCTATGTTAGGACATAATAGCCATAGGAATGCTTATCAAACACATGTTGAAGTTCCACAAATATTATGACTTAGATAAATTGTTTGTGTCCATTACAACCCAAAAAAAGAGTAAACAAGTGAACCCATGAACCCTGGTCCATTTTAAAACATAATAAAAACCTTTTCAACACCGATATCACACTTTATATTTTCTATAATTTATTATTTCGAAAATATAAAAATAATTTCATCACTTGCAAACACACACAAAACCCAAAAAAACTATCTTTTATTGCTTTTATCTTGCTTGCCTAATTTTTACTTGTTTTACTTTACTTTATTTATTTTGTTATTTTATATTAATAATACGAAACCTTGTGCTTGACAACCACACGGTGGAGTTGGGACAAGACAAAACTTTGCTTTGTAGGTTGCTTGAAGAGGAGAAGAGGAATAACCTCTGAGCCAATTCCCAAGAGTTTGATGTAAACCCTCGAGTCATCCTTGTGGGAAAAAGATGCTTGCTACAACACTCTTGCACTTAGATTCCCAGTGAGTTGGTACACACAGAGTTGTTTCCATCATCGAGGCCCTCCGGGTAGGCTCAATGCACTTCTGTCGAGCGATGTGCCCAGCCTCGAACCACTACGTCCATAGTGGTGAATCGACAACATACGGGGGTCCTGCCATAGATATTTGACGAGAGGAAGGCCCGATGTTGGAGGATCTCGCTATGGAGGGACATCCACTCGTCGGAATGGAAAGCACCGACATACCTGCCTAGTTTAGATGCCACCAGTTGGGTAGGTAGATATCTGACCATGATAGCGGCTCGCCCAAGGCCATGTACCGGTGTGTGACTTCGATCCCGACATAGATGTGCCACTTAGAGTGTGGTGTGGGAGGCGGGCTTGGTCGCATTGGTGCCGCATGAGGAGGCGTGTGGAAGAAATGGCGTTGGCCACCGCCGAAGGACCCCACCTCGTGATCGTTGCGGCCAGGGCTGAACTGACCCTTTCCCTTCGTCGTTGTGGCCAGTGAAAGCTAGGCTTCAAGTAGGGTTTCTACGCGTGGGAGGGCTAGAGAAGCTTTCAATGGGGACCGTGCGCGTTGTCCGTGTCCACCGCAAAACCAGCCCAAATTTAGCCTAGAAATAGTGGCTAGGCGGATAGATCGAGGGCTACGTCCGTTTACGGTGCACTGTTGGGCTTGCCCTCTGTTCGGTCAGACAGAAATCATACGGGTTTGGCCGTTTGTAAGAAACCGTTGAAGTTGTTCTAAGAGTCTAAGACACACTAATTGAGTGGGCTAAAGGATTCTGGGTCCTCTGAAAATGATCTTATATCCTCTGAAAACCATTGGCTGGACTCAATGACACTTATTTTCAGACAGATCTTAAGAAAAACAGACAAGTCGAATGGCGTCTTTTGTAGTATTTCAGATAAGCCATCCCAAGTGGCGCGACTACGTGGGATACAACTGGTTTTAAGTTTTTTCAAGAGTAAAAATAGTTGAAAGTGGTTTTAAATTTTCTCCAGGGCAGAAATAGCTGAAAATTTGTTTAAGAGTCATTCACAACAAAGAACTCGGCTTGTTAAGAGTCATTTAGGACAAAGAGCTCGGCCTTTTTTCGTAGTACTATAATGGACTAGTCTACATGCTTTAATTAGTTGTGGTACTAGCCTTTGTACCAAGGCCGTTGGCGCTTACCTTCGAGCAGCACATCTTGGTCGATGTCGCCGCTAAACGTCAGAGAAAGGCGTGGACATGCATGGACATGCACACACGCTGACACGCAATCATGACTCATTGGATTCTTCCAGCGGATGGAGATCGGAGCCCCGACGCAACCAACCAACCAGCGTCGCTGGAAACACGGGTCGTTGTGCCAGGAAAAATGCCTATGCATTCCGTTGGAGAGCAGCAGAATCAGGGCCTATATTTGCGCGCGTGCACGCAGCTCGATGTAACACGGTACGCTCCTAGAATACGAAAATATGATGCTGCGGTACGGATTAATTGGGATTAGCAAATATTGTGTGGCTCTAGATCCTGAAAATGTGAGCTCCATGCATGCTGTGCATGGATTAGAAAATTCATGTAAGTAACCTGAATGAACCGCAGGTGAGGATGATTTCAGTTTCATGTATGCAAACAAAAAGCTACTCATGCATGAGAGCTTTCCTGTCGCACTAGCATGCACGTTACTGCATGCAAACAAATTACTAGCTAGTACTGGCTCTAAGCCAAGCTAGCAGCAGACCTCTCTTTCCAACTAAAGATAATGGGGTCCTGTTATATTTGAACCCCAAAAGATGCATTCAAGCAGGACATAAACTGCACTCATGTCATGCTCTCATCTTAACGGTCTGGGTACTGCTCCATCGCATAGATCTGCACAATTAACTCTCTCTTTTATGAGCAACAGCGCAAGTACAAGGTACTACTAGCAGTAGTAGTAACAACTAACAATTCAAAGTCGGCTCGTAGCAAATAAGTAAGCTCTGTTACTACATACAATTGGATCAGAAGCCAGCACCATATGCAATTGCTGGCCATGTGGGAAGTTACTGTCTTTCTGCGGCAGTACTTCCGCCGATGCAGATGGTAATTAAACCAATGATCGTGCTCTATCCATTGATCTCGATTCGCAGTGACCTGAACAGGAGATTGGTCGACGGATGGATCGGGCCAGTAGATCGACGACGATCTGCACGGCTAGCTGGAAGTAAACGGCGGCACTAAACGCCCCTGCAAACCCCTGCAGGGTTTTTGACGTATGGGGCACGTGAATCGTTCCTTGGCCAACTAACCCCACGTACTTCTCGGGACCATGCTGCCGGCCGGCGGCATCGCCTTCTCCCCACCCTAAGGATTCCTCATGAAGAACCCTACGTCCCCTAGCCCTGCACCTACGACGTACGTACTACACGGCAATATCGCTCTGCATCGCCCGCCCGCCCGGCCAAGCGTCTCTCTCTCTCTCATCATGGGAGAAAGGAAGAGAAGAGGGAAAAGGTCGAGCGAGGAGACGCACACTGTAGCGACGGCGATAAAGATCGCCGATGACACTACGGTACGCTGCCTGCCTCCATGAGCTTTTGTGCCTGTCATTCTGCCATGTGCGCTGAATCATGGCGGACGATAGATACGTGCGCACTGTTAGTCCAGACGTCTCTCTCTCCGGCCGGGGGAATATATATTCATGGTCGTGTCAATGTAAACCACTGCTGGACTCGTCGCTAGCTAGCTCCATCTTTACCGGCTCCGGCCGGCCGGCCGCCGTCCTCTCCTCGCCACTGTTCGATGGGAGGTAAAGGGAGTTGAACAGTGGCTCCTGGCGTCCGCTTTTGCACCCGTCGCGTCGCTGCCGGACTGGGCCTTGTTTCACCCTTGTATGTGGTAACCAAGTAGAGCGAAATTTGGGTGGGAATTAAGGAACGGGAGGTGTGTGGTCTAGCTATGCGTGTATATCATGTGCTCATCCACGAGCAAATGTACTCACGATATATAACTGGACATGTAACACCTAAATTATCTCTTAACTATCAAATTGTAAACTCGATCCATGAGTTGTCTTCACTCTCCGCTTTATTTCAACAAAAACTTCAATCCAAGACTCAATGTCAGGATATTTCAATTATTTGTTTTTACATTAAATTCATATAGCATGTTGTTAATGTACTTGTACTAAAGTTATCATGTTGTAATTTGTTAATAAATAACTTTTCAAGTAATGTGTTACTGCTTGGTAACTAAATGTGAGTGAGATCTAATTTTCAAGAGCTACAAATGGACTGTGAGTCGGGTGGACAGTTTAAGTGACACATTATTTTTTACTACAAAGAGTTGATGATACCATCAATTTTTTCTTTTGTATAGTGCGAGAACATAGCAATTGTAGTTTTTTCTCATATATGTGCAACTTACAAACTTACACTACGGGAGAAGCTGAATACGCCGACGACCGGGTCCCGTCGGCGTAGGCCCTAAATGCCGTCGGCGTAGGCAGGCCCGGCGGCTGCCGTCGGCGTACTGCCCCGTAGGCGTAGCCTCTTCTCCCGTCGGCGTAGAAAAGCCGTCGGCGTATATAGCTAGCCGTCGGCGTAGACCATATGGGGCCCACCTAGATGACTAACGGCCGTTTATTACGCCTTTTACTTACCGCCTAGATTTTTTCAAATTTTTTTTCAACTTTTTTTAACATTTTTGTATTGTTTAACTTGTTAATCTCACATGGACATTTTTAATTCTAAGTATACTTAGTCTCAAGTCAAATTGCACAATTAGTCAAACTTCCCAACCGATCACCCATCCTAATACTACTCCAGCCCCAGCACGCTTAACTTCTTCGTTCCTTCCACATGAGCTTCCGACAAATAAACTAGAACTTGTTGTGAATATTATCATATCAAACCTATTAACCATTACACTATAATGTTAGACATATTTGTTTTTTTACACATGTGTACACAATATGGACACATTATCTCAAACTATACCACGATTATAGCAATTACATTGATCATTTAACCTGAAATCCAGAAAACCTCGATCGAGATAGGCCATTTTGTGAAGGTTTTTTAAGACTCAATGAATATACCAAGTCTGGTATTTTTCCATGGAACTATGTCATATAATATGACACCACGCGAAGGTTTTGCATTGTTTCGATCGTTTTTTAATTTTTTATGCACATTTCAAACTATCATTAAACTTCCTAAATCGAGGGGCATGATGATTCTTAGCTCGGGGACGAGTCTCACTAAAATTGCATTAGATCTCTGATGAAATAGCATATTGTGAACCTAAAAATGATTTTTACAAAAAATCATGAGCAATATATCATGTACCTGTAGTTCAAATATAACTCATTTTCTACCGATTCAGCAGGAATTTGTCTTTTTCACGAGAGGTGAACGGAAAGGTTTGAGATTCCTAGGTTGGAAAATTGTCCATTCAATATGGTCTAGTAATTTTTTTAAATATGGTATTATCATTTTAAAACTTTCTTTTGGTGGTTGCTTCACAAAACACCCCGTTTTTTGCACTTGAAAAATGAAAAATATGTATACGAAAGTATTTGTATTTTTTTGAATAAAAATATATAATATTTGAGTTTATATAGATATATCTTATTTTTCTGCAAATTTTTATATATTATATGTATTTTTCTTAATTTAAATGATTTAGTTATGATTTTTCTAAGATTAATATGGCAAAAAAAGAAAAATAGCTACGCCGTCGGCATAGGTCTGAAACCTGCCGTCAGTGTAAAATTGACGTCGTTGCTCTACCGTTAGCCCAATGGGCTACGCCGACGGTCATGTTTACGCCGACGGCGGCCGTCGGCCTATTTATTCTACGCCGACGGCAAAACTGGGCCGACGGCCCGTCAATCTACGCCGACGGCCCCGACATTTTGCCGTCGGCATATAAAAAGGCCGTCGGCCTATTTAGTTATTCCCGTAGTGTTACATGCAAGCAATGGGATACATCAATGTGTGTGGGGTATCAGCATGATAGTGTCCTAATCAGGTAGCAAAGAACATGTGCCAGGCCAGACAGATTGCACAGTCGTCAACACATTACAAATTTCGCATTTATTTGGTGTTTTGAACACATTTGGAATTTCATCATGAAAAATATTCTTATCACATTTGAAACGGCATCGTACAATATATTAAGAAAATTCCATGTTGATATGATTCATGGAAAGTAGTTTGGTTGGACTCCACAGATTGGGTGCTTTCATGACAGTTTGGGCGGCTATAATATTAGATGCTTAAGCACATTTGCAAAGGCTTGCTTTCTCCATGCATCATAACCATTGTATTTAGTATATGTCTTATTGGTGGCGTGGTCCATGAAATCTTGTAGGCAAAAAATAACATTCAGGGTGAATAAAAATCTGCAATCGCGAATTGGATGCCTTCCTAGTTACTATTTGATGCACATATATCTCGAGCCAATATTCAGACATGATACTGTGCAAAGGGAATGTCGGTATTACTTTGCGAGTAGCCTACTAGTACTAAATAACATACAAAGCAGAAGCAGATCACAGTCATTGTGCTTTGTTATTTAGATGTGTGCAACTCATGGGGCCAGAACGGGACAAAGATTTCAGAAAATATCTAAGGGATATTTAACAGGGGGATATCTTTTGCAGCTTGACTTCGGTGCGTATGCACGCCCATGAACCAGAATCAGAAACGTATGCATGACACTTCCCTTGAAGAAGTCCAAAAGTCACTGATTATTCCCGCTCACATGCCTTTTGATTGAAAGGAACACGAGCCAAAGAGATGAGGCTGATCCAGATCATCCATGCATCTTTGCAGTTGCGTGGCGAATATAATATATGAGTAAAAATCATGGATAAATGGCACGTTTGTAAGGCCAGAACTATTTCTCGATGACTGCTCGATTGGATTAATATCTCGATGGAAATAACACTACAAAAAATATAATTAATTCGACACTTTCGTTCCCAGCTCCAGCAAATAATTTGAACCTAATTAAAGTTGACTTCGTCAAGCTCACGTGCAATTTTCAATCTAGTTTTGCAAAACCCGATTCTTGCAGGTTATATATGGCGACTGATATATCGACACATTTAGTCTCCAATTTTGTACTGGCAAGTGGCAGCAAGTGAATATATATCAGGTGTTCGCAAAGATTCTGAACTTTTATTGTTCTTTCCTGAAGGTTGGTAAAGTTGCCTATCGACATAATAGTACCAAAAGGGTCCTGCAATACAGTACCCATGATATTGTAGATATGCCTTTAGGTCAAATGTCTTGTCTACTAACCTAGCTCCCATCCCAGCAGAATTATCTTCATATAAAATTAATGAGCAGCGCAAAGAAAAATTTACATATTCATGTGCTCTACCCACATTTACATATTCTCATGTGCTCCATACCAAAATTACTATCCTATATACTATCTAATAACGGAATTAATGAGTGAGTTATAGTGTATATGCCTCCAAATAAAGTGAAAACACCAAACTAAGTGTGTCGAGTTGTACAAAATTGTTCAACGGATGAAATTCAGTTATTAGGGCACAAGATGACCGCGATGTCTTGATAATACTAAGTTGTATGGTTTTAATTTATGTAGAAAATGTACTCTCTCCGGTCTATAATAAATGTCGCTGATTTAGTACAACTTTGTACTAAATTAGCGACACTTATTATGGATCAGAGGGAGTACTAAATTGGACCTGTTGTTTGTTCCAAGTAAAAATGATACTGGATCTAACTATGCCAGTATGAGACCAAGAGATGGTTGGTGCCTCACATTATTATATAAGGAAGTTCTCTCATTTAAAATTGTAATAGATATATAGTTTATTTCTCCATAAATATAATTTTCTGTAATTTCCAACTCGTATTATTTTAAGAGAAACAAAAACTAGAATAACCATTCATAGTTCCTAAAAAAAATAACCATTGATATCGTTTCTTTTTGGCGAGGGGGAAAGGATAATGCCTTTGTATAATGGTTTCCGGTATATACATATATGTAAAAAGCATGCAAGCTAGAACCGTAGAACCTCCATAAACATGCAAGGACGAACATGAATCCCATGAATTTGAAACTGAACTTTGAACATATATAAGCATAAGAAGCAAAACAATATTAGGATGAAAACAGACAAGGCCCTTAATCTAGTTAATAATATCTAGGGAAAACATCCAAACATCCAAACAGAGGAGATAACAGTAGTGTGGATTGGTTCAAGGCCTGAGGGTTTGTCTCAGGTTTATGACCAAGACCTCCATGTAAACCCTATCATTTAATATATCCTCTTTTACTCGCAAAAAAAAAAAAACAGGCCAGTAAAACCTTGCATAATTGGAATGACTTTGGTTACCGATATCTAGTAAAACCTTGCATAATTTTCAAATTGTACCATGAATTTAATCAAGTTCAATTTTCTTTATAGTGTCCCTGGTATTACATGCACATAATGGATTACATATATGCTTAATGTTCGAGAATAATTAACCAATACTATTAATAGAGCTGCCAATACTAAAAATCAAGTACTCCCTCCGGTCCATATTACTTGTCACTAAAATGAACGTATCTAGACATGTTTTAGTGCTAGATACATCCATTTCAACGACAAGTAATATGAACCAGAGGGAGTAGTACATATAGATTATTTCAGTTTTTGGAGGTAGTGTTCCAGTACTACAGTCTACTAGCTTCGGAGTTCCCCTAAATGATGTGTCATAACTACATAAATGAGGTTCAAGGTAGAGCCTGCAGATGCAATTATGCCTATTTTTTTATTTCACTTCTTCCATGTATCATTTCTTGTGGCAGAAAGAATGTGTGGAAGAGTTGTACCATGAAGGGCAGAAAGTAACACAGGTTTCTGCTCTCCGAAATAAAAGATACTTCTCTATACGACAATTCTACAATGGAAGGCAGAGAATGTGAAATGACCATCTCCCAAGAAGGTAAAAGAATGCTTAGCATGCAAACTATACATTAAGCACACATATTTTTATTTAAATCCAATTAAGGGAAGTGACTCAAGCAACATATATAACGCTGTGTAATATTTGCCTTATGTTTAGTGTTTATGATATCAGTATCAAGATTAAATAGATTTCTTATAGGGAGATCAGAGATTTGATTATGTTAGTACATTTTAAATTTCTACTTTGGAGTATTGAAGAATCAAGTGCAGGAGGTCATCCATGTAACACAAATGAAGTACGTATGGAATAATTTTGCTTGGAATGGTTATATACGATAAATGACACGCTAAACAAATTCCACAACGAAATCTCCAGCTGTTATGCTGAAAAATCATAACGAAAATATCAAATGAACACAGTGTTGGAACGAAGAGAATGGACTAGGATGTGATGTAATGTGACACCAATGGGACCAAAGCTACAAAGTTAAAACGAGAATGCGTGCGACGAGATGAGCTCACAGCTAGTACATTTTTGCTTCCAATCATCTCAATCATTCGATCCTTCCAGCGATCTTTGCTGGATCTTGTTCCAGGCCAACCCTTTCGTGGAGCATATGATGACTGGGTGAAACATCTCCCTCTACCTCCTCTTCTACCCAAAAAAATTACTCTCTCTATATACTATCAAGCATTACGGAGTATAGTAATTATTCAGAGTTCAGAACAATTGCCAAGTAATTAGTACTAGCTACAGCCTATAGCTAGAGTACTAGGGCTCAGCTTTTGAAGAGGAAAGATAAAGCAAAGGTATGACACCTTATGGAAGAGCTAGACATAGGATTAGAAACTAGGTAGCTAGTAGGAGAACAAAGGCAGATACCCTTAGCTAAGACATGAGACCAGGGACAGCATCATCACCACCATTGATGCAAACCAGCATGAGAGAGAGAAACCAATATGAGAGAGAGAGAGAGAGAGAGAGAGAGATGTGGGTGTATCAATCAAGCCATTCTCTTCCCAGGCAAAGCATGCAGGCAGGCAACAAACTAATCAACTGTCAGATTTCAATTTTTAATCATTGATTGTTCCCTAGCTAGTTCCAGCTTTATTAGCTGACCTGACCTGACCTGACCTGATGGGCTAAAGAAAACCAGCACATCAATTTATGTTTGCATCAATCGAAGTGATCATGTCGATCGATCCCAGCAGCAGCAGCAGCAGCAGTGCTAAGAATTTCAGAGCTAATGATAAAGCGAACAAAGGCATGGAGTGGCAATGGCATGGCGTCTAAAGTGTAGGACGAGGTGGCCGTTTGTTCACCTCGGGTGGTGGCCGTGGAAGAACGGTGCACCGCCGTAAGCACCGTACGGGCCTGGAGTGGGGTACGGGTCCATGACCACAGCCGATGACGACACGGCGGCGGCCACAGACCCAGATCCGCTGCCGCCTTCGCCGCCGCCAGCCGCTGCAGTGCTCGGGGAGGAACCTTCTGCGGCCTGGTGGCGGGCCCCGCCGGCGAGCGAGGTGTCCGGGCCTACGTCGTGCAGGATGCCCTTGAAAACGTGGCCTCCGATGCTGACCGTCGTCTGGTAGGCCACCTCGGCGTCGGCCTCGTCGACGGGGCCCAGACGCACGCAGCGAAACACCGCCTCCGAGCTCACCTCGCGCGGGAACCTGTCGGCCGCCATCATCTGCTGCTGATGCTCTCCTAATCAAACATTCAAACACGCGATTTCATAAAGCTCACGGCCTCGAGCTCTCTTGAGTCGAGCTGTATATATAAAAAGGGAAGGAGGAAGTAGATAGACTGTGTTAGAGTACCTGAAGAAGTGGTGGTAGGGGTTGTGGAGGAGGGTTGTCCTCCTTCGCGCGGGCGCTTGAAGGGCTCGGCGCCGGGCTGCTGGTGATGGCGCTCGCGGCGGCGGGCGGCGGGGACCCAGGTGGACTTGACGTGAGTGGCACAGTCGAAGCCGCGGCTCTTGCAGCAGGTGCGGCAGCGCATGTGGGGGCAGTCCTTCTTGGCCTGGTTGCCGCAGTCCTGGCAGCTGATTGTGCCCGCGCCGGACCCTCTACCTCCGCCGCGCGATGAGGAGCCGGATGCGGCGGGGTCATCGGCGAAGCGGATGATGCTGGAGGAGCCGCCGCCGTAGAACGGGTGGTGCTGCTCGTGCTGCGGCTGCCCTTGCCATAGCTGGAACCCGCCGCGCGAGGCGCTGGTGGCGTAGAGGAAGGCGGCCGCGGAGGGCTCCGAGGGGTTATTACTGACGCCGGGAGGGTGCTGTCTGTCGCCGTCGCGGCCGCCGCGGCTGTGGTGGCCTCCTCCGCCTAGAGGGAATCCCGCCATGCGCCCAGATCCATAGATCGCGTCGGTTTCGCCCGCTCTCTAGGCTAGCTACTCTCTACACCGACCGCCCCGCGGCATGCGTAACAAATCCGAGCGAGCTTTAACTCCTTGGACGCGCCTGCTCTCGTCTCCGACGTTTCGGCTCGGCAGCTTGATCGAGCTGCTGCTGCTGGTGGTGGTGGTGGTAGGCTGGTAGCTGGCTCGTGTGTAGCCGCGCGCGGTGGGTTAAATTTTTGGCTTGTCTGCGCGTACGGTGGTGGTGGGGTGGGGTGGGGTGGGGAGGACGGGGGGCGGAGGCAGCTTTTTGGGGAAGGAGAGTGATGAGGAAAGGGAAGGGAGGGAGAGAGTTAAGATAGGGAGGGGAAGGAGGCGACAGAGAGGACCTGCCACGCCGCCAACGAGCCTGCTGCACTCTCCCATTTACTTCACTCGCGACTCGCCCGGGTTGCCTATCGCCGTGTCTCTCTCTCTCTTTCTACCTCTGTCTTTGTCTCTGGTTTCTCTGATAGAGGTATGAACTGGAAGGGTATCTATCTTTCTTTCTTTGCACACAAAAACATGCCGCCGCTGTTGCAGAAACAAATCAAAAGAGAGGTGCTGCAGTGAAATCAAACAATTGCGTGGACTTGTGATTGGTACGTAGTGGTCACGGAAGAGAAAAAAAAAGGCATCACCGAGAATTTGTTAGATAATTACGATGTCCTACACTTATTGGAATTGCAGTCGGAGTAGTTGTAGGTGTCCAGGTACTATACTTATATGTATTAGACTAGGTTTAGCTATCGAGTCGGTTGTCTAGTCTTGGCATATATATGCGTGTATCCTGGCCTGTAAACAACACCGCGAGTTGAGCAATACAAGAGAGAAAGCAAGACTCGACAAGAGCCTTTGGCAATCAAAATTGTTTTACGTGTGCGTGCGTGAGTGTACTAGTTGGATCAAAAGAATCGATCAGCTAGCAGTACGTGCATCTCGCCGGAAGTTATCGGGTACGTACGTGTCGTCTCATCGGAACTTTCTCGTCGGTGTTGTCGGAAAGTACTCGGCGGCAGGGGCTGTGCTAACAATTGGTATCAGAGTCAAGGTCGTCGTCCGTGATCTGCTGAAAGTACTAGGAGGTCATGGCGATGGTGAAGTTTCGCGAGAGCTCGGCATCAGCACCGGTGACAGAGTCGGTGGGGGCCGCTTTGTATCCGCGCCTCGATCGCAAGGACTACGGGCTATGGGCACTCAACATGGAGGTGGCCATGGAGGCTCAGGAGGTTTGGGAGGCCGTCGATCCAGAAGGCGACGAGTACGTCAAGGGAGGCGCGAAGTACCGGAAGGATCGCCAAGCGTTAACGGCACTCTATTCCGCCGTGCCGAAGGACGTGATGCAGCACCTCGTCGGAAAGAAATCGGCGAGGGATGCATGGGAGACGATCAAGATCTTGCACCAAGGTCATGCCCGCGTGAAGGAAGCGCATCTTCAAACTTTGACAAAAAGCTATGAAGATCTGAAGATGGAGGAGAGCGAGTTGTTGATCGCCGCTTCGTTACCCTTATCAACGCAATCGGGGATATGGCGAAAAATTGGATGAGTTCAAGAACGCCGGAAGGTTCTGCGTCGGGCGCCGGCGCTACATGCAGATCGTTACATCGATCGAACAATGTCTCGACCTTAATACATTGACGGTTGAGGATCTCGTCGGAAGATTGAAGGCACGATGAGAGAATCCGGATCAGCTTTGGTGATCGAGCAGGTTGAGCACCGATGCTCACAAAGCGATGGATGACTTTTTCAAAAGAAAAGCAAGGAGGCTCCACGAGCGGCAAGGAGAAGCAACGCCCAGCGAAAAAGAACATCGCGGGGCAGGAGGATGAAGATGACGCCCCGCGGCGGAGGAAGTTTGACATAAAGAAAGTAAGGTGTCATAACTGCGGCGAGCTCGGTCACTTCAAGGCTGATTGCCGGAAACCACCAAAGGAAAAGGAGAGGGCTCTCATCGCCCAAGAAGGAGATGATGGACCGATGATGATGATGCTCGAAGTAACTGAGTTGAAGGATGAGGAGGATCCTCCATCACCGGCTACGGAGATTGTGGCGCAAGTGGATCACGATCTACCATGTGTGCATCATGAGGAACAGAGTGCCCCGTTCCCATGTGAAGCCGCGTTTGAGGCAAGTGAAACCTCGGAACTTGTTCATGGCGATCTATGCGTTGGAATCTCACCCGCAACTCCGTCCGACAATAAGTTCTTCATGCTTGTGGTGGATGATCATAGTAAATACATGTGGATTGTGTTGCTGAAAAGTAAGGATCAAGCTCAACAAGCATTCGAGAAGATCAAGGAAGCCAAAGAGTTCAAGGTGGAGGCAAAGATAAGAGCCCTACGCATTGATGAGGGGGTGAGCTGCATCAAACTGTGTTGACCATGGCTCGGAGCATGATGAAGAGTAAAGGCTTGCTAGGAAAATTCTGGGGTGAGGCAGTCAATACGGTTGTGTATTTGCTGAACATGGAATCTACTGAGAGTGCAGTTGGTATAACACCGTATGAAGCATGGTACGGATGGAAGCCTTCGGTTGATCATCTTCGTACTTTTGGATGTGTGGCGCATGTAAAGGCGGAATCGGCGGAGCAACGTATTCCAATGATCATGACAGGCTATGAAGGCTCAAAGACATACCTCTTGTGCAATCCTTATACCAATAAGATGGTTTTCAAAGGAGACGTAATCTTTGAGGAAGGCAAGTCATGGAATTGGGGCTACAACCAACCGGAATATTCAACTTTTCACGTCACGTGGGATCTTGAGTATGAAGAAAATATGGATCAATCGAGCTTATCCTTGTCAGCAAGTTCGGGCCCAGAAGACATTGAAGGCCTAAGGGCAGCTCCAAGTGTGGACACTAGGCCAGAAGCACTAGGGATTCTCCCATAAGACAAAGAGTTTGAAGAAAAGGCTAGTCTGTGGCCAGAAGATACGAAACTGGAAGGGTGCACAGATGCATGCGTAGCGATACCTGCACTTGTTTGCCCAGCAATTATAAGAAAAGGAGGGGGAGCTGAAGTGAGCTCAGCAAACTGGCCAGCAAGACCAGAAGGCGATGGTCCAAGAGTGTGGACTGGTGGCCAGACAGATAAAGGAGACCCAATAATAGGGGGTGCAGATCCATGAAGATGCTTTTCCCGTGGTATAGAGAAGATAGAAGAAAACCAATTTGAGCTACCTCCTACATATTTGTTCTATTGCATCCAAGAGCACCGGCAAGTAGTAGATCAAATATGCGAGGCATCGATGAGAAAGTACTTCATTGAACCAAGTATAATGTCTCAAGGCGCGAACAAAAAGGACAGTCGGCGTGAAGGCATGGAGAAGGGCGCGGACAAAAAGGACTGTCGGTGTGAAGCCATGAAGAAGCCTACAAGAAGACGGCGACATGGGTGCCACAAGAGACGACGAAAGAAATGTCGAAGAGGATGCCTGGAGCGGCGAAAGCAATGTCGTGGATGACGCCCGCGAGGAGCAGCTGGCGCATTTGGGATCCAGGTGTAAGTGAAGAACATCGTGATTAGGGGGTGATTGTTAAATAATCACGTGTCCTACACGTATTGGAATCGCAGTCGGAGTAGGTGTAGGTGTCCAGGTACTATACGTATATGTATTAGACTAGGTTTAGCTACCGAGTCGGTTGTCTAGACTTGGCATATATATATGCGTGTATCTTGGCCTGTAAACAACACTTGAGTTGAGCAATACAAGAGAGAAAGCAAGGCTCGGCAAGAGCCTTTGGCAATCAAAGTTGTTTTGCGTGTGCGTGCGTGAGTGTACTAGTTGGATCAATAGAATCGATCAGCTAGCAGTACGTGCATCTCGGCGGAAGTTATCGGGTATGTACGTGTCGTCTCGTCGGAACTTTCTCGTCGGTGTCGTCGGAAAGTACTCGGCGGCAGGGGCTGTGCTAATAGAATTCACAATGGCGTGGACTTGAACTTGTCTGAGGCTGGTTACAGTGTGCAGTATGCTTTGTTTGCTTCGTAGGATTGTAGGCCGTAGTTGTTTTTTCTATGTTCGAGTTATTTTGCATGCAGTTCAATTGGAAGGAAATTTTTCAGTAGGATTCATTATATCATGCTGCCGAAATCTTAAGTTAACACATTCTACCTTTTTCAAGGTCCTATGTTGGTCTTGACACGACCTGCTACCACGGATGACTTGGTGAATGTTTTTTCTTAATACTACTGGAGACGAGCACGAGTAATTTTTTTGGTTTTTGGTGGTTAGCAAGATCTGCAGATGGTTCCAGGCTTCTCCATATATATACGCCTGGCGCTTCTTATGATCCTAGTTGTCTTACTTGTCATTGCCGCCATCGTACTGGTGCTGCTCATCCTCGTGTTGTACACTATGGTCGCACTATCTCCACTTATACTTCCGGGTTTGGCTGCTTGGTGTTTTTAATGGACACTAGTCAGGTTGATCAAGCTAATCCATGGGAAAGGATTGCTGACATTGGATCATATTCTCTTTTCCTTGGAGTGAACTATCTGATTATCATGCCTGTAGGCGGTACATTTCTACATCTTACCAACTAAATCATGGCTTTCCTAGGAGTGGCATGCTGAATTATGCCGCTTCAGTCTGAGTGTTAAAAACCACGGTGTTACTTCTGAAGTCAATGTCTTGGAGGGAATTAGTAACGGTCGCTTCTGGGCAGGAACGGTGAAGCATCCGCTTTGGTTCGTCCTAACCTTGGCGAACGCCCTCGATTGGAACCGGCCTCATGTTTAACTAAGAAACAAGACCTGTTGTGACAGTATGTACTAATGCAATCTCTATGTAATACTTGGTACTACAATTAGAGAAATAGTTCTCGACCATGTTGAACTGTTTATTTTGTTTGCTTGTAAGTCATAGCTTTCAACTTCTTCGTATCTCTCATTTGAAACATGTCCTTGTATCGATACTATGTCTTATTCTAATCAGTTTGGTTACTGCTATCTACTAGACTATATTTTCTTTAAAAATTGTGGAAATTTATAGCATCAACGGGATATTACAAACCAAATGCCAAATACACTTCATGAAACAATCACCTCAATGCTTGTGTAATAAGGGTTGTATTCTATATAAGCAACCTTGCCTTCAACGATTCTAGGCTCATGCACTACTGTTTGGTTAAGCTGATGTGACAAGATCATATTTTGTTAGAGATTTATCTTATCTTATCTTACTACTGTATTATATAGTGTATGAATAATTTTCAACATTAACGGTTGTATCAATACTAGCAAATCCCAACATTTCTAACCATCTAAAAGATTAGAAGCATGATGAACGCTGCGCACAAGGACCAAATAGTATAATTTTATATTGTGATGATATGTCATTCTACTAGTACCAGTGCATAGTAGCATTATCTGAGTTGTAAGGCACGTGCAAACCAATACTGGTAATATTCAAGAGTACAATATAGAATGTATTGGCGTTCCAGGATAGCCCAATTTATCTCTGCCCCACCCCTCTATCTGTGGACACGGATGCAGGGTTTTGGCAGTGAGCATGACCACTACGTGCTCCCTTCGTTGCCAACCGATGCTGAGTGCGCGCTCTAGGAAGACTCCGGGCTTGTCGCGAGAATATTTTGACGAAATAGTTATAGTACCAACAACACAATATTGTATCAATACATGGTAGTTATAACAATTACAATGCATGACGTGGCAGTTATATAACAATACTTACAACAGAAAATTACTCTACTCGTCGTCGTTGTCATCGTCGCTGCCACCGCCATCACAGTCATCGGTGTCCTCCGATGACTTGTCAGCAACTCCCTCTTCGTAGATACGTTCCCTATCCTTGTCGGAGTCCTCCACCTCGTAGTCCCATGGATCGACGTCACTCTCCTCCGCTTCTGCCTCCAACTGCTCCATGAACGCCTCCTCGTTGACCGAGTCGGAGTCATCCTCGTCGTTGGCTCCTCTATTCCTCCTGGCCTTCTTCATGGTGGTCTCGTAGGCTTTCCTACGGCGCTCCTCCGTCTTGGCTGCTTCTTGGAGCTCCTCCGTCTCTACCGGTGCAACGCGCTTATCAGGCGCAACGGGTACAACAAGCTTCAACGTCGCGGTGTCCTCGAGCACCGATGTCGATGGATCCAGGCATGGTTGGACACATCGTGGTGCCTCAGATGGCTGTCATCGGGCACGAACAATGCCGTGACGAGCAGGTGACGCAGGACGGTTAGCCACCGGCAAGGATCAGCCACTTCCACGACGCGGTTCCATCCTGCGCGAGGAAGTTGTTCAGAATGAGCGATGGCGGGTACGTAGATTTGGGTGCTGACATGAGCATATATACTCGTAGTTTAGTCACGTAAAAAATGTGTTGCATCCTAAAATATCTATGTTCTGGGAGTGTAGTCACGTAACGAATCACAAAATGCTCCCTCTATCAGCGTCGGGAAGCGTCCAGTGCGTGCATGTCGACGTGGAGTTCAACACATCAGCATGTTGTGTTCGTGCAGCATTTTCTGAGTTGCAAGGCACGTGCAACCCAATACTATTAATCTCTATAGATAGATATGGGCATGCTAGACTAGCTAATTGAAGTCTCCTCGATGCAGCTGCGCCCTGCAGCAGAAGACGGATAAACGAACACGCAAAAAAAACCTCGTTCAAAGAGCCATTCCATCTTCCCCATCTCTGGCGGCAGCATTAGGTATCATCTCCAGCACGCGCTTCACTCATTTTCCTCTCCATCACACTCGCAGCATCGGTCCTTCCAATAGTCATAGATTTATCAGCCCTCGCCCCCAATCCATCAAGACACGATGGCGGATTCAGGGCCCAACAGGCGGCACATGGGATGGATCAAGGTCGGTGCCGACGTCTTCGACGAGATCTCTACGCGTATGGACACTACCAGCACCATCCGACTGGACGCATGCTCCAAGGAGTTGAACCTCCGAGTCACCAGCGGAAAAGGTAGCAGATGCTCCAACGACGGTTGTGGGACATTGGTCGCCTACCGTCAGGTCCATAACCACAAGATCGCGTGCTCGCATGGCCCGTGCAACTTCATGGAGGATGGTTGCGTGTTCGTCGCCTCGCCAGCAGCGCTCCTCGCCCACCTCTCTGAAGTTCACTCGATCAGGGTGCGTAGTTTCCTCTACGGAAAAATAGGCAGGTACACCTCTAATCCTCTGCCGGCAACAGGCCTGTAGACAGTAGATATCATCGGATCCGGGGACGATGGTACGGTGTTCACTGTGCGATTTGACACGCACCAATCACTACACGTTGTATCTGTCGTATGCGTCAGGTCGGCGGCGTGCTTTTTGACGCACTACCTGGTGAAGTTTTGGTCGTCGACCGTGATTGACGGTAGAAGGTTCAAAAATTCCGGGCTATGCCTGCCGGAGAGCACCGTGTCGCCGGACGGCGTCCCGTTAGATGAGCTTTCGTGGCTCCTACCGGTACCGATGTCGCACCTGGTTGCTCGTCGATCGTCGATGTTCACCCTGGAATACCGTCTTCGCATTGAAAAGATTCATGAGTGATATAAACACATCTTAATGTTCATTTGAGTACTTGCACTGCTATTAAGACTTACTACATGTTCTTAGTAATTGTACTTGGGAGTATTTTTGCAGTAATAACCATGTACTGGTACTTGTACAGATCTACCGATCGAGTACAGAATATGGTCTCGCTTTCCTTTTGAATCAGGTCTTGCTACATCTATTGAATTTCAATGTGTGCATTGCTGAATCTTTCAATTCTTTTGTACATTGTCTGTGTACAGCTAATCGGTTAGTTTGTGTTCTATTGAATCTGTCAAGTGCTACTGAATATGAACTGGCAATCTATCGATATTTTTCTCTATACTGTTGAATTTGTGAAATGTTCTGTCGTTACTACTAGTACAATATTTTGACAACTAATTGCGATGTAATTGGAGTACTTGTTTGTGCAACAGATTGTCTTTCTTTTCTTTTGAAACTTAGCATTGTCACAATTATCTAGATGCGTCTTGGGCATTTTGGGTTGCATATAGGGGTCATACAGGCATTGACATAAGGACGAGGTATTCACAAAGAAGCATACTTGATCGTCAGTTTTGCTTGCTCCAATGATCGAGTCTGTTCGGAGAACATGGCAAACTGATTGTGCGCCAAGGTTTTTTGAGCTGGAACAAGAACCGATTCTCTCTGTACTGCTATTGAATTTCAAGCAAGAAAGCTATTGAACCTCTCAATTTTTCTGTCCTTGATATTACTAAAGAATTTTGTGGAACTAATATTTATATACTGATACTTGTTTAAATCAAGGGCAGTAGATAGTCTTGCTTTTGTTTTGAAACATGACCTTGTTATAGTCTATATGAGACTTGGGCATTTTGGGTTGCATAAGGGGGTCGCACAGGCATTTGATGTGAGAAGAAGGTACTCAAAGCAGACTTGATCATCAGTTTTGCATGGTCCAATGGTCAAGTGTGTTTGGAGAAAAGGGCAAACTGATCGGATGACAAGGTTTTAAGAGCTAAAACAAGAACTGGTTCTCTCTGTACTACTATTATATTTTATTGTTAGTATTGCTGAATCACTCACTTTGAAATGCTGCTGAATTGGTCAAGTGCTGCTGAATGTGAACTACGAATCTATCGATAATTTTTCTATCTTATTTTGTACTGCAGAATTTATATAAATATCTGCCAAAAAGAATTGTCGATTTCTTTCCTTCCCTCTTTGAGATCTTTGTTTCGAATCCGGACGAGTCACAACAAAATGCAATTTTTTATATACCAGGAGAAGAAATCTAGCTCATTCGTCCGCTCTTTAGCCTAGAACATTTTAATTCGGCCTTTTAGGAGTATAAGGGACTAATGACCACAGCCTAGGGAAATTTGAGAAACAAGCCCATTGAGAATAGCCTATGGAGTATAGCCCATGTAGAATAGCCAAACTCTTTTTAATTCGGCCTTTTGGGCATTGCCCCCACCTCTCAATATTTTAAAAAAACTCTGCCTACAGATTTTTTTATAGCGCCTGCAGTTTTTAGTTTGGCTGCCAGGACCGCCGCCTTATTATTTAATGGGAGATAAAAATGTTTAAAAAGAGTCTTTTTAAGGAGACAAGTCAATAAGTTATAAGAGCAAAGCTTAACGATTCTATTCAATTAGCTATTTCTGTCGTAGTGGCAAGACACCCAGTCAACCGGTGTTGAGGTCTCGAGTTTGAATCCTAGGAAATTTCTTTTAAAATATAGAGTTACTTTTTGTACTCTCAGGCTGACATCTAGTACCTAGATAAACTGCTGCTGCATCTAGCAATGTTTCCAAGGTTAGGACGACAGACTCGGCCCGAGAAAATAGTCCAACATATATACACACGTTTAATATAAATAAAGGTTGACATGTTGTAACACCCCTGGTCACTCCGGACTGACGGCTATCACTTCTGGAAGCTCAATAGGATCTCTAGACTAACCCCACAGACCAACACTAGTCTTTTATACGCACTTTGTCCTCACTCGTGCGCACCCTGTACCCACTTCCCAATCGGTCACCCATTCTAGAATTGCTCTAGGCCAAGCACGCTTAACCTTAAAGTTCTTTCTGAATGAGCTTCCGGAAAAGAAGTTGCAACTTCTTGGTACGGGTTTTCTATCAATTCTATTGAGCCATATGCGCCAGGGTCTCACATACACCCACCCTTAGAAGATCGACGTCCTCGTCGATCAACCACAAGCTTGGAACGTCCCCTCTTGGCACACGTTTGTGCATCCAGTGCCGGCACATTGCCATGCGGCGTCCACTCCGGGCCACACGCGCTATGCTACACATGTCCGCCACTGACCCGCACAGGCCCATGTAACAGCGAGGGTCGGCTTTGATACCACTTCTAACACCCCCAGCCTCTCCGGACCGACAGCTGTCACTCCGGCAGCTCAATAGGATCTCTAGACTAACCTCACAGACCAACACTAGTCTTTTTTGTGCACTTTGTCTCACTCGTGCGCATCCGGTACCCACTTCCCGGTCGGTCACCCATCCTAGAATTGCTCTAGGCCAAGCACGCTTAACCTTAGAGTTCTTTCCGAATGAGCTTCCGAAAAAGAAGTTGCAACTTGTTGGTATGGGTTTCCTATCAATCTTATTGAGCCATGCGCCAGGGTCTCGCACATGTGGGACCCATCATGGACACGTTTAATTCAAATAGTGGCTAACATGTGGGACCTAGATAAGGTGCTGCTGCATCTAGCAATGTTGCCAAGGTCAGGACGGCGGACTCGACCCAAAAAAATGTAGGGGTTGATAGCATGGAAAACAAATATCTACCACATGAACACACAGAAGCGAAGATCTATCTACTAGATTGTAGCAATGAGTCGATAGAGTACTCACCCTCGAAGATTCCAAAGAGGTTAACGACAGCATATTCTCGTGGGTGATGTAGTCGTTCACTTGCCGATCTCAAGTCGCGTAGACGATCCTTTCGGCGCCGCGTTCCGGCAGCGCTCCCACAGTCGGTCACACATTTGGTACTCGATGAAGACTTTCCTCTCCCTTGTTCTAGTAGGCAGTGGAGGTTGTAGCTCTCTCCTTGCGATTCCGGCAGCACGACGGCGTGGTGTCGAAAGTATAGGGGAGATCCCGCAGGGCTTCGTCTTAAGTCGGATCGGGTAGGATGGAGTAGAGGGGTACCCGACAAATAGAACTAGAAGCCGAGGGAGGAGGTGGGGCCGGCGGCGGAGGCGACTTGGGGGTCTAGGGTTTTGGTGGTGTGTGGAGTTGTGTTGGAGGGGCAGCCCCTCCCCTCTATTATGAGAGGGGGTGCGGGTAGGGGAGGGGGAGGTCGAATCCTCCCCCAACTCCCTCTCCTCCTTGGCGCGTGGTGGAGGGAGAGGATATTTCCTTTCCTCCCTCCACCAGGATACATTGTCCCATTTTGACTTTTCAAACTTGCCTTTTGACTTTCAATTTTGGAGTTTGATTTCTCTCTTTTATTTGCACAGCCCTTTGACCTAGGACATGATGCAACCATTCCACTTTTTCATGACTTCATGTACCCTTCCCCTTCCGGTTCGGTGAACCTTCTAGACCCTTCTAGATCATTCAAGTGAAAACACCAGAATCATTCCCGAACTTCGGAATTGGACTTTCCTTATATGAATTTTATTCTTCAAACCATTCCGGATCTCCTCATGATTTCCCGGATCCCGTCTGAAACTCCGAACAAAATTTCGGTCTTCTTACTCACATTCCATATCTACTAAACAACATTGAATCCTTAAGTGTGTCTCCCTACGGTTCGTGAATTATGCAGACATAACCAAGACTCTTCTCCGATCAATAACCAATAAAGGAATCTAGAAATTCATATGGCTCCCACATATTTCTACGATTACTTTGTGATCAAATGAACCATTTACGTATGATACCAATTTCCCTTTGTCTCATGATATTTTACTTATCTGAGGTCTGATCGGTGGTATCTCTGCATACCTAGTTCAACCTCGTTACCGATAAGTACTCTTTACTCCTTGTGAGCCAGTCACATGCTTGCAAGCTAATTGGATGACATTCCACCGAGAGGGCCCAGAGTAATCTATCCGTCATGTGGATGAACAAATCCCACTCTTGATCTATGTGCCTCAACACATACTTTCCGAACACTCAATGCCACCTTTATAACCACCTAGTTACGAAGTGGTGTTTGATGTCATCAAAGCATCCATCCGGTAATGGTGATTAGCATGATCTCATGGTCAAAGGAATTAGGTTACTATGTATTTTAAAGCTTATAGCAAACAAACTATTAAAATGACTTAATCTTTATTCTACTGTTATCTATAGGAGTATATCCATCATACCATTCTCCTGATGATATGATCTTGTTGTTAATAACATCTCAATGCTCATGATCAGGAAACCATGATCATCTGTCAACCAAAAAGCTAGTATTATAAAGAGGCTATACTAGGGACTCTAACAAGTTTACAAATCACACAAGTATTAATGTTTCTAGTTAATACAATTATAGCATGAATGTAAACATTTATCATAAACACAAAGATATAATAATAACTAATTTTATTATTGCCTCTAGGGCATATCTCCAACAAAAAAACAATCCAACATATATATACACATATAATTCAAATAGAGGTTGACATGTGGGACCCAACATGGACACGTTTAATTCAAATTGTGGCTGACATGTGGCACCCAGCATAGACACGTTTCCTGAACAGAAGGCTGCAATATGGGACCAAGCATGGACACGTGTCCTCTACATAGAAGGCTGACACGTGGGACCTAGAATCGGAGTGTAAAATTAACATTTTTTGTACTCTATAAGTCTGACATCTGGGCCCAAGTAAACTGCTGCTGCATCATAGACACGTTTCCCCTAAAAAAATACACCAATATTGCCAAGGTCATAACGGCGGGCTCAACACGAAAAACAGTCAAACATACACACGTTTCTTCAAATAGAGGCTGACATCTGGGACCCAACATAGACACGTTTCCTGCATAGAGGTTGCTGACATCTGAGACCCAACTACGGACCAAAGTTAGACCAACCGAGGTGGCCGAAAAAAATTCCATCATAGTGATGACCCACAAGTATAGGGGGTGTATCGTAGTACTCTCGATAAATAGGAGTGTTGATCCCAACGAGGAGCAGAAGGTGTTGACTAGTGGTTTGGATCAGGAAATATCTGTAAATACTTAGCAAATGGATTTTTAGGGTTTTTTGATAAAGCAAGGAAATAAAGTGAAGTAAATAAAGACAACAAATAATTGCAGTGGCCCAATCCTTTATTAGCAAAGGATAAGCCGATGGTAATACTTATGAGGACCAAACGTTCTCGAGGACACATGAGAATACTGTCAAGTGCTTTCGTTTCATATAGTTGATTAATCTTCTTTGGTTTTATAAGTGTTGTGTGGGTGAACCCGTGCTAATGTACCAACCTTAGTTGGACTAATACATACTTGTGATTAAACTCCTTGCAAGAATCCGCAACTACAAGAAAGTAATTAAGATAAAAACCTAACCACAGCCTTAAACTCTGAGATCCTACACTCTCTTGTGCAAAGGATTCCTAACGGGGGTTCAGGTTTCTGTCACTCCGGAAACCCCACAATTAGTAGCCAAATACACAAAGCATTCCCCTGATACGTTGGAAACGTATCTATAATTTTTGATGCTCCATGCTTGTTTAGTATATACTTTGCTTTCCTTGTCCATACTTTGAGGTGCTTTTTACATGTTTTCTGGTACTAACCTACTAACAAGTTGCAACAGTGCCAGATGCCTGTTTTCTGCTGTTTTTGGTCTCAGAAAAGTTAGCAAAGAAATATTCTCGGAATTGGATGGGACAAACGTCAAAGTCAATTACTTTCCATGGGGAACAAGAAGTCCAGAGAGGAGCCGGCGGGGCCAGCCAGGGGGGCCAGACCCACCCCAGGAGCGGGTGGGCCTAGCCCCATGCCTGGCTAGGGTTTGAGGCCCCTGGCCGCCTCCTCAGGCTCCCCCTTCACCTTTAAGAATCCCCCAATGCATAAACCCTAAGCACCTGATAAAATCTCCATGAAATCGTCTGTAGCCTCCGCCAGCATCATCCCTAGATCGGGGGGATCTGAAGTTCTTCCCGCACCCTGCCGGAGGGGAGATCATCCTGGAGGCCTTCTCACCGGTATGATGCATGAGTAGTTCCACCTTGGACTATGGGTCCATATAGTAGCTAGATGGTTGTATCTCCTCCTTTGTGCTTTCATGTATAGATCTTGTGAGCTCCTTTCATGATCAAGATCTAGTCTATTTGTAATCATGCATGTTGTGTTTGCGGGGATCCGATGGATATTGAGATTATTATGTTGGTTTGATTAATGGTTTTGTCTTTATGATTCTATCATGTCTGTGTTGTTTGTGATCTTGCATGCTCTCCGTTGTTAGTAGCTATCTTGGCCAATTAGTTGCTAGTGACTCCAAGAGGGGGTATTTATGCTCGATAGTGGGTTCATGCCTCTAGTTTCAAAGGGAAGTGACAGAAATCTCTTCGATTGTAGATGTGTTGTTGCCACTAGGGAGGAAACAACGATCTCTTGTTCATGGAACATGTGGACTGTTTACCTTACACACTTTGCTTAAAGCAGTTGTCTATTGCTTGCAACTTAATACTGGAGGGGGTTCGGATGATAACTTGAAGGTGGACTTCTAGTCATAGATGCAGTTGGATGGAGGTCTATGTATCTTGTTGTATTGACCAATCGAATCTCATAGGATCTTTATGACTAGTAATTGCATTGTTATGCCTTGCTCAATTCCTGTTAATTTCCCTACTGTAATTTGTTTACCCTTCATGCCATGTTGTTTATCTAAGGAGAGCACTCTAGTGAAATATGGACCCCGGTCCAATCTTTACCATTGATACATCTTCCGCTGTTACTTGTTTACTTGCTGCAAACCATTACCTTCCACACCATACGTTTAATCCTTTGTTACAACAAACCGGTGAGCTTGACAACCTCACTGATTCGTTGGGTCAAAGTCTTGAGTTTGTGTTGTGCAGGTCTCCGCCTTGCTTACAACACCTATGTGACGTTTCCTTCCTCCTACTGGTTCGATAACCTCGGTTTCTTACTGAGGGAAAACTTGCTATTGTGCTGCCTCACACCTTGCTCTTGGGGTTTCCCGACGAAGCGCTCCCACTTGGACTAGCACTGCATCAAGCTTTTCTGGCGCCGTTGCCGGGAAATAAAGAAAGAAGCTCCCACGTCAACTAGGCGCCATCAACAAGTTTCCTGGTGCCATTGACGGCGAGGCTAAGGACGTCTTCACTGGGGGAGTCCTTCACTTCCTTTCTGTTTACTTTGTTTTTTAGTTTTCTTTGTTTATTTTTTTTGGTTTTGTTTGCCTATTTTCAAAAAACCCCCAAAAATTAGTCTAGTTTGGTTTGCTTGCTTTATTCAAAAACACAAAAAAATTAGTTCCTGCTCTAGTCATTCTTCTTTGTTTTGGCCCACCTTTGCCAAAATGAACTCTGATAATAACACCAAGTTGTGTGACTTCACTAGCACCAACAACAATGATTTCCTAAGCACTCCTATTGCTCCACCTGCTCCAGATGCTACCTTTTATGAAATTAAGCCTGCTTTGTTGAATCTTGTGATGAGAGAGCAATTTTCTGGTGCTGGTTCTGATGATCCTGCTGCCCATCTCAATAGCTTTGTTGAACTTTGTGAGATGCAAAAATATAAGGATGTAGATGGAGATATTATTAAGCTCAAGCTTTTTCCTTACTCCTTGAGGGGAAAAGCTAAAGAATGGTTGCTTTCTTTGCCTAAAAATAGTATTGATTCTGGGACTAAGTGCAAAGATGCTTTTATTGGAAAGTACTATCCTCCTTCTAAGATTATATCTATGAGAAGTGATATTATGAAATTTAAACGGCTTGATAGTGAACATGTTGCTCCAACTTGGGAAAGAATGAAATCTTTGGTTAAAAAATGCCCTACTCATGGACTCACTGCTTGGATGCTTATCCAGACTTTTTATGCAGGTTTGAACTTCTCCTCAAGAAATCTGTTGGATTTAGCTGCTGGAGGTACCTTTATGGGCCTCACTTTGGGTGCTGCAACAAGGCTCCTTGATAATATGATGGTTAACTACTCCGAATGGCATGTTGAGAGATCTCCACATGGTAAGAAGGTAAATTCTATTAAGGAAACTTCCTCTATGAGAGAAAAGATTGATGTTATTATGGTTATGCTTGATAATGGGAAAGCTCCTCTAGATCCTAATAGTGTTCCCTTAGCCTCTTTGGTTGCTCAAGAAGAGCAAGTTGATGTGGACTTCATTAGAAACAACAATTTCAACAACAATGCCTATAGGAACAATTTTGGTAGCAACAACAATTATAGGTCGTATCCTCCTAATAATGGCAATTCCTATGGAAACTCTTACAATAATGCTAGAAGTGACCCCTCTGAACTTGAATCCATGCTCAAGGACTTTATTAGTAAACAGACCACTTTCAATAAGACTATAGAGGAAAATCTTTTAACTATTGAGAAAAATATATCCTCTTTGTCTGAAGCTCAGTCTTCCTTAGTTAATAGAATGGCTGCTAAACCTGAAACTATGGAAAACACCTTTGCTACTTCTCATGCCATACAAGTTACTATTGATGAAAATGTTAGGCTGTTAGCTCAACTTCATGCTAAGTGGGAAAGGGAAGCTGAAATTGATAGAAACAATAGTGTGTGCACTATCACCACTAAACCACAAGTAGTCCCTATTCCTACTCCTACTATGACTAAGCCTATTGAGCCTACTACTAGTGATGCCAAGTTTGATTTTGATATTGATGGTTGCAATATTTCTGAAGTGATTATGTTCTTGCAAAAGCTTGCTAGAAGTCCTGATGCTAGTGATATGCATGTTGCCTTTACCAAACACATTACTGATGCTCTTGTGAAAATAAAGGAAGAGAAGCTAAAACACAAAGCTTCTATTCCTAGGAAAGTAGAAGATAGTTGGGAACCCATTATTAATATGCAAGTGAATGGATTTGACCTCAAAGCTTCATGTGATCTTGGTTCTAGTGTCTCTATTATGCCTAGGAAGATTTATGAAATGCTTGATTTGCCACCTCTGGAAGATTGTTATTTGGATGTCCCACTCAATGATAATGCTAAGAAGAAACTCATAGGGAGTATTAATGATGTTCTCATCATGGTTAACAATGCTTATGCCCCTGTTGATTTCTATGTTTTGGATGTTGAATACAATGCTTCTTGTCCTATTACTTTGGGAAGACCTTTTCTTAGAACAGTTGGTGCCATCATTGATATTAAAGAAGGCATCATTAAATATTATTTTCCATTCAAGAAAGGTATTGAACACTTCCCAATGAGAAGAGAGAAGTTGCTCTTTGCTCCCCCTTTGAAAGCAAGGTCTGATGTTAATGCTTCCTCATTTGAAAATACTTGATTCTTCGTGCTTCTTGTGCCTAACTTAAAGGCGTTAAAGAAAAGTATTTGTTGGGAGATAACCCAAGAGTTTCCTTGAGTCTTGGAAGTTATTACTTCAGTAATGATCTCTCCTTATCCTTTTTGTTTGCTTTTTGTGCCAAGAATGACCTATACTGAGAGGGAAGTAATATTTGGGGAGTTGCTGTCCCGAAACAGATTTCTGTCCTCCACCAAAAATATTCGTGAGGAGGCTCTGTAAGTCGGATTGAGATCAAAATTTACGAATAAATCCCCCAGTATGTTAGATAACTCTAGTTAGTTCAACACTTTTTGATTTGAGCAACATAAAATGTTCGAAAAAAATCGGTTTCTACCTGCTGGTCTGATTTGACAGATTTCTGCCATTATTTGCATTTGCTTCTTATTGATTACTTTTTGAGTTCTCTTTAGGTGAATTGAGCTTTTTAAAGGAGTTACTACAGTATCTTGTGTTTTTAGTGAAAATCCTTGCTGTTCCAAAGCTTTGCCAGAGGTCTAATATCTTTTGAATACACTAATGTTGCTAATGAAGATTGTGTGAAGTTTTGTATGAAGGAAAATTTTCAGGTGTAAAGAGAGAATGATGCAATGAGATGAAGAATGGACAAAAGCTCAAGCTTGGGGATACCACCATGGTGTCACCCCAAGAAATATCCGAGAGGTACAAGCATCAAAGCTTGGGGATGCCCAAGGAATCCCCTTCTTCATCAATAAAAAGCTCAGGTCTGTCTAGACACTTCGTTTTTATTGTTTCATGCACAGTTGTGTTGTTCTTGGAGAGTCTTAGTTTTCGTTTGCTTTGCTTAGGTTGTTTAGTTTGCTTTAATAAATTAGTTTGGACGCCCGTTCTCGCTGTGTTGTTTTGCAAATAAGTTGCTTGGTGTTGAAAAGGAGTAGTAAGTTCTTGCTTGTAAGTGCAAGATGAGCTTGCATTGACTCTGACTTAGACTTTAGCATGACATGCTAGGTGTTGTTTTGGCATTATGCTTAGTGATTATTGCTGTAGCATGTCTTGTTCCAAACAATTGGGATTGCTTAGTGTGCCTTGAAGAAATTATGCGTTGTTTTAGCATGCAAAAAGCTTAGTATTATGGTATTCTCCTTTGATGATTTGCTTGGGTTGACTTGGCACATGCTCACACCATGTTATGATTATGACAAGTCACCATTAGCCTCTATGATCATTTAGTCCTTGACTTGTAGTAACACTCTTTGCTTTGATTAGTATGTTTTGTTGCACTGCATGATTTTGGCCATTATTGCTCCCTTAGTTGGTTGTTCCCAGTCTTTTGCCAGCCTCCACTTGTGTGAGTAAGTTCTACTCATGCCTCAAACTTCCAAGAAACCAAGTTATTCCAAAGTGTCCACTATAAACTCCTATGCATGGTGTGTTACACCATTCCAAGTATATTCTTGTTTTCATCCATCTTCCAATTAAAAATTATTTTGTTATGTGAAAACTTAGTGGTTAAAGCCCTCACAAACTTGATGGCACACTTTCTTCTTTGCCCCTAATAAACTTGAACCATTGTGAAAACTTTGTTGTATATGCTTGCACTTATAAGTTGGAATTAGCAGAACCGTGTTGTCACGGGGAACGTTTCAATATTGCACTTGTACTTTGTACTCAGTTGATGTCATCTTCTTTTGTATATGGATGTCACCGGTGTGAAATAAAGAGGGAACTTGTAAGTCCATGGAGTTTGTATCCTGTGTTAGAGAAACGCCTGGGCCGCTAGCCTAAGTCACGCCTAATCATGGTGGAAACTTGCAGCATCACCATAATGACATCTATGAAGCATTCTTCTTATAAAAAAAGAGACACATTGAGAAAAGTGGAAAGAGATAAAAAAAGCACCATATTCCCATGGTACATAAGAAGATTGCTGAGATGCTCATTGTCTGCTTGACTTATCATTTTGGTTATGGGAAAGCTCCTGACCATGTGCAAGGGGTACCCCGTTGGAGGTTCTCAATGATATGCAAATACTTAAAGTGACAAGAACTTACCTGGACCCAAAGTTGAGTATGCATGAGGTGTGGCCCTCGTATTCAAGGGGCATGATATTTCCAGCTTATACTTCATCAAGCATATACTCCAGCTTTGGCACTTTAACCTTAACCACTTCAAGATGCTTATGATAGTGGAAATGAGCGATAAAAGCTAACAAGTACCATAATTTTTGGAAGCTCTTTTTGAAACTTGTAATCCCTGCTTCCTTTACAAAAAAGGCCTTTCTTCCACCACTATTGAGTCTCCACCTTCTACCTTTAGGCACCATTAAGAGAGCATAGTTGTGATTCTGTGTGCAGTGTTCCAAAGCTTATTAATTGATGCATATTGTGTTATTACTTTCTCTTGTGCTATTTGTTTCTAGTAACCCCTATGAACTTTGTAGGTGTCCTATGCATTATATTTCTACTACATGAGGGACAAGATGATTGCCACTATGCTATGTTTTCTGCATGTGAAACAAATAAACGTTTTTCAATGCACGTTATTCATGATCATTGTTTGTAGCTTGTCATGTTGCATGCATAGTTACTATGTCCTATTGTTAGAACTCCATCTTTCATGCAGATGTTTAGAGTTCTTTGATCCAAGCTTTCAATGCTTGCAAATGGTTGGATCTATTGTGAGGGTGCATCTCACCTCAAAAATTATTCTTTTTATCACTTACCTACTCGAGGACGAGAAGGAGTTAAGCTTGGGGATGCTGATACGTTGGAAATGTATCTATAATTTTTGATTCTCCATGCTTGTTTAGTATCTACTTTGCTATGCTTGTCCACACTTTTAGGTGCTTTTTACATGTTTTCTGGTACTAACCTACTAACAAGTTGCAACAGTGCCAGATGCCTGTTTTCTGCTGTTTTTGGTTTCAGAAAAGTTAGCAAAGAAATATTCTCGGAATTGGACGGGACAAACGTCAAAGTCAATTACTTTCCGTGGGGAACAAGAAGTCCAGAGAGGGGCCGGAGGGGCCAGCCAGGGGGGCCAGACCCACCCCAGGTGCGGGTGGGACCAGCCCCGCGCCTGGCTAGGGTTTGAGGCCCCTGGCCGCCTCCTCGGCCTCCTCCTTCGCCTATAAGAAGCCCCGATGTAGAAACCCTAAGCACCCGATCAAATCTACATGAAACCGTCTGTAGCCGCCGCCACCATCGTCCCTAGATCGGGGGGGATCTGAAGTTCTTCCCGGCACCCTGCCGGAGGGGAGATCATCCTGGAGGCCTTCTCTCCGGTATGATGCGTGAGTAGTTCCACCTTGGACTATGGGTCCATGCAGTAGCTAGATGGTTGTATCTCCTCCTTTGTGCTTTCATGTATAGATCTTGTGAGCTCCATTCATGATCAAGATCTAATCTATTTGTAATCATGCATGTTGTGTTTGCGGGGATCCAATGGATATTGAGATTATTATGTTGGTTTGATTAATGGTTTTGTCTTTATGATTCTATCATGTCTGTGTTGTTTGTGATCTTGCATGCTCTTCGTTGTTAGTTGTTATCTTGGCCAATTAGTTGTTAGTGACTCCAAGAGAGGGTATTTATGCTCGATAGTGGGTTCATGCCTCTGTTCAATCTGGGGAAGTGACAAAAATTTCTAAGGTTGTAGATGCACTGTTGCTACTAGGGAGAAAACAACGGTCTCTTGTTCATGGAACAAGTGGATTGTTTACCTTACAAAGTTTTCTTAAAGCAGTTATTTGTTGCTTGCAACTTAATACTGGAGGGGGTTCAGATGATAACTTGAAGGTGGATTACTAGTCATAGATGAAGTTGGATGGCGGTCTATGTATCTTGTTGTATTTCCCTTTCAAATCTTATAGGATCATGGATATCTAGTATTTCATTGTTATGCCTTGCTTTGTCCTATCAATTGCCCTGCTGTAATTTGTTTACCCAGCATGCCATGTTTGTTTATCTTAAGGAGAACACCTCTAGTGAACTATGGACCCCAGTCCAATATTTACCATTGATACATCTTCCACTATTACTGTTTACTTTCTGCAAACCACCATTACCTTCCTACCATACAATTAATCCTTTTTTCAGCAAACCGGTGAGATTGACAACCTCACTGTTCGTTGGGGCAAAGTCTTGAGTTTGTGTTGTACAGGTTTCCGTGTTGCTAGCAACACCTTTAGATCGTTTCCTTCCTCCTACTAGTTTGATAACCTTGTTTTCTTTCTGAGGGAAGACTTGCTGCTGTGCTCATCATACCTTCCTCTTGGGGTCTCCCAACGAAGCTCTACAGTGATCTGAGCGCATCACCGCTTCCACCCGGCTGGCCTCAGATTAGATGGAGAGCGCAGAGGGGTAGACGGTCCTTGCGGTGTACGTTTCTGGCACCTCTCGTCATCAGATAGGTTGGCGCGCCGCCCTGACCGGTGCTACCAGACGAAGATAAAGTAAAGCGGTTGTCTGACCTCTAAAGGAGTCTCGGGTGACCGTTAAAGCGAGGATGATGCTACAAAGGAAGTCCGGGTGACCGCTAAAGAAGTGGGTGATGCTAAAGAAGGGCTTACTAGGTCCTGGCCCACCGGCTGGGACCCTGCAGCCGGCCCTACCCTGTAAACCCATATCCAAATAGTAAACCCTAGAACCCACATTGTAATCTACCTCCCCCAACAACCAGTATATAAGGGCAGGTAGAGCTAGGGTTCTAGGTAAGTAACATCCATAGTAGCGAGAGCTTGCTTCTAGTTTTTCTTCTTTATCTACCCATCGATAGTAGCTAAGGAAACAGCTCCAGGAGCACTTGTACTGGGCATTCGCCCCCCATATAGTAGATCTTGCAGGAGTAGGGGTGTTACCTTGCCAAGAGGGCCCCGAACCTGGGTACATTGCTGTGTTTGTAGTTCACCGTGCGCAACCCATTGTGTGATCCACCGATTGCATGTAAGTGTCCCTCCTTAGCCATCCCCGATGGCACTGCCTTGTTCCACACCACGATCGTTGGTGCCCACCGTGGGGCACAACACTTCGGCTGGGATCATCTTCTGCAAGGGACTTCCGCTCGTCGCCGGTGAGAGCGTGGCCTCCGGCCTCGTCCTCACACTTGGCACTTTCGACTGCATCATCGATAATGCTGCTTGCGTCGCCGGGAACACCTTCCCCACCAACAGCTCCATCATCACTTTGGGGACCTCCACATCTACGTTGCCACTATCGCTGAGGCCTTCCCCAGCAAGGTTAACACCGTATCCGACGTGCCTCTCGACCACCTTGATCGCGGCATAGCCACAACGAATGACTGCGTTGGGGTCATGGTGGTGAACGCCCACGAGAACCACTGCCCGCCTAGGAGCGTCGAGCGGGAGGAGAGAGCTCCGCGCTTGAGCATGAGCAAGACCCGCTCACCGCCTCCATCCAGCACCTTCGCGCTCCCGCCATCATCGAACCAAATCCAGCGGTCGCGACGACTGTGCTCGAGGCCATGCGCTAGATGCTCCTGGAGGAGGCCACCAAGGCTGATGCTAACCAGCGCCGGCTGAATGCCACCATGCACGAGTACAATGCCGCCCATGGCTTCGCCAGACAGATCCAACACCGAGGGACCTTGCGTCGGAACTGGACCGCGCCACAGACTCGCGTGCCGGCGTGGCCCAACCCGTCTACAGCACCCCCGCCAAAAACATGAGAGCGGCCGAAGCGGTGGACACAGAGCTGAAGCACCTCGAGGGGGAGGAGCTTCTTCGCTAGAAGGAGCGCATCTAGCTCCTCGTCGCCATCGCCAACAAACAACAAGCCGAAGGGGTTCCCAGTCAAGGGGGCAACGCCCGGGACATAGTCCCCCGCAAAGGTGCGGACCAGACGGCGCACAGAGGAAGCAAGCAACAACAAACATCTTCCCCAGACGGCGCCGGGCAAAACAGCCGCCCACGCATCGGATCCGGCAACCGCGGCCATCGCAACCGCGACACCGCCGTCACCAGCGTGAGTCATGCGCCGGCTGGAGGAGTCGCCCAAGGAAAGAAGGCACACACACCAGAAGAGGGAGATGGCGGAAACAAGGATCTTCCCGCATCGCACCTGACCGGACGGCTCGGTCCTCGAGAGCCGGCTAACACGTGTGAGCACATCGACCTCCTGGTACAGTCGCGCGCTATAAGAATAAAGTCCGACTAGACCAAAATGTTTCGGCCCACGCATCCGGAACGAGCCGTTTCCAAAGGGTTTTTTGCTTCCAAGAGACACGCCAAAATACAACGTCACCGTCAAGCCCGAGGACTGGCTGGTAGACTACACCACCGCCGTGGGAATCGCAAACGGAAACCTCCGCCTGGACATCCGCTATGCCCCCTGACAACAACATCAACGCCTGGTTGGACTTCAAAGAAGCGTTCATTCGCAACTTCACCGGAACGTACAAGCTACCGGGTCAGCCTCGCGATCTCGCCCTCTGCATTCAAGGCAAAGACAAATCCGACCGCGCCTACCTCACCCGGTGGACCAGCATGCACAACTCGTGTGAAGGAGTGCGCGAGCATTAGGCAATCGACATCTTCAATAATGGTTGCCGAGACGGTACCATGTTGAAGCACAAGCTCAGCCGGGAAAATCCCCAAACCATGGCTCATGTTATGGCCATTGCGGACAAGTATGCCACCGCCGATGCGGCCATGAAGAAGCCCATGGTGGTGGACGACCAAGGTCAGATTGTGACGGACGAGCAGGCGGAGCGTCACCAGCCGGGCGAGCATCACTGCAGGAGGCATGGCCACGACAGTCGCCATGGCAAGAGAAAAGACGACCAACCCGACAGCCGGTACGGTACCAAGCAAGTAGCAGTGGTGCACGAGGACCCGACTGCAGGCGGCAGTCGAAGACAGAGACCGGACAATAGGCCACTTCGGCCCAAGTACACCATGGAGTCCATGCTCGATGGACCGTGCAAGTTCCACAGCGTCGGCAGCAAGCCCGCGGAACATACAACGCTAGTGCAGCTAGACGAAGAAGATGGATGAAGCCGGCGGTCTCACTCTTGCGGGGAACCTACCATGCCATACTAGGGCGCCCGGCTCTCACCAAGTTTATGGCCATTCCGCACTATGCATACCTCAAGATGAAGCTTCCAGGCCCAAAGGGGGTGATCATCGTCGAGGGTTTCTACAAGCGGTCGATCGAGTGCGCCACAGACGGTTCCAAGCTAGCTGAGGCCATGATCATCGCAGAAGAAAAGCGCGTCATAATACAGAACATGGCAGCCCTAAAGGCGGATATGCCGGCTGGAGAGCCCAAGCCGACTGGCGAGTCACAGTTCAAGCCGTCCAAGGGCACAAAGAAGATCCTACTGAACGAGGAGGACCCAAGCAAGTTCATCCTGGTCGGAGACGGCCTGGACAACAAATAGGAAAGCGCGCTCGTCGACTTCCTACATGAGAATCGGGACATTTTTGCATGGTGCCCTAAAGACATTCCAGGTGTCCCGAGGGAACTCGCCAAGCAATCTCTTCATGTTCGACCGGATGCAAAGCCGGTCAAACAGTCTTTACGCTGCTTCACAGAAGAAAAAAAAGGAAGAACCATAGGTGAAGATATCACATGGCCGCTTGCAGCCGGCTTCATCATGAAAGTTTTCCTTCTAGAATAGCTGGCCAACCCAGTGTTGGTGCTGAAAAAGAACAAGACATGGCGCATGTGTGTCGACTACACTAGCCTTAACAAGGCCTTCCCCAAGGATCATTTCGCTCTGCCGCAGATAGATCAGCTCATTGATTCTACGACCGGCTGTGACTTGTTGTCTTTCCTGGACGCTTAATCAGGCTATCACCAGATAAGCTCAATGTAACCGATCAAATAAAGACATCATTCATAACCCCATATGGGGCTTACTGCTACACCACCATATGCCCTTTGGTTTGAAAAACGCAAGGGCAACCTACCAGCACTGCATGCAGTAATGCCTACAGACGCAAATTGGTAGAAACGTGCACGCCTATGTTTACGATGTCGTCATCAAGACCAAAGAGCAGCACACGCTACTCGAAGGCCTGAAGGAAACATTCGTCAACCTCCGCTGCTTCCAGATCAAGCTGAACCCGGAGAAATGCGTCTTCGGTGTCTCAGCCGATAAGCTACTCGGTTTTCTCGTCTCGAAACGAGGAATCAAGACGAACCCGAAAAAGATAGGAGCGATCGAGCGCATGGAGCTGTCGCAGAACTTGCGTGACGTACAAAATTTTACCGGGTGCTTGGCTTCCCTCAGTCGGCTCGCCAGCCGCCTGGGCAAGAAAGCCATGCCCTTGTACCAGCTCATGAAGAGGACGGATAAGGTCGTCTGAACGCCCCAGGCGTACGGGGCCTTCCGTGACCTCAAGCGCATGCTCACCTCCCCACCCGTATTGGCGGCCCCGGCTACAAAGGAGCCAATGCTGATGTACATCGCAGCCACCAACAGGGTCGTCAGCGTCGTACTAGTGGTGGAAAGACCAGAAGAGGGGAAGGCCTAGCCGGTCCAGTGCCTCGTGTACTACCTGAGTGAGGTACTGTCACTCTCCAAGCAGAACTACCCCCACTACCAGAAGCTGGTGTATGGCGTATACATGGCCACCAAGAAACTCAAGCACTAATTTGAAGAGATTTCCATATGGGTGGTGGCACTAGCCCCACTCGCAGAGATCATCGGCAACAAGGACGCCACCGGCCGCGTGGCGAAATGGGCCATAGAGCTCGCTGCGCATAACATCCAGTATGAGCCAAGAACAACGATCAATACCAAAAGCTGGCCAATTTCATCATCGATTGGGCGGAGACACGGTACATGCAACCGTCCCCCGACTCCACGCACTGGAAGCTACACTTCGATGGCTCCAAGATGCATGGTGGACTTGGAGCCGGAATCGTTATCACCTCTCCCAAGGGCGACCGACTAGAGTATGTGATCCAGATCCACTTCAAGCCATCAAACAATGTTGCCGAATTCGAGGCGCTCATCCACGAGCTCAAGATGGCTAAGGAGATAGGCATTCAGAGGATACTCTGCTTTGGCAATTCAGATCTGGTGGTATAGCAAGTTTTAGGAGAATGGGACGCGAGGGACGCCAACATGGCCCTCTACCGTTTCTTTGTCCAGCAGCTATACGCGTGCTTCGAAGGATACGAGTTCCACCTAAACCTGGGGATGGTTTTCCTTTAACCGGGAGTGTTTGTTCGGTTTCCGCATGTGGGCTTGTTTAGTTTGGATGCTAATGGGCTGAGGCAGAGAACAGTTCAGTTCAATTTGGTTTTGTGTAAATATAGTTCGGGTGTGATTGGGTATGGTTCCAATGGGTTTAGTTCCAAATGGGTTTGTGATATTGGTTCCTAGGCTGTTCCTCTGTCTCTGCCACTGACTAGGATAAAAATGAATAGATCGGACATGGCTGGGACGCTGAACAAAAAAAGAGTACCCTCGTTCTGATCGATCGAAAATGGCGCCGAGCACGTCGCTCATTATCTTCCTCAGCCAGCAGCCTGAACGCCCCATCATGCCTCTGACCGAGCGCTCGCCGTCAACAGCTGGGCGCGTGCGTAGCCGGACTGCACTGGCGCGACCTCCACAAAACGCCATGGCTCCATCAATCTTCTTCTGCTTGGAGAATGCATGAAGGATTGAGTTGTAACTTAACGAATTATTAGTGCCACTGCCACTGCAAGAACATGTACTTGTAAGAGCTCGCTGTGCCGCTGATGACGGCAACCCCAATAGCTTCTTTTCCGATGGGGAGGTCACTACGAGTTCTAGATTGCCATGCCGCTGATGACGGCCAAGGGCTCTGTTTTTTTAGGGGGAGGTCGCCACTCTGCTTCCGATGATGGTAACCTCGCCGCGATGTAGATGATGTCCAAGGGCTCCGTTTCCATGTCGTCGCCAGTCGCCGTTCCATCGACGAGAGGGGGTGGTCGGCGTTCCACTGCCGCTCACATTACCCGCGCTGATGCTGACGCGGCCGCTAGTTCCGGCGTGAGCCCCACGGTCGCGACGCACCTCAGTCACATGACGCCGTGGCCCGTGGGTGAGCGCACAATTTGATCGTCAAGGCCAAGGCAAGCACGGCGCACAAGGCCAAGCTGATGGTTCTTGCCGCAACCCGCACTCAACTCACCGGCATCCATAGTAAGCTACTCCGAGAGTCCGCTGTTCGTCGGGGTGGCGTCCGACAACACGAACTACGCCTCGCACTTGCGCAAGCTGACCATCACTACATGGAAGCCATGGCGTTTACCAGTGTGCTTCAAGGACACAGACCAAAGGCTCCACCTCCCCTGTGTCGCCCGGAGGCATCACATATGGCTAGCTAGCTCCCTGCTGCCCCTGCCTATGGTGTGCATACTTTTGCATACGGTGGTGGGAACTGTAGTGAGCTACAAAGTTAGCTAGTCAACCAATTTGATCGTACAGTTCTAAAACCATTTTCAATAATGGTTCCAACCTACAGGTGAAGACCTCAGTTAAGTTCGGTTTGGGTGGAAAATAAATAAGGTGTGGTTTTGGTTGGGCTGGCATACATATCAAATGGGTTTTGTTTTGATTCGGTTGCGAACTTTACTCACATGGGTTTGGTGGGGGTTTGGTTTAATTCTCAAACCATTCTCAGGATTAGTTCCACCATGTACCCAGGGCTAACAATGAAGCCGCTGACGCCATGGCCCAAATCAGCTCGACAAGACAAGCCATACCGCCTGGAGTCTCCCTCGAGCACGTGCGCAAGCCGTCCATCACTCCATCCCCGGAGTCCGATTCCATAGTGATTGACGCGGACCTAGGTACGGTCGGAGTATTACACCTGAGGACTGCCTCGCCGCACCCGGGGACTGCCTCGACGCACCCGAGGACTACCTCGCGGCACCCAGGGACTGCCTCGCCACACCCGTGGACTTCCTCGCCACACCCGCGGACTGCCACTATGCACCCGGGGACTACCTTGCCGCACCCAGGGACTGTCTCGCCACACCCGGGGACTGCCTCATCGCGCCCGGGGACTGCCACCAATGAGCCTCCACCCGGCAGACCCCCTGAAACACTAGATCCGGCTGTCCGCGAGGAGATCAATCTCATCATGCAGACAGTGTACGCAATCCGGGAAACACCCGACTGGGCCAAACCATTCATGAACTTCCTGGCTAAGGGTGAACTGCCATCAGAGGAAGTGGCAGCACGGCAAGTGAGACGCAGGGCAAGGGCATACACCATCGTTAATAATGAGCTATACAAGTGCAGCATCGAGGGCATCTATCAGTGATGTGTAAGCCAAGAGGAGGGAATCAATCTCCTAGTCGACATCCACCAGGGCGAGTGCGGTCACCACGCTTCGTCAAGGGCCATATAGCAGCCAATGCGCTTCGCCATGGTTTCTACTGGCCAACAACACTAAAGGACGCCGAGGAACTGGTCAGGGCATGCAATTGGTGACAACGTTTTGGCGAGTTGAAGCACACGCCGTCTGCAGCACACAAAACAATACCAATCACCTGGCCATTTGCAGTCTAGGGGCTGGACATGGTTGGACCATTCAAGACAGCTCGATCCAGTATGACGCACTTGCTCGTAGCAGTGGACAAATTCACCAAGTAGATCTAGGCAAAGCCCATAAAGAAGCTGGACAGGGCAACATTGATAAAGTTCTTCACGGACATCATCATACGACTCGGCTACCGACACAACATCATCACAGACAGCGACACCAATTTCGCCAAGGGGGGCATCGCTCGCTTTTGTGGAGAGAAGGGCATCCGCCTAGACCTAACTTAGGTCACGCACCCTCAGTCAAACGGGCAGTGTGAGCGTGCTAACGGCCTGGTCCTAGCCGAAATCAAACCTAGGTTGATCAAGCCACTCGTCAGGTCCCCCGAATGTTAGATAGAAGAATTGCCAGCCATGCTATGGAGCCTGCGTACCACCCCAATCATTCAACCGGCTTCATGCCATTCTTCCTCGTCTACGGTGGAGAAGCAATCCTTCCCACTGACATCCAGTTTAACGCACCCCACAAGCAGATCTACATGGAGCAAGAGGCCAAGGAAGCACGCGAAGATAGTGTGGATCTGCTAGAGGAGGCACGCGAGCTGGCCTTGTCTAGATCAGCCATTTACCAGCAGGACCTGCGTCTCTACCACGCTAGCCGGATCCGACCCACTTCATTCCGCGAGGGAGATCTAGTGTTACTCCTATTGCAGAGCACGAAGGGAATGTACAAGTTATCCCCACCTTGGGAAGGGCCATTCATCATCAGCGGAGCGCTGCACAACGACTCGTACTACCTCATCGATGCCCAGCAGCCGGTGAAGGACAAGGCAGACCGCTCCGACGAAGAGACTGAGCCTGTGGAACGTGAACCTACTCCGTCCATTTTACACTTGAGCATGAAGTGTATGTATCTTACTTTCATGTAATAAATGAACAAGCTTGGGAGCCTCGGCATAGCCCCCAAGGACTCCGTGCCTATTCGTGCATCACCTTTGTCATCGAATCGGCTCCGGCAATCTCTACGACGAGGTTGCCGGCTAGCCCGGACGCCTACGATTTTTACAGACGGTTAAGTATTGTACGCGGCACCTAGGGCCCACTCTTCGGTTATGGCTTTAGACCGCAAGCTGGCTGTCGACCCGGAAAGAGCAAAAGCCCGAAGTCCCCCTTACAAGAAATTACCCAAAGAGAAGACCAGGGCGCCCGGACAATCCGGATGCGCATGCTCGAGCTAAGACAATAACAACACCCGAAGTATCACGAAGTACGCCAACCTAGCTACCCCTTCGGTTTCAGCTGCAGACCGCAACCCGGCTAGCAGCCGGCAAGGCTACTACTTGAAAGGCCAATGTTCGTGAGAAAAGGAATAAGTTACCGGCCTAGTTCAAAAGGGCACCGTTCTCGTATTTTATCTTAGCTATGAATGAACACATTAGTGCGAAAATAACGCAAACGACGTTGTGTCTTGTTTTTGCACGAGCCACAACTTTGCAGGAAAGAAGGTGGAAAAGATGTCGTGGAAATGGCCACGGCAGATGCTGCGATTGGCAGTGATTAGTAGAACGAGGGGAAAGGGCGGCCAGCCAACTGCGGTGTGAGATGAGGGCGAAGACACAGGAGTTTACCTAGGTTCACCCCCGGAGGGTAAAGACCTACTCCTGCTAGATTGTATTGATGGGAGATTATAAAGGGCGAGCACGACAGCTAGGCGGCAAGTCGATGGGGTGTGTGATGGAACGTAAGTGTTATGCGTGCCCTTGGGAGGTTTATATATAGTCACCTCGCTAGGGTTTACAGATCTACAACCGAGTTAGATAAGGACTCGGAGGGTTTTAACCTAATCCGAATGGGCCTAGCTACGCTTCTAGGACTTCAGCATCTAGTCACCTGACTTCCTCTTGGGTGGCGGTGCAGTCACCATCCTATAGGCCCACTCACTGGGAGTATGATCCAGTAGGGAACATCCTGCTGGGTATACCCCACTCGGCATATCCCCGTAGTAGTCCCTGAGGCCATCGTTGATTCATCGCAGGTTTTCTTTGGAAGTTAGAGTATTCGGGTCCAATTTGGATGCCCAGTCGAATCGACGATGGACTCCTTCAATAAGAGAAAGAATCTTTAGCATAAATCTTCAGTCGCACTATCAGCGACTAGCCGAATCGCCAATTGGCGAGTAGTCGAGTCACAGCTTTGGCGAATGGGTAAACAAGTTTAGTAGACAAAGTTGGACCGTCAGCTTGGTCAAACTAGCCGTTGGGTAGTCCAACGGTAATATCGGCGTAATCACCGCATGGTAACGGCTCCCTGAAATTGGCGGGAATCAACCGCTATATAAGGAGAGTGACGGGTGAATTGCGAGCATTCCTCACATTTCCTCCGACTCCGCGCGCCCTTCGGTCTCCCATTCCCTCCAGAGCCTCCAGAGCGATCCAGCGAGCCCAGATCCTCGATCCGATGGCGCCTCCGAAAGAGTTGTGGGGTAAGTCCAAGTGTACCAGGGCGATGCTGAAGTCCTTCGAGGACGCAGGGATTCTATGCGCTAGGAGATGGCGAGTTCTCGCGGCCAGGGAGGTGGAACCAGATCAGCGCACCGACAAAATTATTTGTTTCACCAGCCATCTCGAAAGGGGCTCGGATTCCCCACCTCGCTCTTCTTTCGGTGATTCTGCGCCTACTACGGCATCCAGCCGTCAGATCTGGTGTCGCACAACATTGAGCAGCTCGCCATCTTCGTGGTGTTTTGCGAATGCTACTTGGGTTGCCGCCCGTACTTTCCCCTATGGCAGATATTGTTCCACGGGAGGATTAGTCGCGACGGGGCATGCGGCCCGATGCTGGCAGCGGGTGGCCTCACTTTCTAGCTGAATTCCAAGGCCTCCTTCCTCGACCTCATTCTGCCAAAGAAGGCGGCAAGCGAGTGGAAGAAGCACTGGTTCTACGCCAGAGATTCGACGCCGGACGGCAAGGTGCCATTCCCGGCGTACTCCGCCGAGCGAACCGAGCCACGCCGGCTCCAAGTCGCCAAGCTCCTGCATGACCAGCAAATGGTTGTAGACGAGATGCTAATGACGATTCGCTAGCTGAAGAAGGATGGTATCGAGACCAACAATTTATATAATTGCTGACTCGGGCGATGATGAAGATGGGACCAAGGCCTACTAGATTTATGAATACACCGGCAAAGAAAACGGGGCCAAGGCCTACACCGCCAAGTGGAAGGCCGAAGACTACGCCTCGGAGCTAAGGAAGATTACCGACACGGAATACCGTGATCCGAAGGCCAGGATCACCCCATACACCGCGAAGCGAAAAGTGCCAACTATAAGTTTGTTTTCCCTTGTTTATTGTCGCAGTCGCGGTTTACTAATCACGTGTCATTGGTTTAGCTATTCCAAGTTGTGCAGGGCTGGTTTCCTCCCACCGATGATGAGAGCTCGGACGAGGCCGAGGGGGACGAGAGTGAGTCCTTCTTCGGCGATAATAATGATGAAGAAGACGAAAATGGTGATGACGAGGCCGTGGAGGTCGCCGCACCCGTGGTCGGAAAACTCGCAGGCAGCGGCAATGCAAACTCGAGGCCAGCAAAAGCCTCGAGGATCACGACGGGGGCAATGGCGACGCCCACGAACACAGCTCGTGGCGCATGGCCACACTGTCCAAGAAGAATTCACCGAAGAATAAGGACACGCACAAGGCGGTGTCGTCGCCTCGGTCGACGACTAGATCCGAAGCGACTAGCATGGCCGACGATGCAGGGGATGAGGGTTGATGAATGCGCTAGATATGGCGAGTACGGCCATGGTGGAGGACGAGTTGCCGCTGACATCGATTCCACCCCCGGTTCTCAGCCATCACGGGTCTCGGGGCTGCTTCAGTCGCAGAGGCATCGCCATCAAGGGAGGCGCCCGCGTCGACTAGAGGGAAACTTCCTGCTACCACGGTCTCGTCGATGAAGAAGGCCTCCGTGACATGGGCTCCGGCCCTATTTGAAACGGGCATTAGCCGCAAACTGGGCCCAGAATTGGAAAATCCGACACACATCCGCACCGGCCTGTGCTACATCCCAGTCTCCAGGTGAGTGTTTGCCGTGTCGACTTGGATCACTAGTTTGTAGATGTTGTCTGAATCGTTGATCGTTTCCTTTGTAGGACTAGCGTGAAGAAGATTGGTCACCCTTCGGTGGCCAAGGTCCCATTAGACGCCTCAGGGAAGGAGACTAATCCCTCGAGAAGAGGAAGGGTGACGACGCCGAGGCGCCCGCTGACGGCGCGAAGAAGACGAAGGGCGACAATGTCATCATTGTTTTGGACGAGCCGACCAACGCGTCGAGTGAAGCTCCGACTGGAGTGTACGTGGCTGAAAAGGCCTACAAGGACGCGGGCTCGCAGCAGGTGGAGCCGACATCGCTGGTTGGGGCGTTAGGACCCACGACGAGTGCTTCAGGAGCGGTGGTGGCAACCTTTCCTCGCATCATGGCGAGGGCCTCTACTTCCAGTGCCACGACGCAATCGGCCCAAGTGCCCGAGATATTGGGCTCGGACATCAAGCAGCATCGTGGACGCACGTCCTTCGTGCTGCCCTCGGTGGATGCGGTCGAGCTGCACAACATGCTAGGTGCGGCTATTCAGGTATGTCCAGTCCTCGAGGATCTATTCGCTGAATTTTAGTGGGTAGATTCTTATTGCTTTTCGTTATCCAGTCCCCGAGTGGCTAGTCACTGAATTTAAGCGGCTAGGCACTTAGGAAATTCTTCAATGTCCAGTCCCCGAGTGGCTAGTCGCTGAATATCAGCGGCTAGGCACTTAGGAAATTTTTTGATGTTTACTTACATTAGTTTCGTCTGTGCAGGGCCTCCAACACGAATTGGCGGAGTGACTGGCCGCCAGGGAGCATCTGAAGCGCGACCTACGATCCGTGAAGGAGGTGAACCAGCAGTTGCAGGCGACCGCGAGTAGGTATTTGAGTTACCCTCTCCATTGCTTTCTTGTGCTTGATTGTGATCTCACCCCTGTTTTGCTGCAGAGGGGCATTCAGCCAAGGTTGTGAAGGCTCGCGAGGGTTTTGTCCCAGTCGGCGAGTTGACGGCTTCCCATTCGTCGTTGGCCGCCGTAGAGAAGCGGGTTGCCGAGCTGGAGCGGGAGCTCAAGTCCGCTAAGGCGGAAGCGAGCTCGGCGGAGGAGAGGGCCAAGGCAGTTGTCGCTGCCGCAGCTGACGAGCGGAAGGTGTCTGATGCTCTTGTCGCAGGGCTGTAGAATGACTTTTTGGGTCTTCAAGACATCATTACGGGGCGCTTCCGTCCACTCATTGGTGAGTTTCTTAGGCTTTTAATTGCTGTATCAGCGAGTCCCCGAACATGCGGGTTGCATTTGGCATCGAGTCCCCGAGGGTGTGGACCCGAGTTGTGCGTCCTTCTGACGCTAAGTTGTTGTTGATTCTAGGGAAGATTCTTGATGACGAGCCCGTGGCGCGGTCGTATGATGCTAGGCAGTGCGTCACCATGCTGGTGGATTCTGCCACCCTTTCGGTGACCTACATTCTCGCGTACCTCCAGGAGATCTCGCCTACGGAAGTGATTCCCAACGAGCTCACGGAGGTGTGGTGCTACCTGGATAGGGAGCCATCGGTGGTGGAGTACATGTCGCGGTCGGATTTCTGCCGTGGGGCCATGACTGTGGTGAGCCTTGGGCTTGCACACTTCCCCGACGATTGGCTCGGTCGAAATCGCCGAAGTGTTCAAGTTGACCGATAGGGCGGCTGTTTACTCCGAGCGGGTGCTGGTGATGGGTGAACTCCTGCCGTACCAGGAGACGATCGTTGCTCTGAACGACCCCGAGCCGGTGCACCACGACTTCAAGACGGAGCAGCTGTTCCGTTCGGTGATGGCGGGCACCTTGACCATGCACCCGTCGAACCCGTGGGTCCCCTTCATCCGCGTTCGTGGTGGTGGTGGCGCGTCGTCCTTGAAGCCTGCGGAGTAGATAGCTTGTTGATTGGCATTAGTGGAAATAAGTGTATGTCTGCCCTTGTAAGCGAACAATGTTTTGTCGCTGTAAGGAATGCAAGTGTGCTTGAGTCAGCTTTGAATTGAGTTTGGAATGTTTTGTTGTGCGAGTCCCCGAGCGCGTCCGCCCCTTAATGGGGTTTACCTCGCGTTTATTTGTGCATGTTTGTTTGTATAATATTAGTTAGTTGAGGTCGAATCGCCGTGGCCTGGGAAGCTAGTCGCTTGGAGACCCCAAGGGGTGCTTTGTACTTAGCTGTTTTCCCGGACGCGAACGGGGTCGGTTGGACGAGTCCGCGAGCGTGGTACTTATCCGTTCTAGTCGCTTTACCAAGGTAGGAGAGGACAGAGCGTGTTGTGCTTGGCGCGTCACTCCGCCTGACTCGAGGATCCAGTCACGTGGCGAGTCTAGGGCCCGCTCTCATACTTGGTGTTTTCCCTAGACATGTAGGTTTGGACTGGCGTCAGTCCCCGAGAGTGGTACTTGACCGTTCGAGTCGTTGTGCCAAGGATGCGGATGACTAGGTCGCTGTTAGAAGCGAGTACGGGTGTCTTGGCCCGGCGGGCTAGTTGAGTGGGCGACTCCGAAGGGGGCTCCAGGTTGGCGTTTTCGTGGACGAGCAAGGGCCGAATTTTGTCGATGCCCTTGCGTCGCACTACTTAGCCGTGCCGATCGCGCAACCAAGGGTTGACTTCCGTGATTAGCGTAATGCTGTTTTTACGAGTGCTTATGGCACAAGGGTTGGAGAGTAGACACAATTTGTGCAATTTGAATATCTTTATTGCATGGCGGGGAGAATACAGATCGGAGTTCTAGGTGTAGAACTTGCTTAGGAGGTTTACATTCCACGGCCGCTTGATGTCGAGTTGTCCGTCGCCTCGGACGTCGATGAGGTAGTAGGCGTCGTTGCCCAGGACTCGCCCTATGGTGAATGGTCCCTCCCATGGGGGAGAGAGCTTGTGCATGCCCTTCTTATCCTCGATCAGTCGCAGGACCAGGTCGCCTTCCTGGAAGGTGCGAGTCCGGACTCGGCGGATGTGGTAGCAGCGGAGTCCCTGTTGGTAGATGGCGGTGCGGGAGCGAGCCAGGCCGCGTGCTTCGTCGAGCTGGTCGACCCCGTCTTGGCGTGCGAGCTTGTTGTCGGCCTCCGCGTAGTTGACGACACGAGGCGAGTCGTGCTCGAGGCCAGTCGGCATGATGGCTTCTATGCCGTACACCATGAAGAAGGGAATGAACCTAGTCGATCGGTTGACGGAGGTGCAGATGCCCCAGATGACGGAGGGCAGATCCTCGACCCAACATCCCGGAGTTTACTCGAGGGGAACTTGCAGTCGCGTCTTGAGGCCGTGGAGGATGCTCTGGTTTGCGCGTTCCACTTGACCGTTGGACTCCGGGTGGGCGAATGAGGCGAGGTCAAGCCGTATGTTATGCTCCTCGCAGTACTCGGCCATGGCGCCCTTGGCGAAGTTGGTGTCGTTGTCCGTGATGATGTCGTGCGAGAATTCGTAGCGGTAGATGAGCTCGCGCAGAAATTTGGCGGCGGTCTTCCACCCACTTGGCCTGGCTTGGCCTCCACCCACTTGGTAAATTTATCGACTGCGACCAGGAGGTGGGTGTAGCTAGAGGGGTCCTTCTTGAAGGGGCCCACCATGTCCATGCCCCATACGGCGAATGGCTAGGTGATGGGGATGGTCTTGAGCGCTGAGCTAGGTACATGCGTATGCTTGGCGTACTTTTGGCACCAGACGCAGTGTTGGACGATGTCGATCGTGTCGGCGTGCGCGGTGAGCCAGTAGAAGCCGTGTTGCATGGCTTTGGCGACCAGGGACCGAGCGCCGGCGTGGTGTCCACAATCGCAGGCGTGGATGTCTTGGAGGATCTTGCAGCCTTCCGCAGGCTGCACACATCGTTGGAGCATGCCAGTCACGCTGCGCTTTTGAAGATCGCCGTTGATGATGATGCAGGATTTGCAGCGGCGCACGATCATCCGTGCCTCCGTCTCGTTTGCTGGTAGGGTCCCTCCCTCGAGGTAGGCGATGTATGGCACGGTCCAGTCGCTTGGCTCCACGATCGTGGCGACCAGAGCGGGTTCTAGTTGCAGCGAGATTGTCACATCCCAAGAATTTCCAAATCTTGTTATGTGAAAAATAAATGAATAAAATAAAAATCTGTTGAATTTCAGGGTGAGAAGAAACTTTGATTCCAAATGGAAACCTTCAAACCTATTTTTGATCAAACAAATCCTAAAGAGATTTGAAAAGATAAACATTTAATAAAGAAAATATTAAATCAGTGAAATTACTATTTTTGGATCTTTTAATAAAAATATTTGATTTTCAAAAGCAAAGGAAAAAATTATAAATAAGGATTAAGCCAAATTAAAACTTGGCCAAGCCTTTAAATAAAATATTTATATTTGATAACAAAATATTAAAGGTTTATTTAAATAAAATAATGAGGATTTATTAATATCCAAATTTATTAAAGTAAAGACTTTACCATTTTAATTAAACATCAAAACTTGTTAAAATTATTTTAAACAAGTTTCCCAAGTATTCTATATTTTCAAATAAAACCTACTGATTTGGTTTTGTTAATATTTAGATTTCAAATGGAGTTTTAATAAATCAAATCCTATTTGATTTAATACCTAAGGACTATTTTATTAAATAGATCCTAAAAAGAATAAAAATATTATTTTATTTTTGGGACTTGGATTTGTGTTGTTAAACAGAACCAAAACTCAATGCAAAGTGTGGTGGATGTTTGATTTGAATTAGTGTTTGAATTGTTTGATTGAATTTCAAAATAGAAAATCAAAATAGAAAAATATAAAGCAATCAGAAAGAAAAAAATAGAATCAGACTCGACCCAACCCAGCTAAGCCCACTTGGCCTAGCTAGCCCAACTCCTCTCCTCATGAAAGCGATTCGACCCATGAATCGACCCACTCAGCGACTGACAGACGGACCCCACCGCACACTTCCCTCCTTCACTGACGCCTAGACCCCACTTCCACCTCAGCGTCGTCTTCAACACCCAAACCCCGCCCTGCCGTTGTAGACAAGAAACACCGGCGATGAATACACATTGAAGACAGCCTTGATTCCTCCCAGTAACCGCGTCCATTTAACCGCTTGCGTCTTTCCTCTCTTTTCCCCCAGACACCGCACCACCGGAGCCATCAGGCTGCCCTAATTTCCTCTCAGACCGCCACTGCCTCCGGCGAGGTTCTCCACCGATTCCGGCCAGTAGACACCGCCCCTTGCCTCCCTGAGCACACGGCCGTGATCCCCAGCCCCTGGTGCTTCTCCCTGTGCCTTCTGTTCAACCGCGCTCACCCCAGAGCCTCGGCTTCGACAACATCCGAGCGCCACCACCGTTCACTGACACTCCGGCGAACTCCATAGCTAACCTCCGTTCGCCCCAGCACTCCTCGATGATGCTCCCATCTTCTCCAGAACAGCACGCTTCTAACCGTACCACCCGCTTTCCTTAGGGTGAACTGCAGCCTCACCTCTGTCAGCAAACAGAGCCGTCTGACGTCGTCACCGACTCCCGTGACGACATTCTCGCTCGGTCGCCCTCGCCAGACCAACACCACCTCGAGCTTCACCTCGACCTCGCGAGCATGGTGAGCACCCCCGTTTCCTCATTTTCTTCCTATAACCGCCGCTAGAACACCGTCTGGCCGTGCGCCGCCGTCAGCCACCGTCGGCGCCGCTCGAGTTTGGTCAAACCATTTTACACCGTTAGATCCCCATCTGGCGGCTTAGAAAGAATCATTAAACGAAGAGGTACGGGCTAATCTGAACCGCACCGTCTCACTTAGATCCAACGGCTGTAGTTGCGCAATCCATGCAAACCGGTATCGGCGAACCAGAAACAGAGACATGGCACCAGTTTGATTTAAAACAAATTTTGGAATCAGATTGATATGTAAATTTGTAAACCTCATAACTTTTGATCCACACGTCCAAAATTTGCAAATTTTATATCAATGGAATCAGTGGAACAAGCCCTATCCAACAATGCCATTTGTTTAGTAAAAAGATTCTGTTAAAATGTTTGTTTTTGCAGAAACTTATGTATGCTTGTTTAGGATATAAAATTTATTCCAAAATGATTTTAGGGTTGAAATCTTTACAAATTGGTTTGTTGTGAACCTACTGACCCTAGGAACCAACTTATGGATTTAAAAATGTGTTTTGTGAAGTTTAGGATTGAATAATTGAATTAGCTCATTTCTAGTCAAATAAAAATATTGATTTTGATATGGAAAAGATTTTTGAGAAAAACCTTTGGAAAATGTGTTGATTCAAACCTACTGACCCTAAACACCAAGTTTTGAGAATTAACAACTTATTTGGTGAACAACATAAAATTGTTGCTTTGCTAAAAACATTTTCCACCACATGAAATAATGATTTTATTTAAGAAATGTCTTATAGATAAAACCCTTTTGCAAATGACTTTGCCACTTTAGAAAATGACCACTTTGAACCTTACAATGTTTAGATCCTAGTAGAAACCACTTTTGCAAATAAAATTATCTTTTGCATGCTTGCATGCATAACTTTGTTTCCATTATTTTATGTGTGTTTAACTTGTTTGAATATTGGTTGGAATGCTAGTTGAATCTATGTTTGCTTGATTGATTTGTAGTGAAGTTAGAATAGTGAGAGATTAGCAAGATCAAGAAGTGAACCAACATTCCCTACCAAAAAGGCAAGTGACACTATCATCCATGTCCTACTATTTTCATTATACTTAGTGGATTTTGAAACATGCATGAAAAGGATTTCTATACTTTATGCTATGCTAAATCCTAATAGGATACCCTTATATATATTCCTTAGTGAAAAAAATGTAGTTGTAAAATGCTTAGCCATGCTATATATTTTGAGAAGAGATACATGTTGAGATTTTATGAAGTTGAGAAAAGACTTATGTTTTATATAATAAAACAAGTACTCAATGAACCACCTGGGTGGACAAGGATACTCAAGTTTTGGAAAAGGTGGCAACAAGAGGAACCATGTTTATATGGCAATCTCTTTTTGTTGTGCACTAAAAGAAAACCACCCAGGGACTTAGAGATTGAACATGTTTCTCAGACAAGGAGCCTGTACGACCACATGCTAAATGGGCACTGGCTTAGTCAATTACATTGTGGAAGACCCATGCATTGGCCTCTTCAGGTTAACTGGAAATGAGGGAACTAGGAACCCTACATTGGTGCCTGAAGACAAGCCAGCATTGTGTATGGGAGGACCCTATGGAAAGACTTCGTCACATTCTCAATCTGCCGGTACTCCATCTTGGTGAGTACTTATCCAGCGGCCACTGGTGGCAACAAGATGGGATTCTGTCATGTGGGTAAAGTGTACTACTTCTGCAGAAGATAAAATTCTAAGTACTTAGCCGTGTCCCCGGTTATGGACAATACTGAGCAACTAAGGCCTGAAGCTATGGGAAATCTCGACATTCCAATTTCTAAAAGCAAAACTTTAAAGTGACAACAAAAGACTTGAAGCACTTGGGGTATACCAAGGAGCTCAAAAAGACTTTGACAAAGACTTGAAGCACTTGGGGTGTACCAAGGAGCTCAAGAGACTTTGACAAAGACCTAAAGCACTTGGGGTGTACCAAGGAACTCAGAAAGATTTTGACAAAAGATCAAAACTGTTTTGAAAAGATAGGATAAATTATTTATTTCTGCAAATGAGCCTAAAACCCTACTTAGCCAAATATGAATGTAATGGTAGGATCCACTTATTTCTACATAGTAGTGAAACTTGCCAATACAATTCAAATGTATTGACCCTTGTGGCTGTAACTTGTTATGTTGCAGGTTTGTTTGATATTAGTGAAGTTGATTGATTAGGATTACAAGTCTACAACCAAAATGTTTGCCTGTGGCACTTTGAAGATGAAGGACCCCATGCTTATAGATATTCTGCTGCAATGTAATGTAATATCCAAATGAGCTATGTAAGATGTAATAAAATTATGTTATTCCTGGTTATAAAATTGTTTTATGACCTTTGTTTCTTGATATTACATCTTAACTGTGGATGCTAGCTATTGATCCAGGGACTAGCATTGTAAACACAGGGATCTCTACCTTATTAAAGGTTGGGATCTCTACAGAGATCCCGAGGTCTATCTCCAGCGGGGGAAAGACGGAGGGCTTGCAGATGGTATTGAGGAAGACACCGGCTGGTGGCGTTTGACGAGCCGACCAGATGCGAGAGAGGGCATCAGCCTCTTCGTTCTTGCGTCGGTCGATCCACTCGAGGGAGTAGCCAGCGAAGTGGCTCCCCAGCTGGTCCGCTTCTTGGCGGTATGCCTCCATGGTGGGGGAGACGGCGTCGCAGGTACCGGCGACTTGCGCGATGACGAGGTTGGAGTCATCGTAGCACCATAGGCAATTGACGTTCATCTCCTTGGCAGCTCGCATGCCATGAAGGAGGGCCTCGTACTCGCCCATGTTATTGGTGCAGGGGGGTGAAGTCGAGGTACAACATGTAGCGGAGCTTGTCGCCCTTGGGGGAGGTGAGTACGATTCCTTCCCTTGACCGTCTGGGTTCTTGGACCCGTCGAAGTGGAGCGACCAGTAGTGGAGGTACGGCAATTTCTCTGGCTGCTGTGCCTCCTCCCAGTCAGCGAGGAAGTACGCCAGGGTCTGCGACTTGATTGCCTTGTGCGGCTCGTACTTGATGTTGTGGACGTCGATCTCGACGGCCCACTTGGTGACTCGCCTAGTCTCCTCGCGGATGCGGATGATGTCCTACAACAGCACGGAGGAGACGACCGTGATTGGGTGCTCCTGGAAGTAGTGCGGTAGCCGTCGCTGGGCTCGGAAGATCGCATACACCCGTTTTTGGTATTTCGGGTAGCGTTGTCGCAACTCGGTGAGGACCTTGCTAATGTAGTAGATGGGGCGCTGCACGGGGCACTCCTTGCCCTCTTCTGGCCGTTCGACGACCATGACGATGCTGATGACTCGCTCAAATGTCGTGAAGTAGACGAGCATTGGCTCCTTGTCGACGGGGCCGGCGAGTAGCGGGGCCGCGAGTTGCACTTCTTTGAGTGCGTGGAGTGCGTCATCTACCTCCTTGTCCCACTGGAACGTGGGGTTCTTGCGCATTAGGCGGTAGAGAGGCATTGCTTTCTTGCCTAGCCGGGGGATGAAGTGGCTGAGAGCCGCGACTCGCCCGCCAGCTTCTGGACGTCGCGGAGGCACTCGGGTTTGCCGAGCTGGGCGATCGTATTGATCTTGGTGGGGTTCGCCTTGATGCCTCGCTTGGAGACTACGTAACCTAGTAGCTGTCCAGTGCGTACACTAAAGGTGCACTTCCCTGGGTTGAGTTTGATCTTGTGCCTCCGCAGATTCGTGAAGGTTTGGGTAGGTCGGCGAGTAGATCGCTCTGGTGATTGGACTTGACCACCGCGTCATTGATGTAGACGTGTATGTTGCGGCCAATTTGGCTCGCATGGCACTCCTGCATGCACCGCTGATAGGTCACTCCAGCATTCTTGAGGCAGAACGTCATGGCGGTGTAGCAGAAGGCACCGAATGGCGTGATGAAAGACGTCTTCTCCTCGTCCTCGACCGCCATTTTGATCTGGTTGTAACCAGAGTAGGCGTCGAAGAAGCACAGCGACTCCAAGCTTGCGGTCTAGTCGATGATCTGATCGATGTGCAGAAGGACGAACTGCTCCTTTGGACAGGCGCTGTTGAGGTTTGTGTAGTCGATACACATTCTCCAGGTCTCGTTCTTCTTTTCGACCAGGAATGGGTTTGCCAGCCACTTGGAGTATTTGATGGGCAGGATGAAGCCTGCAGTGAGTAGACGCTGCACCTCCTCGGTGATTGCTCAGCGGCGCTCTTCATTAAAGGGCCGAAATGACTGCTTGACAGGTCGCGCTTTGGGGTTGGCGTTGAGTTTGTGCTCAGCGAGTTCCCTCAGGACACCTGGCATGTCGGATAGCTTCCATGCGAAGATGTCGTGATTCTCATGTAGGAACTCGATGAGAGATCTTTCTATGCGGGGCTCATGCATGTCCCGATTGTGACCGTCTGGCTGGAGTCGCCTAATACCAGCTCGACGGTGCGGGTTTGCGTGGTGGCCTCGAACGCGGTCGAGCCGCCATTCTCCGTGTTGGGATTCTTGAGTATGGCGGGGTCGTCTTTGTTGACCCCGCTCGCGTATTTGGCGAGGTCCTCTATGTGGTTGGCCTCCACGGCAATGACGGCATCCGCGAGCTCGGCGCCTTTCTCCTCGCACTCGATGGCCATGTCGTGGTCACCGTGGACGGTGATGATGCCACATGGCCTTGGGAGCTTCATCTTGTTGTACGCGTAGTGTGGCACCACCATGAACTTGGCAAATGCTTGTCGCCTCAAGACGCAATGGTAGGGGATGTTGAAGTTGACCAGCTCAAAGACGATCCGCTCGGTGCGGAATTTCGCTGGTGTGCCAAAGGTGACTGGAGGCGTCACCTTGCCAATCGGGTACGCCTTCCAACAAGGGACGATGCTGTGGAAGGTGGTGAGGGTTGCCTCAGTCATCGACTGCGGTAGCTGCAACCGCCTGAACGTGTCCAGGTAGAGTATGTTGATGGAGCTCCTGCCGTCCGTCAATGTCTTGGGGAGCCAGTAGTCACCCACTTTGGGCTTGACCACCAGGGCGACTCACCCCGGATGTTTGATGCATGGCGAGTGGTCCTCGCAGCTCCACGTGATGGAGCTGCTCGGACCAGTTGAGGAAGCGGGGAACGTGGTCCTGGGACACCGCATTGACGGCGACGGCGCGGGAGAGGACCTTCTTCTCGCACTTGGTGCCGAGCCCGGTGAAGGTGTGGAGTGATCCAACGTCGTTGCCTAATGCCCCGCCGTTTGGCGGGTTGTTGTTGGGGTCCTCCCTTGCGCGCCATGCCTTCTCGATCTCCTTCAGGGAGTGGCAGTCGGCGGTCCTGTGCTTGGCGGGCTTCTCCTCCCTGATTTGGAACACACAGGGTTGGTTGAGGAGGGCTACGGGGTCGAATTTCGGCCTCGCTCGGTAGTTTCCGCTGTCACGGTATTGGCCTCCGTCGTAGCGGAAGCTCTTAGGGTCGTGTGGCATGTAGCCCGCATTGGCGACGAAGTGGACTCTCCCGTCACCGCAACGCTTGCCAGTGAGGCGAGTGTTGTTGTAGCACAGCTCGTTCTACCTACCGTGGTTGTGGCCACTTTGGCGGCGATTTCCACCCCACTCGTCGTTAGTTTCTTGGTTCGGGTCCTCCTCCGCACGTACCGCTTGGCGATCTCTAGGACGTCTGGGATGTTGTCAAGTGTCTTGTACACCCGCTTGAGCTTGGCGACCAGGGGTTCGTAGCGGCATGAGGTCTTGAAGCAGTGGATCACCATCTCTGGGTGAATGCCAGCCGCATTGAACCATAGGTCTTGCCACCGTTGGACCCAGTTGCGGGTCGACTCGCGGGGTCCCTGGACGCATCTCTCCAGGTCCTCGATGGTGGTGGCGCGGGTGTAGGATCTCTCAAAGTGCCTGACAAAGGCGTCGCGCATGTCCTCCCAGGAGTAGATGCTGTCCGCGGGGAGGGTGTTAATCCATTGCCGAGTCGCTCCCTCCATCATTAGGGGGAGGTAGCGAGCGGCGAGGAGGTCGATGTGGCCGGCGATTCGCATCGCTATGAGGTATGTGTCTAGCCACATGGTCGGATCATACGAGGGATCATACTTTTAAATCTCCTTTGGCGCTTAGAAGTTCGCCGGATATTTCTCGCCTCGGATCATCGGTCCGAAGAAATGGGGACCGACTCGGCTAAGCGAGCCTTGGCTCGCTCTCGTGGCGGTTGGTGAGGGTATGCCTCAGGTCGTTTGGCTGGCGTGCGCGCCAGCTCTAGTTTTTGATGATGTGGGTCCGTGCGTCGACTGACTGCCTGTTGGAGGCGACCATGTTGTTCAACGGTCGCGGGTCGTTGGTGGAGAGAACCGCATGCGCGGCCCTTGGCTGGAGCTGCAGGGGCTCGGGTGGCGGGCAGTTCAGGGTATTCACTATCGATGGGTGGCCGCTCGAGGCCGCCCTTCTTACAGAGGAGCGGGAGTGCATGCGCCCCCGCGAGTCAGCTCCCGCGACTTGCTGCTCGACGGCCTTGGCGAGTAGGGCCTTGGCGTACTCAATTTGTAGCGCACCCTCCCGTGTGATGTTGATGTTGGCGACTGCTACTCGTCCCGCAATGACATTATCCATCGGGGTGGAGTATAGTGGGAGCCGTTCGTGTCCCGATCTTGCGGAGAGATAAGGACTCTCGGCTGGTTGGGAGGGGCGCACAGCCTGGTGGCGGTGGGGGAGCTCGACTCATTGGTGTGCCTAGTGGTGGCCGGGCACTGAAGCCTGGTGGTGCGTTCTCGCAGATCGCGCGATCGGCCATGCGAGCCGGGCCATTGTCATCGTCGAAGTTCAGGGTGCGGCCCTGAACTGTGGGGTTCAGGCGCGTCCTGATGCGGCGCTGGTGGTAGAGCGATAGCTCCTGCACTGTGGACTGCTCAAGGCGGAATTTTTCGCCCTCGGCTTGTTCCTTGCGTATTTCCTCCTCCAGGTGCAGGCACACCTCCTCGACCTCCCTCGCCGTCACGGTTGGCGTGATCAGCATGGAGAAGGGGTCCGGCAGGGCGCTCATGCCGCTCGCCATGTAGGTCGCGATGAAGCGACCAGATCTGGCAAGAAGGTCGCCGGAGTTCTCCGATCCGGAGTTGGAGTCAAAGATCCCGAGGATAGATGGATCCTCGAAATCCCCCACGTTGGAGATTTGGGTGATGGATCCCGCTGGCGACGCAGCGACAATGGACCCGGCGACCGTGGCCGGGGTCTCCAAGTCGGCGTCGTTGTTGAGGGCCACGTCGTCCGCGGCCGCGTTGGTCTCGGCCACGTTGCTGGTGGCCGAGTTGTACTCGGAGGCGAGGCGGTGGATGGTGCGGACCTGGCTCTTAGAGAGCCGATCGCTCGGCGGTGACTCGCCGAGTCCTCCGAGATGATGATGTCGGTGAAGCCGATGAAGAGGCTGATCGTGCCGACCGGTATGATGACGCTATGGGTGACCGGGCGTGACGTTGGGACATAGCTGCTGGGCAAGATATGGAGGATCTCGCCAATGGCGATCATGCAAGCGGTGGCGATCGTCCGGTTGATGGGCAAATAGGGTCTCGCCACAAAACACGGGCCTGACCGGCCAGGCCCCACAGTGGGCGCCACTGTCGTGGGAATGGCCACGGCAGATGCTGCGATTGGCAGAGAGTAGTAGAACAAGGGGCAAGGGCGGCCAGCCATCTGTGGTGCAAGATGTTGGCGAAGACACAGGGGTTTACCCAGGTTCGGCCCCCGCAGGGTAAAGACCTACTCCTGCTAGATTGTATTGATGAGAGATTACAAAGGGCGAGCTCGGCGGCTAGGCGGCGAGTCTATGGGGTGTATGATGGAACATAAGTGCTATGCGTGCCCTAGGCAGAATTATATAGAGTCACCTCGCTAGGGTTTATAGATCTACAACCGAGTTAGATAAGGACTCGAAGGGTTTTGACCTAATCCGACTGGGCCTAGCTTCGCTTCTAGGCCTTTAGCATACAGTCGCCTGGCTTCCTCTTGGGTCGTGGTCCAGTCGCCGTCCTGCAAACCCACTCGACGGGAGTATGATCTAGTAGGGAACATCCTGCTGGGTATACCCGACTCAGCATATCCCCATCAAAAGAGCTTCTACCCAGCTGGCTACCCTAGCCGGCCCGAACCTCAGGGACTACACCCAGTGGGTGCGCTCCCGCACACCCATCAAAAAAAATATCAAGGTGGCAAAGAGCTTCGACCCGACTGGCTACCCCAGCCGGCCCGAACCTCGGGGACTACACCCAGTGGGCGCGCTCCCGTGCACCCATCAGAGAACAACAAGGTAGAAAAGAGCTTCGACCCGGCTGGCTACCCCAGCCGGCCCGAACCTCGGGGACTACACCTAGTGGGCATGCTCCCGCACACCCATCAGAAAAACAACAAGGTGGCAAAGAGCTTCGACCCGGCTAGCTACCCCAGCAAGGGCCACCTCGACATGCGCTAGACCAACACTCGTGGCTGACAACGGCACTGACCTCATCCACTAGACATTTCGGCTCCAGCTTCGCTAGACGGTCGCTGCCTTCGCTGTTTAGACTAAGTGGGTGACCATCGATTCCGCAGCCGGTTGAACCCAGCCGGAAAGCAAAAGGAAAAGCTGCGACTGGACTTTATCGACAAACTACATCGAGAAACAAAGGAGCTTGCAAGACCTTTCCCACCGGCCAAGTCCTTACGCGCTCGGGGACTAGTGTCGGGGGGATAACCCCCGGGTGGGGAAAGCCAGGCCTAAGTAGACCAACTCTAGAAGATACAGGCCGCATGGCCATCAAGCAGGACAACTCTAGCCGGTTGGCCAATCCCACCTAGCTCGGCTTAAAGCTTTCCCAGCTGCCCCGTCTAGCCGGGTTGCTAGAAGAACCGGCCGGGTGGCCACTTCCACCCGACTGCCCTAGGATTCGATGGAGAGTGCAGAGGAGGAGATGCTCCTTACGGGGTATGATTTTGGCGCCTCTCTTCATCAGACAGGCTGGCGCGCCGCCCTGACCGGCGCTACTAGACGAAGATAAAGTAAAGCGGTCATATGACCGCCAAAGGAGTCTCGGGTGACCGTTAAAGCGAGTATGACGCTACAAAGGAATCCCAGGTGACCGCTAAAGAAGTGGGTGATGCTAAAGAAGGGCTAACTGGGTCCTGGCCCACCGGCTGGGACCCTACTGTCGGACCTACCCTATAAACCCATATCCAAATAGTAAACCCTAGAATCCAGATTATAATCTACCTCCCCCAACCAGTATATAAGGGCGGGTAGAGCTAGGGTTCTAGGTACGTAACATCCATAATAGCGAGAGCTCGCTTCTAGTTCTTCTTCTTCCTCTATCCATCAATAGTAGCTAAGGAAACAACTCTAGGCGCACTTGTACTAGGCATTCACCCCCATATAGTAGATCTTGCAGGAGTAGGGGTGTTACCTCGCCAAGAGGGTCCGAACCTAAGTACGTCGCTGTGTTTGCAGTTCATCGTGCCAAACCTGTTGCATGAGCCACCGATTGCATCTAAGTGTCCGTACTTAGCCATCCCCAATGGCATTGCCATGTTCCACACCACGATAGCGTGCGAACTTAGCTAGGAAGCTTGAAAATCAGAGAAACCGTGGTCCACTTCGTGTGATAATTGGGGCGATTGCATTTTATTTTAAATATGGTAGGTCCCGTAGGAGCGAGGTGCTTCAGTTAACACACGGTTGATGCAAGTACGAGTTGCATTGAGGACCTATTGAAAAATACAAATTCCATCCAAGTCCATGCAGTTAGCACAAGATCCCTGAAACTATGCACTGAAGTGTGTTTTGAGGTTTGTGCATACTAGCGTTCATTGTGATAAATACTACCAATAGAGTCTTCTAGATGCTAAGAACAGAAAAGAAGATCCAATAGTTAGCAATGTTTGGATTACACTATATAGTTTTTTTGACGATAAAGATAAGATAAGTAATACTGCGCATGGCCGGTCTTATTGAATAACCTTTCCCTCCCGATGTTTGGGAAGCAAGTGAAAATTTCGAAACCTAAAAACTTTTAATCTTTTTGCCACCAAGGACCAAAGTGTTTTACTTACTATGTATTACTCCTAGGGTGTCAAGTGGGATCTCACCAAAATCCCACTTCTAATTCATTTGTAAAAATCTAGTTCAAAATTTGCGTAAACTTTTACACAAGATTTTGGCAAATGAACTAGAAGACTCTATTGGTACCAGAGAAACACTTGACATCCTACCTACTCCACAAAAATGCAGCTGCCGAACACACCAGAGAAACAGAGCCGCACCCTCTAAAAAATAAGAAAAAAGAGCTGCCTTACCAAGGAACACGTGCGCAGCGCCACGCTGTGGAGGAGGGACAGATCCGTCGGTCCGGTGCGCGAGGTGAGAGGAGATGAGAGGCAGCGAAGGAGAGAGAAAACACACTTTTTTTGCGTTAGGTCCTGAAATTTACTATTACTAGTAGTATTGTACTAGAGTGAGTACACTGTAAAGGCGGCAGAAGTACCTCGTGTCAGGAACCCATCATAAATGCTCTGACCTCGAACCGCCTTCAACTCCTCTTCTCTCTTTGCTGCTACCCTCTTCCCCAGCCTAAGTTTTATTCTCTCTACTTGTACAACGCGTGGACAGAGATGAGCATATGTCCAACTACGAGTAGAAAGCTCCACCGTAATGAGATGATCCGTGGGACCCACTACACCGAAGAGTCTAGCTTCTGCTTAGGAGTTTTACACTGCCAAGTGGGCCTATTATTTTCTTTTTTCCTTAGGGCATCAGAAACATGTAAAAAAGGATAAAAGTACACATTAAGTCACATAGTAGTACATTGGAGAGAAAATAAAGTTATACCTCAAGCTTGTGGGTTGCCCATTGAGAATAGAAAAATCATTTCCCCTCTATCCTATCTATTGCATAGAGAAATATGACCAAGATATGTGGGTCCTACCTTGTGGCAAATGTTGACCTTATCCGCAATTTGGCAAAAATTAATTTGAATAGGAGAGGTGGTGTAATTTAAGTGGGTTAATGTAACTATGGACCTTGAAAACTCAAAGAACATAAGAATCGCAATAAAATATGCATGGTCCGATATGTTTGAAAATATACATCCATCTACCTTCGAAAAAGACAATTAATTCAAGAGAAATCTATCACGCTTACTCGTAGCTCAAGTTTGACCTAATTTCGTTAAGTTGTCAAGATGCAAAATCTTAGCAAGAAGTCGAGCCTGTTGTATAAACCCTTGATGGTGTGCTTTGTGATACGTATATTAAATGCCCCCCCCCCCCCATGATTACCTCCAAAAAATATTCGTAAAACTTTCAGTGCAATCTACACTTTACTTGCAGTTGAAGTTTGACCTAATTTCGATAAATCGACATAAATTCATTCAAGTGGAAAAAGTTAGCTAGGACAAAGTTTGAAAACTCATAAAACATGGGAATCGTAAGTACAACATGCCGGTCCACTATATATGTCTGAAAGCTTGGCTTTTGGCATTCCGATCATATATATATTCTCTGGAATTTCTTTTCAGAAAGGAACAATCTGGTCATCACTTTGAAAATTTAAAATGTTATTTCTTGATAGTTGGAAATTCACAATAATGGTGTTGTTTACTTTGATAAGATGCACCACCTACGAAATTCCATTCAATTCGAAAGAAATCGATCGTGCTTACTTGTAGCTCAAATTTGACCTAATTTCATAAAATAGATATTGTTCTTTCCTGATAGTTAGAAACTCACACCGACAACATTTCTTACAAAAAGAAGATGCACCCATCTACCTTCGGAAAATATAATTAGTTCAACAACAATCTATCACGCTTACTAGTAGCTCAAGTTTGACCTAATTTTGTTAAGTTGTCAAGATGCAAATCTCGTCAAAAAGTTAAACCCGTTGTCAAAATTCTCGGTGGTGGTTTGTGATACGTATATTAAATGACTCCACCCCATGGTTACCTCCAAAAAATATTCGTAAAACTTGCAACGCAATCTACAGTTTACTTGAAGTTGAAGTTTAACCTAATTTCGATAAATCGACATAAAGTCATTCAAGTGGACAGTTAGCTTGGACAAAGTTTTAAAACTCATAAAACATGGAAATCGTAGGTACAACATGCCAGTCCACTATATATGTCTAAAAGATTGGCGTGTGGCATTCCGATCATATATATATTCTCTAGACTTTCTTTTCGGAAAGGAATAATATGTTCATCACTTTGAAAATTTAGAATGTAATATCCTGATATTTGGAAACTCACAACAATAGTGTTGTTTACTAAAAGAAGATGCACCACCCATGAAATGACATTCAATTCGAGAGCAATCAATCCCGCTTACTTGTATCTAAAATTTGACCTAATTTTAGAAAATAGATAATGTTGTTTCCTGATAGTTGGAAACTCACACCGACGGCATTGCTTACTAAAATAAGATGCACCCATCTACCTTCGAAAAATACAATTAGTTCAATATCAATCTATCGTGCTTACTAGTAGCTCAAGTTTGACCTAATTTCGTAAAGTTGCCAAGATGCAAAATCTCAACAAGAAGTTGAACCTGTGTCAAAATTCTCGGTGGTGGTTTGTGATACGTATGTTAAATGACTCCCCCATGGTTACCTCCAAAAAATATTCGTAAAACTTTCAACGCAATCTATAGTTTACTTGCAGTCTAAGTTTGACCTAATTTCGATAAATCAATATAAAGCCATTCAAGTGCATAGTGTTAGCTAGGACGAAGTTTTAAAACTCATAAAACATGGGAATCGTACAACATGCCGGTCCACTATATTGTTGGAGATATGCCCTAGAGGCAATAATAAATATAGTTATTATTATATCTTTGTGTTTATGATAAGTGTTTACATTCATGCTATAATAGTATGAACAAGGAAACATTAATACTTGTGTGATTTGTAAACTAAAATAGAGTCCCTAGTAAAGCCTCTTTATAATACTAGCTTGTTGGTTAATAAATGATTGTGGTTTCCCAATCATGAACATTGAGATGTTATTAACAACAAGATCATATCGTTAGGAGAATGATATGGTGGACATACTCCTATAGATAAGCGTAGCATAAAGATCAAGTCATTTTAATAGTTCAATTGCTATATGCTTTCTGATACATAGTAACCTAATTCCTTTGACCATGAGATCATGCATATCACCTTCACCGGAAGGATGCTTTTATGACATCAAAAACCACACCGTAACTGGGTGGCTATAAAGGTGGCATTGAGTGTTCGGAAAGTATTGGTTGACACACATGGATCAAGAGTGGGATTTGTCCATCCATATGACGGATAGATATACTATGGGCCCTCTCGGTGGAATGTCATCCAATTAGCTTGCAAGCATGTGACTGGCTCACAAGGGATCACATATCACGAGAATGAGAAAAGAGTACTTATCAGTAATGAGGTTGAACTAGGTATGCAGAGATACCGACGATCATAACCTCGGATAAGTAAACTATCGTGAGACAAACGGAAATTGGTATCGTATGTAAGTGGTTCATTCGATCGCAAAGTAATCGTAGAAATATGTGGGAGCCATATGAATTTCCAGATTCCTCTATTGGTTATTGTTCGGAGAAGTGTGTCGATCATGTCCGCATAATTCATGAACCGTAGGGAGACACACTTAAGGATTCGACGTTGTTTGAGTAGTTATGGAATGATGAGTAAGAGACCGAATGTTGTTCGGAGTCTCGGATGGGATCCGGGATATCACGAGGAGATCCAGAATGGTCCGGAGAATACGATTCATATAAGGAAAGTCCTGTTTCGGGGTTGGAGAATGGTTCCGGTGTTTTCATCGGGAATTTTCTAGAAGGTTCCGGAATGTCTGGCACTCCGGAGGGGAAGGGTACATGAATGTGTCATACCAAGTTGGAATGATTGCATCATGTACTAGGTGTCATCGCTGAAAAAAATAAAGGGTTTAATCAAATCATAGTTTGAAAAGTCAAACGCCAATTTGAAAAGTCAAACGACTATTTTGGGAAGTGGAGGGGAAGGTGGAAACCGAGTTGGGGAGGAGTTCCTCCCCTCCATCGCCGGCCCCTTGGGAAACCGAGTTGGGGAGGGACTCCCCTCCCCTGGCGCGGCCCCTCCACCTATATAAGGAGGGGCAGGGCTGCCCCTCCTAGCACCCAACACCTCCACCCGCAAACCCTAGCCCTAAGCCGCCGGCCCTCCTGCAGCCGCCGCCGCCCTAGGGCAAGCCACCGCCGCCTAGCTAACCCTAGCCGCCGGCCAAGCCTCCTCCTTGGTGTGTCTAAACCCTAGATCATCAAGGGCTCTCTCATAGTCCACCATACTCGCTCCGGCTTAAGGCGAAGCCCTGCGAGATCTCCCCTCTACTTCCGGTACCACGCCGTTGTGCTGCCGGAATCGCGAGGAGAGTGCTACAACCTCCGCTGCCTCTTTGGAACAAGGAGAGGAAGGTCTTCGTCGAGTACCAAAGCGTGTGACCCATTGGGAGGCGCTACGAACCTTGGCCGGAAGGATCGTCTACGCGATCTTGAGATCGGGAAGAGTACGACTACATCACCCACGAGAATCCGCTCTAGTTAAACACTTTGGAATCTTCGAGGGTGAGTTATTCCATCGACTCGTTGCTACAATCTAGTAGATAGATCTTGGCTTGTTTGTTTGTATGCGATAGAAATTTTTTGTTTTCCATTCTACGAAACCCTACAGTGGTATCAGAGCCGTGTCTATATGTAGATCTGTTGCACGAGTAGAACACAATGTTCATTATGGGCGTTGATGCTTTTATTGTCGATTGCTTCTTGTGTACTTTTCATCTTGCGGGATATTGGGATGAAGCGGCCCGGGCTAACCTTGCATGACATCGTTCATGAGACTTGCTCCACGCTTGACATGCAACTTGTATTGCATAAGTGGCTTTGCGGGTGCCTGTTTCTCCCAGCATAGTTAAGATTAAATTTACAACGGGTGATTAACAATGCTAGTATCAATGTTGTGGTTCTTGTTCGTAAGTTAGAACGACACTTATTGAAAACCCCAAACCACGTAAAACATGCAAAGAAAGTAGAGGCGTCTAACTTTGTTTTGCAGGGGGTGTGTAGTGATGTGATATGGCCATGATTGTGATTATATTTGATGTATGCAATGTTCCTTATTGTAAGTTGGCAACCGGCAAGAGCCATATGGTTGTCTTTAAATTTTGTTAAGACCCGCGTGTCTATTCAAAGTAGTTGTAATAGTTGAAGCCGGTGGACGACAACCATGGAGCAACGTCATTGACCTTGATGCAATGCCGGTGATGATGGAGATCATGTTCGTGCTTGAAGATGGAGATCGAAAGAACAAAGAAGAAAGGCCATATCATATCACATATTATGAATTGCATGTGATGTTAATCCTTTATGCATCTTGTATTGCTTAATTAACAACGGTAGCATTATAAGATGATCCCCCATGCACATGAATTTCAAGTCATAAAGTGTTCACCCTTAGTTAGCACCGTTGCTAAAGCTTGTTGTTTCGAAGCACCACGTGATGATCGGGTGTGTTAGATTCCGCAAGTGTATACAACGTGAGCAAGCCAGATTTGCTCATGCGGAAGCTAAGGCTTGATCTTGACGAGCCTAGCATGTACAGACATGGTCTCGGAACACGGGTCACCGAAAGGTAAAGCATGAATCATATAGTAGATATGATGAACATGTCGATTGTTCGCCATTGAAACTATATCAACTCTCGTGATGATCGGTGTTGATGTGGTGGATTTGGTTCGTGTGATCACTAAAACAATGTGAGGGATATTGTTTTGAGTGGGAGTTCACCTAGATTAATTTAACTATTAATTAGAACTCAATTTGTCATAAACTTAGTCTAAACTATTGCAAATATGTTGTAGATAAATGGCGGCCCCTACCATCAATTTTAATGCGTTCCTAGAGAAAGAAAAGTTGAAAAACAATGGAAGCAACTTCGCGGATTGGTTCCGCAATTTGAGGATTGTCCTCACAGCTGGTAATTTGACCTATGTGCTGGATGCACCGCTGGGTGACCCACCGGCAGCTACTGCTACCGATGAAGAATGTTTACCTTGCTCGGAAGACTCAGTACTCCACAGTTCAGTGTGCTATCTTGTATGGTTTAGAATCGGAGCTTCAGAAAAGGTTTGAGAATTCAGACCCACATGATATTGTCCGTGATCTCAAATTGATCTTTGAGACTCACGCGGCAATTGAGAGCTATGAGGCTTCTGAAAAGTTATTTAACTGCAAGATGGAAGAGGGCAGCTCCGTCAGTGAGCATGTGCTTAAGATGTCTGGGCACACAAACAAACTTCAAATCTTGGGTATAGTGATTCCTAATGCTTTGGGGATTTATCGTGTCCTCCAATCACTACCACCAAGTTACAAGAACTTTGTGATGAACTACAATATGCAAAACATGAACAAGCAGTTGCCAGAACTCTTTGCCATGTTGAAATCTGCAGAAGTGGAGATCAAGAAAGACCACCAATTGTTGATGGTCAATAAGACCACCAAATTCAAGAAAGGCAAGTCTAAGCAAAAGGGACACTTCAAGAAGGGTGGTAATAAAGTTACCGCGCCGACGAAGAAGACCAAGGCTAGACCTAAGCACGATCTTGAGTGCTTTTCTTGCAAGGGAGAAGGTCCTTTGGGCGGAATTGCCCAAAGTACTTGGCAGATTTGAAGAACGGCAACATCAAGAAGAAAGGTATATCCGATATACATGTTATTGATGTGTATCTCACTAGTACTCGTAGTAGTGCACAGGTATTTGATCTTGGTTGGTTGCTCATATTTGTAACTCGAAGCAGTCTTTGCGAATAAACGGAAGCTAGCGAAGAACGAGGTGACGATGCGCTTGGGAAACAGATCAAAGGTTGATGTGATCGCGGTCGGCACGCTACCCCTTCATCTACCATCGGGATTAGTTTTATACTTAAATAATTGTTATTTGGTGCCTGCGTTAAGCATGAACATTGTATCGGGATCTTGTTTATTGCGAGACGGTTACTTGTTTAAGTCCGAGAATAATGGTTGTGATCCGCATTTGACCTATGTTTAAGTCCGGACAAGCTTGAACCCAAAGCGAAAAAATGCGTCTTCATAGGATACCCGAAGGAAACTATTGGGTATACCTTCTATCATAGATCCAAGGGCAAAATCTTTGTTGCCAAGAATGGATCCTTTCTAGAGAAGGAGTTTCTCTCGAAAGAAGTGACTGGAAGGAAAGTAGAACTCGACGAGGTTGTTGAACCTTATCTCGAACTTGCGAGTAGCGCATCACCGGAAGTAGTTCATGTGGCGCCTACACCAATAAGAGAGGAAGCTAATGATGTTGATCATGAAACTTCGGTTGAAGTTACTACGAAACCTTTCAGGTCAACGAGAACTCGTACCACTCCTGATTGGTATGATCCCGTTATGAGTGTCATGTTGGTGGATAAAACCGATGACCCTGCGACATATGAGGAAGCGATGATGAGCCCATATTCCAATAAATGGCAAGAAGCCTTGAAATCCGAGATTGGATCCATGTACGAAAACCAAGTATGGACTTTGGTGGACTTACCGGATGACCGGAAGGCTGTCAAGAACAAATGGATTTTCAAGAAGAAAACAGATGCTGATGGTAATGTTACTGTCTATAAAGCTCGACTTGTCGCAAAAGTGTTTTGACAAATTCAAGGTGTTGACTACGATGAGACTTTCTCACCATTAGCGAAGCTAAAGTCTGTGAGGATTATGTTAGCAATCGCTGCATATTATGATTATGAGATATGGTAGATGGATGTCAAAACGGCGTTCCTCAATGGAGACACTGATGAAGAGTTGTATATGATGCAACCCAAAGGTTTTGTCGATCCTAAAGATGCTAACAAGGTATGCAAACTTCAAAGGTCCATATATGGATTGAAGAAAGCATCCCGAAGTTGGAATCAACGTTTTGATAAGGTAATCAAAAGTTTTGGTTTTATACAAACTTATGGAGAAGCTTGTATTTACAAGAAAGTGAGTGGGAGCTCTAGAGCATTCTTAATACTATATGTGGATGACATATTGTTGATTGGGAATGATGTAGACCTTCTAAATAGTGTCAAGGATTATTTGAATAATAGTTTTTCAATGAAAGATCTTGGCGAAGCATCTTATATATTAGGCATAAAGATTTATAGAGATAGATCAAGGCGCCTAATATCATTGTCACAGAGTACATATTTGGACAAAGTTCTAAAGATGTTTGGAATGGAAGATAGCAAGAAAGGGTTCTTGCCCATGTTGCCCAATACGACCTTGAGTAAAACTCAAGTCACCTGTGACGTAAGATAGAGAAAGGATGAGTAAGACTCCCTATGCTTCAGCCATAGGATCTCTTATGTATGCCATGCTATGTACTAGACCCGACATTGCATATGTTGTTAGTTTGACTAGTAGATATCAAAGTGATCCAGGAGTGGATCATTGGACATCGGTCAAAAACATCCTTAAGTACTTGAGAAGAACTAAGGATATGGTTCTTTCTTATGGAGGTGATGAACAACTCGTTGTTAATGGTTACACCGATGCTAGTTGGAACACCGATCCGGATGATTCTAAATCTCAATCCGGATACGTATTTACTTTGAATGGTGCAGCAGTTAGCTGGAGGAGTGCAAAGCAAAGCGTTGGACGAGATCTTCAACTGAATCGGAATACATAGCTGCTTCGGAGGCTTCACAAGAGGCGATATGGATGAAGGAGTTCATTACAGAGCTCGGTGTGGTTCCAAGTGCGCTGGACCCAATGTCTATCTATTGTGATAACACGGGCGCCATAGCCAATGCGCAATAAGCAAGGTCACAGAACAAGCTGAAGCACATCAAGATACGTTTTCACGCTATTCGAGAGCATGTCCAAGATGGTGACATAAAGATTTGCAAAGTACACATAGATCTGAATGTGGCGGATCCGTTGACTAAACCTCTCTCGAGGGCAAAACTTGACCAACACCAAACCGCCATGGGTATTCGGTATATTCCCATGTAATCTAGATTAGTTGACACTAGTGCAAGTGGGAGAATTTTGGAGATATGCCCTAGAGGCAATAATAAAAGTGGTTATTATTATATCTTTGTGTTTATGATAAATGTTTACATTCATGCTATAATAGTATTAACCGGAAACATTAATACTTGTGTGATTTGTAAACTGAATTAGAGTCCCTGGTAAAGCCTCTTTATAATTCTAGCTTGTTGATTGATAGATGATCGTGGTTTCTCGATCATGAAAATTGAGATGTTATTAATAACAAGATCATATAATTAGGAGAATGGTATGATGGACATACTCCTATAGATAAGCGTAGCATTAAGATCAAGTCATTTCAATAGTTCGTTTGCTATAAGCTTTCTGATACATAGTAACCTAATTCCTTCGACCATGATATCATGTTAATCACCATCACCAGAAGGATGCTTTGATGACATCAAACACCAGACCGTAACTGGGTGGCTATAAAGGTGGCATTGAGTGTTCGGAAAGTATGGGTTGAGGCACATGGATCAAGAGTGGGATTTGTCCATCCATATGACGGATAGATATACTCTGGTCCCTCTCGGTGGAATGTCATCCAATTAGCTTGCAAGCATGTGACTGGCTCACAAGGAATCACATATCACGGGAATGAGAAAAGAGTACTTATCGGTAACGAGGTTGAACTAGGTATGCAGAGATACTGACGATCAAAACCTCGGATAAGTAAACTATCGTGAGACAAAGGGAAATTGGTATCGTATGTAAGTGGTTCATTCGATCGCAAAGTAATCGTAGAAATATATGAGAGCCATATGAATTTCCAGATTCCTCTATTGGTTATTGATAGGAGAAGTGTCTCGATCATGTTCGCATAATTCACGAACCGTAGGGAGACACACTTAAGGATTCGATGTTGTTTAGTAGATATGGAATGTTAATAGGGATACCGAATGTTGTTCGGAGTCTCAGATGGGATCCGGGATATCACGAGGAGATCCGGAATGGTCCGAAGAATACGATTCATATAAGGAAAGTCCGATTCCAGAGTTCGGGAAAGTTTCCGATGTTTTCATCGGAGAGGTTCTAGAAGGGTCTAGAAGGTTCACCGGTCCGGAAGGGGAATGGTCCATGAATGTGTCATGGATATGTGGAATGATTGGATCATATCCTAGGTCACTTGGTGTTGACATTTGCAAGAGATAAATAAAGCTCTAAATTAAAAGTCAAACTGGAGGTTTGCAAAATCAAGCTGGAACAATGGTTTCCTAGTGGGAGAAGAAACAAGTCCTTCTCTCAATCGAACTTGGGTTTGGGTTTGGATTAAAACCCACCCCTCCCAAGGCTGCCCCTCCCTCTCATAAATAGAGGGGGATGGCTGCCCCAACACCACAAGAGCCAAGCCCTCCCACACCCGGTGGCCTTGCTGGCAGCCGCCACATGCCACCGACACCTCCTCCACCTCCCGGTCATCTAAACCCTAGATCTCCGGGAAACCCTAATCCACCATAACTCGCATCCGTCTTAGGCGAAGCCCTGCGGGATCTTTCCTCTACTTCCAACACCACGCCGTCGTGCTGCCGGAATCACGAGGGGAGAACTACAACCTCCGCTGCCTGCTGGAACAAGGGAGAGGAAGGTCTTCATCGAGTACCGAACGTGTGACCGACTGCGGAAGCGCTGCCGGAACGCAGCGCCAGAAGGATCGTCTATGCGATCTTGAGATCGGCAAGTGTACGACTACATCACCCACGAGAATCTGCTCTCGTTAACCGCTTTGGAATCTTCGAGGGTGAGTGCTTCTATCGAATCGTTGCTACAATCTAGTAGATAGATCTTGGCTTGTTTGTGTGCATGTGGTAGAATTTTTTTGTTTTCCATGCTACGCCCCCCTACACTTTTCCCCTGCCTACCACTACTAAGAAAATAGCTATAGGTAATCCACACATCCGTGGCGCACGTGCTAGTGGTGTCCCACGGATAAAATAGGCGTGGCACACTGTCCACAGGTGCCCTATGGCTAACTGCCGTAAGTGTGGCGCACATGGAGGTGGTGCGCCACGGCTATGTGTGGGCAAGGGCACAGGTAGCCGCATACCACATACCTGTAGCGCACTAGGTTAGGGTGTGCTACGGGTGTGAAACTTAGCTGTAGTGCATCCTAACCCAGTGCGCTATGGGCATGTGTGTTGCGGCCTGCTGCAGTAGCTGGGTCAAGTTACCCGTAGGGCACCCTGCCCTAGTGCCGTACGACTAAGTGGCATGTACCAAGTCCACCCCCCATGTGGATCGCCTTTTTAGCCTTCCAAAAAATAAAAGAAAATGAAAAGCACTTTAAAATATAAAATCTTTTCACATGTATGTAGGTAATGTGGTCTAGTTTCTAGGAAAATTAACAAACACGAATTTTGACTTTTTCTGCAAAAAAAAGTTATGCCACGGTAAAACATCCGTAATTTTTTCATACAAAGTTTTTCGCGAACCTTTAATTTCTAGCACTTTTACCTATTCGAAAACGGGTTATGTAGATTCCTTCTCTCCAACACTTAAAAGCCCTTTCATACAAAGCTTTACACAATCTTTATTAGTAACATTAGTGTATGCAAAATAATAAACCTTTGGGTTCAAATTTCAACTGAAATACATCAAAACATAAGCTACTGTAGCAACTCCTTTCAAAATCCCAAAAATAATTTAAAAGTAAATCGATTTAATAGGCAAATGCAAGTGATTTCAGAAATTTGTCAAAACAGACCAGCATGTAAAGATTGATTTTTTCGAAAAATCTTCTAATGCTCAAATCAAAAAGTGCAAAACTAACAAAAGTTGGATAACAACTTGGGTCACATGCACAGAAAATTACAGCTCCATCCGACGTACTGGGATTTTTCACGAATTTTTACAGTGAAGCACAAAAATCTGTTCCGGGACAGCAACTTCCCACAACTCCTGTACTTCTCAAAAGAGGCAAATATTGGCACAAAAAAACAAACAAAAAGGATAAGGAGAGGTTATTATAGAGGTAATAACTTCCAAGACTCAAAGAAACAAAAACCTAAAGCAAACTAAAATGGGTTGTCTCCCAAAAGCTCTTTCTTTATAGCCATTAAGATGGGCATGAAAATTTCAATAATGTTCACATAGGAGATATGAATTTGAAGTGAAAGAAAGCATCAAGAAGCAAATATCCGCCACATTTAGGTGTAACCCACTTCCTATGCAAGGGCATTTTGTATGAAAACAAATTATTGAAACAAAAGGCTACTAGCATAGCAAGACAAAACAAGTGCAACTTCAAAGCTTTCAACATAAAGCGGGGAAACTTAATATTGTTGAGATGCATAAAACCATCTTTCTCTCTCTCATAATAAATTTCAGTAGCACTATGAATAAAGTTAACAATATAACTATCACAAGAAATATTCTTATCATCAGAATGAGCATGCTTAAGATCATCAAAAAGAGGTTTAAGGTCATAAACCGGATCAATAGAAGCAAGTTGTTCAACCCTAAAATCCTCATTAGGCAATTTATTTTCATAAGGAGTATTAGAAAATTTGGAAAAATTAAACTCATAAGTTTCTCCATCAAACTTAGTTAAAAATTTATCCTTCTTACAATCTATAATAGCTCCACAAGTGTTCAGAAAAGGTCTACCAAAAATGATAGGACAAGTTTTACTAGCTTCCTTACCAAGCACTAGAAAATCAGCAGGATATTTAATCTTACCACAAAGAACTTCCACATCTCTTACAATACCAATGGGACAGACGGTCTCTCTATTAGCAAGGTGAATAACCACATCAATATCTTCAAGTTATATAAAAATTGTAGTGGGGTCTTTCCCTACTGTTCAACCTTCAAAAAATGTCTTCAAGTTCACAAGGACCAATTTCATGCATAGTTTCTCTCTAAAGCTCATAAGGAATAACACTAGAACTTGCACCAATATCACATAAACCATAATAGCAATGATCGCCAATCCTAACAGAAAGCATAGGGACACTAGCTCTCCTAGTTTTACTAGGATGTGAGACAATATTAGAAGCATCTTCACAAAAGATAATGTGCCCATCTTCTACATTCTTAGTGACAAGGTCTTTCACAATGGCTACTACAGGTTCAATATTTATTTGTTCATCAGGTTCTACAGCTTTCTTTGTACTTTTGCTAACCACATTAGCTATAATAGAATGTTCCTTTACCTTAGCAGGAAAAGGTATTTTCTTAATATAGGGTTCAGGCAAAATATGATTAACGGTATAAACTTCAGTGTTCATAGAAGGAGCATGATCAACTATATCTTTATAAGGTGCATGGTACTTGTTCCACTCCTTTTTGGGAATTTCAATATAAGAGGCAAAGGCCTTAAAACAATTTGCAAGAACTTGAGAATCAAGACCATACTCAGTACTAATATCATGAAATTAATCAGCTCCCATAAAATATTTAATGCATTCATAATCATAGTTTATACCTGACTTTCTTCCTTTGTCATTCTCTCATGCTTCATTATTTTCTTGAATACGGTCTAGAAGATCCCATTTAACTTCTTCCTTCATACGTGTGAATGATCCAGCACAAGAAGCATATAATAAATCTTTATCATGAAGAGAAAGCCTCCCATAAAAGTTATCGATAATAATATTATTAGGAAGCTCATGAATAAGACATTTGAGCATTAGTAACTTTAATCTCCCCCAAGCTTGGGTTGTACTCTCTCGGTCACGAGGCCAAAACTTATATATTTGATTTCTATCCTTATGAATCTCACTGGGAGGATAGAATTTAGAAGAAAAGAGAGGTAAAATTTCCTCCCATTCTATAGATCGTCCATTCTTCAGCATCTTATACCATTCTTCACTCTTCCTTTCAATGATATAGAGATTAACTTTTTCTTGACTTTTTCCGATGTGATACTTGCACACTTAATCAACCGGCAAAATTCATGGATAAAAAGCAAGTGATCACCAGGATGGACAGTTCCATCCCCAAAATAATAGTTATCCATAAAACGATCAACAATTTTTGTATGTATCTTAAAAGGATCTATCTCAGCAGGTGGTGGTTCATCTACTACCCTAGCAGTGGTAGTAGTTCTTCCAAATAGGAAACCAAGTGGGTTATCCATAAGAAATAAAAGCAATACTCACAATAGAAGTTTCCTTTACCAATTCCAATCTTCAATAGCGCTTCACTCCCCGGCAACAACGCCAGAAAATAGTCTTGATGACCAAAAAGTATAGGGGGTGTATCGTAGTACTTTCGATAAATAGGAGTGTCGATCCCAACGAGGAGCAAAAGGTGTTGACTAGTAGTTTGGAGCAGGAATTCTCCGTAAATACTTAGCAAACCGATTTTAGGGGTTTTTGATAATGAAAGGCAATAAAGAGCAAGTAAATAAAGACAACAAATAATAATTACAGAAAGTGGCACAATCCTTTATTAGCAAAGGACAAGCCGGTTGTATTACTTATGAGGACCAAATGTTCTCATGGACACATGGGAATACTGTTAAGTGCTTTCGCTTCATATAGTTTATTAATCTTATTTGGTTTGATAAGTGTTGTGTGGGTGAACATATGCTAATGTACTGACCTTACTAGGACTAATACATACTTGTGATTAAACCCCTTGCAAGCATCCTGTAAGGTTCCCAACCTTTTAATAAGGTAGAGATCCCTGTGATTGCAATGCTAGTCCCTGGATCAATAGCTAGCATCCACAGTTAAGATGTAATATCAAGAAACAAAGGCCATAATACAACTTTATAACCAGGAATAACATAATTTATTACACCTTACATAGCTCATTTGGCTATTACATTACATTGCAGCAGAATATCTATAAGCATGGGGTCCTTCAACTTCAAAGTGCCACACACAGACATGTTGGTTGTAGACTTGTAATCCTAATCAATAACTTCACTAATATCATATAAACCTGCAACATAACAAGTTACAGCCACAAGGGTCAATACATTTTAATTGTATTGGCAAGTGATACTATGGTAGTATAGTGGAGTCTATCATCTATATGCATTTGGATAAGTGGAGCTTAGGCTTGCTTTGCTCAAAATAGATTTTCCTTATCATTTGAAAACACTAAGTTTTTGCTTGAGAAAAATCACCCAAGGAACCACCAATAGAAATTGGTGAACCTTAAACCCTTGTTCAACCACAAGTTTTTAACTTAGAAATTTGGATGATGAGATTCTTGATAGCTTCCATGTCTTGATGCTCAAATTTTCCTTTGCCAGGGACATGTCTAAGTACTTAGAGTTTTCACTCTGCAGAGGTGGTGCACTTTACCCACAAGACTTGGTTTCACCAAGACAAGATCTTTCAGAAGCCTTCCCTTAGACCAAAATGGACGCGCTCCAACCTATCAAACCCCTACCACCAACTGTCCATTTGGCTAAGTTATTGCAACCTATATGATCCAGGCAGAGCCCATAATGCCAAGTGGCTGCACTTGAAGCTTCTCAATATTTGACATCTCAAATCTCTTTGTTCCTGGGTGGCCATCCACAAGTGAGATACACAAGGTTCACCAGTCCCCTGGCCTTGTGTAACCACTCAACACAAACCATTCCTTCCATTCCACCCAGGTGTTTCATTAACTTAGTTGTTTTATTAACAAAACACAAGTCCTCAAACTTAGAAATTTTTCCATATCATGAATATATAATCCACCCTTGTTTTCTATTAGCTAAGCTAAGAATGATAGTAGTAGGAATCTTAACTTAGGAAATTCTACTAAGGTTTCATCTACTAGGATTTCCCATAGCATAGTTTATACTTAGCAAAATTCCATGCAAGTCCTACTTAGAAATATCACTAATGCATAGTGAAAATAATGGGACAAAAGTATGAAGCATCACTTGCCTTTTTGGTAGAGAGTATAAGTTCACTTCTTGATCTTTGCAATGTTCACACACTTCAAGTCACTACAATTCAATCAAGCAAACAATATTTCAAACTACCATTCAAGCAATTCAACACATAAAATAATAATAACAAAACAATGCATGCAAGCATGCTAAAGATTGTTTTATTTGGAGAAGTGGTTTCGTCATAGACTTTTGAAAACACCTAATGGTCATTTTATAAAGTGGCAAAATCATTTGTATAAGATTTTACTTTATAAACCATTTTTGATCAAGTCATTATTTTATGTGGTGAAGAAATGCTTTTAATAAGGCAAAATTCCATAGGTTTCACAAAATATGTTTTCAAACCACATAACCTTGTGTTTAGGGTCAGAGAGTTTATTTCCAAAACATTTCTCTAAGTTTTTCTTCAAAAACCATTTTTAATAATTAAACCATATTTTTATTTGACTAGAAATGGTTTAAATCAAAGATTCATTCTTTTGTTTCACCAAATACATTTTTGAAACCACAATTTGTTTCCTATGGTCAGTAGGTTCAAAACACACCATTTGCCAAAGATTATGTCCTCAAAAACATTTTGGAATAAATTTTATATCCTAAACATGCATACACAAGTTTCTGCAAAAACATACATTCTAATAGAAGCTTTTTACTAAACAAAGTGCATGGTTGGCTAGGTCTTGTTTTTCTGAATCCATTGATATAAAGTTTGCAAAATTTGGACGTGTGGTTTGAAAGTTATGGATTTTTCAAAATTGATCATCTAATAGACATGTTTCTGTTTCTTTTTCTATTTCCATTTCTGCTTTGATTTCATTTAATCAATTCAAGCACTTATTTGAATTCAAACATTTGCCATATTTTGTGTAGGTTTAAAATACTGATTAGTAAAACATTCTGGAATCATTTTAGAATAATTTATTTATTCTTTTTAAGGTCTTTTAATTATTCCAAATAGGTTCTAGTTTTTAAATATATAGGATTTAATAATATTTTTAAATCTCCATTTAAAATCTTAACTTTATAAATCCTTTCAGTAGGTTTTTTTTTGATTAATTGGGTTTCAAATAATCCATCTTTATTTATTTGGAAAGTATTTTAATATGATTCATAAATCATTTGATTTGGTATTTGTTTTAATTCCAATGGAATTAAATATGGTTTTACTTACCTTAATTTTTATTGGAAGATTTATTTTATTTAAGTTGATTAAACAACTTTTATTTCACTTGGGTAAATTCCAAAATATGTTTTTCTATAAATTAATTAATCATTCCAATAGGGGTTTGTCTTTATTTAAATGGAACTTGGTTTAAGCCATTTTATTTTTATTTTGGAAAATTCTTTATCCATTTATTTTATTTGGGTTTTGGATTATATTCATTCCATTTGTTTATGGTTAGGCCAAGGTTTGATTTGGTCTTTAAATAATCCTTATTTAATATTTCTTTCTTTATCTTATAAAATCCATATCTTTTTATTTAAAGATCCAAACTTGGTGATTCCAATTTGTAAAATCTTATTTCAGATTTATTTATCCTTTTAAATATCTTTAGGATTATTTTCTCACCATTTAGTATGGATTTTAGATAAGGGCTTTATTAGCTTTGGGAATTCAATTACTTTATCTTATTAAATTCATAAGATTTTATCCATGGTTCCATATTAAGTGAAACCAATTTATATGGTCTTATAATATTTCTATTTGTCATTCTTGATCATTTGTAAATGTTTTTTGACAAGTTTTTATATGGATCAAATCCATAGGCTTGGAGATAACTTGGAAATGATTTCTATTCCATTAGGGTTTAGGGTTTGGGTTTATTTTCCAAGTGTTTAAATTTCCAGATGCATTTATGAAGAATGCATTTCTCTTGATTTGGATTTTGTTGAATTCAAACTTTAATTAAAGTTTGTTCCAGATGGGATTTTAAGTTTCCATTTAGAAACAAAAGTTTCTTTTCACCCTGTTTTTGAATAATAATTTATTTTGTTTATTTATTTTTCACATTACAAGATTTTGAAAATCTTGGGATGTGACAGGCTACTACCCTTAAAATAAATCTCGTCCCGAGATTTGGGGAGGCTAGGGGTACAAGTTGTCTCAAAGCATCTAGGGTACTACCACCCTTAAAATTTTCCAACTAAATTACATATTGGCCTTCTTGGGATCCTGTTGAAATCTCTCTAGGCAAACATCTGCATAGTGTCCTTTGTTTCCACACTTGAAACATGTGACAAGGCTGAGATCCTTCATAGGCTTGTTTATCTTGCGTTTCATCTTTTCTGGACAGTTGCTTGCATAATGTCCTTGGTTACCACAATTGTAATAGGTGATAAGATTAAGTCCATCACGTATCTTCTGTGGACAAGTTGCTACATAATGGCCTAGCTCTTTGCAGTTGTTGCACCACACTTGGATAATCTCCTTATACTTCTTATTCTCTGGACATTCACTGGCATAGTGTCCCATTTCTTTGCAATGACTACATTGCACATGGCTTTTGTCCTTCTTTTTCTTGGGTTTCTCCAAAGCTAAGAGTGCTTCTAATTCATGTTCTTCATATGTTATCTCAAAGGTAGGAACAGTTCCTAGTCTCCTTGACCTTCTATTATTCCTTGGATAATACATATGTCTCCTTTTTGGTCCTTTAAATTGATCCATGTTGCTGGGAGGTACAAGCTGAGATTTTCCTTTGTCTTCGTCCTTCTTGGTAGACTTGGCTCTCTCATGGTAATCTGCAATCAGTTGTTGCACTCCACCTTGTTTCCTTTGTTCAGCTATGGAATAGATGGGGCATTGGATAGGGACATGATTATTTCCTTCACATAGGTAACAAGTAGCTTGGGATGTGGGGCATTGGTCAATTGGATGTTTCTCTTCACAATTGGGTCATTGATCTTCATGCTCCTTGGAAGTATGGTCCTTGTCTCCACAAATATTGCAAGCTTGGGTTCCTCCTAGAATAACATCTTTGTCATCCTTGTTGTCATAAGCTCCTTGGAAAGAGTTGTCTCCCATGTTGATCATTTGAGTAGCCAACCCTTGCAACAATTGGGATTGAGTTTCCAAAACCTTTTGCATGGTTGGGTCTAACTCATTGTTGTTGGCTATAAATTGAGCTGTCACTTGGTTCAACTGGGTTTATCTTGCAAGCAGTTAGTCTCTCATGTTGTTCTCTTGGTTGTTGTTGTCACCATCCTTGATGTTGGAGTCTCTTGGAGAAGTCATCTGTTTGGGTTGGATTGGGATTAGAATAGGCAAAAAAATTCTAAGGGAATAATTCTAATCACACACATCACAATTCACACAAGCAATGTGCAAGCAATAACAAACAAACATTCCTCTCTAACAACAAGTTTCAAGCATATTTTTAGGCAACCAAAAATATTTTTGTTACACCACATAAGTTGGTGGGTTTGACTTAGACTAAACATGGTGGTCCATCTATATGGTTCACTTGAAATCTTTCCATCCTTCTTAGTTGATTCTTCATGAACAAGGTCTTTGTATCCTTAGAGAGTTTCTTGCATCTTGGTCTCAAAACTTGAAGGTGATGATGGTTCCTTCTAAGTTGTGCTTCCTTAGTCTTCAAGTCTTGAGCAACATTTCTTGTCACACTTGTAGTCCTTAGTAATATCTAAGGTTGAAGTCCTTGATGATAATGTTGAAGTCATTAGAGTTGAAGATGTTGAATTCATTAGAGTTGATATCCAGGGTTGAAGATGTTGAAGTCATTAGAGTTGATGAAGTCCTTTGCACATGGTGAAGTCTTTGGCCATGGGGTAGGTTTTTTCCATCAAGTTGAAATAGAAAAGGTGTAGAATCAAAACCAAAATGGTTGAGGAAAGGGTTTACAAGATTGTTTGTAAATAAGTTTTTGGAACAAATACAACTCCTATTTTTCTAAGGGGTTTTGTCCAATCCTAGGGTTACAAATCCTACAGGCAACACAATGCTCTGATACCATCTGTAAGTTTCCCAACCTTTTAATAAGGTAGAGATCCCTGTGATTGCAATGCTAGTCCCTGGATCAATAGCTAGCATCCACAGTTAAGATGTAATATCAAGAAACAAAGGTCATAATACAACTTTATAACCAGGAATAACATGATTTATTACACCTTACATAGCTCATTTGGCTATTACATTACATTGCAGCAGAATATCTATAAGCATGGGGTCCTTCAAATTCAAAGTGCCACAGGCAGACATGTTGGTTGTAGACTTGTAATCCTAATCAATAACTTCACTAATATCAAACAAACCTGCAACATAACAAGTTACAGCCTCAAGGGTCAATACATTTGAATTATATTGGCAAGTGATACTATGGTAGTATAGTGGAGTCTATCATCTATATGCATTTGGCTAAGTGGAGCTTAGGCTTGCTTTGCTCAAAATAGATTTTCCTTATCATTTGAAAACACTAAGTTTTTGCTTGAAAAAATCACCCAAGGAACCACCAATAGAAATTGGTGAACCTTAAACCCTTGTTCAACCACAAGTTTTTAACTTAGAAATTTGGATGATGAGATTCTTGATAGCTTCCATGTCTTGATGCTCAAATTGTCCTTTGCCAGGGACATGGCTAAGTACTTAGATTTTTCACTCTGCAGAGGTGGTGCACTTTACCCACAAGACTTGGTTTCACCAAGACAAGATCTTTCAGAAGCCTTCCCTTAGACCAAAATGGACGCGCTCCAACCTATCAAACCCCTACCACCAACTGTCCATTTGGCTAAGTTATTGCAACCTATATGATCCAGGCAGAGCCCATAATGCCAAGTGGCTACACTTGAAGCTGCTCAACATTTGACATCTCAAATCTCTTTGTTCCTGGGTGGCCATCCACAAGTGAGATACACAAGGTTCACCAGTCCCCTGGCCTTGTGTAACCACTCAACACAAACCATTCCTTACATTCCACCCAGGTGTTTCATTAACTTAGTTGTTTTATTAACAAAACACAAGTCCTCAGACTTAGAAATTTTTCCATAGCATGAATATATAATCCACCCTTGTTTTCTATTAGCTAAGCTAAGCATGATAGTAGTAGGAATCTTAACTTAGGAAATTCTACTAAGGTTTCATCTACTAGGATTTCCCATAGCATAGTTTATACTTAGAAAAATTCCATGCAAGTCCTACTTAGAAATATCACTAATGCATAGTGAAAATAATGGGACAAAAGTATGAAGCATCACTTGCCTTTTTGGTAGAGAGTATAAGTTCACTTCTTGATCTTTGCAATGTTCACACACTTCAATTCACTAAAATTCAATCAAGCAAACAATATTTCAAACTACCATTCAAGCAATTCAACACATAAAATAATAATAACAAAACAATACATGCAAGCATGCTAAAGATTGTTTTATTTGGAGAAGTGGTTTCTAATGGGTCATAGACTTTTGAAAACACCTAATGGTCATTTTATAAAGTAAATCATTTGTATAAGATTTTACTTTATAAACCATTTTTGATCAAGTCATTATTTTATGTGGTGAAGAAATGCTTTTAATAAGGCAAAATTCTATAGGTTTCACAAAATATGTTTTCAAACCACATAACCTTTTTTTTAGGGTCAGAGAGTTTATTTCCAAAACGTTTCTCTAAGGTTTTCTTCAAAAACCATTTTTAATAATTAAACCATATTTTTATTTGTCTAGAAATGGTTTAAATCAAAGATTCATTATTTTGTTTCGCCAAATACATTTTTGAAACCACAATTTGTTTCCTATGGTCAGTAGGTTAAAAACACACCATTTGCCAAAGATTTTGTCCTCAAAAACATTTTGGAATAAATTTTATATCCTAAAAATGCATACACAAGTTTCTGCAAAAACCTACATTCTAACAGAAGATTTTTACTAAACAAAGTGCATGGTTGGCTAGGGCTTGTTTTTGTGAATCCAATGATATAAAGTTTGCAAAATTTGGACGTGTGGTTTGAAAGTTATGGATTTTTCAAAATTGATCATCTAATAGACATGTTTCTGTTTCTTTTTCTATTTCCATTTCTGCTTTGATTTCATTTAATCAATTCAAGCACTTATTTGAATTCAAACATTTGCCATATTTTGTGTAGGTTTAAAATACTTATTAGTAAAACATTCTGGAATCATTTTAGAATAATTTATATACTCTTTTTAAGGTCTTTTAATTATTCCAAATAGGTTCTAGGTTTTAAATTAGATAGGATTTAATAATATTTTTAAATCTCCATTTAAAATCTTAACTTTCTAAATCCTTTCAGTAGTTTTTTTATTAATTGGGTGTCAAATAATCCATCTTGATTTATTTGGAAAGTATTTTAATATGATTCATAAATCATTTGATTTGGGTATTTGTTTTAATTCCAATGGAATTAAATATGGTTTTACTTCCCTTAATTTTTATTGGAAGATTTATTTTATTTAAGTTGATTAAACAACTTTTATTTCACTTGGGTAAATTCCAAAATATCTTTTTCTATGAATTAATTAATCATTCCAATAGGGGTTTGTCTTTATTTAAATGGAACTTGGTTTAAGCCATTTTATTTTTATTTTGGAAAATTCTTTATCCATTTATTTTATTTGGTTTTTGGATTATATTCATTACATTTGTTTATGGCTTAGGCCAAGGTTTGATTTGGTCTTTAAATAATTCTTATTTAATATTTCTTTCTTTATCTTATAAAATCCATATCTTTTTATTTAAAGATCCAAACTTGGTGATTCCAATTTGTAAAATCTTATTTCAGATTTGTTTATCCTTTTAAATATCTTTAGGATTATTTTCTCACCATTTAGTATGGATTTTAGATAAGGGCTTAATTAGCTTTGGGAATTCAATTCCTTCATCTTATTAAATTCATAAGATTTTATCCATGGTTCCATATTAAGTGAAACCAATTTATATGGTCTTATAATATTTCTATTTGTAATTCTTGATCATTTGTAAATGTTTGTTGACAAGTTTTTATATGGATCAAATCCATAGGCTTGGAGATAGCTTGGAAATGCTTTCTATTCCATTAGGGTTAGGGTTTGGGTTTATTTTCCAAGTGTTTAAATTTCCAGATGCATTTATGAAGAATGCATTTCTCTTGATTTGGATTTTGTTGAATTCAAACTTTAATTAAAGTTTGTTCCAGATGGGATTTTAAGTTTCCATTTAGAAACAAAAGTTTCTTTTCACCCTGTTTTTCAACAATAATTTATTTTGTTTATTTATTTTTCACATTACAAGATTTGGAAAATCTTGGGATGTGACACATCCGCAACCACAATAAAGTAATTAAGATAAAAACCTAACCACAACATTAAACTCTGAGATTCTACACTCCCTTGCGCAAAGGTTTCCTAACAGGGATTCAGGTTTGTGTCACCCCGGCAACTCCACAATTAGTAGGCAAATACACAATGCATTCCCCTAAGCCCATAAATGGTGAAGTATCATGTAGTCGACGTTCACATGACACCACTAGAATAATAACACCACAATTTAAATATCAACCCATTGAGTATTACTTCAACACAATTCCACTACTAACAACATGACTTTTCCCATGTCCTCAAGAACTAAACGAACTACTCACGATACATCATATGGATCAAGATCAGAGATGATATGATGATGAATAACAATCTGAACATAAACAATAATTCAATGGTTCCACTCACAAGCATTAAGTAAAAAAGTAATCAACACCGGGAAAGTTTCCCCTAAGAACTATGCAAGATTCAACCCGATTGTTATAGCTGGATGGAGTGCTGATGATGGTGCTGGTGGAGATGGTGGTGAGGATGATGATGATCCTGATGAAGTCTAGCTTGAAGACCGTGTTGATGGCGACAATCTCCCCTCTCCAGGAAGGAATTTCCCCGGCAGAAATCTTCCCGAAGGAGAGCTCTTTCTCTCTCTGTAGTTTCCGCCCCGGAGAGGTGGCAGAATCTTTGTGTGGTCACTCTCTCATATTAGGGTTTCGAGGAAAACATATAGGCAAAAGGGCGAAGTAGGAGGTGGGCCAGGGTGGCCACACCCCCTGGTGGTGCACCCCTGGGTGGGCCCATGCCTGGGGATGAGACCCATATGGCCCATCTCTGCCTCCCCTTCTGGCTTCCTTCGTCTTCTGGAAAATAGGATTTTCCGTGTATTTTCTGGAATTTTCTGATCTTCGCGAATATTGCATCTAGAAACCGCTTTTTCCATCAGAATCCTGACTCCAACAGTTCATCCTCCAAAAGTCATCCAACATGCAAAAATAGATGAAATAACATAAGTATCACCTCTTAATATGAAATATATCAATGAATAGCAGTAAATTATGATATAAAATAGTGATTCAAAATGGACGTATCAGATACAAATTAATTTTATCTCAATTTAAACTAGGGGTGGTACAATGTAATGGAAAGGAGATTACATAACGGATTTTGATGAGTTCCAAACTTAAGATATTGTGATAGATACTACAACAACAGGCTAAGTTTATGACTGCTATTGTAGCAGGAAAAGAGGGCATTTGTGTCAAATAGTTTGTTATCAAACTGGGTGTGGTTCACAGTGGGCTAACACTATGAAGATATATTGTACGGAAATAGTATCGAGATGATTTAATCCCAAGGAACTAAAGGTCTCACCAAAGGACCAAATTTATACAATGCCATCTCATTGGAGAATGAGTGATGCGTAGAGATGTAAAGACATACAAATACACATGGACCTGGAAGTTACAGATCTGGAGATTATGTTTACCACTAGCAAACGCGTAAATACAACACCAGAAAGCCATAGGTGTTGAATGTGCAAGTTTTTCAAACTAGATTATCGACTCTAGTGCAAGTTGGAGACTGAAGGGAATATGCTCGAGAGGCAATAATAAAGTGGTTATTATCTTATTCCTTTTTTATGATAAATCTTTGTTTTGTATGCTATAATTGTATTAATCAGAAATATTAATACATGTGTGTTTAATAAACAAATAAAGAGTTCCTAGTGATGCATCTCATATAAACTAGCTCGTTGATTAACAAGATGATCAAGGTTTCATGATCGTGTACATTGGATGTTTTCAATAACGAGGTCACAACATTGGTGGAATGATTTGATGAACATTCATCCTAAGTATAATAATACGATTAAATTGATTATGTTTAAATTATTATAACATCATACAAAGTAACTTTAGTCCTTAGACCATGAGATCATGTCAATCACTAACACCAGAAGAGTAACTTGATAACATCAAACGTCACACCATAACATGGTGACTATAAAGGTGGGTTCAGATACTCTGATAGTTTTATGTTGAGGCTCATGGATCAAGAGTGAGATTTTTCCATCCAAATGATAGAGAGATATACTCTGGACCCTCTCGGTGATATCACATTGATATAGCTTGCAAGCAAGTGATGGGAATCACTAGAAAGTTATATTACGAGAACAAGAAAAGAGTACTGTAACATCCCAGATTTTATATTATGATGTTACTAGAAGCATGCATCATCCTTGCATCAATGCATCTTACAAATAAATTTTGCAACTAAATCCTAACACCTAAACCTATCAAAACCCTATTAAATATTTCCATATGTAAGCACTATTGTTGTGGTAGTTTGACCCCTTCTAAAACTATGTAAAAACATTAAACCATGGCCCTATGTTGACCACCTTAATTTTATAAAAATTTAGAAACAAATTTCATCAAGTTTGGACTTAGTATGCAAAAGATATTTAGGTTTTACTAAAACAGAAATAGAAAAACGTTTAAGGAAAAAAAATAGAGGCAGCAGCTAACCTAGCTGGGCCGGCTCGCCAGCCCACCACCCCGCCTCAAAGACAGCCAGTTAGCTGGCGCCCGCGCCACCACACTGCCACGGCTGTGGGCCGCCATCATCCCCACCTCCCCCTAGAGTCTTTGTTGAACACGGTTCTGATTCAAATCCGCGCGATTATCCGTCCTCTGTTCGAATCCGTTCCCTCTACTCCAAGAAATCCTCCCCTCTTATACTGCTGCTTCGGCCCCCACCGCCCTTTTGTGTTTTCTCGAACCCTAGCGTTGTTTCGCAACTTTCCGATCTCGCCGGAGCAAACCGCCGTCGGAGCTCGAGGTTGGCGACTCTCGAGGGCACCTCGAGCCCTGTTACACCTTCCACCCTTCTCGCCCCGACCTACCCTACCCACCCATCTAATTCATTTCTTCTGAATCACAGGAGGTCACCGGCAATTGCTCGCCGGAGCCCGTCGGGTCCGAGAGGAGGAACGGCCGACGCCGGGAGATTGAGGCGGGGAGGGACCGCGTTGAGGACGTTGGGAGATTCGCCATCATCGTGCGTATCAGGGGCCATCCTCGTCATCTTCCAAGATCACCAGAGCCGCCAGGACGCCGCCAGCGTCGCCTCCATCGCCGCCACCGTCGCCTCCATCGCCGCCACCGTCGTCTCCATCGCCGTCGCCGCCACAGGTTAGTAAGCCGCCCTCGGCCGTCCGATTGTAGATGTGCGGGCCAGATTAGAAGGAGGGGCGAAGGGGTACCGGCCAATATCGCGCTGCCGCGTGGCAAGCCAGGCCATCACGCTGCGTCGCCGCTGCCTTGCCTAGCTGGACCAATCAGCATCCGACACTTGGCAAGTTTTGAGTTTAGAATCAGATCTGTTTGCAGATTTTGTTTGAAACTTGCAAAATTCGTATAAAATTGAATATTTGGCCATAATATACCGTTGGATTCATAATTTTATGTAGAATCCAGATCCGCAATAATATTCCAAGTTTACAGTAGGGTTTTAGGTGTAGATTTTAATCATTAGATTAGAGTGTTTATTCTATTGAAAAATAATTAAAATTCTGTTTTAGTTGATTCTTGTTACGATAACTTTGTTTCCACAATGCCTACTGGACAAAATTATAAAACCTTGCTTAAGATCATTAGATCTAGTTTGGGGCTAATTAGATGGTTTGATCTCCTTTTAACCCTAGGAATTGTATTAGTGAACCAAATAGATCTAAACCTTTGGGAAATCAATCCTAGTAACACCCTTAACACTATTGCAACTCAATTATGCTACCTTGATCAATTTAGAAGAACCAATCTTGCATAAAATACCATGTTGCATGCATGCATGATTATCTCTGTGACATGTTTTGAGCAAGTTGTGATCAGATCTATGTTTGTGATTCGTTAGATTGTTGAGTCTGCCAAGGAGTGCTATTGTGTAGAGTGCTGCTCGGATCAAGGAAAGTTACACCACTTGTTCATAATTTTGTCCCAGTTTTGATTCTATGCATGTGATCTTCAAAATTCTGTAGTATGCATGTGTAGGATGTTCTAGTAGAATTTTTCCTTAGTATTATTTTGCAAGTGCGATGATTTTGTAGTATGCCATGAGTATCTCTATACTTAGGATTTTCCCTCCTAATAGGTTACCCCTGTTTTTTCTAAGTATTGCTTGCTATGCTACATATACAAAGTACCGTTGGGGGGTTCGAAAGACAAAGAATTTTTCTAAGTATAAAGGCTCTCTAGAGCAAACTTTTCTTCTCAAATCCACTTCAAAATAAAACTAAGTTTTCTTCAGGAATGGTTGTCGGGTCAACGAGTGAGATTTTGGTGGAGGACGGCCAGAATCAAAGAAGTCTGCCATGTTTGAATTCAAGCTTCCAAAGGCAACCACAATACAATATTGGATCTGTCTTGGCCTAGTACTTAGTGGAAACCTCACAGGTACCAACATTTGGAGGTTCTTGGCAGTTGGATCCTAAGGTAGAGGGGCTACTAAGGGAAAGCCTCTCCATGGTCTTGCCTGTAAAAGGACTTGATCGTGGATTGTGGGTAAAGTGCACAAACTCTCGAGAGTATTGCAATCTGATCGATCAGCCGTGTTCACGGAACAGAACAACAATGAGCGTCTGAAGTATGAAGCCTCTGAAGGATCTTCCTCTCTCTTTTCTAAACAAAGTTTTAAAAACCCCATGGCGTGAGTAATATCGCCAATGGGTGGGATTTTGGGAACTTGGTGTGTAATATCCAAGTGACACTTGGTGCGTAATATCCAAGTGTATGGTTGTTTGGACACTTGGTGCGTAATATCCTCGTGTGCCACTCGACCTTATTTTATCTAAGAAAATGTTTACAAAGTAGGAAAAATCCTCTCTTCTTCTCTCTACTTAAGAAAACTAGCTTTGAGCAAATGAACTCTACAGCCTAAACTAGCCTTGCATGTAGAAATAGTCTTTTCTCTCCTTGGTGTAAATTGCCAATACATTCAAAGTATTGACCCAACTTGTTGGCTGCACGTCTTATGTGCAGAATCCGAAGATTGAAAGGTGCGTAGGGATCGCGAGTCTACACTCGACAAGCCTGGGGCATTGATAGACTCAAGCTGCTTTTATGTTTCCGCTGTTATTTGAGCTAGCTTAATGATAAGCAAATTTGTAATAAATTCATACTCTGGATTCTCCGTGTAATAAAGACTTTGTGTTTTACATGATATTTCATCGACTGTGAGTGCTAGCTATTGATCCAGGGACTAGCATGTTAATTACAGGGACTTAGGATCCTTATCGATCTGAGGTCGCTACAGATGGTATCAGAGCACATCGTTGCCTGTAGGACGTGACCCTAGGATTGGAACCACCTCTAACTTATGTGCCTTACTTGCTTTTCTACTAAGTTATTTTCCGCATTTCTAGTATCTGATCTCCTCTACTTGATTTGTATCTAACTTTCTTTATTCTAACTTAAAGATGGCAAGCTTCTTCTACGACACCGTCGCGGACATCGAGCCCCTTCGCCTTGGTGGATGCCTTATGGACCTACTCACACGTTTGGACCTTCCCCTTCCAACAATCCAGGGGAGCACAATGAAGAAACTCCACAAGGACGGCTGTTGGGGAGTCAAAGTCATCCAACCAGGAAAAGAGCGAGGAAAGAACCCGGAGGAAGACATAGCAATCCACATTGTTAGCGATTCCAAGGAGAAGGCCCTTAGCATCAGCTTGCAACAACTCATTGGTCGCCTATGTGGACGTCATCATGAAGCTCTCCAAGGACACTGCGAGGGCCTCTTTGGGAGACGAGATGAGGAAGGAATTCCCATGGAGTTAACCTTCGAGGAAAGAATTTATACCAAGCGCCGAAGGACACAATATCAAGATTTGGAGTGCCACATCCATGACCTTGAAAAGGGTACCTTCCTTGAGATGTTAAGGAACGACGAGCTATGCGCCCTCATCAAGGAGAAGGAAGAAATGATCAAGCAGCAGGAGGAGGCAATGAAGCTCCAAGAGATGAAGTTCCAGGACCAAGAGAAGAAGTTCGCTAACCAAGAGAAGAGGGTGATAAACAAAAACAAGAGAATTAGGGAACTCAAACAGCAGATCGATGGAGCTAAAGTGCAAACTGAAGGCCTTTGCAAGATAATCAATGATGTGCGTGCTTCCAAGAGGGACTTGGAAAAGCAACTTGAAGTCGCGAAGAAGTCAAGCCTAGTGGAGGAGCTACAAAACGAGAAGGAGGGACTTCAGGAGCAGCTAGAAGCCACCACCAAGAAGTTGCAGGATGAGATTGAGAACCTCCAAGAGAAGCTTGAAGCCACCACGAAGGAGATGGAGTTGTACAAGACAACCTTAGAGCAGGAAGTCTACTCGTTCGAGGACGAGGAAGAGGAAGGCGTGGAAGATGTGTAATAGTTGTACCACCTTTAATTCTATAGTAGAACGTTATTCGCGATTGTAATAAATACCGAGACAAATCTGGTTTAGTTAAACTTGGTTGTTTTCTGTGCTAAGTTGTGTTGTTATGTCTTATGTGCCTTGTGTGCTTGGTGTGTTTTCATAAGGGTAGGAGTTTACTACTTAGTATTTCTGTCTATTTCTTAACTATTCTCTTAAACCCCACAGATGCCGCCCAGACGTGCGAACTCCGAAATCCCTCCAGAAATAGCACAACTTTTGGCCACTCAGAACTAGCTGATCCAACTGCTCACTCAGAATATGCAGAACAACAAGAACAACCCGCCACCACCACCACCTCCGCCACCACCTCAACAGGATCGCTTGACTCAGTTTTTGAGGCTGAACCCACCTACCTTCACTAGCAGCACTGAACCAATCATCGCGGATGACTGGCTACGTACAATCAACAAGAAGCTAGACACCGTGCAAGCTGTCGGAGCCGACAGGGTACGTTACGCCGCACACCAGCTTGAAGGACCTGCTGCAGAATGGTGGTATAACTACCAAGTCACCCACCCGGACATTGATGCTATCACTTGGGATCAGTTTGAGTTAGCTTTTCGCACTCCTCATGTGGTGCCGGTATTATGACTCTAAAAAGGCGCGAATTTCGCGACCTACACCAGCTGCACCGTTCTGTCACCGAGTATGGTGAGCTTTTCAACAAGCTAGCTCGTTATGCACCCGATGATTTTTCCACTGATGCCAAGAGACAGGAGGAGTTCTTAAGGGGACTTAATGACGAGATATCCATTCAGCTTGTGGCTCAGAAATTTGACAACTTTCAGGAACTCCTGGACAGAGCCATTGTGGTTGAATCAAAAAGGAAGAGCATAGAAAACCGCAAGAGGAAGTCTAACCCTCACAAGCACTCTTTTCCATACAAGAAGCAGCGCAATTCCTCACCTCCACCTTATAACAATAATGGCCACAACCATAACAGTCATAACCATGGTGGACACAAACACAATGGGCATAAAAACCGCAATGGGAATGGCAGCAATGGAAAGGATCTCAGTGAGGTGACATGCTTTAAGTGCAACAGGACATGGCATTCTGCAACCTCTTGCCCCGAGAAGAAGAATGGAAATGGCAATGGGAATGGAAATGGACACAACCATGGCAATGGAAACGGGAAGAAGCCAAATCCGTTTGTCAAAGCCACGGTGAATCATGTCTCCATGGAGGATGCTTGTGATGCACCAGACTCCGTGATTGGTAAGTTCAAGCTCAATTCTATTTCCGCAGTTGTTCTTTTTGATACTGGTGCATCGCATTCATTCATATCAAGGGTATTTGTGGATAGAGGCAAGATACCAACGGAGACTATAAACTTTCCTCTAAGGGTAAGTTCTCCTGGGGGAGAAATAGTGGCAAACTCCGGTTGACGGGGATTAAAACTAAGGATTGGGACACACATCTTTCCCACAAGTCTAGTAGTTCTAGAATCACAAGGATTAGACATAATCTTGGGCATGAATTGGATGACCGAATATGAAGGAGTCATAGATTATGCAAAAAGGACTGTCACGCTCACAACACCGGAAGGGAAAAAGATTCGCATCAAGTCAAATTTCGCACTTAAAGAAGTCATGGTGAACTCTCTTAAGGGGGTTAGCTTGGATGAGGTACCTATTGTAAAAGAATACCCAGATGTTTTCCCAGAAGAGCTACCCGGAATGCCACCCGACCGTGATATCGAGTTCCTCATTGACTTGATGCCAGGCACGGGGCCGATAGCTAAGAGACCATACAAGATGGATGTGGACGAGTTAAAGGAACTCAAGAAACAACTTAGGGAACAATTGGACAAGGGGTTCATCCAACCCAGCGCGTCATCTTGGGGAGCACCCGTCCTATTTGTGGAAAAGAAGGATAAAACCAAGAGGCTGGTTGTGGACTACCGCTCGTTGAACGAAGTGATGATCAAGAATAAGTATCCTCTACCCAACATCAATGACTTGTTTGACCAGTTAAAGGGAGCCAGTGTGTTCTCAAAGATCGATCTGCGATCAGGCTACTTTCAGCTAAAGATTCAAGAACAGGATGTGCCCAAAACAACATTCACCACAAGATACGGATTGTATGAGTACACCGTAATGTCGTTTGGTCTAACCAATGCCCCATCGTACTTCATGACCATGATGAACAAGGTGTTCATGGAATATTTGGACAAGTTTATCGTGGTATTCATAGATGATATACTCATATACACTAAGGATGAGAAGGAACATGAGAAACATTTGCGCCTTATCATGGAGAAACTAAGAGAACACAAGTTGTATGCCAAATTCAGCAAATGCGAATTCTGGTTAAAGGAAGTGGGATTCCTTGGTCATGTTGTGTCGGCAAAAGGAGTTGCCGTAGATCCTAGTAAGGTAGCTTCCGTGACAGAATGGGAGTCACCCAAGAATGTGGGAGATATTAGGAGTTTCTTGGGCCTCGCAGGGTTTTACCGGAGGTTCATTGAAAACTTTTCCAAAATAGCAAAACCCATGACGGAACTATTGAAGAAGGAAAAGAAGTACCTATGGACCGAGGCATGTGAAGCAAGTTTTCAAGAGTTGAAGAAGCGCCTTGTAACGGCGCCAGTTCTGTGTCTGCCTGATATCCAAAAGGATTTTCAAGTCTATTGTGACGCTTCTCGACAAGGACTTGGAAGTGTATTGATGCTGGATGGGAAAGTGGTATCCTATGCCTCCCGGCAACTTAAGAACCACGAACACAACTACCCCACACATGATTTGGAACTTGCGTCTGTGGTTCATGCACTCAAGGTATGGAGACACTACCTCATGGGAAAACATTGTGATGTGTTCACAGATCATACAAGTTTGAAGTACATCTTCACCCAAAAGGAGTTGAATATGAGACAAAGAAGATGGCTTGAACTAATTAAGGATTATGACTTGGATTTACAGTACCATCCCGGAAAGGCAAACGTGGTGGCTGATGCCTTAAGTCGTAAGGTGTATGTGAATGGACTTACTGCAGGGGAACTTCCAGAGGATTTATGCAAGCAATTCAGGGATCTCAGGCTAGAGATAGTTCCGAAAGGACACAGAGCGACTATGGAAATAGTGTCCACCTTCCAAGAGAGAATCAAGGAAGCACAGAAGGGAGATAAAGAGTTGGAAGAAATAAGAATCAGGATAAGTGAAGGGAAGACTAAAGAATTTAAATGCAGACGAACAAGGAACCCTCTGGTATGGGAAGCGTTTGTGCGTTCCCAATGACCCCGATATCAGGAAAATGATTTTACAAGAAGCTCATGATTCTCCATACTCAATTCATCCAGGTAACACGAAGATGTACATGGATGTGAAGGATAGATTCTGGTGGAATAACCTAAAAAGAGATATTGCAGAGTATATTTCTCTGTGTGATGTATGCAATAGAGTTAAAGCCGAGCATCAGAAACCGGCAGGACTACTTCAACCACTACCTATACCCGACTGGAAGTGGGACAAGGTAGGCGTGGATTTCATCACGGGATTTCCCCAGACTCGTTCTGGATTTGATTCTATCTGGGTAGTGGTGGACCACTTCACCAAGGTGGCTCACTTCATCCCCGTAAAGACCACGCATACAAGTGCTAAGCTTGCTAAGATATACATGTCAAGAATTGTAAGTCTGCATGGTGTTCCCAAGGGAATTGTGTCAGATAGAGGCACCCAGTTCACTTCAAAGTTTTGGCGACAACTACATGAGTCTCTTGGGACCCGACTAGAATTCAGTACTGCCTTACACCCTTAGACAGATGGCCAAACAGAAAGGGTGAATCAAATTTTGGAAGATATGTTGAGAGCTTGCGCACTAGACTATGGGTCTAGTTGGGACGATAACTTCAGATATCTTGAGTTCTCATACAACAACAACTACCAGACAAGTATCAAGATGGCTCCGTTTGAAGTTCTATATGGCAGTTAGTGTAGGACTCCACTGCTATGGAATGGAGTTGGTGAATGCAGTCTTTTTGGACCTGAATTGATAAAGGATGCCGAAGAAAAGGTACGGCAGATTCAGGATAGGCTAAAGGTAGCCCAATCCCGACGGAAGAGTTACGCTGATTCCAAGCGCAGGGATGTGGCCTATGAAATAGGGGACCGTGCGTATCTCCGAGTTTCACCCCTACGAGGAGTTAAGAGGTTCGGAATCAAGGGCAAGTTAGCCCCACGATTCATAGGACCATATAAGGTTCTGGCCTGTAGAGGAGAAGTTGCTTATCAGTTGGAGTTACCGGAAGGACTGACTGTTCATGATGTGTTTCATGTGTCACAACTAAAGAAGTGTCACCCGGAGATGGCTGAAACACCGCTAAGAGACACCGTTCCCCTAGATGAGGTTCAATTGGATAATGACCTTACCTATGAGGAAAAACCCATCAAAATACTGGAAACAACCGAAAGGATTACCCGCACCAAGACTATAAGATTCTGCAAAGTACAATGGAGCCACCACTCCGAGGAAGAAGCTACGTGGGAGCATGAAGAAGACATGAGGGCAAAGCACCCACACCTATTTGCTAGCCAACCCGAATCTCGGGGACGAGATTCTTCTTAAGGGGGGTAGGTTTGTAACATCCCAGATTTTATATTATGATGTTACTAGAAGCATGCATCATCCTTGCATCAATGCATCTTACAAATAAATTTTGCAACTAAATCCTAACACCTAAACCTATCAAAACCCTATTAAATATTTCCATATGTAAGCACTATTGTTGTGTTAGTTTGACCCCTTCTAAAACTATGTAAAAACATTAAACCATGGCCCTATGTTGACCACCTTAATTTTATAAAAATTAGAAACAAATTTCATCAAGTTTGGACTTAGTATGCAAAAGATATTTAGGTTTTACTAAAACAGAAATAGAAAAACGTTTAAGGAAAAAAGATAGAGGCAGCAGCTAACCTAGCTGGGCCGGCTCGCTAGCCCACCCTGGCCCCAGCACCCGCGCGACAACCAGTTAGCCGGCGCCCGCGCGAGCCCACACCCGCTGCTGCCACCGACAGGTGGGGCCGCGCTGTCATCCCCCACCTCCCGCCAGAGTCTCTGTTGAACACGGTTCTGATTAAAATCCGCGCGATTATCCGTCCTCTGGTGGAATCCGTGCCTTCTACTCCAAGAAATCCTCCCCTCTTATACCGCTGCTACGGCCCCCACCGCCCTTTTGTGTTTTCTCGAACCCTAGCGTCGTTTCGCAATTTTCCGATCTCGCCGGAGCAAACCGCCGTCGGAGCTCGAGGTTGGCGACTCTCCAGGGCACCTCGAGCCCTGTTACACCTTCCACCCTTCTTGCCCCGACCTACCCTACCCACCCATCTAATTCGTTTCTTTCGAATCGCAGGAGGTCACCGGCAATTGCTCGCCGAAGCCCGTCGGGTCCGAGAGGAGGAACAGCTGACGCTGGGAGATTGAGGAGGGAAGGGACCGTGCTGAGGCCGTTGGGAGATTCGCTATCACCATGCGCATCAGGGGCCGTCCTCGTCATCTTCCAAGATCACCAGAGCCGCCAGGACGCCGCCACCGTCGCCTCCATCGCCGCCACCGTCATCTCCATCGCCGCCACCGCCACAGGTTAGTAAAGCCGCCCTCGGCCGTCTGATTGTAGATGTGCGGGCCAGATTAGAAGGAGGGGCGAAGGGGTACTGGCCAATACCGTGCTGCCGCGTGGCAAGCCACGCCATCACGCTGCGTCGCCGCCGCCTTGCCTAGTTGACCAATCAACATCCGACACTTGGCAAGTTTTGAGTTTAGAATCAGATCTGTTTGCAGATTTTGTTTGAAACTTGCGAAATTCATATAAAATTGAATATTTGGACAAATTTAGCTTATAATATAGCGTTGGATTCATAATTTTATGTAGAATCCAGATCTGCAATAATATTCCAAGTTTACAGTAGGGTTTTAGGTGTAGATTTTAATCATTAGATTAGAGTGTTTATTCTATTGAAAAATAATTAAAATTCTGTTTTAGTTGATTCTTGTTGCGATAACTTTGTTTCCACAATTCCTACTGGACAAAATTATAAAACCTTGCTTAAGATCATTAGATCTAGTTTGGGGCTAATTAGATGGTTTTATCTCCTTTTAACCCTAGGAATTGTATTAGTGAACCAAATAGATCTAAACCTTTGGGAAATCAATCCTAGTAACACCCTTAACACTATTGCAACTTAATTATGCTACCTTGATCAATTCAGAAGAACCAATCTTGCATAAAATACCATGTTGCATGCATGCATGATTATCTCTGTGACATGTTTTGAGCAAGTTGTGATCAGATCTATGTTTGTGATTCGTTAGATTGTTCGGAGTGCGCGAAGGAGTGCTATTGTGTAGAGTGCTGCTCGGATCAAGGCAAGTTACACCACTTGTTCATAATTTTGTCCCAGTTTTGATTCTATGCATGTGATCTTCAAAATTCTGTAGTATGCATGTGTAGGATGTTCTAGTAGAATTTTTCCTTAGTATTATTTTGCAAGTGCGATGATTTTGTAGTATGCCATGAGTAGCTCTATACTTAGGATTTTCCCTCCTAATAGGTTACCCCTGTGTTTGCTAAGTATTGCTTGCTATGCTACATATACAAAGTACCGTTGGGGGGTTTGAAAGACAAAGAATTTTTCTAAGTATAAAGGCTCTCTAGAGCAAACTTTTCTTCTCAAATCCACTTCAAAATAAAACTAAGTTTTCTTCTCGGTGGAATGGTTTTTGGGTCAACGAGTGAGATTTTGGTGGAGGACGGCCGCCCAGGAATCAAAGAAGTCTGCCATGTTTCAGAATTCAGAAGCTTCCAGTGCAACCACAATACATTTTGGGCTCTGTCTTGGCCTAGTACTTAGTGGGAAACCTCACCTGGGTACCAACATTTGGAGGTTCTTGGCACGGTTGGATCCGGAAGGTAGAGGGGCTACTAAGGGAAAGCCTCTCCATGGTCTTGTCTGTAAAAGGACTTGATCGTGGATTGTGGGTAAAGTGCACAAACTCTCGAGAGTATTGCAATCTGATCGATCAGCCGTGTTCACGGAACAGAACAACAATGAGCGTCTGAAGTATGAAGCCTCTGAAGGATCTTCCTCTCTCTTTTCTAAACAAAGTTTTAAAAACCCCATGGAGTGAGTAATATCGCCAATGGGTGGGATTTTGGAAACTTGGTGTGTAATATCCAAGTGACACTTGGTGCGTAATATCCAAGTGTATGGTTGTTTGGACACTTGGTGCGTAATATCCTCGTGTGCCACTCGACCTTATTTTATCTAAGCAAATGTTTACAAAGTAGGAAAAATCCTCTCTTCTTCTCTCTACTTAAGAAAACTAGCTTTGAGCAAATGAACTCTACAGCCTAAACTAGCCTTGCATGTAGAAATAGTCTTTTCTCTCCTTGGTGTAAATTGCCAATACATTCAAAGTATGGACCCAACTTGTTGGCTGCACGTCTTATGTGCAGAATCCGAAGATTGAAAGGTGCGTAGGGATCGCGAGTCTACACTCGACAAGCCTGGGGCGTTGATGGACTCAAACTGCTTTTATGTTTCCGCTGTTATTTGAGCTAGCTTAATGCTAAGCAAATTTGTAATAAATTCATACTCTGGATTCTCCGTGTAATAAATACTTTGTGTTTTACATGATATTTCATCGACTGTGAGTGCTAGCTATTGATCCAGGGACTAGCATGTTAATTACAGGGACTTAGGATCCTTATCGATCTGAGGTCGCTACAAGTACATGTCAGTAACAAGATCAAACTATGTATGGGGATACCAATGGTCGAATCTCAGACATGTAAAATATAGCGAGACATAGGGATTTCGTTACAATGTTAAAGGTTCAGTCAATCACAAGAAGTCATCGTTGAATATGTGGGAGTCAGTACGGATCTCCAGGTCCTGGTACTGATTATTGATCGGAGAGGGGTCTCAATCATGTCTGCATTATTCGTGAACCGTAGGGTGACACACTTAAGGTATACTGACACCATTTGGATCAAATAAGATGCCAGAGAAAGAATATCAAAGCGCTGGAATTATTTCAATGGAAACCGGAATTGTTTTGGGTGAAATTGCTGAAATTGGTTCTACATGTGAAATTGAAATGTTGCAAGGGGTTTTATGTGAATGTTTGTTAATTAATGTAAATAACAAAATTCTGAATAAATAAATAAAAGGGGTTTTATTAAATAAGAGATTACTATAATTTGGTGGAAATTTAATGGATTTTGAGTGGAGAAAAAGGAGGGGCATTTGTGTGAGTGGGAGCTCCTCTCACATGAATGATGGAAAAGGTGGGGGCACCACCTTGGCCACCTTCCATGGGAGGGGATTCCCCCCACCCCCTATACCTATAAAATGCCTTCCTCTCCCTCCTTCTCACTCACACATCCTCGCGAAGGAACTCTCTCCCCCTCTAGAATATTCCCCATGGTCTCGGATCCGTGAGATACATGTTCCCGATGGATTTTTCTGGAGTAAGGATTTGCTGCTTTCGCTGCTTTGCTGGAGCGAGGGTGCGGAGGTTGTCATGGTACTGTACATGTGTGTGATCACGGATGTACCACTACTTTGCGGTGCTTGACTTGCTGGTGCTGGACCGGTTGGAATTCATCACGATCTTGAGATCGAAAAGTGAACGACTACATCATCCACAAGAACCAATCTTGTAACGCTTTGTCGGTCTTCGAGGGTAAGTTCTCTATGGATGTATATCCACCTGTTGCTTGTATCTAGATAGATAGATCTTGGTTCTCAATTGTTCATATCGTAGGAAAATTTTCGTTTTCTATGCTGCGAATCCAACAATCTCACAGTCAAAGGATTAGGCCATGATGTTTCTATGTTATCATAAATGATGAACGTTAAGTAACCATATCTCATTGTGATTAACTTTGGGTGTTTGTCTATCATATCATTCAACAAATGATATGACCTTATTGTCAATTGGCACTATCACCCATGATCTCGGAGCTATAGATCATCGCTTGCCCAATAAACTAGTTCACTAGAGGTAACTAGAGACCAGTTTGTTTACATACCACACATATATTAATTTTTTGTACTAATATAGTTATAGAATAGTAAGAAACGTATTATGGACATACAAGTGATACATCAAATAAGAAACACTTTATTATTTGCCTCTAGGGCATATCTCCTTCAAGTTGTTGCAATGGATGAAAATATGCCAGGGTTGAAGATTCATCTGCAGCTGCACATACATATAGGATACATATAATAATAAGCACATTCATGTGTGAAATGGCCTAATAGATAAAAGGTTATGGGCAGCACATCCAAATAAACTAAAGCTCTTGCGAGCCACATGCATAGCAATAGTCTTTTGATCCAACCATTATACCACGAAGCACCGGGCTATAACAATTATTAAGTAAAATGCAGATCAAATCCTTAAGAATAGTGATGTTGCTGTTACTCCCAAGTGGATTCCTAAATGAAGACCGTACACCCCTTGCTGTCACTGAGTTTCCCATGAAGTCATTGTTCAGCACTCATCTCACCTCGAGCATTTATCAATCCCTGGATCTTGGGTACCTACAAGTCCATGTATCGAGATAAGAGACAAACATACAAAGATACATATCTCTATTCAATCACCACACAATATTCCCATGTATTAGATGCACATAATCGCTGCGAGGTTTCACCCCAACCCGTAGCCCGTGAAGACTACTCACTCATAACAATAAGATCAAGGATATAAACATTGTGCAAAATATTTAGATTAAAATCAAATATTCTTACAATGGTCACCAATTCACAAGGAGATCTCAAGTACAAGATGATGGCTATGGCTATGGAGTGGATGGAGGGTCGAGATGATGAACTATGGTGGTGGATCTCCTTTGGTGATGTTGTGACGCAATCTGAGAATGATGACCCTCTACGCGGCACATGGAGTCTCGAAATATATAGGCGCATTAACGAAAGTTGCAGTGTTTAACCTAACAGAGCCGCTGCCACCTAGTACGAGCGGACCGTATGGGTGGGCCTTGCCCAAACGACAGGTCGTTAAACTTTCCGGAGGTTCCTTTTTTACCCTAGTGTTCTTGTTTGAGTAGGAAACATCATAATCTTCAATAAATGCTCCTAATTTCACCTTAAAAGTGTGATTTCATGCATAATAAAATTTAAACAAAGGATTGCACATCTTTGCAATAATTAGTCATTAGTAACAAGGCTAGACAAATTCTTGGTCAATTATTTTACTTAAAATGCAATTTAAACATGGACAAAGATGGCTATTTTTATAGCCATCACTTACCTGTGTCGCCTATGCTGGAAGGCCTCGAAAGGATCGACAAGATACATATCTCCATCACCGTCATGGACTCTGGGAGCTCCCCGAGAACGAGGTGTACTAGTACCAGTGCTTCTGTGACCGTCAGGCGCGTTGGCTGGCGTACACGAGGCTGGAGGCCTGGTGCTAGCGCACAACAATGCCGAAGGTTGGCATTGTTGGTGGAGTGATACCAACCACACCCTCATCGCCGTCCTCGAGCACTTCTCGGCCGGCAACACCCAGCACCTGGCGTACCCGTCCAACTTGCCTTCGTCCTTCTCGTGGCACCGGGGTGCGACATCCTAGATGCCGAGAAGGATGACCGGTGCGTCGTCCTCCTCATCAACGTCGTCCGAGCGCTCGTCTAGCTCGGCGCCCAACGACTTACCATGCTTTATGGTGCCGCTCTGGCCGGTGAAGCGTGAACCGAAGTCTCCGGCGGGATCGTCGACATACACGCGCTAACGTGGCCTCGTCATCAACGAGCATCGTGCTCCGTTGTCGGCATGCGGCTACAATCGCCTCATCTTTCCAAAGAAGGAGCCCGGCCTACGCATGTCGAAGGAGCCGGAAAAGTGGGCCTCGCAGTCGGCGAAGGATGACTTTGTCCTCAAGATGGCGATAGAGGAGTTGCTCAACAACATCCCGCCAATGAAGGGCCCCGCCACGTGCGCCTGGTCCAGGACAGACTAGGAGCAGGAGGAGGCCAAGCACGTCCATCGCCTGTAGGAGCAGGCCAAGTTCCAAGCCATGTGCGCCGCTCGCCAGCAGCGTGCTTACCAGGGCGTCGATGTTGTCGTCCTGTATGAATGTGATGAAGACGAGGGCGAGCGCATCGGCGATGTCGGGAAAGGCTCCAGCATCTCCTAACTGTCGAGCCAGAAGCCGTAGAGCAACGATGACGACTACACAGGGTTTTACCGTCGCCTTGACATGTTTTAGACTAGTAGTCGCCGCATTTTTTTAGTCTACCGAACAAGTCGAATTCAGTTGCACTACCTCTGTTTGGGATTATTAGTCCTAAGGGCACTAGTACAAAACATGCCTCTAGTCCCGGTTTGTAAGGGGCTTTAGTCCCGGATTGCAATCCGGTACTAACGTATCGGGACTAAAGGTTAGGTCTTTAGTCCCGGATCTGTTACAAACCGGGACTAGATTGTCTCCACATGGCGCCGCTGGGCGCGCTGGGTTGGAGGATCTTTAGTCCCGGTTCATAACACATGCCGTGATTGCAAAATTGTATAGTGTGCTTTAGTGAAAGAATGTTCGTCCAGACATATCTTTGCTTTCTTTCCTAGCATGCCTTTTCCACTAAGTCTCCCCTCATGCCTTGATTTAGGTACACCGATCGGCTTAAGGTCAGGAATAAAGTCAATAGAAAACTTAATGACCTCCTCTGTTCCATAGCCCTTGGAAATGCGTCCTTCTGGCCTAGCACGGTTATGGATATATTTCTTTAAGACTCCCATGAATCTCTAAAAGGGGAACATATTGTGTAGAAATACAAGACCGAGAATGGTAATCTCTTCGACTAGGTGAACTAGAAGGTGCGTCATTATGTTGAAGAAGGATAGTGGGAACACCAACTCAAAGCTGACAAGACACTAGACCACATCTTTCTGTAACCCTGGTAGACTTTTTGGATCGATTACCTTCTGAGGAATTGCATTGAGGAACGAACATAGATTCACAATGGGTACTCTAACATTTTCCAACAGAAGCCCCCTCAAAGCAACCGGAAGCAACTGCGTCATAAGCACGTGGCAGTCATGAGACTTCAGGTTTTGGAATTTTTCCGCTGCCATATTTATTATTCCCTTTATATTGTACGAGAAGCCAGAGGGGACCTTGATACTACTTATAGGCATTCAAAAAAGATTACATTCTCTTCTTTGGTAAGAGTGTAGCTGGCAGTACCTTGAAACATCTCTAGATGCATGCTGTCTTTGTCTTTCATACGTTGTTGGTCATGTCGTGATTCTGGTGTATCTTTATTCTTTCCATACACGCCCAAGAAGCCTAGAAGTATCATGCAAAGATTATTTGTCAGGTGCATCACGTCGATTGTAGAGCGAACCTCTAAGACTTTCCAATAGGGTAGCTCCCAATATATAGATTTCTTCTTCCACATGGGTGCGTGTCCGCCAGCGTCCTTCGGAACGGACTGTCAACAAGAAGATTTTTAATTCCAGATGCCTGTTATGCCATTCATCGCAATCCCAGGATTACCATTTTTGCGAGACATAACAGATTGGTACCATAGTTCATCATCCATTACAAACCATAATAAAGGTCTTACAAATAAAGGATCTCATGATCCAGTTTTAATACAATCAACAAAGCGGAATATATAATCACGGTAGCATGGTCGAAGCTCCATCTTCAGGTTCATAGGCAATGCTCATGATGGGAGATGATCCTAGTTGTCATAGACTTCCTGCTGTCCATCATCCTGGTAGTCCTCTTCATAGTCTGGCCATAGGAATAGCCAGGGACAAAGCCATGAGTACTCTTTAAGTACTCGCAAACTATCACTAACAAGTAAAGTAGTTTGAGTAGGAATCCTAAGCTCTAGGTTTATTTGCAAAAATCCTGGTTTATCTCAACTGAGTTTAGAAGTAAAGAAAACTAGTTTAATGTTCTAAAAAACCTAAGTGGGAACTTTGTTTTCATGTTCACAACCCTGTTGTGGTCTTGTCAAAGTCATAGTTCATTTCACAAGTCATTTTGAAAACATCTAATGACAGAACAGTATGGCCACTCCAATTGTCCATGACCACGGACACGGATATTCGAATAGTTTGACACTCTGCAGAGGTGGTACACTTTCACCACAACATTCGATACATCCGTCAGGAACAATCTTGAATCACCATACTTAGTATTTGGATAATCAATCCTATCCTTTCAATTACAATCCCTAGTATAGGCACCTCCCCTATGAGTTTGGCCTCCCAACCATGACCATCTGTCATCTTGGGAACTGCATAGGTGGACAATCATCACGAGGTAGCCTCATCTCAAACCACTTCCGCAAGGGAACCCATACTAAGACATATAAACTTCCAGACAAGCCCTACCCAAATTAGGGTATTATTATTGTACGGTAAAATTGGAATGCTATCGCATACGAACCCAACCATCAATTTTATAAAGGTCTAAGGATCATGCCTCGACATTTTCATCATCAAATCATCTTGTGTTCATAACACATGTGAAAACATTTCAATAGAATGAATCTTCATTCCAAGGTTTTCATAATCATTTTCACCAAGTATTCCCATCTAAAGTGATCAAATTTTATGCTTAGCACTAGCCACTAAAGTTGAGGGTATTCACTAATTAAGGGTGCTAATCAAGTGTGACTATCTCAATCTAGTCTCATGCCTCGGTATGACATCTAGTTCTAACTACTTAGGCCTAGTTTTATGATCTTTATGCTACCTATATTAGCTTCCCAAAATTCACAAGTTACTAAGGGAAGGTAAAAAACTTCGATAAAGAAATAAAATAATAAAGCTTGCAAGTAAAACTTGGGATTGGTATAATCAAGGTTGCACAACCAAAGCATGCCTAATGCATTGCATAGGTTATCTTGTAGGGTTTGGCTTGAAAGTAGGACTTGCATGGTTTAGCTTAGCTTGCCTTGATTGGTGCAGTGGTTGAAGTTTTGTTCTTCTTCTTCGTAGTACTCCTCCTCCTCGTAGCCTTGGTCGATACTAGCGTATGTAAATGAATATGAGGTACACAATCACCAAACAATACTTAACAACTTCTATTTGGCACACAAAGGTTCACACTAGATGATCTAGCATCATCACACTCATCACCTAAAATAAATACCTAGTCTTATTTATTTTATTTTGGAAAAATAATTTCTACTCATTGAAAACTACTTAAGATTTAATATTCTCAAATTAAAATATGGGATCATGTTGACACATGTCATCACCACATATTCTAATACTTGGGAACATGATTTAAAGTGGTGGTCATATTTTATAAAGTTTAAAATTATTATTTGATACAATTAAGGTGAATAGAAATGCCTATATAGCATTCTTTTAGTACTAGTCCAAGATCACTACATGTAAACCTAAATATTTTTACATATTCAGTTAGATCTTGTCAAATGTGATTTTTGAGAGTTGGAATCAACTCAAAAGCATTTATGGTTGATTTTTGAAAAATGTTTGAATGTGAAAAGGTCTATGTCTTGTTATTTTTGGTGTAGGTGATCTATAATTCCAAATGGTTTGAATCCAACCGGCTTGGATTGATAATTTGAATACCATTGTAGCAAAATTGGAATCATGCAATTTGGTTTAGTGAATCTCTCTAAATTGATTTCTGAATCTACTGACTGAACTAGGTTTGAATTAAAATGGAAATAGATTGTTTGAATCTCTAGGCTACGCGCGGGAATGTTACTGGGCCAACCCAGCTACACAGCGCCCGTGCAGTGGGCTGCTGACAGGAGGGTCTCGTGCATCAACGGCTCTATCCAAACGAAGCGGTACGTTTCAATCTTGGCCTTACAATTAGAACAAGATCTACGGTTGTGGTGCATCATCTCTGTCGAACAGCTCCGATGAGACCAAACCCTAACGGTGATGGTGGGGGTATGCGGTGGCTTACCAGGGCTCCAGCTAGGGTCGGCAATGGGGGCGAACGACGTCGTCGGTGACGACGGTTCGAACGGTGGTCGCGGAGGCTCCTGGGGTGGCTCCAATCAACGGCTCATCTCCTCCTCTGTAGCGGCGGACCCCGGTGAAATTCTGGCGGGCTGGTGCTCACCTTGCTCCGGGGAAGGGTCAGGTGTGGTTATGAGAGATAGGGTAGTGAGATGGTGTAAAGAATGAGGGTTGGGGTGGCCTCTATTTATACACCGGCGAGAGAGGCAGTGCGGCATGGTCAGGGCTCGTTGGTGACATCATTAAAGCAAGCTAAAGGCATGGTGAAGGGCATAGGACGGTGCGGTATCTCCTGGCGATCGTCACTGGCCTAATGGCGCGGCAAGGGGTGGTCGAGAACGGTCGGGAGCGTTCGGTGCTCTGAGCGGAAACGGCGGTGGTCGAGACGGCGTACATGTGCTTCGTGTCGTGCGGTGGCAAACGGGCATGTCTGGGGTGTAGCTAGGATCAGGGCGAGTGTAGTTAAGCACGGTGAGGGAGAGGCGCGACGTGTGTGAGCGTGTCGGCTGCGGCGCACTGGTGTTCTCTCGACATGGCAGAGAGAAAATGGGCGCGGCTGTTCTCGGTGGTCCATGGCTTGGCTGCGCTCAAGGGTTGGACAGGGGGTGGCGGTGGACGGTGGCCTGTCTCCTGGACATCATGGACGGGCGTGGCGCTTCCTCCTGTGAGCTGTCCACGGTCGGCCGACAATGGTGGCTCGGTGGCGCTGCACTGGTGCAAGCAGTGAAGGGGTGGGCTAGTTCAATGCGATGGTGGTCACTAGGGGAGACAAGGGCTAGTAGTGGCGACAAGTAGAGGACAAGGCATTGATCAAGAAGAGTAGAAGTTAGGCAAGTTTGATCTGTGCTCACCAAGTGTTTGATGAAATGGCCGCATGAATTCAAAGTTTGAATTTTTGGATGAATTTTGGTGAGTGGTCTAGTCACATGCTTGGTAGTCTGAGGTTGCTTGGGTTTGCGAAGGTGAAGTGGTTTGGTTGGTTTTTGAGAAATCTTACTACCTACACTTGATTCAATTTTGAATTGTCCTTTAAATAGATTTGGAATTTGTTTCCGTTGGTTTGTAAAGTGGGCTTGGGTTCATTGTTACTTTTTCTAGCAAGGGGTGAAAAGAATTGGATTTGTTTCTATTATAAATCTTGGACTAGGAACATTCAAAGTGGTATAGTTGACAAGTTTGGCCAAAAAGACCATTTTCTCATATTGTTTATATTTGATTTTCTCTTCATTTGATTCTTCTTGGAAATGATCTAGATGATGTTTTTTTAGGGTAATAGATGATGTTGTTTTCATCTTTAAACCAATCCTTAGCATTCATAGCAATCAAATTTGGCATTGCAAGCATTCATGCATTAATCACACACACATATGCATTCATATTAATTTTAATAACAAAAGTTTTGTTAACCCTAAACTTGGGTGATTAGAACTTGATAATCTTGTTTAATATTTTTAGGATGTTACAAACCTTCCCTCCTTAAATAAAATCTCGTCCTAAGATTTAAGAAAAAGAAAACTAGGAACTAAAGAGATTTGGAAACTCAGTCCTAATGTAATCTTCTCGCTCCCAAGTAGCTTCTTCTTCAGTATGGTTGTTCCACTGGATCTTGAGAAACTTGATGCTCCTGATCCTAGTAGTTATGAAGGCTTCTTCCAAAATACGAATGGGTACTTCACGGTAAGTTAGGTCCTTGTTGAGATCGTTGGTTCGGTGATCAATGTTCTTGAAAACTTCGTCTTCTCCGGGACTTCTAGGCATTTGCGAAGTAACGAGATATGAAACACATCATGCACGGCTGACATCTCCTCCGCAAGTTCCAGTTGATATGATACTTCTCCTCGGCGATTCAAAATCTTGAAAGGTCCAATATATCTGGGGGCAAGCTTTCCTTTGAGTTGGAAACACTGCATTCCTTTCAAGGGTGATACTTTCAGATACACAAAATCTCCGATAGAGAAGGCTAGATATCGACGTCTCTTGTCGGCATAACTCTTCTGTCTGGACTGAGCGGTCTTAAGGTGCTCATGGATCTTGTGAAAATTCTCTTCGGATTCTCTTAGGATGTCGGGTCCGAAATTCTGACTCTCTCCTACTTCCGACCAATTCAACGGAGTACGACACTTCCTTCCATACATAAACTCAAATGGGGCTATTTGCAAACTGTCTTGGTAACTGTTGTTGTATGAGAATTCTACGAAAGGCAGTCAGTCCTCCCATTTAGATCCATATTCCAACACAAGCTCTCAACATATCTTTGAGTATCTTATTTACTCGCTCCGTTTGTCCATCGGTCTGCGGGTGATAAGCTGTGCTCAAATCCAGTCTGGTTCCCAATCCTTCTTGGACATTCTTCCAAAATCTCGAGGTAAACTGGGTTCCTCGATCCGACACCATGTTCTTCGGGATTCCATGCAAACTGACTATCCTAGCAATGTACAAATCTGCTAGCTTCGACCTCTGGTAAGTGGTATTGACCGGTAATAAATGGGCTACTTTGGATAGTCTATCCACTATGACCCAAATAGAATCATTTCCCCTACTAGATGTAGGCAAACCGGTGATAAAATCCATTCCTACTGAATCCCATTTCCATTCCGGAATCTGCAAAGGTTGCAAAAGTCTTGCGGGTCTCTAATGTCCCGCTTTGACTCTCTGACAGATATCACATTTGGCTATGTAGCTTCCGATTTCTCTCTTCATCTTGTGCCACCAAAATTGCTCCTTCAAATCTTGATACATCTCCGTTCCTCCAGGGTGGATAGAATAAAGAGTATCATGGGCTTCTTGCAAAATAGCTTGTTTCAACTCTGAATCTGCTGGTGCACAGATATGTCCTTTGTACCAGAAAACTCCTTCTTCATCTTCGGTGAATCCAGGTACCTTCCCTATACCGATACGATGTTTGATTCCTTTGATACTACCATTTACTTTCTGCGCCTCTTTGATCTGACTGATCAAAGTGGGCTGAATTTCTATGCTAGCCAAAAATCCTTCACTTACTAGTTCCATTTTGAAATTTTCCATCTCCTCATGCAAACTTGGTTGGGCTTCTTTTATCATGGTGTTCAATCGACATGGCAATCTGCTAAGAGCATCTGCTACCACATTGGCTTTGCTAGGGTGATAGTGAATGTCAATATCATAGTCCTTGATTAACTCTATCCATCTCCTTTGCCTCATATTTAGCTCCTTCTGGGTGAAAATATACTTCAGACTCTTGTGATCCGAATAAATCTCACAACATTTACCCATGAGGTAATGCCGCCATGTCTTCAAGGCTAAAACTACAGCTGCTAATTCGAGGTCGTGGGTAGGGTAATTCTTCTCATGTTGGTTCAGTTGTCGGGATAGATAGGATATGACTTTTCCTTCTTGCATCAACACACATCCGAGACCAAACTTGGATGCGTCACAATACACATCAAAAGGTTTAGTGATATCCGGCATAATCAAGATTGGGGCGAAAATCAATCTCTTCTTGAGCTCTCGAAAACTTGCTTCACATTTGTCCATCCATTCAAACTTCTTATCTTTCTTCAACAATTGGGTCATGGGTCTTGCGATGCTCGAGAATCCTTCTACGAACATGCAGTAATATCCCACTAATCCGAGAAATGCGCGAACTTGGGTTTGGGTGGTTGGGGCTTGCCGTTCTTCAACATCCTTAATCTTGGCGGGATCGACAGCAATTCCTCCTGCTCACACGATATCTCCTAGGAATCCTAATTCCTTTAACTAGAACTCACATTTACTAAACTTGGCATACAACTGATGTTCTCTAAAGGTTTCAAGTATGGTCCTGAGGTGTAGCTCATGGTCTTCTTATGATTTGGAATAGATCAGAATATCGTCGATAAAAACAACGACAAACTTATCCAGGAAGTTAATAAAAATCTTATTCATGAGATTCATGAAATAAGCGGGGGCATTGGTTAATCCAAAATACATGATAGTGGACTCATATAATCCATATCTGGTGGTAAAGGCAGTCTTTGGAATATCCGTTGCGCGAATCTTGAGTTGATGATAACCAGTTCTAAGATCAATCTTAGAAAATACTTTACACACCGGTCAACTAGTCAAACAGATCTTCTATCTTTGGCAGTGGGTACTTGTTATTAATGGTGACATCATTCAGCTTCCGATAATCCGTGCACAAACGGTTACCTCCATCTTTCTTATCCACAAACGAAACAGGTGATCTCCATGGCGACACACTTGGTTGAATCAAACCTGTCTCCAGCATGGCATCCAGTTGCTTCTTTAGCTCCACTAATTCAGACGGGTTCATACTATAAGGTATCTGAGCTATGGGTCCAGTTCCAGAGATTAGTTCAATGATAAACTCGATATCCTGATCTAGGGGCATACCGAGCAATTCATTTGGGAATACGTCAGGGTATTCACAGACTACTCTGACTTGGTCAATGGTTGGTTGGGCTAGACTCTTGTTGCACTTGAATTGATGGGGCAAAGTCTCAGATACATGCTCTACTGATACTCCAGTGGTACTAGTCATGGTTATGGCTTTCTTGGCACGGTCGATTAATCCTTTATGTTTCGACATCCAATCCATTCCTAGTAGTACTTCCAACCCTTTGGTTCCAAGTACTATTAGATTAGCATAAAAATCTATTCCATGGATTCTGGTAGATACGACCTTGCAAATTTTTCTAGCTTTGGTGGTTGAACCAGGTATTTGAACTATCATAACATTCTTCAATTTTGTTGGTTTAATCTTACTAGTGCATGCAAATTCTTCTGTAAGAAACGAGTGCCATGCTCCAGAATCAAAAAACACTCTTGCAAGTACCAAGTTAACAAGAATCATACCCAGCACGACATCTGGCGCTTCCTGAGCTTTTTCAGCATTCATGTGAAACAGACGGATGTTGCGGTTGAGCGAATTCCCTAGGGCAAATATCCTTCCAGGCTGAACACGGCGTTGCTGCTACAATGGTGCATTCACATTTGTGGTTGCTGCAAGCTTCTCGGGACACTCATTGGAGTAGTGACCCTTGACTCCGCATTTAAAACAAGCAACCAGAGACTTGTCTTTTCCTACAACAGGCACGACATTGCTTCCAGTCCTTGGGGTAGCATTGTTGTTGTTGGGGTTGTTGTTGTTGTTGTTGGACTTGGGCAGTGCACGGTTGAAATTGTTGGAGTTGCCGGGGTTGTTGTTGTGGTTTCATCCGGGCCTTGGGTTTCCTCCTCCACGGTCGGGATAGTTTGGACGGGTCATAGGGGGTCTATTGTTTCTTGGGGAATATCCTGCAGACGGATTGGGGCGATACTTCGGGGTATGGTGGGATCCTGGTTGATGCATCATTCGACGCTTGCGATTCTCGTTGGCTTGGTGGATCTTGCCTTCCATCTGGATTGCAGAATCCATTAAGGCTTCAAGGTCAGCGAAGGGAATATTGACTAACACCGTCTGCATCTCATCATGCAGGCCGTTCAAGAATCTCTCCTTCTTTTTGCCTTTAGTAGCAATCTCATCAGGGGCTCATGTCTACACACTTCTATTCTTGTAGACAGTTGTTGGGCCTCCAAGTGCAGAGGTTTGTAGAACATCATCAAGTTTCCCTTAAGTGGATCACCCAAGGTATATCGAACTCAGGGAGGAAGTGGTCAAAGGTATCCCTCTCAAGCAACCCTGCAATCAAGATACAAGAAGTCTCTTGTGTCCCCAACACACCTAGTACACTTGTCAGGTGTATAGATGCACTAGTTCGGCGAACAGATAGTGAAATACAAGTGGTAACGGTGCCAGAAAAGAGCTTAACGGTGAGGTAAATACTAAAGGCAAAAGGATGGAAACAAGCAAACATGCAACTGATCTAGTTGTGAACAGTGTTTCTGTGAACAGTGTTTCAATGTTTAGAAACAAGGCCTAGGGATCATACTTTCACTAGTGAACACTCTCTCATATAAATATCTTCTCTTAATGATACTACTCTTAACTACTCTCCGGTTGGACACTCTAATCCATGGTAGGGCTATAACACACCTCAAAGTCTGCCTTTCCCGATAACTCCACACTGTCACCTTGAGCGCTAGATGGTTCCAACAAACACCACAATTTCATAAAGACATCCAACTCCAAATATAACTCATGGGGAGAGCAGAGATCTATTGAAGCACTTGAGTAGCAAGGTAGATCTACTTGATTACAAAGCTCATGACCACAACAAGATCGTGCATATAGAGAGAGAGATGAACATATAGCTACTGGTAGAGCCCTTAGCCTCGAGGAAGAACTACTCCCTCCTCATCATGGGAATCAGCAACAGCGATGGAGATGACGATAGAGATCAAAGGAGATGGCTCCGAGGGCACTTCCCCGTCCCAGCAGGGTGCCTGAACAGAGACTTTCCCCTGAATCTCCCCTTTGGTGGCGGTGGCGCTACAGAACTTTTCATGGCTTTTTGGTCGATCCTTTAGGGTTTCTGAGTCGGGGGCTTCTTATAGGCGAAGGAGGCAAGGTCTGTGGAGGGCCAGGGGGGCCACACCCCCTATGGGCGTGGCTAGGGTGGGCCCGCACCCACCTATGGTGTGGCCACCCTGGTGTCCTCCGTCTCGTCTTTGATTTTCCGTATCGTTCAGGGAAAAATATGAGCTTTGGCTTTTGTCCCGTCCAATTCCAAGAATATTCATTTTTTAGCTTTCTGAAACCAAAAACAGCAGAAAATAGGCAACTGGCACTGTGGCATCTTCTCAATAGGTTACTTCCAGAAACTGTATAAAAATACCTCAAAGTGTAGACAAAACATACCAAAGTGGATACTAAACAAGCATGGAACATCAAAAATTATAGATACGTTTTCGACGTATCAGGGGCATACCTAGATAGAGGCAGAAATCTATCACGGTACTCTACCACAGTCAACCTTCCCTGCTTCATCTCCTTGAATTCATCCCTCATCCGTAGAATCAAACCGGGTGTCACATGGGTTCGGATGAACTTGAGATTGAATTCATCCTAAGCCACCATATCTCCTCCATTCATGGTGTGAATGCTATTCCACCAAGCTCTTGCATCACCTGGCAGATAATGGGTGGCAAACAGTACTTTCTCATTGGCCTCCACTCCTGCGACTTCTAAGGAGTTCTCCATGGTCTGCATCCAGTCATCAGCATCTAATGGCTCTTCTAACTTACTAAATATGGGTGGATTGGTGTTTTGAAAGTTTTGAGCTTGGATCCATGGTTGTCCTGGTTTCCATGGCCTTGATTATTATTGGCCATCTGAGCTATCTGTTGAAGGGTGGTTAAATTAGCTTGACGTTCAGCTCTTCCAGCTTCACAGTCAGCAACCAACATTTGTAGGATTTACAGCATTGAATCCTAAGATAAACTGCTCCCTCCGCGAGGCATCTGAAGATTGACATAGATCATGAGACAAGAGGGAAATTTCTAAGGTTCGTGGATTTGTTTTTGAAAAGCTTTTATACTTTGAGTTTGACTCTAGTTTTGCCAACTAGCAACTTGCTTTTCATTCATAGCACCCAATACAAACACACACCACACTAAGGTAACAGATGGTTTTAGGAACCATTCTGTGAAGCTACGATACAGTGGGACTGGATACAACTCACACCTACAATAGTGCTCAAGTGCTACTACTCATAAGAACTGGTGGCTTCTTCATCATTAATGAAGGCGGAATCATCATCATTAGTGTGGAAGTCCATGTAGAGGTCCTCCAAGTAGTCATCATCATCACTAAGATAGGAGTAGGGATCTCTACGGATATCTTCTCCTTCATTCTCCCTCTTCTTCAGCTGCGTGTCCCACTCATGGATGGTTTCCTCCAAGTCTGACACTTTGTGACGAAGTCAGGCAATGATGCAATCCTTCTTGTCACGCAAAAGGAGAAGTGACTTGCGCTCCTTCACAAGGATGGTGAGGGTCTGGTCCTTCTTGACTGCAATGGCATAGTTGTGGTTGGTGTAGGCGCGAGCGTTGTCCAACTCCTTCTGCCTGTCATACAGCATGAAGTAGAGATGATCCATCTGATGCTTCAGCTCCAGATGGCCTGGTACCTCCAATGGTTGTCCCATAGCATCACGCCTTGCGTAGTACTCAAAGCGAGTGCCCTTGATCTGGTTGATGCTTTGCCCACACAGACGGGCAAGAGCTTCCTGCATAGCCCTGGCGAGTCCGTCTAGACAGTTGTTCTACCTCAAGCTGAATTGGATCCCCTTTGAGGAGGGTGCCTCCATCCTGCCTCTGAGATTTGCAATGATCAGCCATTGTAGTTATCCTCCTTGCTGATCATTGAGCTGGTGTAACACCCTCAGAATCGGACCTATGCAAGTTTGAGCAAAATTCGCCAAACCCGCATAGAAACGATTCAAAGGTGCCCACCAGGCACTTTCGTGCGGGTGGAAAACGAAGTAATAACATTACACAACAGTCCTCGATGGGACCCACAGAACAGATATATATATAACGGCGACTCCATGAGTCAAGAATACAAATATAATGTACAAAGATCCAAATCACCTTGAAAATGATCGAGCGTCCGACTACGGACAAGATGCAAATGGGGCTAAGAGCCCTGAAGAATAACCAATGGCGTCCATAACCCCGGCCAAGCGGAAGGGTAACCCGCTAACGACGCCGATCTCAAAACCCTTAAACAAAAGGGTGCCGACAAAGGGCAAAGGAAAAGAAGGAGCGTCGATCTTGAGGCCGATTGGCGAGGCTAGAATTGCGGTCCTCGCCTACATAGGTATGGTGGATCAAGCGGCGTGGCCATGCACTACACAACCTATAGAGACTCGATACAATGGCGGTGATCGAGAGGGTGAGAATGACCTATCCGGATCCAACCTGAAGCTAACACCAAACAAACCCATCTGGTGTTTCCCCTCGAGACCAAACGAGGAAGTCAACCGAGGAACTCACACCGCTGGCGCTTTACTTATTCTTATCGCTAAAGCATTACTAGTCATATATAGATAATCGTCACGATAAAGTAAGCAGTGGTCACTTTTAGTTAATCATTCCGTTATAGTTGCAACAATTACTAATCGATCTGATAGCATGAGATAAACCCAAAACCCAAAGCTTGTTGGTACTTTCATTTAGCCATTCCATTGTAGTTGCTATACTTACTAGTCAGTACAATGGTCGCAGTTTACACTCCAAACAAGCAATTGTGGGCGTATTATTTAGCCATTCCATTATAGTAAAGCTGATTACTAGTCATTATAAAGTCAAATTTATAGCAGTAAACTTTAGTTATGCTTGTCTATGATCGAGATATCGTGCTCCAAGTCGTCCATATCCATGGACACGGCTTTGAGAAAGTTTTACCGGCCGGGTGCACCAATAGCAACACACGCTCGATCAACCTCGGAAAAACCAAATCAAAACCCAACGAGGCTTTCACGACTGAACAATCACAGGATTCAGAAATATTTCAGGGGGCCACCCCATTGAGTAGATCCCGCAGCGGAGTAAGCAAGCTCCGAGACGGACTCAAGGTTTGCGACAATGGCTGTAAACGACTGGGAACCCGAAAGTGTGGTTGGGCTTGTCGATACCGCGAAAACATTACGCTTACCTAAACAGTACAGTGTGCTCCTCGCACAATTTAAATACAGAAAGTAGCATGGCATAAGTACAGGATCGTAAATAAAACCTCAAACTAGTTTGTGGCCCCAAGAAATAAGACTGAATCAAGCTCTGGCTCAGGGGGGTCCCATATACCTCCCGGATGTGGATAGCGTGATAAATCAAGGAACATGTATCAAGTACTCGGGGTCTTACGGGACACAAGTGGGCGTTCGGAAACCAAATATTTTCTATCACCCACCGATGCCTCTGCTTATTTCAATTTTAGTTGTTAAACAGAAAATAAAGTGACGATAAGTAAAACTAGAATCATCTCCAACAACAACATGCGGCAATACATCAGCAACTGTGGCATATGACGACACACATCAGCGCTTGAGCAAGCAACTACGACGCGCAAGTCCATCTATCTACCAATCAACAAGTAATAGGAGGTGTCCAAGGCAATATATGGCTGCAAGGGATATCAAGGGTACGGAAACTAGAGCATCGCAACACAGATAGCAATAGATCAACAGGAAGGAGTAAATTACTATCAAAGTAAGATAGGTAGAAAGGGGGAGATGCTCGCCTGAAAACATTGCCGAAGGTTTAACCGAAGATCGGGGCGAAGCTCACATCAACTCAACGGCCTTATCCGCGAAGAAGCAAAACACTAGAATAACACCGGATGCAATATTTAAGGCAGAAGATCGGCATGATGCATGCATGATGTATGGCATGGCAAGGATGCGATGCACTTAGGTCAAATTAAGCGGAACCGGGGTCTCGACAATTAATTAGGTGGTTCATGTTATTTATTTACCCCGCAATTCAAATGTTGTTTTAACATGGCAGAATATAGTACCGGTTCGCTACCCAAATTTAAATGAGGCCAATATAAGGCTAGATTTGCCCGCATATGGGCCCCATATTTAATTATTAGGTGAATCGGCATAAGGCCCCCAAACCAATGATATGCATGCGAAATGAATGATTAAATATGCAACAATTCATATAGTTGACCATTTATAAAATAGGGTTCTCGGAAAAAGGGGTTCACACATTAGGGTTCGGCAGATCTTGGGATTCCGGGGTTCGGGGTCCGACAGGGTCCAGGGTTCGACGGTTCGGTCTCGGCGGAAAACGTTCTCGGACTCCGGGATCGTTCTCTCGTTCTCGGCAGCGGGGCAGATCTTGCGTTCCGGGAAGGAGGGCTGGGTGTTTCTGACTTCACTTGTCGGTGCCGATCTTGTCGTCGCCGTGGTCTCGGTGTCCGGGGTGAAGCACTTGGCGTTCCTTGTCTCGTCGAAGTCCTTGTTGCTCTACGGCGAAGAACTTAGCGTCAACGGGGTCCGAGAAGGCGATCTTGACGCGGCACCGGTTACGGGATCGGCCTTCGGATTCGGGGGTCTCGGCGGCCGTAGATCTTGGTGTCCAAGGCGCGGCATCAACCAGCGTGGTCTTGTCGTTCCCTGACGATGATCTTGGCGTCCGGGAAGAGGATACTCGTCGCACCGGGGTTAGGTCTTCGGGGTCCGGTGACGAAGGTCTTGAGGTACTACCGTACTCGTAGGCGTGCCATTGGGGTCGGCGCCAAGGTTCGGGTTCGGTCTTGGAGCCTGAGGGTTCATGCGGCTCCTCGAGGTGAGCTTGTTCGACGAGGTCCTGATAAGTCGTCGCGGGCGTCTAGGCGGTACTTGGGTCTGATGACGGCCTCTGAGGTGCAGAGCTTGTGTAGGACATGCTGCAGACGGCCACTGGGCGGCGGACCCACGCTAGGGCGGGGCCTTGGGCGCGAGGACTTGGGCGAGCTCGGACGGCACGGCGGTGAACAGCGAGGGACCGCAGGCGATCGACGGCCAGAGGCGGGCTCCGGAGGCGGGGATGCGCCAGCGGAGGCGTCGGCGCTGGGACGTCAGCCAGCTGGGCCGGGCGGCGGCAGGCGTCAGCGGCACTGGAGCACGCTGTGAGCTTGCGGGAAGGCGAGGAGGCGGAGGTCGCGGACGGCGCTGCGTGGCGGAGCGGTGGCGGAGGCAGCTCTTGGGCGGTCCGAGCACGCGAGCGAGAGGCGCGGCCATGAAGCTTCATGGGACGCTGCAGGAGCTCGGAAGAAACGGCAGTGAAACGGCGGGGGAGGAAGGAGCAGAGGCGGCCGGAGGCGTCGGCGAGGCTCGGGGGCGTCCTAGGGGGAGGACGGTGGCGAGCGGAGGAACGGCGGCGGCGAGGAAGCAACCGGCGGTGGCGGGGCTTGGGTAGGAGGAGGTCGGGCACGGCTGGAGGCGGCGGGAGCAGCCGGCGAGGCGGAGGCGTGGCGCGGCGGAGGCAGGTGTGGCCGTGGGAAGGTGGGCGCGTGAGGCGACAGTGGGGTCTGCAGGGCATGTCGGGCGGCAGCGCTCACTCGGCCGACGGGCAGCCAAGCGAGGGAGAGAGAGGCCTTGGTGGGAGGAAGAAGAAGGGGCCAGGCGGGGTGGGCCTGGGAGGTGGGGACAGGGTGGGACCAGTGTGTGGCGGCGGTGGGGCAAGCGTGGAGAGGGTGGGTGAGGTGGTTGGCTGCCCAGGTGGAGAGAGGGAGGTGGGGGGAGAGAGAGAGAGGAAGAGGGCTGGGACAAGTGGCAGCTGCTGATTGGTGGGAGGGGTGAGGGAAGGTGAGGTGTCAGCGTCTGGTTGGCCAGGGTGATGTGGCTGTTTGGGTTGGGTAGATAGCTGGGTAGGTCTAGGATTTTACAGGGCGGGTTAGGTGGACCGTTTTAAAAACAGGGGTGGTCGTTCGGGTCTACTCGGCCCGTTCGACTGCCCCACTAAAATAATTTAATATTTTTATTTGTTTTGCGATGAACTTTTGCAAGTGGTTTTTAGACGAATAAAATATCCGGCAGCACCCGGGGTTTGGCGTTTGAATAAAGATGGGGCGTTTTAGAAAACAAAACGGGTGTTGCGAAAATAGTTTTGACAAACAACATATGATGATGACGATGCAATGCACAAATTCAACGCGATTTTCTAGTAGTGGTTTTGCGGGATGCCACAATTCGACACCACTAACAATGGATCTCGCCCTCGAGATCCGCCTCATGGTACCGGGAAGAAGATCGGCGGTCGGCGACTTCTCGCTTCGTGTAGATCCTCGCGACACCACTAACGAGGGTTCATCTTCCATCTTGAAAACGGCGACACCACCAACAAAGGGGCGTTGTCCCTGATCGTCGAGAGAACACTCCGGAGAAACAAAGGACGAAGATAGAGGTATCAAACGATACGGCCACCTCTAACTTCCATTAGAAGAGGGAAAGTTACATTGATCCGCCAGTTCGATGTACAGAGCGAACAGTAAGAGTCGGGTAGGGTGATCAGTCCATCCCGGACCCAACTATCAACTCTATACATGGGTAGGAGAATCAGGCAACTCAACTCTCGAGATTTAGACTGAAGATCTTCATAGGTGGTATCCGGAACAAAGGGATGCTGCCAGCAGAAATCGTATGAAAGACACAATGATTAGGTTCCGCGATGGTTCCATTGGCATGAACAACACATGCTCAAGGTTAACCCCAACTTCACCAACGCTCGTCCTTCTCATATGTTTTCCAACGACACTGATATCCAGCAAGGAACACATAGGGATAAAGAGCTCAAGATTAAAAGATTGGAGGAAGGGTACAACAGACAAGTTGCAGATTGATGATCGTAGCACCTCCGTTACAAAAGGGAAGAAAGAGAAACCCTGAAGGTACGACGGAAACCCAACCACGAGAATTCCTGGACTCGAAGAAAGAGAAGAGAGCGGATTCAAAACGCGTCGAGATAAGAGGAGAATAGCAGAGGGGTAAGGAGTAAAACCAGACCTAATCAGAGCTATCCAACCGATTTTGCAAAAATAGTTTTGACACTCTACTTCGGCCGTTAGCTAGGTTATCCTACAGGCTGGACTTGTGGGGTATCGCAACTGCTGAGCTCTGATACCACTCTGTAACACCCTCAGAATCGGACCTATGCAAGTTTGAGCAAAATTCGCCAAACCCGCATAGAAACGATTCAAAGGTGCCCACCAGGCACTTTCGTGCGGGTGGAAAGCGAAGTAATAACATTACACAACAGTCCTCGATGGGACCCACAGAGATATATATACTTGGCGACTCCATGAGTCAAGAATACAAATATAATGTACAAAGATCCAAATCACCTTGAAAATGATCGAGCGTCCGACTACGGACAAGATGCAAATGGGGCTAAGAGCCCGAAGAATAACCAATGGCGTCCATAACCCCGTGCCAAGCCGGAAGGGTAACCTGCTAACGACGTCGATCTCAAAACCTGCTTAAACAAAAGGGTGCCGACAAAGGGCAAAGGAAAAAGAAGGAGCGTCGATCGAGGCCGACACGGCGAGGCTAGAATTCGGCGGTCCTCGCCTACATAGGTATGGTGGACTGAAGCGGCAGCGGCGGCATGCACTACACAACCTATAGAGACTCGATACAACTGGCGGTGATCAGAGAGGGGTGAGAATGACCTATCCGGATCCAACCTGAAGCTAACACCAAACAAACCCATCCTGGTGTTTCCCCCTCGAGACCAAACGAGGAAGTCAACCGAGGAACTCACACCGTTGGCAGTTTTACTTATTCTGTTATCGTTGCAGCAGTTACTAGTCATATATAGATAATCGTCCTGATAAAGTAAGCAGTGGTCACTTTTAGTTAATCATTCCGTTATAGTTGCAACAATTACTAATCAGATACAGATAGCATGAGATAAACCCAAAACCCAGCAGTTGTTGGTACTTTCATTTAGCCATTCCATTGTAGTTGCTATACTTACTAGTCAGGTACAATGGTCGCAAGCGACACTCCAAACAAGCAATTGTGGGCAGTATTATTTAGCCATTCCATTATAGTGAAGCTGATTACTAGTCATTATAAAGTCAAATTTATAGAAGTAAACTTTAGTTATGCTTGTCTATGATCGAGATACTGTGCTCCAAGTCGTCCATATCCGTGGACACGGCTTTCAGAAAGTTTTACCCGGCCGGGGTGCACCAATAGCAACACACGCTCGATCAACCTCGGAAAAACCAAATCAAAACCCAACGAGGCTTTCACGACTGAACAATCACAGGATTCAGAAATATTTCAGGGGGCCACCCCATTGAGTAGATCCCTTAACGGAGTAAGCAAGCTCCGAGACGGACTCAAGGTTTGCGACAATGGTCAAACGACCATTGGGAACCCGAAAGTGTGGCTGGGCTTGTCGATACCGCGAAAACATTACGCTTACCTAAGCGATGCGTGTGCTCCTCGCACAATTTAAATACGTAAAGTAGCATGGCATAAGTACAGGATCGTAAATAAAACCTCAAACTAGTTTGTGGCCCCAAGAAATAAGACCTGAATCAAGCTCGCTCGGGGGTCCCATATACCTCCGGATGTGGATAGCGCGATAAATCAAGGAACAGTATCAAGTACTGGGTCTTACGGACACAAGTGGGAGTTCGAAACCAAATATTTTCTATCACCCACCGATGCCTCCGCTTATTTCAATTTTAGTTGTTAACAGAAAATAAAGTGACGATAAGTAAAACTAGAATCATCTCCAACAACAACATGCGGCAATACATCAGCAACTGTGGCATATGACGACACACATCAGCGCTTGAGCAAGCAACTACGACGCGCAAGTCCATCTATCTACCAATCTACAAGTAATAGGAGGTGTCCAAGGCAATATATGGCTGCAAGGGATATCAAGGGTACGGAAACTAGAGCATCGCAACACAGATAGCAATAGATCAACAGGAAGGAGTAAATTACTATCAAATTAAGATAGGTAGAAAGGGGGAGATGCTCGCCTGAAAACATTGCCGAAGGTTTAACCGAAGATCGGGGCGAAGCTCACATCAACTCAACGGCCTTATCCGCGAAGAAGCAAAACACTAGAATAACACCGGATGCAATATTTAAGACGAAGGCAGAAGATCGGCATGATGCATGCATGATGTATGGCATGGCAAGGATGCGATGCACTTAGGTCAAATTAAGCGGAACCGGGGTCTCGACAATTAATTAGGTGGTTCATGTTATTTATTTACCCCGCAATTCAAATGTTGTTTTAACATGGCAGAAGATAGTACCGGTTCGCTACCCAAATTTAAATGAGGCCAATATAAGGCTAGATTTGCCCGCATATGGGCCCCATATTTAATTATTAGGTGAATCGGCATAAGGCCCCCAAACCAATGATATGCATGCGAAATGAATGATTAAATATGCAACAATTCATATAGTTGACCATTTATAAAATAGGGTTCTCGGAAAAAGGGGTTCACACATTAGGGTTCGGCAGATCTTGGGATTCCGGGGTTCGGGGTCCGACAGGGTCCAGGGTTCGACGGTTCGGTCTCGGCGGAAAACGTTCTCGGACTCCGGGATCGTTCTCTCGTTCTCGGCAGCGGGGCAGATCTTGCATTCCGGGAAGGAGGGCTGGGTGTTCCTGACTTCACTTGTCGGTGCCGATCTTGTCGTCGCCGTGGTCTCGGTGTCCGGGGTGAAGCACTTGGCGTTCCTTGTCTCGTCGAAGTCCTTGTTGCTCTACGGCTAAGAACTTAGCGTCAACGGGGTCCGAGAAGGCGATCTTGACGCGGCACCGGTTACGGGATCGGCCTTCGGATTCGGGGGTCTCGGCGGCCGTAGATCTTGGTGTCCAAGGCGCGGCATCAACCAGCGTGGTCTTGTCGTTCCCTGACGATGATCTTGGCGTCCGGGAAGAGGATACTCGTCGCACCGGGGTTAGGTCTTCGGGGTCCGGTGACGAAGGTCTTGAGGTACTACCGTACTCGCCGGGGCGTACTTGGGGTCGGCGCCAAGGTTCGGGTTCGGTCTTGGAGCCTGAGGGTTCATGCGGCTCCTCGAGGCGAGCTTGTTCGACGTGGTCCTGATAAGTCGTCGCGGGCGTCTAGGCGGTACTTGGGTCTGATGACGGCCTCTGAGGTGCAGAGCTTGTGTAGGACATGCTGCAGACGGCCACTGGGCGGCGGACCCTGCGTTAGCGGCAGGGGCCTTGGCGCGAGACTTGGAGGCGAGCTCGGACGGCAGCAGCGGGTGAACAGCGAGGGACCGCAGGAAGCGATCGGCAGGCTCAGCGGCCGGAGGCGGGATGCGGCCATGCGGAGGCGGTCGGTGCAGGGGCCAGCCGGGCGGCGGCATGTGAGGCACTGGAGCACGCGCAGAGCTTCGGGGAAGGCGAGAGGGAGCGGAGGTCGCGGCGGCCCGGCGTGGCCGGAGCGGCAGCGGGAGGCAGCTCTGGGGCGGTCCGGAGCACACGTCAGCGAGGCCGAGCGCGAGCTGGCCAGGCGGGCTCGGAAGAAAGCAGTGAAGCGGGGAGGAAGGAGCAGAGGCGGCCGGAGGCGTCGGCGAGGCTCGGGGGCGGCCTAGGGGGAGGACGGTGGCGAGCGGCAATGGAAGCAACCAGTGGCGGGGCTTAGGTAGGAGGTCAGGCGACAAGGAGGGAGAGGGCGCGGCGAGGCGTGAGGAGGCGGGAGGCAGTGGCAGGCTGTGGCGGGAAGGTGGCCTGAGGCGGTGGCGGCAGTGGTGCAGGCGTGTCGGGCGAGGCTCCTCATGGCGGCAACAAAGGAGAGGAGAGGAGGCCTTGGTGGGAGGAAGAAGGGGACAGGACGCAAGGGGTGGGCCTGGGAGGTGGGGACAGGTGGGACCAGTGCAGTGGCGGGCGGTGGGGCCGCGTGGGGGGGGTGGGTGAGGGGGTTGGCGGCCCAGGTGGAGGGAGGGAGGGGGGGGGAGAGAGAGAGAGGAAGAGGGCTGGGACAAGTGGCAGCTGCTGATTGGTGGGAGGGGTGAGGGAAGGTGAGGTGTCAGCGTCTGGTTGGCCAGGGTGATGTGGTTGTTTGGGTTGGGTAGATAGCTGGGGAGGGCTAGGATTTTCTGGTAGGGTTAGGTGGACCGTTTAAAATGGGGTGGTCGTTCGGTCTACTCGGCCTGACCTTGCCCACTAAAATAATTTAATATTTTTATTTGTTTTGCGATGAACTTTTGCAAGTGGTTTTTAGACGAATAAAATATTCGGCAGCACCCGGGGTTTGGCGTTTGAATAAAGATGGGGCGTTTTAGAAAACAAAACGGGTGTTGCGAAAATAGTTTTGACAAACAACATATGATGATGACGATGCAATGCACAAATTCAACGCGATTTTCTAGTAGTGGTTTTGCGGGATGCCACAGCTGGCTCCGAAGAACTCGGGGTGCGGGCGCTCAAGAAGTTCTGAGAGTTGGTCTAAATCACGCTCGAAGATGAGTTGTCCTCCGTTGCCCAAATGGCAGAACTTGCTATACTTGACTTCCATCTATAAGAATGTAGGATGAGTAAGTTAGTGAGGTGATCAAATGTGTCAAATTTTATGTAGGATTGCAAGAATTTTTTAGGAACATGAATTTTCATGAAAGAATCTAAGTGATAAGAATGAGAATAGTTTTTCATAAATACTCACTTCTTTTGTTTTGAAACTAAGTTTTTGATTTAAGCGTCCATTCTAACTAGGGTCTCCTATGGTCAGGATGGCTCTGATACCAACTTGTCAACACCCGGATTTTTAATCCCAGATGCCTGTTATGCTATACATCGCAATCCCAGGATTACCATTTTTGCAAGACATAATAGATTGGTACCATAGTTCATCATCCATTACAAACCATAATAAAGGTCTTACAAATAAAGGATCTCATGATCTGGTCTTAATACAATCAACACAGCGGAATATATAATAACGGTAGCATGGTCGAAGCTCCATCTTTAGGGTCACAGGCAATCCTGACGATGGGAGATGATATTAGTTGTCATAGACTTCCTGTTGTCCATCATCCTGGTAGTCCTCTTCATAGTCTGGCCATAGTAATAGACAGGGACAAAGCCATGAGTACTCTTTAAGTACTCGCAAACTATCACTAACAAGTAAAGTAGTTTGAGTAGGAATCCTAAGCTCTAGGTTTATTTGCAAAAAGCCTGGTTTATCTCAACTGAGTTTAGAAGTAAAGAAAACTAGTTTAATGTTCTAAAACACCTAAGTGGGAACTTAGTTTTCATGTTCACAATCCTGTTGTGGTCAAGTCAAAGTCATAGTTCATTTCACAAGTCATTTTGAAAACATCTGACGATGGAACAGTATGGCCACTCCAACTGTCCATGACCGTGGACGCGGTTATTCGAATAATTTGACACTTTGCAGAGGTGGTACACTTTCACCACAACATTCGATACATCCGTCAGGAACAATCCTGAATCATCATACTTAGTATGCGGATAATCAATCCTAACCTTTCAATTACACACCCTAGTATAGGCACCTCCCCTATGAGTTTGTCCTCCCACCCATGACCATCTGTCATGTTGGGAACTGCATAGGTGGACAATCATCACGAGGTAGCCTCATCTCAAACCACTTATGCAAGGGAACCCATACTAAGACATATAAACTTCCACTCAAGCCCTACCCAAATTCGGGTATTATGGTTGTACGGTAAAATTGGAATGGTATAGCATCCGAACCGACCCATCAATTTTATAAAGGGCTAAGGCTCATGCCTCAACATTTTCATCATTAAATCATCTTATGTTCATAACACATGTCAAAACATTTCAATAGAATGAATCTTCATTCCAAGGTTTTCATAATCATTTTCACCAAGTATTCCCATCTAAAGTGATCAAATTTTATGCTTAGCACTAGCCACTAAAGATGAGGGTATTCATTAATGAAGGGTGCTAATCAAGTGTGACTATCCAAATCTAGTCTCATGCCTCAGTATGACATCTAGTTCTAATTACTTAGACCTAGTTTTATGCTCTTTATGCTACCTATAGTAGCTTTACAAAATTCACAAGTTACTAAGGGAAGGTAAAGAACTTTTATAAAGAAATAAAATAATAAAGCTTGCAAATAAAACTTGGGATTGGTATAATCAAGGTTGCATAACCAAAGCATGCCTAATGCATTGCATAGGTTATATTGTAGGGTTAGGATTGCAATTAGGACTTGCATGGTTTATCTTAGCTTGCCTTGATTGGTATAGTGGTTGAAGTTTTCTTCTTCGTAGTAGTAGTACTCCTCCTCCTCGTAGCCTTGGTCAGTACTAGCGTCTATAAATGAATATGAGGTACACAATCACCAAACAATACTTAACTACTTATATTTGGCACACAAAGGTTCACACTAGATGATCTAGCATCATCACACTCATCACCTAAAATAAAGACCTAGTCTTATTTATTTTATTTCGAAAAAGTAATTTCTACTCATTGAAAACTACTTAAGATTTAATATTCTCCAATTAAAATATGGGATCATGTTGACCCATGTCATCACCACATATTCTAATACTTGGGAATGTGATTTAAAGTGGTGGTCATCTTTTATAAAGTTTATTATTATTTGATATAATTAAAGTGACTAGAAATGCATATATAGCATTATTTTAGTACTAGTCCAAGATCACTGCATGTAAACTTAAATATTTTTACATATTCAGTTAGATCTTGTCAAATGTGATTTTTGAGAGTTGGAATCAACTCAAAAGCATTTATGGTTGATTTTTGAAAAATGTTTTAATATGAAAAAGTCTATGACTTGTTATTTTTTGTGTAGGTGATCTATATTTCAAAATGGTTTGACTCCAACGGGCTTGGATTGATAATTTGAATACCTTTCTAGCAAAATTGGAATCATGCAATTTGGTTTAGTGAATCTCTCTGAATTGATTTTTGAATCTACTTAGTGAACTAGGTTTGAATTAAAATTGAAAAAGTTTGTTTGAATCTCTGGGCTACGCGCGGGAATGTTACTGGGCCAGCATAGTTGCATAGCACGCGTGCAGCGGGCTGCTAATAGGGGGTCCCGTGCGTCAGCGGATCTATCCAAACGAAGCGGTACGTTTCAATCTTGGCCTTACGATTAGAACAAGATCTATGGCTGTGGTGTGTCGTCTCCGTCGAACATCTCCGACGAGACCGAACCCTAACCGCGACGGTGGGGGTACGCGGTGGCTTACCAGGGCTCCAGCTAGGGTCGGCGATAGGGGCGAACGCGTTGTCGACGACAGCGGTTCGAATGGTGGTCGCGGCGGCTCCCGGGGTGGCTCCAATCAACGGCTCCTCTCCGCCTATACAGCGGTGGACTCCGTTGATATTCCGGCGGGCTGGTGCTTGCCTTGCTCCGGGGAAGGGTTAGGGGTGGTTCTAAGAGAGAGGGGAGTGAGATGGTGTGAAGAATGAGGGATGGAGTGTCCTCTATTTATACATCGGCGAGAGGGGTAGTGCGTCATGGTCAGGGCTTGTCGGTGACATCAGTACAGTGAGCTAAAGACATGGCGATGGGCATAGGACGGTGCGGTGTCTCCTGGCGATCGTCATTGGCTTAATGGTGCGGCAAAGGGCGGTCGAGAACGGTCGGGAGAGTTCTATGCTCTAAGCAGAAACGGCAGTGTTCGAGACGGTGTACATGTGCTTCGTGTCGCGCGGCGGCGAACGGGCATGTCTGGGGGGTAGCTAAGATCATGGAAAGTGTAGTTAAGCGTGGTAAGGGTGAGGCGCGGCGTGTGCAAGCGTGTCGGCTGCGGTGCTCTGGCTCGCTCTCGGCATGTCAGAGAGAAAATGGGCGCGGCTGTTCTCGGTGGTTCATGGCTGTAGCATCCCATTTGTCTAACAACTGTAATGCTACTTGGTCTAGTAATATAATGGCTACTTCATACATATAATTGTTGTATCATCATGATTTCATGCTCATGTCATCATGCCACCTTGCATTTGAGCATCATATAAAACCCTTTTTGTTTTGGTTTTTCTCTCATATGCATTGTTAATTGTATTTGCCTCTTGATATTGTATTTGGTTCTTGATATATTGTTTAAATGCCCAAGTTGAGTTGGGGGCATATCTTTTATTGACTCCACCACCCTTTCTTTTCACCACTTTATAATTCCACCATTCCATTATCCATGAGCTTGTATTTTATTCTCTTTGGTATTTAACCTAGCTCATGGGAGATAGGATGGATCCAAATCTACAAATTCTTTTGCTTGGCCTTTACTCCACATTTGGGGATGCATGAGAATAATGCCATGTTTATTATTTTGTTTTCACAAGGATGATTCATGGCATTTATTAATTTGCATGGGCCATGCAAGGGTACCTCCACCTTTAGCCAATGGTTTCTCTCTTGGTTTTAATGGATGTTCTCTTTTTGGGATCATCTCCATCCCTCACCACCATCTCTCTCTACCCCCTCATCTTGGACTTGTGTTTGGATCATGTTAACACCTCACCACCATTTAACTCACCCTCTCTTTTCTTGGTCTAGTTCTTGCTTGCTCTTTGCTTGATCTTGCTTGAGCTTGACAAAACAATAACCCTCACCCCTCATCTCTCTCTCATCTCACCCTCTCTCTTTACCTTTCTCTCTAAACCACACCCCCATCTAACCCTAACCCGAGCCATACCCCCCCTCTAGCTAACCCTAGTTCACCTCTCCCTCTCTCTTGGCTTCCCCTCCCTCTCCCTGCCGAGCCCCACCACCACCCCGAACCACCCCATCCCATGTGCCTCCCCTGGTCCCCTCTCTCCAAACCCTAGCTCTAACCCGAGCCACCTCCTCCTTTTGCATAAAGGTGGCCACCACCCCATGTGCCTCTCCTCTCCCTTATCACCTCAACCACCCTGGCATCCCAGATCAAGATCCGGAGGAACCTGACCCTCTCCATTCCCCTTCTTCTTCCCCTCCCACCATGATCACCACCATGCCCCAAAACCCTAGCCTCGCCACTTCTTCCTCTAGACGAGGAGCGAGCCAAGCCGCATTGTGAGCACCAGGACCTCCCTCTGCTTCCTCTTCGACGCCTGCAGCTGGGTAGCACTAGGACCACGCCGGGCCTAGCGCCCAGCGTTCTCCAAAGCCGAGCTCAGCGAGCCCGCCGCCAGATCCTCAACCTCAGCCAACGACCATGGCGACCCCACGGTGAGCCTTGACCTCCAGACATGCCCCCTTCCCTCAGGCACCGTAGCGCCGCCACCGTCCGAACACTCATACAAGACGGCCACTCGCTGCACGACAAAGAAGAAGAAGAAGCAGCAGCCCTGCCCGCCTCGTTCCTCGTCGCTCGCAGACCGCAGCCACCCCAGTAGACGCTACCTGAACGAAAGTTGTAGCCCTTAGTCTTATCTGTGTTTTATGTTTCTAGGGTTTAGCCAGATTCTCTCTAGATTCGTCGCCATTGATCTCCAACTTGGCTCCAGATGCTGTTCTTCCCAGACACGGGTTTCAATTCATCAGACCTGCGCAGACGCTTTTCTGGAAAACACCCTGGCCTTTTTCCCGCCTCAACCCGTCGTCCGCGAAGCCCCACCAGTCAGCCTCCCGTTCCATCTTGCAGAAAGCACCCCGCAGATCTGAACACCTCATCCCGCACTCCCCTGGATCGCCCACGTGTCGCCCATCACAGCGTGCATGGCCTCGCTCGCCCGCTTTGTCATTCACTGTGACTAGGTGAGTCCGCGGTGACAAAACCCGTTTCTGCGCGCGTGTGTCCCAGTCAACATGTGGCCCGCTTGTCAGTGTCCATGGCTAGGTTTAGCTGAGTATAAAAAGTATTTGCTGTTATCTGATTCAAATTCAAACTTTTCTAAATCAATTCAAATTCAAATTTTAAATCTGTTTAAATATGAATTAATTCATAACTTTCAAATGGTTTGGAATTTGAATTCAAACCTTATATGGAAAATGTTTTGTTTTTGAATGTTAATTCAAATCTTTAGTCAAATATTTTCAAAACTAATTCAAACTAGTCAACCTTTGACTTTGACTCCATTTGACTAATTTTGACTTAAAAATAAATTTAAATTCATATATCCAAATAATACAAATAATATATGTTTTCAAATCAGAAAAATGTGAGGATTTCAAATATGCCATCCAAAATATATTTTGGACACTTTAATTTTCAAGTTGATTAAAATTACAATAAAATGCCCTTTTCTTAATAAATTAATAACTTTTGTTTTATAACTCCAAATTTAACAAATGATATGTCTAAAATGATCCGCTCGACGAGACCTTTCTGTTTACGCATTCCATGTTCTGTTTTGCAGCATGCATCATATAAATATAAAGAGTACAGCAACTTATTTGGGTATAAAATGTGACCAAAACTCAATAAAATGTTTATTTCTTGTAATCTACACCTCACCCATACCATGCTACTTTATTGCCATGCAAATTGTGCATCATTCATCATGGCATGATTGTGTGCTTGTCGCATTTTATTCTTATGCTTGTGCACTTTATTTATGTTGGCCCTTGTTTGTTTGGTTCTTCTTCGAATAGACGAAAGGGGGATATATCAAGAAACCCAGGAGCACTACCCAGATCCTTCTCTCGCTTCAACTGAGCTGCCAGGCAAGCACTACCACATGCTTTCATACATATAGTAACTATTGCCTCTATCTTATTCTTGTATCATTGAGTCGCGATTGCATTAAACTGAATCCCAAGTATTGCATAGCCTTTACTTTTAAACCCCACCAAAGCTTGTTCATCCATCCCATGAGCCATTACTACAGGAGTTGTTTGAGCCATGCGAGTCGTAGAACAGCATGTGTAGGGTATGTGAGTGTCTGATGGATAACGAGGTACCTAAGCAACTTAACCTGAGTAGTAATGGGATAACTAATGAAAGTGGCACCGGTGAGCAATATCTGCTATTTGGTTTTTCATGCTCACTTGTGTCCCGTAGGACCCCGAGTACTTGATTCCTGTTCCTTGAATATTCGCGCTATCCACATCCGGGAGGCTTATGGGACCCCCCTGAGCCAGAGCTTGATTCATTCTTATTTCTTGGGGCCACAAACTAGTTTGAGGTTTTATTTACTATCCTGTACTTATGCCATGCTTTATTGCTTTAGTTAAAATTGTGCGAGGTAATCGCACTGTCGCTTAGGTCAATGAGTGTTTTGCAGTATCGACAAGCCAGTCACATTTTCGGGTTCCCGATCGTTTCTGACCACCGAAAACCTTGAGTCCGTCTCAGAGTCGGCTAAATTCGTTGCGGGTGTACTCAATGGTGTGGACCCCTGAAATATTTCTGAATCCTGTGAATGCTTTGTCGTGAAGGCCTCGTTGGGTTTTGATTTGGTTTTCGAGGTTGATCGAGTGTGTTGCTATTTGTGCACCCTGCAGGTAAAACTTTCAAAGCCGTTTCCATGTTACGGGCGACTTGGAGCATTTCTCGATCATAGACAAGCATAACTAAAGTACCGCTTTTAATTTGACTAAGTAATCGACTAGTAAATAGTGCAACACTCATGGAATGGATAATAAAACTGCCAGCGGATGGGGTTGTTCGTCCGCTTCCTTGTTGGTAGCGAGGAGGAGGATGGATCTGCTGATATTCTTATAACTGTTGTCATTAACTCACGGACATCCGTCTATCTTTGGTTAGGCGGATGGTTAGCGAGTATCTATAGAACTGTTAGGGTTTATCTTTTGCTGCAATTGCGTCACCCCAGGTTGTGTCCCCTTTAGAGGCATAAAGACTTGCTGATTACCCCTAGGGTCTCACACGATAAATTATTTGATTCAGATGAATAGGTACACTCACAAGATGGATACTGGGTGGAGGAGACGGACGATGTGGACAACGATCATTCGGTGTAGAGATTCCGGGAACGGGGATCCGTGAGATCTGTGGGCGGGATGTGTTTATTTTAAGGGGCATCTTATGCCGATTTGCTTCTTATCCGTACTCGGATCTTGTTTGCCGCTTCCGCCTGATACTCTGATGTTTGATGTATGAGGAGATATCCTAAACTATTATATCTATCTAGGACATTTGAATCTTGCCGTATGGCGTTGCTATATTTCCTTTCTTTTTAGATGGCATGGCTCTGATGTACTGTTGTATGGTGGCTTGCATACATACTCATTTGTGTATGTAGTTGATCCCTTCGCCTGCCGATTACGCCGCCCGTTCTTGTCCCGATGTTTGGAAATGGTTGGGACGGCCGCAAGGTCTACCTATGAGTGGCATTTGGGCCCCACCATACTATTTCAACCATTTCCGCTCATCCAGGTTTGTAACTAGGAGCGTAATTCACCGAGGTAGTTACAATTGGTATCAGAGCCATCGCGCCCTTCAGGGTGTCAGCCAAATGGTCGTTGTCAGTCTAGCAAATATTTTGGTAGTTATGTATACTAGGGAAAAACAAAACGCGAGGGTAGGACTGCTTCCACTTTTCTTCTTACCCACCCACCCTTTTCTGGTAAGGAAGTGTAACGTTTTCAATCCTCTTCTTAAAAGTTCAAACTAGGATTCACGTGTTCTGGGTTTCCGTAGTACCATAGGTTGTGTGTGTGTGTGTGTGTGTAATTCCTTGTCTATCTGTTGCATCCAACATGTTATCTTTATCGGCCTTTTGGTTATCAACTATTGGTACATTCCATACCGACAGGCTTTTGCAAACCGACGCGATCTATCTGATTCGTTGTATACCGCCGCGATCTGTCTTACCCTTTGTTATCCGACGTTATCTTGTTTGGGGTGTTCGTTTCCGTAGTTACTAATCTTTAGGTTCATCGTGAGAAGAAGGGGTTAGGATATGTGTTCTACTTATTCATGTGCGGAGCAATGCTTTGAGTGCGGGATGGAGTCGCGACCATACCACTACTCCTATCATTCACTTTTGTATATTGAATTGGGAGTCACTAATCTTGATTCGTTAAGTGATTTTGCGCATCTACTGGTATTTTAATGCCGAAATTTGCGGAAAATTTTTCTTTGATATATCTGTGTACCACACTCCTTTTTAGTCGTGTGCGATATGCTTAATATCTTCTAGGTGCTTTGAACTTTGTTGATATTTTAATATCATCTTAGTAAATTGTATCCTTTAATCTTGGTTAATTCCATCTTGGTACTATTTTGGATTATTATTATTCTCCATTATAATCTTGACTTGTGTTTTATATCAATCACGGGATGGCACCACCACGCCCGTTCGATGAGGACATACCACCAGCTGGGGTCGCGTTGTCAAACATCGCCAATGCCTTGGCAGCAATGCAGCAGAACCAGCAGCGTTTTGAAGAGAGTGTTCGGAGGAATGAGTTTGCTCCGCTACCTCCACCTCCCAAGCGAGGAGACATCAAAAGCTTCCTGAAGTTCAACCCACGCCAATTTGATGTGTCCGATCAACCACTTGATGCTGATGATTGGTTGCGTGAGATGTCAAGGCTACTGGAGACTGCTGATGTTCCTGAGCAAGAATGGGTAAAATGTGCTACTCACCTTCTGAAGGGAGATGCAACTCTCTGGTGGGAGAATTACCTGAAGGCAAACTGCATTGGTTTTCAGCCTACTTGAGAACAGTTCACTGGAGCATTCAAAGAGCAGTACCTGTCAGAAATTATCATGGAGAGGATGAAGGAAGTGTTTCCCAACCTCAAGCAGGGCAATGATAATGTCAATACCTACATCAGGAACTTCATGAACCTTTCTCGTTATGGTGGCGATGATATCTCTGATGACAAGAAGAAGCAAAAGAGGTTCCGGCAAGGGCTCAATGCATCGATTAAATATGCAATCACACATGCAAGGCCGGCGTCTTTTCTGGAACTTCAGCATATAGCTCTGCAGGAAGAAGCAAGTAGGCAAGTGTTTGAGGAGTCAAAGAAACACAACACAGGCGACAAGCTCTTGACTATGTCAACTCCTTCTAAGCGTCGTGTGGGTTCCTAACACCCCGTCGCTCCGGCTCCACTAAGACCTTCAAGCTTGGCGCAAGGCCAACAAACTTCCTCACTTGCTCCCGGGGCTACAACCACCACTGCCTGGCGCTCAAGGAGTCCACAGCTACGTTTCTCCACGTCCACCTGGTGCTTGTTACACGTGTGGAGACTCTGGGCATCAAAACTGGAACTGTTCGATGAAAAACAAAGCTCTTCCTCCACCACCTCCAAGATCTGCGGCAAGCTCTCCTTTGGTTCGTGCACCACCACCTCGGGCTCTCAACATCAACACCAAGCCCGGGTCTACTGTTGCTCGTGCCAACTGTGTCAACGCCGCTCAAGCTGAGCATGCACAGGTTGTGATGGGTATGCTATCCGTTAACTCAGTCCCTGCACGAGTTTTGTTTGATTCTGGTGCATCGCATTCTTTTGTTTCTAACAAGTTTGCAAATGAGAATGGGTTAGCGTTGGATCCTCTCCTTAAGCGGTTAATGGTCCTTTCTCCTGGAGCAAAGATGGCAACTTCTAAAATCAGCCATGGCAATCAAATTGAGATGGGTGGCTCTTCGTTCTCAGCGTCCTTAATTGTTCTGGGCAATTCTGACATTGATGTCATCTTGGGCATGGATTGGTTGACAGCAAATGCAGCTGTGATTGATTGTGCTGAACGCTCGGTTTCTCTGAAGATTCCTGAAGGCCATATAGTCTTTTATCCAAGTCTGACTCCTGCTATCCAGCTTTTCTCTTTGGCGGCTCTGAATGATGATGCTATGGAAGCTATTCAGAGTGTTCGGGTGGTCTGTGAGTTCCCAGATGTCTTTCCTGAAGAGTTGCCGGGTATGCCTCCGGATCGTGAGGTTGAGTTTGTAATTGAGCTTGAACCTGAACGGCTCCTATCTCCAAGCGGCCTTATAAAATGGGTCTGCTGAGTTGGCTGAACTCAAGCGTCGACTTGATGAACAAGAGAAGTTGGGTTTCATTCAACACAGTACTTCTTCTTGGGGTAGCCCAACAATCTTTGTGAAGAAGCGAGACAGGACTGATAGACTTTGTGTTGACTATCGGGCTCTCAATGCTAAAACCATCAAGAATAAATATCCCCTTCCGCGGATTAATGATCTATTCGATCAGCTAGCTGGAGTTGTGGTGTTCTCTAAGCTTGACTTGAGAAGTGGTTATCACCAAATCAAGATTCGCAAGGAAGATGTTCCTAAAACAGCTTTCACCACCCGCTATGGCCTGTATGAGTACACGGTCATGTCTTTCGGTCTCACCAACGCACCTGCCACCTTCTCGAGGCTCATGAACTCGGTTTTCATGGAGTATCTTGATAAGTTCGTTGTGGTCTATCTGGATGACATCCTAGTCTATTCTAAGTCAAAGGAAGAACATGAAGAACACCTTCGGTGTGTCCTAAACAAGCTTCGTGAGAACCGCTTGTATGCAAAGTTCTCCAAGTGTGAGTTTTGGCTGCCTCAAGTAACCTATCTTGGTCACGTCATCTCTGCTAAGGGCATTGCAGTCAACCCGGAAACGGTAAAGACAATTGTTGAATGGCTTCCTCCTGTTAATGTCAAAGAAGTGCGGAGTTTCCTTGGTTTGGCTAGTTATTGCGTCGCCGTTCGTAACTTTTCGAAGATAGCGAGGCCTCTTACCGATCTCCTTAAGAAAGGCAAGAAATACCTTTGGACTCTGGCATGTCAAGCAAGCTTTGAGACACTCAAAGAGAAGCTCACTTCCACACCAGTCTTGGTTCCTCCGGACACATCTAAGCCTTTCCAGATATTCTGTGACGCCTCTTTGCAAGGATTGGGTGCGGTCCTTATGCAAGAAAAACAAGTTGTTGCTTATGCCTCTCGACAGTTGAAGACGCATGAGATCAACTATCCTACACATGACCTCGAGCTCGCAGCAGTTGTCTTTGTTTGAAACTATGGAGGCACTACTTGCTTGGCAACCGTTGTGAAATCTTTTCTGATCACAAGAGTCTGAAGTATATTTTCACTCAGCCTGATCTCAACCTTCGGTAGAGGAGGTGGATTGAAGCAATCAATGATTTTGATTTGACCATCAACTACACTCCGGGAAAAGCTAATGTCATGGCCGATGCCCTCAGCCGCAAAGCTTATGTCAATAACCTCATGATGGAAGAACAACAACCTCTCTTGTGCGAGGAATTCCATCAGCTCAACCTTGAAATTGTGGAACAAGGGTATCTCCTGAACCTTCTAGCAACCCCTCTCTTGGAAGAAAAGGTTCGCTCTCGTCATCTTGGTGATCCGCACACCAAAAAGATCATCTCCAAACTTCAGCTTCCGAAGTATGAGTCCTTCCACGTCGATGATCAAGGCATGCTTTTCTTTGAACACCGGATGTTTGTCCCGAACTACCCGGGTTTGAGAGAGCAAGTTCTCAAGGAGGCGCATGATTCTGTTCTTTCTATCCACCCCGGCAGCACAAAGATGTTCATGGACTTGAAAACACAATATTGGTGGCCGGGTTTGAAACGATATTGTGCCAAGTATGTCTCGGAGTGTGATGTCTGCCGCAGAGTGAAAGCTGTCCATCAGAAACCTTACGGTCTTCTACAGCCATTGAAACCCCCGGAATGGAAATGGGAGAAAGTAGAGATGGACTTCATCACTGGTTTTCCAAGGTCGCAGAAGGGCAACAATGAAATCTTTGTTGTCATTGACAGGCTTTCTAAAGTGGCTCACTTCTTCCCCGTCAAGGAAACCATTTCTGGAATTCAGTTGGCTGAGCTCTATATCAACAGAATTGTCTCTCTGTATGGGGTCCCGCTTGAGATCAGTTCAGACCGTGGAAGCATCTTCACTTCCAAGTTCTGGGAAAGTTTCCAAAATGCTTTGGGAACAAAGTTGAACTTCAGCACAGCTTACCACCCTCAGTCGCAAGGACAAGTTGAAAGGATCAATCAGATTCTGGAGGATATGCTTCGTGCTTGCGTCATCTCTTTTGGCATGAAGTGGGAAGAATGTCTTCCTTATGCTGAATTCTCTTACAACAACAGCTTCCAGAAAAGTCTGAAGATGGCACCATTTGAGGCTCTCTATGGCCGCAAATGCAGAACTCCGATTGGTTGGTCGGGTGCAGGAGAAAGAATTTGGTTTGGCCCTGACATTGTAACTCAAGCGGAGGAGAAGGTGCATATCATTCTTATAAATCTGAAGATTGCTCAAAGTCGCCAGAAGAGCAATTATGACAGGAAGCACACGGACATGGTGTATGTCCCTGGTGATCTCGTTTACCTTCGTGTCACTCCCATGAGAGGCACGCACCGTTTTGGTATCAAAGGAAAGCTGGCTCCTAGATACATCGGTCCTTTCAAAATTCGTGGAAGAAGAGGAGAAGTTGCTTATGCTCTTGAGCTCCCGGAAAAACTCAAGGTCCATGATGTTTTCCACATCTCTCAACTCAAGAAGTGCTTCAAGGATCCCGGCAGGACCGTGGATCATGAGCTAATCAATCTCCAAAAAGACCTGTTGAAATGGATCGTATGGGCACCTAGAGGGGGGGGTGAATAGGTGCTAACCAATTTTAATATACTTTTCAATTTTAGGCTTGACACAAAGTAAATTCTCTAGATATGCAACTACGAGAATTTACCTATATGTAACCCTAACTACTAAGCACGTAAAAGAGGAGCGAGGAAACCGTAGTGGAGCACGCGGAGACATGGATTTGTTTTACAGTTCCTTCCTTGTTAAGGAAATGCGTCTGCGTTGGAGGGGTGGCGGTTCTAAGACCACCACACCACAATAGGCCTCACCCTATTCTCCGATGGATCTCGCCACGAGAGGCCTGATCCACCTTCTCCACTATTGGATCCCTTCGAGGCGGGAACCGTGCCTTTACAACACTATCGGGCACACACCCACAACCGAATTGGGGGCTCCGGGATGACAACAAGCTGCCACAAAAACAAGGTTTATCAATATAAACAAAAACAAGGATCTAGATCTTTGCAAGAAATACTAGATCGGAGGTTCTCCAAATGAATGGAGAGGAGATGAAGCGCTTGATTGCTGATGATGAAGGTCGAGTTCTCCTCCTTCGATTCCCAAAGGGATGGGGCCTTTGGATGGATCTAGGTGGAGCACTCTTGTATGAACTTTTGAGATCTGATCTGTTCTTTTTCGAGATGAATCAAGCGTTCTGGCAGGAGGGGGATTGCTGGCTTAAATACCCCCTCCCCAGATCTGGCCGTTGCACAACTTTGGGGGCGGATTATCCGCCCCCCACTTGGGGCGGATTATCCGCCCCCTGGGAAAACTCCGCCCCAAGGGCGGATTCTCCGGGGGAAACTCCGCCCCCTCTCTGGGGCTTGCGCCTTGGTGAAACTTGGAGAATATCTTGGGGGGCGGATTATCCGGCCCCCTCCTGGGGCGGATTATCCGGCGTAGCCGGAAAGTCCGGCCAAAACTCCGCCCCCTCTCTGGGGCTTGCGCCTTGGCGAAGAGCAGGAGGGGCGGATTATCCGGCCTGGCCGGAAAGTCCGGCCAATGTTCCGCCCCCCCTTCTGGGGCTTGCGCAGGCTTGGGCAGAGGGAGGGGCGGATTATCCGCCCCTGGTGGGGCCGGATTATCCGCCCCCAAAGGTAGATTTCTGAGCTGCAACACTTCAACACACATTAAATGATCCTTGGTATTGTTATCTAACACACAAAACACTAGGGATTAAGAAATGTTCTTTCAATCTCCCCCTTTTTGGTGTTAGATGACAATACTAGATTTGCAAAGAGACCGCAAGTGCCACCTTAGATAATGAAAGGCGCTCCCCCTAGATGTGTGCATATTTAAGATTTGCATTTGAATACAAATACACACACTAGGTAGAACACTACTTTTAAGGTTTGGAGAGAAAAGTCATACCACCGGAATCTATAGCCAAGGCATACATAGAAAATTCCATGAATCCATATGTCATCAAATATGCTCCATAATTCCATAATTCCATGGGGTCCATGATAGATAAATCCAGAAATCCATGAATACCAAACATAGTACCAAACTGTGGAGTACGACATAGTCTTACACAAACAACCACAAATAGCAAACAAGTTCACGCTAGAAAAGGCACAAGCAAGCAAATGAAAAACGACTAAAAACGAAACTCTTGTGCCTGACCCTTGCAAATCCACGAGACCTAATAGAACTACTTCTCCCCCTTTGGCATCGAAACGCCAAAAAGGAAGAAGAGCGATGTTAACGTCCCTGGAGATCAGATCTCAAAAGGGGAGGGAAAGGCTTGGGTTGAGAGAATCAAACTGATATGGTACTACACACCCAAATTTGCAAGAATCAAATCAATCAAAAGCCAAATTTGAGTGTGTTTTCCATAAGAACAAAAGGTATGCAAGAAAATCCAACGAGACCCATTAAAAACCAACTCTTCTCGAGGAAGAGGGCGGTGGCCGAAGCCACCATGTTGGAGCGCATGGCATGACACCGCGAAGATGTATCTTGAGTTCAAAACCAATGCTCATCGATGACCCACATATCACAAAATGATATTAAGGGAAATGATTTTACTTGCTTCGGCATGATGGGGGAGGTTGGCCCAATCAATTAGGACCACACTCCCCTATGTCTATGCCCACATCTAAACCAAATACATGAATAAGAGCAAGTGAGTGTGCAAGAATAGTCAAGCCAATCTCCTTGAATCTACGATATTTAGCTCATTCCAAATAACAAAATCTTGCTTCATCGAGGGGCTTCGTGAAAATATCAGCAAGTTGGTTCTTCGTGCTCACAAATGACATGAGCAATATCTCCACGAGCAACATGATCCCGAATAAAGTGGTTGCGAATCTCTATATGTTTTGTTCTTGTATCTTGCAGGATTGTAAGCAATTTTGATAGCACTTTCATTGTCGCATAAAGAGGCACTTTGTCACAATTGACACCATATTCCTTTAAAGTTTGCCTCATCCATAACAATTGAGTACAAGCACTTGCAGAACAACATATTCAACTTCACGGTTGAGAGTGAAATACAATTGTTTCTTTGATGACCAACACACTAGAGACCTGCCCAAGAATTGGCATGCACGAGGTTGATTTCCTATCATCCTTGTCACCAGCCCAATCTGAATCGGTGTAACCACACAGAGAGAAACTTGAACCCTTGGGATACCATAACCCAAAATGTGGGGAATGAACCAAATATCGGAAGATTCGCTTGACCGCCACTAAGTGGCTTTCTTTAGGAGCGGCTTGGTACCTTGCACACACTCCTACACTTAACACGATATCGGGCCTAGATGCGCAGAGGTAAAGGAGAGAGCCGATCATGGATCGGTATACCTTTTGATCCACATCTTTACCCTTGGGATCGAGCTCAAGATGACACTTTGTTTGCATTGGGGTGGCAACGCCATTGAGATCCATCATCTTGAACCTTTTGAGCATGTCTTGGATGTATTTATATTGATTAATAAAGGTTCCCTCTCTAAGTTGTTTGATTTCAAATCCAAGAAAGAACCTGAGCTCACCCGTCATGGACATCTCAAACCTGTCAGTCATAAGCTTTGAAAATTCATCGTTAAAAGCTTGGTTAGTAGAGCCAAAAATAATGTCATCTACATAGAGTTGGCATACAAAAAGCTCCCCATTGACCTTCTTAGTAAAAAGAGTGGGATCAATTTGCCCAACTTCGAATCCACGGTCTAGCAAAAGCTCTTTAAGGTGCTCATACCACGCACGTGGGGCTTGTTTAAGGCCATAGAGCGCCTTATCGAGTTTGTAGACATGGTTCGGAAATTTGGTGTCCTCAAACCCCGGGGGCTGCTTGACGTATACTAACTCATGTAGAGGACCATTAAGGAAAGCGCTCTTAACATCCATTTGTTGTAATTTAAAATTATGATGAGCTGCATATGCAAGAAGGATACGGATGGACTCAAGGCGAGCCACAGGAGCATAGGTCTCGCCAAAATCAATCCCTTCTACTTGAGAGAATCCTTGAGCCACGAGTCGTGCTTTATTCCTCACAACAATGCCATTTTCATCCTGTTTGTTCTTGAAGATCCACTTGGTGCCGATAACATTGCGGCAATCCTTTGGCTTTTTACGAGCTTCCACACTTTGTTGCGTTCGAAGTTGTTTAATTCTTCATGCATTGCAACAACCCAATCGGGGTCTTCAAGAGCATCAAAAACCTTCTTTGGTTCAACCATGGAAATGTGAGCTTGATGATCACAGAAGCTAGCAAGCTCTCTTCGAGTGGATACCCTTCGTCGTAGATCACCAACGACCTTGTCAAGAGTGTGACCTCTTAGTTCAAGGTTGCGATCAGCACGAGCCTTGCGACGAGCCTCAATATCCTTATTGTTTCTTGAAGGAGTGGATTCAATTGTTGTATCCTTGTCTTGATTACTGCCTTGTCCTTGATCTTGGTCACCGTCTCGTCGTAAGATTGATGCTGAACATTTTCTTCAGCGGATAATCCGCCTTGGAGGGCGGACTATCCGACTGGGCGGTGAGTACCGTAACCATCTTCCGAGAAAGCCTGATGGTTGGAGACCCAGGCGGATAATCCGCCCATGGGGGCGGAGAATCCGCGGGAGCTTCAGAGTTGTTGACTTCTCCTTCGATCCTCTGGAACAAGTTGGAGTGCTGGAGGATTGTCCGCCTTGGAGGCGGATAGTCGCTGGGACTACCAGCTTGTCCAGGGGACAGATGGTCTTCAGCAGATTGTGGTGTTGGTGCAGGATTTTCTCCAACAGTAGGAGCTTGTTGATCTTGTGAAGATGAGGGCTCCACTTGAGTGCAGCATTGTCCTTCCCGATCCACCACAAGGGGTTCCTCAATGGGGCGGAAAAATCCCACGCCCATTTTTCTTATGGCATCTTGGGGTATTTCAACATCTGCATCACAAACATCAACTTGCCCTACAAAGGAGCCGTTATTTTCATCGAACTCCACACTACAAGATTCTACAACAATCCCAGTGAGCTTGTTGTAGACTCTATAAGTGTGGGATTCGGCACCGTAACCAACAAAAATACCCTCTAAAGCCTTGGATCCAAATTTTGAAAAACGGACACCTTTAATAAGAAAGAAACACTTACACCCGAATACCCTGAAGTATGAGATGTTGGGTTTGTTGCCGGTAAGTATTTCATATGGGGTCTTGTCCAAGATCTTCCGAAGGTAAAGCCGGTTTGATGAGTGACAAGCAGTGGATATGGCTTCAGCCCAAAAATTATAAGGAGACTTAAATTCAGCTAGCATAGATCTTGCCATATCCATCAAAGTCCGGTTCTTCCTCTCGGCTACACCATTTTGTTGAGGGGTGTACGCAGCGGAATATTGGTGTCTAATCCCCTCTTCGCTAAGAAACTCGTTTAAAGTGTAGTTCTTGAATTCTGTGCCATTGTCACTTCTAATTGCCAATATGGGAACATTGTGTTGACGTTGAACTTCATTGGCAAAGTCGATGACAGTTTGTTGAGTCTCACTTTTCAGCTTGAAGAAATATACCCATGTATATCTTGAGTAATCATCGACGATGACCAAGCAATATTTCTTCCCACCAAGACTTGCATGAGAAGGAGGTCCAAATAAATCCACATGGAGTAATTCCAAGATCCTCTTGATGACACAATAGTCTTCCTCTTGTGGGGAGAATCATGCATTTTCCTTCAACACAGGCCCCTGCAAACACGATCTTTGGCAAAAGAGACATTGTCTTTTAGTCCAAGAATGTGGCCACCCTTTTGGAGACTTTGCAAAGTTCTCATGTTGACATGGGCTAAACGGCGATGCCATAGCCAGCCCACGTCGGCCTTTCCGAATAGACACATCGGACCCGAAGTGGTTTTCCCCGAGAAGTCCACCACATACAGGTCATTTTCGACGTATCCAACGAAAGCGACCTTTAGAGACTTGCTCCATAAGAGTACCACCAAATCATCATCGATAAAAACAGCAAAACCCATCTTGCCAAGGGCACGAATAGAAAGAAGATTATAGCCAAGGGTCTCAACAAGCATGACGTCCACGAGAGAGATATCGGGCAACCACAACCTTGCCAAGACCCAATACCGAGATTTAGACTTATCACCATAGGAGACGTGATATTATCAAGATTTGGACGCATCTCCGTGATGATCTCCTTGCTTCCGGTCATATGACTAGTGCAGCCACTATCCAAAGACCCATTTCGACCCACCGGAAGCATAGCCTGCAAGAAAATTACTTCTTGGTTTTAGGTACCCATTTTTCAATGGGTCCTTTCATGTAAGTAACAAGGGTCTTTGGGACCCAAATAGACCAAGCAATAAATTCATCAAGAGGACCAACATAATAAGCATAAACATCGCCATAATCATCACAAAAGAGTTCATAATTGGATTGTGAGACCCCAAAACCAATATTATTAGTCTTGTCTTTTGTGACAACCTTCTCAGCCGTGCTTGTCTTTAATTGCACATTCTTGGTCTTGTTCTTCTTGGTTTTCTTCTTCTTGGACTTGGTGACATACCCAAGTCCCTCTCTACCATGATTTGACATTTGCTTGTCAAGGACTTCATCAAGCACACCTTTGTCCTTTGTAGTGATGTCCTTGATCACTCCTTTTTCCACATTAGCATTTTTCTTGTTACTATGTGTTGAGTTGGACGAGCTAGGAGTATCATATATGGCCAATCGACTTTGAAGCTGATCATGTGACTCATTGAGGATAGAGAACTCGTTTTTCAACGCCTTGTGAGCATTGTTCAGTTTCTCCAATTCCTCGGAGAGTCTATCATGAGCAGCCCCAAAGTCAATCCTTTCCTTCTTTAAGTTCTTTGCCTTGGTGACCGCATTGTCACGTTCCTTAACGAGTTTAGTCACAATTTCTTCATGTGATTCTTCTATAGACTCAAGCCTCTCTTCAAGAGAGACCCGAGCTTCTTCTTCTTCTTCAAGAGCATTTTTTAGGGATGCAATTTCCATTGCATCCCCCCTTTCAAATTCTGCCCTTTTCTTCGAGGAGAGCTTCTTTTTGGGCCAACTGATCCATAAGAGCCTCAAAACGAACTTTGTGCTCACCTTGCAAGTTAGTATAGAAATAATCCAAGGCAATAATCTCTTCTTTAACCTTAAGACTAGCAGGATCATCCATGTCTATCATAGCCTTGGGAAAGGAAGAGTTAGAAGAAGTTACCTCGGAGCTTCTTGCCATGAGACAAGTAGGATTCTTGTTGATGATGTTTTTGTTTGGAGAGTCGAAGAGTGATGTTGATGTAGATGTGGTGGCTATAGCAGCCACCTCTTGAGAGCTATCGTCCTCGTCCTCATCTTCACTCCCCGATGAATATTCTTCTTGAGCTACTAGAACAATCTTTGGTTGCTTCTTGAAAGGAGCATTTTCTTTGTTTCTTACGTGGAGCTTTTGATTTGTCCTTGAAAATGAGTCTTCCTCCATTATCCTCTCTACTTTGATATGGACACTCAGCTACGAAGTGCAACCGTCACCACAATTAAAGCAAGTTCTCGACTTGGGACCATTTTCTTTTCTTCCATAGGCTCCACTTTTGCGATCTAGTTCAGCTTTAGCCTTGGCTGGATCTTTCCAAAGTTTCTTGCATAAAGAGCCAAGTATTGTCCGTGGATCCTTTTTATATCTTCGGGACCAGTGCCTTCTACCGCATATTCATCATGATCAATCACACTAGTCTTCAAAGCCATGTTTACCCCTTTTGCATCCCCATAGCTCGAGCACGAGCATCTTGACATTCTTGGCGGCCACTTTGAATGCGGCCATTTCTTGCATTACCTCATTGGATGACATGAGGTGATAATTATGCCTACCTTGGAGACTTTTCAAATCATGGGCTCAAATGGCATAAGAGCACGACATACTTGCGCTTGATCCAAGCATCATCAACATAAGCCGTGGTTTCAAGGTAGTAGCTATTGCCTTGAGCCTCCTATACATGTCCTCGTGGTCTTCTCCATCCAAGCATATAAAATCCTTCACTTCATTGCTCAAGGCATCATATCTATTCCTTCTCATACTTTCATTTCCGATGAAGAGCTCGGTGAGAGCATCCCAAGCTTCTTTAGTGTGCTAAGATGCTGAATGTGGCATGTCTTTATCTCCCACACCAAGCTGTATCATGTGTAGGGCCGTAGCATTGAGTTGGCTATCGACCACTTCTCTCCTTGTGAGATTGTTAGGAGTTCCAACGTGAAGACCATTTTCGATGATCTTCCACAACTCTATGGAGGAACTGCACACATGAGATTTCATCAAAAATTGCCATTGAGAGAAAGTAGAAGCTGACAGTTTGGGTGGATCACCCCTATTATGTATATGTGGGTGAGGAATAGGCGGATCAGGGGAATACACATGAGAAACCTCATTGTATCCATCCTTACCGCTATCCTTTTTCGAGGAGGATCTCTTACTTGTATCATCACCTACCACTTCGTTATCTTTGGAAACAGTTTTACCCGTTTCCTTGGATTGCGGAGTGGTATCCTCAGAGTTAGATGGAGGTGATGCTGCGGATGTGGAGAGACGCATTATCAATTGACGCATCTCTTCCATCTTAGCCTCCATAGAACTCACCAAGGTTGTTTCCAACGTCTTGAGATCGTTCATGGTGACTACCTCCGGAGCATCACTCCCATCTCCCTTGGAACCCATACTTCTCTTAGGCTGTTAAGCCCGAAATAAGAGCCGAGGCTCTGATACCAATTGAAATGGATCGTATGGGCACCTAGAGGGGGGGGTGAATAGGTGCTAACCAATTTTAATATACTTTTTCAATTTTAGGCTTGACACAAAGTAAATTCTCTAGATATGCAACTACGAGAATTTCCCTATATGTAACCCTAACTACTAAGCACGTAAAAGAGGAGGAAACCGTAGTGGAGCACGCGGAGACACAGGATTTGTTTTACCGCAGTTCCTTCCTTGTTAAGGGAAAGTACTGCGTTGGAGGGTGGGCGGTTCTAAGACCACCACGCCACAATAGGCCTCACCCTATTCTCCGATGGATCTCGCCACGAGAGGCCGATCCACCTTCTCCACTATTGGATCCCTTGAGGGAACCGTGCCTTTTACAACACTATCGGGCACACACCCACAACCGAATTGGGGCTCGGGATGACAACAAGCTGTCACAAAAACAAGGTTTATCAATATAAACAAAACAAGGATCTAGATCTTTGCAAGAAATACTAGATCGGAGGTTCTCCAAATGAATGGAGAGGAGATGAAGCGCTTGATTGTCGATGATGAAGGTCGAGTTCTCCTCCTTCGATTCCCAAAGGGATGGGCCTTTGGATGGATCTAGGTGGAGCACTCTTGTATGAACTTTTGAGATCGATCTGTTCTTTTTCGAGATGAATCAGCGTTACGGCGGGAGGGGATTGCTGGCTTAAATACCCTCCCTAGATCTGGTTGCAGACAACTTTGGGGCGGATTATCCGCCCCACTTGGGCGGATTATCCGCCTCGGAAACTCCGCCCAAGGGATTCTCGGGAAAAGTCCGCCTCTCCGGGCTTGCGCTTAGGTGAAACTTGGAGAATATCTTGGGGCGGATTATCCGCCCCTCACGGGCGGATTATCCGTGGCGAAAGTCCGCCAAAACTCCGCCCTCTCGGGCTTGCGCCTTGGCGAAGAGGAGGGTGGATTATCCGCCTCGGGGGCGGATTATCCCCTGGCCGGAAAGTCCGCCAATGTTCCGCCTCTTCAGGGCTTGCGCGAGCTTAGGCGGAGGAGGCGGATTATCCGCAGTGGGGCCGGATTATCCGCCCCCAAAGGTAGATTTCTGAGCTGCAACACTTCAACACACATTAAATGATCCTTGGTATTTTTATCTAACACACAAAACACTAGGGATTAAGAAATGTTCTTTCACCTGTCTTATCAAGAACACCCCACAAAAATCCTTGAGATCGCAGAAAGAAGGACTCGCAACAAGTCCATCAAGTTCTGCAAGGTGCAGTGGTCGCACCATTCTGTTGATGAAGCCACTTGGGAGCGTGAAGATGAGCTCCGTGCCAACTATCCTACCCTCTTTGAGTCTTCTTCTTCTTCCTTTAATCTCGGGGCGAGATTCCTGTTTAGTGGGGGAGAGTTGTAGCATCCCATTTGTCTAACAACTGTAATGCTACTTGGTCTAGTAATATAATGGCTACTTCATACATATAATTGTTGTATCATCATTATTTCATGCTCATGTCATCATGCCACCTTGCATTTGAGCATCATATAAAACCCTTTTTGTTTTGGTTTTTCTCTCATATGCATTGTTAATTGTATTTGCCTCTTGATATTGTATTTGGTTCTTGATATATTGTTTAAATGCCCAAGTTGAGTTGGGGGCATATCTTTTATTGACTCCACCACCCTTTCTTTTCACCACTTTATAATTCCACCATTCCATTATCCATGAGCTTGTATTTTATTCTCTTTGGTATTTAACCTAGCTCATGGGAGATAGGATGGATCCAAATCTACAAATTCTTTTGCTTGGCCTTTACTCCACATTTGGGGATGCATGAGAATAATGCCATGTTTATTATTTTGTTTTCACAAGGATGATTCATGGCATTTATTAATTTGCATGGGCCATGCAAGGGTACCTCCACCTTTAGCCAATGGTTTCTCTCTTGGTTTTAATGGATGTTCTCTTTTTGGGATCATCTCCATCCCTCACCACCATCTCTCTCTCTACCCCCTCATCTTGGACTTGTGTTTGGATCATGTTAACACCTCACCACCATTTAACTCACCCTCTCTTTTCCTGGTCTAGTTCTTGCTTGCTCTTTGCTTGATCTTGCTTGAGCTTGACAAAACAATAAACCTCACCCCTCATCTCTCTCTCATCTCACCCTCTCTCTTTACCTTTCTCTCTAAACCACACCCCCATCTAACCCTAACCCGAGCCATACCCCCCCTCTAGCTAACCCTAGTTCACCTCTCCCTCTCTCTTGGCTTCCCCTCCCTCTCCCTGCCAGCAGGCCCCACCTGACCACCCTGGAACCACCCCATCCCATGTGCCTCCCCCTGGTCCCCCTCTCTCCAAACCCTAGCTCTAACCCGAGCCACCTCCTCCTCTCTTTTGCATAAGGTGGCCACCACCCCATGTGCCTCTCCCCTCTCTCCCTTATCACCTCAACCACCCCAGGCATCCCAGATCAAGATCTGGAGGAACCCTGACCCCTCTCCATTCCCCCTTCTTCTTCCCCCTCCCCACCATGATCACCACCATGCCCCAAAACCCTAGCCTCGGCCACTTCTTCCTCTAGACGAGATGGAGCGAGCCAAGCCGTACCAGGAGCACCAGGACCTCCATCTGCTTCCTCTTCGACGCCCAGTACGCGGGGTAGCACTAGGACCACGCCGGGCAGCCTAAGCGCCGTGCCCCGCCTCAGCCGAGCTCAACGTCCATGAGCCCGCCAGATCCCGCAACCTCGGCCGCAGCCAGCCGGCGACCCCACGGTGAGCCTTGACCTCCAGACATGCCCCTTCCCTCTCGTGCACCGTAGCGCCGCCACCGTCCGTCGAACACCCAGACAAGACGGGCCACTCGCCACGTAGCGCCGGCAAAGCGGCGGCAGCTCCGTCACCTCTGTTCTCGTCAAGCCGCGCTGCAGGCCACCCCAGTAGACGCTACCTGAACGAAAGTTGTAGCCCTTAGTCTTATCTGTGTTTTATGTTTCTAGGGTTTAGCCAGATTCTCTCTAGATTCGTCGCCATCGATCTCCAACTTGGCTCCAGATGCTGTTCTTCCCAGACACGGGTTTCAATTCATCAGACCTGCGCAGACGCTTTTCTGGAAAACACCCTGGCCTTTTTCCCGCCTCAACCCGCCGTCATGAAGCCCCACCATCGACCTCCGTTCCATCTTGCGTAGCACCCAGATCTGAACACCTCATCCGCACTCCCTGGATCGCCCACGTGTCGCCCACTGGCCAGGCATGTGCAGCCTCGCCCACAGCACTTTGTCATTCACTGTGACTAGGTGAGTCCATGGTGACAAAACCGTTCTGTCAGTGTGTCCCAGTCAACATGTGGCCCGCTTGTCAGTGTCCATGGCTAGGTTTATCTGAGTATAAAAAGTATTTGCTGTTATCTGATTCAAATTCAAACTTTTCTAAATCAATTCAAATTCAAATTTCAAATCTGTTTAAATATGAATTAATTCATAACTTTCAAATGGTTTGGAATTTGAATTCAAACCTTATATGAAAAATGTTTTGTTTTTGAATGTTAATTCAAATCTTTAGTCAAATATTTTCAAAACTAATTCAAACTAGTCAACCTTTGACTTTGACTCCATTTGACTAATTTTGACTTAAAAATAAATTTAAATTCATAAATCGAAATAATACAAATAATATATGTTTTCAAATCAGAAAAATGTGAGGATTTCAAATATGCCATCCAAAATATATTTTGGACACTTTAATTTTCAAGTTGATTAAAATTACAATAAAATGCCCTTTTCTTAATAAATTAATAACTTTTGTTTTATAACTCCGAATTTAACAAATGATATGTCTAAAATGATCAGCTCGACGAGACCTTTCTGTTTACGCATTCCATGTTCTGTTTTGCAGCATGAATCATATAAATATAAAGAGTACAGCAACTTATTTGGGTATAAAATGTGACCAAAACTCAATAAAATGTTTATTTCTTGTAATCTACACCTCACCCATGCCATGCTACTTTATTGTCATGCAAATTGTGCATCATTCATCATGGCATGATTGTGTGCTTGTCGCATTTTATTCTTATGCTTGTGCACTTTATTTATGTTGGCCCTTGTTTGTTTGGTTTGTTCTTCGAATAGACGCTGAGCAGGGGATATATCAAGAAACCCAGGAGCACTACCCAGATATCTTATTCTTGCATCATTGAGTCGTGATTGCATTAAACTGAATCCCAAGTATTGCATAGCCTTTACTTTTAAACCCCACCAAAGTTTGTTCCTCCATCCCATGAGCCATTACTACAGGAGTTGTTTGAGCCATGCGAGTCGTAGAACAGCATGTGTAGGGTATGTGAGTGTCTGATGGATAACGAGGTACCTAAGCAACTTAACCTGAGTAGTAATGGGATAACTAATGAAAGTGGCACCGGTGAGCAATATCTGCTATTTGGTTTTTCATGCTCACTTGTGTCCCGTAGGACCCCGAGTACTTGATTCCTGTTCCTTGAATATTCGCTATCCACATCCGGAGGCTTATGGGACCCCCAGCGAGCTTGATTCATTCTTATTTCTTGGGGCCACAAACTAGTTTGAGGTTTTATTTACTATCTGTGCTTATGCCATGCTTTATTGCTTTAGTTAAAATTGTGCGAGGTAACCTTGTACTATTTAGGTCACGGAGTGTTTTCGCATGTCGAGAAGTCCATCACATTTTCGGGTTCCCGATCGTTTCTACCATGGCGCAAACCTTGAGTCCGTCTCGAGTCGGCTAACTTCTATGGTGTACTCAATGGGTGGCCCAAAATATTTCTGAATCCTGTGATTGCTTTGTCGTGAAGGCCTCGTTGGGTTTTGATTTGGTTTTTCCGAGGTTGATCGAGTGTGTGTTGCTATTTGTGCACCCCTGCAGGGTAAAACTTTCTGAAAGCCGTGTCCGCGGTTCTGGACGACTTGGAGCACAGTTTCTCGATCATAGACAAGCATAACTAAAGTACCGCTTTTAATTTGACTAAGTAACTGACTAGTAAATAGTGCAACACTCATGGAATGGATAATAAAACTGCCATGGGGGTTGTTCGTCCGCTTCCTTGTTGGTAAGCGAGGAGGAGGATGGATCTGTTGATATTACTGTTATAACTGTTGGCATTAACTCACGGACATCCGTCTATCTTTGGTTAGGCGGATGGTTAGCGAGTATCTATAGAACTGTTAGGGTTTATCTTTTGCTGCAATTGCGTCACCCCAGGTTGTGTCTCCTTTAGAGGCATAAAGACTTGCTGAGTACCCCTAGGGTCTCACACGATAAATTATTTGATTCAGATGAACAGGTACACTCACAAGATGGATACTGGGTGGAGGAGACGGACGATGTGGACAACGATCATTCGGTGTAGAGATTCCGGGAACGGGGATCCGTGAGATCTGTGGGCAGGATGTGTTTATTTTAAGGGGCATCTTATGCCGATTTGCTTCTTATCCGTACTCGGATCTTGTTTGCCGCTCGCTTTGATACTCGATGTTTGATGTATGAGGAGATATCCTAAACTATTATATCTATCTAGGACATTTGAATCTTGCCGTATGGCGTTGCTATATTCCTTTCTTTTTAGATGGCATGGCTCGATGTCTTTGTTGTATGGTGGCTTGCATACATACTCATTTGTGTATGTAGTTGATCCCTTCGCCTGCCGATTACGCCGCCCGTTCTTGTCCCGATGTTTGGAAATGGTTGGGACGGCCGCAAGGTCTACCTGTGAGTGGCATTTGGGCCCCACCGTACTATTTCAACCATTTCCGCTCATCCAGGCTTGTAACTAGGAGCGTAATTCACCGAGGTAGTTACAATGGCTTGGCTGCGCACGAGGGTTGGACAGGGGGTGGCGATGGACGGTGGGCTGTCTCCTGGACATCGTGGACGGGCACGGCGCTTCCTCCCGCGAGATGTCCACGGTCGGCCGACAATGGTGGCTCGGTGGTGCGGCACTGGTGCAAGCAGTGAAGGGGGTGGGCTAGTTCAACATGATGGTGGTCACTGGAGGAGACAAGGGCTAGTAGTGTCGACAAGTAGAGGACAAGGCATTGATCAAGAACAGTAGAAGTTAGGAAAGTTTGATCTATGCTCACCAAGTGTTTGATAAAATGGCCGCATGAATTCAATTTTGAATTTTTGGATGAATTTTGGTGAGTGCTCTGGTCACATGCTTGGTAGTCTAAGGTTGCTTGGGTTTGCCAAGGTGTAGTGGTTTGGTTGGTTTTTGAGAAATGGCCATCTTAGTACCTACACTTGATTCAATTTTGAATTGGCCTTTAAATAGATTTGGAATTTGTCTATGTTGGTTTGTAAAGTGGGATTGGGTTCATTGTTACTTGGTCTAGCAAGGGGCGAAAATAATTGGATTTGTTTCTGTTAGAAATCTTGGACTAGGAACACTCAAAGTGGTCTAGTGGACAAGTTTGGCCAAAATGGCCATTTGCTCAAATTGTTTATATTTGATTTTCTCTTCATTTGATTCTTCTTGGAAATGATCTAGATGATGTTGTTTTCATATTTAAACCAATCCTTAGCATTCATAGCAATAAAACATGGCATTGCAAGCATTCATGCATTAATCACACACACACATGCATTCATATTAATTTTAATAACAAAAGTTTTTGTTAACCCTAAACTTGGGTGATTAGAACTTGATTATATTGTTTAATATTTTTGGGATGTTACACGGACTGTCCGCTAGGACCCTTTCCAAAGATTACTTTTAAATCCTTCACCATATCAAATACATCATCACTAGTACAACAGACATGCTTACTCCGGTGATCTGCTTCACCATTGAAATGCTTTCCTTTCCTTCTTAGGGAATGCGTGGGCGGAAGAAAACGATGATTCCCTAGGTACACATTCTTCTTACACTTATCCAAATAAATACTTTCAGTGTCATCAAAACAGTGTGTGCATGCATTGTATCCCTTGTGTTATCTGCCCTGAAATGTTACTAAGAGAAGGCCAATCATTGATAGTTACGAACAATAATGCTCGTGGGTTAAATTCCTCACGTTTGTGCTCATCCCACACACGTACACCTTGTCCATGCCACAACTGTAAAAGTTCTTCAACTAATGAACTTAGGTACACATCAATGCCGTTGCCGGGTTGCTTCGGGCCTTCAATGAGCACTGGCACCATAATGAACTTCCGCTTCATGTACAACCAAGGAGAAAGGTTATAGATACACAAAGTCACGGGCCATGTGCTATGACTGCAGCGCTGCTCCCCAAAAGGATTCATGCCATCTGTACTTAGACCAAACAATAAATTCCTCGCGTCACCTACAAAGTCTGGGTAGTTTCTCTCAATTTTTCTTTACTGCGACCCATCAGCGGGGTGTCTCAACATCTCGTCTTTCTTATAGTCTTCTTTGTGCCATCGCAACAACTGCTCTTCATTTCTGAACAAACATTTCAGCCGTGGTATTATAGGAGCATACCACATCACCTTGGCGAGAACCCTCTTCTTGGAGCGCTCCCTCTCAACATCACTAGGGTCATCTCGTCGGATCTTATACCGCAATGCAATGCATACCGGGCATGCATCCAAATTCTCGTATTGATCACCGTGCTAGAGGATGCAGTCATTAATGCATATATGTATCTTCTGTACCTCTAATCCTAGAGGGCAAACAACCTTCTTTGCTTCGTAAGTACTGGCGGGCAGTTCGTTATCCGTTGGAAGAAGCTTCTTCATTATCTTCAACAACTTTTCAAATCCCTTGTCAGGCACACCGTTCTCTACCTTCCATTGCAGCAATTCTAGTGTGCTACCTAGCTTTTTATGGCCATCTTCGCAATTGGGGTACAAGAATTTGTTGTGATCCTATAACATCTTCTCAAATTTCAACCTCTCCCTTTCGCTATCACATTCTCCATTTGCATTAGCAATGGCCCGACCAAGATCATCATCTGGCTCATATGATGCATGTTCTTCTTCTTCTTCATTGTTGTCTTCCATTGTAGTACCACCGTATTCAGGGGACATAGGATAGGTGTCATCATTTTCTTCATCTTCGTTGTCTTCCATCATAACCCCTTTTTCTCCGTGCTTGGTCCAACAATTATAGCCAGACATGAAACCGAACTGAAACAGATGGCCGTGAAGGACTCTTGAGGAAGAGTATTTCTTCTGATTCCGACACTCACCACATGGACAACACATAAAACGATTCCACTTGTTTTCCTCTGCCACAACGAGAAAAGAACGCACGCCTTTAATGAACTCGTCAGAGATTCGGTCAGCGTACATCCATTGTCGTCTCATCTGCATTACATAAGTTCATCAAACAAAATCACGATGCTAAGATTAGTACTAGTATAAAAATAAAAGAACACATCATATACATCAAACAACTATGCACTGATTTAAAAACTTTCTAGTACATCTTTAGTCCCGGTTGGACACACCAACTGGGACTAACGGGGTTGCGGCAGGATGGGGCCGACATGAGCCCGTTTAGTCCAGGACTATGTCTCCAACCAGGACTAAAGGACACTCCAACCGAGACTAAAAGTGGGTGACGACACTATATGTCGTGAGTGGAGACATTATGCCAGTGAGTGGCGAAACTGTTTCACTGGGTGGAGACACTATGACAGGTGTGAGTGTCGACATTATGTCGTGAGTGTCGACACTATGTTGTGCTGCTTAATTTATAAATATGCTTCCTTGTGAACTATCAACTGCAAGGAAGATCGTGTGCGAGACCAGGGACACCACTACGGCGGAGCTTCTCGAAGATGTCTTAGGACCTCGTCCTCAGACATCTTCGAGGAGCTCGCTGTAGAGGCACTCCCTAATATGTGAAATTAGTTAGCTTCACCAGCATACTGATTTAGATAGAGAAGATATAAACTGAAAGATGGTGTGCGAGAATAGGGACACCACTACGACAGAGCTTCTCAAAGATGTCTTAGGATGTCGTGTCCTCAGACATCTTCGAGGATCTCGCCATAGAGGCACTCCCTAATTTAATTTGGTAGATCCTCGGCGCATTCATGTTTTTTGTTCTTACTTGCTTAAACGGCCGATGATTAATTAAAATGCTAGGGCGCCACTATATATATGTGTGCCTTCATAGTTTTGGTTCTTATTTTTGATGCAATGGATTTTGTGATGGCAGGTAGAAGAAAGAAAGATATTTTATTGCTCGACGGTGGTATGATGCATTGTGAACCGTCTGAATTTTGAGACTACGTGCCAAACCAAGATATATAGATAGGATGAACTCATGTATCTATGTGCTTCGATGAATCAAATGAATTTCGAGAACTATATGTGCCAAATTAACCAGATATATAGAGATAGAATTCACACAAACCTATCCATTTATAGAGCATGAAATAAGCTAACACAAGCAAGGAAAGATGAAAGGATGAAGTTGCTAACCTCTTAGGACCCTTAGATAGATGTGGAGCCAAAAAATCTTCACAAATCTTGAGAAAAATCGGCAAGAACTCGAGCTTGAGGGGAGAAATTTGAGGGAGATGCTTGTGTGAGCTTGAAATGGCTCGAGCTGGGAGGGGAAGAAGATATAGTCGGGTCCTTTACAAACCGGGACTAAACGTTCACGCATCCGCTCCTTTCCAGCCCCAGACCCTTTAGCCCCGGTTTGTTAAACGAACCGGGACTAAAGGTCCCCTACAAACCGGGACTAATTTCTTCTGGGACCTGCGACCGTTTATAGTCGTTGGAACCAGGGCATTAGTCCCGGTTTGTATCATAACCGGGACTAATGGTCTGGACCAAAGGTCCGTTTTCTACTAGTGGGGCCAAGTTGCTAATACCAAGACATTTTATAACTCTTTATTATTAATATATGCATGCACTAATAGTGCTATATGTATGAGAGAAGTGAGAGCAAAAGGATAACATGCATTGAAGGAGAGACACTAATAAATAAAATAGTCCTTATAATCTCAAACAATATAAAAAATCTCTTAGGACTAATAATCCCGAACAGAGATAGTATCATTGAATTTAACAAAAATATACGAACTCGTATATAATATAACGCAATCGCCTTATTTGGTACATAATTTGTTATATTTAGACTAAGTCTGGTTGATTTTTAAAAATTTCTCAACCAAACCTACGATTGCGAGTTGAATTTGGTCGTTCTTATTCCGAAAAGCTTAATCCATCCGCTTCAGATTCCTAAGGCTGGTCATAATGGGAGTAACTTCACTAGTAACTAAGAGTCCAAGTCAGCATTTCTTCTTATCTGACAATGATTTAATAAAAAGAGATATGAATTGAGTAAATAGCTATGTTCCTGTAACATCATACATACCAAGACAAAATGTGTCTACAACCTAATTAACGTGACATTGCATGTTATCACACCTAAGGCCTTTCACAATAGACCGTTTCTTAGCGCGTTATCATAGACACTGACATATTCTAAGAAATGGTTAGTATAATGGGCTGTTTTTTAAGGGTGTATCTAAATGGTCCATGTATTTAATGATTTGGGCTCATGCATGCATAGGATTGGGGTAGCCAATTTTTCTGCCTATGGTTGCGTGCAAGAGGTGTAGATTAGCTAAAATGCAACACCACTCGTTTTCATCATTAACTAAGGTGTCACATAAGCAAATTGCCTAGGATATAGAGTTAAGATACACCCATTATGAAAGGCATAAGTTATTATCTATTATAAAGATAGTAACTTAGACTAATAGCATGTACTATTCTAAATTATTTTCCACTATAACTAGCCTAAACAAGTGGAGGTGCTCTTGGTGTCCCGGAGATTTGAGAATGTGCATGGATGCTGAGAAGTCCGTGCCCCAATAATGAAGCGCCTATGGGAGGGAGGCCACGGAAGCTACATTAGCGCCTCGAGCCCTGCGCGCTGTACGACCCCGGTTGACTCCTCACGTTCCTGCTCCTCCTCCAGCACGCGGCACATGGTACGACCACTCTATTTTACTCCTCAGCTCTAGCTACTCCAATCGAAGCGCGAGGGGAGCGAAGGCGCGCCGAAATTTAGAGAACGGGGACGGGAGCGGGAGGGGGCAGCCGCGGGAGGGCGCAGCAGCGCAGGGAATACAGACACAGACGAATGAAATGGATATTTGTGTTTTCCAAATCGGGACCTCACGCGGCGCAGATCCCCGCGCCCAAGAGACCGTTGGAAAAATCCGACACAAATTTTGTCCGTCTGAGACGTGTCTAAGGGCATCTTCATCTAGGGTTGCAAGCGGGGCGGGCTCGCGGGCAGACTTTTTGCATGAGCTCCGTACGCTAATACAAATTAAAGATTGATTTCTATCTCTACATCTAGTACAGTTTGTACCGGCCGTTCCATTTTGCGGGCTGAAGCGGGCCCTACATCTGCACCCCTATCTTCATCGGACCGTTCTAAGTATATTTTTATCGGGCCGACTTAAACGGTAACCCCAAACTGTCTATTTCTATATGTTGGGTTGGTCCTGGTCGATTTAGGTAGGAGGCCCGGCCTTGTCCGGCCAGCCGCGCACAGCGGCGCGACCCATTTGTCCGCGCAGACGGAAGTTGGCGCCATCGTTGGACAGGGATGCAAATCAGTTGAAAATAGCGCCATCGCTGGTCAAAAACACACATATCAAAGGCAAATAATAGGCATTGGTGCGCCATCGCCGTTTGGGCATCGCCAACAGGTGGCCAGTGGATATAAAATGTGCAAAAGGGCGCAATATCATACACAATGTCCAAAAGATGGTAACTTCTCTGCCCAGAAAGTTGCAACTGCAGTCGCCATTGCCCTTAGGCATCCCGAGCCCTCATGGCCTGCCGCCTCTTCGCAACCCAAGCCCTGCGATCGGGGTCGGCAATGCTATTCAGGATGGTGAACATGATGGCGTTCTCCTCGGCCATGATCTTGGCTTCGGCCTCCTTGGTCTTGGCTTCGGTCTCCTTGGCTTTGGCTTCGGCCTCCAGCACCCTAGACCTGGCCTCAGCCTCCATGGCATTGGCTTCGGCCTCTGTCGACTTCGCCTTGGCCTCGATCTTCATTAGCCTGGCCTTGGCGTTGGCCTCCTTCGCCTCAATGGACCTTGTCTGCAGCTCGACGAAGGCCTTTGCAGCGGCCTCTTTCTCTTTGCGCCGCCTCTCCTTCCTCTCGGCGACGACCTCTTCTTTCTTCTCTAGGATCTGCTTCAAGGTATCCTGGAATGCCAAGGAACAAGCCTGGCGGGCGAGGTCGGACTTCGTGGCCTTGTGGCCACCGGGGGGGGGGGGCACGGCCGGCAGTCCCGTCGCTTGCAGATGGGACGAAGCCTTCGTCATTGTCGACGTCTAGGTCGACGGCGCCCCCCGTCGAAGCATTTCCCTTGCCCTTCTTTTTGTTCATTTCTCTCCAAAGGGCATAGCTAGTCTCCCATTTTTTGGTATCCTTGAGCACCGTCCAACAATGGCACAACGAGAAAGCCTTGTTATCGTCACCGTCTTGAAATGCTCCATTGCTTTCATGATCTATACAAATGATGCCAATAATTGCTCAACTGGCAAATGCAAATGCAAGACATCGACAAAGAGAGGGAGAGGTTTTACCATGTCAAGCGACTGCAAGCCGCTTATTTTCCTTTTCGTCACCATATCGTAGGAGCCTTGGAACTTGCTACACTCGGCATAGATGGTGCCCCAACGCTTGGATAGGGAGAGATCATTTCGATCGCTAAGAAAGACGCCCTTCCCAAATTTCCTATGCTCATGGAAGAACCTGCCCACCTTCTTCCAATAGGCAAAGCCCTTTTGCTCGGCGCTGCATTGTGGATCTTGTGAAATCTCCATCCATGCCTTGCATAGGAGCTTGTCCTCGGCGGGGGTGTAGCCCGCAGTTTGTTGGCTCACCTTCTTGTCGTCGACAATTGAGGCCACAAGTGAAGCGGCCAACGACGCGGCAGTGACACCCTCGACCATGGAAGTGCCATCGTTTCCATCATTCCCGAACAATGCCTCGTCCGCAACGTTGCATGCATCTTGTTGGGTCTCTTGCTGCGTCTCCATCTCAGCCTCGTCGCCGTCGCATAGCCGTGGCCACCCTCATAGATCATGTCGTTCATGACGTCCTCGTCGTTGTTTCCCACGAAATCCTACACGCCAATTGTCCATCATAAAGCGGTGCGAGTAGTGCATTGGCAATGGCGAAGAAATGTGGCAATCATACCGTGTCTTCGGCGGCCGGCCGCTCGGCGCGTATTCCGCCGAACAGGTTGACTAGCGTCGGCATGTTCGCGACAGATATGGTCTGCCGCTTCGTTGATGCCTCCTGGGTTGCGTCCGCGGTGGTTGGAGTGCGGTTCAGGTCGACGACGGGATCTCCCGCATCTGACGCCGCCATGCGGGGATGGTTGAACCGGGACAGCTGGTGGCCTCCAAGCGAGGGCGTGCGCTCCTGTCGCCCTGGGCTGAGCTGGTGGCCGGCTTATAGGCATGGAAGTGATGGAGCTGGTAGAGGACATGCCGGCTATGTCCAGGCCGAGGGTGCCGAACGCCTCCTGCTTGTGTTGGAGATATGCCCTAGAGGCAATAATAAAAGTGGTTATTATTATATCTTTGTGTTTATGATAAATGTTTACATTCATGCTATAATAGTATTAACCGGAAACATTAATACGTGTGTGATTTGTAAACTAAATTAGTGTCCCTGGTAAAGCCTCTTTGTAATACTAGCTTGTTGGTTGATAGATGATCATGGTTTCCCAATCATGAACATTGAGATGTTATTAACAACAAAATCATATCATTAGGAGAATGGTGTGATGGACATACTCCTATAGATAAGCGTAGCATAATGACCATCGACCATGATTGTTTGATTGGTTTCCCAATCAAGTCATTTCAATAGTTTGTTTGCTATAAGCTTTCTGATACATAGTAACCTAATTCCTTCGACCATGAGATCATGCTAATCACCATCACCGGAAGGATGCTTTGATGACATCAAACACCACACCATAACTGGGTGGCTATAAAGGTGGCATTGAGTATTCGGAAAGTATGTGTTGAGGCACATGGATCAAGAGTGGGATTTGTCCATCCATATAACAGATAGATATACTCTGGACCATCTCGGTGGAATGTCATCCAATTAGCTTGCAAGCATGTGACTGGCTCACAAGGAATCACATATCACGGGAACGAGAAAAGAGTACTTATCAGTAACGAGGTTGAACTAGGTATGCAGAGATACCGACGATCAAACCTCGGATAAGTAAACTATCGCGAGACAAAGGGAAATTGGTATCGTATGTGGTTCATTCGATCACAAATTTATCATAGAAATATGTGGGAGCCATATGAATTTCCATATTCCTCTATTGGTTATTGATTGGATAAGTGTCTCGGTCATGTACGTGTAATTCACGAACCGTAAGGAGACACACTTAAGGATTCATTGTTGTTTAGTAGTTTTGGAATGTAAGTAGGGAGACCGAATGTTGTTCGGAGTCTCGGATGGGATCCGGGATATCACGAGGAGATCCGGAATGGTCCGGAGAATTAGATTCATATAAGGAAAGTCCAATTCCGGAGTTCGGGAATGATTTCGATGATTTCATCGGAGAGGTTCTATAAGGGTCTAGAAGATTCACCGGACCGGAAGGGGAAGGGTACATGAATGTGTCATGGATAAGTGGAATGATTGGATCATGTCCTAGGTCACTTGGTTGGGCATTAGCAAGAAAGAAATAAAGCTCCAAATTGAAAGTCAAAAGGCAAGTTTGAAAAGTCAAACTAGGACAATGTATCCTAGTGGAGGAAGGAAAGAATTCTTCTTTCCCTCCACCACAAGCCAACTAGGAGAGGAAGATGGGGAAGGATTCAAACTCCCCTCTCCCAAGCTGCCCAACCTCTCATAAATAGAGGGGAGGGGGTGCCCCAAGAACACACAACCAGCCCTCCCCACCAAGCCGCGCCGCTTCCGCCCCCCGCAGGGCCGCCGCCCTAGCCGACGTCAGATACGCCTCCTCCTCTCCGGCACTCTAAACTCTAGATCGCCAGAAACCCTAGATCCACCATAACCTGCTCCGGCTTAGGCGAAGCCCTGCAGGATTTTCCCTTTACTTCCGACACCATGTTGTCGTGCTGCCGGAATCGCAAGGGGAGAACTACAACCTCCACTGCCTGCTGGAAGAAGGGAGAGGAAGGTCTTCATCGAGTATCGAACATGTGACCGACTGCGAAAGTGCTGCCGGAACGCAGCGCCGGAAGGATCGTCTACGCGATCTTGAGATCGGCAAGTGTACGACTACATCACCCATGAGAATCTTCTCTCGTTATCCTCTTTGGAATCTTCGAGGGTGAGTACTCTAATCGACCCGTTGCTACAATCTAGTAGGTAGATCTTGGCTTGTTAGTGTGCATGCGGTAGAATTTTTTGTTTGTTTTCCATGCTACGAACCCCTACAGTGGTATCAAAGCCATGTATCTATGTAGATCTTTTGCACGAGTAGAACACAATGGTTATTGTGGGCAGTGATGCTTTTATTATCAATTGCTTTTTGTGTACTTTGCATCTTGCGGTATGATGGGATGATGCGTCCAGGGCTAACCTTACATGACGTCGTTCATGAGACTTTCTCCACGCTTAACATGCAACTTGTATTGCATAAGTGGCTTTGCGGGTGTCTGTCTCTCCCATCATAGTATAGATTTAATTTACAACGGGCACTTGATAGTTCAAGCATCAACATTGTGGTTCTTGTTCGTAAGTTAGAACGAAACATATTGAAAGCCCCAAACCACGTAAAATATGCAAAGAAAATGAGAGACGTCTAACTTTGTTTTGAAGGGGTGTGATGTGATGTGATATGGCCATGATTGTGATTATATATGATATATGCAATGATCCTTATTGTAAGTCAGCAACCGGCAGGAGCCTTATGGTTGTCTTTTAATTTCGTTAAGACATGTGTGTCTATTATTCAAAGTAGTTGTAATAGTTGATGCTGGTGGACGACAACCATGGAGCGGTGCCATTGACCTTGACGCCACGCCGTTGATGATGGAGATCATGTTCGTGCTTGAATATGGAGATCGGAAGCACAAGAAGAAAGGCCATATCATATCACATATTTTGAATTGCATGTGTTGTTAATCCTTTTATGCATCTTGTATTGCTTAGTTCATGATGGTAGCATTATAAGATGATCCCTTTCACAAAAAATGAAGTTATAAAGTGTTCATCCTTAGTAGGCACTGTTGCTAAAGCTCGTTGTTTTGAAGCACCACGTGATGATCGGGTGTGTTAGATTCTGCGAGTGTATACAACGGGAGCAAGCCAGATTTCCTCATGCGGAAGCTAAGGTTTGATCTTGATGAGCCTAGCATGTAAAAACATGTCCTCAGAACACGGATCACCGAAAGGTAAAACATGACTCATATAGTTGATATGATGAACATGTTGATTGTTCGCCATTGAAGCTACATCATCTCTCGTGATGATCGGTTTTGATGTGGTGGATTTGGTTCATGTGATCACTAAAACAATGTGAGGGATATTGTTTTGAGTGGGAGTTCACCTAGATTAATTTAACTATTAATTAGAACTCAATTTTGTCATAAACTTAGTCTAAACTATTGCAAATACGTTGTAGATCAATGGAGGCCCCTACCATCAATTTTAATGTGTTCCTAGAGAAAGAAAAGTTGAAAAACAATGGAAGCAACTTCGCGAATTGGCTCCGCAATTTGAGGATTGTCCTCAATGCTGGTAATTTGACCTATGTGCTGGATTCACCGCTGGGTGACCCACCTGCAGATGATGCTACCGATGAGATGAGAATGTTTTCCTCACTCGGAAGAATCAGTACTCGACAGTTTAGTGTGCTATCTTGTATGGTTTGGAATCGGAGCTTCAGAAAAGGTTTGAGAACCATGACCCACATGATATTGTCCGTGATCTCAAAATGATATTTGAGGCTCACGCGGCAGTTGAGAGTTATGAGGCTTCTGAAAAGTTCTTTAACTGCAAGATGGAAGAGGGTAGCTCCGTGAGTGATCACATGCTTAAGATGTCTGGGCATGCAATTAAACTCCAAAGCTTGCGTATAGTGATTCCTAATGCTTTGTGGATTCACCGTGTCTTCCAATCACTACCACCAAGTTACAAGAACATTGTGATGAACTACAATATGCAAAACATGGACAAGTTGTTGCCCGAATTCTCTCCATGTTAAAGTCTACGGAGGTGGAGATCAAGAAAGAGCACCAAGTGTTGATGGTCAATAAGACCACCAAATTCAAGAAGCAAGGAAAGTCTAAGAAAAAGGGAAACTTCAAGAAGGGTGGTAAGAAAGTTATCGTGCCAGCGAAGAAGACCATGGCTGGGCCTAAGCCTGATACTGAGTGCTTTTACTACAAGGGAGAAGGTCATTGTAAGCGGAATTGCCCTAAGTACTTGGCGGATTTGAAGAACGGCAACATCAAGAAGAAAGGTATATCCGATATACTTGTTATTGATGTGTATCTCACTAGTAGTCGTAGTAGTGCGTGGGTATTTGATACTGGTTCGGTTGCTCATATTTGTAACTCGAAATAGGTGCTACAGAATAGACGGAAACTAGCGAAGAACGAGGTGATGATGTGCGTTGGAAATGGATCAAAGGTTGATGGGATCGCGGTCGGCACGCTACCTCTTCATCTACCATCGAGATTAGTTTTATACTTAAATAATTGTTATTTGGTGCCTGCGTTGAGCATGAACATTATATCCAGATCATGTTTATTGCGAGACGGTTACTTGTTTAAGTCCGAGAATAATGGTTGTTCGATTTATATGAGTAATATGTTTTATACACATGCACCTTTGATAGATGGTCTATACTTATTGAATCTCGATTGTAGTAATACACATATTAATAATATTGAAGCTAAACGTTTGAAATTGAGTGATAACTCGACCTATATGTGGCACTGTCGTCTTGGTCACATTGGAGTGAAGCGTATGAAGAAACTCCATTCCGATGGACTTGTTGAATCACTTGAAAGATGCGAAGCATGTCTGATGCGTAAAATGACTAAGACTCCATTTTCTAGTATGATGGAGCAAGCTACGGACTTATTGGAAATCATACATACCAATGTGTGTGGCCCAATGATTGTAGCATCGCACGGTGGTTATCGTTATGTTCTTACTTTCACGGATGACTTGAGTAGATATGGGTATATCTATTTCATGAAACATAAGTCCGAAACTTTCGAGAAGTTTAAGAAATTTCAAAGTGAAGGAGAGAATCAACGTAACAAGAAGATTAAGTTTCTACGATCTTATCATGGAGGTGAATATATTAGTTAAGAGTTTGGCGAGCATTTGAAGAAATGCGGAATATTTTCACAATTTACACCGCCGGGAACACCACAACGTAATGGTGTGTCCGAACGTCGTAATCAAACTCTCTTAGATATGGTTCGTTCTATGATGTCACTTACAGATTTACCGCTATAGTTTTGGGGTTATGCATTAGACATAGTCGCATTCACTTTAAATAGGGCACCATCTAAATCCATTGAAACGACACCGTATGAATTATGGTTTGGGAAGAAACCTAAATTGTTGTTCCTTAAAGATTGGGGTTGTGAAGATTATGTAAAGAAGTTACAGCCCGACAAGCTTGAACCCAAAGCGGGAAAATGCGTCTTCATAGGATACTTGAAGGAAACTATTGGGTATACCTTCTATCATAGATCCGAAGGCAAAATCTTTCTAGATAAGGAGTTTCTCTCGAAAGAAGTGACTGGAAGGAAAGTAGAACTCGACGAGGTTATTGAACCTTCACTCAGACTTGAGAGTAGTGCAACACCGGAAGTAGTTCCCGTGGCGCCTACACCAATAATCGAGGAAGCTAATGATGTTGATCATGAAACTTCGGTTGAAGTTGCTAAAGAACCTGGCAGGTCAATGAGGACTCGTACCACTCCTGATTGGTATGATCCCGTTATGAGTGTCATGTTGGTGGACAACACCGATGACCCTGCGACATATGAGGAAGCGATGATGAGCCCAGATTCCAATAAATGGCAAGAATCCATGAAATCCAAGATTGGATCCATATACGAAAACTAAGTATGGACTTTGGTGGCCTTACCGGATGGCCGGAAGGCTGTCGAGAACAAACTGATTTTCCAGAAGAAAACATATGCTGATGGTAATGTTACTCTCTATAAAGCTCGACTTGTCGCAAAAGGGTTTCGACAGGTTCAAGGAGTTGACTACGATGAGAATTTCTCACCGTCAGCGAAGATAAAGTCTGTGAGGATTTTGTTAGCAATCGCTGCATATTATGATTATGAGATGTGGCAGATGGATATGAAAATAGCGTTCCTCAATGGAGACATTGATGAAGAGTTGTATATGGTACAACCCAAAGGTTTTGTCGATCCTAAAGATTCTAACAAGGTATGAAAACTTCAACGGTCCATTTATGGATTGAAGCAAGTATCCTAGAGTTGGAATCAACGTTTTGATAAGATAATCAAAAGTTTTGGTTTTATAAAAACTTATGAAGACGCTTGTATTTACAAGAAAGTGAGTGGGAGCTCTGTAGCATTCCTAGTACTATATGTGGATGACATATTGTTGATTGGGAATGATGTAGACCTTCTTAATAGTGTCAAGGATTATTTGAATAATAGTTTTTCAATGAAAGATCTTGGCGAAGCAGCTTACATATTAGGCATAAAGATTAATAGAGATAGATCGAGACGCCTAATATCATTGTCACATAGTAGATATTTGGACAAAGTTCTAAAGAGGTTTGGAATGGAAGATAGCCAGAAAGGGTTCCTGCCCATGTTGCCTAATACGACCTTGAGTAAAACTCAAAGTCCTGCTACGGCAGAAGATAGAGAAACGACGAGCAAGACTCCCCATGCCTCAGCCATAGGATCTATCATGTATGCCATGCTATGTACTAGACCCGACATTGCATATGCTTTTAGTTTGACTAACAGATATCAAGTGATCCACGAGTGGATCATTGAACATCGGTCAAAAACATCCTTAAGTACTTGAGAAGAACTAAGGATATGGTTCTTTCTTATGGAGGTGATGAACAACTCGTTGTTAATGGTTACACCGATGCTAGTTGGAACATCGATCCGGATGATTCTAAATCTCAATCTGGATACGTCACTACTAGGAAAAGGGCTGTTCGTGGCGCACCTAAAAAGCCCATCTGTGGCGCACTAGTGGTGCGCCACTAAGCGTACGCTGCGGCTAAAAATTTCCCGTAGCGCACTACCCTGGTGCGCTACGGTTATATGGGGATAGGCGAGGCGCACTACTAGGTGCGCCACGGATAGGGGTACAGGTGCGCCACAGATAGGGGTACAGGTGCGCCACAGATGTATTTTTTCACAAAACAAAAAATGCAAAAAACACCCTCGTTTTGAATTGCAAAAGCAATCGGGTCCGCATCGCCGCCGTCGTGTCTCCTTGCCGGAGGTGGTCGTGGCCACGACCTACCACCGTAGAGAGGTGCGGGAGGCCGTGGCCGTGCTACTCCTCGCCGGCATCAAGGAAGAGAGGGAGAAGGAGGTGTGGCTGGAGAAGGGAGGAGGTCGCCGCAAGGAGAAGGAGGTCGTCGACGGTCGTCGGCGGTTGTCATCGCTCGTCGTCGCTCGTCGTGACTGCAAGGAGGAGGAGGTCGCAAGGAGAAGGAGGTCATCGCCGTCGTGACTGCAAAGAGGAGGAGAAGGTCGCTGTCGCCGTCGCCATCGTCACTTCAAGAAGAGGAGGATGCCGGAGCAAGGAGGAGGAGAAGGCCACCATCGCCGTCGTCAGTGCAAGGGAAGGAGGAGAAGGAAAAGGAGGAGGAGAAGGAGAAGAGAGAAGGAAAAGGAAAAGGAGGGGAGAAGAGAGAAGGAAAAGGAGAAGGGAGGAGAATGAAAAGGAGAAGAGGGAGGGAAGAGGGGTAGGTGGGCGGGGAGGGGATTCAAATTTTGAATCCCGCCCAACTTACTCGTAGCACACTAGGTGGTGGTGCACTACGGGTAAGTTGCCCTCTATTTTTTTCTGCAGGAAAAAAACGGTTTTTGATCATAACTTTTTACTCTTTTCGAATTTTGAAAATCTAAATAATCGCTTTTTTGGTATATTATACGATTTTTTTCGACAACATATGCAAAAGTTACGACCATTTTACCGTGGCATGACTTTTTTTTGCAGAAATAGTAGAAATTATTATTTGTTAATTTTCCTACAAACTATACCACATTACCTATCTACATATGATTTTTTATTTATTTTTTGAAGTGTTTATCATTTTCTTTTATTTTTTGCAAAGCCTAAAAAGGCGATCCACGGGGGTGGAGTTTGGTGCAGGCCACTTAGCCGTAGGGAACTAGGACATAGTGCCCTACGGCTAAGTTGACCACCTGCTGCAGCATACATGCCCGTAGCGCACTAGGTCAGGGTGCGCTACGGCTAAGTTTCACATCCGTAGCGCACCTTGACCTAGTGCGCTACGGGTATGTGTGTTACGGCCACATGTGCCCTGGACCACACATAGTCGTGGCGCACCACCCTCATGTGCGCCACGCTTATGGCAGTTAGCCGTAGGGCACCTGTGGGAGTGCGCCACGGCTATTTTACCCGTGGGGCACCACTAGCAAGTGCGCCACAGAAGTGTGGATTACCTATAGCCGTTTTCCTAGTAGTGCGTATTTATTTTGAATGGTGCAACAGTTAGCTGGAGGAGTGCAAAGCAAAGCATTGTGGCGAGATCTTCAACTGAATCGGAATACATAGCTGCTTCGGAGGCTTCACAAGAGGCTATATGGATGAATGAGTTCATTACAGATCTCGGTGTGGTTCCTAGTGCGCTGGACCCAATGTCTATCTATTGTGATAACATGGGCGCCATAGCTAATGCGCAAGAACCAAGGTCACACAAGAAGCTGCAGCATATCAAGCTGCGTTTTCAAGCTATTCGAGAGCATGTCCAAGATGGTGACATAAATATTTGAAAGTACACACAGATCTAAATGTGGTGGATCCGTTGACTAAACCTCTCCCGAGGGCAAAACATGACCAGCACCAAACCGTCATGGGTGTTCGGTATATTACCATATAATCTAGATTAGTTGACTCTAGTGCAAGTGGGAGACTGTTGGAGATATGCCCTAGAGGCAATAATAAAAGTTTATTATATCTTTGTGTTTATGATAAATGTTTACATTCATGCTATAATAGTATTAACCGGAAACATTAATACTTGTGTGATTTGTAAACTAAATTAGTGTCCCTAGTAAATCCTCTTTGTAACACTAGCTTGTTGGTTGATAGATGATTGTGGTTTCCCGATCATGAACATTGAGATGTTATTAACAACAAAATCATATCATTAGGAGAATGGTGTGATGGATATGCTCCTATAGATAAGCGTAGCATAAAGATCAAGTCATTTCAATAGTTTGTTTGTTATAAGCTTTCTGATACATAGTAACCTAATTCCTTCGACCATGAGATCATGCTAATAACCATCACCGAAAGGATGCTTTGATGACATCAAACACCACACCATAACTGGGTGGCTATAAAGGTGGAATTGAGTATTCGGAAAGTATGTGTTGAGGCACATGGATCAAGAGTGGGATTTGTCCATCCATATAACAGATAGATATACTTTGGGCCCTCTTGGTGGAATGTCATCCAATTAGCTTGCAAGCATGTGACTGGCTCACAAGGGATCACATATCATGGGAACAACAAAAGAGTACTTATCAGTAACGAGGTTGAACTAGGTATGAAGAAATACCGATGATCAAACCTCGGATAAGTAAACTATCGCGAGACAAAGGGAAATTGGTATCATATGTAAGTGGTTCATTCGATCACAAATTAATCATAGAAATATGTAGGAGCCATATGAATTTCCAGATTCCCCTATTGGTTATTGATTGGAGAAGTGTCTCGGTCATGTCCATGTAATTCACGAACCGTAGGGAGACACACTTAAGGATTCGATGTTGTTTAGTAGATTTGGAATGTAAGTAGGGAGACCGAATGTTGTTCCGAGTCTCGGATGGGATCCGGGATATCACGAGGAGATCCGGAATGGTCCGGAGAATTAGATTCATATAAGGAAAGTCTAATTCCAGAGTTCAGGAATGATTCCGATGATTTCATCAGAGAGGTTCTATAAGGGTCTAGAAGATTCACCGGACCGGAAGGGGAAGGGTACATGAATGTGTCATGGATAAGTGGAATGATTGGATCATGTCCTAGGTCACCTGGTTGGGAATTTGCAAGAAAGAAATAAAGCTCCAAATTGAAAGTCAAAAGGCAAGTTTGAAAAGTCAAACTGGGACAATGTATCCTAGTGGAAGAAGGAAAGAAATCTTCTTTCCCTCCACCACAAGCCAACTAGGTGAGGGAGTTGGGGAAGGATTCAAACTACCCTCTCCCAAGCTGCCCTCCTTCTCATAAATAGAGGGGAGGGGGTGCCCCAAGAACACACAACCAGCCCTCCCCACCAAGCCACGCCGCTGCCGCCCCCCGCAGGGCCGCCGCCCTAGCCGACGTCAGCTAGGCCTCCTCCTCTCCGGCACTGTAAACTCTAGATCGCCAGAAACCCTAGATCCACCATAACCTGCTCCGGCATAGGCGAAGCCCTGCAGGATTTTCCCTCTACTTCCAACACAGTGCCGTCGTGCTGCCGGAATCGCAAGGGGAGAACTATAACCTCCGCTTCCTGCTGGAACAAGGGAGAGGAAGGTCTTCATCGAGTACCAAACGTGTGACCGACTGCGGAAGCGCTGCCAGAACACAGCACCGTAAGGATCATCTACGTGATCTTGAGATCAGCAAGTGTACGACTGCATCACCCACAAGAATATGCTCTCGTTAATCGCTTTGGAATCTTCGAGCGTGATTACTCTAGTCGACTCGTTTCTACAATCTATTAGATAGATCTTGGCTTGTTTGTGTGCATGCGGTAGAATTTTTTTTGTTTTCCATGCTACGAACCCCTACAGCTTGATCATGTTGAAAACGTTCTTGGCGGCATTCACTACCACCTCATTGGCGTCGACCCTATTATTGGTTACGAGGAGGCGCTCCTCCTTGTCCCGACGCTTTGTCTCGATCCTAGCAGCGGTGCATCGATCTCTCGCCGCCACGCGCCGCCCTTGCGCTTGTCTGACTCGATCTTCCGCTCCTCTGGCGTCTAGTCCTTTGCGGGCTTCCTCGGCCGGTTGTCGTCGGATTGTCGACAAGTACGCTATAGGGGGTCCTAGGGGCGTTGGAAGGATGGGGTGTAAGACGTCGGATGTTCCAGGAGCGGTGAGCACAAGTTTACCCAGGTTTAGATCCGACTGCGGTGATCGGATCCTACTCCTCCTAGCAACCCATTAATATTTCGGCGTAATCCGGATGTTACAGCGGATTGTAACATCCCAATTTCAGCAACCCTGATTAAATGTCCAAAAGGCAAAAATCAGGGGGTACAAAAACTTTTTCTTGAATTGTGTGCTTACCTGTTTGCTTGTTCTCAAGCAACTGCTTCTGTATGAGTTGTGTACTCCTCATCTCAACACTAGTTTACAAAAAATATTTTACAAAAGAGATGTCTTGGCTCCTCTTTCATATTCTCAAATGATCTGGCATTTCAAAAACCTGAGCCAAGATGACTTTGACACAACCAAATACTTTACTAGTTTCTATTGCCAAAACTATGGAGACATATATATATATATATACTCTCTTTATGTTTTCAAGATAGAACCTTCAACTACTCCTATCCCTTAGGTTTTCCCAAAAACTTTATTAAAACCTTTTCCTCTCAATCTTGGTAGAGATACCAAGATAGTACTTATCTTACCTCAAAGAAAAACCCCCTTTCAAAATACCCCACCTTACCTCAAGCTAGGCTTGATGGTAACACTACTAGTAGTTAGATAAGTAATAAGATGAATTGCCTTGATATGTTGTCTGATGAATTGCCTTGATATGCTGATTGCCTTGTCTGCTTAGGAACTAGAGTGAGATAGTCTAGTAGCTCAACCATTAGGACCCCAATCCTTGTTTGTGATCATCCATCTCAAGAAAGCATCCAAGTCTGGATCTATTCTAAGCCACTCAAGTGATCATCCCATCCCATGCCTATCTCAATCCAGGGATAATCCCTCTTGATGGTTTCCAACCTAGTAGATACCCAATCCAAGTTTGGATCCCCTCTCCTCAATATATACCTCAACATCAACCACTTAAGTGAAGGGATAAACCTTTGCCACCCTCTCAACCTCTTGAACCCTAGTCAAAATCTCCAAATCTGCCAAAATGGCCAAGTCTGGATTCCTTATCTAGGTTCAATCTTTGGAGCTCTACCTCTTCCAACCATTGTTCATTATTGAGAATGAATTTGAACCATATTGTAGTACATCAGTAGTACTACGCAAGCCCACTCTTTCTATTGGCTAAGCCATTCCAAATCCCACTCATCCATGGTGGTTTTGTAGTCAAGAAAATAATCTTTTCTGCAAACCATATCATCTTGCCTACTTTGGCAGAAGCTCACATCTATATGCTACCTCCCCTTGACCAACTCCTTGTTTGGTTAATACCTACTAATAATGGCCTATCAACTCCCACTTCACATGTTTCCATTGTAGCCTTGTGCATCTTAAACCCACATGGTTTAAGAGGCTACCTGATGTATCTGTTATGGCAGCCTTATTTCCAACAAAGTTGACCATCTCCTCTACATCACCACAAAGCCAACCAAGCCCAAATCTTGATTCCATGATTATCTACATTATATGGTCTATCCATCCATATAACCCTTGTACCAAGGTGAGCTCTGAGCTCCCTAATCCAACCTTTTTTAGATGGCATCAGAATAACAAAACCCTAGATCCTCCCCGAATCTAGTTTCCATCATTTTCACCACTTTTCTTCAAAACCAAGGTGAAATTTTATGCCTACGGCAAGTTTACATCATCTACCTTGTATATAAGCATCCCCAAATAATTCTCCCAATTATTTGGATTATTAAACTATTTTATTTCCTTATCCTGCAAAATTCCTCAAAACCCTTGTCTTCAAAGACAGGTTTGTTTTTCTCCAAATCACCTTGCCAAATTAAGGCACATTTTATGCCTACTCATCATATCCTATCATCCCAACTCAAAAATAGATATTTTTGAGATTCTTAATTATTTCTTTTTGCCCTTTTTCTTAAATGGCAGAAACAAGAAATAATTCTCTAAAAATACTTCTCCATCTGAATAAATTCCAATAAAATCCCCCAATGTGTGTTATGGTATTTAGGACCATATCAAATCAAAATCCAAGCTTATCCCATGTAAAAATATCACTTTATCTTCTATAAACCAATTCTGCACTTTCTCATTAAATAGAGTTAAGTGGACTAATACCCCATAGAAAAATCCCAAATAAATCTTGGAGGTGTACAAGGACCATACCCTCCTACTAGAACCATCTCCCCATCTTTCCAAGATCAAATTTTAAAACTTTAATTCTTGATGATTAAAATGGCTAATCTTGCAATCTTCCCAAATCTTAAACCAAAGCACACCCAACACTCATCAAAGCTTGCCAAGTAAGTCTCACAAGCAGCATCACTCCCGTCTAATCGAAAAACATTGTATCCCCACTATAGCATGCCCCACCTCTTTGTCCCACATGGTTGTTTGAGAGGGAGAAAAGGGCAAGGTCTTGTTTAGTCATTTATTTTCTCATTACAGCACCCCCACTCCCTCTCTGCCCTATACACGACCCTAGTACCCCACCACACCTCTCCACCGCCCTCAGCACCCAATGGGGAGGCCATGGACCAGCTCCATGCTCATCCATGAGCCACACCCACCATAGACCCCTCACTTCGATTTATAAGGCCACAGTCCAGTACCACCCCTCCCGCATCCCTCATTTACTCCCTCTGCCTCTTACCTACCTCTCCAGAGCTCCCACTCCTCTCCCCTGTCCTTCCTTGCCCGAGAAAAGAAGCTCTCGGCCATGGAGAAGATCTGAGCTAGCCTCACCCTACCTCGCTCCCTCTCCTTGCATGTCAACTTTCCTGACTCCCCATACTCCTGTGAAGCTGACCCCGTCCTTATCCTCGACATGCAGTGAACCCTGGAGGAATTCCCGGTGCGCCCGAAGCTTGCGACGGTGTGCCACGGACGAGAGCGTCTCCCCGGTGCTAAACACTCCCCTGCCGCCCCTCTCTAGGCCTGTCCTGAAGCTCTGCGCCGTCCTGCGCCCGCTCCGGCACCCCTCGAGCCCCTGGTGAGCCTCCCTGATCCCCCCAAACCACCCGCCGCCGGCTAGGGTTTGCCCCTCTGTTACTCTTCGCCAGAGGTAGGAGATGCACGGGGGCCATCGATTTCAACTTAATCGAACGACCCCAGTCACTTATTACCCCTTCGTCCCCTGGCCCCGCTGACGACCGGGCCCCGCGCGGCCATTTTGAAATGCGCCCTCGCGCGCTCGGAAACTACACGCGGGCTTGCTGGCACCTAGTGGCCCATCTGCCTGCGGAACGGGCCCAGAACGAATGGTCCATTTTATTATTTTTGTCCAGATCTAGAGTTTAGTCTATCTGTTTTAATTCCAAAAGAAAATGGAAAACCCTTCCAATTGCCCAGATCTAAATTTCGTTAGATGCACAAATGTTCTCCCTATCATGCAGGGACAGTGGTGATCCCTTTTGAGGTTTATAATAAATATGATAAATCATCTATCAAGAGGTATCCTTTTCACTAATAAAAATCTCCATAGAGTTTTACTCACCCAAATGACCTAAACCCAAGTTGTACTAAAAGGTATCACCCATATCTTTTATTTTCCACTAGCCCCACCACCAATTACTTCTAAGTTTGCAACTTGGCAAAACTATCAAAAACAAATACTTTCTGCCTCTAGTAAATTCCCTAGGTCAAACCAAGTGAGGTTCTGACCTAATTCCAACTCTTAGTAGATAGACATATCCAAATCTCTCAAAATCCAGCAGCTCATAATTTTATGAGTCTCTGTTGAATTTTAGTGAATTAAACTCTTCTATGCATGGTTTATTCACTAATAAAATAATTACAGTAGCTCTGTAACTCCAAAAAGGTTGAATCCAATTTATACAGAAAGTTATTTTCATCACCTAACATGTGTCCTTGGAACCAACTAAAAATCTTTTGTAGAATAAATCTGATGAAAAGGACAAATCCCATCCAGTACTGTCTTTGGGAATTTCTCAAGGGCATTCTGTTAATTACTTTGAGGTGAATCCAACTCCTCTTGATTCAGTCCATCAAATACCACCTAATCACCCAAGGAAATAATTTTTGTAACTCCAGAGAAGTTCTGGTGAATTATTTCCTAAAACTAAAGTTTTAGTACCTCTAAAATCCATTATAAATCCTAGGAAATTGATAAAATACCGAAACCACTTTTGTTGGCTTCATTTTATCAATACCTATCCGATGGTATCATTTGTATACAATGGTATCATACAAATCAAGTCCTTGATAAAAAAACCCCTCTCTTAGGTAGTTCCAAAACTAGAAATCAAAAGGGATCCTTTTTCCTATGCCTCCAAATCTTCTTCCAATCCAATCAAATCAAACCTCCAACATCCTACTGATGTTTATCATGTAATTATATTTTGCGTGTTGTATGGTTTGATGCTTGTATGTTTGTATTGTTTGGTGTATTGTTTGCTTGCATGTATTCCCGATAACGACGATAGTTGCGATTGTGTGACGCCGAGAAGAAGGAAGCATCGGGGTTATATTATTCATTCTTATAATTGGTATTCTGGTTATCTAACACCGTCAAGGGACATCTCGCTGGTCACAGGCTAGCCACCATTCCTGAACTCCTGTATTAACCTACTTCTGTTTATCAAATGTTTTATATCTCGTTTTTAAAATGCATGATCACAGGCATGGTTTGTTTCAAATAAAAGTGCGTGAGTAACTTGGCTCCTCCAAGTTATGAATGTGTGTCCCTTAGGCCACCTACCCTTGTTACACCTATTTTTACCCCTTTAGATCGAGGCTAAGATGATTAGCATCTTCCTTCTTGGAACCCACAGATTTTCAATGTTAAACTATTTTGGGTTTACCCTACTGCAAAGTTTTCAAAATAAAACCCTTGGAAAGAGGCATCGTTTCCGAGTAGAAGTTTTACTAAAATAAGATATGAGGTGGATGAAGAGAGATATAATGAAGAGGAAGATAAGTAAAGGAAAGTTAAGTAAGAGAAAGGAAGGGATGTTCTAAGCCAATTCTGGAACAATTTATTCGTGCAACCACATTACACCAGACGCTGGAGCTTAGCTCGTAGTTGTAATACTTAGCCGGGGCTGCTTGTACTTGCTTAAAGGGAGCAATCCCTGGAAGCCCGAGTGGACTCTACTCCAGGTCCGCGGATCTGGGGTCCTCCATCACCTGCTACGGCGGAAGTGTCGGTGCAACAATTGGGTCTCCCATGAACGGTATGTTTTAGGCGTAGGGAAGGAAGTGGAGTCAAAAATTGTATATTGCCAAGCTAAGGGTTTGGGTATACGGAAGTGCTGAAGGGAGGACTATGGACATAGTGCCGCATACTCGTTCCGGGGAGAACAAACCCAAAAGGAAAATCCGCCTTTTCTAGGGATGGACAAATGAAAAGCTAAGTTTGATTATCCAAACCCCCGTCTACAGAGTGTAGCGGGCCGTGGTTAAATCCCGGCGGATGTATTGATTCTTGTGGGTAAAGTGCGCAAACTCTGCAGAGTCTAATTTATTCGAATAGCCATGTCCACGGACAAGGACGGTTGGAATGGCAAGTGCTAGGAGGACCCTTCGGTTAACTTGTGATGAACTAAAGGATGTAACTTGGTCACGAGGAAAAGAGAAGAATAATATGGGTTTTGGCCAGAGATGGTCGATAAGGTTTTACAAAGGGTTTTACAACAAAACGTTTTCTAATTCTTTTTAACAAGGATGTGGAGTTTTCCAGATTTTCAAAAGGAGGCATACTTTCCAACAACTCTTTTTCAACAAAGATATAGAGATGTCAGTGTTAGGTTTTTCTTTCAAAAACAGCTATAGCCAAGATCTATCTCGCCACTGCCCAATATGCATTATCTTTATTACCCTTGTCTTGGTGGTTTGCGAGAACATTCAAAGTACACACCGGCATTGTCCCTGTCTATCTAATTGGCTAGATTGCAGAAGTTAAGAAGCGACGAAGGTGCTGACGTCTATGCGAGCTAGGCCGTCTTACCAGTCAGTTGCCTGTAGGTTAAGGCACGGGCTCTACGCTGAAGACTTCCGCTATTTGTGTTGTAATCGCCATAATGGCCATCTTGTAAGTTTGTACTCGATATTGTATGGATGATGTAATGATACTAGTCGGTTATGCTCACGGCTCACTGATCATGGGAACGTGAATTGTATGCATAACGGGTATTCTCGGACCGTAAATCCGGGGTGCCACACAGATTACAAGAGAGGTTCGCCTGTGCGAGTTGGTTGTGGTTGTGTGTATTAAGTTGTGCCCTAAAGGCTCCCATAGGGCAGGTTTATATAGTCACCGGGGCCTAGGGTTACAGGAGAGACCTATCCGGCTACGTTACTGTAGAGGTCCCAATTAATAAGGTAGAGATCCCTGTGTTTACAATGCTAGTCCCTGGATCAATAGCTAGCATCCATAGTTAAGATGTAATATCAAGAAACAAAGGTCATAATGCAATTTTATAACCAGGAATAAAATAATTCATTACATCTTACATAGCTCATTTGGCTATCTCATTACAATGCAGCAGAAATAACTATATAGCATGGAGTCCTTCATCTTCATAGTGCCACAGGCAATCATGTTGGTTGTAGACTTGTAATCCTAATCAACACACTTCACTAACATCAAACAAACCCGCAACATAATAAGTTACAACCACAAGGGTCAATACATTTGAATCGTATTGGCAAGTGATACTTTGGTAGAATCGTGGTAACTATCATCTATATGCATTTGGCTAGGTGGAGCTTAGGCTTGCTTTGCTCAAAATAGATTTTCCTTATCATTTTGAAAACACTAAGTTTTTGTTTGTCAAAATCACCCAAGGCATCTCCCAATAGAAATTGGTGACCCTTCAACCCTTGTTCAACCACAAGTTTTTAACTTAGAAATTGGGATGAGGATATTCTTGATAGCTTCCTTGTCTTGATGCTCAAATTTGTCCTTTGCCAGGGACATGGCTAAGTACTTAGATTTTACACTCTATAGAGGTGGTGCACTTTCCCCACAAGACTTGATTTTCACCAAGAAAATATATTTCAGAAGCCTTCCCTTAGACCAGAATGGACGCGTTCCAACCTATCAAACCCCTACCACCAACTGTCCATTTGGCTAAGTTATTGCAACCTATATGATCCAGGCAGATCCCATAATGCCAAGTGGCTGCACTTGAAGCTTCTTAACATTTGGCATCTCAAATCTCTTTGTTCCTGGGTGGCAATCCACAAGTGAGATACACAAGGTAAACCATAGAAATGGGCCTTGTGTAACCACTCAGCCAAAAACCACCAAGCAATTACCATTCCACCCAGGTGTTTCATTCACTTAGTTATTTTATTAAGCAAAAACATAAGTCAAAGACTTAGCAATATTTTTCCATAGCATGTATATATTCCACCCTTGGTTGATACTAGATAGGCTAAGCATGGAAATAACAAGTATCTTAACTTAGAGAAAATTCTAACAATTCTACAACTACTAGGATTTCCCAAGCATAGTATATAGATACTTAGCAAAAATATTCATGCAAGCCCTATACAAAATATTTATAATGCATAATCAAAATATTGGGACAAAAATATGAAGCACCACTTGCCTTTTTGGTAGAGATTATAAGGTCACTCCTTGATCTTGCAATAGTCACACTTTTCAAATGTCACTACAATTCAATCAAGAAAGGCACAAATTCAATCTACCATTCAAGCAATCAACACATATAATAATGAAAACAAAGCTATGCATGCAAGCATGCCAAAGATTGTTTTATTTGGAAAAGTGGTTTCTATTAGGTTATAAACATTTGAAAACACCCATTGGTCATTTATAAAAGTGGTAAAACCATTTGATATCAAGTTCGTGAAAAGGCCATTTAAATCATTTTTGTTTTGCTAGAATTGATTTAAATCAAGGTGATAATTTCTAGTGTTTGGCAAATACATTTTAAAACACAAATATTAGTGTTTTAAGGTCAAGTGTTTAATATTCAAACCATTTGCAGAAGGTTTTATCTATAAACCATTTTTTATACCAAAGCAATATTTTATTTTGTTGAAAATGCTTTTAAACAAGGTAGTATTTTTATAGGGTCCACCAAATATATTTTTAAATCATAAAACTTGGTGTTTAGGGTCAGAGAGTTTAATTCAAATCATTTCCCAAAGGTTTTACTCAAAAATCATTTCTAAAACATATTCAATATTTTTGTTTGACTAGAAATGCTTTAATTCAAACATTTACTCCTTAGCATCTCAAAATATGTTTTTAAAACCAAAAGTTGATTTGTATGGTAAGTAGGTTCAAAACAATCCATTTTGCCAAAGATTTTATCCCAAAACATTTCTAGAATAAATTTTATACACAAAACATGCCTATACAAGTTTCTGTAAAAACAACCAATTTAACAGAAGCAATATACTAAAAAAAGTACATGGTTGGAAAGTACTTGTTCTGCTGATTCCAATATAAAATATACAAAATTTGGACGTGTGGGTCAAAATTTATGCAATTTACAAGATTGAAGATCTATTAGAATAGTTTCTGTTTTTAAAACAAAAGGATGGCCACGTCGTGTGTTCTGATTGGGCAAAACGGTTCACGCAGATCAGCTGCTGTGGTGCATTGGATCTTACTGAAATCGTGCGGCACAGAATACTCGATACCTTTTTGTTAAGTCAATTTATCATAGACGCTAGATCTAAATTGAATGGCTGAAGTGCGGGTGACCAACGATGGGCGACGCTGGCGGCGGCGAGTGGCGGCGACGCACTCGGCCAGTGAGGTTTTTTGACGAACCAGGAAGCAAGAGAGGAAACGGAGGTCCTCACAGGGTTCGCAGGGGTGCAGAGAAGCTCGACGTGGTCTCTGTTCGTCGAGGGGACCTCGGGTTCCAGAGGGATTGCTCGTCGAAGTTTGCCGCGGTGTCGGGCACTTCCTGTTGTTGACGGGGGCGAGGCTGCAGACCACGAGAGAGAAAGAAAGAAGTGGTGTTAGACGCGCAAGGCTACGACGAGTGCGGGGGTATCATCCAGAGAGATAGGGGAGGACGGGGCTTATAGGGAAAGGTCACCAGAGAGGAGGCAGACGGTGGTGCCGATGTGTCGTCGAGGTTGCCGAGCCCTTGGGGCGCGCGCAGGCGAGGGGAAGGCACATGGAGGTGCGCCTGGTACTGGGGATCTCACTCGTTTTCTATGGGGCAACGGGGCTGGCGGTGTTGGCCGGAATTGGACGGAGAACACGTCGGAGACAGTAGGGTGCGAGCTTGCAATTGCGGCGACCTGGTGGCAGAGTGGGCGAGGAAAGTGAGGGGAAAGGTAGAGGGGACAGGGGCGATTAAGTATGGCGTAGTCGCAGGGAGAGTGATGTCCGTAATAACGCGAATTAACGAGAGGAATAAACAGCATAAACGGCGACGAGGGGGGGGGGCGTGGTCACCGCAGGGTGAGGAAGAAAGATCTGGCAGGTGGGGTCTGCTGAGAGAGAGAGGCGTGGGGCCGATCGGTGAGGCGGCGAGTGGTCGACCAAAAAGCGTTTATCGGGAAAGAGGGAGTGGGTTGGTTGCTGGGCTGGACTGGGCCTGGTTTGCTGGGCTGGTTCCTTTCCATTTTTTTGTTCTGATTCATTTTTATTTTTCTGTTTTCTTTTTCTGTTTTGATTTTGTTCAAACAATTCAATCAAATATTTGAACTAAAATCCTTGCCATACTTTTTAGTAAGTTTTTAATATGTTTTAAACATGTATTTTAAAGCCCTTTTTAGGAATAATTCCTTTATTTATTTATGGTTTATATTTTATTTAAAAAGGGCACATTCCTTTATTAAATAAGATTTAATTGAATTATCAAACCCTTATTTGAAATCAAAATTTCACCAAACCTTTTCAGTAAGTTTTATTTATACAAAATAATTTCACTTTGAATTATTATTTAAAATACTTTAATATGTTTTAATGTTCATTTAAATTGGGAAATGTCTTTACCTAAATGAAATTGGATATTAATAATTCCTTATGATTTTTATTTAAATAATCCTTCACTCTTTTTATTAAACAAAAAATTTCATTTCATTTGTTTGGTCAAGATTTATTTTGGCTTTTTAAAATAGTCCTTATTTATTTCTTGCTTTGCTTATAAAATCCATATCTGTTTATTTAAGGATCCAAAAATGGTGATTCCAACTTTTATAATTTTATTTAATATTTTTTTATCTTTTTAAATCCCTTTAGGATTCTATTTGTTCAAAATAGGTTTTGTTGTTTCCATTTGGAATCAAAAAGTTTATTTTCACCCTAAATTTCAACAATTATTTATTTTTCACATTTCAAAATTTGGAAAATTTTGGGATGTGACAGGCTACCACCCTTAAAAGAAATCTCGTCCAGAGATTTGGGGAGGCTAGAGGTTACAAGTTGGCTCAAGGCAACTAGGGTACTACCACCCTTAAAAATTTCCAACTAGATTACATCTTGTCTTGCTTGGGGTCTTGATGAATCTTCTCTAGGCAGACATCTGCATAGTGTCCTTTGTTTCCACACTTGAAACATGTGACAAGGCTAAGATCTGTCATAGGCTTGTTTGTCTTGTACTTCATCTTTTCTGGACAATTGCTTGCATAATGTCCTTGGTCACCCCAATTGTAACATGTGACAAGGTTGAGTTCTTCACGTATCTTCTGTGGACAAGTTGATACATAATGGCCTAGATATTTGCAGTTGTTGCACCACACTTGGCTAATTTCCTTATACTTCTTCTTCTTCTCTGGACATTCATTGGCATAGTGTCCCATCTCTTTGCAATGACAACATTTCACTTGGATTTTGTCCTTCTTCTTCTTGGGTTTCTCCAAATCTAGGAGTTATTATAGTTCATGCTCTTCATATCTCACCTCAAAGGTGGGAAAGTCTCCTTTTCTCCTTAATCGTTTCCTTGGATAATACATATGTTTCTTCTTCTGTCCATCAAGGTGGGTCATATTGCATGGAGGTGCAAGATGAGATTTTCCTTTGTATTCATTCTTCTTGGTAGAAGTTGTTTCCTCATGGGGTTTTACAAACTCTTGATGCACTCCGCCTTGTTTCCTTTGTTAAACTATGGAATAGATGGAGCATTGGATAGGGACATGATTATTTCCTTCACATAGGAAACAAGTAGCTTGAGATGTGGGGCATTGATTAGTTGGATGTTTCTCTTCACAATTAGGGCATTGATATTCATGCTCTTTGGAAGTGTGATCCATGTCTCCACAAATATTGCAAGCTTGAGTTCCTTCTACAATATCATCCTTGACATCATTGTTGTCACAAACTCCTTGGGAAAGGTTGTCTCCCATGTTGATCATTTGATTTGTCACCTTTTGCATCAATTGGGTTTGAGTTTCCAAAAGCCTTTGCATGGTTGGGTCAAACTCATTGTTGTTGTCTAAAAACTGAGTTGTCACTTGGTTCAACTGGGTTTGGGTCACTCTGAGTTCTCTCATGTGCTTCTCTTGGTTGTTGTTGTCACCATTCTTGATGTTGGAGTTTCTTGGAGTAGTCATCTGTTTGGGTTGGATTGGGAATAGAATAGGCAAATATTTCTATAGGAAGAATTCTAATCACACACATCACAATTCACACAAGCACTGTGCAAGCAATCACAAACAAACATTCCACTCAAACAACAAGTTTCAAGCACATTTTTAGGCAACAAAATATTTTTGCTACACCACATAAGTTGGTGGGTTTGATTTAAACTAAACATGGTGGTACAACTATATGGTTCACTTGAGATCATTCCATTCTTCTTAGTTGTTCTTCCTGAACAAGATCATTATATCTTTGGAGAAATTCTTGTATCTTGATCACAAACTTCAAAGGTGATGATGATTCCTTCTAAGTTGTATTTCCTTAGTCTTCAAGTCTCGAGTAACATTCTTGTCTCACTTGTAGTCCTTAGTGATATCCAAGTTTAAGTCCTAGGTGAAACTAAGTTGAAGTCTTTGATGATGTTGAAGTTGAAGTCACTTGGTGAAGTCCTTTGCTCATGTTGAAGTCTTTGCTCATCAAGTTTGAAAAGGAAGAGATGTAGAATCAAACCCAAAAAGGTTGAGGAAAGAATTTACAAGATTGTTTGTAAATAAGTTTTTAACAAATACAACTCCTATTTTTCTAAGGGGTTTTGTCCAATCCTAGGGTTACAATCCTACAGGAAACACAGTGCTCTGACACCATCTGTAGAGGTCCCAACCTTTAATAAGGTAGAGATCCCTGTGTTTACAATGCTAGTCCCTGGATCAATAGCTAGCATCCATAGTTAAGATGTAATATCAAGAAACAAAGGTCATAATAGAATTTTATAACCAGGAATAAAATAATTCATTACATCTTACATAGCTCATTTGGCTATCTCATTACAATGCAGCAGAAATAACTATATAGCATGGAGTCCTTCATCTTCATAGTGCCACAGGCAATCATGTTGGTTGTAGACTTGTAATCCTAATCAACACACTTCACTAACATCAAACAAACTTGCAACATAATAAGTTATAGCCACAAGGGTCAATACATTTGAATTGTATTGGCAAGTGATACTTTGGTAGAATAGTGGTAACTATCATCTATATGCATTTGGCTAGGTGGAGCTTAGGCTTGCTTTGCTCAAAATAGATTTTCCTTATCATTTTGAAAACACTAAGTTTTTGTTTGTCAAAATCACCCAAGGCATCTCCCAATAGAAATTGGTGACCCTTCAACCCTTGTTCAACCACAAGTTTTTAACTTAGAAATTGGGATGAGGAGATTCTTGATAGCTTCCATGTCTTGATGCTCAAATTTGTCCTTTGCCAGGGACATGGCTAAGTACTTAGATTTTACACTCTATAGAGGTGGTGCACTTTCCCCACAAGACTTGATTTTCACCAAGACAAGATCTTTCAGAAGCCTTCCCTTAGACCAGAATGGACGCGTTCCAACCTATCACACCCCTACCACCAACTGTCCATTTGGCTAAGTTATTGCAACCTATATGATCCAGGCAGAGCCCATAATGCCAAGTGGCTGCACTTGAAGCTTCTTAACATTTGGCATCTCAAATATCTTTGTTCCTGGGTGGCAATCCACAAGTGAGATACACAAGGTAAACCATAGAAATGGGCCTTGTGTAACCACTCAACCAAAAACCACCAAGCAAATACCATTCCACCCAGGTGTTTCATTCACTTAGTTGTTTTATTAAGCAAAAACATAAGTCAAAGACTTAGCAATATTTTTCCATAGCATGTATATATTCCACCCTTGGTTGCTACTAGCTAGGCTAAGCATGGAAATAACAAGTATCTTAACTTAGAGAAAATTCTAACAATTCTACAACTACTAGGATTTCCCAAGCATAGTATATAGATATTTAGCAAAAATATTCATGCAAGCCCTATACAAAATATTTCTAATGCATAGTCAAAATATTGGGATAAAAGTATGAAGCACCACTTGCCTTTTTGATAGAGATTATAAGTTCACTCGTTGATCTTGCAATATTCACACTCTTCAAATGTCACTACAATTCAATCAAGCAAGGCACAAATTCAATCTACCATTCAAGCAATCAACACATAGAATAATGAAAACAAAGCTATGCATGCAAGCATGACAAAGATTGTTTTATTTGGAAAAGTGGTTTCTATTAGTTTATAAACATTTGAAAACACCCATTGGTCATTTATAAAAGTGGTAAAACCATTTGATATCAAGTTAGTGAAAAAGGCCATTTAAATCATTTTTGTTTTGCTAGAATTGATTTAAATCAAGGTGATAATTTCTAGTGTTTGGCAAATACATTTTAAATCACAAATGTTAGTGTTTTAAGGTCAAGTGTTTAATATTAAAACCATTTGCAGAAGGTTTTATCTATAAACCATTTTTATACCAAAGCAATATTTTATTTTGTTGAAAATGCTTTTAAACAAGGTAATATTTTTTATAGGGTCCACCAAAAATATTTTTAAATCATAAATTTGGTGTTTAGGGTTAGAGAGTTTAATTCAAATCATTTCCCAAAGGTTTTACTCAAAAAGCATTTTTAAAACATATTCAATATTTTTGTTTGACTAGAAATGCTTTAATTCAAAGATTTACTCCTTAGCATCTCAAAATATGTTTTTAAAACCAAAAGTTGGTTTCTATGGTCAGTAGATTCAAAACAATACATTTTGCCAAAGATTTTATCCCAAAATATTTCTAGAATAAATTTTATACACAAAACATGCCTATACAAGTTTCTGTAGAAACAACCAATTTAACAGAAGCAATTTACTAAACAAAGCGCATGGTTGGAAAGTACTTGTTCTACTGATTCCAATATAAAATTTACAAAATTTGGACGTGTGGGTCAAAAGTTATGCAATTTACAAGATTGAACACCTATTGGAATAGTTTCTGTTTTTAAAACAAAAGGCTGGCCACGTGGTGTGTTCTGATTGGGCAAAAACGGTTCGCACGGATTAGCTGTTGTGGTGCGTTGGATCTTACTGAAATCATGCGGCACAGAATACTCGATACCTTTTTGTTAAGTCAATCTATCGTAGGCACTGGATCTAAATCGAACGGCTGCAGTGCATGTGACCAACGATGGGCGGCGCTGGCGGTGGCGAGTGGCGGCGGCGCGCTCGGCCAGTGAGGTTGCCGACGAACCAGGAAGAAAGAGAGGAAACGGAGGTGCTCGCAGGGTTCGCAGGGGTGCAGAGAAGCTCAACGTGGTCTCTGTTCGTCGAGGGGTGCTCGGGTTCCAGAGGGATTGCTCGTCAGAGTTTGCCGCGGCGTCGGGCACTTCCTGTTGTTGACGGGGGCGAGGCTGTAGACCATGAGAGAGCAAGAAAGCAGTGGTGTTAGATGCGCAAGGCTACAGCGAGTGCGGGGGTATCATCCAGAGAGACAGGGGAGGACGGGGCTTACAGGGAAAGGTCACCGGAGAGGGGGCAGACGGTGGTGCCGATGTGTCATCGAGGTTGCCGAGCCCTTAGGGCGCACGCAGGCGAGGGGAAGGCATAGGGAGGTGCGCCTGGTACTGGGATCTCACTCGTTTGCTCTGGGGCAACGGGGCTGGCGGTGTTGGCCGGAATTGGCCGGAGAACACGTCGGAGATAGTGGGGTGCGAGCTCGCAATTGCGGCAGCCTGGTGGCAGAGTGGGCGAGGCAAGTGAGGGGAAAGGTAGAGGGGACAGGGCGATTAAGTATGGCGTAGTCGCAGGGAGAGTGATGGCCGTAATAACACGAATTAACGCGAGGAATAAACAACAGAAATGATGACGAGGGGGGGGGGCATGGTCACCGCGGGGTGAGGAAGAAAGATCTGGCAGGTGGGGTCTGCTTGACAGCGAGAGAGAGAGGCGGTGGAGGCCAGCGATCAGTGAGGGGGCGGGCGAGTGGCTGAGTGAAAAACGTTTCGCTCGGGGAAAGAGGGAGTGGTCTAGTTGCTGGGCCTGGTTTGCTGGGCTGGTTCCTTTCCATTTTTTTTGTTCTGATTCATTTTTCTTTTTCTGTTTTCTTTTTCTCTTTTGATTTTGTTCAAAAAATTCAATCAAACATTTGAATTCAAATCCTTGCCAAACTTTTCAGTATGTTTTTAATATGTTTTAAACATGTATTTTAAAGACCTTTTTAGGAATAATTCCTTTCTTTATTTATGGTTTATATTTTATTTAAAAAGGGCACATTCCTTTATTAAATAAGATTTAATTAAATTCTCAAACCCTTATTTGAAATCAAAATTTCACCAAAACTTTTAGTAAGTTTTATTTATATAAAATAATTTCAGTTTGAATTATTATTTAAAGTACTTTAATATGTTTTAATGTTCATTTAAATTGGGAAATGTATTTACCTAAATGAAATTGGATATTAATAAATCCTTATGATTTTTATTTAAATAATCCTTCACTCTTTTTATTAAACAAAAATCTTTCATTTCATTTGTTTGGTCAAGATTTATTTTGGCTTTTTAAAATAGTCCTTATTTATTTATTTATTTATTTATTTATTTCTTCCTTTTCTTATAAAATCCATATCTTTTTAATTAAGGATCCAAAAATGGTGATTCCAAATTTTATAATTTTATTTAATATTTGTTTATCTTTTTAAATCCCTTTAGGACTCTATTTGTTCAAAATAGGTTTTGTTGTTTCCATTTGGAATCAAAAAGTTTCTTTTCACCCTAAATTTCAACAATTATTTATTTTATTTATTTATTTTTCACATTTCAAAATTTGGAAAATTTTGGGATGTGACAGTTACACAGTCGGTAACTATGCACAACTTGGACTACAAGAAATACTACAGGCCTAAGTCGGTAACTCTTCTGGGCCTTGTCATTGCCGGAACTGGCTCCTCCTCTTTCTGTGACTGGGTCGCCCGTGAAACATAGCTCTAACCTGTTAGCGGGCCACCCTGGTCAGCGAGTCTTATGGTATAGCTGGAAAGTATATCCCCAACAGTAGCCCCCGGAAGTCTCCAAGATTCAAAGTTGGATAAATCATCTAGCTTGATGGTTTCTTTGTCTTGAGAATCTTAAAGGGTTCCCAAAAAGTTCGTTCAGTAATGTAGGATTCTGAGTCAATCGAGTCGGATATATTTTGCTTTGAGCTTAGTCTTTTCCCTGCTTGGTTTGAAACATAAGACGGATTTTTCAGCGGCTTTTTTCAAATCCAAAAGTCCAGTACCTTCCTACAAATTAGTGAATTAGGAGGGGGGGCTCTTTTGTCTTTCTCTGGGCTTTCTTTCCGCACTATTATGGATAGTCAATTAATGGGGAAAAATGGGACCCCCTTTATCTGATTAGAGCGGAAAGGACCCGCGGAATTATTACTCTTATAACGCGACTTTAATCTATTCGATTCACTCTTATGAAGCAACAAGAAAAATAGATTACCCGAGGATCCAATATTTTATTCGGCGAAGGAAGTAGAATTCTTGGTATACGCTCATTCCAATCCTCAATTCTCCTTTCGAGATTCAGGGATAATGAATCAATTGAACGCGCTTCAAAAATTTGTTTCGCTGATTCTTCAACATCAGTCGGTTCGGACCTCTTCTTAGTTTCATCCGTGCAAACTGACAACTTTTCAGACCAGGTCCTGACACTGATAGGATTTCCATCAGCATGACCTTTGGTGGGTCCATTCCTTACGGAACAGAAGGCCGTTTTAATGCTTGCGCAAAAATCGAGGGGGAAGAAGAGTCGCGAGGAAGCTAACTCCCCCTCTCCTATACGTGTGGCGCTAATCAAGCGTGTCATCACACAAATCTTGACATAGAGATAAATAAAGAGGGGAGAAAACCCTTTCTCTCAGATTCATCTCTCCATCGCTTCATTCATTGCCTCCTCATACTCCTCGAGCGTTGCGCACCAGTTCCCATCTACGCATCGTGAGAAAAAATCTCTCCTTCCCCCACCAGTCCTTTTTCCTCCAAGATCCATGGCTTCTGCCTCGACCTTAGGAGCAGTGGTGGGTTCACCTCTGGATCCCCATCGCTATGGACAACACAGAACTCCAAGTCATGGAGGACGAAGGATTCATCGTCGCCGGTGCGTGGCAGAGTGCCTTAGGGCATGCCGTTCCTGTCCTGCTCGACGGCGTGAGGGTGCTATTCGGAACTTACGTCGACCGTGGCCTCAGCCTACCACCGTCGGACTTCCTCATCAAAGTACTCAACTACTATGGTGTGCAACTCCATAATATTCCTCCCAACTCCCTGTTTGAGCTTAGTACTCATACAGCTTTGTGCGAGGGGTTTCTTGGCATTAGGCCAAGTCTCACCCTTTTCCGGTACTACTATGGTACTCGGAAGAATTTCATCAGTGTCGGTGTGCCTTAGATTACTGGTACTCTTAGCTTAGTCCTTAGGATAAAACGACTCTATCCTACGATTAACACTAGTGAGTCCGTCAAACGCTGGGCCAGAACTTTCTTCTATCACAAGGATATTCCGGCTCCTGGAAAGGCAGAAGGTCTTCCGGCGTTTGTCGATGGCACCACTCCCCACCAGAATTGATGGGATGCGGAGGCGCCAGAGCTTTCGGATATCTTAATACTTGCCAAGAGGCGGATTGAGTATTTTATGAAGCATGAGGGCCTCAGTGGATCCGACTTTATCCACTGCTGGCTGGAGCGCCGGATTCAGCCTCTCTAGCACCACGGAGATCACGAGAGATAATAAGGACAAGATGTGGGTCAGTTCAAGCCGGCTTGCGGCAAAGGACTACAAGACCGTCATGCAATATTTGATCAAGGAAAGAGTGGAAGGAAAAGTTCCGGAAGTTTCCATGAAGATGTATACGACCAACCGTCCTCTGACTCCGGTAATTATTTTGACTCTGCCTTTGCGTTTCTTCGTGCTTTTCTGTTCTTTCTCCGACTCTATTTTCATCGATGCTTTTCGACTTTGTCAGCTCGATAAACTCTCCGAGTCCGAGCTAGCTCCACTATTGGGCTATGCTTCAGACAATCCAGAGGAGATGGAGGATGATGAGGTGCAAGAAGTTGCCGCCCCGCCTCCAATAAGCGTAAGGCGAAAGAAGTTGTTGTTGCTACTTGTAGCCAAGTGCTGCCAGTAGTTAAAAAGTAAGCACCCTATCTTTTGTTTTCAGTACTTTTGTACCTTTATTTCTTTCGAGAGAACACCTGATATTTAGGATTTTCATGTTCTAGAGCTAAATCAACGTTGAAGAGTAAGATCAAGCCGGACAGCAAGCCGGGCAAGCAGATGCGTCAGCAAAATCTTGTTATCTCCCTTGTTGTGCCGCCATCGACCCCATCCAGTACTCCATCATCACAGGGAGCTTCTTCCTCTCCTAATGCTGGCAAAATCTCAAAATCCCTGGTCACCGTTGATGACCAGGCAACTAACAAGGGTGAACCCGTCAAGGGTAATGATCCCATGGTAGTATCCACAGGAACAATGGATAAGGTGTCCGACTCTGCTGTCTCTGGCCTAGAGAGGAAATAAAAGGAAGAGATCCTCAGACTGGCTCAATCCAGTCTTGAGAAGCAAATCTTGACTCCAGAGGCAGCAAGCCAAGAGGAGGAGGACGTCAAGCTAGTTAGCCTTCTGGACCAAATTTTGGTCCGGGTTGCTAAAGTCGCATCTGGTGAACTTCCAGCGACGGATGTTCCTTCCCTCACCCTTAGCGAGAAGGTGTTTCACAGCACCAAACTCGGATTTGAAAAGATACACCTGGAACACATTGTAAGTTTCCGATTCTTATTTGCATTTATTATCATATCCTCTAGCCCCCAAGCATAAAGTCAGATAAACATCATTGCATCCGAGTTGATGCTTTTAGGTTGCAAAAGAACGATATAGTGTAGCTCCCAAGGCTCGTGCTGTATTTTTACTTAGTTAAATTTGTAGCTCGAGTCTTAGTAGCCGTCTGATGATATCCGTCTCTAAACTTACAGAAAATTGCATCTTCCAACCAGGAATTGCTCAAGAATATTAGCAATAAGCGCAAAGAAATCAAGGCTTTGCTCTTTGAGAATTCAAAGTTGAAAGTTAAGAAAGACGAAGCAGAAGGTAAGCTTTTCAGACTTCTTCTTTGTCAGTTATCTTTTTTGTCGTAGTCAAACTTGTTTTGTCTGACTGATATTTTTTCTTTGCAGAGCTGTTATGCCAGTCCATCAAGATGGTGGAGCAAGAGGAAAACTTCAAGGTCTTGTAGATATAGAATGCTGAGCTCCGGTACACGCTTGAGAAGCTAACATTAGAATCGGAGAAATCCGTAGCTGTAGTCCTGGAGTCAAGCAATCACGAGACCGTGAGGCTCGATAAGCTCCTAGCCCTCCAAGACAAAGAACTAGCTTATCTCAAGAAGGACTTCGATAATCAGAGGGATCTTGCCCAGGCCATAGCCAGTGAACTAAGCAGCCTCCGCAAGGAGCATGCTCAATGGAATCACTGTATGCTAGGTAAGGTTTCCAAATCTTTTCTTTTGTTGTTGATTTTTTCGACTTTCTTTTCAGCCGAATTTTGACTTGTTGGTTATTTCCCAGCCCCCATGAATCTTTATGACTCTCCTACCTCCAAACCTCGACTTGAGCACATTAAACTCGTCGGAGATATCTTGTACGACTTCCGCCAAACTCTAGAAGAGGCTGGCGAGGCCGTAAAGCTTTCCGCCTTGCACGCAATGTCAGTGCACGAGGTGAGGGACAAGGTCAAGGAGATTCCGAATCTTATTGAAGACTGGAAGATCTCCTACGCTCGGACTGCTGCTCAGACAGCTCTGACCATGGTGATGAGCCACCACAGCGAGATGGAAATCTGGCACGTCACCAAGGGAATTGCCGAGGAGGATGATGAGGGTAACCCGCAAGACATCAAGGCCATCCAAAAGTCTTGTGCAGGCTATGCTTGTCGTGTGGCGTAGATGACCAACTATACAACGTCATTCTTTGAATCCATCGCCGTGCCTCCCTCGCCCCAAGATCTAGAAGCCAGCAATGCTTCCGAGTCTGAGATTGAAGGCGACCATGTTGTTGATTTCAATGCTCCACCTGCTTCATCACCACCGCCTGATTCTGAAGCATAGATAATATTTATGCATTATTATGAACTTGGGGCAATGTAATGCTGAAAACAATGTTTTATTTTGTGCCGGTCTTGTAAAAACTAATGCCTTTACTATCGTAGCACTTTTTCTTATATATTTTTTATGCATGTGCTTGAAAATTTCTGAAGCACTTCGTATTTTTTATGCCTATACTTGTCGTTTTATCTGGCTCTCTGCCTCGTCCCTTTCATGGGTCGACCAACCTTTAGCTTGGAAACTTTGCCGAGCAATGGAGCGCAATTTCTATACCAGTTTAAACTCGGAAACAAATCCGGCTTCCATTACCAACAACTCATTACTCGGGGAAATGCCCGTATCTAAGAAATCAGATAAAAAACCTCAGTATAAAAAATAAATTAAATTTTGTACCCTAAGGTAACATTTTTAGATTTTCAAAAATCTTAACCAGAATGAACATGAGCATAAGTACTTTCAAGCATTCTGGGATTTTTGAAAAAATTACATGCTCTTTTGGAAATAAGATGGTAAAAACTTCTCAAAGATAACATATGAGGAAACCAACACTTTATTTCACTTTGAACATGTACATATATGATTACAAGGAAATATAACTAAGAATATAAGGGACGTAGCTATGCAATATTCCATGGACGGTCTATTTCATCCGGGTCTGTGCTGCCACCATCTCTCTTTCTCTTCCAAGTATCAGGTCTTTCCTTGACTGGTCTCATGTCAGTTAAATAATATGACCCATTATGCAGAACTCTGAAAAACCATAAAAGTTCCTTCCCAAATTGGGGAAAGTTTGTGTTTTCTCTTTTTCATAAGTCAGAGAACCAAATTGACTTTTCTGAAAGAACGGTTTTGCACTCTCTGACTATGATATTTGTGCAACTTCTTCTGATAGGTTGTAGATCTCTGCTCAGCAACGACGTGTACTTATTCGATTATATCGAGATCATCTTGTCAAGAAACTTCTGCATCTTCTTTGATATATGATTTAACTCGTGGAGATTGATGAATCAAATCACTTGGAAGAACTGCTTTTACACCATAGACCTAGAATAAAAAGGAGTATAGCCAGTTAATCTGTTAGGAGTTGAACGTAAGCTCCATATCACAGACGGTAATTCTTCCGCCCAAGCCCCCACGGCTCGCCGAAGCGGTGCCTCGACGCGAGGTCGAATGCCTTGTAGAATAAGGCCATTAGTTCTTTCGACTTGTACATTAGCTTGTGGATGTGCGACTGATGCAATATGAAGTCGGATCCCTTGTTTTTCGCAGAATTCGGCAAGTTCACCCATGGAAAAGTTGCTCCCATTGTTAGTAATTATACTGTCCAGATATCCGAATCTGATGATTACGTCCTCGACGAACATTCTGGCTATGGCTCAATCGCAACTTGTTACGGGTTTAGGCGCAATCAATTTTGTAAATTTATCCACCATAACTAGTAGGTGAGTAAATACACATTTTGTCGTGCGAAATGGCCCTACCATATCAAGCCCCCAGACCGCAAACGACCATGTAATAGCGATTGTTCATAGTTGTTCAGTCGGAACATGTGCCCGATGAGCGTACTTTTGGCAGCCTTTGCACGTTTTGACCAGTTTATCGGCATCCGCCTTAGCTGTAAGCCAAAAGAATCTGTGTCGAAAAACTTTTGCCACCAAGGATCTGGCTGCAGCGGGATGACCACACTCGCCTTCGTGGATTTCTCTTAAGATTTTTACTCCTTCTTCAGAAGAAATACATCGCTGAAACACGCCAAAAACACTCCGTTTATAGAGCTCACCATTAATTATAGTGTAGGCTTTTGCTCGTTGGATAATATGCCGGCTCAAGACTTTGTCTTCGGGTAGTTTTCCGTCTATTAGGAAATCCATATAGGGTTTTGTCCAACTGGGAATTACAGCCAGAACTACTATTAAAGGTGAGTCGGATTTTGTCGGATAGTCCTCATCAAATCTGAGTATGGAGGGGACCCTAAAATGCTCTAAAAAAGCGCCATCCGGTACTTTTTTCTGCGCAGAGCCTATTCTTGATAGAGCATCTGCTTCCTCATTTTCTGCTCGAGGGATGTGTTGAACCTCAAAACCCTCGAACGATTTAGATAGTTGATCCACAACAACTTTGTATGCTGCTATGTGTTTGTTTGCGTTGCAAATCTTAGATACTTGCTGAGCAACTAAATCCGAGTCTCCATAACACATGAGTCTTGATATGCCAATGTTTTTGGCCATGCGTATTCCATGCAGCAGTGGTGCATACTCGACAATATTATTAGTTGCTGTGAAGTGTATTTGCAACACATAGAACAACTTATCTCCTTAGGGCGATTTGAGCACCACTCCAGCCCCCGAGCCTCCTCGTGCTTTTGATCCGTCGAAGTGAAGGGTCCAAAATTCTGAGTCTGGAGGTCCTGTGTTTTCTTCCGTTTCTGTCCAATCAACGACAAAGTCGTCAAGAATTTTGGACTTGATTGCTGTACGTGGTTTGTACTCAATGTCCAAAGCTGCGAGCTCTATTTCCCACTTCGCGACATGTCATGTGGTGTCACGGTTATTGATTATATCTCGCAGGGAAGCGGTGCTCACCACTGTGATCTTGTGCTCTTGAAAATAGTGGCATAGCTTTCTGGATGCAAAGAACACTCCATAGGCTAGCTTTTGATGGTGTGGATACCGTTGTTTTGATTCTGTCAGGACCTCACTCAGATATTAAGTTGGCCATTGCACCTTATGCTCGTGGCCTTCTTCCTCGCACTCAACTATTGTTACCACACTTATGACTTTGTTGGTCGCTGCAATGTACAGTAACATAGGTTCGTGAGGTTCTGGCGCTGTGAGAACTGGTGGCTTTGATAGTAGATCTTTCAAACTTTGTAGGGAAGTTTTGGCTTCCTGAGTCCACACAAATTTGTCGGTTTTCGTCAAGAGTTTGTACAAAGGTGCGGCTCTTTCGCCGAGCCGGCTGACGAACCGACTCACCGCTGCAATGCAACCACTGAGACGTTGTACGTCCTTCAGGTGAGTCAGCCTCGTAATGTTTAAGATAGCCTTGATTTTGTCTCGGTTCACTTCTATGCCTCGCTCCGAGACAATGAAACCTAACAATTTTCTGGCTAGGATTCCAAATAAACACTTCTTCCGATTTAGCATCATATTAAATTTTTGTAGACTAGAAAACGTTTCCTCCAAGTCAGAAATTAAAGGTACCTTATTTTTGGTCATAACTGCTATGTTGTCTACGTATACATGGACGTTACGTCTGATTTGGTCATTGAGACAATGTTGCATAGTTCTTTAAGCCAAAAGGCATAGTTTTGTAGCAGAAGGTTCCAAAAGGAGTGACGAAAGACGTCTTAATTTGATCCAACTTTTTCATCGGTATTTGGTGATATCCGGAATATGCGTCGATAAAACATAGTAGTTCCGACCCTGTCGTTGAGTCGATAACTTGGTCGATTCTTGGCAAGGGAAACAGATCTTTTGGGCATGCCTTGTTTAAAGCGGTATAATCAACACACATCCTTAAATAAATGGTGTCCTTTTTAGGGACGAGTACATGATTTGACACCCAATCTGTATGGATGACCTCTGTTATAAAATCCGCTAGTTCTAGGCGGGCTAATTCCTTGGATATTTCTTTGCGTTGTTCATCACCAAACTGTCGTAAGGACTGTTTGACAGGTTTAGCGTCAGGGTACACATTAAGAGAGTGCTCGGCAAGTTCCCTAGGTACTCCGGTCATGTCAGATGGCTGCCATGCGAAGATATCACTATTAGCTTTGAGGAACTCGATGAGCGCGCTTTCCTATGCGTGGCCTAAGCCTACCCCTATGTTCGTCGTCTTGGAGGGATCATCTTCCTTAAGCGATGTTTTCTTCGTCTCTTCCGATGTCTTGAACTGCAAACTTGGCTTCAGCACCTCATTCTTCATAGCAGGCATCTCAGACGGATTGATGGTCTTCTTGATCTCCTTGTACTCCTAGGCGTGCATCATGGCTTCGGCGAAGGCAGCAGATCCTTTGTCACACTCTTGCGCCTTCCCCAGATTTCCTCGTACGGTGATTACACTCTTTGGACCTGGAAGTTTAATCATGTTGTAGATGTAACTGGGACGAGCCATGAATGCCCAGTAAGCCGGACGTCCGAAAATGGCTTGTAAGCACTTTTGAATGGTACCACCTCGAAGGAGAGTGGCTCGGTCCGATAATTGTCTCGGGTTCCGAATGTAACGTCTAGGGTAATCTCACCCAGATAATTCGCATGTCTCCCTAGTACAATGCCATGGGAAGTTACACTGTTGTAACTCAACTGGCTCTCATGTAGCTTCTTGTGGTGGAGCTCTCGATGTAGAGGATGTTGATGCTCCTTCCATCGTCCATGAATGTTTTAGAGAACTCATAGCCATCAATAATAGGATTGACAACCAGAGGGTACTTTCCTCGACGATGTGTTTTCCTCGGGTGATCTGAACGATCAAAGGTGATGGTTACTTCTGACCAGTCCCGGAATTGTGGGACAGCCGGAACCGTGGCATTGAGCTCAGAAGAACCGCCTTTTTGTCCTTAGCAGGTTGGGATTCAAGGAAGCATATGTATGCATCTTTCTTAGTCGGAAAAGTCTTCTTTCCATCTGACTTGGGCTCTGCAGCGGCTTCCGCTTCTTCCATGTCAGAATCTTCCTTGGGATCTTTTCCTTTCTCGGAATTTTTCTTTCCTTTTCGTCGCTTGGCTCTGTAGCCAGCAGATTCGTCTTTCTTGATGTCGTCATTGAAACGACACCCGACATTTGTGCGGGTAGATCCTCCGTTACTATCCAAGTGGTGGACATAGGGATTATTGGCAATGTCAGACACGGTATAGGTTCTTCAGGTTGCTGGTCTCCTCTGCCCTGGATTCGGGAAGTTCCACGGCCTCTACCTCAGCCGCCTCCGTGCCCTCCTCATCCTCCGGATCTGAATGTTGCGTTGACAGCTGCTTTGTCCGGAGCTGACTTTTCGTCCGAGGTGTTCTTGCGCTTTTGAGTTTGTTTTGGATGTTTGGCCGCATTGGGATTTGCCAGAATATTTAGCATCCCTTCTAAATCATCATCGGCGTCAGCATATTTACTTGTCGTTTCTATCATTTCTCCCAAATCTGTGACGTGGTCATGCTTCAGTCTGTGACATAAAAGTCTGACTGGAAGTCCTGCAATAAAAGATTCTATTGCAGTTTGCTCGTTTACTCCTTCGCATGAGTTCTTCGTGTCGATCCAGCGTCCGAGGTAATCCCGGCATGTTTCTCCGGGTCTTTGCGTGCAATGCTGCAAGTCTCCGATTATGCAGGGCCTTCTGTATGTTCCCTCGAAGTTTGAAAAGAACGCACTTTGCATATCATACGAGTTGTGAATTGAATTCTCTGGTAGTTCATTGATCCATGATCGAGTCGTCTTCCTCAGCATGATCGGGATATATCGGACTACAACCAGGTTGTTTCCTCCTTTGGCGATGCAGAAGGCATGGAAGAAATCATGGAGCCGGGTATCTGGACGAGTTGCGTTATCGTAGGGCTAAATGCGAGCCAGGTATTTGGTTTTACGTAGGCATGGTCCAAAGCACTTGGGTCCCACATACACGTCCCTTCCTCGTACCGCCACGCTTCTATGTTTGATTATATGCGTTGGTGAGCGTCGTTTGGCGAGAGAGATCCGCGCCTTGGAGGCTCACGGCTTCTACACGGTGGAGTCGGATTTCTGCTTCTCCTCTAACCATTGCCGCCTCCGCCCCTGTGGCGTCCATGGCTGCGTGTGTGGACCTTGAACTCTTCCGTCTGCGAACAATAAATTAAATTTTTTCAGGGACCTTAAACTCTTCCGCCTCTGCGCACAAAGTAGATCCGGATTTTTCTTCTGCCATGGTCATCACCTCAAGGGTGGGTTGGGCAGGTTCAACAAAACCGAGATAGATATCGATCTCGCCGATTCACATGATCGTGTAGGTTGTCACAGGTTCCGAAGCCGGAATCCAAGTCTCGTCGAGAAGGACGAGAGTGACATCACTGGCGTAGACCACGCGACCCATGGTGATTGTTTCGTCGATTCCTGCATGCGCAGATTCCGACTGGAACGATACTTCAAAGGTCACATGCCCCACGGTGGGCACCAACTTTCGTAGGATTGTCGACAAGTACGCCATAGGGGGTACTAGTGGCGTTGGAAGGATGGGGTGTGAGACGTCGAATGTTCCAGGAGCGGTGAGCACAAGTTTACCCAGTTTCAGATCCGACTGCGGTGATCGGATCCTACTTTTGCTAGCAACCTAGTAATATATCGGCGTAAGCCGGATGTTACAGCGGATTACAAGAGAGGTTCGCCTGTGCGAGTTGGTTGTGGTTGTGCGTATTAAGTTGTGCCCTAAAGGCTCCCATAGGGCCGGTTTATATAGTCACCGAGGCCTAGGGTTACAGGAGAGACCTATCCGGCTATGTTACAGTGTCGGTAACTATGTATAGCTTGGACTACAAGTAATACTACATGCCTAAGTCGGTAACTCTTCTGGGCCTTGTCGTAGTTGGAACTGGCTCCTCCTCTTTCTCTGACTGGGCCGCCCGTGAAGCATAGCTCTAACCCATTAACGGGCCACCCTGGTCAACGAGTCCTGTGGGTATACCCGGAAAGTATATCCCCAACACCGGCCACGCTTCTTGGCGGCGGAGGGCGCAACATCAACCATGGTGGTAGGATTCATCGCCTTCCCTTCCGCTCCCGCCAGTGGAAAATTTGAGTTTTTTTGGAGAGATAAGTGGTCTGTTTTGTGTGCCACTGGCGGGAGGGACCTCCAATGATAAAAGGAGGATGCGCTCGGACAAGCGAGCGTCCGGGCCGACGCAACCGAGTCCCATATTAGATGCATGGATGGGTCGGGCCGGACGCGTTTCGCCGGACGAGTCAGCCTGCTAGGGCTCTGCTCATGCCCCGCGCGTCCGCGCGGACAGTTTTGGACACGCGCAGACCGTTTGGGTTGGCCCGGTGGAGATGCGCTATGGTCACCCTAAACGGTCTGTTTCTATCCATTTGGGTCAGTCCCCGGTCGATTTGGGGAGGGGGTCCGGCCTATCCGGCCGACCGGGCCCAGCGGCCCAACCCATTTGTCCGTGCTTGGCCATCACCAACGCTGGCGTATTTCTAGTGTCTTCCCTCCGCCACGCCGTCTCCCGCCTTTATTTCCCTCTGCTTCCCGCAAGTTCTCGGTGTTTCCCGTTGCGCCCAGGCATAGCCATAAAAAGGGGAGGTCACCAAGTTATCTTCGACCATACCCATGCCACCCACAACACAAAAAACCATGATTCCTGGCCGCCGGCATCGACATAACGAGCTCTGTGGCAACCCTGATACCGGCAGAGAAGAGGCGCCCGAGCGGCCGTTGCCGTCGTGGTGTCCGAATCTGCCGGAGTTACCAGACGTGCTGCCTCTTCCGATTCCGGGGCGCCCGCGGATTTACAGGATGGGCACACCACCGCATCGCCCTTTCTACAACCTTCACGTGACCACCTGCAAGCCTTTCACGACGGCGGTGGCAGAACGCGTCTTTTTGGCGGAAGACCGATGATTGGACAAGCTCGGGATTGGTGCGTGGCGACCTCTGGAAAGTGGTGCGGGATAATCCTAAAGATGCTTCCCTGCGTGCCTGCCTAAACCGAGCCGAAGAGGAGGTGTAGACGCAACTATCGATCATCAATTCTCTCAATGATGAATGGTGTATCTGACCCGCCGAAGCCGCCGCCCCAAGCGCCGGTGGCCGCGCATAGTGTTAGGTTGTGTGGCGTGAGTGTAACGAATGTTCTATGACTTGAATAAAGATTTTCATTGCAAATGGCCAATGCCTACATTCATACATCATACATGGCGCGCAAAGCCTAGCCTACTTGTCGGAGTTGGAGGAGGATTCGGAGTGGTAGCAGCGGCAGCACATGGTGTGGTCGAAGACGCTGACGCCAAACTTTCCTTCACCGTTGTACATGAAGACGATGATGTTGCCCGCTTTGATCTGGTGAGAGCGGGCGAAGTGTGGCATCCCGCAAAACCACTACTAGAAAATCGCGTTGAATTTGTGCATTGCATCGTCATCATCATGCATAGTTTGCATAAAACTATTTTTGCAAACCCCGAGTTGTTTTCCAAACGCCCCATCTTTTTCAAACACCGAAAACCGGGTCCCCGGAATATTTTGTTTTGCCCGAAAACGGTTTGCAAAAGCCCTGTTTGTAATAATAAATTTATTAATTATTTTAGTAGGGGCAGTCGAACGGGCCAGCCCGACCCGAACGACCGCCCCAGATTATAAAAATCGGTCCGCCTGAACACCCCTAACAAAATCCTAAGTGCACCAACTAGTCTACCCAACCCAGCTTCCACATCACCCGGGCCAATCAGCTCTTGCCACCTCCTCTTTTTCCTTCCCTCAACCAATCAGGCTAAGCCACCTCATCCTCCCTCTCTCTCAGCTCTCTCTCTCTCCCTGACTCGCCCACGTGGACCCCTGCCCAAACCTCCACCCCGCCAGCCGCTCACACCACACACGCGCGCAGCGCCCTCCCCCTGACCCTCTCACTGCCCCGCTGGCCCACGAACCACCTGGCCCACCTGTCGGCCGCACACGCCCCGCACGCGGTGCCTAGTCACACCGTACCCAGCCAAACCCCCTCCCTCTGCCGCCGGGCCCCACGCCCTGGGCCACACCAGCCACCTACCGACCCCGTGTCCCCTGTTCATCCTCTTCCTGCCGACGCACCCCTCCCCCTCGCGCGACCCACTCTCGTTCCTCTCTCCCTCCCCAGGACCGCGTCCTCCCCACCTCCTCCACCCCGCCGGCGAGCTCTGCCGCGCCCTCCGTCGCCTCGGACTTCAGCGCCCGCCCCGCCAGCGACCCGCGTCGCCCGCGGAGACCGCCTCCACCTCGTCGCCTCCCCGGCCATCCACCGACGCGGACCCGACCCCTGCACTTCCCCTCGCCCGCCGCCGCCGACGCCCAACCGCCGTGTCCGCCGCTTCTGCCCGTCGCCGAGCACCGCCGAGCCCCTCCCGCTTGTCGCCCACCTGCCGCGCGGACTCCGACTCCGCCTCCGGCCAAGCCCGCCGCCAGAGACCCTCCGCGCCGCCGGTTGCACCGCCGTCGCGCCACCTGCTCCTGCGCGTCGCCGGCCACTGCAACCGCCCGTCGCGTCGTGCTACACTGCCGTCTCCTCGCCGTCTGCTCGCACGGCTCGCCGCCCGCCCCAGCCAGCGTCGCGGCGCCGCGCCAAGCCCGCTCCGGCTTCGCCCGCCGCCCTGCGCCTCGGTCCGCCTCCGACGCCGCCACCGCCTCGCCGCGCGCCGGCGCCCGCCTTCTCCGTCCGCCCCAGGCCCGCCCGTCGACCTCCGACCCGCGCCCTGCCTCGTTGCGAGCCGCCTCGCCCGTCTCCCCGGAGGTCCCGCCGTCGTCAGGCGTCCTCCGCCTCGCCGGCGCTGCCCTCAGGCCGACCACGCGCGCTCCAGCCCCGCGAGCTCGACCCCAAGCCGGTTCCTCGGATCCGCCCGCAACCGCCTCTGCCGTTCCGTCGTCCTCGGCCCGCCCGACGAGCACCGCCCCGAACCCTCGTCAAGATCTTCGGTGCCGAGACCCGAGTCCGAAACCAACAACCAAAGGCCGCGGAAAACCAACAAGATCGCCGTCATGGAACCAAACGCCGGTACGCCGATGCGAGATACGCCAAGGACTACCTCGTGGACCAGGAGGCCGAACCCCTCGGACGTCAAGCTCTGCCTTCCGGAACCCGGTTTACCCTGAGGTCGAACCTCGTTGAACCCCAAGGGAACCTCAAGGCCTTCCGGCGCCGTACCAAGATCCCCGGACAAACCCCGTCACCGAACAAGTCCGCCGTCGGCAATCGAAGCCGGCACCCTTCAAGATCTTCTCCCCGTTACGACAAGACCTCCTCACGGACCCGAAGCCCCGATCCGAAGGCCGATCCGAAGCGCCAAGGCCTCCGCCCTGGACTCAACAAGATCATTACGAAACGCCAAGTACTTCTTTCAGGGCGCCATGATCGTCGACATGACCCGAAGACTGCGAATGCGACAAGAACGGCTCCAACGCAGAACGCCTAGTACTTCTTCCCGGAACGCCAAGATCTACCCCGTTACCGAGAACGTTCCCGCGAGACCGTTTCCGTCGAACCCTGGACCCCGAGACCGACCCCGAACCCCGGAAACCCCAAGATCTTCGAGCCCCCTCTAATGTGTGAACCCTTTTCCTCGAACCCTATTTTATAACATAACAACTTGTTGCATATTAAATTGTCATCTCGCATGCATCTTGTTTGGTTTGGGGGCCTTATGCCGATTCACCTAATAATTAAATATGGGGCCCATATGCGGGCAAATCTAGTCTCATATCGGCCTCATTTAAATTTGTGTAGCGAACCGGTATCTTACCTTGCCTTGTTATACAACATTTAAATTGCGGGGATCTAAACAACTTGAACCACCTAAATAATTGTCGGGACCCCGGTTTCACTTAACCTTGACCTAATTGCATCGCACTTTGCCATGCCATCCATCATACATACATCATGCCGATCTTCTGCCATTTTATTAAATATTGCATCCGGTGTTTCTTCTAGTGATTTGATTCTTCGCGGATAAGGCCGTTGAGTTGATGTGAGCTTCACCGATCTTGAGGAAAACCTTCGACAATGTTTTCAAAGAGCATCTCCCCTTTCTACCTATCTTAATTTTATAGTCTTTATTCCCTCCTGTTGATCTATTGCTATACGTATTGCGATGCTTTAGTTTCCATTCGTGATATTCCGTGCAGCCCTATATTGCCTTGGACACACCCTATTACCGTTGTTTGGTAGATAGTTGGACTTGCGTGTCGTAGTTGCTTGCTCAAGTCTTGATGTGAGTCGTCATATGCCACGATTCTTGATGTATTGCCGCATGTTGATGTTGGAGATGATTCTAGTTTTACTTATCGTCACTTTAATTTCTGTTTAACAACTAAAATTGATAAGCGAGGCATCGGTGGGTGATAGATAATATTTGGTTTCAACGCCCACTTGTGTCCCGTAAGACCCCGAGTACTTGATACTGTTCCTTGATTTTGCGCTATCCACATCCGGAGGTATATGGGACCCCCTGAGCGAGCTTGATTCATTCTTATTTCTTGGGGCCACAAACTAGTTTGAGGTTTTATTTACGATCCTGTACTTATGCCATGCTTTACCGCTTTATTTCCGATTGTGCGAGGTACGCACCTGTCTTGTTAGGATCGGGACACGATTCCGGTGTCGACAAGCCCGTTTGGGGTTCCCGATCGTTCACACCGTATTACCAGACCTTGAGGCCTCGAGCTTGCTTACTCCGTTATGGATTCTACTTAAGGGTGGCCCCTGAAATATTTCTGAATCTGTGATTGTTCATCGTGAAAGCCTCGTTGGGTTTTGATTTGGTTTTTCCGAGGTTGATCGAGTGTGTGTTGCTATTGGTGCACCCGGCGGGTAAAACTTTCGAAAGCCGTGTCGCGGATATGGACGACTTGGAGCACAAGATTCTCGATCATAGACAAGCATAACTAAAGTTTCTTGTTATAAATTTGACTTTATAATGACTAGTAATCAGCTTCACTATAACGGAATGGCTAATTAATACGCCCACAATTGCTTGTTTGTTTGTCGCTATGACAAATGTATCGACTAGTAAGTATTGCAACTACAACGAATTGGCTGAATAAAAGTACCAACATCTCCGGGTTTATGGGTTATCTCATGTTAAATGTATCGACTAGTAAGTATTACCTTGCAACTAGCGAATTGGCTGAATAAAAGTACCAACATCTACTGGGTTTATGGGTTATCTCATGTTAAATGTATCTGACTAGTAAGTGCTGCCACTATAACGGAATGATTAACTAAAAGTGCCCACTGCTTACTTTATCAGGACGATTATTTAAACTTGACTAGTAAAGTGCCGCAACTATAACTGAATAAGTAAAACTGCCAACGGTGTGAGTTCCTCGGTTGACTTCCTCGTTTGGTCTCGAGGGGGAAATATCAGGATGGGTTTGTTTGGTGTTAGCTTCAGGTTGGATCCGGATAGGTCTTTCTCACCCCTCTATGATAACCGCCAGTTGTTTCGAGTCTCTATAGGTTGTTCAGTGCATGCTGCCGATGCCGCTTCAGTCCACCATACCTATGTAGGCGAGGACCGCCGAATTCTAGCCTCGCTGTCTTGGCCTCGATCTTGGCTCCTTCTTTTCCTTTGCCCTTTGTCGGCACCCCTTTTGTTAAGCAGGTTTTGAGATCGACGCCGTTAGCAGGGTTACCCTTCCGGCTCGGCCTGGGCAGGGTTATGGACGCCATTGGTTCTTCTTCAGGGCTCTTAGCCCCATTTGCTTCTTGTCCGTAGTCGGACGCTCCACTGTTTACGAGGTGTTTTGGATCTTGTATATTATATCTGTATTCTTGACTCTTTGAGTCGCTGTTATATATATCTGCTCATGGGTCCCATCGAGGACTGTTGTGTAATGTTATTACGTTTTCCACCCCACGAAAGTGCTGGTGGGCACCTTTGAATCGTTCTATGCGGGTTTGGTGAATTTTGCCCGAACCTGCATAGGTCCGATTCGAGGGTGTTACTGAGTGGTATCGAGCTCAGCATTGCGATACCCACAAGTCCAACTGTGGGATAACCTAGCTAACGGCCGGTAGAGTGTCAAAACTATTTTGCAAAATCGGTTGGATAGTTACGGCTAGGTCGATTTTACTCCTTACCCTCTGTTCCCCTCTTACCTCTACGTGTTTTGAATCCGCTCTCTTCTCTCTCTTCGAGTCCAGGAATTCTCGTGGTTGGGTTTCCGTCGTACCTTCAGGGTTTCGCTTCTCCCTTCTGTAGCGGAGGTGCTACGATCATCAATCTGCAACTTGTCTGCTGTACCCTTCATCCGATCTTTTGTCTTGAGCTCTTTATCCAGATGAGTTCCTGGCTGGATGTCAGTGTCGTTGAAAAACATATGAGAAGGACGAGCTTTGGTGAAGTTGGAGTATACCTTGAGCATGTGTTGTTCATGCCAATGGAACCATCGCGGAACCTAATCATTGCGTCTTTCATACGATTTCTGCTGGCAACATTCCCTTGTTTCCGAACCTCGCTTGTCGAGATCTTCAGTCTGATTCCGAGAGTTGGTTGCCTAATCCGCTTATTCGTGTGCAGAGTAATGGTTTGAGTGTGGGATGGATTAGCTACCCTACCACTAATCTTATCATTCGCTCTTGTACGTCGAGGCAGTGGATCCAGCAATTTACTCCGTCCACGGAAGTTAGGGGTGGCTTTATTTGCGATACCTCTACCTTCGACCTTTTGTTCCCGGAGTGTTCTCTCGAGGATCAGGAACAACGACCCTTTGTTGGTGGTGTCGCCGATTTCAAGACGAAGAAGGAACCCTCGTTAGTGGTGTCGCGAGGATCTACACGAAGCAAGAAGACGCAGATCGCCGACCTTCCTTCCGGTACCATGAGGCGGATCTCGAGGGCGAGATCCCTTGTTAGTGGTGTCGAATTGTGGCATCCCGCAAAACCACTACTAGAAAATCGCGTTGAATTTGTGCATTGCATCGTCATCATCATGCATAGTTTGCATAAAACTATTTTTGCAAACCCCGAGTTGTTTTCCAAACGCCCCATCTTTTTCAAACACCGAAAACCGGGTCCCCGGAATATTTTGTTTTGCCCGAAAACGGTTTGCAAAAGCCCTGTTTGTAATAATAAATTTATTAATTATTTTAGTAGGGGCAGTCGAACGGGCCAGCCCGACCCGAACGACCGCCCCAGATTATAAAAATCGGTCCGCCTGAACACCCCTAACAAAATCCTAAGTGCACCAACTAGTCTACCCAACCCAGCTTCCACATCACCCGGGCCAATCAGCTCTTGCCACCTCCCCTTTTCCTTCCTCAACCAATCAGGCTAAGCCACCTCATCCTCCTCTCTCTCTCTCTCCCTGACTCGCCAACGTGGACCCCTGCCCAAACCTCCACCCCGCCAGCCGCTCACACCACACACACGCGCGCAGCGCCCTCCCCCTGACCCTCTCACTGCCCCGCTGGCCCACGAACCACCTGGCCCACCTGTCGGCCGCACACGCCCCGCACGCGGTGCCTAGTCACACCGTACCCAGCCAAACCCCCTCCCTCTGCCGCCGGGCCCCACGCCCTGGGCCACACCAGCCACCTACCGACCCCGTGTCCCCTGTTCATCCTCTTCCTGCCGACGCACCCCTCCCCCTCGCGCGACCCACTCTCGTTCCTCTCTCCCTCCCCAGGACCGCGTCCTCCCCACCTCCTCCACCCGCCGTGAGCTCAGCCCTCCGTCGCCTCGGACTTGGCGCCCGCCCGCCACACCAGCGTCGCCGCCGGAGACCGCCTCCACCTCGTCGCCTCCCCGGCCATCCACCGACGCGGGCGGACCCCGTACCCCCTGCTCGCTTCCCCCTCGCCGTCGCCGCCCGACGCCCAACCGCCGTGTCGCGCTTCCTGCCCGTCGCCGAGCACCGCCGAGCCCTCCCGTCTTGGCGTCGCCTCCTGCCCACGCCGGACTCCGCCTGCGACTCCCGCCTCCGGCCAAGCCCCCCCCGCCGCCAGAGACCCCTCCGCCGCCGGTTCGCACCGCTCGTCCGCGCCACCTGCTCCCTGCCAGCGTCGCTGCCACATAACCGCCGTCGCCGTGCTCACACTGCCCGTCTCCCTCGCCGTCTGCTCCGCCCGGCTCCGCCGCCGCCCGGCAGCAGCGTCATGAAGCGCCAGCAAGCCGCTTCCGGCGGTTCCGCCCGCCGCCTGCGCCTCGGTCCGCCACCGCCTACTGCAGGCGCCCGGCTTCGCCTTCTCCGTCCGCCCAGGCCCGCCCGTCGACCTCCGACCGCAGCCCTGCCTCGTTGCAGGCCCGCCTCGCCGAGCCGTCTCCCGGAGGTCCCGCGCCGTCGTCGGCGTCCTCCGCCTCGCCCGGCTGCCCTCAGCCGACCACGCGCTCCAGCCCATGAGCTCGACCCCAAGCGGTTCCTCGGATCCGCCCGAACCGCCTCCGTTCCTGCCCTCGCCCGCCTGACGAGCACCGCCCCGAACCCTCGTCAAGATCTTCGGTGCCGAGACCCGAGTCCGAAACCAACAACCAAAGGCCGCGGAAAACCAACAAGATCGCCGTCATGGAACCGAACGCCGGTACGCCGATGCGAGATACGCCAAGGACTACCTCGTGGACCAGAGGCGAACCCCTGACGTCAAGCTCGCCTTCCGGAACCCGGTTTACCCGAGGTCGAACCTCGTTGAACCCCAAGGAACCTCAAGGCCTTCGGCCACGTACAAGATCCCGGACAAACCCGTCACGAACAAGTCCGCCGTCGGCAATCGGCGGCACCCTTCAAGATCTTCTCCCGTTACGACAAGACCTCCTCACGGACCAAGCCCCGATCCGGCCGATCCGAAGCGCCAAGGCCTCCGCCTGGACTCAACAAGATCATTACGAACGCCAAGTACTTCTTTCAGCGCCATGATCGTCGACATGACCAAGATCGAATGCGACAAGAACGGCTCCAACGCGACGCCTAGTACTTCTTCCCGAACGCCAAGATCTACCCCGTTACCGAGAACGTTCCCGCGAGACCGATTCCGTCGAACCCTGGACCCCGAGACCGACCCCGAACCCCGGAAACCCCAAGATCTTCGAGCCCCCTCTAATGTGTGAACCCTTTCCTCGAACCCTATTTTATAACATAACAACTTGTTGCATATTAAATTTTCATCTCGCATGCATCTTGTTTGGTTTGGGGGCCTTATGCCGATTCACCTAATAATTAAATATGGGGCCCATATGCGGGCAAATCTAGTCTCATATCGGCCTCATTTAAATTTGTGTAGCGAACCGGTATCTTACCTTGCCTTGTTATACAACATTTAAATTGCGGGGATCTAAACAACTTGAACCACCTAAATAATTGTCGGGACCCCGGTTTCACTTAACCTTGACCTAATTGCATCGCACTTTGCCATGCCATCCATCATACATACATCATGCCGATCTTCTGCCATTTTATTAAATATTGCATCCGGTGTTTCTTCTAGTGATTTGATTCTTCGCGGATAAGGCCGTTGAGTTGATGTGAGCTTCGCCCCGATCTTCGGGGAAAACCTTCGACAATGTTTTCAGGCGAGCATCTCCCCCTTTCTACCTATCTTAATTTTATAGTCTTTATTCCCTCCTGTTGATCTATTGCTATCTGTGTTGCGATGCTTTAGTTTCCGTACCCGTGATATTCCGTGCAGCCCTATATTGCCTTGGACACACCCTATTACCTGTTGTTTGGTAGATAGTTGGACTTGCGTGTCGTAGTTGCTTGCTCAAGTGCTGATGTGAGTCGTCATATGCCACAGTTGCTGATGTATTGCCGCATGTTGATGTTGGAGATGATTCTAGTTTTACTTATCGTCACTTTAATTTCTGTTTAACAACTAAAATTGATAAGCAGAGGCATCGGTGGGTGATAGATAATATTTGGTTTCCGAACGCCCACTTGTGTCCCGTAAGACCCCGAGTACTTGATACCTGTTCCTTGATTTTGCGCGCTATCCACATCCGGGAGGTATATGGGACCCCCCTGAGCCAGAGCTTGATTCATTCTTATTTCTTGGGGCCACAAACTAGTTTGAGGTTTTATTTACGATCCTGTACTTATGCCATGCTTTACCGCTTTATTTACGATTGTGCGAGGTACTGCACACTGTACTGTTTAGGATCGGGACACGATTCCGCGGTGTCGACAAGCCCCGTTTGGGGTTCCCAGTCGTTCACAGCCGTATTACCCAGACCTTGAGGCCGCCTCGGAGCTTGCTTACTCCGTTGCGGATTCTACTTAAGGGTGGCCCCCCTGAAATATTTCTGAATCCTGTGATTGTTCAGTCGTGAAAGCCTCGTTGGGTTTTGATTTGGTTTTTCCGAGGTTGATCGAGTGTGTTGCTATTGGTGCACCCGGCGGGTAAAACTTTCTGAAAGCCGTGTCCGCGGATATGGACGACTTGGAGCACAGTATCTCGATCATAGACAAGCATAACTAAAGTTTACTGTTATAAATTTGACTTTATAATGACTAGTAATCAGCTTCACTATAACGGAATGGCTAATTAATACTGCCCACAATTGCTTGTTTGTTTGTCGCTTGCGACAAATGTATCTGACTAGTAAGTATTGCAACTACAACGAATTGGCTGAATAAAAGTACCAACATCTACTGGGTTTATGGGTTATCTCATGTTAAATGTATCTGACTAGTAAGTATTGCAACTACAACGAATTGGCTGAATAAAAGTACCAACATCTACTGGGTTTATGGGTTATCTCATGTTAAATGTATCTGACTAGTAAGTGCTGCCACTATAACGGAATGATTAACTAAAAGTGCCCACTGCTTACTTTATCAGGACGATTATTTAAACTTGACTAGTAAAGTGCCGCAACTATAACTGAATAAGTAAAACTGCCAACGGTGTGAGTTCCTCGGTTGACTTCCTCGTTTGGTCTCGAGGGGGAAATATCAGGATGGGTTTGTTTGGTGTTAGCTTCAGGTTGGATCCGGATAGGTCTTTCTCACCCCTCTATGATAACCGCCAGTTGTTTCGAGTCTCTATAGGTTGTTCAGTGCATGCTGCCGCTGCCGCTTCAGTCCACCATACCTATGTAGGCGAGGACCGCCGAATTCTAGCCTCGCCGTGTACTGGCCTCAGTACTGACGCTCCTTCTTTTTCCTTTGCCCTTTGTCGGCACCCCTTTTGTTTAAGCAGGTTTTGAGATCGACGCCGTTAGCAGGGTTACCCTTCCGGCTCGGCCTGGGCAGGGTTATGGACGCCATTGGTTCTTCTTCAGGGCTCTTAGCCCCATTTGCTTCTTGTCCGTAGTCGGACGCTCCACTGTTTACGAGGTGTTTTGGATCTTGTATATTATATCTGTATTCTTGACTCTTTGAGTCGCTGTCATATATATCTGTTCTGTGGGTCCCATCGAGGACTGTTGTGTAATGTTATTACTTCGTTTTCCACCCGCACGAAAGTGCCTGGTGGGCACCTTTGAATCGTTTCTATGCGGGTTTGGTGAATTTTGCCCGAACCTGCATAGGTCCGATTCTGAGGGTGTTACACGAAGCACTCTCTGCCGTTTCCCGGGTACATCTAGCCGAGGTGGTCGGATTGCGGGACGACTGGGTATCTACCAGTCTTGATGTCGTTTTCCCGCAGCATGGCGAGGAGCAGCTCATTGCTGATCCGTGTCACGAACCAGTGCGATAGGAGAAGCCTGTCACGCGGCATGCCAAGGTGGATGGCCATGGCGAACTGGCTGCCTTGGTCGAAATCTTTGGGCGACGATGGCATTGAGGGAGAGCGTGGTGGCGCGCTGAGTTGGTTGCGTCCTCCACGCCGCCCTTGGCATCCACGGCTGCCACGGCCTCCCCTCAACCCAGCACCGCCGGACATGGCTAGCTACAAGCAGTGGAGAAGCAAAAGCGGAAGGAGGAGACAGATGGTGTTCTATGCTGGAGAAGATGGTCGTGGGTGGCCGGTTAAAAAGGGTCGACATCGGATGCCGGCGCGTAGGCCAAAGGGGGGCATTGAAGTGTCCAGCCAGTAGGGCAGGTGTCGGGCGGCGCCTACAGCGGAGGTGGAGAACGTGTCGTCCAGTCAGTCAGTGTGCCATCGCGTCACCATTGAATGCGCAGCCTGCTGCCGGTCAGCCTTCCATCGGCGCCTCTAAATCGCTGCCGTGGTTGCGTCTGAATCGGTGCCACTGACCGAGTCTGAAATCAATGTCGCGCGTCAAGGTGGCTGACGGGAGGGCCAGTAGCACGCGCGAGAATGACTTTCGCGTTGCCCGCGCGTGTCCGGGCCGATGCAACTGAGCCCCAGATTAGATGCATGGATGGGTCGAGCAGGACGCGTTTCGCCGGATGGGTCGCCCCGCTAGGGGGCCGCGCACACCCCACGTGTATGCGCGGACAGTTCCAGATACGCGCAGACCATTTGGGTCGGCCCGGAGGAGATGCCCTAAATGGTCTGTTTCTATCCGTTTGGATCAGACCGTGGTCACTTTGGGGTCGTGGTCCGGCCTGTCTGGTCGAACGTGCCCAACGGTACGATCCATCTGTATGTGCTTGGCCAGCGCCAACGCCGGCGTATTTCCAGTGTCTTCCCGCCTCCACGTCGCCTCCCGTCTTTCTTTCACGCCCCTTCCCTCCAGTTCTGGGCATTTCCCGACGCGTCCAGTCGCAGCCATAAAAAGGGGAGGTCACCAAGATATCTTGGACCAGGCCCGTACCACCCCTCAGCGCAAAAACCACCATGCATGGTTGTCGTCGTTGTCCCGACAAGCTCCATGGCAACCCGATGCCAGCAGAGAAGCGGTGCTAGTTAAAAAGAATCGGCATCAGATGCCTGCGCGGACCCTGAAGTGTCCAGCCAGAGGCGGCGTCGGCGCGCCACATGGCGGTGAGAGCGTGGCGTCACTCGAGTGTCGTCGTCGTCATTGATTGATGGCTGCCGCCGATTAGCCTTTCGCAGCGCCACTGAATTGTTGTTGCGGTTGCATATGAATCGGTGCCGCTGACCGCGTCTATAACACTCCGGTCTCTCCGGACCGACAGCTGTCACTTCCAGGAGCTCAATAGTATCTTTAGATTAGCCCCACATACCAACACTAGTCTTTTCTGCGCACTTTGTCCTCACTCGTGTGCACCCGGTACCCACTTCCCAGTCGGTCACCCATCCTCAAATTGGTCTGGGCCAGGCACGCTTGACATCCGAGTTCTTTTTGGATGAGCTTCCGGTAAAGAATTTGCAACTTGTTGGTATAGATATACTATTAATCCTATTAAGCCATGCGCGAGGGTCTCACATACACCCACCCTTAGAAGATCGACGCCTCGTCGATCAACCACAAGCCAGTAACGTCCCCTCTTGGCACACGTCTGTGTGTCCAATGCCGACACATGTGCCATGCCGTGTCCAATCTAGGCCACAGGCGCCATGCTCCACATGTCCGCCACTGACCCGCACATTCCCATGTAACCGCGAGGGTCGTCTTTGATACCACTTGTAACACCCCGGTCTCTCCGGACCGGCGGCTGTCACTTCTAGCAGCTCAATAGGATCTTTAGATTAGCCCTACAAACCAACACTAGTCTTTTCTGTGCACTTTGTCCTCACTCGTACGCACCCGATACCCACTTCCCAGTCGGTCACCCATCCTCAAATTGCTCTAGGACAAGCACGCTTAACATCAGAGTTATGTTTAGATGGGCCAGTGGCATGCGTGGGCAGGACAAGCGTGCTGTCCGTGCACATCTGGGACGACGCAATCGTTGCCCCGATTAGATGCATGTATGGGTCAAGCCAGACGCGTTTTTCCGGATGGGTCGGGCCGCTGGGGCGCCACGCACGTCCCGTGTGTCCGCGCAGACGAGTTTGGACATGCTCAGACGGGATGGGTCCAGACGGTGGAGATTCCCTAAGGCCAACTCTAATCCCCCTCCCCGTAAACTGACTCCGTGCGTCTGATCGCGTCCGATCGGACCAAGCCCAAGGCCCAACATGCACCCGCAAATCAAGATCCAGCCCAGACCAGTCCATTTTTGTGCATACTAGCCAAAACCTGGGGCTGGTTTGTGAGGGCTCGGACTGCCCACTCGTCCGGGAGGTTGCCGGGCGATGTCTTGCGCAACCCCGCCAGTCAGAGATTGTAGAACCAGTCTCCACCACTCGTACCAGCAATCCCTAGCACACGCTTCCACGGATGCACAACCGCCACCCTCCATGACACTTGCCCTCCCTATCCGTGGCCCGTTCATGCCTCCAGGAGCTTCTTTGGTCACATCTGCTCCGGTCGCCTCTCCTCAAGCCCTTGATCTGCCGCCACCGGCCATTGATCTACCGCAGTCGGGCGCCACTCGCTGATACCTTCGATCGCTGATTACGGATGTAGTATAGCTCATTTTCCTAGTAGACCTAGGTTTATCGAATCCTCAGGGAGCAGAAAGAAAAGTGATATTACTTAAATGGACCTTAGAGAGTTTTAGAATTCCTATTGCATTTTCACCGGACCAAGAATTTGCGATCTTGTTGTTTTTGATGATGGAGAGAAAGAGGTCCTAGGGTCTTCGGTTTTCACCAGTAGGTGTGCAACAAGATATAATGGGAATAACATATAATAATAAAGTATTCATGTAATTGTAAGAGCAAGATAATTATATGTGGGCAGTGCATCCATAAATGTTATCGCCTCTGCAACCGCTTATGGCAATAACCTACTAGACTCATCCATAGAAGAAAGAGAATTAATGATATGCATAGTGATGTCACCGTTAATCCCAAGTAAGTTCCTCACATACAGCCATACTACCCTTTTTGTCACTAGGGTTCCTATCCTACAGATCAGTCGTTACTCACACTCCCTTTACCTGGATCAATCCTTGGGGTCTTGGGTACCTGAGAAGTCCTTAGATTGAGGCAATAAGGGTACTACAATCATCATGTCATACAAACTAATACATGATCCCATCTATGATAAATAACATGCACAAAAGCTACATGGGTAGGTCGAAGCCCTTAGCCCAAGGAGAATTACTCACACATAGAGATGAAATCAACAATCATAAACATTGTAATAGAGATCATATAGTTGATACAAATAGTCTTACAATGTCGCCAGTTGGATATGAGATCTACTATTACAAGTTGTGGAAGATGGCTATGGTGGTGGAGAAGGGTTTAGAGGTTTAGATCTTGATCTATTCCTCCGTCGTGGTGGCAGGGAGAGTTTAGGGTGGAAGAAGCGATGTTGTGGAGTCGGGGGCTTGTTTCTCGTTGCCTGAAGCCTCTTTATATAGGGGTCCCTTCACGAAAGTTGTTCTGTTTTACCTAAGGAGGTCGGTGCAAACTGTATAGTTGGTCGTTAAGCATGCAGTAGCCTCCTCATGGCTCCTAGTTTCTTTGGCGTGTTGGAAATCTCATATCTTTGGCATTTATGTAGTGATTCCCATCATCATACGTCATTATCCGTGTAGGAAAAAATAACAAGAAAATATTGCATACCCCTTGATCATTAGGAATTAGTGGCAGGTTTTAGAGAGATATTTCATCAAATATATGAATAATATCTAATTTAAATGCGGACGTGGATGGCTATATTTCACAGCCATTAACCTCCCCAAGCTTAAACTTGATCGTCCTCGAGCAACAAAACCAAAATAAAAAGGGAACTCAACATTTAAACTGAAATAATGAGATGATGATCTTACTCATGATTGGTAGTCTCATGTTTCCTCCACTTTATTAATCTGAAAAACTTCAGCATAGATAGAGTAATGGCAAGCATATCATACGGGTTTCATCAATCCTTATAGCGTGGCAAAATTATTGTAAGCATTGATGATTCAAAAGAGTAAACTTTATTCCATGTCATGTAATTAACTCATAGGCTTGGATTTGAACAATAAAGTGTAATCATGTAGAATTAAGAGTGTGAGAGTTTGTCATGAAAGGCATATACTCTAAAGTATCTCAATCCTCCCACATCAATAAATCAAGACTTTTCAAGCACTAATATTCTATTCATTGTCCTTCAAGAATTTCAGTTCTTAAGTAATTGAGAGCATGCCAAAAGTTTTCACTAGTTTATCGGGCTGAGATGGAAACTTGTGTCATCACTGAAGTTTTTGTTCCTTTTACATAATGATTACTCATATCAGCCAGAGGAGTGATTCCATCATGTTACAGCTACCTAGGAGTGCCAAGAATCTTACCCATTATAGCATTGCTGCTACAAATGTTTAATCAACTCATAAACAAAATCTAGGAGTTTCCTCCATGAAGATCGTTCGTAGGCCAGCGGAGTTGTTGGCATCCCATGAAGTTTGACACGCATAAAGCTATATCATTCTTATGATTTACATGTCAAACTTTGGTATGCTCACAAAAACCGCTAAGCATTAATTCAATTGAAAAAATCTTTTCAAAGAGATCTATCAAGTCAATCATTATTTTCTGTGGTGTTGAGTGTCTCTAAGAATAAGATTTCAAGACAAAACACTACAACACCCAAGTCTTCAATTTGTGAGACTTTTTCTTATTTCAATTTTTTAGCAAATTTTTGGGCAAGACTTGGTTAACTACAAGAGCTGGAACAAAACATACCCAATTAAATACCCATGCAAAACAAAATTTTACTACAATATAGAGACTCACTCCACCGATATAACATCTCAACATTACTACTAACTAGCATGGGTTTCTCAAACTTCAAAAGTGGGGAGTCATAAGGCATACCTCTCATGTTTTGTTCCACTCCTCTCTTCCCTTTTTATTTGTTTCTTGGAAACTAGAAGTCAATCACTCTCCTGCAAATCAACGATAACTTCAAGGTAGAAAGAAAAAGAGAGAGGGAAAATAACGATAAACGGAGAATTTTTTTGTGGTTTTTGAGAAGTGGGATTTAAAGAATAGAAAATTGGCGGTAAAGCTCATTTTGAAAATATCAAACAAAATAAAACAACTAAGATAAAGTGTTGGGGAAACCAACACGAATTCTTATAAACTCAAAAAAAAATCATAACCTAAGATAAATCAAATAAAAACCAAAATATATAAAATAGATAGAAAACCTCCCCAAGCTTAGGTTTTTGCAAGCCCTTCAAATCACCATGGTGGGGGAAGTTGTAACTCCAGTTCGCAAATTGAGTTGAAAGGTTACTTGTTGTTTCTCGGAGGTTCAGGGCGAGATTGTGCATTCCCTCCATAGTTCCTCCAAGTTCTTGGAAATCTTGATATGTAGAGAACCAGTTTGGTGGCTACTGTTCCTGATGAGGGACTTCTTGCTCCTCCTCTTGGTCCTCATCCTCTTTCGGAATCTCCTCCTCGGGTTGGTGTTGCTCAGCCTGCAAGTCATAAAGTACATGTCCTTACTCGATAGAGAAAAGATAATTAGGAAAAGGAGTGGGGTAGAGATGCCCATCTCCAGCAATATGCAGATAATAAACACCACCTCTCCTAGTATGAATTCCACAAGCCCTCAAAGTAGAGAAGCCAACACGTCGCTCACCTAGCACCAGCGGTAACTCACCTAGGTCGATGCCCAATGCATTGGCAAGCATGTTGATGACGCCTCCACAACTGGTTGGTCCTTGGCTTTGGTGGGATTGGTACTCCAAGTAGCGCACAAGTATTGCGCCCAAGTGAAGTGACAAGTTGCAATAGTTGAAAGAAACTTTTGCAAGGACTAATATGTCATCCTCATTGAGTCTTGTAAACTCATTGCGTGCCTGCAAGGTGTTAGCAATAACATAGAACAAATAGCGAATAGCGGGATGTTGAATATTCTTCCCTCTGCTAACTATAGAAGTAAAGCTCATTCTATTATAATAGTGTTCAGGGGAAGGTTCCATGTTGGTAAAAGCTTCACGCGAGAGCATTAGGATCATTGTTGGGTAAACCAAAACAACTGCACCATTCATCAAGTGTTAGAGAATAATTATTTTTCATGAGTCGGAGAGAAATCTTATCCTTCTCATGCCATGCCTTAATGGTGCTTTGCAAAGAGCTAAGAAATTCAATGGTTAACCGGCGATAGGTTGGTGCATCATGGAATACAAAAGTTTGTAGGCCAACTCTATTGCAAAGTAAATTAAAATCATCAGAAATACCGAGTTGGTTCAAAGTGACATGGCAAGCCCACTTGGTTGCCTTGATTTCTCGGTTTTTGATCTTGTCGAAATGATAACGGTGGGCTTCATTCTTGCATCGAATCCCCATGCGTTCCTAAGCTGTAGCCCAAGAAGAACTAGCTGCGGCAAGAGCACGTGTATGACTCCTCGTGTTCATCTTCTAAAAACAAGTAAAAGAGACAATTATAAAACTTTTTGAACCAACAGTAATAGTCATAACATAATCCTCATCATAGCACACTAAAGAATCTCCTCAACATATTAATCTAGGCAAGATAATCATGGCAATAGTTCAAATATAAGTCTCACCTTAGATTGATAATGACAATAGATTAGAGATGAATTTACAAAAAGTAATTGGAGGATTGGAGGAGAAACATACCATAGATCACTTGTGTTCAAGGAATTCGAACAAAATTGAGCAGGGGTGAAGATCCTTTGAGGTTTTGAGAGAGTTTGGAGGTAGAAGAGAGAAAAAGGATTTTTTTTTGATGTTTTAGTACCTCCACGAGCGTTTAAATGGTCAGATGCAACTATATTGCAACAACTATACGACGGGAACAGGATGTTCCGGCCATATAGTTGGTCTAACGGCAAAATTTTAGGGTTTACTAGGGTTTATATCTAGCGGTTGTAACTATACGGCGACAACTATACGACCGAAACTTTTTTCCCTCCATATAGTTCGTCGTCAAACCTTCTGTACTCTGGGATGAAAAATTGTCAATGGGTAACATAACTATACGGAGGGAATTTTTATTCCCACTGTGTAGTTGGTTATTAACCTTTCTATACACATAAAAAAAATCTATTTCTTTGAGGATTACTTTTTAGACTGAAATTTAGCGAAACACCTTGTTTCGACTGAAAAATGAGAGACTAAAATTTCAACCAACTATGGCATATATGAAATAGGAATTTTTAGTACCGCTGAATCTCTTCCTCTCACTGGAGTTTTCTAGCACTCTTTATTCTTTATAAAACTTAAACTAAAACTTAAAAACTTAACTCAAACCTTTATTTCACATGGGTTGCCTCCCATGCAGCGCTATTTTATGGTCAATAGGTTGACCTTCGTATTGCTCACTTAGGCCATATGAGTGGAACACCCACTCCAAAGTAATTGGCCTTCAAAGTGATTTCCTCCTTATCATCTTGCTTGGATTTCTTTTTCCTGGGAAATGAATAACAAAAGGATCCCGCGAAGGAAATTGAAGATTCACATTCCCTTCATGCAAATTGATCAAAGCCTTAATAGTTCTTAATAAAGGACGGCCTAATATAATAGGGCAATAGCATCTTCAGGCATGTCAACAATAACAAAATCAATAAGAGCAGGACAGCCTTTAATGTAAACTAAAGTGTTTTCTTTAATGCCTACTACTTGTTTATAGGTAGAATCTACTAGGTGTAATTTTAATTCGGTGATTTCAAAAGAGCCAAGATTCAAATTATTAAAAGGACTCTTTGTAATTGTTGAAACACTTGCATCTAGATCACATAGTTCATATATTTCATTATTCCCAATTTTAATCTTAATGGTAGGCTCAAATATATCATCTAGATTAATAGGCAATTTTTCAGCAATATTCTTATATTCTTCTACAAGCTCACGTACCTTTATTGCTACCTGATTAGCAAAGTGTTGATACATGGCTTCCTCATTTCCTTCACTTACTGGAATCTTGACATTGATCCTTTTTACAAAATCTTCAACTATCTAGCTTGGTGAAGCAGCATTGCTATAATAAAGTTCTTCAGACTTCTCTCTTTGGATTCTTAGAGGTCTTCAACTGGATTGGTCTCAGCTTTACCTGCAAATTTAGCTAGAATGAGAGTTTGACTCATTGTTATCTTACCTAGTTGTGCCTCAACGATCCTTGTTATTTCTTGGAGGGCCTACAAATCATTTCTCAAACTAAAAGATTAGTTAGATAATTTACCAAGCATAGCATCATGATTCTCCATAATTTTGACTAGAATATTGTTTTGCTCATTTTGAGAGTCCATAAAAGTTTTAAGAGTTTCTTGGAGACTAGTATTGCTTGAAGCCATATTATTATTAGAGTTACTTGCTGGACTAGAGTAATGTTTCTGAAAGTTTGGATTATAATTCTTCTTCTAAGAAGGGTTATAATCATTATGAGCTATGAAGTCTACTTCTTGAATAGTTGGTTCTGGAGTAGTTCTTACCTGGGTTTCTTTACCTTTAACGAATAAATAAGCTCATCCAACTTAGCATTGAGTTCTTCATTCTCTTGAGGTGTAACGGAGTTCACCTTCTTTGTATTTGATCTTTCTATATGCCATTGGGCATGGTTGTCTTTCATATTGTCTAGCAGCTGCTTTGCTTCAGTAATTTGCTTACCCATAAATGTTCCTCCAGCTATAGTGTCTAGCATAGACTTGGAAACAGGGTTAAGAGCATTATAAAATAAATGGAGAATTAACCAGTCTTCCATCCCATGGTTGGGACAGTTTCTCATGCATTCTTTCATTCTCTCCCATGCAAGCTCTAGTGGCTCAAGCTCTTCCTATCTAAAACCAACAATATTAGATCTAAGTTCCATAGTCTTTGCAAGTTGAAAGAATTGAGTCATAAATAAAGAAGTACATTCCACCCATGATGCAATAGTATTTCTTGGCAAATATAGCAACCATTCTTTTGCTCTTCCTCTAAGTGAGAAATGAAATAAGCGCAACTTGACCACATCGGGGTCAACATCTTTAATGCGCATCATATCACATATTTCAGTGGAAGTATTTATATTCATACCTGCATCTTCTACAGCAGAGCCTCCAAATTGATTCTGTTGAACCAAACTTAAATAGTGGGGCTTAATTTCAAAATCTTCAGCAGCAATTGTTGGCTGAGTAATAGGAGTACGCAAATAATCATTGTTAGGAGTTGCAAACTCCCCAATCTTCTTTTTAGCCATACTTCCTATGTTTTTTTATTTTATTAAACAAGTACTTATAATGACAAAGCAAGAATTAAAAATACTAACTAATTTTTGGGGTTTTAAAATTAAAACTAAAAGCAAAATAACAAAATTAAAAACAAGAATTAAAACTAGCAAGGTTCCTACAAACCTCACCAGGGTAGCTATTGCTTCCCCGGCAACGACGCCGGAAAAAGGGTTGATACCTTCCATCCGGATTACGGATGTAGTATAGCTCTTTTTCCCTAGTAGACCTAGGTTTATCGAATCCTCGGGAAGCAGAAAGCTAAGTGAGATTACTTAAACGGACCTTCGAGAGTTTGAGAATTCCTATTGCGTTTTCACCGGACCAAGAGTTTGCGATCTTGTTGTTGTTATTGTTGTTGTTGTTGTTGATGATGATGATGATGATGGAGAGAGAGGGCCTAGGGTCTTTGGTTTTCACCAGTAGCTGTGCAAAAAGATCTGATGGTAATAAAAGATAATAATAAAGTACTCATGTAATTGTTAGAGCAAGATAATTATATGTGGGCAGTGCGTCCATAAATGTTATCGCCTCCACAACCGCTTATGGCAATAACCTACTAGTCTCATCCATAGAAGAAAGAGAACTAATGATATGCATAGTGACGACACTGTTAATCCCAAGTAAGTTCCTCACATACATCCGTACTACCCTTTCTGTCACTGGGGTTCCTATCCTATAGATCAGTCGTTACTCACACTCCCTTTACCTAGATCAATCCTTGGGGTCTTGGGTACCTGACAAGTCCTTAGATTGATGCAAGAGAGGTTACTAAAATCATCATGTCATACAAACTAATACATGTTCCCATCTATGATAAATAACATGCACAAAAGTTACATGGCTAGGCCGAAGCCCATAGCCCAAGGAGATTTGCTCACACATATAGATGAAATCGACAATCATAAACATTGTAATATTGTCACACTACAGTACTGAAAACACTGTAGCTTCTATGCAACATGAAAATCCCTGGATTGGTTCATTGGATTACATAGAACTTAGATGAATAACAAAGTAAAATATCCGTGTATCATAAATAACGAGAGATCCAGAGTATACATTTATTAAAATAATAATTAGCTTGAAGGCTAGCTCAAACATATTGAAGTATCAAACATATAAATCCTTCAATCTCCAAATTTCCCACAAGCGAACAAGTGCAGAGTGAAGTACCGCAACCTAGATGATCACTCAGAGTCGTAATATCCTGCAACATAAAACGTAGCAGCCCCGAAGGGTCAATACATGGAATGTATAGCAAGTAGCGCTAAATAGGGAGATAATAGACCTAACATCTACATGCTTATTTGGCTGGTGGAGCTGTGGATATCTTGTATTTTCCAAACACTTTGTCCTACTTTATTAAACCAATTTGATTCACATCAACCCTTTAAGTTCACCCATCACGTTTTAGAAATCAAGAAATAAGGATGAGTGAGAATATGTCATAGCATCAATATCTAGCAACTCATTTGTCCGTAACTAGGGACACGGCTAAGCACTTAGTTTATACACCCTGAAGGAGTTTGTACACTTTACCCATGTCACTTGGACACCCCAGCTCGTACCACCACACTCATATTGTGTGATGATAGGGAGAAGCCCAAGAAGAGACTGTTCGGGAAGTAGACCCCCAAAACCCACTGCGCACCGGTCCCAACCTACCATTCACTACATCTCTGGCTATGCTGGGTTCGGGTCACCACGACCTACTGAGTCCAACCAGCCACCCATTTCTTACTGGCACATGGTTGGACACGTAAGCTACTGGAATAAAGACAACTAATCCTTCTTAGTGCCCTAGGCGGCATTTCCCGCCATTAATCACACTCCGATGACTAATCTAGCCACTCCGCCTAGGTAGTTCATTCACATTATGTTGTTTTAGTAGAACAAAACCTTTACTTTACCAAAGCATGATCCTTTCCTCGTATCTACAGCAATGCTAAGCACATCTACCATTCGGAAGCTCAACTACAAATGATTTCCCTACCACAATATATAGGACATAGCATAGCATAGTAATTCCTACACATGTAGCTACAAAAATAAACTACACATGCACAAGGGAAAATAGTAGGACAAGTTCATGATCAAAATAGCAACTATTTGCCTTGACAGTAGGATTTGAGAGTACAGTCCTCACATAAGAAAGTGTTGCACTTGTCACAATCTATACGATACACAATTACAACACATAAACAATCATATACAACCATAATAATGCAAGATGCATGCATGAAAATTTAAACAAAGCTTCAGTAGCATTATACAACCTTTCTTCAGCATACCTACTGTATGTATGCATGGAAAAAAAAATTTAAAGCATTGAAAACAAAACATGCAATTTAAATGGTCAAATAATGGAGCTCAATTCCATTTATTAAGCCACTTCTTTTGAATGGTTTGTAAAATCTGGGAAAAATCACTAATGTGTAGGCAATCTAAAATAGAGCCTGGGCCAACTGGAATCACACAAAAAGGACTTACAGAACTTTTTATATAATTAAAATACTCCAAAAATCCTTTTAAATGCTTCTGTAAAACTAAGTACTTTAAGTCTATCCTTTTAATTCATAAACAGATACTACTTTCTCTACTGATTCCAGGGACACCTCATTTGCAATTTTCTGAGTGGTAAATCTTTTCTTATGATTTTATTACTCTAAAAGACCATTAAACCATTTAATTATTCACGGCAAAACCTTGCTGCAAAAGCCTGACACAAGTGCATATAAATGTTCTACGTGAAAATATGAATCCAATGGTACCTTATTTGCAAATTTTGACCCAGTGAATTATTTTCGATTGATTTTACAAGTTTCAACCCTTTTCTGCAAATTTTAACTTTTCTTATTCAATTTTCACAGAGGTCAACGCTGATGACCACGCGGGCCCGGTGCCACGCGGCGGCCCATAGTTGGGTGATACCGGTTCGGCCCGGGACTAATCCTGACTGTAGAAGAAGGATCAGGTAGCTGGGGTTCGTCTCTTCCTCACCTGGCCGTTGACGGCGAGGTGGCGGTGGCGACGGCTTCGGAGGCGACGTTGGCGAGCAGCTCCGGTGACCCTAGCGGCGGTGATGGACACGACGAGGCACAAACGAGGGTGGCGGGTCTCCTAGAAGTTACGACGCGGTCTCCTGCTTCCTCGCGCGTCGGCAGGTGACGGCTGGGGTGGCGCGGCTAGCGGCAAATTCCGGCGAGAGCTCTCGACGTTCCCGGTGCTCCTGCAGGCAAGGGGAAAGGTCAGGGCGATGCAGTCATGGGCGGGGATGACAGGAGGGTCAGTGGGGCGAGAGGGGCGGCCGATTGCAGAGAGTCCTAGCTCTCACCGAGGTAATGGTGGAGGCGGCAGTCAACGTCGGCGAGCGATTACACGGAGCTGGCGGCACGATAGATGGGAAAAGCATGGGGTTTACAAAGAGGGAAACAAGAGCTTTAAGAGGGGCAATCAAATCGAGCAGAAAACGCGGGTTCATCGCACGAATCCCGCGGAGAGGCGGTGGCAGTTCGATTTGGAGAAGAACACGGGTGAGCAGGGAGATGACAGGTGGGTCCCGCCCGTCAGAAAAAGAAAATAAAACAAAAAGGAAAAAGGGTGAAAGGAAAGAGGGACGACCCGCAGGCTGGCTGGGCCATTTATGGGCCAGCGGGTGCTGCGCGCGGCGCCCTGGTTTGCTGTGGCGGTAGCGGGCCCTAGGTGGGCCGATTTGGCTCGCTAGCCACAGGCTGCGCTGCTGCTGCCCTTCTTTTTGTTTCTTATTCTTTTATTCTTTTCTGAATATTTTTTATCTGAAACTAACTGATAGAGTTGTCTGTCTGAAACTGAACATTTTAGAAAAAATCAAAAGGCCACAACTTTTGATCCGTTGCTCCGATTAGGGTGATTTAAATTGCTACATGTTCGTGTTGGAACCCTCTATTCATATGTGCCTTCCAATTGTCCAAACAGAAACCTTCTATCAGATTCAAGGTAAAATCATGCTAACCATGTGTATGTGACAAAAGGCAATGCAAGTGGGGTTTTGGCAAAAACCTTAAAACTGATTTTTTTGAAACGATGATCATGATGCAGTGACATGTATGATATGCAGCAACAAATCTAAAACTTGAGATGTGACAAGACTAACCCCTTATGATAAATCTCGTCCTCGAGATTCGACGTGGCTAGCAAATAGGTGTGGATGGTCCTCTCGGAGGTCGTCTTCTCACTCCCAAGTGGCTTCTTCTACCGTGTGGTGACTCCATTGCACCTTGCAAAACCTGATCGTATTGGTACGGGTAAACCTCTCCGCTGTCTCCAGTATCTTGACCGGATTCTCCTCATATGTCAAGTCACTCTCCAGCTGAACCTCCTCTAGTGGCATAGTGTCTCTCAATGGTGTATCCAACATGTCCGGATGGCACTTCTTCAGCTAGGACACGTGGAACACATCATGAACAGCGGACAGAGCCTTTGGCAACTCCAACTGATATGCAACATCTCCCTTGCATGCTAAGACCCAGTATGGTCCTATGAATCGAGGTGCCAGCTTACCCTTGATTCCAAACCTCTTAATTCCACGCAGTGGCAATACTCGGAGGTATGCTCGATCTCCGATCTCATACACCACTTCCTTGCGCTTGGCGTCAGCATAGCTCTTCTTTCTTGATTGTGCTACCTTCAGCCTATCCCGAATCAAACTGACCTTCTCCTCGGCACCCTTGATCAAATCAGGCCCAAACAATTGACGATCACCTACACCATCCCATAGCAATGGTGTTCTGCACCTCTTACCATACAACACATCGAACGGTGACGTCTTGATGCTGGACTGGTAGCTATTGTTGTAGGAAAACTCAGCATAGGGCAAATTCTCATCCCAACTAGAGCCATGAGCCAGAGCGCAAGCTCTCAACATATCCTCCAAAATCTGATTCACCCTCTCTGTCTGTCCATCTGTCTGAGGGTGGAAAGCTGTGCTAAACTCCAGTCTGGTTTCCAACGACTCATGTAGCTGGCGGCAAAAGTGAGAGGTGAATTGGGTACCTCTATCCGACACAATGCTCTTGGGCACACCGTGCAGACACACAATCATGTTCATATAGATCCTGGCCTAGCTTGGCACTAGTATAAGTGATCTTCACAGGTATAAAGTGAGCTAACTTGGTCAAATGATCCACCACTATCCAAATAGAATCATAACCAGACCTAGTCCTGGGCAGTCCTGTGATAAAATCCATTCCCACTTTATCCCACTTCCAATTCGGTACCGGCAATGGCTGTAGCAATCCTGCTGGCTTCTGATGTTCAACCTTCACTGTACTACACACATCACATAATGCAATATGCTCGGAGATATCGCCCTTCATATTGTTCCACCAGAATCTTTCCTTCAAATCCATATACATCTTGGTATTTCCTAGATGTATCGAATATGGCGAGTCATGGGCTTCCTGGAGAATCAACTTCCTTATTTTTGGATTGTTGGGCACACACAGACAATCACCATACCAAAGGGTTCCTTGCTCATCCTCGTGAAATCCCTCCGCTTTGCCCTTGGGTATGTTTTCCTTTATTCCTTCCAGGACGATATCCTTCTTCTAAGCTTCACCAATCTTTTCCTGAAGTGTTGGCTTGATCTCCATTGATGCCATATATCCCTCGGATACTACCTCCAATATAAGGTCCTTAAATTGCTCGCACAAATCGCTCGGCAAATTTCCCACACTTAGTCCATTTGCATAAACCTTGCGGCTTAGTGCATCTGCCACTTACATTTGCCTTTCCTGGGTGATATTGCAGACTCATGTCATAATCCTTAATGAGCTCCAACCATCTTCTTTGCCTCATGTTCAACTCCTTTTGGGTGAATATGTACTTCAAGCTTTTGTGATCCGTGAATACATCATAGTGCTTTCCCATCAAATAGTGTCTCCATACCTTGAGTGCATGAACGACTGATGCTAGCTCCAAGTCATGCGTGGGGTAGTTCCTCTCATGGTGCTTGAGTCGGAGCGAGGCATACGACACCACTCTTCCATCTTGCGTCAACACACTACCCAAACCTTGTCGAGATGTGTCACAGTATACTTGGAAATCCTTCTGTAGATCAGGCAAGCACAAGATAGGTGCGGTCACTAGGCGACGTTTCAGCTCCTGGAAATGAGCCTCGCATTTTTCGGTCCATTCAAACTTCTTATCCTTCTTCAATAGTCATTGGCTTCGCAATCTTGGAGAAATTCTCTATGAACCTTTTGTAATATCCAGCAAGTCCCAAGAAGCTCTGAATATCACCCACATTCTTGGGAACCTCCCATTCTGTGACCGATGACACCTTGCTTGGATCAACTACGACTCCTTATCCCGACACCACATATCCTAGAAATCCAACAGTGTTCAGCCAAAATTCGCATTTGCTAAATTTGGCATATAGCTTGTGCTCCATCAACCTTTCCATAATCACCCGCAAATACTTATCATGATCCTCATCATTTGTGGAGTATATCAATATGTCGTCGATGAACACTACCACAAACTTGTCCAAGTACTCCATCAATACCTTGTTCATCATGGTCATGAAATATGCCAGATTATTCGTTAGTCCAAAACACATAACCGTATACTCATATAAACCATACCTAGTGGTGAAAGCAGTTTTTGGTATGTCCTCCTCCTGGATCTTCAGTTGAAAATATCCTGATCTCAAATCAATCTTGGAAAACACCTTTGATCCTTCCAACTGATCAAACAAATCATTTATATTGGGCAGAGGGTATTTATTCTTGATAGTCACTTCATTTAGTGAACGATAGTCCACTATCAACCTCTTGCTACTTTCGTTCTTCTCCACAAACAGGACGGGCGCACCCCATGACGACGAACTGGGCTGAATGAATCCCTTGTACAATTGTTCTCTTAGTTGCTTCTTCAACTCCTTCAGCTCATCCACATCCATCTTGTATGGCCTCTTGGCTATTGGTCTAGTTCCCGGCATTAAGTCAATGAGAAACTAAACATCACGGTCCGGTGGCATCCCTGGTAACTCCTCTGGAAACACGTCGGGGTATTCTCTCACTACAGGTACAGTGTCCATGCTAACCCCCTTAAGAGAATTTACCTCGGCACTCCTAAGACGTGATGATGATTTAAACTTAATTCTTGTGCCCCGTGGAGTTCTGAGTGATATTGCTTTCCTTGCACAATCCACTTGGCCATCGTGCGCGGAGAACCAATCCATACCTAGTATTACATCTAGTCCCAGTGACTCCAAAACAACCAGGTGTGTTGGAAAATTATGTGCTCCAATTCCCAGGGTCAAATCATGACAACCCACACTAGCTAACATTTTTCCTCCCGGAGTGCTGACTCTAATTGTCCCTTTCCAACCGGTGGGTAACTTATGTCTATCAACAAATGCCCTTGATATGAACGAATGTGATGCTCCAGTATCAAATAAAACAAGTGCAATATGGGAATCAACTGGAAAACTTACTAATCACGAGGTCTGAATCATCAGGGATCTCTTCCACATCCACATGGTTCACATTAGCCTTGTGGTTGGGGCCAATATTGGGTCCAACTCCTGGAATCTTCTCCGGGCAGGTGCTTGCACAGTGGCCCAGTTTCTTGCACTTGTAATACTCCAAATTGCTAAGGTCCTTCTTGCTCACATAGTTGTGTCCATTGTTCCTCCCAGATTTGCTATTGTAGTTCTTGTGACAATTGTGGTGGTGGTCATTCCCTCCACGGTGGTGGTTGCTGCTCCTGTGCCCATCGTGGCGATGTCCATTACCTCCGCGGTGGCAGCGGTCATCACCTCCATGCCTAGAGTGTCCAGAGTGTCTATCATAGGAGGTGCGAGCACAGTGGTGTGATCCAGAAGAGTGATTGCTATGCTTCCTCTTGCGCCTTTCCACTTGCTGATGCTTTCCTTCCAGGATTCTAGCCTTATCCATCAGCTCCTGAAATGTTGGGCAATAAACCACAAACAACTGCAGCGAGAGCTCATCACTGAGACCATCGAGAAACCTCTCTCTCTCCTCTTGGAGTCAGTGTCCACATCCTTTAGAGCATAACATGACAGATTATAGAATTCCTCTATGTATTCTGCCACGATGCATTGGTTTGGCGCAAGTTGAGGAACTCCTTCCTCTTCAGACTCAGAACCCCTAAAGAGACATGGTTGGTCTTGAAACCTTCCTCGAACATGGCCCAGGTAACTGTGTCCAGCGGGTGGGTAATCTGGAAAGTATGCCACCACGAAGCAGCTGGTCCTTCCAGTAGGTGAGCATCAAACCTCACCTTTTCAGCATCAGTGCAACCGATAGTCACTAGATCCTTGTTCACCGAACGCAGCCAGTCAAGAGAAACCATTGGTTCAGGCGCAGTGGAGAACTTTGCTGGCCTCAGCCTCAGAACCCTTGCAAGTGCATTACCTTGGGGCTGGTTGTTCCCATTGTTGTTGTTGTTATTGTTGTTGTTGTTGTTGTTGTTGTTGTTGTTGTTTTGGGCAGCCATGAATTGAGTCATCATCTGTGCTAGATGTGCATGGGATGTTATCAGCTGCTCCATCTCAGAGGGTTGACGGCGACGCGCCATCTGCGGTTCAGCACATGTATGTTTTAGAAAGAGCATATACGAAAAATAAAATTCTATACCCATGCATTATGATTATACAACAACAAAGCAAGAACAAGCAACCACACACAAGCATCACATCAGCAAAAAAGCAAGCATGCACTATTCCAGGGGTTATCCTGGCAGTATATAGCTACTAAAACAGCTTTAGAGGCATTAGCAACAATTACACACATAAACAGGCCAACAAAAGCATAAAACAAAAATCTGTCAGAATAGTCCAGCACTGTTCACGAATTTTCTGCCTGTCTTAAATTCGTCAGAAAATTTAGCTGATTTTTGTACATATAGTACAGGAAGTTTCGCACCAAACCCTATTTTTCATATTTTCCCCAGTTACCAAAAAACATGAAAACTCGTACAGTACAGCAGGTTCAGCAGAAAACTACAGCAGAAAAACCACGAATTTCAACCAAACTTTGCCATAACTCATTTATAAAATCACACAAATATTCCTGGAACATTAGAGTACACAATAGATAATCCTAAACACTTTAAACTAACAACAATGAAGTTTTACATTGATCAATGGCTCAAAACTAACGAAAATATACTAACGAAGACTAGTTGGTGGCAATATCTAACTACTTCATGAAGAGGTTGCAGAAGGTCCTTGAACTCATGCGTTGACGCTTCGGTCCACGAACCATCCATGGCCGTGGTGTGTACACGTCCCTTGAATCCTCTCTTGAGACCTCAAAATCCACCTCCTTGGGGTCTTCTTCTTCCTCATCTTCTACTGCATCAGCAACTGCCTCATCTCCTCCACCATCATTGCCTCCATCCTCATCCTCATCATCTTCATCCTCATCATCATAATTTCTATCATCTCCATCATCATCATCATCTTCGTTGTGGTCATCATTTGGTGGAGGGTTCAATTTTTCTTGGAGAGCGCCAATTTGAGCTGTCATATCAATGATGGTTTGATCCCTTTCCATCACCACCTGGTTCCTCTCTTGGACAGTCCCTTGTAGCTGCTCTATGGCTTGATCCCTCTCCTGGACGGTTTCATTCAGCTCTGCTATGGTATCATTCGTGCCAATAAGTGCTTGCTCCAAGACATTCACAGTGGTGTGCAAGGTATCAATTTCCTGTCCTTGAACCACTAGACCGTTGCTGGCAAAATCAGCTATCTCCTTTATCTGCATCACCTTTTGAGCTAGAACTCCATTCTCCATCTCCATATCCTCTATGTGCCTCCGACGGGACAACATGTTGTTCCTGTTGCCTGGGGTAACCACAACGTCCCCATTCTCATCACGCCTTCCATAATCACGGAAAGAGGAGTCTTCTGGCAGCAGTTGTCGGTGGAGGGGGCACTGGCATGACAAGGATTCATGCATGGCCAAGTTTACTCCAAGCTCCCAGTTGCAATACTGCTTGGTGTAGACCATATTCCCAGGGTTTGGCATGGCGATATCTCTGAAGATGATAGTGGTGATCTCCCAGTTGTCCTCTCCATACCCATAGGTATATAACCTCCTTCCCTTGAACATGGGCAGCAACACTCCCATTGACTGGGAGAGATGTCCCAACTGTCTTACGAAGGGCCTTGGTGAGTCGATCCCAGCATACTCAGTCCTGACTTCTCCCATCTATAAGTTAAAAGAGGAAAGTGTGAGATTAGAAAATGATAAAGATTTACGAGAGTGAAAGGCATAAGGTGAAAGATAGAGTTAATATAACTTTATAATTTCAATGGCTTCCTATTCCAAACCTAGGTCACGATCCTACAGTCGACACACGGGCTCTGATACCATCTGTAACACTATAGTACCAAAAAGAATGTAGCTTCTATGCAACATGCCAATTCCTGGACCAGTTCATGGCTTAGATAGAACTTAGATGAATAACAAAGTAAAATATCCGTGTATCATAAATAACGAGAGATCTAGAGTATACATTTATTAAAATAATGCTTAGCTCGAAGGCTAGCTCACACTAGTAGATAAAACCTTACCACCGGCGCACCAAATATAGCTGCCGCCGGCGACCACGAATTCACTGGTGACCACCTTGCCGACGGTAATGTCTTACCGCCGGCGCATAGCCTATTCGCCGGCGGTATTTGAAGTTAGCCCCGGCACACCAGATTGTTTACTGGCGGTATTTTAAGTTAACCCTGGCGAACAAGTCGAAAGCGCTGGCGGTAACTCAACTTAACCCTGGCCCATGACCAGTTCGCCAACACTATGTACGTATAGGATTAAAAAAATCAGCTGCACACACAGCTCAATCCATCTATTTTATTCAACTAGGCACCGACGGTAAAACATATGCACGGTAGGCATACTAGTTTAAAGAGCGCAATAACAAAATACATTATCAGTAACAGTAGTAGTCGTAGGACAGTAATCTCGACTAAATACTAAACTAAGATGCATGATCTCAACTATATTGAGATGCCAGGAACCTGATCCTTTGCCCTCAAATCCTCCATCTGCAAGGTGCCTCCATCTGTAGGGGTTCGTATCATGGAAAAAAAAAATTCTACTGCATGCATACAAACAAGCCAAGATCTATCTACTAGATTGTAGCAACGAATTAATTAGAGTACTTACCCTCGAATATTCCAAAGCGGTTAACGAGAGCAGATTCTCGTGGATGATGTAGTCGTACACTTGCCGATCTCAAGATTGCGTAGACGATCCTTCCGACGCTGCGTTCCGGCAGTGCTTCCGTAGTCGGTCACATCTTCGGTACTCGATAAATACCTTCCTCTCCCTTGTTCCAGAAGGCAACGGAGGTTGTAGTTCTCCCCTTGCGTTTTCGGTAGCACGATGGCGTGGTGTCGGAAGTAGAGGGAAGATCCAGCAGGGATTCGCCTAAGCCGGTGCGAGTTATGGTGGATATAGGGTTTCCGGCGATCTAGGTTTAGAAGGCCAGAGAGGAGGAGGTGGTGTCGGCAGCGGCTAGGGCGACGGCGACAGCGCACGGTGGGGAGGTCTTGGTGTTGTGTGCTTTGGGGCAGCCCCCCAACCTCTATTTATGAGAGGGAGGGAAGCTTGGGAGAGGGGAGTTTGAATCCATACCCAAACCCAAGTTGGATAGAAGGAAGGACTCTTTCCTTCTTCTACTAGGAAACTATTGTTCTAGTTTGACTTTTCAAACCACCCTTTTGACTTTCAATTTAGAGCTTTATTTCTTTCTCACAAATGCCCAACCAAAGTGACCTAGGACATGATCCAATCATTCCTCTTAACCATGACACATTCATGGACCATTCCCCTTCCGGTCTGGTGAAGATTCTAGACCCTTCTAGAACCTCTTCGATGAAAACATCGAAATCATTCACGAACTCCGAAATCGTACATTCCTTATATGAATCTTATTCTCTGGACCATTCCGGATCTCCTCGTGATATTCCGGATCCCATCCGAGGCTCCGAACAACATTCAGTTTCCCTACTTACATTCCATATCTACTAAACAACATCGAATCCTTAAGTGTGTCTCCCTACGGTTCGTGAATTTGCGGACATAACCGAGACACTTCTCCGATCAATAACCAATAGAGGAATCTGGAAATTCATATGGCTCCCACATATTTCTATGATTACTTAGCGATCGAATGAACCACTTACATATGATACTAATTTCCCTTTGTCTCGTGATAGTTTACTTATCCGAGGTTTGATCGTCGGTATCTCTGCATTCCTAGTTCAACCTCGTTACCGATAAGTACTCTTTTATCGTTCCCATGATATGTGATCACTTGTGAACCAGTCACATGCTTGCAAGCTAATTGGATGACATTCCATCTAGAGGGCCCAGAGTATATCTATCCATCATATGGATGGACAAATCCCACTCTTGATCCATGTGCCTCAACACATCATTTCCGCACACTCAATGCCACCTTTATAACCACCCAGTTACGGTGTGGTGTTTGATTTTATCAAAGCATCCTTCCGGTGATGGTGATTAACATGATCTCATGGTCGAAGGAATTAGGTTACTATGTATCAAAAAGCTTATAGCAAATGAACTATATTAAATGACTTGATCTTTATGCTATGCTTAACTATAGGAGTATGTCCATCACATCATTCTCCTAATGATATGACCCTGTTGTTAATAACATCTCTATGTTCATAATTAGGAAACCATGATCATATATTAAACAACAAGCTAGTTTAACAAGAGGCTTTACTAGGGACTCTTTTATGTTTACAAATCACACAAGTATTAATGTTTCTGGTTAATAAAATTATAGCATGGTATGTAAACATTTATCATAAGCATGAAGATATGATAATAACCACTTTATTATTGCCTCTTGGGCATATCTCCAACCGTCTCCCACTTGCACTAGAGTCAATAATGTAGATTCAAACCTTTGTGCATTCAACACCTATGACTTTCTGGTGTTGTATTTACACGATTGCTAGTGGTCAACTGATCTCCGGATCTTACACTTTCAGGTCCGTGTGTAATTGCATGTCTTTGCATCTCTACGCATCACTCATTCTCTAATGAGATGGCTTTGTATAAATTTGGTCCTTTGGTGAGACCTTTAGTTCCTTGGGGTTAAAACATGTTGATAATATTGTCGTACAATATATCTTCATAGTACTATCCTGCTGTGAACCACACCTAGTTTGATAACAAACTACTTTACACAAATGCCCTCTTTTGCTGCTATAATAGCAGTCATATACTTAGCTTTTTGTTGTATTATCTGTCACAATGTCTTAACTTTGGAACTCATCCAAATCCATTATGGAATTTACTTTCCATCATATTGTGCCACCCTTAGTTTAGATTGAGATTAACTAAATTTGTACTTTGTGACAAAACTAGTATCAATGTAATACTTTTACAATGAACTAACCATCTATTTGTCACTTCTACAAAATAATATATTCTTAGTTCTTCTAAAATATCATAAGAATATCTTTACTATCGTCCAATAATCATCTTATTAATCATTCTGTTATACGCTCATAACATTTAGAGCATAGGACATATCTGGATTTGTACACATCACAGCATGATTGATAAAATACTCTTTGTGATTTTATCTATCAAGTACCAAAAATACTTAAATCTTTATTCAATCCTTCCTGTGCAACAAGAACCTTTCTGTTAGTTTCTATATTGAACTCATTCAATATCTCATCTATGTACTTCTGGCATAACCATATTGGTGTCACAATTTATCCATATAGACATTGATGCCAAATATTCGGGTTCTGCCTAAGCCTTTCATCGAGATGAAATTCTTAACCTGTGTCAATAAAAAGATACATCATTTCTGTCACATCCCAAGATTTTCCAAATCTTGTAATGTGAAAAATAAATGAATAAAATAAAACTTTGTTTGATTTTCAGGGTGAGAAGAAACTTTTTGAATCCAATTGGAAACCTTCAAGCCAATTTGGATCAAATAAATCCTAAAGGGATTTAAAAAGGTAAACATTTGATAAAGAAAAATAAAATATTTTGGAATTACTATTTTGGATCTTTTAAATAAAAGAATTTGGTTTTCAAAAGAAATAGAAGTTTCAAGGATTATTTTATAGAGCCAAATTAAACCTTGGCAAAGCTTTTGAAATAAAACATTTTGTTTTGATAAAATAGTAAAGGTTCATTAAATAAAATAATAAGGATTTAATATCCAATTTATTAAAAATAAAAAAAAGGTTTTACTATTTTAAAGAAACACTAAAACTTATCTATTTACTTAAAATAAGTTTTCCAAGTATTTTATATTCCTAAATAAAACCTACTGTTTGATTTTGAAAATAATTAGATTTCAAAAGGAGTATTTAAATAAAACAAATCCTATTTGATTTTAATAACAATGGTCTATTTATTTAATTAATAATGGACCCTAAAATAAAATTATTATTTTGGTTTTGGAATTTTGGTTTATGTTACTGAACAGAACCAAATTCAAAGTCACAAAGTATGGTGATTGCTTGAATTGATTTGAGTATTGTTTGGTTGTTTGAATTTCAAACAGAAATTAGGAATAGAAAAGGAAAAAGGTTTCAGGAAGAAAAAAATAAGGATTTGGTCGACCCAACCCAGCAGCCCAACAAGGCCCAGAACCAGCCCAGCTTCCCCTCCCCGAAGAAAACGTTTCGCACTCAGTTTCTAACCCGAACAGACGCTGACTAGTGGCCCTCTTCTCCCTCTCATTCCTTGCTGACAGCAGGGACCCACGCAGCCAGCTCACTCCTCCTTATTCCTCGCGCAGACGACGCCTGCCGTTGCTGCCATTTACGCCGGCGTTGAATACGCGCTGTTACCGCGACCGTTACTCGCCGTGACTACACGCTATTAAACGCCTGCGCCTTCTCCTCCTTTTCCCTCAAACACCACAACACGAGAGCCCCCAGGCCGACGGAATTTCGAGCTGCAGCGCTACTGCTCTGACCACCGTCCTTCCCCTATTCCGGACAAGCCTCTCCACCCCGTGCCTCCCCAAGCACACGAGCACACTCCCCACTCCCAGGCGCATCTGCCTGTGCCCTCCATTCAACCGCGGGCGCCCCAGAGCGTCGACTACGACATGCCTCTGAGCGCCACCGCGTCTGGTTCTTATCCGGCGAAGTTTCCTGGTAAGTCCAGACCACCCCGCGCCTTCTAGTTCACGCACACGTCATCTCCTTGATCTTACGCGTCTAAACATGCCCTCTGCTTGCCTTCTCATGATCGACAGCGTCGCCTCCGACCACGACCAGAGCCGCCTGACGCCAGACCCAACTCCGGCGAGCAATCGCTGCTGTACCAGAACGCCCCTTGCCACGCCGACCACACGACGAGCATCACCACGTCCTTGCGATCACGGTGAGCCTACTCCCTCCCTCTCTCCCTTCCTGCTTCGCCAGCGCCGCCACCATCTGACCGCACCGCCGCTCTCCATTGACCTTGCGCCGCCAGTTCATGGCTAGTGGATAGGAACCGTCCGATTTAGATCGAAGAGACACAGTTAGATCACTTAACTTCGAAAGGGTACGCAGCCAGTGCCGTGCTATTCAACTTGATCTAACGGCCCGCAGCACGTGATCCGCCCGAACCGGTACCATCGAATAGTGTTGCGACGCGTGGCCAGTTCTTATTTAAAACAGAAGTTTGAATCTGTTTATAATATGATTTTGAAACTTCTATAACTTTTGATCCACACGTCCAAAAATTACAAACTTTATATAGTTGGAATCAGTGGAACAAGCCCTAGCCAACTATGGAATTTGTTTAGCAAATAGTATCTGCTAGAGTGTTTGTTTTTGCAGAAACAATTGTTTGCTAGTTTAGATTAGAAAAATTGTTTAAAAATGGTTTTAGGGTTAAAATCTTTGCAAATTGATTTGTGGTGAACCTACTGACCCTAGGAACCAACCCATGGAGTTAAAAATGAATTTGGTGAAATTTAGGATGGATTAATTGATTTAGCCCATTTCTAGTCAAATAAAGAAAGAATGGTTTTGTTATGAAAATGTTTTGGAGTAAAACTTTGGGAAAATGTTTTAGATCAAACCTACTGACCCTAAACACCAAGTTTTGAGAAACAACAACTTATTTGGTGAACAACATAAAGTTGTTGCTTTGATAAAAATGTTTTCCACCACATAAAATAATGAAATGATTTTAAAATGGTTTATGGACAAAACCCTTTTGCTAATGACTTTGCCACTTTGGAAAATGACCACTTTGAACCTTACCAAGTTTAGAAGACTAGCGGAGACCACCTTTGCAAATATAACCATCTCTTGCATGCTTACATGCATGACTTAGATTCCATTGTTTTTATGTGTGTGAATTGTTTGATTGATTATTGGTTTGGCATGCTAGTTGATATTGTGTTTGCTTGATTGATTGTAGTGAAGTTAGTAAAGTGTGAGACTAGCAAGATCAAGGAGTGAACCAACATTCCCTACCAAAAGAAAGGCAAGTTACACTATCATCTAAAGTCCTACTATTTGCATTATACTTAGTGGATTTTGAAACATGCATGAAAAGAATTTCTAAACTTATGCTATGCTAAATCCTAATAGGATTCCCTATACATTCCTTAGTGAAAACAATGTAGTTGTTATATGCTTAGCCATGCTATATTTTTTGAAAAGACATACATGTTGAGATTTTATGAAGTTGAGAAAAGGACTTGTGATGTTATATAATAAAACAAGGATTCAATGAACCACCTGGGTGGCCAAGGATACTTTGAAGTTTTGGAGAATGTGGCAACAAAAGGAACCATGTCTATGGAAATCTCTTTGTGTTGTGCTCCAAAGGAAACCACCCAGGAAACTTACAGATTGAACATGTTTCTCCAATTGTGGCTTTCGTGTGCAACCACATGCTATTTATGGCTCTGGCTTGGTCAACTACATTGGGAAGACCCATGCATTGTCTTCAGGCTACTGGACATGAGGACCTGGAATCCTACATGGGTACTTGAAGTCAAGCTAGCAATGGTGTATGGGAGGACCCTCTGGAAAGACTTCATCACATTCTCAATCTGCCGGTACTCCATCTTGGTGAGCACCAATCCAGTGGCCACTGGTGGCAAAAGGATGGGATTGTGACATGTGGGTAAAGTGTACTACTTCTGCAGAAGATAATAAAATCTAAGTACTTAGCCGTGTCCCCGGTTATGGACAATACTAAGCAACTAAAGTTTGAAGCTATGGGAAATCTCGACATTCTAATTTCTAAAAGAAAACTTTTAAAGACTTGATGCACTTGGGGGTACCAAGGAGCTCAAGAGGTTTTGATAAAACTTGATGCACTTGGGGGTACCAAGGATGCTCAAGAGATTTTGATAAAAACTTGATGCACTTGGGGTCACTAAGGAGCTCAAGGGATTTTTGACAAGGACTTGAACACTTGGAAGTTTACTAAGGAGTTCAAGGAATTTTGAAAAGAAGATTTGACAAAGGACCAAAACCATTTTGAAAAGATAGGATAAATTTTGCTTCTGCAAATAAGCCTTAAACCCTACTTAGCCAAAAATGCATGTAGTGATAGGATCCACTTATATTCAACATAGAAGTGAAACTTGCCAATACTATTCCAAAGTATTGACCCTTGTGGCTGTAACTTGTAATGTTGCAGGTTGGTTTGTTTTAGAGAAGATTGAACGATTGATTAGGATTACAAAGTCTACAACCAACATCTGCCTGTGGAACTTTGAAGATGAAGGACCCCATGATTATAGTTATTCCGCTGCAATGTAATGTAATAGCCAAATGAGCTATGTAAGATGTAATAAAATTATGTTATTCCTGGTTATAAAAGTTGTATTATGACCTTTGTTTCTTGATATTACATCTTAACTGTGGATGCTAGCTATTGATCCAGGGACTAGCATTGTAAACACAGGGGACTCCACCTTATATTGTTTAAAGGTTGGGACACTCCCTCTACAATTTCCAATCAACATTATCTCTTCCACATAATGTATTAGAAACATGTCTTAGCGCTCCCACGTAATTTCTTGCAAATGCAAGCATATTCATCATCTCCGATGAAATTAAACTCTTTTAACAGTTTCATCATAGTGAAGATTCCAACTCCGTGATGCTTACTTCAACCATTGAAGTTTGCATATGCTTTTAGCATCCTTTGAATTAACAAAACCCTTTGGACGGTGCCATGCACACGTCCTGGGTAACCATTCTATTAGAAGAACTTGTTTTGTTTATTCAACTACCACATAACAAAATTATATGTAGTGGTTGCTACATTAATCCGTCTAGACTAAATATCGCTTAATGAAAGATCGGATCTTGTCATAGTCAACTATTTGAATATTGTCGTGAATTCCCGACATGTCGATAATTTCATAGATGTGAAACATCCATGTCTATTTCTTTATAGATCCAAATATGACTGTAGGTTCTTGCACCTTTTCAGAGGGTCTTTCAAGTTCAAAGCTTGATATCTTGTATATGGAACTATCACGGATTTTATGGCTTCAAACCATTTGACGGAGTCAAGGCCCATCATCGCTTCTTTGCATGTAGTCGTATCGTTATTGTCAAATAATGATTTAACTCTCAAATCTTGGTATTTGATTGTTTACCCAACCTACTTGGTTCAATAGGAACTTAGACCTCCATGACCACAACCTTTGAGGCACGTGATCCATGAGCATTGTTGCTGCCTCTGGAACACTTTTTGGTGCTGTGCAACTTTGCACATATAGCTAAGGTTCTTTTAACCTTATCAATGTTCTATTGTCCTCCCACTTAACTTTTCATGGAAAATTCCTTTCTCAAAGAAACTTGATGTTCTAAGAGATAATTTTTTTTGTCTTTGGTGTTATGGAGGAATACTCAACTATTATTCAAAATAACATACAAAGATATGTTCATCCGATTTTGGTTGCAAACATCTTTCTTATGCATAGCATACCAATGTTTAAGAAAGGACAACTTGGGTTTTATCCCAAACCATAACTTTATATGGTGTCATTTCAACGGATTATGATGGAGCTCTTTTCAGTGGAAAACAGTAGTTTCTAAAGCTTTAATCTTTAAAATATAATGGCAGTTTTATAATTTACACCTTTGATCTTACCATGTCACATGAGGTTTCATTACATATCTCGAACGCTCCATACTCTTATGGTGTTTCAGGAAATGCAAATCCACGGAACGATTCCTCAAATCTATGGTATTATGCTAAACTTGTAACTCAAATGTCTTCCTTTATGATCCTATCATAAATTCTTTATTTTCTTGTTACATTGTTTTTGCACTTCATCTTGAAAGTTTTTGAACTTTTCAAATGTTTCACACTTCATCCTCATTAAGTAAATATTCATATATTCACTCAAATTTTCGGAGAAAGCATATGAAGTTGAAACCCATCGCTCTTGACTACACGTAATGGACTTCATACATCAAATATGTACAAATTCCAATAATATAGTTATTCGTTCCCTTTTGGCCTACGAACGGAGTTTTACTTATCTCTAGGAAAGCTCCAAAATTCCATCCACGTGGAGTTTCCTCATGTCACTTCCTAAGTGATCTTTCAATCAATTGTCTTTCGACATTTTTAGCATTTATTTCATGGATGTGATTTATCCAACGATATTTGTAAATCATCCATCTTTTATGGATTACGGCAATTAATTGAACAACGCTTTTGTTCTCATAATACCTGATAAAACAAATCTTGAAGGCAAGCTTTTATGTCAATGAGAAACACATTAATACTTTATTTGTTCTCGATGAACATCATCACATATTCTCTTGCTAGTTACCTAGGCCATTGCAGTTCATAAATTGTGTTGTTTCGTATGACGATTCACACCAACAAATTCAGTATCCAATACTTAAGAACCATATTGTTTAACAAGCAAAGAATACAGCCATAACACATATATCCTGTATATAACTAAGCTGAACAATTCTAGTCTTTTCTTTTCTGCCATATATTTCATAGATTCTCCTTCAGTATTTTCTTTTCTGTTTGAAAGAATCTATTAACATCAATAGTGGAGCCATACACATGACACATAGTCCAAAGCATGTATAGTTAAATACCAATGTCTTTGGACTTGCACTTTGAAGTAGATCACCATCATCAAATACCTGGTGTTCTTTCAAATTCCATTCTTTAGTAATCTTTTAGTGTAGTAAACATTTTGCCTACATCAAATATTCATCCTTATCATGGAACTATTCATCATCAAGCTACTTTAGCTTATAACGGTGAATTACGAGTATAATGTTGCTCTCCAAAACCTTTTGGAGGATTAAGATGACCAGCGTCTCCAACCTTCTGGAAATTCTCATCAAATATGAGAACATGACTTTTGCCATATTATACTCTATCATGTTGCAACCAAAACTTCGTTTCAGATATCACAATATCTTTCACACATGATGGTTTCTGAAACAATTTATCGACTCCCGATAACCTTGATATTAAAACAATCTTTTGAATATCAAGAATCATGGAGACAAACATGATATTTATATACTAACACTGGAATTGTTACTCTTGATTTAGTACTAATTATTAAACTTCAAGAAGTAACTAGAACTTACTGAAAGTTTGCAACAGGAATTTTAAATTTTAGATTAACACTTCAAGACAATACGATACCAGTTCGTAAATTAATTAACCAGAATTCTATAGTTCTATTATCTCAATTATAATCTAAGAGCAAGGTGGTAAACGGATGCCAATGACTACAACAACTATGCAAATTCACTTTGATTTAATTTATGATAAATAGTGTTCAACTTTTAATCATATTGCTATTGAACTCCCACTCAAAACAATATCCCTCACATTGTTTTAGTGATCAAACGAACCAAATTCACTATACCAAGTCCGATCATCACGTGACATGATATAGTTTCAAAGGCAAACAATCATCATGTTCATCATATCATCTATATGACTCATGCTTTACCTTTCGGCATTCCGTGTTCCGAGACCATGTTTGTACATGCTAGGCTCGTCAAGATCAAACCTTAGTTTCCGCGTGAGCAAATCTGGCTTGCTCCCATTGTATACTCGCAGAATCTAACACACCCGATCATCATGTGGTTCTTGGAAACAACGAGCTTTAGCAACGGTGCTTACTAAGGACAAACACTTTATAACTTGAAATTTTGTTCTAGAGGGATCATCTTATAATGCTACCGTCATGAACTAAGCAATACAAGATGCATAAAAGGATTAACATCACATGCAATTCATAATATGTGATATGATATGGCCTTTCTTCTTGTTCTTCTGATTTACATCTTCAAGCACGAACATGATCTCCATCATCACCGGCATGGCTTCAAGGTCAATGGCGCCGCTTCATGGTTGTCGTCCACCTTCATCAACTATTACAACTACTTTGAATAATAGACATGTTGGTCTTAACGGAATTAAAAGACAACCATATGGCTCCTGCCGGTTGCCGACTTACAATAAGGAACATTGCATAGATCATATATAATCACAATCATGGCCATATCACATCATAGCACACCCCTGCAAAACAAAGTTAGACGCCTCCAATTTCCTTTGCATGTTTTACGTGGTTTGGGGATTTCATCAAGTGTCGTTCTAATTATGAACAAGAACCACAACGTTGATACTAGTATTGTCAATCACCCATTGTAAATTGAATCTTCACTATGTTGGGAGAAACATGAACCCGCAAAGCCACTTATGCAATACAAGTTGCATGTTAAGCATGGAGCAAGTCTCATGAACGATGTCATGTAAGGTTAGCCCAGGCCGCTTCATCCCACCATCCCGCAAGATGCAATGTACACAAGAAGAAATCGACAATAGAAACATCAACGCCCACAATGACCATTATGTTCTACTCGTGCAACAGATCTACATATAGACACGGCTCTGATACCACTGTAGGGGTTCGAAGCATGGAAAACAAAAAATTTCTACCGCATGCATACAAACACGCCAAGATCTATCTACTAGATTGTAGCAACTGGTCGATTAGAGTACTCACCCTCGAAGATTCCAAAGCGGTTAACGAGAGCAGATTCTTGTGGATGATGTAGTCGTACACATGCCAATATCAAGATCACGTAGACGATCCTTCCGGCGCTATGTTCTGGCAGCACTTCCACAGTCAGTCACACGTTCGGTACTTGATGAAGACCTTCCTCTCCCTTGTTCCATCAGGCAGCGGAGGTTGTAGTTCTCCCCTCGTGATTCCGGCAGCACGACGACATGGTGTCGGAAGTAGAGGGAAGATCCCACAGGGCTTCGCCTAAGGCGGTGCGAGTTATGGTGGATCTAGGGTTTCTGGCGATGTAGGTTTAGAAGTCCGGAGAGGAGGAGGAGGTGTCGGCGGTGGATAGGGCGACGATGATGGGACGGTGGCGCGACGGCGACGGTGGCGGTGCACGGTGGGGAGGGCTTGGTGTTGTGTGCTTTGGGGCAGCCCTCCCCCTCTATTTACGAGAGGGAGGGCAGCTTGGGAGAGGGGAGTTTGAATCCATTCCCAAACCCAAGTTGGATAGAAGGAAGGACTCTTTCCTTCTTCCACTAGGAAACTATTGTTCAAGTTTGACTTTTCAAACCTTCCTTTTGACTTTCAATTTAGAGCTTTATTTCTCTCTCGCAAATGCACAACCAAAGTGACCTAGGACATGATCCAGTCATTCCTCTTAACCATGGCACATTCATGGATCATTCCCCTTCCGGTCCGGTGAACCTTCTAGACCCTTCTAGAACCTCTTCGATGAAAAAATCGAAATCATTCCCGAACTCCGGAATCGGACATTTCTTATATGAATCCTATTCTCCGGACCATTCCGGATCTCCTCGTGATATCCCGGTTCCCATCCGAGACTTCGAACAACATTCGGTTTCCCTACTTATATCTACTAAACAACATCGAATCCTTAAGTGTGTCTCCCTACGGTTCGTGAATTATGCGGACATGACCACGACACTTCTCCGATCAATAACCAATAGAGGAATCTGGAAATTCATATGTCTCCCACATATTTCTACGATTACTTAGAGATTGAATGAACCACTTACATATGATACCAATTTCCCTTTGTCTAGCGATAGTTTACTTATCCGAGGTTTGATCGTCGGTATCTCTGCATACCTAGTTCAACCTCGTTACCGATAAGTACTCTTTTCTCGTTCCCGTGATATGTGATCCCTTGTGAGCCAATCACATGCTTGCAAGCTAATTGGATGACATTCCACCGAGAGGGACCAGAGTATATCTATCCGTCATATGGATGGACAAATCCCACTCTTGATCCATGTGCCTAACACATACTTTCCGAACACTCAATGCCACCTTTTGTCACATCCCAAATTTTAGATTTGGTCTTGCATATCATTCATATCATTGCATCATGCCTTTCCATGCAATACCGTCGATCGGAATGAATCGACGAAATACTATTTCCAAAACCCGGATCTATTTTGCTACGAGGCTCCTGCGGGAGGCTTTAGTAGGACTAGCATTGTCCACCCTTGTATCCTAGCGTTTTCGCTCAACCCTTCGCCCTAGATTGTTCCCCTCGACTATACGAACCCGTAGGAGCAAGAATCGCTCGATTCGGAGCTCGTACGGAGAAGTTGCGGCCGTTTTAGTGAATCGCCGGAAAACGGTCCGAAATTCCGGACCGATTTACGAGTCCGTGTATAACTCCGAACCGTTTCAGTTTTGATTTCCGCACGAGAGGGACACTTAAAGGCGGACCCCACCTGGCCGCCGCCACTACCGCACCCACCTGCCCCGCGCAATCTCCTCGATCGCGACTCCCGAGGCCGCCGACCCCGTCGCCATCGCCTCCTGGCGCTGCCGCCACCAGCCCTTGCGCCGTCGCCGCCTCCCAGGTTCGCCGCCGCGCGCCTCTTATCTCTCTCCTCTCTCTCTTCCTGCCGCCAGCGCCTGCATCCCGCCGCACTGCCACCGCGCCGCCGCCGCCGAGCCGCCACGCCACCCGCGCGACCCCGCTGCCGCCACCCCACCGCCGCTGCGGCCAGCGCTGCAGCTGCCGCCACGCACCGCACTCGCCACCCAGCGTCGCCACCGCAGCCACCGCTGCTCGCGCCCGCATGCGTTGCCGCCAGCGTGCACGCGCGCACGCCAAGACGCATACGCTGCTTACCGACTTACGCGCCGCGTTGACAACCTTGATGTATACGCCGACCGTTACATCCGCGCAGAAAAAACCCCGACGCTGGAACCGATCGCCGCCGCCGTCCGGAGCTCGCCGCCGTCCGTTTCGCCGTTTGTTTCCGGTAAGACTGCAGCCACCGTCAGATCTCAGATCAGTGGTTCAGATCGTTCGTTGACCGGTCGACTCGAGCGTTGACTAGTCGACGCCCAACAAGACCCAACAATAGCGCTTTGACCAATGAACACAGTTGACTGGTTAATTTCGTTAATCCTTTTAGTTGACAGATTTCGGTAGAAACTTGTAAATTGCGTAGTAATTAAACCGCTTGGCCAAAAATTGCAAATAAAATATGTGTAGATTTAGTGAGTCGTGTAGAATCTCGCTGTACCTTTGGTTCAGGCTTTTGCAGCAAGGTTTAGTACAGTTTAATCAAACTAGTTAATGTCCTTTTGGAGTAATTAATTCGTAGAAAAAGATCCGTAGCTCCAAAAATCACGTATGATATGTCCCTGGATTCAGTGGAACGAGGGGAATCTCATCGTGAATTAAAAAGATAGGCTTACAGTAAAAACTTCTGTAGAAACTGTCTAGTGGCTTTTTGCAGTGTTTTAATTACTCGGGGAGTTTTATAATTCCTTTTTGAGTAATTCCAATTGGTACTGTTTCTAATCATCGATGCCTATGCGGTAGAATTTTCCCAAGATTTTACAAACACTATACTACCGGTAGTGAATTATTTGAGTTCTAGCTCTAGTTTTGAGCATTACTTTTTGCCTAATAGTTTTCCTTGCGCTAAAACTATTTTCCATGCATGCAATCAGTACCTCTACTGATTTCTATTATGTGGTGCAGCTGTAGCACCAATTCACTTGACTTGTATACCTTTATGCATCATATTTGTTGCATATGCTTGCGATTGTTTGTTTATGATTGCAATTGTATCGTGTAGATTGTGACGAGTGCAACGCTTGCTCGTGTGTGGATTGTTCTTCCGACCGCTACAACCAAGGCAAGTAGATGCTACTTTGTTCATGATATCGTCCTACTATTTTCAATGCATTGTCGTGTATTTTGTAGATGCATGTGTAGGATGATACTATCGCTATGCTATGACCTATTATGTGGTAGGGCTTTCCTTGTAGATGAACCACCATTGGTATATGTGCTTAGCCATGCTATGTTGAACGAGGGCTGGGTTACATCATTGAGACTTGTTTCTAAAGGTATTGGTTTGTGAAAACTAAAACAACTTAATCAATGAATCTCCTGGGTGTGATGGTATTGATAATTTTTGGTGGTTTCATTGCGGAAAGGCACCTAGGTATCAAGAGAGAATGATTGGCTTCTTTATTGTGTAGCTTACGTGTACAACCATGTGCCAATAATGGAATGGGCGGTTGGTTGGACTTAGTAGGTTGTGGTAACTCGAACCCGCGTATCCAGAGATGTAGAATTTTGGTAGGTTGGACCAGTGCGCGTCGGGATTGAGGATCTGCTTCCCGAACAGTCTCTTCTTGGACTTCTCCCTATCATCACCCAAAATGAGAGTGATGGTATGAGCTGGGCTGGCCAAGTCACATGGGTAAAGTGTACTAACCTCTGCAGGGTGTATAATCTAATCGATTAGCCGTGTCCCCGGTTATGGACAACTGAGTTGCTTGATATTGATTCCATGACATGTTTCTCGCGCATTCTAATTTCATAATTGTTTTAATATTGTTGGGTTAACTTAATTGGGATCTTTTCAAAGAAAATCAAAACTGTTTATGAAAGTAGGACAAATGTATTTGCAAATGCAAGCCAGACACAGCTCCACTTGCCAAATATGCATGTAGATGTTAGCACTATTGTCTCCATTACTAGCTCTACTTGCCATACATTCCATGTATTGACCCTTCGGGGCTGCTATGTTTCATGTTGCAGGTTATTCCGATTCTGATTAATCGATATAGGCCACGGTACTCCACTCGGCACTCGTTCACTTGTGGGAAATTTGAAGAATGGAGGATTTATCTTATTTATGTTGCTACCTAAATAATTTGAGCTAGCTTTTGGCTAAGCTTTTATTGTAATAATGGTACTCTGGATCATCGTTATTCATGATACACGGATATTTTGCTATGTTATTCATCTTATTCTATTGTGGGCCAATGAACCGATCCAGGGATTGGCATGTCACATAGAAGCCACGGTCTTTTCAGAACCGGGGTGTTATAGGATGGTATCAGAGCCCGTGTGTCGACTGTAGGATCGTGACCTAGGATTAGGAAGCCATAGAATTATTAAAGCCTATATTAACTATGTCTTTCATCTTATGCCTTTCACCCTCGTAAATTCTTACCATATGCTATTCTCACACTTTCCTCTTTTACTTGATAGATGGGAGAAGTCAGGACTGAGTATGCCACCATGGAGTCACCAAGGCCCTTTGCAAGGCAGTTAGCTCAGCTCTCGCAGTCATTGGGATTGCCACTGCCCATGTTCAAGGGAAGAAGGTTGTACACCTATGGATATGGAGAGGATGCATGGGAGATCACTACCTTCATATTCAGAGATGCCGCCTTGCCAAACCCCGTGCACTTGATCTACACCAAGACATACTGCAACTGCGGACTTGGAATCAACTTGGCCATACATGAAGCCCTGTCTCGCCAGTGCCATAATGTCCGACACATACTGCCAGCAGATTCACCCTACCGTGACTATGGAAGGCATGATGAAGATGGGCACATTGTGGTTACCCCGGGCGACAGGAACAACATGCCGCCCTGTCGGAGGCACATAGAGGACATGGAAAGGGAGAATGGAGCTCTAGCGGAGAAGGTGATGATGATAAAAGAGATTGCAAATTTTACTAGCAATGGTATGGTGGTCCAAGGACAGGAGATTGACACTTTGCATGAAGCTGTGGGAGTTCTGGAGAATGTCCTGATAGCCAGAGATGCAACCATAGCTCATCTTTATGGTACTGTGCAAGAGAACACCCAGAACATACAACAGCTGCAAGGGACCGTCTAGGAAAGGGATCAAACTATTGAAGCTATGACCGCCCAGATTGCCGCTCTCCAAGCGCAGCTAAATCCACCCACTGATGATGACAATGGAGATGATAGCAACAATGGGGATGATGATGACAGCGGAGACGATGATGATGATGAGGACGAGGATGATGATGATGGAGACGATAATGGTGGAGGAGATGAAGCTGTTGCAGTTGCAACTGAAAGTGAAGAAGAAGAGGAGGATCTAGTAGAGGTGGAGTTTGAGATTTCTAGTGATGGTTCAGGAGAAGTGTACACTCCGCCGCCATGGTTGTACCGCGAGCCGAAGCGCCAACGCATGACCGCAAGGACCTACCTCAACCTCTTCAAGAAGTAGATAGAAGTCCACCAATTAGTCCTCGTTAGGCAAATTCGTTATGATTAGTCTCGATCGTTGTGAAACTTAGTTCGTGTTAGTTTAAGAGTGTTTAGTTGCTTATTTGTATACTACAATATCCCAGGAATTATTTGTGCGAATATTATTAAAGAGTTATGGCAATTTGGTTACTATCCGTGTTATTTTCGCTGTAGTTTTTCTGCTGATACAGCCGTACTGCACGATTTTTCATATTTTTCTGGTAACTCGGAAAAATCTGAAACAAATTGGGCTGATGCGAAACTCTCTGTAATATATGTGAAAAAATCAGCTAAACTTTCTGACGAGTTTAAGTCAAGCGGAAAAATTCGTGAACGTTGCTGGACTGTTCTGGCAGATTGCTGTTTTTGTTGTTTAGTTGATCAACTGTTTAGTTAACCATTGCCAACTCTTGCAAAACTATTTCAGTAGGTATATACTGCTAGGATAACACCTGGGATGTTTCTGGATCACTTGTTTGTTTATGTGTTGCTTGCTTGTGATTGTTTGCTATTGTTTGTTGTTGTTTGATCATATGCATGGGTAGAATCCTATTATCGTAGTTGATTCTTTCTAAACTTACCTGTGCTGAACCGCAGATGCCTCCCCGCCGTCACCCCACTGAGTTGGAGCAGCTCATGGCAGCTGAGGCACAGCTGACCCAAGTGATAACTCAGTTCATGGCAAATCAGAACAACAACAATGGAAACAATCAGCCTCAGGGAGATGCTCTCACCAGATTTCTGAGGTTAAGGCCAGCTAAGTTCTCTACTGCAATGGAACCAATGGTTGCTCTCGACTGGTTGCGTTCAGTCAACAAGGATCTAGTAACTGTCGGATGCACTAATGCTGAAATGGTGAGGTTTGCCGCTCACCTACTGGAGGGACCAACCGCTTCTTGGTGGGACACATTTCAGATCACCCACCCGCTGGATACCGTGACTTGGCCTATGTTTGAGGAAGGTTTCAGGACCAACCACGTGTCTTCAGGAGTTCTGAGCCTGAAGAGGAAGGAGTTCCGCAACTTGCGCCAAACCAATCGCACCGTGGCCGAGTACATTGAGGAGTTCAACAACCTGTACCGTTATGCACCTGAGGATGTTGACACTGATGCCAAAAGGAGGGAGAGATTCCTGGATGGCCTCAGTGATGAGCTTTCATTACAGCTACTGGTGGTTTACTGCCCCACTTTCCAGGAGCTTATGGACAAGGCCAGAATCTTGGAAGGGAAGCACAAGCAGGTAGAAAGCCACAAGAGAAAGAGCAACAATCACCACTCTGGTTCTCACCACAAGTCTCGCACTTCATATGATGGATACTCCAAGCATGGAGGGAGTGACCATGGGAGCCATGACCGCCACCACCATGGAGGCGATGGGCATCGTCATGACAACCATAGGAGCAGCCACCACAACCACAAGGGAGGACACTCTCACCACTCTGGAGGACACGGTGGACATGACCGCAACCGTGATCGCAGCTTTGTGAAGAAGGATCTGAGTGAGGTGACTTGCTTCAAGTGTAAGCAGAAGGGACACTATGCTGACAACTGTCCGGAGAGGAAAGGACTGAAGCCAAACAACAACGAGAAGGCCACAGTGAACCACATGAATGTGGAGGAGATTCCAGATGATCCTGACCTTGTGATTGGTAAGTTTCCAATCAACACTTACCCTGCACTTATACTTTTCGATACTGGTGCATCGCATTCATTCATATCAAGGGCATTTGTGGATAAGTATAAGTTACCTACTGAGTCTATGAAAAGGTCTTTTAGAGTGAGTTCACCTAGAGGAGATATGATAGCTAGCGCGGGATGCCGCGATTTAACTGTGAGGATTGGAACACACAACTTCATTGCACATTTGGTAGTGTTGGATTCACAGGGATTAGACGTTATTCTGGGTATGGATTGGATGTCTATGCATGGGGGACACATAGATTGTGCATGAAATGTTTCACTCAAAACCCGGATGGTAAGAGGATTAGATTCAAGTCGGCATTGCGACCGTGAAGGTGTAAGTTGAGTTCTCTTAAGGGGTTAGCATGGATCGTGTGCGATGATTAGAGATTACCCCGACGTGTTTCGGAAGAACCGCCAGAATGCCATCCGACAGGAAGTAGAGTTTCTTATCGACCGATGCCGAACATGACCTATAGCAAAGAAACCATATAAGATGGATGTGGATGAGCTGAAGGAATTGAAGAAGCGGTTGAAAGAGCAAATGGAAAAGGGATTCATTCAGCCTAGTTAAATGTCATGGGGAGCACTGCTCGCTTGTGGAGAAGAAAGACAGCAGCAAGAGATTAGTGGTGGACTATCGCTCGCTGAGTGAAGTAACCATCAAGAACAAGTACCCTCTGCCGAACATAAATGATTTGTTTGATCAACTGGAAGGAGCGAAGGTGTTCAGCAAGATTGATCTGCGATCAGGCTACTTCCAATTGAAGATCCGAGAGCAGGACGTACCAAAAACCGCTTTCACCACTAGGTATGGGTTATATGAGTATACGGTTATGTCTTTTGGACTAACGAATGCCCCGGCATATTTCATGACCATGATGAACAAGGTATTTATGGAGTACTTGGACAAGTTCGTGGTGGTGTTTATTGATGACATACTGATATATACCAAGGATGATGCTGAGCATGAGAAGCATCTGCGACTGATTATGGAGAAGCTGAGGGAACATCAGCTATACGCCAAATTCAGCAAGTGTGAATTCTGGCTTAACACCGTTGGATTCCTTGGACACGTAGTGTCAGGAGAAGGAGTCGCTGTTGATCCAAGCAAAGTGACTGCAGTAACTGAGTGGGAAGCACCCAAGAATGCGGGAGAGATTCGAAGCTTTTTGGGACTCGCTGGATATTACAGGAGGTTCATTGAAAACTTTTCCAAGATTGCTAAGCCGATGACTGAACTTCTGAAGAAGGAGAGGAAGTTTGAGTGGTCAGATGTATATGAAGCCATTTTTCAGGAACTGAAGCGTCGACTAGTGACCGCACCTGTTCTGTGTTTACCAGATCTTCAGAAGGATTTCCAAGTGTACTGCGATGCTTCTCGACAGGGACTTGGGAGTGTGCTGATGCAAGATGGGAGAGTAGTGTCATATGCCGCGCGACAACTCAAGCACCATGAGCGGAATTACCCCACACACGACTTGGAGTTAGCGTCAGTGGTTCATGCGCTCAAGGTATGGAGGCATTACTTAATGGGAAAACACTGTGATGTGTACACCGACCACAAGATCCTGAAGTACATATTCACGTAGAAGGAACTGAACATGAGACAAAGGAGATGGTTGGAGCTTATCAAGGACTATGATATGAATCTACAATACCACCCAGGGAAGGCCAATGTAGTAGCAGATGCTCTGAGCCGGAAGGTTTATGCCAATGGATTGACAATTGGTGAATTGCCTAAGGATTTGTGCAAGCAATTCAAGGACCTTAGACTGGAGGTAGTATCTGAAGGATATTTGGCTACAATGGAAGTCCAACCGACGCTACAGGACAGGATCGTAAAGGCTCAAGTGGGAGACAAGGAAATAGAAGAGATAAAGTAAAAGATGAAGGAGAATCGTGAAAAGGATATTCGCGAGGATGAGCATGGTACCTTGTGGTATGGAGATCGTTTGTGTGTGCCCAGCGACCCTGAGATAAGGGAGTTGATTCTGCAGGAAGCTCATAACTCGCCATACTCCATACATCCGGGCAACACGAAGATGTATATGGATTTGAAGAGCAGATTTTGGTGGAACAACATGAAGGGAGATATCGCCAAGCATATTGCCCAATGTGATGTGTGCAGCCGAGTGAAGGCAGAACACCGTGAAGCAGGATCTGCATGACCATTGCCTCTGCCGGATTGGAAGTGGGATAGAGTGGGAATGGACTTGATCACAGGATTGCCCAGGACCAGATCAGGATATGACTCTATTTGGGTAGTGGTCGAACATTTGACCAAGGTATCCCACTTTATACCGGTGAAGACGACCTATACGAGTGCAAAGTTGGCCAAGATTTACATGGACAGGATTGTGTGCCTACACGGAGTTCCCAAGAGTATCGTATCTGATAGAGGCACCCAATTTACCTCACACGTATGGCGCCAGCTGCACGAGTCACTTGGTACTAGATTGGAGTTTAGCACAGCTTTTCACCCACAGACTGATGGACATACCAAGAGGGTGAATCAGATTTTGGAAGACATGCTGAGAGCTTGCTTTGGCTCATGGTTCTAGTTGGGATGAGAATTTGCCATATGCGGAGTTTTCCTACAACAACAGCTATCAAACCAGCATCAAGACGTCACCGTTCGATGTGCTATATGGGAAACGGTGCCGAACACTATTGCTATGGGATGGAGTAGGAGAACGTCAGTTGTTTGGACCTGATTTGATCAAGGACACTGAGGAGAAGGTCGCCTTGATTAGGGACAGGCTGAAGGTAGCACAATCAAGGCAGAAGAGCTACGCTGACGCCAAGCGCAAGGAAGTGGTGTATGAGATAGGAGATAGAGCATACCTCAGAGTGTCGCCACTTCGTGGAATCAAGAGATTTGGAATTAAGGGTAAGCTGGCACCTCGATTTATTGGACCGTATCGGGTCTTAGAACGCAAAGGAGAAGTTGCTTATCAGTTGGAGTTGCCAGAAGCTCTGTCCGCTGTTCACAACATGTTCTACGTGTCCCAGCTGAAGAAGTGCCATCCGGAGATGGTGGATACACCATTGAGAGACACTGTACCGCTAGAGGAGGTTCAGCTTGAGAATGACTTGACCTATGAGGAGAAACCGGTCAAGATTCTGGAGACAGCGGAGAGGATTACCCGTACCAAGAAGATCAGGTTTTGCAAGGTACAGTGGAGCCACCACACCGAAGAGGAAGCCACTTGGGAGCGTGAGGACGACATCCGAGAGGACTACCCACACCTATTTGCTAGCCGCGCCGGATCTCGAGGACGAGATTCATCTTAAGGGGGTTAGTCTTGTCACATCCCAAATTCTAGATTTGGTCTTGCATATCATTCATATCACTGCATCATGCCTTTCCATGCAAAACCGTCGATCGGAATGAATCGACGAAACGCTATTTCCAAAACCCGGATCTATTTTGCTACGAGGCTCCTGCGAGAGGCTTTAGTAGGACTAGCATTGTCCACCCTTGTAGCCTAGCGTTTTCGCTCAACCCTTGGCTCTAGATTGTTCCCCTTGACTATACGAACCCGTAGGAGCAAGAATCGCTCGATTCAGAGCTCGTACGGAGAAGTTGCGGCCGTTTTAGTGAATCGCCGGAGAACGGTCCAAAATTCCGGACCGATTTCCGAGTCCGTGTCTAACTCCGAACCGTTTCAGTTTTGATTTCCGCGCGAGAGGGCCACTTAAAGGCGGACCCCACCTGGGCCGCCGCCACTACCGCACCCGCCTGCCCCACGCGATCTCCTCGATCGCGACTCCCGAGGCCGACCCGCCATCGCCTCGCCGCCGCCAGCGCTGCCGCCTCCTGTGTTCGCCATCTCTTCTCTCTCTCCTCTCTCTCTCTCTTCCCACCGCCAGCGCAAGATCCCCACCCGCGCCAAGCCACCGCCACGGCTAGCCGCCACGCCACCATGACCCCGCTGCCGCACCGCCGCGACGCGCCGCTAACCGCTGCGCCAAGGCTGCCGCCACTTGCCGCCGCCGCCAGCTTGCCACAGATGCCGCTGCCGCTACGCCGCTTCGCGCTTGCGCCACAGATGCGCTTGCGCGACAGACGCACGCTTGCACGCCGCTGCTTCATCGACTTGCGCGCGTCGACAACCTTGACGTATACGCTGACCGTTACATCCGCGCAGGAAAAACCCCGACGCCGGAACCGATCGCCGCCGCCGTCCGGAGCTCGCCGCCGTCCGTTTCGCCGTTTGTTTCCGGTAAGACTGCAGCCACCGTCAGATCTCAGATCAGCGGTTCAGATCGTTCGTTGACCGGTCAGACTCAGGCGTTGACTAGTCAGACGCCCAGTCAGCGCCTAGTCAGCAGACGCTTTGACCAGTCAACAGACACAGTTGACTGGTTAATTTCGTTAATCCTTTTAGTTGACAGATTTTTATAGAAACTTGTAAATTGCGTAGTAATTATACCGCTTGGCCAAAAATTGCAAATAAAATATGTGTAGATTCAGTGAGTCGTGTAGAATCTCGCTGTAACTTTGGTTCAGGCTTTTTCAGCAAGGTTTAGTATAGTTTAATCAAACTAGTTAATGGCCTTTCGGAGTAATTAATTCGTAGAAAAAGATCCGTAGCTCCAAAAATCGCGTATGATATGTCCCTGGATTCAGTGGAATGAGGGGAATCTCATGTGAATTAAAAAGATAGGCTTACGGTAAAAACTTCTGCAGAAACTGTCTAGTGGCTTTCTGCAGTGTTTTAATTACTCGGGGAGTTTTATAATTCCTTTTTGAGTAATTCCAATTGGTACTGTTTCTAATCAGCGATGCCTATGCGGTAGAATTTTCCCAAGATTTTACAAACAATATACTACCGGTAGTGAATTATTTGAGTTCTAGCTCTAGTTTTGAGCATTACTTTTTGCCTAATAGTTTTCCTTGCGCTGAAACTATTTTCCATGCATGCAATCAGTACCTCTACTGATTTCTATTATGTGGTGCAGCTATAGCACCAATTCACTTGACTTGCATACCTTCATGCATCATATTTTTTGCATATGCTAGCGATTGTTTGTTTATGATTGCAATTGTATCGTGTAGATTGTGACGAGTGCAACGCTTGCTCGTGTGTGGATTGTTCTTCCGACCGCTACAACCAAGGCAAGTAGATGCTACTTTGTTCATGATATCGTCCTACTATTTTTAATGCATTGTCGTGTATTTTGTAGATGCATGTGTAGGATGATACTATCGCTATGCTATGACCTATTATGTGGTAGGGCTTTCCTTGTAGATGAACCACCGTTGGTAGATGTGCTTAGCCATGCTATGTTGAACGAGGGCTGGGTTACATCATTGAGACTTGTTTCTAAAGGTATTGGTTTGTGAAAACTAAAACAACTTAATCAATGAATCTCCTGGGTGTGATGGTATTGATAATTTTTGGTGGTTTCATTGAGGAAAGGCACCCAGGTATCAAGAGGGAATGATTGGCTTCTTTATTTTGTAGCTTACGTGTACAACCATGTGCCAATAATGGAATGGGCGGTTGGTTGGACTTAGTAGGTTGTGGTAACTCAAACCCGCGTATCCAGAGATGTAGAATTTTGGTAGGTTGGACCGGTGCGCGTCGGGATTGAGGAGCTACTTCCTAGTCTCTTCTTGGACTTCTCCTATCATCACCCAAAATGATAGTGATGGTACGAGCTGGCCAAGTCACATGGGTAAAGTGTACTAACCTCTGCAGGTGTATAATCTAATCGATTAGCCGTGTCCCGGTTATGGACAACCGAGTTGCTTGATATTGATTCCATGACATGTTTCTCAAGCATTCTAATTTCATAATTGTTTTAATATTGTTGGGTTAACTTAATTGGGATCTTTTCAAAGAAAATCAAAACTGTTTATGAAAGTAGGACAAATGTATTTGCAAATGCAAGCCAGACACAGCTCCACTTGCCAAATATGCATGTAGATGTTAGCACTATTGTCTCCATTACTAGCTCTACTTGCCATACATTCCATGTATTGACCCTTCGGGGCTGCTACGTTTCATGTTGCAGGTTATTCCGATTCTGATTAATCGATATAGGCCACGGTACTCCACTCGGCACTTGTTCACTTGTGGGCAATTTGAAGAATGGAGGATTTATCTTATTTATGTTGCTACCTGAATAATTTGAGCTAGCTTTGGGCTAAGCTTTTATTGTAATAATGGTACTCTGGATCATCGTTATTCATGATACACGGATATTTTTCTATGTTATTCATCTTATTCTATTGTGCGCCAATGAACCGATCCAGGGATTGGCATGTCACATAGAAGCCACGGTCTTTTCAGAACCGGGGTGTTACACCTTTATAACCACCTAGTTATGGTGTGGTGTTTGATGTCATTGAAGCATCCTTCCGGTGATGGTGATTAGCATGATCTCATGGTCGAAGGAATTAGGTTAGTATGTATCAGAAAGCTTATAGCAAATGAACTATATTAAATGACTTGATCTTTATGCTACACTTAACTATAGAAGTATGTCCATCACATCATTCTCCTAATGATATGATCATGTTGTTAATAATATCTCTATGTTCATAATCAGGAAACCATGATCATATATTAACCAACAAGCTAGTTTAACAAGAGGCTTTACTAGGGACTCTTTTATGTTTACAAATCACACAAGTATTAATGTTTCCGGTTAATACAATTATAGCATGGTATGTAAACATTTATCATAAGCATAAAGATATGATAATAACTACTTTATTATTGCCTCTTGGGCATATCTCCAACACCATCATCTCATCACCCATGTCGATGTTGCCATCATCATCACTGCCAGATCTATTGTCGCCCGCAGCCATGTGTCGATGATGTCGTCGATGTAGCCCCGTGTTGATGTTATTGCCACCATATCCACGTGTCGATGACGTTACTACCACAACCCCATTCTTCTCCCAAGAAAGAAACTAAAATAAGCAAGGATCTGGTGTGCATGTACATAACAAGATGAAATCTTTTTTGTTCTTTCTTCATCAAAATGTTCATATACAAACAGAAGTCAACTATATTTTCATCAATCTCGTCGCTATACATAGCAAGTAATCGCTTAATAACATTATAGTTTGTTCTACCAAAGATAAACAACTGCCAAATGATTAAGCAGGCAAAACAACATATGGACCCTCTCACATAAACAATCAATAGGATAAATAGACCTAAACTTGGCCTATGATATGATAGATCAGGTTAACGTCTTATCTATAGCAGAATTTCCAGCAGTACAAGGCCAAACAAAATCAGATGGTTTACTAGACACAACGTCTTATCTTCATTGGATGTGGCACCACTATTTAAACATGGTGATTTTCCTAAACCTTATAGGTATAGAGAAATCGCAACAGATTTATTACATGCAAATACCAAAAAAAACAAATTAGATACTCATATCATTATTCGAGTTTGATAAGCATTGGATTTACACATAATAACTAGCTTAGGAAATCACGATAACTAACTACTAGTATTTTTATTTCAGAAACCAAATTTCTCGAATAGGAGGACAACCTTGACGATGAGGCTGGTGATGGAGCAGGATCTGGGAACATATCACATCCCAAGATTTTCCAAATCTTGTAATGTGAAAAATAAATGAATAAAATAAAACTCTGTTGATTTTCAGGGTGAGAAGAAACTTTTTGAATTCAATTGGAAACTTTCAAACATATTTTGATCAAGATAAATCCTAAAGGGATTTAAAAATATAAACATTTAATAAAGGGAAAATAAAATATTTGGAATTACTATTTTTGAATCTTTTAATAAAAAGATTTGGTTTTCAAAAGAAAAGGATAGAATGATAAATAAGGATTATTTTATAAGCCAAATTAAAACTTGGCCAACCCTTTGAAATAAAAACATTTCTATTTGATAAAAATAAAAGGTTTATTTAAATAAAATAAAAAGGATTTAATATCCAAGTTTATTAAAAATAAATGTTTTGCTATTTTAATTAAACATCAAAACTTATTTATTTATTTATTTAAAACAAGTTTTCCAAGTATTCTTTATTTCCAAATAAAACCTACTGATTTGGTTTTGTAAATGTTTAAATTTCAAATGGAGTTTTAAATAAATTAAAACCCATTTGATTTATTAACTAAGGTCCGTTTTATTTAATTATTAATGTGTCCTAAAAAGAATAAAATTATTTTATTTTAGGACTTGGTTTATGTTGTTAAACAGAACCAATTTCAATTGCAAAGTTTGATTTGGTTTGAATGTTTGATTGTTGTTTGAATTTCAAAACAGAAAATAGAATCAGAAAAGGGAAAAACAGTCAGGTAGAAAAAAATAGAAATGGAGCCTTAACCTGGCCCAAGAGCCCCAAACTTGTTTCCCACGCTGCTGTCACCGTTGTCACCCTCAAAGTGGTGACCGGTGGACCCTCTCCCCTCTCTCCTTCACGACGAGCGGACCCACGCAGCCAACTCACCTCCTTCTTCCTCGCGTAGACTACGCCCTGCCGTTTCCTGCCCTTTACACCGGCGATCAATTCGCGTTAACCATGGCCATTACTCCCCCTGCGACCACGTCCTTTTAATCGCCTGCGCCTTCTCCTCCTTTCCCCTCAAACACCGCAGCACGAGAGCCCCTAGGCTGCCTCAATTCGAGCTCGCAACGCCACTGCTCCGACCACCGTCCCCAGCAAATTCCGGCGAGCCCAGCCACCGCCTTGCCTCCCCGACCAAGCTCACACATTCCCCAGCCTCTGGCGCTTCTGCATGTACCTTCCGTTCAACCGCGGGCGCCCTAGAACCTCGGCTTCGACGACCTCTGAGCGCCGCCGCGTCTTCTTCCTTCTCCGGCGACGTCCCCTGGTAAGCACAGACCACCCCGAGCCTTCTCGATCACGCACGCGTCATCGCCTTGGTCTTGCGCATCTAACCATGCTCTCTGTTTGCCCCCTTGTGATCGGTAGCGTCGACCCTGACCACAAATAGGATCATCTGACGCCGACCACGACTCCGGCGAGCAATTACTCCCGTCCACGTGCGCCCCTTGCTTCCTCGAGAGCACCTTGAGCACCACCACGACCACGCGTACACGGTGAGACCCTATCCTGTCTTCTTTGCTTCCTAGAACCACCGCTAGCCCACCGTCTGAGCGTGCGCTGCCGCCAGCAGCCGCACAGCGCCGCCCGTTGTTGACCAAGTAGTGGTATCCGTAGGATCTAGATCGGACGCACACGATAGAATCTAGGCGAAGCGTTAAGTAGCGTCTCAGCGCGTGCGATGTAATTTAATCCAACGACCCGCATCGCTCGATACGTGCGAACCGGTATCGCCCAATAAGAACATGCCGTGTGGCACCAGACGTTTAAAAATAGAATTTGAAATCTGAATTAGATGCAGATTTGAAACCCTTGTAACTTTTGATCCACACGTCCAAAATTTGCAAACATTATATCATTGAAATCAGTGGAACAAGCCCTAGCCAACCATGAAATTTGTTTAGTAAAAAGTTTCTGTTAGATTGTTTGTTTTTGCAGAAACATTTGTATGCTTGTTTAGAATATAAAAATTATTCCAAAATGTTTTTTTAGGTTGAAATCTTAGAAAATTAGTTTGTGGTGAACCTACTGACCTTAGGAACCAACTTGTGGATTTAAAAATATATTTGGTGAAGATTAGGATGGATTAATTGATTTAACCCATTTCTAGTCAAATAAAAATATTGATTTTACTATGAAAATGATTTTGGAGTAAAAACTTTGGGAAAATGATTTGACTCAAACCTACTGACCCTAAACACCAAGTTTTGAGAATTAACAACTTATTTGGTGAACAACATAAAGTTTTTGCTTTGATAAAAAGCATTTTCCACCACATAAAATAATGATTGGATTTAAAAATGGTTTCTAGATAAAACCCTTTTGCAAATGACTTTGCCACTTTGGAAAATGCCCACTTTGAGCCTTACAATGTGTAGAGCCTAGTAGAGACCACCTTGGCAAATAAAACTATCTTATGCATGCTTGCATGCATGGCTTAGTTCCTATGTTTTTATGTGTGTTAATTTGTTTGATTGATTTTGGTTGGAATGCTAGTGATATTGTGTTTGCTTGATTGATTGTAGTGAAGATAGAAAAGTGTGAAACTAGCAAGATCAAGAAGTGAACCAACATTCCCTACCAAAAAGGCAAGTTACACTATCATCTAAAGCCCTACTATTTTCATTATACTTAGTGGATTTTGAAACATGCATGAAAAGAATTTCTATACTTATGCTATGCTAAATCCTAATAGGATAGCCTATACCTTCCTTAGTGAAAACAATGTAGTTGTACAATGCTTAGCCATGCCAGATATTTTTGAAAAGAGATACATGTTGAGATTTTATGAAGTTGAGAAAAGACTTGTGTTTTACAGAATAAAACAAGGACTCAATGAACCACCTGGGTGGACAAGGATACTTTGAGTTTTGGAGAAGGTAGCAACAAAAGGAACCATGTCTATGGCAATCTCTTTGTGTTGTGCTCCAAAAGAAAACCACCCAGGGACTTAGAGATTAATAATGTTTCTCCAATTGTGGCTTTCGTGTACAACCACATGCTACTTATGGCTCTGGCTTAGTCAACTACATAGGGGAGACCCATGCATTGTCTTCAGGTTACTGAAAATGAGAAACTTGGAATCCTACATGGGTACTGAAGACAAGCTAGCAATGGTGTATGGGAGGACCCTCTGGAAAGACTTCGTCGCATTCTCAATCTGCCAGTACTCCATCTTGGTGAGTACCAATCCAGTGGCCACTGGTGGAAACAAGATGAGAGTGTGACATGTGGGTAAAGTGTACAACTTCTGCAGAAGATAATAAAAATCTAAGTACTTATCTGTGTCCCCGGTTATGGACAATACTGAGCAACTAAAGCTTGAAGCTATGGGAAATCTCGACATTCCAATTTCAAAAAGAAAAACTTTTAAGTGGTAACAAAAGACTTGCAGCACTTGGGGGTACCAAGGAGCTCAAGAGATTTGGATAAAAACTTGCAGCACTTGGGGTTACCAAGGAGCTCAAGAGATTTTGATAAAAACTTGAAGTACTTGGGGGTACCAAGGAACTCAAGAGATTTTGACAAAGACACTTGGGGATTTACCAAGGAGTTCAGAAAGATTTGACAAATATTAAAACCATTTTGAAAAGATAGGATAAATTATTGCTTTATGCAAATGAGCCTAAAACCCTACTTAGCCAAATATGCATGTAATGATAGGATCCACTTATATTCAACATAGTAGTGAAAGTTGCCAATACAATTCAAATGTATTGACCCTTGTGGCTATAACTTGTAATGTTGCAGGTTTGATTGTCTTTAGTGAAGATTGATGGATTAGGATTACAAAGTCTACAACCAACATGTTTGCCTGTGGCACTTTGAAGATGAAGGACCCCATGCTTATAGTTATTCCGCTGCAATGTAATGTAATAGCCAAATGAGCTATGTAAGATGTAATAAAATTATGTTATTCCTGGTTATAAAGTTATATTATGACCTTTGTTTCTTGATATAACATCTTAACTGTGGATGCTAGCTATTGATTCAGGGACTAGCATTGTAAACACAGGGGACTCTACCTTATTTAAAGGTTGGGACCCTTACAAATGGTATCAGAGCATTGTGTTGCCTGTAGGATTTGTAAACCTAGGATTGGACAAAAACCCTTAGAAAAATAGGAGTTGTATTTGTTCCAAAACTTATTTACAAACAATCTTGTAACCTCTTTCCTCAACCATTTTGGTTTCAACTCTACATCTCTTCTATTTCAACTTGATGGAAAAACCTACCCCATGACCAAAGACTACACCATGTGCAAAGGACTTCCTCAACTCTAAACTCTAACGACTTCAACTTCTTCAACTCTAATGACTTCAACATCTTCAACATATTTACCAAGGACTTCCAACTTGGATACCACTAAGGACTACAAGTGAGACAAGAAATCTTGCTCAAGATTTGGAGACTAAGGAAACACAACTTAGAAGGATCCATCAACACCTTTGAAGTATTTGTGACCAAGAGTTTTCCCAAGGAAACCATGATCTCATACAAGAAGAATCAAGAAGGAAGGAAAGATCACAAGTGAACCATATAGATGGACCACCATATATAGTTAAGTCAAGCACACCAACTTATGTGGTGTAACAAAATATTTTGTTGCCTATTTGCTTGAACTTCATAATTTGAGTGAAATGTTTGTTTGTGATTGCTTACACATTGTTGGTGTGAATTGTGATGTGTGTGATTAGAATTGAATCCTTAGAAATATCTTGCCTATTCTAATCTCAATTCAACCCAAACAGATGACTACTCCAAGAGACTCCAACATCAAGGTTGATGACACCAACACCAACCAAGAGGACAGCATGAAAGAGCTCATAGCAACCCAAAACCAGTTGAACCAAATGACAGCTCAATTCATAGCCAACACCAGTGGGGAAGATCCAAACCTGCAAGGATTTTTGGAAACTCAAGCCCAATTGATGCTTAAGGTGACTGATCAAATGATCAACATGGAAGACAACTATTCCAAAAGATTTTGTGACAACAAGGATGACAGAAATGTTATTTTAGATGGAGCCCCAGCTTGCATTATTTGTGGAGACAAGGATCACACATCCAAGGAGCATGGAGATCAATGCCCTAACAGTGAAGAGGAACATCCAGTTGGCAAATGTCCCACCTCTCAAGCTAATTGTTATCTATGTGAAGGAAACAACCATGTTCCTATCCAATGCCCCATCTATTCCATTGTTGAACAAAGGAAACAAGGTGGAGTGCAACAAATTATTGCAAACAATCCAGAAGGATCCAAGTCTACCAAGAAGGTTGATGACAAAGGAAAAGGTCCACTTATACCTCCAAGCAAAACAACCCAATTCAAAGGACCAAATAAAGGGCATATGAATTATCCAAAGAGCAATAGAAGGTCCAAGAAACATGTAGACATTCCTACCTACCAGATAACATATGAACAACATGAACTAGATGCACTCCTAGCTTTGGAGAAGCCCAAAACGCAAAAGAAGGACAAAAGCCATGTGCAATGTCATCGTTGTAAAGAAATGGGACACTATTCTAGTGAATGCACAGAGAACCAGAAGTATAAAGAAATTGGCCAAGTGTGGTGCAACAACTGCAAAGAGCTAGGCCATTATGCAGCAACTTGTCCACAAGAGACACGTAAAGAACTCAAAGATATCAACGGTTTCAATTGCAAAGAACCAGGACATTATGCAAGCAATTGTCCAGAAAAGATGAAGAACAAGTTAAACAAGCCTATGAAGAATCTCAACCTTGGCCCATGAGTCAAGTGTGGAAACAAAGGACACCATGCAGATGTTTGCCCAGAGGAGTTTTCCCAGGATCCCAAGAAGTGCAAAATGCAATTTAGTTTGAAAATTTTTAAGGGTGGTAGTACCCTAGATGCATTTGAGCCTACTTGTAACCCTAGCCTTCCCAAATCTCGGGACGAGATTTATTTTAAGGGTGGTAGCCTGTCACATCCCAAGATTTTCCAAATCTTGTAATGTGAAAAATAAATGAATAAAATAAAACTCTGTTGATTTTCAGGGTGAGAAGAAACTTTTTGAATTCAATTGGAAACTTTCAAACTTATTTTGATCAAGATAAATCCTAAAGGGATTTAAAAAGATAAACATTTAATAAAGGAAAAATAAAAATATTTGGAATTACTATTTTTGAATCTTTTAATAAAAAGATTTGGTTTTCAAAAGAATAGGATAGAATGATAAATAAGGATTATTTTATAAGCCAAATTAAAACTTGGCCAAGCCTTTGAAATAAAAACATTTCTATTTGATAAAAATAGTAAAGGTTTATTTAAATAAAATAAAAAGGATTTAATATCCAAGTTTATTAAAAATAAATGTTTTGCTATTTTAATTAAACATCAAAACTTATTTATTTATTTAAAACAAGTTTTCCAAGTATTCTTTATTTCCAAATAAAACCTACTGATTTGGTTTTGTAAATGTTTAAATTTCAAATGGAGTTTTAAATAAATTAAAACGCATTTGATTTATTAACTAAGGTCCATTTTATTTAATTATTAATGGGTCCTAAAAAGAATAAAATTATTTTATTTTAGGACTTGGTTTATGTTGTTAAACAGAACCAAATTCAATTGCAAAGTTTGATTTGGTTTGAATGTTTGATTGTTGTTTGAATTTCAAAACAGAAAATAGAATCAGAAAAAGGAAAAACAGTCAGGAAGAAAAAAAAATAGAAATGGACGCAGCCCAACTGGCCAAGCCTAGTAGCAGCCCAGCTTCTTTCCCACGCGCGAAGCGTTTATCACCTGAACCCGCACCCTCAAAGTGACTGACTGGTGGACCCCTCTCCCTGCCTCTCTCCTTCGCTGACGAAGCGGACCCACGCAGCCAACTCACCTCCTTCTTCCTCGCGCAGACGATGCCCTGCCATTTCCTGCCCTTTACGTCGGCGATCAATTCGCGTTAACCACGACCATTACTCCCCCTGCAACCACGTCCTTTTAATCGCCTGCGCCTTCTCCTCCTTTCCTCTAAAACACCGCAGCACGAGAGCCCCTAGGCTGCCTCAATTCGAGCTCGCAACGCCACTGCTCCGACCACCGTCCCCAGCAAATTCCGGCGAGCCCAGCCACCGCCTTGCCTCCCCGACCAAGCTCACACATTCCCGGCCTCCGCGCTGTACCTTCCGTTCAACCGCGGGTGCCCTAGAACCTCGGCTTCGACGACCTCTGAGCGCCGCCGCGTCTTCTTCCTTCTCCGGCGATGTCCCCTGTAAGCACAGACCACCCCGAGCCTTCTCGATCACGCACGCGTCATCGCCTTGGTCTTGCGCATCTAACCATGCTCTCTGTTTGCCCCCTTGTGATCGGTAGCGTCGACCCCGACCACGAACAGGATCATCTGACACCGACGACGACTCCGGCAAGCGATTACTCCCGTCCACGTGCGCCCCTTGCTTCCTCGAGAGCACCTTGAGCACCACCACGACCACGCGTACACGGTGAGACCCTCCACTTTCTTCTTTGCCTCCTAGAACCGCTGCTAGCCCACCGTCTGAGCGTGCTCCGCCGCTAGCCGCCGCACAGCGCCGCCCGTTGTTGACCAAGTAGTGGTGTCCGTAGGATCTAGATCGGACGCACACGATAGAATCTAGGCGAAGCGGTAAGTAGCGGCTCAGCGCCGTGCGATGTAATTTAATCCAATGGCCCGCATCGCTCGATCCGTGCGAACCGGTATCGCCCAATAAGAACATGCCGCGTGGCACCAGACGTTTAAAAACATAATTTGAAATCTGAATTAGATGCAGATTTGAAACCCTTGTAACTTTTCATCCACACGTCCAAAATTTTCAAACTTTATATCATTGGAATAAGTGGAATAAGCCCTAGCCAACCATGCAATTTGTTTAGTAAAAAGTTTCTGTTAGATTGTTTGTTTTTGCAGAAACATTTGTATGCTTGTTTAGATTATAAAAATTATTCCAAAATGTTTTTTTAGGTTGAAATCTTTGCAAATTAGTTTTTGGTGAACCTACTGACCTTAGGAACCAACTTTTGGATTTAAAAATGTATTTGGTGAAGATTAGGATGGATTAATTGATTTAACCCATTTCTAGTCAAATAAAAATATTGATTTTACTATGAAAATGATTTTGGAGTAAAAACTTTGGGAAAATGATTTGACTCAAACCTACTGACCCTAAACACCAAGTTTTGAGAATTAACAACTTATTTGGTGAACAACATAAAGTTTTTGCTTTGATAAAAAGCATTTTCCACCACATAAAATAATGATTGGATTTAAAAATGGTTTCTAGATAAAACCCTTTTGCAAATGACTTTGCCACTTTGGAAAATGCCCACTTTGAGCCTTACAATGTGTAGAGCCTAGTAGAGACCACCTTGGCAAATAAAACTATCTTATGCATGCTTGCATGCATGGCTTAGTTCCTATGTTTTTATGTGTGTTAATTTGTTTGATCGATTTTGGTTGGAATGCTAGTGATATTGTGTTTGCTTGATTGATTGTAGTGAAGATAGAAAAGTGTGAAACTAGCAAGATCAAGAAGTGAACCAACATTCCCTACCAAAAAGGCAAGTTACACTATCATCTAAAGCCCTACTATTTTCATTATACTTAGTGGATTTTGAAACATGCATGAAAAGAATTTCTATACTTATTCTATGCTAAATCCTAATAGGATACCCTATACCTTCCTTAGTGAAAACAATGTAGTTGTACAATGCTTAGCCATGCCAGATATTTTTGAAAAGAGATACATGTTGAGATTTTATGAAGTTGAGAAAAGACTTGTGTTTTATAGAATAAAACAAGGACTCAATGAACCACCTGGGTGGACAAGGATACTTTGAGTTTTGGAGAAGGTGGCAACAAAAGGAACCATGTCTATGGCAATCTCTTTGTGTTGTGCTCCAAAAGAAAACCACCCAGGGACTTAGAGATTAAACATGTTTCTCCAATTGTGGCTTTCATGTACAACCACATGCTACTTATGGCTCTGGCTTAGTCAACTACATAGGGGAGACCCATGCGTTGTTGTCAACACCTGGATTTTTCAATCCTAGATGCCTGTTATGCCATACATCGCAATCCCAGGATTACCATTTTTGCGAGACATAACAAAATTGGATACCATAGTACTTCATCCATTACAAACGATACATAAGTTCTTACACAAATGGGGATCTCATGATCCAGTTCTTAATACAACATCAAGCAACGGAATACGTAATAATAACGGTAGCGTAGGCGAAGCTCCATCTTCGGGGTCACAGGCAATGCTGACGATGGGAGATGATCCTAGTTGTCATAAACTTCCTGGGGTCCATCTTCGAGGTACTCCTCTTCATAGTCTGGCCATGGGAATAGCCAGGGACAAAGCCATGAGTACTCTTTAAGTACTTGCAAACTAATACTAACAGGTAAAGGGTTTTTGGATAATAGGACACTAGGCTCTAGGGTTGTTTTGCAAAAAGCCAGGTTTATCTCTACTAAGTTCCAAAGCTAGTCAAAATTTTATAACTCCTAAGTGGGTTCTTGTAATTCAGGTCACAACTCTGTTGTGGTCAAGTCAAAGTCTTAACTCATTTCACAAGTCATTTTAAAAGTCTGACGGGGGAACAGTATGGCCACTCCAACTGTCCATAACCGTGGACGCGGCTATTCGAATAGTTTGACACTCTGCAGAGATTGTACACTTTCACCACAACATTCGATACATCCGTCAGGAACAAATCCTGAATTCACCATACTCAGTATGCGGATAATAAATCCTAACCTTTCAATTACACTCCCTAGTATCAGCACCTCTCCTGTGAGTTTGGCCTCCCAACCATGACCACTGTCATCTTGGGTACTGCACAGGTGGACAATCTTCACAAGGTAGCCTCAGCTCAGACCTTGGCTGTGAGGGAACTAATACTAAGGTATATAAGTTTCCAGTCAAGCCCTACCCAATATTCGGGTATTGTGGTTGTACGCTAAAAGTATTAACTTGCAAGGGTTAACTTGCACATTCACTAGTAGTATTAGGCTTGCATAGGTATAGTATCTTGCAAGTGTTAGCTTGCATTGGTATAATATCAGCTTGCATCAATATCAGTATAAGCTTTCCTTGTGTAGAGCAGTGGTTGAAGTTCTCTTCGGCTTCCTCTTCGTAGTATCCTCCTTCCTCCTCGTAGTATCCTTGGTCGGTACTAGCGTCTAGGAATAAATATGAGGTACACAATCACCAAACAATACTTAACTACTTGCAATCATCACACACAAGGGTCCTATAGATGATCTAGCATCATCTCTAACATTACAAGGTTAAAGCTTGGTTTAAAACTTCTTATTTTTAGAAAAGTAATTTCTACTCATTGAAAAACTACTTAAGATTAAATATTCTCCAAACTAAACATGGGATCATTTTGACACATGTCATCACCACATATTGTAGTTCATGGGAATGTGATTTAAAGTGGTGTCACAATTTAATAAGGTTTTACCCTTTTATTTTAATTAATTAAAGTGGCTAGAAATGCTTATGAAGCATTCTTTTATTACTTGAACATTATTTCTGCAAGTAAACCTAATATATTTTTTATATATTCTGAAAGGTATGGTTAAATGTGATTTTTGAGAGTTGGAATCAACTCAAAAGCTTTTATGGTTTAAATTTGAAAAATGTTTGAATGCAGAAAAGCTTCTGCCTTGTTATTTTTACTATGGGTTATCTATAGATCCAAATGACTTGAATCCAACGGGCTCGGATTAAGCATTCACAGACCTTTCCAACAAAATTGGTTTCATTCAATTTGGTGTACTGAATCGATCTGGGTTGATTTTTGAAGTTGGGTACAGAAGTGTGTTTGAATTTAAAAAGAAAAAGGTTTAATTTGAATTGCTGGGCTGCGCGGGAAATTCTAAAGGGCCGGCCTGCTAAGCGCAGTGCTCCTGGCTGCTTAAGGGTGTCCCCACCGCCGATTACATCGGGCGAAGCGGTATGGGGCAACGTGGATCATTCGATCTAGTTCTAATCTAACCGAGGGTCATCACGACGCGAGACAGCTCCGGCGAGAACGAAACCTAGCGCGGTGAGGGGGTCTGGGGCTCACCGGCACGGCGAGGTCGGCGAGGCGGGCGAACGACGACGACGAACCTCCTGGTACCGGTGGCTTCTCCTGGGGCGGCTCCAATCGCTGGCTCCCTTCTTCTCCGGCAGCGACAGGCTCCAGTGAAATTCCGGCGAGGTGGTGCTCGGCTTGCTCTGAGTATGGTGTGGCACGGTCAGTGGGGAGAGGGGAGTGAAATGGTGTGAAGAAATCGTGCGGGGGTGGTCTCTATTTATAGTCGAGCTAGGCGACCGTCGGGGCGCACGATGAGCTCGTCGGGGGTGACGTTACAGGCGGCTATAGGCATGGGCAAGGGTAGGGGACGGTGTTGTGTCTCCTGGCGGTGCTCAACGACATGATCGCGAGGCATGGGGCGGTGTGGTTTGGTCGAAGGCGGCACTCAAGGCGGTAGGCGGCGTCTTCGACGGCGGGCGGTGGCTGTATGGCACGGGGCGGCAAACGGGGGTGTCTGGTGGTCTCCTGGGTCGGTGGTGATAGTGTATGCACGCGGTGAGGGCGGCGCGCGGTCTGTGGGTGATGGTCGAGGGTGGCGTTACGCGCACGCCGGCATGGTCTGGCGTGTCTCGTGCGCGTGGTCGAGGGCTTGGCAACGCCATGGCTGGGACAGCGATGGCGGTGGACGGGCTGCCTCCCGCACATGCTGGCTAGGCTTGCTGCTCCTAGCTTGCTTTCCACAATGGGGTGACATGGGGTGCTCATGTTCACCATTAATGACAATGGCAAGCTCACAGGGTGCTAGTGTTGGGCTAATCTTTCTAGATGATCTACTGGGCTGTGTGTGAGCTAACTAGGGAACAAGTTAGGCTCAAAACACTGCACACTATAGTGTTTGATGTTTTGTTTGATTTGTGTCTGCCACCTGTTTGATGAAATGGCCGCATGAAATCAAGTTTTGAATTTTGAAATGAATTTTGGTGGGTTTGCTAGATTGGTTCTGGTGAGTCTGCAGATGCTGGGGTTTTGAAAGTTGAGCTTGTTTGAGTGGGTTTTGAAAAAGTGGGATCTTCCCATATGAAGAAGATTCAATTTTGAATTGTCATTTAAACTATCCATTTGAAAGTTTCTGGATGATCACAAAGTGGGCCTTGATACTTTGTTATGAGTACATTCAAGGGGTGCAAAGATCCAGAGAAGTTTCTGTTAGGTTTTGAAAGTTTGAGACAGCCAAAGTAGGCATGGGAGTTAAATTGGTCAAAATGACCATTCACTTAATATATTTGTTTTGATTTAGTTGTCTTTAGGAAAAGTGTGGGAAATGTTTTAGATGATGTTCTTTTCACCTAAGAAACATTTTACAAGCAATGGATCACACAAACAAGGTGGTTTTCAAAGAATCTCAAAATCCATGTATACACATATACATGCATTCATGAATTCATTTAGAAAAGTTTTTGTTAACCCTAATCTTGATGATTAGTGTTTTTATGATCTAAGTTTGATATTTTTGGGATGTTACAATTGTATTCAGGTTACTGAAAATGAGGAACTTGGAATCCTACATGGGTACTGAAGACAAGCTAGCAATGGTGTATGGGAGGACCCTCTGGAAAGACTTCGTCACATTCTCAATCTGCCAGTACTCCATCTTGGTGAGTACCAATCCAGCGGCCACTGGTGGCAACAAGATGAGAGTGTGACATGTGGGTAAAGTGTACAACTTCTGCAGAAGATAATAAAAATCTAAGTACTTAGCCGTGTCCCTGATTATGGACAATACTGAGCAACTAAAGCTTGAAGCTATGGGAAATCTCGACATTCCAATTTCAAAAAGAAAAACTTTTAAGTGGTAACAAAAGACTTGCAGCACTTGGGGGTACCAAGGAGCTCAAGAGATTTGGATAAAAACTTGCAGCACTTGGGGTTACCAAGGAGCTCAAGAGATTTTGATAAAAACTTGAAGTACTTGGGGGTACCAAGGAACTCAAGAGATTTTGATAAAGACACTTGGGGATTTACCAAGGAGTTCAGAAAGATTTGACAAAGATTAAAACCATTTTGAAAAGATAGGATAAATTATTGCTTTATGCAAATGAGCCTAAAACCCTACTTAGCCAAATATGCATGTAATGATAGGATCCACTTATATTCAACATAGTAGTGAAACTTGCCAATACAATTCAAATGTATTGACCCTTGTGGCTGTAACTTTTAATGTTGCAGGTTTGATTGTCTTTAGTGAAGATTGATGGATTAGGATTACAAAGTCTACAACCAACATGTTTGCCTGTGGAACTTTGAAGATGAAGGACCCCATGCTTATAGTTATTCCGCTGCAATGTAATGTAATAGCCAAATGAGATATGTAAGATGTAATAAAATTATGTTATTCCTGGTTATAAAGTTATATTATGACCTTTGTTTCTTGATATTACATCTTAACTGTGGATGCTAGCTATTGATTCAGGGACTAGCATTGTAAACACAGGGGACTCTACCTTATTTAAAGGTTGGGACCCTTACAGAACATCATGGTGCAAAGGGAAGGGATGAAATAGGATCTTGAAGTAGAGGGCGCCAGGGACGCCGCATCCGCACTCAGTGCTCGCCGGCACATGCAGTAAAATAGTAGGTCTCGACAACAAAATAAACTCATATTATCAGCTGAAATCAGACTCGCTAGAACAAACTTGCTGCATATGTTAAGTACTAAACTACATACATGCTGACGTTGCACAAAATCACAACAAGAAGAATCTATCATCCACGAATCAAACTAGATAAATGGGAAGTATATAGCACATACATAGTCGATGATTTTCTTCAAAGTATGGAAAAAAAGACTCATTTGGTCATTGGAACTTTAATAGAATAGGGCCTGGTTTTCCTAATGCTTAGCTTGAGTCAAGAGGCTTTCAGAATGTGTAATTCCGATTCTCATACATTGGGAAAACCTTCCACCATTTTAGTACAAGAGGCAAGATTGGAATTTTAAACTGAGACACAACTAAGCTTTGTTCATACACAACATGAGTAAGACACAAGTAACCTAGATGCAATATTGACATTTTAACATGCCAATAGAGTTAAACAGTCTCTAAGATTATCCTCAGAACTAAACATGGTAATTCCTATCCCTACAACCCCAACAGATACACAACAATGAAGGCTCCACTACTAGCACATTCGACATGATAACATGATCTAATTTTGCAGGAATACACATGGAGGAGAGGGCCTCACCGGCAGCAGGTAGTCATGTTGGCGGTAGGCATCAGAGGGGTGGAATAGTGGCCAGCAATAGGGGATTGGAGACATGATCTGGAGGTCGCGGGATCTGGAGGTCACGGATCTGGAGGTTGTGCCCATGATGCTGATGTGGTCCTGCCTGAAATCGACGGGCACCATGGCCACGTCCCTGGCGGGCGTGCCGGGGATCCCTAGCACGAGCAGCACGGCGAGGATCTTGCCGACCTGCGTGTCTGAGTCAACTTGGAACCTGATGCAGCCAGGCGCGTTCGCCTCTGCCTCGAGCATGGAGAGGGACGAGGAGGAGAGGAAGGGTCCCCGCCGTTGGTGCTCCCTGTCATGAAGTTGAGGCATGACGTGAACGTGCTGATCAGCGACGCCGTCTACGGCGCCCACCACCGGCATCACCTGAACTCAGGCCATGCTAGCTAGGGTTTGTGCACGACGGAGCGATTTGAGGCGCGGGAGGGATGCTTGGGCGGGGTAATCAAGGGGGGCACCGGGCCGGTGAGCTGTGCTAGCGAGCGGCGGGGTGGCATGGGTTGCGGTGGCCGGGGATTTGGGTTGCCGGCGGCGGGGATCCACTACTAGGAAAACGGCCTTTAGCGGCGCACTTGAAAACATCATCTGTGGCGCACCCGTGCCTTGCGCTACGGCTATCTCTCAGCCGTGGCGCACTGCCTAGTGCGCCACGGTTGTGTAGAGACAGGCATAGCGCACCTGCTAGTGCGCCACAGATGTTTGAGCAGGTGCGCTACCCCTAGGATCTTATGTGGCGCACTATCAAGTGCGCCACTAAGCTCTATAGTGCGCTTTAGGTGTAGTGCGCCACAGAAGATAGCCCATGTGCGCCACAGATGTATTTTTTGTTTTTTTTAATTTTCGAGCCAGATTATATACAATACAGATTATATACAATATTACAGCAGATATACACACATAGATACAAGATATACAATTATATATATAAATACACGATATGAAAAACAAGATTGAAACAAATACATATAGATAAGTCTCATACATGAATACATAGTATAAGTTACATTGTTTCGATCAAGTTGCAAAGTAGTAGTTGGTGACGTGCGAATACATGTGTCGATCGAACAAGTTAGAGCTCGGAAGCTCGCCTAGACATCTAAACTAGCTAGACACAAACGCGGGATAAATAACCAAAAATGATAAGCATGATCACCGCCGCGACGAAGGTGTAGGTCTTCATCCGGTTCCTTGTCCTAACTCCCGCTAGATAGCGCGTGTATCTAGCTTCCGCCTCCGCCATAGTGTTGTACCCTTTGTAGCTATTGCCGCTGAAACGGTGCACCTGTCTCCGGCAGTCTTCCCAATCATCGTAGACGCCGGGAACCCGTCCCTTGTACACGACGTACCACGTCATCTATAATTTGACAATAATAATTAACCGGTGATTGAAAAAAACATATATAATTAAAGTCGCATATGAAGATACACTTATAGAAAGTACTCCTAGATCAAAAAGACCAAACTCAAAAAGCATGCCTCATATATAACTAGGTTGTTCGACACAGGAATATGCTATGTTGGAACTGTTCGCCAAGTAGGATGCACAACACCTGGACCTGTGCATAGCACAAGGCGAACAATCCCATCGCAGCACATTCACATATAGTGTGCCACGACATTTCAATCATCGGCATTATTCTCAAAAAAGACCAAAGTAACTCAAAAATCATGCCTCATATATATACATAGGTCTTTGGACACAGGAATATGCTACGATGGAACCGTACGCCAAGTAGGATGCACAACACCTGGACTTGTGCATAGCACTAAGGCGTACAATCCCATCGTAGCACATTCACATATATAGTGTGCCACGACATTTCAATTATCGGTATTATTATCGAAAAAGACCAAAGTAGCTCGAAAAGAATGCCTCATATATAACTAGCTAGGTCGTTGGACACAGGAATATGCTATGACGGAACGGTTAGCCAAGTAGGATGCACAATTCCTGGACTTGTGCATATCACAAGGCTAACTATCCCGTCATAGCACATTCACATATATATTGTGCCACGACATTTCAATCATTGGCATATTCTCGAAAAAGACAAAAATAACTCGAAAAGAATGCCTCATATATATACATAGGTCGTTGGACACAGGAATATGCTATGATGGAACCGCGAGCCAAGTAGGATGCATAAGACCTGGACTTGTGCATATCACAAGGCTCACAATTCCATCATAGCACATTCACATATATAGTGTGCCACGATATTTCAATCATCGGCATTATTCTCTAAAAAGACAAAAATAACTCGAAAAGAATGCCTCATATATATACATAGGTCGTTGGACACAGGAATATGCTACGATGGAAAGGTGAGCCAAGTAGGATGCACAAGACCTGGACTTGTGCATATCACAAGGCTCACAATCCCATCGTAGCACATTCACATATATAGTGTGCCACGACATTTCAATCATCGGCATTATTCTCGAAAAGAAAGTAAGGAAAAAAAGAAGGACCAAAGTGAGCAAAGAACCAAAGAATAAGAAAAAAAACCAAGCATTGATTGATATCTCTACTATCTAAAAAAAACTTCGCGTTCCATCGTCTGCCGATACATCGTTTCGTTTCATCGAGCAGTCGCTCGTCAATCCCGTACCGTGAGTTCAGCACCGCATGAAAATAACGCTCTACATCACTGCGAACCATCAACGCTTCGTCCGCCACCCCCCTTTCTTCCCCAAACCCTCACGCCTTCCCAGTCCCATCCTGCCCTACGCTTCCACTCCATCCCCTGCATCCAGTTCAACGACGGCGGATGCCTTCTCGCTCCTTCCTCGATCTCCACGGGAGGCGCCCTTCCCTCCTGACTCGCGCCTCCCCTCCTGCCTATGGTGCGTCCGCCCTCCATGGCACGCCGCAACAGTGGGCAGATCTTGGTCGAGGAGGAAGCATGGCCTCGGCCGCCGCATAGGGTGTGTGGGTTCCTCCGCCATCTCCTGGGACAGACCTCGGCGGCACCAACGGTAGGGGAGTGCGGCCGCTGCCCGTGAGTAGCCGCGTTGGGCTGGAGGTGGCTCTTCTTGAACAATAGCAGCCCTTTTGATTGTGTGCTTGCTTCCTTAATTCTTTTCTTCTCACTCTGGTCCATTTTTCAGAGAATTGAGGTTGTACTCTTTTTAGCGCAACTCTACATGAAATATCAGTTTGATGTTTATGGTTGGGGCTTGAACGGATGCTCAGATGCATAGTCTGCAATATGTACATATTCTTCAAGATGATGGTCACTCTGTTTGATATTATCATCTCAATCCGTCAGACATTCGATGAATTAGAGAACTCCAAATGAATTATTTCACTGTTGAAGTAGCTGGTCTAAGCTTGTATTGTCGCCAATATCGCTCAACGATGTTTAAAGTTGTACAGGTATATTTTAAACTCTTAAACCATATAGTGCTATTGTTGCATGTGTACGTAATGAGCCAAGGTCCAAACAGAACCGTGTTTTAAGTTCTTCAGCTTTACATGCTTGATGTTACAGATATACTGTTTCTCAGGATGTTTGTAGATCCACTGAATGCAAAAATCTACAACAAGCTTCATCAAACTGGACATTGGATCTTGAGTAGTTGATAATCTACAGGGTGAGTGCTTTTATTATATATTCAGAATATAGTTAACTGTCTCCGTGGCATAAAAAGGCATTACTTTTCCGTTAAAAGAAAAAAAACAGTTGGACACTTGTGTTGTTGCGCAGGAAATGAAATATCCTACCTTCATTCTATTGAACATTATATATCTAGCCTCTTTTTTTACATTCTTCCATGGGGTCCTCTGCGAGGGTCAGGAGGTGAGGACTGCGTTATTACTTTTACATTTCTCTCTCTCTCGCACCACTGCATATAGTAGACCTGGAGGGAGTTTCTTACTCGATATTTTATCCTTCCGTTAGAGAGGCTCAATGAAGTGTGCACAAACAGAAGAATTCTTTAACATCGCTTAAGCACAAGACTATGATGCTTTAATTTTAAAGTTATTTGATCTCTTCTTCCACAGAGATGATTGCTAGAGAAAGCTATTAGTCAACATAATAGTGGACACATGAGAAACACTAGATCTTGAGGGAATGGAAGGTCAACGTATTTACCTCAATGCTTTACCGTTCTCCTATTTGCGGTTGAGGAGGTCCAGATCAAGGTACTTCATTGAACCTCTGCTTATATTGTCATTAACCTTGGGTCACATTTGGCGAATGTTAAGTAATATTTTTATCAAATGTTATCCTTTTCAAAAAAGTTATCAAATGTTTTAAGTTGGTGTAAATAAGCAACCCATAAATCATCTTACCGGAAAGTGAAACTATGCAGCCTTTTGCATATAATATACTGTAAAGAGTTAACTAGCAGTCTGGGTTTTACCCAATCTGCAACTTTAGACTTCCTTTTTATAATAGCAGTGTCTGTTTTTATTTCTAATTATGTAAATAAACATGTTAAATGCCTGTGCATTTTCCCGGAGGCCAGCCAGATTAAGTGAGGGTAGCTACCTCTTTTTTTGCGACGATAATGAGTGTATTTACCCGGAGGTCAGCCTGATTACTTTGTTCATTGTTTCAGATTTACTAAGCAAGGTTTGTTCGACCAAATGATTTTGTTGCTAGGAAGGATGCACAATGGAGCAGATGGCCATGTTCTGAATGTATTGTTTTTTTACACAGCTATTCATGTTTCACAAATGCCTAGCAGCTCCACGAGGCTAGAATTTTGATTTTTGTTCAGATAGTCATAAAATAGTCTTCTGATTTTAATGTCTGGCAGTTCCACGAGACTAGAATATTTTGTTCAGATAGTCATAAAATAGTCTTATGGTTTTATTGTTGTATGAAATCTTTCACATCAATTTTGTTAACATGTAATATAGTTACTCTTCACGCCAATTCTTTTTGTGAACCTGTAATATAGTTACTCTTCACATCAATTCTTGCAGGCTACTCCCTGTTTAGGAAATTCATGGTTTGTCATTTTGTTCCTCAAACTTCTGAAATTAGATATGACACTGAACTATGAATTGTTGTTGTTTGTAGGAATGCCTCTGCGGACAACATTCTGGTTACCGGCTCTCTAACAGCAGCACTCTTCTTCTATAGAGTGTGGTTCAGTTCCAACAATCAGGAAGGGTAAAAGCCGACAGTGGATGTTGCAGGCTTAACATGTTAGTTTTGTCAATGTACAAGCAAAGTTATGTCAATGAACAAGCATCCTATTCATTGTATTTATGCGTACATGTGCAACTTTAAATTAGATCCCACAAAGTAGGTTTAAAAATCAAATAAGGAATTGAATTGCCTTTCTAATTAAGTTGGAATGTCGTATATTTAGTTGCTTTTGTCATTGTTCACAAGTTAGCTTTTCTCATTGTTAGAAAGGAATTGAAATGTCTTTCTAATTGTCAGGTTTTACAACTCATCTCTGAATTTCTCATTGTTAGAGAGGCTATAGCTTCTACTGATGTAGCGTTTGATTGTCTGAATAAAGTTCAGAGCTAGACCAATACCATCCAAGTGACTGAATGTTCACAGCCTAAATTTAACTCATCTTCAGTAGCTTGATTGGGATCAGGAACATAGCAAGTACCTTCAAATGAATGAATGTGATTTTCGCTAGAAATTATTGGGTGTTCTTTTGCAAATATGGTGTCTTCTGAAGGTTGAGCAGTACAAGACTGAATTTGATCATCAGAAGGTGTTGAATGTTGGTATGTGATGCCGATGTAGGTTCATATTCTTCTGGGATCTCAACTTTTGGTATTGAAGGATTGTCTAGCCTATTTCTTTTCCATCAATTTACTGAAATGGGAGTGCGTCTGTCCGTGCTGGTCAATTAATTGAAATGGGAGTGCATCAATTAACTCAAATGCGAGTGCATCAATTTACTGAAATTCTGTACTTGAGTGCATCTGTCAGTTCTGTTTGATTTAGAATTTAGACTCCTAGATGCACTAATGCATAAATAGGAGTTTGAGTGAATCTGTACGTAGAAATGGCTATTTCTAGCTTAGTAACTTAGTAGTCTTGTTAATTTGGAAGGTGAGCTTCTTAGTAGAAACGACTATTTCTAGCTTAGTAACACTGATTTTTGCTACTCTGAATTTGTATATGAAGGCATATGGAGCAGCTCATGAAGGCACATCCAGATTAAGATGGATTCAGAAGTGATATTCAGGCATTTAAATGATAAACTATGAAGATAACTTTGTCCTTTTATTTCCAAAATTCAGAACATACAACAATAATGTTGACTGATTATTGGTTGGACATCAGGGTGTGATCGCTTCCTTCTTCCTTACTACTCTGGGATTATCTTTTGTACCTACGTCATACAGGACATATGTACTTACAAGCAGTACTTACAGGGCATATCTACTTACAAGCAGTACTTACAGGGGTACTTCTTTTTTGCTTTCATTTTTCAAAATCTTACAAATGATGCTCATTATCAAATTCCAGTTTATAAAAGATGGATTCATTGTCAAAAGCTTACAAAATGATGCTCATTCTCAAAGGCTTACAAAAGATGGATTCAGAAGTGATATTCAGGGTTACAAATGATGGATTCAATTTATCCATAAGTGTATATTCAGGGTTACAAATGGTGGATTCAATTTATCCATAAACACTTACAGGGCATATCTACTTACAGGGAGTACTTGCTTTTGCTTCTCTGTTCTCAATTTTTAAAGTCAATTGACTCTATAAATCAATTTAAACAGAGCATTTGGCTGAACTACTCCTCACATTACAAATCAAGTTGACTCCTATACATTTCAGATACACATGGATACACGGGAGCTCCACCTGGGCTTGATTTGCCTGCTTCGTCTCTGTTGGTACTGTTGTTCTTCTCACACAGCAGCGCAACGCAAAGTGGGGGCTCCAAAGCAGCGCCCACGCGCTCGGCGGACGTCAAGGACGAAGGGAGATCGGCGTGAAGTGGGGGCTCCGGAGCAGCGCCCACGCGTGGCCGGTGAAGGCGACTCACGCTCACGCGTCGGAGATGCTGCCCTACGACGGCCATAGGAGGGAGCGGCGCGCGCGGACCTGGCCTGTCGGCGGGAGCCCGCTGCTGCATACCCAAGATCCGGCGCCTCCCTAGGTTCCCCTGTCGCCGCCCCCGGGGCTCTCTTCACCAGCTGCGTCCGCAGAGCAGTACCGACCCCGCGGGAGCCCTCCGACGGTGAGAAGGGTCAGATGGCGCGATTCATGCGGGATCCCTAGGACCACGACCGGAGAGGCAGCTGACTGCAGACGCCGGGATGATTGAGAATAATTTTGAAGGCCAAATTTGAAACACTTTGACTGTATTAGGGACTTCTTTGCAAAATTAAATTTGAATTAGGTTGGGAGGTGTTGGGACATCTTTTATGGGATGGAGGGAGTAATATCTATTCATGTTTTTTCCTTCAGAGGTCATTATGATGTATCTTTTTTCTCTACAATTGAAGGTATTACAATATAATATCTATGCCTATCTATTCATTTACAATCTAGATGCACAGGATACGTTGCCTACAAAGATATGGTCCACATTGAAAATATCTAAAGCATTATATAATTGTGAACATTGCACTTATTTTAAATAATTCACTCAAACAAGAGCACTTGATTGCAACCTTTTTCATTTCATTTAACATATGTTTTATTGATTTACTTGCACATTTAAAGAATTTGAGCACTTGGTTCCAACTTTTTCATTTCATTTAATCATATGTTTTATTTATTTTCTTGCATTGTCACCCGTTGCAACGCACGGGCATTTAACTATTATAATAATAATAAACAAAATAAGTAAGCGATGATTCATAAACCTAATAAGATAAGTACACTTGTCCACACACACACAAAGGTCATCTATAGTTTGTAACTACAACTAGGCCAACATCAAGCCTTCTGGCTCGGCTTAGGGAACGGGAGGACGCCTTGTCTCGTCATGAACTTCCTATAGTCACCCTGCATCTCTAGGCGATCTTCTATGTCACGGTTATTCGGGATATTTCCTCCGTAGAAGATCCTCTCAAGTCATGACATCACGAAGATGATTGCCCCAACCGCCGCTTGATGCGATACATCTCTTGTCTAATATTCAATCATTGATCTTGGCCTTTCCTTCGCCCACTGCTTGAGATGATCCGCAACAGAGAATTCTGCGGTCAAGTAGGAACGCCTCATGTGATGGAGTGCATAGTAGGCTTCCTTCATCGCTTTTCCTACCGCTTCACGGGGAACTCCGTTACGTGGTTGAAGACGTGCTGCCGAACTTGACCTTCGTGACGCATCGAAGGTGGTGCCTTCCGTTGAGGCAAAGCCGTGAGAGCATCATCCGTAACTTCTTTGATCTTGTCGTAGTTTTTCTTCTTTTCTAGACTCCCGAGTCGAAATACGTGTGGGAATGCTTGGCGATAAGGAGATGAGCGTCGATGTTCATCTCGCCAAAAATTCAAATGGAATGTGTTGGAAAAGAATGATGATGATCTAATAAAGCCAATCGACGGTGGCGAGTGAATAACGACTTACTCGGGAAAGTAAGGCACGAGAATGTATTCCTTTGTCTTGTTCGCCACGAGGATTCTTTTTTAGGTACGAGGCCACGATACGTCGTTCGGGGGAACCCAGTACCGTCACGCATGTAGTAGGGGTCCACTATATCGATGCCCGTGTTCTCTCTAATGATCTGCATGGCCAGCCGAGAGAAACAGACGGACCATGGTATAGTGCAGTGGGTATAGGTGGAACATATTGAAGATGTCGTCGAACCGCAGGAAGAACAGATCCGCAGGGGCATTGTCAACGAAGCCCAAGCCTGGTGGCACCTTAACCACGAATACCGGGTGCAAGGGATCTTTCTCCGATAGAAGGCGTCTCTATCGTCAAGACGTCATGCACACTATGCGTTCCGAATCGCGAAGCTTCCGCAATCTTAGGTAGCATGGGCTCACCCGCCACATGAATCCTCCACATAATACCCTCGGGTCTTGGTGGCCCATCCAAACCTGATCGGATTCGATTGTTGACGCCATCACCGCTCGAGCCGCTAGATTTTCTTTTCCCGCCTTTTTCCTTTTGGAGAGCGGTGCACCGTAATCGAGCACCGACCGCCCTATGTAGTGTCGTGGCTTAGAATAAAGGGCGGTTGGTTGTATCACCGGCTCAGAAGGCGCAAGTCGAGGGCCTCCCGAGAACCAAATGACGCTTGGTGATAGTGGCTTTCTCTGTGGGGCCACCACTAGGTCTTCTTCGCCAAACCGAGTCTTTGAAGAAGTGATCATTCTAGTCTTCGTCGTCCTCGGCTGGATCCTGCGCCATGTGCATATCATCAACATGATCATCCGACCCACCGCGTGGAGGTGACGGCGAGGGCGGTAAGGGGGCCTTGCCACCGCTTGTCGCTGGCACGACATGCGGTGCTGTTGTCTGTGGCGTGATGGCCCCTGCCGTCCCCAAACGGATCATTCTCTTTATCCATAGCAAGAATAAGCCTAAGTAAGTTCTGAGGACAGACGGCTCTTCTTCATCCGCTCCTGGGGGTTGAATGGGAGGTTCCAGGTTGTCGCAGCCCCTTAGCACCCGACTAATTTTAACCCTGTGCACGCTATCTGACATCGTCCTTGAGTGGAACGTGCGCTGCAAGGGTTGAAAAATGGTACCCTTGGCAACATCCCTCAGCTCGTTGTTTACGTATCATAAGAGAGTGCAAGGAACATCCGTCTGCGGAAAACATGTACGGCGTCGTCAGAGATGCCATAAGAGTAATAGATGGCATGAAAGGCGGTAATTAAAGCAATTTGTTTACCGTGATGGCGTCGAGATCGGCTAATGTCGACGCACCGCATACGGCGACGGGCGTACAAGAGATGGAAGGGCTGCTTGATGGCGCGGTGCTGGCCGCTGGTGTATTCTCCCTACCGACGGGTGTTTGGAGCTCTGGTGCCGCCGCGACGATGGCCGGGGGCACCAACATGTACTCCGGCGCCGCGGTCATGGCAGGGGGAGTCACCAACACTTGCGGTGCCGCGGTGCTAGCGGGCGGAGTCACGAACACATAGTTCGCCTGATTCGTCGGCGCCGCGTTGTTCGAGTGGCTGCTAAGCATGCTTGGAATCAGGAACGGCCCTACTCGACCACCCGCACTCCAGTTCGCTATTGACTCCACCAAGGTAGGCAGGAAGGACGTGAGGGTGATTGCCAGGTTGTCTTGGACGATCTGCGGGATTCGCGCCACTTGTGCCTTAAGTTCTTGAACCTCGTGGTTTTCCTCCTCGCTCCTTCCCGACGACGCCACATGCTTCCTCGGCGGTGGACCAAAATGATCCACCCAATTCTTACCCTCGAGGCCGGCCAGACGGCTAGCCGACGACGGCTTCTTTGTAACCGACTCTATTTTCTTGGCCCGGTTCATCGCTCTGTTAAAAGGGTTATCCCACCGGGTGGCCGCCGTCGACCCCTGGGATGAGGAACCCTGGGATCCATGACTAGCAACAATTTCCTCCTCCTGCAGAAGAAGTAACAGTGAATCATTTAGATCATCGATTAGATTGCAATCGAGTTGATCCGCGGTAATTAGATTATACTTACCACAATTTCCTCGAATTCCTTCACCGCAGGATCCGCGGTGAGTTGTTTGGTTTTTGGGTCCACATGGTAACGGGCCCTGATGAAGTTTCGAACCTGCCCGGGTTCGAATTTAGCAAAGGGGTTTTCTATCCCCTTGGATCTATAATCTTCGTCCTCCTTATTCCATTTGGCCTCCGCGGTTCTGTATCCACCAGATCCGAGATGGTGATGACCTATATTCATCGCCTGTAACACCTTTCCCCGATTACTATTGGCCGTGGCTCTTCGATTCACACCTCTCCTTGAACTCCGAACTGATCTTCGGTGATCTCATGTCAATCTTCCGGATCTCCTCGAGACTTTTGCCTTCTTTATAGATCTTCTTCTTTATCCGGTTCTCCGGTGGCTAGGGCGGTGCTCATCTTTGTGAGGGCGGATTTGTTTACTTTCGCTCCCATGATAATTTGTGTTCGATAGTTAAGTGGAACTTGTATCTGCGTGTCTGACTTCTCGAAGAGGAGTGTGCAAGTGGCCATTATCTTTATGCCGAAGATTCTCGGTGTTGATCGAGATGGTTGTCCGGGTGATCGCCGCCACTTGCCCACCGTACCCTTTGACGAAAGGTCGGGCTCCAAAGGAACCCCTGATGGAGTCACTTCGGTAATTTCCTCCTTGACCGTGCCGACCGTGTTCGGGCGCCGGTCCTTCGGCTTCTTCTTCTTCTTCTTCTTAGAAGGATTGCTACCACTCCCTGTGCCCTCGCCGCCATCAGTGGTTTCATCGTCTGCCGTTCCTTCGGCTTCTTCCTCCGCGTCTTTTTTCCATCTCATCATCCTCGCTCTCCGAAGGATGGTATTCTTCATCGTCTTCTAGCCGCTGGGCCGCCTCCTAGAATGTCAATTGTTTATTTGGAGGTCTGAGTTCTCCTTCAGCGCTGATGCGCTTAGAACATCCAGCCTCGTCGTTGTCACACATCTTCGCACGAATAAAAAACAAATAATTGGTTAAATGCACGGAAAAATCCGGCATGACCTTTGCTAATTTTCTTAAACTAGGAGTGCTCGATTTCTGCCGAAACGGAAGTTAATCAACATTCCGGCAAAAATCGTGACTCATTTCATACAAAAGAACCTGCATACACACATAATAAAGTGCTTCATATACAAGCACAAGCACAATTTCAAGTGCTTCATAACCAATTGCACTTTAATGCTTGCTGTCATTTGCTGCAATCCTACAACATATAACTTAGAAGCACAAATGATAGCAAGCAAGAAAATGACAGCAAGGAACTGATAGCAAGAAAATAAAATTTTGTTTCTGGATTTTTCTGAGTACTGATAGGAAGAAAATAACTGATAGCAAGAAAATAACTGTTAGTAAGAAAATAACTGATAGGAAGTGATATAGAGTACTGCTGATTCTGCTTAATTGTTTCTGAGTAGTGATACATCCCTGATGTAGGCTTTATGGCTATAGGTTTGGCCAAAAATAGCTGGATGTTTACATGGACTCCAACCACACCTAATTTCTGATCAAACAGGGTCACCTATATCTTTCTTCCTAGTATTTCCTACATTGGCTCTTCCTACTTTACGAAAAGCTCAAGCCCAGCTCCTTCTCACCTGAATCACAATCATCTCCTAAAAACACTTTTACTTTACGTCCTAATCAGCAACGACTAATATAATCATCATCTCCCTACTAGGGACCAGAACATGCATCTAACTCAGATCATGCCAAACATTTTATTCAGGGATCTAACAAACCCTCATCCTTTTGTTCTGGTGGTGCAGAAAGAAGATTGGGTGCTATGGTTTCTTCAAGCCGAATAAGGGCACAAATGGAGTCATCGAAGAATGAGATCTTGCCATTGCCACGCCACTCTCCTCCATCCATTAGAAAAAGATACTACAAGAATTGGTGCAACATGCATGTACTGTCCATGGAAAAAGATGCATGTACTATCCATGGATTTGCACAACTGAATTTGCATGTCTAGAATTGGTGCAACATGCATGTACTGTCCATGGAAAAAGATACTACAAGACACCACACCTAGCAATGGCCAGTGGAACTACTATTGAAGTATTCTGTTGCCATGTGTACTGTACTTTAGTTTAGTTTAGTTTGAGGGAAAACCTGAACAGTCACATCTATGGCTTGTATGTACTGTCCTCTGTCTGTACATACTCTCCCTTGAGCAAATTTTTTACTGCTATATTGTCAGTAGTGTCAACAACAACATCAAAAATCATGGAAGTTACATTGCTCCATTCATAACCATGATGTAGACTATTGCTTATTACAATCAACAACAACAACAACAAAAAATTTTTACTGCTATATTGTCAGTAGTTTCAACAACAACAACAAAGGATGATGCACTCCATGAACAACACAGAGACCATGAACAACACAAAAACTCCATTGTGTAGAATCTTGCCTATTATACTAGTTCCTGACCTAGAGACCATGAACAACACAGAGATCTTGCTACTGTAAACAGAGATGAACCATGCTACTGCTGGAGACCATGAACCCTAACCCGTGGAGATAGGGAGAGAAGTGGAGAGGGAGAGAGGGAGAGAGGGGAGAATTCTCACCTCTAAGACGAGGACGATGACGAGCGCGCGGGCGAGGCGGCAGCCTCCTCCTCCTCAGCCTCGAGCGGCGGCGGCTTCCTCCTCCACGAGCAGCGGTGACCTCCACGGATAGGCAGACGCGGGCCTCCTCCTCCTCGAGCGGCGCGGGCTTCCTCCTCCACGAGCCACGCGAGCGCGGGCTTCCTCCTCCACGAGCGGCAGCGGCGCGGGCGTCCTCCTCCACGGATCGGCTGGAGGCGGCGGCGGAGGGGATCGATCGGGCTGGGGATGGGGATGAGCGAGTGTGAGAGAGATGGGGGATTGGAATCGATGACGTGTATAAAACCCAGATAGGCGTAACGCAGTATGCCAGAGTGTGCTACGGATGTCTGTAGCTCACTCGGGCTAGTGCGCTACGCCTATCTAGGATCTAACCACTCTATAACAACAGTCCAGCGCTCCTTCTAGCAACAACTCTTGTCTATCCCACTAGTTCTGCCCCTTAGCTCTATTCTAAACTATGAGCACCCAGGTTCGAATCCTGGTGCTCCACTTTTTTATTTTTATTTTAAAAATACTTTTAAATGTTCCAAAAAATGCGCAAAAGTGGTGATATATGTCATACAAGTTTTGTTTTGTTTTTAAAATACTTTTAAATATTCCAAAAATGCCCAAAAGTGGTGATATATGTCATAAAAGTGTTACAAATATGATTCAAAGTATAACTAAATTTCATAATAATTTGTCCATGAATATTACAATCTTTTTCGATCACGCGTTTTACAATATTTTTTGAGCTAGCGTTTTACAATCTTTTTTCCCTTCTTTGTCATGTTGAATAATTTAGCCCCGACTTTAATGTTTCTTCTTTCGAGCGGCTACCTTTTTTGGTAGGGTTGTCCTTTTCTTCTTGTGATGTATGTTCGCATCGTAGTCGCCGTCATCTTCAATCTTTTGATCGCCAGTCTTGGTCGAAGTCTTGCTCGTTGGCGACTCCATCCATTCCGATGATGTTTATTTTTCCTCTCCTCACGACAACACGGCTAGGCTTTGTCGGGTCGGTAATAAAAAAACATTGGTCCACTTTGGTAGCCAGTACCCAAGGTTCATTTTTCGCGTCCACGTTTGCACCGGCGGCCTTGGATTTGGCTGCTTCGGGTATAACCATGGTTGTGAAATACCGGTCTTCTCTTTCGACGCTCTTTGCCCATCTAACACGGAACATCGGCACCTTTTCTCCATAGTATTCGAGCTCCCAGATCTCCTCGATTCTTCCGTAGAATCTTTCCTTCACATTGTCATCGGTGTAGAATTCCGACGTTACGCCTGAGTTCTGATAATCACACTTGTTGTCCTTTTCCTCCATGTAGAATGTGTAGCCGTTGATATCATACCGATAGGTCACGGTTTTGCATCGGTCCTGCGACAAGGTGAATATGATCTTTTCCGTGTCGGAAGAATGCGATCGCGGGATTATCAAGGAGCTCGCCTAAACCAACGCGTGAAATCTGAGTTGTGCTCTTTGATTATTTCTCCTCACGCCCTCCTCGTATGCCCGGCCATCGTAATTCTTCTCGATTAACCTTTTGTGCTTCGCACCCAAGGATCGACCAGTTCTAAATGTTGTAGCGACAAGGTTTGCTCGATCAAAGTCTCAGCGTCGAAAAATCGCATGCGTGATGCGACCCTCTCGGTGACCAGATCCGTCGAGCTTGCCAAGGTGCTGTTGACAGAAGACCGGCGTGGTTCTCGATGTCTAGATAATTCGTGCGAAGAGATGCACTCTTGATCGAAAGCCCTTGGCTATGCTTCCATCCGACGGACCTGCTATGAACGTATCCTTTGATGTGTCCGTTCATCCTTTCGAACGCCATCATGCTGCAGAGGAACATCAGCCCGAGTTGTATGATGTCCTCCACGACATGGACCAGCAGATGCAGCATAATTTCGAAGAATGCGGGTGGGAAGTAGACCTCAAGCTCACATAGTATCACCACGATCTCCTCATGTAGCCTCCCGAGCTGATTCACGCCAATTGACTTCCTAGAGATGACGTAGAAAAACTTGCATAGGCCGAATAATGTTTCACGGACGTGCTCGTCCATTATCCCTCTTAGTGCGACCGGAAGTACCTGCGTCATTAGCACGGCACAGTCGTGAGACTTCATGCCACTGAACCTCCGCTTCGCCTCGTCTAGGTATCTGCTTATCTTGGCCACGTTGCCGTAAGGAAATTTGACTCCTAGAAGGCACTTGAAAACTGCTGTTGATCTCATCCCGCTTAGAGTGAAGCAAGAAGGAGGGCAATATTCGCTCTTCTTGAACTTTTACCATTCCGACGACCTTGTGTCGTCTCCGACTCATGATCATCGCCATCTTCCTAATCATCACGAGTAGGCCCTCCGTGAAGCTCCTTCCGGATACCCAAGCATATCAGGTCGTGCCTTGCTTTCGACCATCTTCGTCCTATCCGGCATGTTGATTATGGTGGCGACTGACTCGCACACGTTTTCGTGATATGCATGATGTCGAGGCTATGAGGCGCGGAGAAACTTCCAAGATGGCAACTCCGTAAAATGACCTTGTTTTCCATACCTTCATCAGCGGCTTGTCTTGTTGCCTCTTTCGCTTCTTTCCGTGCTTAGGACAATCTTTCCAGCTTTTCAAAGAACTCTTCCACTTCTTCGCTGCTCCTACGCTCTGGGATTCCTCGGGCCTCTAATTTGCCATCGAACAGGTCTCCACGTTTTCTCCATGGATCATTCTTGCCGAGCCACCTCCGGTGCGCCATGAACACGGTTTTCGATGACCCTGGATCTTTCTCTAGTTGGAGATAGCTTGTGTTATCCATGCACCTAACGCATGCGCAGAATCCTTGGATAACCTGCCCCGAGATATACCCGCAACCTGGATAGTCTTGCACCGTAGTGGCCAACGCGGCTCTCAGAGTGAAATAATCTTGTGCGACGGCGTTGTAAGTATTGGCTCCAGATTCCCATAACGTGTCTAGCTCCTCTTTCAACAACCCGAGATACAGATTGATGTCGGTACAAGGTTGTTTCGGCCCTTGAATTAGCATACTCATTTCTGGGAATCTCCACCGAATCTCCACCGAATTCTGGGAATTCGAGGTCCAATGCTTTCCACTGGCTAGCATCTGAAGGGTGCGTCAGCAGCTCATCCTTTTCGGGGTCATCATCTTCATCTCCTGGCTTCTTCCTTCCCGTATGCCATCGCATGAGCTTCGCTTTCTCGGACATGTGGTTTTCTCCGCGTCCTCGCCCCGAAAAATGATGCAATCGTTGATGCATACGTGATATCTAACGTGCGGTAGATCGAGAGGACAGACGATTTTCTTGGCATCCTCGGTACTAGTTGGACATGTGTTCCCCTCCGGGAGACGATCGTGCCAGAATGCCATCATATCGTCGAAGCTTGCGTCGCTCAATTTGTGTTTTGCCTTCATCTCCATAGCCTTGAGCGTTACATTCAACCGGGTATCATCGGGCCTGCATCCTTCATACAATGGAGTAACCACGTCTTTCTCAAGTTGCGCAAGCTTGGCCTTCTCTCTAGTGGCAGCCCTGGCGTTACTCGTCTGCTTGAGAAGCAGCTCTTGCACATAAGGGTCCCGCACCCAGCCTGACGTTGTTCCATCGTCGTCTGCTCCTCCGGCATCTAGATCATCATCATCCCGGTCTGCTTCCGCACCTTCACCATCTCCAGGAGACTCTTCATCATCTAGCCCGTTCTCACCGTGATGATGATCATCGTCATGTTGGCCACCTTCACCGTCTCCATCGTCTACGTCATCGCTTAACCAACGAGTGTATCCATCCATGAAACCATGGTGGAGCAGGTGCGCCTGGAGATTCCCGGAATCTGGGTCGATCACCCAGTTGAGTTTGCATCTTCTGCACGGACATCTTATATCAGTCTTGTTATTTCGTATCATGTCGGAAGTCGCACATTTCAAAAATCTAGCCACAATGACTTCGCTCATTATGCGGACCATTTTTGCCTGCACGGTGTACACGATACAATTTTGAAGTCTATTAGAACCACATAATGAATGCATGCATGCAATGGTCGATAGAAAATTTCGGCATGACCTATCCTAAAATTAGGACCTTTGCAAAATGCCAAAGTCTTGCCAAAATGGAAATGAATCAACATTTTGGCAAAACAAATGGCAAGTTGTTCACATACAAACACAAGAGAGAGAGAGAGACTAATCCATACACACATGAACATATCATTATCCTCTCCATACACACATGAACATATCATTATCCTCTTCATACACACATGCATGAGCATCATCGATACTCTCCATATACACACACATATGACCATCGATCCTCTCCATACACACATCATGAGCATCGATCATCTACATACATATGAGCACATCATCCATATACACATGAACACATCCTTACATGGACAACTTACCGAGATGAGAGACCGATCGCGAGAAAGATGGAAAGGAGAGGTGCGCGCGTCGACCGGAGAAGGAGATGAGAGACCGGAGACCTTCCTCTATTACTTATGTAACATCCAAAGCAAGTTTTACATGCTAAAAATGGTGAATGACTGGAGAAATTGAGGTGGGAAGGAGAAGATCCCGACTAGATCTAAGGAGGAAGAAGAAGGGGAAAGTGAAGTGTGGGTGGTTGATGTGGTCAGACATGTGCAGATAAAGTGCTGTCCTAAAAAAATCGACACATCCGTGGCGCACACGGCCCTAGTGCGCCACAGGGAGTAGAAACATCCGTGGCGCACTATGCCATGTGCGCCACAAATGTTCCTACTCCCTGTGGCGCACTAGGCAGAGTGCGCCACAGATGTTTGTGGCCGTTTCACAGCAAAGGGGGGCATGCGCTTAGGCATAGCGCACCCCCCATGTGCGCCAAGGTTGACACTAACAACCGTGGCGCACATGACTATAGTGCGCTACAGATATTTGGCGTGCGGCCAACAGAGCCCTGGCCCACACATATCTGTGGCACACTATAGTCATGTGCGCCACGGTTATTCTAGTTACTAGTAGGGCACTGCCAACAGGTGAGCCACGCCTGTTTTAGCCGTGGGGCACTTCAACCATGTGAGCCGCGGATGTGCTGATTACCTATAGCCGTTTTCCTAGTAGTGGGATTTGGGTCGGGGAGTGGGAGGGGATTCGGGTGTGGGTTGGTGCATGTGCGTGGTTGTGGGAGTGGTAGGTGCGTGCGTGGTGGTGGAAGTGGTATCCTGGTAGGCGCATGCATGCGTGGCTCTATGGGCATAGCACCGGCGAGTTGGTGTTGAGCACGTGGGGGGTAGTTGCGGTTCGAGCGGGGTCAGTTTTGCGTTTTCTTACTACTGGTATCACTGGCAATTAGGCACCCGATTCGCCGGTGGTACACTAGATAGGTCCGGCGCATGCAAGTTCGGTTCGCCGGTGGTAGTACGTGGTGGTCCTGGAATGGGTTACTGCTGGCGGCCCAAAGTTTAATTCGCCGGCGGTATCCCAATTAGCCACGGCGCAGCCCATACATGTTCGCCGGTGGTAGTGTGAGGCGGGCCTGGAAGGCCTTGCCGCCGGCGACCCCGGGGCTACTTTGCCGGTGGTAAGCCATTCGGCTATAAGCTTTTCTCTACTAGTTTCAAAATTATTCAAGTATCAAACATAAATAAATAGCTCCTTCAATCTCCAAATTGCCCACAAGCGAACAAGTGCAGAGTGAAGTACCGCGACCTAGCAGATCACTTAGAGTCGGAATATCCTGCAACTTAAAATGTAGCAGCCCCGAAGGGTCAGTACATGGAATGTATGGAATGTAGTGCTCAATAGGGAAACAATAGTCCTAACATATACATGCTTATTTGGCTAGTGGAGTTGTGGCTAGCTTGCATTTTCCAAACACTTTGTCCTACTTTATTAAACCAATTTGATTCACATCAACCCTTTAAGTTCACCCATCAAGTTTTAGAAATCAAGAAATAAGGATGAGCGAGAATATGTCATAGCATCAATATCAAGCAACTCATTTTTTCGTAAGGGGGGACATGGCTAAGCACTTAGTTTATACACCATGCAGGGGTTTGTACACTTTACCCATGTGACTTGGACAACCCAGCTCGTACCACCATAAGATGATAGGGAGAAGCCCAAGAAGAGACCGTTCGGGAATTAGATATAAGTGTGGTGGTACAAGCTGGGCTGTCCAAGTCACATGGGTAAAGTGTACAAACCCCTGCAGGGTGTATAAACTAAGTGCTTAGCCGTGTCCCCGGTTACGGATAAATGAGTTGCTTGATATTGATGCCATGACATATTCTCGCTCATCCTTATTTCTTGATTTCTAAAACTTGATGGGTGAACTTAAAGGTTTGATGTGAATCAAATTGGTTTAATAAAGTAGGACAAAGTGTTTGGAAAATGCAAGCTAGCCATAGCTCCCTGATACGTCGGAAACGTATCTATAATTTTTTATGCTCCATGCTTGTTTAGTATCTACTTTGCTTTGCTTTGTCTATACTTTGAGGTGTTTTTATATATTCTCTGGAACTAACCTATTAACAAGTTGCCATAGTGCCAGTTGCCTGTTTTCTTCTGTTTTTGGTTCCACAAAGGCAGAAAATCAATATTCTCGGAATTGGACCGGACAAAAGCCAAAGTGAAAGGGCATGTATGCCCCCATGTGTGGTTTTGGTAATTAATGACAATCTCTATGGACTAATGTGTAAATTGAGTTTCACTTGTAGGTTTTTCCATTGGCATCGCTTGGGCCATGTGTTGGTATCAAGGTTGGAAGATGAAGAAATGTCCAAGGGCTTTGTGCCCATTGGAATCGTGAAGAAAGAAGGAGCTTGAAGGTCGATCAAGGAATGTGCAAAGAGTTGCATCAAGATGGATCAACCTCAAGTAAGGATGAAGAAGGACGAGCTCAAGATGCGCCATCTCTAGAAGATCTCATGCTTGAAGCTTGCCATCCTCGTGCTCATGGGATGATGAAGACAAGTTCAAAGAAGAGGTTTCCCCATGGAGTATGGGGGGGCATTTTGCAAGTCTTCATCAAGCAAGAGCGAGCAAGAGCAAACAAGAAAGGTGTTCCCACTATAGAAGAACAAGACGGTCTACATCAAGTTCAAGTGGGACGCTCAAGGCAAAGGTATGTTGATAGGGCTTCTCTTTTGCCGGTCTCGTGTTGTTAGTTGGGAGACCGGGTTTAGGATAGATAGCCGTACTATCAAGAGGGTCTCTCAAGCGGGTGTCTCGTTTGCATCGTTCGGAGAGAGCTCAAACCTTTGCATTCATAGCATCATCTTTCTTGGTTCTTATTTGGTTCTTGTCCATGAGAGGATCTAGAGCTTGTGGTCATCATCATAACAATCTCTAGTTCATCATCTAAGGATTTCACTTGCATATCTTATTGCGGTTTTTGATCTTGCGAGTTTTCCGGCTCCACACCTTGGGGGATACTTCACATATATATTTATGATATTTTCTCCCAAGGTGATACCCAATATTTTTCCAACAAAATTGGTTTCATCCCATTTGGAGTTCGGATGCAAAAGTTATTGCGTTTCTGGTTTTCTGGTTTCTGGAATTTCCCTGACCGGAAGTTCCGGCTTCCCACCGGAAGTTACGCTCAAACTTCTTTCTGCGGGCTGTTCTACAATTTGTTCCGACGCTAGTTCCTCCCAAGTTCCGGCGGCGGTTTAGTAACCTTCTGTTTTGAAGTGTGCTATTTGCCGGAACTTGGCCGGAACTTGGCCGAAACTTGCATCGGAACTTGTCCTGGCAAAAGTTCTTGAGAGGAACTTCCGCCTAAAGGCCGGAACTTCCGGTTAGACTCTCTTTGAGACTCATAAGTTCCTCCCCAAGTTCCGGTGAAGGCTCAGTAACCTTCTGTTTTGAAGCGTTCTATTTGCCGGAAGTTTGTCGGAACTTGCTCGGAAGTTCACCGGAACTTCCGGTCTGTTTTGAACGGAACTTCCGGTTGCACTTCTGGAGCAGGCGTCAACGGTCTGATGACCGTTGGAGCTGTCTGGGAACTTCAGCAGCCGGAAGTTCCGCCATGATTCGCTTTTTCGCTCGCCCGCATTTTCGTTCGCTGGGTGCCACCGAACTTCCGCCTCCCACCGGAAGTTCCCAGGTCGTGAATGCCCATAATCAGATCCGGGAGCCCTTTAAAGGGCTCCTCTTCCCTTCGTGGGTACTAGCTTTTCTTCTTGGTTCTTGGCTTTCTCTCTCTCCTCCATTGTCAACCTTGAAGAAGCTTTCCTCTCCCTTTCCCTCCTACGATTCTTGCATCTTTTGAGGATTTGAGAGGAGATCTAGATCTACAATCCCCAAGTCAAATCCCTTCTTTGTGAAGGAATCACTGGGATCTAGATCTTGGAGAGTTTTGTGTTCTCCTCTTGTGTTCTTCCTCCCTTATTCCCCAATAGCTTTTGTAGCTTTGTTGGAATTTGGGAGAGAAGGACTTGCCCTTGCATTTGGTGCATAGGTTTGAGTTCTACTCTTGTGTTCTTCCTCCTTATTCCCCAATAGCTTTTGTAGCTTTGTTGGAATTTGGGGAGAAGGACTTGCTCTTGCATTTGGTGCATAGGTTTGAGTTCTCCTCGGAGATTCGGCGAGTTCAAGCTTGTGAGCTTGTTTCTCTTGGGTTCCTTGGAACCCTAGACGGTTGTGTGGTTGGATTGTTGACCTTTTGTGGTCTTGTTGACCTTTTGTGGTCTTGTAGCCTTTTGTGGCATTGTTGGCCTTTTGTGGCATTGTTGCCCTTTTGTGGCTTTGTTGTTGGGAGCCTCCAATTGAGTTGTGGAGTTAGCCCCAATCTTGTACGGGTTCGGTGACCGCCCTCAAGCGTCCCATAGTGGAGCAAGTGCCCGCCTTTTGTGGTGCGCACTTGGGAGAATAGGGTGAGCCTTTTGTGGCGTCGGTGAGTTGCGTGCTTCCGCATCCGGGGTGAGGCCTTGTGTGGCGTTGGGTGAGCATCGAGCCACCACACCTCGAGGTGATCCATTTGTGGCGTTCGGAGAGCATTGCGCCATCGCACCTCTCCAACGGAGACGAAGCTTCTTTGGAAGTGAACTTCGGGAAACAAATCTTAGTCTTGTGATAGCCATCGTGATAGCCATCGTGCTTATGCACTTTACAAATCTTCGTCCATCGGTTATCTCTCAACCGAACCCTTTACTTATGCACTTTACATTGTGATAGCCATCGTGCTTGAAGTTTTATACCTTGCTATCACCTTGTTGCTTGTATTGCTTAGCATAGGTTGTTGGTGCACCTAGGTGAACTTAGTGGCTAGGTTTTGTGCTCAATAAATTAAACGTTAGTTTTATTCCGCATTTACTTGAGCCTAAACCGTAATAATTTTAAAAGCCTATTCACCCCCCCTCTAGGCGACTTCCTTTGTACTTTCACAAAGTCAATATTTTACCATGGGGGACACGAAGTCCAGAGGAGAGACAGAGAGGCGAACCATGGCCGCCACACCCCCCTAGGCGTGGGTGGGCCCACCCCGCGCCTGGGTAGGGTGTGGGCCCCCTGACCGCCTCCCAGCCTCGCCTCTTCGCCTATAAGAAGCCCCTGATGCAGAAACCCTAGGAACGCGATCAAAACTCCATGAAACCTTCTGTAGCCGCCGCTACCGTCGTCCCTAGATCGGGGGGATCTGAAGTTCTTCCCGACACCCTGCCGGAGGGGAGATCATCCCGGAGGCCTTCTTCTCCGGTATGATGCGTGAGTAGTTCCACCTTGGACTATGGGTCCATGTAGTAGCTAGATGGTTGTATCTCCTCCTTTGTGCTTTCATGTATAGATATTGTGAGCTCCGTTCATGATCAAGATCTAATCTATTTGTAATCTTGCATGTTGTGTTTGCGGGGATCCGATGGATATTGAGATTACTATGTCAAATTGATTAATGGTTTTGTATATTTGATACTATCATGTCTGTGTTGTTTGTGATCTTGCATGATCTCCGTTGTTAGTAGCTATCTTGTCCAAGTAGTTGCTAGTGACTCCAAGAGGGGGTATTTATGCTCGATAGTGGGTTCATGCCTCTAGTTTCCAAGGGAAGTGACAGAAATCTCTTCGGTTGTAGATGTGATGTTGCCACTAGGGAGAAAACAACGGCTTCTTGTTCATGGAACAAGTGGATTGTCTGTTGCTTGCAACTTAATACTGGAGGGGGTTCGGATGATAACCCAAAGGTGGATATCTAGTCATAGATGCAGTTGGATGGCCGTCTAAGTATATTGTTGTATTGCCCAATCGAATCTCATAGGATCTTTTTGTCTGGTATTGCATTGTTATGCCTTGCTCAGTTCCCGTCAATTGCCCAGCTGTAATTTGTTTACCCTTCATGCCATGTTGTTTATCTAAGGAGAGAACCTCTAGTGAACTATGGATCCCAGTCCAATCTTTACCATTGATACATCCTCCACTGTTACCTGTTTACTTTCTACAAACCATTACCTTCTACACCATACATTTAATCCTTTGTTACAACAAACCGGTGAGCTTGACAACCTCACTGATTCATTGGGGGCAAAGTCTTGAGTTTGTGTTGTGCAGGTTTCCACGTTGCTTGCAACACCTTTGAGACATTTCATTCCTCCTACTGGTTTGATAACCTTGGTTTCTTACTGAGGGAAAACTTGTTGTTGTACTCATCACACCTTCCTCTTGGGGTTTCCAACGAAGCATCCCACGACAAGTGTTGGGCGTCATCACTCCACCAGCCAAATAAGCATGTAGATGCTAGGTCTATTGTCTCCCTATTTAGTGCTACTTCTCATACCTTCCATGTATTGACCCTTCGGGGCTGCTACGTTTTATGTTGTAGGATATTCTGACTCTGAGTGATCAGCTAGGTCGCGGTACTTCCCTCTACACTTGTTCTCTTGCCAAAATGAACTCTGCTGAGAACACCAAGTTGTGTGACTTCACTAGCAAAAACAACAATGATTTCCTTAGCACTCATATTGCTCCACCTGCTCCTGATGCTACCTTTTATGAAATTAAGCCTGCTTTGTTGAATCTTGTGATGAGAGAGAAATTTTTTGGTGCTAGTTCTGATGCTGCTGCTGGCCATCTCAATAACTTTGTTGAACTTTGTGAGATGCAAAAGTATAAGTATGTATATGGAGATATTATTAAGGTCAAGTTGTTTCCTTTCTCCTTGAGAGGAAAAGCTAAAGAATGGTTGCTATCCTTGCCTACAAATAGTATTGATTCTTGGACTAAGTGCAAAGATGCTTTTATTGGAAAGTATTATCCTCCTGCTAAGATTATATCTATGAGAAGTGACATTATGAAATTTAAACCACTTGATAAAAACATGTTGCTCAAGCTTGGGAAAGAATGAAATATTTGGTTAAGAATTGTCCCACTCATAGACTCACTACTTGGATGATTATCCAGACTTTTTATGTAGGTTTGAACTTCTCTTCAAGAAACCTGTTGGATTCAGCTACTGAAGGTACCTTTATGGGCCTCACTTTGGGTGTTGCAACAAAGCTCCTTGGCAATATGATGGTTAATTACTCTGAATGGCATACTGAGAGAGCTCCACATGGTAAGAAGGTAAATTCTATTGAAGAAACCTCCTCTTTGAGTGATAAGATTGATGTTATTATGGCTATGCTTGTTAATGGTAAAGCTCCTCTAGCTCCTAATAGTGTTACCTTTAGCCTCTTTGGTTGCTCAAGAAGAGCAAGTTGATGTGAACTTCATTAGAAACAATAATTTCAACAACAATGCCTATAGGAGTAATTTTGGTGGTAACAACTATAGGCCTTATCCTCCTAATAATGGCAATACCTATGAAAACTCCTACAACAATGCTAGAAGTGCCCCCTCTGAACTTGAAGTTATGCTCAAAGACTTTATTAGTAAACAAACTGCTTTCAACAAGGCTGTGGAGGAAAAACTTTTAACTATTGAGAAGAATATTTCCTCTTTGTCTGAAGCACAGTCCTCCTTGATTAATAAAATGCCTGCTAAACCTGAAACCATGGAAAGTACCTTTGGTGCTACTCATGCCATAAAAGTTACTATTGATGAAAATGTTATACTATTAGCCCAACTTCATGCTAAGTGGGAAAGGGAAGCTGAAATTAATAGAAACAATAGTGTGTGCACCATCACTAGAATGGATACCACTAAACCACAAGAAGTCCCTATTCCTTTTCCTACAATGCCTAAGCCTATTGAGTATACTACTAGTGATGCTAAGTTTGATTTTGATATAGATGGTTGCAATATTACTGAAGTGATTTTGTTCCTGCAAAAGCTTGCTAGAATTCCTGATGCTAGTGATATGCATGTTGCTTTCACTAAACACATTACAGATGCTCTTGTAAAAATTAAGGAAGAGAAGTTAAAACACAAAGCTTCTATTTCTAGGAAGGTAGAAGATAATTGGGAACCCATTATTAATATGCAAGTGAATGACTTTGATCTCAAAGCTTCATGTGATCTTGGTTCTAGTGTCTCTATTATGCCTAGGAAAATTTATGAAATGCTTGATTTGACACCTTTGTAAGATTGTTACTTGGATGTACCACTCAATGATAATGCTAAAAATAAACTCATGGGGAGTATTAATGATGTTCTCATTATGGTTCACAATGCTTATGTCCCTGTGGATTTCTATGTTTTGGATGTTGAATACAATGCTTCTTGTCCTATTACTTTGGAAAGACCTTTTCTTAGAACTGTTGGTACCATCATTGATATGAAAGAAGGCACCATTAAATATCATTTTCCATTCAAAAAGGGTATTGAACACTTCCATATGAGGAGAGAGAAGTTGCTTTTTTCTCCTCCTTTGAAAGCAAGTTTTGATGTTAATGCTTATTCATTTGAAAATACTTGATTCTTCTTGCTTCTTGTGCCTAACTTAAAGACGTTAAAGAAAAGTACTTGTTGGGAGATAACCCAAGAGTTTCCTTGAGTCTTGGAAGTTATTACTTGTAATGACCTCTCCTTATCCTTTTTGTTTGCTTTTTGTGCCAAGAATGACCTCTAATGAGAGGGAAGTAAGATTTGGGGATTTGCTGTCCCGAAACAGATTTATGTCCTCCACCATAAAAATTCGTGAGGAGTCTTTGTAACTCGGATTGAGCTGAAAATTTACAAATAAATCCCCCAGTTTGTTAGCTAACTTTCGTTTGTTCAGCACTTTTTTATTTGAGCAAAATAAGATTTTCAAAAAAATCGGTTTCTACCTGCTGGTCTGTTTTGACAGATTTCTGCCATTATTTGCATTTGCTTCTTATTGATTCCTTTTCGAGTTATATTTTGGGGAATTGAGCTTTTTGAAGGAGTTGTTACAGTAGCTTCTGTTTTTAGTGAAGATTCTTGCTGTTCCAAAGCTTTTCCTAAAGGTCTATTATCTTTTGATTACACTAATGTTGCTAATGAAGATTGTGTGAAGTTTTGTATGAAGGAAAAATTTCGGCTGTAGAGAAAGAATGATATAATGAGATGAAGAATGGACAAAATCTCAAGCTTGGGGATGCCACCCCGGTGTCACCCCAAGAAATATCCAAGAGGTACAAGCGTCAAAGCTTGGGTATGCCCAAGGCATCCCCTTCTTCATCAATAAAAAGCTCAAGTCTGTCTTGACACTTTGTTTTTATTTTTTCATGCACTGTTGTGTTGTTCTTGGAGAATCTTAGTTTTTGTTTGGTTTTCTTAGTTGTTTAGTTTGCTTGAATAAAGTACTTTGTACCCCCTTTCTCACTGTGTTGTTTCAAATAAGTTGCTTGGTGTTGGAAAGGAGTAGGAAGTTCTTGCTTGAAAGTGCAAGAGGAGCTTGCATTGACTGTGACTTAGACTTTAGAATGACATGCTAGGAGTTGTTTTAACCTTATGCTTAGTGATTATTGTTGTAGCATGTCTTGTTCCAAACAATTGGGATTGCTTAGTGTGCCTTGAAGAAATTATGCGTTTTTTTAGCATGCAAAAGCATGGTATTGTGATATTCTCCTTTGATGCTTTGTTTGGGTTGACTTGGCACATGCTCACACCATTTTATGACTATGAACAAGTCACCATATCCTCTATGATCATTTAGTCCTTGACTTGTAGTACCACTCTATGCTTTGATTAGTAATGTTTTGTTGCTCTGCAAGATTATGGCCATTATTGCTCTCTTAGTTGGTTGATCCCAGTCTTTTGCTAGCCTCCACTTGTATGAGTAAGCTCTACTCATGCTTCCAACTCCCAAGAAACCAAGTTATTCCAAAGTGTCCACTATAAACTTCTATGCATGGTGTGTTACACCATTCCAAGTACATTATTGTTTTCAGCTACCTTCCAGTTAAAAAGTCTCTTTGTTATGTGAAAACTTAGTGATTAAAGCTCTCACAAACTTGATGGCACACTTTATATTCTTTTCCCCTAATATACTTGAACCATTGTGTCATATATGTTGTATATGCTTTCACTTATACATTGGAATTAGCAGAACCGTGCTGTCACAGGGAACGTTTTCAACATTGCACTTGTACTTTGTACTCAGTTGATATCATGCTCTTTTGTCTACGGATGTCACCGGTGTGAAATAAATGGGGAACTTATAAGTCCATGGACTATGTATTTTGTGTTATAGAAACGCCTGGGCCGCTAGCCTAAGCCATGCCTAATCATGGTGGAAACTTGCAGCAACACCATAGTGAGATATCTATGAAGCATCCTCAATAAAAAGCTATGCATATAGTAAATAAAAAGATCGCTGAGATGCTCATTGTCTGCTTGCCTTGTCATTTTGGTTATGGGTTGCTCCTATACCATGTGCAAGGGGTACCCCGTTGGTGGTTCTCTATGATACGCATGTACTTATAATGACAAGAACTTACAGGTGACTGAAGTTGAGTAGAATGAGGTGTGGCCCTCATTTCAAGGGAATTGAGATTGCGAACTTATACTTTGTCAAGCATATACTCCATAGTTTGTTCACTTTAACCTTAACCACTTCAAGATGCTTATGATAGGGGCAATGAGGGATGAAAGCTAACAAGTACCATAATTTTTGGAAGATCTTTTTGAAACTTGAAATCCCTGCTTCCCTATTAAGGTCCTTTCTTCTACCATTATTTGAGTCTCCACCTTCTACCGTTAGCCACCATTAAGAGATCATAGTTGCCATTCTGTGTGCAGTGTCCCAAAACTTATTGATTGATGCATATCGTGATATTACTTGTTCTTGTGCTACTTGTATCTAGTCACCCTTGTGAACTTTGAAGGTGTCATGTGCATCTATTTGCTACTCTATGAGGGACAAGCTGAATGCCACTATGCCATGTTTTCTATATGTGAAACAAACAAATGTTTTTCAACGCATGTTATTCATGATATTTGTTTGTAGCCTTTCATGTTGCATGCATAGTTACTATGTCCTATTGTTAGAACTCCATCTTTCATGCACATGTTTAGAGTTATTTGATCCCAGCTTTCAATGCTTGCAAATGGTTTGATCTTGGTTTTGATGGTGCATGTCACCTTAAAAATTATTCTTTTATCACTTACCTACTCGAGGACGAGCAGGAGTTAAGCTTGGGGATGCTTGATACATCGAAAATGTATCTATAATTTTTGATGCTCCGTCCTTGTTTAGTATCTACTTTGCTTTGCTTTGTCTACACTTTGAGGTGTTTTTATATCTTTTCTAGAACTAACCTATTAACAAGTTGCCACAGTGCGAGTTGCCTGTTTTCTTCTTTTTTTGGTTCTAGAAAGGCAGAAAATCAATATTCTCGGAATTGGACGGGACAAAAGCCAAATTCAATATTTTACCGTGGGGGACACGAAATCCAGAGGAGAGACGGAGAGGCGAACCAGGGCCACCACACCCCCCTAGGCGCGGGTGGGCCCACCCCGCGCCTGGGTAGGGTGTGGCCCCCCTGGCCGCCTCCCAACCTTGCCTCTTCACCTATAAGAAGCCCCCGATGCAGAAACCCTAGGAACCCGATCAAAACTCCACGAAACCTTCTATAGACGCCGCCATTGTCATCCCTAGATCGAGGGGGATCTGAAGTTCTTCCCAGCACCCTGCCAGAGGGGAGATCATCCCGGAGGCCTTCTTCTCCGGTATGATGCGTGAGTAGTTCCACCTTGGACTATGGATCCATGTAGTAGCTAGATGGTTGTATCTCCTCCTTTGTGCTTTCATGTATAGATCTTGTGAGCTTCGTTCATGATCAAGATCTAATCTATTTGTAGTCATGCATGTTGTGTTTGCGGGGATCCGATGGATATTGAGATTACTATGTCAGATTGATTAATGGTTTTGTATATTTGATACTATCATGTCTGTGTTGTTAGTGATCTTGGATGCTCACCGTTGTTAGTATCTATCTTGGCCAAGTAGTTGCTAGTGACTCCAAGAGGGGGTATTTATGCTCGATAGTGGGTTCATGCCTCTAGTTTCCAAGGGAAGTGACAGAAATCTCTTGGGTTGTAGATGTGTTGTTGCCACTAGGGATAAAACAATGGTCTCTTGTTCATGGAACAAGTGGATTGTTTACCTTACAAACTTTGCTTAAAGCAGTTGTCTATTGCTTGCAACTTAATACTAGAGGGGGTCCGGATGATAACCTGAAGGTGGACTTCTAGTCATAGATGCAGTTGGATGGCGGTCTATGTATATTGTTGTATTGCCCAATCGAATCTCATAGGATCTTTTTGTCTCGTATTTCATTGTTATGCCTTGCTCAGTTCCTGTCAATTGCCCTGCTGTAATTTGTTTACCCTTCATGCCATGTTGTTTATGTAACGAGAGCACCTCTAGAGAACTATGGATCTCGGTCCAATCTTTACCATTGATACATCCTCCAATGTTACCTGTTTACTTGTTGGAAACCATTACCTTCCACACCATATGTTTAATCCTTTGTTACAGCAAACCGATGAGCTTGACAACCTCACTGATTCGTTGGGCAAAGTCTTGAGTTTGTGTTGTCCAGGTTTCCACGTTGCTTGCAACAACTTTGAGATGTTTCCTTCCTCCTACTGTTTCGATAACCTCGGTTTCTTACTAATGGAAAACTTGCTGCTGTTCTTATCACACCTTCCTCTTGGGGTTTCCAACGAAGCGTCCCACGACAAGTGTTGGGCGTCATCACTCCACCAGCCAAATAAGCATGTAGATGCTAGGTCTATTGTCTCCCTATTTAGTGCTACTTCTCATACCTTCCATGTATTGACCCTTCGGGGCTGCTACGTTTTATGTTGTAGGATATTCTGACTCTGAGTGATCAGCTAGGTCGCGGTACTTCCCTCTGCTCTTGTTCTCTTGTGGGCAATTTGGATATTGAAGGAGTTATTTATTTATGTTTGATACTTGAATAAGTTTGACCTAGCCTTCGAGCTAAGCATTATTGTAATAAATGTATTCTCTAGATCTCTCATTGTTTATGATACATGGATATTTTACTTTGTTATTCATCTAAGTTATATGTAAGCCAATGATCTGATCCAGGGATTGGCATGTTGCATAGAAGCTACAGTCTTTTCAGTACTGTAGTGTTATAAATATAGATCATAGAGTTGATAGCAAATAGTCTTACAATGTCGCCAATCTGAGATGAGATCTACTAATACAAGTGGTGGAAGATGGATATGGTGGTGGAGAAGGGTTTAGAGGTTTAGATCTAGATCTATTCCTTCGACGTGGCGGCATGGAGAGTTTAGGGTGAAAGAAGCGATGTTGTGGAGTCATGAGCTTGTTTCTCGTCGCCTGGAGCCTCTTTATATAGGGGTCCCTTCATGAAATTGTTCGGTTTGACCTAAGGAGGTCGGTGCAAACTATACGGCCGCATACGGCGGCAGGCCGTATAATTGGTCGTTAAGCTTGCAGTAGCCTCCTGGAGGCTCTTTTTTCTTTGGCATGTTGGAAATATCGTATCTTTGGCATTTATGTAGTGATTCCGATCATCATACGTCATTATCTGCGCAGGCAAAAATAGAAAGAAAGGATTGCATACCCCTTTGATCATTAGGCATTAGTGGTAGGTTTTAGAGAGATATTTTATCAAATATATGAATAATAAATTTTAAATGCGGACGTGGATGGCTATATATCACAGCCATCACTCGCCCGTCAAAAGCAGCCGACAAATCTGCCACCGGCGTCAAGGTGAAAAAGTAATTGACGAATGATCAGAGGAAGGAGGAGTCGAGGAAGAGGGTTGACCATAAAGAGAAGGCATGGCAGTGCCTTGCCGATGCCCAAGCTGCCCGTGATAGGGCCGCCACCCTTGAGCATGTCGCAGCCGTCTAGGCCAACTTCACTGCCGAGGCCATCGCGGCGTAGGCTGCCACCTTGATCCTAATAAAGGAGCAGCAACTAGCTGCCTTCGCGGGAATAGCGACCTCGTCTACGTCCGTGCGCAAACCAACTGTAGGGGTTCGTAGCATGGGAAACAAAAAAATTCTATCGCATGAACACACACAAGCCAAGATCTATCTAATAGATTATAGCAACAAGTTGATAGAGTACTAACCTCGAATATCCAAAGCGGTTAACGAGATCGGATTCTCATGGGTGATGTAGTCATTCACTTGCCGATCTCAAGATCGCGTAGACGATGCTTCTGGCGCCGCGTTCCGGTAGTGCTCCTGTAGTCGGTCATACGTACGGTACTCGATGAATGTCACATCCCAAAATTCTCCAAATTTTTAAATGTGAAAAATAAACAAACAAAAGAAACAGATGTTGAAATTTAGGGTGAAAATAAACTTTTTGCTTCTAAATGGAAACATCAAAACCCTACTTGAACAAAATTTGAATGAAAAGGCGACATAAATTTTTTCAAAGAATCAAATTCATTTATAAATGGATGTATCTTGAATTTAAAGCACTTGGGAAAAGTTAAACCAAAACCCTACCCCTAATTAAAGAAATCATCTCCAAGATCATTTTAAGACTATGGATTTGTCCCCTATAAAAATTTATCAACAAACATTTCTAAATAATCAAAAATGGTAAACAAAAATATTACAAAACCATGGAAATTGATTTCATTCAATTTGAAGCCATGGATAAAAACTTATGAATTTAATAAGTTAAAAGGAATTAATCTCCAAGGCTAATAAAGCTCCTAACAAAAATCAACATTAAATTGTGAGCAAAGTAATCATATAGGTATTTAAAAATATAAACAAATATTAAATAAAATTATACACAGTGGAATCACCAATTTTGGAACTATAAATAAGAAGATATGAATTTTATAAGATAAATAACGAATTAAATAAATAAGAATTAATTTCAAAGACAATTTCAATCTTGGCCAAATCCATAAAAAAATGGAATAAAAGTTTATTAAATAATAAAAAGGAATAAAATATTATTTAAATAAAATTATATGGGTTTGAACCATATTCAATTTTATTTAAATAAAGACAAAATGCCTAATTTAAATAAATATTAAATCACAAGAAAATTGTTTGGATTATTCCAAAGTGGGCCAACTAATCAACTCATAAATGATTTAAACCTACCGAAAAGGTTTGGTAAAAATTTGAAATCGAATGGAGGTTTAAATCAATTGAATCAAATGAAAACAGAAATGGAAAAAGAAAAACATTTGAAAAGGAAAAAATGGAAACAACCTGTAACATCCCAGCATTAGAGCTTAGAAATAAGTTAAACCCAGATGTGTGCATTGCATTCATGCATCATAAAATCCGGAGAATTTTCACGCAAAACTAAAAAAGCTATAGGGGTATTGAGATCTCTCTTGCTCTGATGAAAACATTAGGGCAAGTGCTATGGATTTCGACATGACCTCTATTGTACTCTTATGTTTGAGGGGAAGGAAATTCAAATTTGAATATTCAATTGATGAATATTAATTCTAAAAGAGTTTGAAATGGAATAATAATTGGAAACTAAATTGTAATGGAAAATAGGAGGTGAACTCTTATTTATAAACAAGGTATAATCTTTTATTCAAATAGAAAAGATAGTGGAAATTTAAATAAAATGATTAATGTAATATGATATTACAATAATTACATAATAAACAAAGAATTGATAAAGAATAATCTTATTTACATCACACATTATTATATTATCTTTACAATTATGAACCAAAGGGATAATAAGATAATGAAATAGAGAGGTATCATTTTATTACAATAGTACAATCATTAAACTATTATTAAGTTCCAAGAATAATGGAACACTTTGTTATAGAATACAATGTTTCATTGTTATTACAATAAAAGAATAAAAGAAAATTATTATAAAACAAATAAATATAAAAATGAATTACATAAATAAATAACTAAAATGATTCTTTATTACAAGCATATATAAATATTACATTGTCTTTGCAAATACATTATAAAAGAAAAAATAAAACTAGTACACTTTATTGAATAAAGTAAACAATACAATATTTCTTTACAAAAGAAGAATGAATAAATAAAAAATAATTCTTTTATTACAATTATACAATGCTTATTACTTCACAAAAGAAAAGGTTAATTACAAAAGAATAAAGTAAAATTCAAAACTAAAGTCATCTTCATTTTCTACATCTTCTAAATCCACTCTTTGTATTCCTGATTCTTGATCCCTACAAAACAACACAAAAGATAACAAAAAAATAAATAATAAAAGAAGGGTTAGTATATTATTTTTACTCTCAGATTGGGCATACAAATGATATGCTTTGGCTCATCATTGAGTATGGGTTAAAAGGGCCACATAGGATCTGTTCTTATCAAATTTAGGCTTCAGCCTTGAGCATCATTAGCATAGAGTTAATATCCCACTTGGAAAACACCAAAAGCTTATCTTAGGATAAGGTCAAGTCAGTCGAACTGATCAACATGGAAAAGATCTCAGCACTGTAAACTACACCAGGACAAGGTCTAGCAAGCTAGCAGCTTACACATCACATGCACAGCTCTGTGCTGTCAACACCACAAGAGAGCACCACATAGAGAAAGAGCACAGCCGTAGCTAGCATAACTATGCCATTCCACATACAACTAGTCCATATCCACAACTCCAGAGCACAAGTTTCAGCACCAAAACCTTCCCAATGCACCACAACCACATCACCAGTACCCTTGTTCCTTGGGGAAGCCATCCAGGAGCACCAGAAGGAGGACATGAGCAGGGAGGAGAAGGTTTACCAGAAGGTTCAACAACAACCAATCAAGATCCATCACAAGGGCAAGACAATAGTACTAGATGGAGCAGTTACACATTAGTAGATCCTCAAGTTAACAATAAGTAGATGAAGAAGCCAAGAGACATTACACAATCTACATCAAGTAGCCAGGTACAGCAAAGTATCACCAGATCATGTAGCATCTATTCTTAATATCCTGCATCACCTGTATCATGGGTATATAAGGGGAAACAACATCCAAAATAGATAATTACAACTACCCTTCAACTAGATCTAGGCTAGGAGGATGAGGAGTAATATTTCTCTTAGTCTTGCATAGAGTTTCTATGCAAGGCTCATCATAGAGAAAGAAAGCCACAAAGTAGTATCTGTTCTTAAATTGTAATCTGGCCTCAGCCTTTGCATCATTGGCAGCCAAAGTTTAATCTTTGGTGAGTAAAATAAAGCAGCACATCATGTTGCTATACACGACTACTGTGCACACTTACTAGAGGCACCACAATAGGTTTCTACAGCAAACAGAAGCCACCAAAATCACTCTTTAGACCCACTAAATCATTTATTTCCAACCAAAGGTTTAAAAAGTTGTGCAAATGATTCACTGTCATGTTGTCCTCCCATATTCAGCAAGCAACACTAGAGAATAATCATTCCAAACAGAATTACATCATATTCCTAGGTAGTATTCCTAAGAATCAGTATCTATACATGATAATCATGTTACTGAATCAAAGATCCAGACACGCATAGAAGAATCACACTAAGGCCTGGAGTTACCAACTTGAGCCACAGTTTAGCACTCACCAACACTAGCAGCAGAACCACTAACCCAAATTAGTACCACTGGAGCACTTGCTCATCCAAATTTAGGAATCGTGTGGTCAATTACTGTCATGTTGATAGCATACATACATACCAAACCTCACTTTCAAATACATTTTAGATCATTTTCCTAGCTACCACTTGCTAGGAATCATTCTCAATATATTTTCATTCAATATATCCCATACCATGCCTTTGCAAGATATGATCATCAATAGCTCATTCAAAACCATCTGCAGGAAACCAACATCAAATTTTAGATCATTTTCCTAGCTATTTAGCTAGGAATCATTTGTGTGTGTACATGTCCTACTTGCATCCGGTCTACCCATCTGCATCTATTAGAGCATATAATATTGCACAACAAGAACACAAGCTAGCTACCAGGAACCAATTGAGAGTAGAAGATTGTTTACTGAATCCCAATCAGTCAAAGGAACAAGTAGTAGAACGATTACACTAGCAAGTAGTGATAATTATTCACCAGTACCATAAATTTACCCAGCAAGGAAGGGGACATCCTAGGGAAGAGGCAGCTTTCAAATCGAGACGAACCCCATGAATCTCCATCCAAAACCACTCTGATAAACACCATAGTCATGAGTCAGGCCATGCTCACGGAATCGAGCAAGACCAATGTGAGCTAGCACAACAGCGCCAGGAGAGGCCGGTCGAGAGGAAAGACGAATCGATCGAAGGGTCGACTCGGCTTATCGATCGGGTTGGTCTAGCCCAACCATGGGCCGATCGACCAAAGGTCCAGGGTCTTATTTAAAAATAAAAATTACCAAAACACCCCAAAGATTGTTTCACCTCTAGAAAAATATAGAAAAATCCAAAAAATACAAATGATATATCAAAATGACCACAAAAATAATATCTACCTAGTAAAAATATAATATTACTTGTTCAAGATAGATAAAATACAAATAAATATTAATAATATTAAATCCTAAGTGAAATTTCAGGAAAAAAGTAAAAGTCTTAAGAATCATTAAAAATCATTTTTGTGTAGTAAAACCAATCCATCATTGTATAAAAATGTTAACTTAGAATTTTACAAATAAAAATTACAAACAAATGAATAAATACATTTAAACCTTGGGGAATTTTATAAAAACAAGAATAATATTTAAAAATAAATAAAATTCATTTCCAAGATCCTAAATAAATATAATTTACTAGATATTAATTATCATATTCCAAGACATTTTAAGATTTTTAGGTAATAAAATTTATTTACCTATTTTACTAAAACAAGATAACTATTTTGTTAATTCATTAAAATTATTTCCTAAGTAAGAAATAATCTCATCTCCTTATAAAACACTAAATTCTAAGTCTAAATCTATAGTATGATTCATAATTAAACTTAAATGTAAATTGTTAACTTTATAATACCCTTTTGAAACCTTTAATCAAATTTAAACCAAAAATTCACTTAAATACCAAATAAATTATCTCATACCTTAATCACACTTGTCATTAATCTAAAACTTGGGAGTAATTAAAACATATTAGACTTTAAGTGTATTTGTCATTTTAAAGTTAATGTTAGTCTCAAAAATCTTATAACATCATGTCTAATAAACTACTTATGTTTTTATAGTTAACTTTGGTCACTTGTACCATCAATTAAAATATGACAACTCAACATCATTTGTAACCATCTCAAACCCTAATGTAAAACCTAATAACCCTCAAGACTGATGAGCCTTTGATAAACACTAGTTTCTTCAAATGTTATTCTTTTTTCCACTTCAAACAACAACTCTATAATAGTTCCTCCAGCTCTTAACAATTCAACCCAAGGACTTTTAACATAGTCATCAGATAAGAATTTAATCATAATCACATTACTTTATACTCTACTTGTATATTTAGGATTGTAAACACTAAAGTTCCTTATTAATGCCATTACTTTTAAAGTAAAATTTGAAGATAAATAATTATAATTTAAGTAATCTTGAGTAACATTTCACGTTGGTGTGTATCTTAATGTTCTATGTTATTATAATTATATGTTGTTTCACACACTCACAAGCCTTAATAAGAAGCACAAGTATGAAGCTTATCTAAAAGGACAACACATTCTAAAGTAACCATTTCCAGTATCCAAACCCTAGAACAACGTTATCCCCGGGATTCGCATTTATAAAGTGCATTACATTACTTATGCATAAGAGCATCTTGCTTCTTTAAACACTAGTCCTTACCGGAAAAATGATGTTGATTTCAGATATTGGATTTTATATTGTCTTAAAGACCGTGAGTGGATAATCTTGCAATCACAAAAAGGCAATTTCACACTTGCTCATTTCCTTTGATTATTTTCTGTAAAGTATTTTATAAATTCAGTATTGTCATCACCTGCATTTGAAAAAGGTCAGAAAACACTATTTTCATAATAATGTGATTATAGGTTATTTACCATGAGGTATTAACCTACTATGAATGTTTCGGTGGTAAAGGAACATATTATCTAGGACTTAACAACCAATGTCGCCAGTCATTCTTGCGTCGTATATTACGCGTTAACCATGAGATTTGGAATGGGACGGAGAAGTCAGCTGGATCGGCTCTCTCTCGCATGCCAACGGATGACCGGGCCGTTGTTGCAACTCCTCTTTTAGAGGGTTAGAAAGTTATGGGTGGGATCCCTCAACGTCCCACGGCTTCTGGTAACTATGAGGGTTGTACACCTTAGGCTGATAATAGAAACAAGTTTTATCCTAGGACTGATGTGCAATCTGTCGGGTATGCGGGGTCGCGGAGAAGGACAGTGATTGGCTTGGATCTTAGTCTATGCCTCACACCAAGGAAGTGTGAACGAACCTGCAATTCAGATGTGCAACAAAGCTAAGATCTCTCATGGGTAAAGTGACGCACCTGTGTAGAGTGTAAAAACTATAACTTGTTAATCCCTGTTCTGGGAAGGAGCTGCGAACGCGGCTGGAAAGGAACTCCATGAAAATTCTGGTAAACCCGTGAAAGCTGACGGACATAGCTTTTCAGAATAAAAGCAACCTTTGAAGAAATGTTTACGAAAACTGCATTGCCTACGACCTATGGTCTGGGGCTATAGATATAGTGCATCAAACACTCCTTTTCTAGTGAACTTGCTGAGTACGCTCGTACTCAACGTATCTTCTTAACCCTTGCTAGATTCTGAAGCCATTAAGACGATGTCTACATCAAGTTATGCTCCAGGAATCATCAGCAGAAGCTAAAGCTCTTCAATAGAGTCAAGAAAGTCAATTTATACATCAACTCAAGTGAAGACGAAGTTACTGATTAGATAGGAATATAATCTCTATCCATAGAACCTATTTCTGTAGCGTGTTGCAATAGCATCAATGCCAGACCATTAGTTAAAATACTAGTCTTAATAGTATGATAGTTTTGAGTTGTTTGTTTTTGATTCTTGTTTGTATGAAGTTTCTTTCTCTCTCTTTAACCTAGAGTGTTCTCTGGATCTTGTGTAAAGAGTTGAGTTGTAACCTATAGTCATGTCTTGGACCTGCTGTTTTTCTGTTATACCACTCTGAGGGATGTAATACTAGTGAACGGTGTTTCATTGGTGTTATGTCAACGACTATAGTGTACTACATCATGCAGTGGTATGCTGGGTCACCGTAGTTGGTATCAGAGCATATGCTTTGACCTTAGGATTAAAACCCTTTTAGGAAGATCTGTAGGTTGGATAGTGACTATAGGAGCCATCTTATTTAATGTCGTGGTGGTGGCACGACAGCTGCCATGGGTAGGCTAAAGTATGGGGCCAATGGATGCTAGAGGGGTCCGGGGAGGGAAGATGTAGTAATGACTAACATGCCGATCTTTATTTCTCCTCTTGAGGACTACAAGTGCTCCTTGAGCTGTTTGCAGGAAGAAGAGAGCTACTACACGAGCCTTACGGCGTAGAATGAATCGATCCCCTCTTAGGAGCCCGCGTCTCCCCTTATAAAGGGGTGCCTTGGTTCCTCCTAGGGCTGACGTGGTAAGCATATTCGAGGAATATGCTTGTCCCAATATGGTAACTCGGCGACCTCCTTTTCGTGTCCCCCTTCTATCGATGACAATGTTCGAGAGAGCCCCACATGCGCGCCTCGGGCTCCCTGACTGTCACCTCCATGACCTTCTTCTGCCCTTCTGCTGCTCTGCTCCTTGTCCTTTATGCTTGGCTCTGTTCAGATTCCCCTTAGCTAGTGACTAGGGTTTGACTATAGGAACCTACTTCTCCTGCAAGCTTCGTATTACTCGGCCATGTCTCGCATAACTCGGCTCAGCCTTCACCTGCATTCAAGTTAGTCAAACTCGCTCAGCCGACTTAACTCATATGTCGGCCGGATAAGGTGTTACTCCTTCTGTAGCTGTCATGGCCTTGCCTATCTCGGCTGACTCTTACATGACTCGGCCGACATAAACAGTAACTCAGCTCATGACAAGGGAGACTCCTTTCGTCTTTCCCCTTTCTTGACCCTATCCGGGGTCACCTCCCCAACATTTAAACCAAATATTCTTATGGCTGGTGATGAATATCCACTTGAGGATAAACTTATCACACTTAAGTTGGATGCTTTGGTCATATTTCTTAAAAGTCGTTATCCATATTTTCTTGGTATAGTGCTAGTCCCAAGAGGGTAGAACACCATTGATATGGCCTAAAGTAAGCTAAAATAGTAATGTAGAATATGGCTAAGTTTAGGATATCATATGGAGTAGTTATTCATCTTTTCTTAGTAAGGTGCTATTTAGTGTCTTCCGAAGGAGACATAATCCACTAAGATACTTTAGGAAAGCTAATTGGTCACAGTACATTAGGATCCAGTTTAAGACACCAATTGAAGTACTTTTAATGGTGTAGCCTAACCGTAGAATTTATGTAAGACAGTGGAAACTTATGGTTAGTTGATAACCAAAGACAACATGATATCATCAGGAAATGTTGATGTAATGAGTAGTAATCATGTGGGATTCACTTGAGAATTATATGTGATGAAATGAAATTATCTTAGGATTTAATGATGGAGTTATGTGAAATAAACTCATCATGGTTAGATTAGCTCTTGAATCATGACAAATAGGTAAAGCATAACAAGATCATGGTGAGATTAGCTCCGAAACCATGATGAGAGTATAAATATAATAAGTAATTAGTAGATTATCTTGAGGTAGAAGTAAGGAACTAACATGGTAGAACTATGATAGAACTCATAAGTGCTAGAAAATCCTAATAATCTTTGGTTTAAGTTAGCAAAAATATTCTAATTAGTCTTTTTGGAGTGATCATGTGAGGCTAGTTTACCAATAAAGAAAGGTTAGTTATAGTTAATCATTGCAAAAAGTGAGACTAAAGGTTAGTTAAAACCAAATTGAGACCACTTTGCTTAAGATTATCCTATTGCACTTGGGGAATTTGGGTAAATATTGAGATAAAGAATAGTTTGACCCTATGTGCTAAGTATCATGATATAAACCTATATGAGGAGGTGTCATATACTACACAACTAAGCCTGAATTACAGAGATACTATACTCAACTACTATATTCTAGGCTTAGAATATTGTGTGTTATATGCACCACATTTGGATTTATTGGTTTTTCTTGGATCTTCTTGATTGACTAGATCTATACATGAAGTTTGACTTGGTGTGCAAATGCATGTTGCAACATCCAGTTACTACTTGATGTTATAGACCTAGATAGAGTAAAGGAATTCGTGTAAGGGAATGACGAGTTCCAAAGACCAAGATGAAGACTTACATGAAGAATGAAGCAAAATATAAGGAGTATTAGCGCAGTTTGAAGGATAGATCAAGCTCAGGTTATTCTTAGCCAGATATAATAAGGAAGTTTAGGGTAAAAAAATACTTGGAGCAATAAGGAGTCATGAACTTAGAGTTCACCTAAAATAGGTGATGTTGATAGGAAGTTAATAAAGTAATTGTACCAAGTTCATGGAAGCATCATGAATAAATGCAAATTCGAAGTTTTGGAGGAAAATGGTATTGAAGCTCTGACAGTTCAGAGAGAATTCCATAAGGATGTTGGAAGTCGTAGTCTAATACCTACAACCTAGGATGATCCGCAGCTGGTATTTGATCCATAGTCAGTATTTTGATCCACAGTTGGTATCTTGTCCACAGCTGGTGGTATTTGGTTAACTTAGTTAACCAGATCTTCTTAAAGGTTGCATAAAGAGCATAAAAGTTGGCCTAATCTAAGTAAGACCTAAAGTAGTATAAAATTTTAAGCAACCGTCTTTCGAGGCGCTTCGCAAAGTCAGGCCTATCCAAGCGAAAATGTCCAATAGTAAGTAAGACAAATAATGCTGAAATATTTGCTTCGGAGATCCACAATTGTGTGGATACACCGTACAATATTTCATAAGACCCTAACTAGGTAGAATATAAGATGGATAGAAACCAATATTCTAAGTATAAAGTCAATAAATATGACAGTTTGAAGACTATTAGTAAACCCTAAGGGGGAGAGTAAACATTAGAAATGAAAGTAATATTATCTGACTTTCTGAATAAAGGTTGGAGAAGAAGGACTAACCTACAACAATAGCAAGCCTTATTTTCGTAAGGTTAGAAGAAACTATTAATATAAAAGTATGTTCAGAAGTATGTCTGGATGAAAGATTAAAGTGTATTTCAAGGTAGTAGTACTCAAATCTTAAGGAAATTGTTAAATGGAAGTTGAAAAGGTACTTAAGGTAATAAGGAAATATTATCTAAAGCCTGCTAAGGTAAAAGTTTGAAGGAGATAGAATAGATTAATTTTAACCAACTAATTCTAGAGGAAACAACTCTTAAGAGATCTTTAAGAGTGAATAATCACATCAAATTAGACATGTATGGAGAAATAAGGAAATTCCAATGAGTATGGACTAAATGAATTCAAATCCAATCTTTAGAAGGACTACCAGTATAAACCATACCATCACAAGTCAAAAGTTAGTCTTTTGACTATAGTTATTGCTTAATAGAGTTAAAATCCTATTTTAGTGAGACTTCCTAAACCTTATATAGTATAGCAAGGAAGTTTTATGATCAAGTAAAGGAATTGGATTAGGATACCTAAGCAAGGCAATGAACTAAATAAAAATCTCCAAATTAAGGATTCAATAATAAGGAAATACCCTAAGGAAGTAAAGTAAAAGAAACTTTGGAGTATTGAAGACATCAAGTTGGAGATTGCCAAGAATGATAAGAATTCAAGGAAAAATATCTAGATATGGAATACTACAATTATTTCCATTTGAGGTTACCATGAAGTTGAGAACTACCGTAACAAATACAGGACAATTCCTTACTCCGAAACGTGAGAGTATACGAACTTCGAGGACGAAGTTTATTTTAAGGGGGGGAGTCTGTTGCATCCCAGCATTAGAGCTCAGAAATAAGTTGAACCCAGATGTGTGCATTGCATTCATGCATCAGAAAATCCGGAGAATTTTTGCGCAAAACAAAATAAGCTATAGGGGGATCGAGATCTCTCTTGCTCTGATGAAAACATCAGGGAAAGTGCGATGGATTTCGACATGACCTCTATTGTACTCCTGTGTTTGAGGGGAAGGAAATTCAAATTTGAATATTCAATTGATGAATCTGAATTCTAAAAGAATTTGAAATGGAGTAATAATTGGAAACTAAATTGTAATGGAAAATAAGAGGTGAACTCTTATTTATAAACAAGGTATAATCTTTTATTCAAATAGAAAAGATAGTGGAAATTTAAATAAAATGAAATGAGTAAATTATTAATGCAATATGATATTGCAATAATGAAATAATAAACAAAGAATTGATAAAGAATAATCTTATTTACATCACACATTATTATATTATCTTTACAATTATGAACCAAAGGGATAATAAGATAATGAAATAGAGAGGTATCATTTTATTACAATAGTACAATTATTACACTATTTTTATTAAGTTCCAAGAATAACGGAACACTTTGTTATAGAATACACTGTTTCATTGTTATTACAATAAAAGAATAAAAGTAAATTATTATAAAAAAATAAATATAAAAATGATTTACATAAATAAATAACTAAAAGGATTCTTTATTACAATAATATATAAATATTACATTGTCTTTGCAAATACATTATAAAAGAAAATATAAAACTAGTACACTTTATTGAATAAAGTAAACAATACAATATTTCTTTACAAAAGAAGAATGAATAAATAAAAAAGAATTCTTTTATTACAATTATACAATGCTTATTACTTCACAAAAGAAAAAGTTAATTACAAAAGAATAAAATAAAATTTAAAACTAAAGTCATCTTCATTTTCTTCATCTTCTAAATCCACTCTTTGTATTCCTGATTCTTGATCCCTACAAAACAACACAAAAGATAAAAAAAAATAAAGAATAAAAGAAGGGTTAGTATATTATTTTTACGCTCAGATTGGGCTTACAAATGATATGCTTTGGCTCATCATTGAGTATGGGTTAAAAGGGACACATAGGATTTGTTCTTATATAATTTAGGCTTCAGCCTTGAGCATCATTATCATGGAGTTAATATCCCACTTGGCAAACACCAAAAGCTTATCTTAGGATAAGGTCAAGTCAGTCGAACTGATCAACATGGAAAAGATCTCAACACTGAAAACTACACCAGGACAAGGTCCAGCAAGCTAGCAGCTTACACATCACATGCACAGCTCTGTGTTGTCAACACCACAAGAGAGCACCACATAGAGAAAGAGCACAACTGTAGCTAGCATAACTATGCCATTCCACATACAACCTGTCCATATCCACAACTCCAGAGCACAAGTTTCAGCACCAAAACCTTCCCAATGCACCACAACCACATCACCAGTACCCCTGTTGCTTGGGGAAGCCATCCAGGAGCACCAGAAGGAGGACATGAGCATGGAGGAGAAGGTTTACTAGAAGGTTCAACAGCAACCAATCAAGATCCATCACAAGGGCAAGGCAACAGTACTAGATGGAGTAGTTACACATTAGCAGATCCTCAAGTTAACAATAAGTAGATGAAGAAGCCAAGAGACATTACATAATCTACATCAAGTAGCCAGGTACAGCAAAGTATCACCAGATCATGTAGCATCTATTCTTAATATCCTGCATCACCTGTATCATGGGTATATAAGGGGAAACAACATCCAAAATAGATAATTACAACTACCCTTCAACTAGATCTAGGCTAGGAGGATGAGGAGTAATATTTCTCTTAGTCTTGCATAGAGTTTCTATGCAAGGCTCATCATAGAGAAAGAAAGCCACAAAGTAGTATCTATTCTTAAATTGTAATCTGGCATCAGCCTTTGCATCATTGGCAGCCAAAGTTTCATCTTTGGTGAGGAAAATCAAGCAACAGATCATGTTGCTATACATGACTACTGTGCGCACTTACTAGAGGCACCACAGTAGGTTTCTACAGCAAACAGAAGCCACCAAAATCACTCTTTAGACCCACTAAATCATTTATTTCCAACCAAAGGTTTAAAAAGTTGTGCAAATGATTCATTGTCATGTTGTCCTCCCATATTCAGTAAGCAACACTAGAGAAAAATCATTCCAAACATAATTACATCATATTCCTAGGTAGTATTCCTACGAATCAGTATCTATACATGATAATCATGTTACTGAATCAAAGATCCAAACAAGCATAGAACAATCACACTAAGGCCTGGAGTTACCAACTTGAGCCACAGTTTATCACTCACCAACACTAGCACCAGAACCACTAACCCAAATTAGTACCACTGGAGAACTTGCTCATCGAAATTTAGGAATCATGTGGTCAATTATTGTCATGTTGACAACATACATACATACATACAAAACCTCACTTTCAAATCAATTTTAGATCATTTTCCTAGCTACCACTTGCTAGGAATCATTCTCAATATACTTTCATTCAATATATCCCATATCATGCCTTTGCAAGATATGATCATCAATAGCTCATTCAAAACCATCTGCAGGCAACCAACATCATATTTTAGATCATTTTCCTAGCTATTTAGCTAGGAATCATTTGTGTGTGTGTGCATGTCCTACTTGCATGTGATCTACCCATCTGCATCTATTAGAGCATATAATATTGCACAATAAGAACACAAGCTAGCTACCAGGAACGAATTGAGAGTAGAAGATTGTTTACTGAATCCCAATCAGTCAAAGGAACAAGTAGTAGAACGATTACACTAGCAAGCACTGATAATTATTCAGCAGTACCATAAATTTGCCCAATAGCAATGGGCACTAATAAGGGTCATGAAGGAACCAAGAATATGATAACAACATGCTCAACCGAGTAAATCAGATAAGTTATGAGCATCCAAGAATTAAGATAGTAGAGTAGAGAGAATAGAGGCAGAGAGATAAACACCTACCTGTAGCAAGATACAACTTGCCAGAGAGGAAGAAGAATTCGGCGGTGGAGTAGTGAACGATGGAGGACACGACACGATGGAACAGGGGCACGGGGTGTTACACCTGCGCCTATTCGCGACCAGCAGCAACAACTGCGACATCACCATGCCAATCCTAGCCATACTCCACCTTCCAGCGGGCATCAATAGATCACCAGATTGGTGAGGTCAACATGACCGAAACCCTAGGACCTAGCAAGTAAGGGGACGACCTAGGGAAGCGGCGGCTTTCAAATCAAGATGGACATCGTGAATCACCATCCAAAACCACTCTGATAAACACCGTAGCAGCAGTCAGGGCGGTCGGGCTCGCCGGAATCGAGCAGCACCATCGGCGAGCTAGCATAGGCGCCAGGGAGAGGCTGGTCGAGAGGGGGAAGGCAAACTGGATCGAGCGGGTCGATCGGCTCGGTTCACCGATCGGGTTGGTCTAGCCCAACCATGGGCTAGACTGACTAGTGGGTCCAGGGTCTTATTTAAAAATAAAAAAAACCAAAACACCCCAAAGATTGTTTCACCTCTAGAAAAATATAAAAAATCCAAAAAATACAAATGATATATCAAAATGACCACAAAAATAATATCTACCTAGTAAAAATATAATATTACTTGTTCAAGATAGATAAAATACAAATAAATATTAATAATATTAAATCCTAAGTGAAATTTCAGGAAAAAATTAAAAGTCATAAAAATCATTAAAAATCATTTTTGTGTAGTAAAACCAATCCATCATTGTATAAAAATGTTAACTTAGAATTTTACAAATAAAAATTACAAACAAATAACTAAATACATTTAAACCTTCGGGAATTTTATAAAAACAAGAATGATATTTAAAAATAAATAAAATTCATTTCCAAGATCCTAAATAAATATAATTTACTAGAAAAATATTAATTATCATATTCCAAGACATTTTAAGATTTTTAGGTAATAAAATTTATTTACCTATTTTACTAAAACAAGATAACTATTTTGTTAATTCATTAAAATTATTTCCTAAGTAAGAAATAATCTCATCTCCTTATAAAACACTAAATTCTAAGTCTAAATCTATAGTATGATTCATAATTAAACTTAAATGTAAATTGTTAACTTTATAATAAACTTTTGAAACCTTTAATCAAATTTAAACCAAACATTCACTTAAATACCAAATAAATTATCACATACCTTAATCACACTTGTCATTAATCTAAAACTTGGGAGTAATTAAAACATATTAGATTTTAAGTGTATTTGTCATTTTAAAGTTAACGTTAGTCTCAAAAATCTTATAACATCATGTCTAATAAACTACTTATGTTTTTATAGTTAACTTTGGTCACTTGTACCATCAATTAAAATATGACAACTCAACATCATTTGTAACCATCTCAAACCCTAATGTAAAACCTAATAACCCTCAAGACTGATGAGCCTTAGATAAACACTAGTTTCTTCAAATGTTATTCTTTTTGCCACTTCAAACAACAACTCTATAATAGTTCCTCCAGCTCTTAACAATTCAACCCAAGGAATTTTACCATAGTCATCAGATAATAATTAATCATAATCACATTACTTTATACTCTACTTGTATATTTAGGATTGTAGGCCATTACTTTTAAAGTAAAATTTGAAGATAAACAATTATAATTTAAGTAATCTTTAGTAACATTTCACGTTGGTGTGTATCTTAATGTTTTATGTTATTATAATTATATGTTGTTTCACACACTCACAAGCCTTAATAAGAAGCACAAGTATGAAACTTATCTAAAAGGACAACACATTCTAAAGTAACCATTTCCAGTATCCAAACCCTAGAACAACGTTATCCCTGGGATTCACATTTATAAAGTGCATTACATTACTTATGCATAAGAGAATCTTGCTTCTTTAAAAATTAGTCCTTACCGGACAAATGATGCTAATTTCAGATATTGAATTTTATATTGTCTCGAAGACCGTGAGTGCATAATCTTGCAATCACAAAAGGCAATTTCACACTTGCTCATGTCCTTTGAATATTTTCGGTAAAGTATTTTATAAATCCAATGTTTTCATCACCTGCATTTGAAAAAGGTCAGAAAACACTAGTTTCATAATAATGTGATTATAGGTTATTTACCATGAGGTAATAACCTACTATGAAAGTTTTGGTGGTAAAGGAACATATTATCTAGGACTTAACAACCAATGTCGCCAGTGATTCTTGCACCGTATATTACGCGTTAACGATGAGATTTGGATTGGGATGGAGAAGTCAACCGGATTGGCTCTCTCTCGCATGCCAACAGATGACCGGGCCGTTGTTGCAACTCCTCTTGTAGAGGGTTAGCAAGTTATGGGTGGTATCCCTCAACATCCCACGGCTTCTGGTATCTATGAGGGTTGTACACCTTAGGCTCATAATGGAAACACGTTTTATCCTAGGCCTGATGTGCAATCCGTCAGGTATACAGGGTCGCGGAGAAGAACAGTGATTGACTTGTATCTTAGTTTGGGCCTCACACCAAGGAAGTGTGAACAAACCTGCAATTCGGATGTGCAACAAAGCTAAGATCTCTCATGGGTAAAGTGACGCACCTCTGCTGAGTGTAAAAACTATAACTTGTTACTCCCTGTTCCGGGAAGGAGCTGCGAACACGGCGAGAAAGGAACTCCATGAAAGTTCTGGTAAACCCGTGAAGGCTGACGGACATAGCTTTTCAGAATAAAAGCATCCTTTGAAGAAATGTTTGCGAAAACTGCATTGCCTATGACCTATGGTCTGGGGCTGTAGATATAGTGCAGCAAACACTCCTTTTATAGTGAACTTGTTGAGTACGCTCATACTCAACGTATCTTCTTAACCCTTGCTAGATTCTGAAGCCATTAAGACGACTTCTACATCAAGTTATGCTCCAGGAATCATCAGCAGAAGCTAAAGCTCTTCAATGAAGTCAAGAAAGTCAACGTATACATCAACTCAAGTGAAGACGAAGTTACTGATTAGATAGGAATATAATCTCTAGCCATAGAACCTATTTCTGTAGCGTGTTGCAATAGCAGCAATGCCAGACCATTAGTTAAAATGCTAGTCTTAATACTATGATAGTTTTGAGTTGTTTGTTTTTTATTCTTATTTGTAAGAAGTTTATTTCTCTCTCTTTAACCTAGAGTGTTCTCTGGATATTGTGTAAAGAGTTGAGTTGTAACCTATAGTCATGTCTTGGACCTGCTGTGTTTCTGTTGTACCACTCTGAGGGACGTAATACTAGTGAACGGTGTTTCATTAGTGTTATGTCAACGACTATAGTGTACTACATCATGCATTGGTATGCTGGGTCACTTCACAACCCAACCCACTAAACCTACCCAGCACCCCAGCCCAACAGCAAGCCCAGAACCACCCCACCCGGCAACCCCCACCTTCTCCCCCGCTGGACTTTTCTCACCACACGCGCACCCCCTCACCCCACTAACGCCCAGGCCCTACTGCCACACTAGCGTCGTCTTCAACCCCGCGTTGACCCCGCCCCCTTTTCCTCCTCGCCATTTCTCGCCGAATGAATTCGATTGAATTCACTTGAATGCTGGAGTTATTCTTCCCCGCGACCATGCTCGATTAATCCCCTCCCTCTCCTCTCCCTTTCCCCTCAGTCGCCGCGCCTAGAGAGCCCCCAGGCTGCCCCTATTTTGTTTTGCAACGCCGCTATCTCCGGGGACCTCCAGCGCCAATTCTAGCGAAGCCCGACCGCCCCTACCCCCTAGTGCATGCTGGCTTGCTCACCATCAACACGCGCATCTTTCAGTAGCCTTCGCTTGCTCGCGCATGCCCTAGATCCTCGCCCCCATCATCGCTTGCACGCCACCGTCGTCTGCCTCATCTCTGGCGAGTGATAGCCGTCGACCCCGTGTGCCCCTTGCCCTATGGTAACTTTCCTCGCAACCTCTGCAACCTTGCGCAACTCCCTGATGCGTTTCCTTGCTTCCTTACGCCTCAGGAGCTCGCCTTCGACGAAGCCCGTGTGTGCCCGACTCCAGTATCATCTCCGGCGAGACATACATGACGAATCCGTGCGCCCCTTCGCCCATAAAGACCACCTTGAGCACCACGACGTCTCCGCGACCTCAATAAGCATCTCCCCCACCCCCTGATCCCCTAGAATTGCTGGACCGTCACCACCCGACGCGCCGCTGCCGCGCGCCGTCGCCAGCACTGCCAGTTCTTGGCCAGATTGATTCGGTCCGTTAGATCCAGATCGCATGGTTTAGATTAGATCACTAATCGAAGCGGTATTGTTTGATTTGTGTCGTGCGAGGTTAGATAGATCCAACGGCCTGCGTTGCTCGATCCTGCCGAAGCATTACCAGCCTATTAGAAGCAGACACGTGGCCAAGCTTTCGATTTAACAAACAGAATTTGATCTATTAGTTGTTTGAATTTGTAAAATCCATAACTTTTGATCTATATGTCCAAAAATTAAAAACGTTATATCAATGCATTCAGAAAAATGAAAATTTTGCAACTGTGGCCTTAGTTTAGTATTTTTCTTCTAAAAACTTAGGTGTTTTTGCAGAAACGTTAATAGGACTATTTTGGGTATAAAATTTGTTCTAAAAATGATTTTTTGAGTAAAACCTTTTGGGAATGGATTTGTTTTGAACCCTCTGGCCATAAATACTAACATTTCAGTTTAAAAATATATTTGGCTAACACTAGAAATTATTCCTTTGAATAAAAGCATTTCTAGTAAAACAAAAATGAATTAAAAAGCCTATTTTCACTAACTTGGTTTAAAATGATTTTCCACATTTTATAAATGACCAGTAGGTGTTTTGAAATGTTAGAACCTTGTTAGAAACCACTTTTCCAATAAAACAACCTTTTGCATGCTTACATGCATTTCCTTGTTTTATCATTTTATGTGGTGAATTGTTTGAATGCTAGTTTTGAATGTGTGCTTTGCTTGATTGAATTTTAGTGAAATTTGAAGAGTGTGGCAATTGCAAGATCAAGGAGTGAACCTAGATTTTATACAAAAAGGCAAGTGATACTTTGGACATCAAAAAGTCCTATCTTTTCAATATTGCATTAGTGATATTTTTGTAGTATGCATGATAGGACTATTTCTATATATATTGCTATGCTATAGTAGATCCTATAGAATATATCTTGGTAGGAATCTTCCTAAGATAAGAGAAAAGTTATGCTAGTATGCTTAGACTAGCTATTAGAATACAAGGGTGGAATATTCATGCTATGATATTATGCAAAGTCTATGACTATGTTTTTGATTAATAAAATAAGTAAGTGAATGAATCACCTGGGTGGAATGGTGAGAATAATTTGTGTTGAGTGGTTACACAAGGACCATGTCTATGGTTTACCTTGTGTATCACACTTGTGGATGGCCACCCAGGAACAAAGAGATTTGAGATGTTTTGTGTTGAGAAGCTTCTAGTGCAGCCACATGGCATATGGGCTCTGCCTTGACTACATAGGTTGCAAGAACTCAGACAGGTAGACAGTTGGTGGTAGTGATGATAGGTGGAACGCGTCTGTGCTGATCTGAGGGATTGTTTCTAAAAAGTCTCATCTCGATGCATGTCGAGTCTTGTGGGAAAAGTGCACCACCTCTCGAGAGGGTAAAACCTAAGTACTTATCCATGTCCCCGGTAATGGACATTTTGAGCATCACAGACATTGAAATGATCAAGGATCTCCTCATCCCAATTTTTCTAAGTTAAAACTTGTGGGTGAACAAGGGAAGCACCTGGTGTGTAACCAGTGTTCCATTGTGTGCTGAAATGTTTTGAAAAGAGAAAACTATTTTTAAAGGATAGGGAAAACTTATTTTATGGAAAGGCCAGCCAAAACTCCACTTAGCCAAATATTCATGTAGATGATAGATTCTCCATATCATTATGATATCACTTGCCAATACAATTCAAATGTATTGACCCTTGTGGCTGTAACTTATTATGTTGCAGGTTTGTTTGATTTTTGTGAAGTTTGATGAGTAGGGATTACAAGTCTACAACCAACATGATTGCTTGTGGCACATGAAGATGAAGGACTCCATGATATATAGTTATAACTGCTGATTTATATTATGATAGCCATATGAGCTATGTAAAAGTTGTAATGAACTATTTTATTCCTGGTTATATGTTGTAATATGACCTTTGTTTATTGATATTACATCTTAAACTGTGGGTGCTAGATATTCGATCTAGGGACTAGCACTGTAAACACAGGGATCTCTACCTTATCAGGTTGGGACTTCTACAGATGGTATCAGAGCACCATGTTGCCTGTAGGATTGTAACCCTAGGATTGGACAAAACCCCTTAGAAAAATAAGAGTTGTATTTGTTCAAACTTATTTACAAACAATCTTGTAAAATCTTTCCTCAGCATTTTTGTTTTGATTCTTCATCTTTCCCTTTTCAACTTGATGGACAAAAACTTCAACATGAGCAAGGACTTCACCATCACCAATGACTTCAACTTCAGTTTCACCAAGGACTTCAACTTGGACATCACTAAGGACTTCAAGTGAGAGAGGAATAATACTCAAGACCTAGAGACTAAGAAAACACAACTTAGGAGGAACCATCATCACCTTTGAATCTTTGTGACCAAGTTGCAATAATTTCTTCCGAGGATACCATGATCTTTTTCATGATGTATCCAATAAAGAAGAATGGAATGATCTCAAGTGAACCCCATAGTTGGACCACCATACTAGTGTTTAGTTTAAAACGATTTATTGATCACACCAACTTATGTGGTGTAGCAAAATATTTTGTTGCCCAAAATGTGCTTGAATCTTGTTGTTTGAGTGGAATTAATGATTATGATTTCTTGTAAATTGCTTTGTGTGATTTGTTGTGTGTGAGCAGAATTCTTCTTCGAGAAATATTTTGCCTAATCTAATCCCAATCCAACCCAAGAAGATGACTTCTCCAAGAAACCACAACTCCAACATCAAGGATGGTAACAACAACCAAGAAATGCATATGATAGAACAACTGCTAGCAACCCAAGCCCAGTTGAATCAAGTGAAAACTCAATTTTTAGCCAACAACATTGAGTTAGACCCAGCCATGCTAAATTTCTTGGAAACCCAATCTCAATTGTTGCAAAGGATGACCAATCAGATGATCAACATGAGAAGCAATCCTTCGCAAAAAGATTGTGACAACAATGATGTCAAGGATGATATTATAGAAGGAACTCAAGCCTGCAAAATCTATGGAGACATAGTACATACTTATAAAGAGCATATGGACCAATGCCCTAATTGTGAAGAGAAACATCCAGCTAGACAATGCCCCACATCTCAAGATACTTGTTTCCTATGTGAAGGAACTAATCATGTCCCTGTCCAATGCCATATCTATCCTATAGTTCAACAGATGAAACAAGATGGAAAACATCAAGTCTTTGGAAACATTCATGAAGGTACAACTTCTACCAAGAAGGATGAAGACAAAGTTAAACCTCAGTATGCACCTCCATACATTGTAAATCATTATGGTGGACAAAATAGGAAACATGGACGTTATCCTAAGAACCATTCTAAGAACCGAGGAAGTTTTCCCACATTTGTGGTGAAGTATGAAGAACATGAACTAAGAGCCCTCCTAGCTTTGGAGAAACCCAAGAACAAGAAGAAAAGCCCCAACCCTAGCAAGAAAGACATTAGCCAAGAGCAATGTTACAATTGCAAGGAGATGGGACACTATGATAATGAATGTCCAGAAAAGAAGAAAGGCCAAGAAAACAACCAACATTTACTGATACCAAAGATAAAAGAAGATATTATCCAAGTGATGTGCCACAAATGCAAAGAGCTAGGCCATTATGCATCACACTGTCCAGAAAAGAAGAAGACCAAGACAAGAAAGCCTGTGAAGGATCTCAACCTTGTCACATGTTTCAAATGTGGAAATAAGGGACACTATGCAAACAACTGTCTAGAGAAGTTACATTAAGACACCAAGTAAGCCAAGATGTAATCTAGTTAATAATCTTTTAAGGGTGGTAGTACCCTAGTTGTATTGAAGCCAACTTGTAACCTCTAGCCTTCCGAAATCTCGGGACGAGATTCCTTTTAAGGGTGGTAGTCCGTCACATCCCAAAATTCTCAAAATTTTAAAATGTGAAAAATAATAAAAAAAAGAAACAAATGTAGAAATTTAGGGTGAAAAGAAACTTTTTTGCTTCTAAATGGAAACATCAAAACCCTACTTGAAAAAAATTTGAATGAAAAGGCAACAAACAAAGTTTCAAAGAATCAAATGCATTCATAAATGGATGTATCTTGAATTTAAAGCACTTGGGAAAAGTTAAACCAAAACCCTAATTAAAGTAATCATCTCCAAGATCATTTTAAGACTATGGCTTTGTTCCATATAAAATTTTATCAACAGACATTTCTAAATAATAAAAAATGGTAAACAAACATATTACAAAACCATGGAAATTGATTTCATTCAATTTGGAGCCATGAATAAAAACTTATGAATTTAATAAGGTAAAAGGAATTAATCTCCAAGGCTAATAAAGCTCCTAACAAAAATAAACATTAAATTGTGAGCAAAGTAATCGTAAAGGGATTTAAAAAGATAAACAAAGATTAAATAAAATTATACAAAGTGGAATCACCAATTTTGGAACTATAAAAAAAAGATATGAATTTTATAAGATAAAGAAAGAATTAAAATAAATAAGAATTAATTTCAAAGAAAATTTAAATCTTGGCCAAATCCATAAGAAAAGGGAATAAAAGTTTATTAAACAATAAAAAGGAATAAAAGATTATTTAAATAAAATCATATGGGTTTGAACCATATTTAATTTTATTTAAATAAAGACAAAATGCCTAATTTAAATAAATATTAAATCACAAGAAAATTATTTGGATTATTCTAAAGTGGGCCAACTAATCAACTCATAAATGGTTTAAAACCTACTGAAAAGGTTTGGCAAAAAATTGAAATCAAATGGAGGTTTAAATCAATTGAATCAAATGAAAATAGAAAATGGAAATGGAAAAAGAAAAACATTTGAAAAGGAAAAAATGGAAACAACCCAACCCAACTAAACCTACCCAGCACCCCAGCCCAACACCAGGCCCAGAACCAGCCCACCCGGCAACCCCCACCCTCTCCCCCACTGGACTTTTCTCACCCCACGTGCACCCCTCACCCCACTGACGCCTAGGCCCCACTGCCATGTTGGTGTCGTCTTCAATCCCGCGCTGACCCCGCCCCCTTTTCCTCCTCGTTGTTTTTGGCCGAATGAATTCGATTGAATTCACTTGAATGCTTGAGTTATTCTTTCCTGCGACCATGCTTGATTAATCCCCTCCCTCTCCTCTCCCTTTGCCCTCAGTCGCCGCTCCCAGAGAGCCCCCAGGCTGCCCCTATTTTGGTTTGCAACGCCGCTATCTCCGACGACCTGCAACGCCAATTACGACGAAGCCCGACCACCCCCTACCCCCTAGTGCATGCTGGCTTGCTCACCATCGACACGCGCATCTTCCAGTAGCCTCCGCTTGCTTGCGCATGCCCTAGAGCCTTGCCCCCATCATTGCTTGCACGCCACCGTCGTCTGCCTCATCTCCGGCGAGCGATAGCCATCGACCTCGTCTGCCCCTTGCCCTCTGGTAAGTTTCCTCGCAACCTCTACAACCTTGCACATCTCCCTGACGTGTTGCCTTGCTTCCTTATGCCTCAGGAGCTCTCCTTTGACGAAGCTCGTGCGTGTCGGACGCTAGAAACATCTCCTGCGAGAAATACATGACGACTATGTCCGCCACTTCGTCCACCACGACGTCTCCGTGACCTCAGTAAGCATATCACCCACCCACCAGACCCCCTAGAATCGTCGGATCATCACCACCCGATGCGCCGCCACCGCCGTGCGCCATCGCCAGCACCGCCAGTTCTTGGCCAGATCGATTCGGTCTGTCAGATCCAGATCACAAGGTTTAGATTAGATCACTAATCGAAGCGGTATTGTTTGATCTGTTCCATGCGATGTTAGTTAGATCTAACGGCCTGCGTAGCTTGATCCTGCCGTAGCGCTACTAGGCAGTTACAAACTGACACGTGGCCAAGCTTTCGATTTAAAAACCTGAATTTGATCTATTAGTTGTTTGAATTTGTAAAATACATAACTTTTGATCTGTATGTCCAAAAATTACAAACTTTATATCAGTGGATTCAGAAAAATGAAACGTTTGCAACTATGGCCTTAGTTTAGTATTTTGCTTTAGAAAATGAGGTGTTTTGTAGAAACATTAATAGGACTATTTTGAGTATAAAAATTGTTCTAAAAATGATTTTTTGAGTAAAACCTTTTGGAATTGGATTTTTTTGAATCCTATGGCCATAAACACTAACATTTGAGTTTAAAAATATATTTGGCTAACACTATAAATTATTCCTTTGAATAAAAACATTTCTAGTAAAACAAAAATGAATTAAAAGGCCTATTTTCACTAACTTGGTATCAAATGATTTTCCACATTTTATAAATGACCAGTAGGTGTTTCGAAATGTTAGAACCTTGTTAGAAACCACTTTTCCAATAAAAAAACTTTTGCATGCTTGCATGCATTTCCTTGTTTTATCATTTTATGTGGTGAATTGTTTGAATGCTAGTTTTGAATGTATGCTTTGCTTGATTGAATTGTAGTGAACTTTGAAGAGTGTGACAATTGCAAGATCAAGGAGTGTACCTAGATTTTCTAAAAAAAGGCAAGTGATACTTTGGTCATAAAAAAGTCCTATCTTTTCAATATTTCATTAGTGATATTTTTATAGTATGCATGATAGGACTGTTTCTATATATATTGCTATGCTATAGTAGATCATATAGAATATATCTTGGTAAGAATCTTCCTAAGATAAGATACAAGTTATGCTAGTATCTTCCTAAGGCCCATGTCTATGGTTTACCTTGTGTATCACACTTGTGGATGGCCACCCAGGAACAAAGAGATTTGAGATGTTTTGTGTTGAGAAGCTTCTAGTGTAGCCACATGGCATATGGGCTCTGCCTTGACTACATAGGTTGAAAGAACTCAGACAGGCAGACAGTTGGTGGTAGTGATGATAGGTGGAATGCGTCTGTGCTGATATGAGGGGTTGTTTCTGAAAAGTCTCGTCTCGATGCATGTTGAGTCTTGTGGGAAAAGGGCACCACCTCTCTCGAGAGTAAAATCTAAGTACTTAGACGTGTCCCCGATAATGGACATTTTGAGCATCAATGACATTGAAATGATCAAGGTTATCCTCATCCCAATTTCTCTAAGTTAAAACTTGTGGGTGAACATGGGAAGCACCTGGTGTGTAACCAGTGTGCCATTGTGTGATGAAATGTTTTGAAAAGAGAAAACTATTTTTAAAGGATAGGGAAAACTTGTTTTATGCAAAGGCCATCCAAAACTTCACTTAGCCAAATATTCATGTAGACGATAGATTCTCCATATCATTATGATATCACTTGCCAATAAAATTCAAATGTATTGACCCTTGTGGCTGTAACTTATTATGTTGCAGGTTTGTTTGATGTTTGTGAAGTTTGATTAGTAGGGATTACAAGTCTACAACCAAAATGATTACCTGTGGCACATGAAGATGAAGGACTCCATGCTATATAGTTATAATTGCTGCTTTGTAATATGATAGCCATATGAGCTATATAAGTTGTAATGAACTATTTTATTCCTTGTTATAAGTTGTAATATGACCTTTGTTTCTTGATATTACATCTTAAACTGCGGGTTCTAGCTATACTATCCTGGGACTAGCACTGTAAACATAGGGATCTCTACCTTATAAGGTTGGTACTTCTACAGATGAATACCTTCCTCTCCCTTGTTCTTGCAGGTAGCAGAGGTTGTAGCTCTCTCCTCACGATTCCGGCAGCACAACGGCGTGGTGTCGGAAGTAGAGGGGAGATCCCGCAGGGCTTCGCCTAAGACGGAGCGGGTATGGTGGAGTAGATAGAGGGCCTCGGCGATCAAAGTTTAGAGGACCAAGGGGTTTAGAGGTAGCCAATGGCTAGGGGTTAGCTACATGGCGGTTTAGAGGAGATCTAGGGCAGCCGCATCTAGAGGGGCGGCGGCGGCTGACCTAGGGTTTCTTATGTGTGCAAGGGGGCGCCCTACCCCTCCTTTTATAGGTGAACGGAGTCCTCCCCCAACTCCACTTCATGTGGCCGGTGCAAGGGAGAGGGAGGAATCCTCCCTTAGGTTGGATTTCTTCCCTCCCTCCACTTGGAAACCATTGTCCCAGTTTGACTTTTTCAAACTGGCCTTTTGTCTTTCAAACTAGAGTTTGATTTCTCTCTTACAAGTGTCCTGCCAAGTGACCTAGGACATGATGCAACCATTCCACTTTGTCATGACACATCCATGTAGCCTTCCACTTCCGGATCGGTGGACCTTCTAGACCCTTCTAGAACATTTCGGTGAAAACACCAAAACCATTCCTGAACTCCAGAATTAAACTTTCCCTATACGAGTCTTATTCTCCGGACCATTCCGGATCTCCGAACTACATTCGGTCTCTTTACTCACTTTCCATATCTACTAAACAACATCGAATCCTTAAGTGTGTGTCCCTACGGTTCATGAATTATGCATACATGACCGACACTCTTCTTCGATCAATAACCAATAGAGGAATCTGGAAATTCATATAGGCTCCCACATATTTCTACGATTACTTCGACATCGAATGAACCATTTACACACGATACCAATTTCCCTTTGTCTCACGATACTTTACTTATCTAAGGTTTGATCGTCGGTATCTCTGCATACCAAGTTCAACATTGTTACCGATAAGTACTCTTTACTCGTTCATGTGATATGTGATCCCTTGTGAGCCAGTCACATGCTTGCAAGCTAATTGGATGACATTCCACCGAGGGGGCCCAGAGTATATCTATCTGTCATGTGGATGGACAAATCCCACTCTTGATCCATGTTCCTCAACACATACTTTCCGAACACTCATTGCCACCTTTATAACAACCCAGTTATGAAGTGGTGTTTGATGTCATCAAAGCATCCATTTGGTGATGGTGATTAACATGATCTCATGGTCGAAGGATTTAGGTTACTATGTATTGAAAGCTTATAGCAAGTGAACTATTTAAATGACTTGATCTTATGCTACGCTTAACTATAGGAGTATGTCCATCACATCATTATTCTAATGATATGACCTTGTTGTAACATAGCAATGTTCAGGATCAGGAAACCATGATCATATATTAACCAACAAGCTAGTTTAACAAGAGGCTTTACTAGGGACTCTTAAATGTTTACAAATCACACAAGTATTAATGTTTCTGGTTAATACAATTATAGAATGGTATGTAAACATTTATCATAAGTACGAATATATGATAATAACCACTTTATTATTGCCTCTTGGGCATACCTCCAACAGTCTCCCACTTGCACTAGAGACAATAATCTAGTTTCAAATCTTTCTGTATTCAACATCTATGGCTTTCCGGTGTTGTAAGTACACGATTGCTAGTGGTTAACTGATCATCGGATCCGACACTTTCAGTTCCGTGTGTAATTGCATGTCTTTGCATCTCTACGCATCACACATTCTCTAATGAGATGGCTTTGTATAAATTTCGTCCTTTGGTGAGACCTTTAGTTCCTTGGGGTTAAAACATGTTGATAATATTGTCGTACAACATATCTTCATAGTACTATACCGCTGTGAACCACACCTAGTTTGATAACAAACTACTTGAGACAAATGCCCTCTTTTGCTGCTATAATAGCAGTCGTATACTTAGCCTTTTGTTGTAGTATCTATCACAATGTCTTAACTTTGGAACTCATCCAAATCATATTATGGAACTTACTTTACATTATATTGTGCCACCCTTAGTTTATAATTGAGATAAACTTAATTTGTACTTTGTGACAAAACTAGTATCAATGTAGTACTTCTACAATGAACTAACCATCTATTTGTCACCTTTAGAAATAATATATTCTTAGTTCTTCAAAAGATCATAAGAATATATTTACTGTCGTCCAATGATCATCTTATGAATCATTTTGGCATATGCTCATAACATTTAGATTATAGGGCATATCTGGATGTGTACATATCACAGTATGATTGAAAACCACTTTTTGTGATTTCATTCATCAAGTATTAAAAATATTTGAATCTTTGTTTCACTTATCAAGTGTCGATACACTTGACTTTCGATTTAATCATTTTTGTGTGGCAATAACCTTTCTTGTTATTACCATATTGAAATCTTTCAATATCTCATCTATGTACATTTGGCACAACCATATTGGCATCTCAATCTGTTCATATATATATTGATGTCAAATATTCGGGTTTTGCCTAAGTTTTTCATAGAGATGAAATTATTGACCTATGTCAATAAAATATACATCATTTCCAATAAACAATATGTCTTTCATATAATGCATTAGAAATATGTCTTAGGCTCCCACTTAATTTTTATGAATGCAAGCATCTTCATCGTTTATGCTTATTTAAACAATTTAACAATTCCTTACAAATTGGAGATATTACCAAGAGGCAATAATAAAATTAGTTATTATTATTTCTTTGTATTTATGATAAACGTTTGCATTAATAATTGTATTAACCGGAAACATTAATACTTGTGTGATTTGTAAACTTGTTAGAGTCCCTAGTAAAGCCTCTTTGTAATACTAGCTTATTGGTTGATAGATGATCATGGTTTCCTGATCATGAACATTGAGATGTTATTAACAACAAGATCATATCATTAGGAGAATGGTGTGATGGACATACTCCTATAGATAAGCGTAGCATAAAGATCAAGTCATTTCAATAGTTCGTTTGCTATAAGCTTTCAGATACATAGTAACCTAAATCCATTGACCATGAGATCATGTTAATCACCATCACCGGATCGATGCTTTGATGACATGAAACATCACTTCATAACTGGGTGGTTATAAAGGTGGCATTGAGTGTTCGGAAAGTATGTGTTGAGGCACATGGATCAAGAGTGGGATTTGTCCATCCATATGACGAATAGATATACTTTGTGCCCTCTCGGTGGAATGTCATCCAATTAGCTTGCAAGCATGTTACTGGCTCATAAGGTATCACATGTCACATGAACGAGTAAAGAGTACTTATCGGTAACGAGGTTGAACAAGGTATGCGCGACGATCAGACCTCGGATAAATAAAGAATCGCGAGACAAAGGGAAATTGGTATCGTATGTGAATGGTTGATTCGATCACGAAGTAATCATAGAAATATGTGGGAGCCGTATGAATTTCCAGATTCCTCTATTGGTTATTGATCGTAGAAGAGTCTCGGTCATGTCTGCATAATTCACGAACCATAGGGAGACACACTTAAGGATTCGATGTTGTTTAGTAGATATAGAATGTGAGTAAGAAGACCGAATGTTGTTAGGAGTCTCAGATGGGATCCTAAATATCATGAGGAGATCCGGAATGGTCCAGATAATAGGATTCATATAAGGAAAGTCCAATTCCGTAGTTTGGGAATGGTTTCGGTGTTTTCATAGAAATGTTCTAGAAGGTTCACCAATCCAGAAGGGTGTAGGGTACATGGATGTGTCATAACAAAGTGGAATGATTGCATCACATCCTAGGTCACTTGGCTGGATGCTTAGAAGAGAGAAACCAAACTCAAGTTTGAAAGGCAAAAAGCCAGTTTGAAAAAGTCAAACTGGGACAATGGTTACCTGGTGGAGGGAGAAGAGGAAACCTCCTCTCACTCCACCTCCAGCCAAGGAGACGGAGTTGGGGGAGTACTCGGCCTCCCCCTGCCCAAACCGCCTCTCCCTCTCATAAAAGGAGGGGAGGGGGCTTGTCACATCCCAAGATTTTCCAAATCTTGTTATGTGAAAATAAATGAATAAAATAAAACTTTGTTGATTTTGAAGGCCAGAAGAAACTTTTTTGGAACTTCAAATCAATTTGGATCAAATAAAATCCTAAAGGGATTCATAAAGTTAAACATTTATTAAAGGAAATTAAAATGTTTTGGAATTACTATTTTGGAATCTTTTAAATAAAAGATTTGGTTTTCAAAAGAAAAGGTGGATTCATAAATAAGGATTATTTTATAAAGCCAAATTAAACCTTGGCCAAGATTTTGGATTAAAAACATTTTTGATAAAAATAGCAGAGGTTTGTTTAAGTAAATTAATAAGGATCTAATATCCAAATTTATCTAAATAAAAGGTTTTACCATTTTAACTAAAACATCAAAACTTATTAAAATATTTTAAAATAAGTTTTCCAAATATTTGATATTCACAAATAAAACCTACTAAAGTGTTTTAGCTTTATTTTAGATTTCAAAATAAATATCTCAATAAAACAAATCCTATTTGATTTAATAATGAAAGTCTATTAGATTTAATTAATAATGGACTCTAAAATAAAAGGTTATTTTGTTTTAAACAAGTTTTCCAAATATTCTTTATTTCCAAATAAAATCTACTGATTGGTTTTGAAAGTATTTGGAGTTCAAATGAAGATTTTATTAAATAAACCAAACCCTATTTTATTAATGAACCATGGACCATTTTACTTAATTAATAAATGGAACCTAAAAAGATTTAAAACATTTTTTTTTTGATTTTGGTTCATGTTACTGAACAGAACTAAATTCAATATTACAAAGTTTGGGTGTTGTTTGAATTGATTTGAACATTGTTTGTTTGTTTGAAATTCAAAACAGAAAATAAATTCAGAAAAAGAAAAGGGTTCAGATTAAGAAAAAAAAACAGAGTTTTGTCGACCCAACCCAGCCTTAATAACCCCAAAGAAGGCAGCCTCCCTCCGTAAAAGAAAACGTTTCGCACTCCTTTTTGAACCCGCGGAGCAACTGACTAGTGGACCTCCTCCTTGCTTCTTTCCCACTGACTGACCGACCCCACTTGTCACTGTTCTTCTTTCCCACCCGCACGACCCCTTCTTCCTTCCTCGACGCCGTTACCTCCTGTGATTCCGCGGAATCAATTCGTCTTAATGCCGCGTCTTTACCTCGCCTTGACCACGCAGGATAAATCTCCAGCGTCCCTTCTTCATTTCCCCTCTGACTCCTTCCCCAATCACGCCCCCAGGCCGTCCCAATTTCTCCCCGAGCACCCTCTGTTCCGACGAAGTCCAGAGCCGATTCCGGCGACTCGACACCACCTCCTGCCTCCCCGAGCACACGAGCATGCTCACCACACCCTGGTGCATCTTTCTGTGCCATTCATTCATCCATGGTACCCTACAGTGGCCGGCAACGCCGACGACCTGCAAGACCGTCTGCCCTCTTCTCCGACGACGTCCCCAGGTAGAACCTGACCTCCCCTCCTTTCCCCGTGGACACGATGATGATCTACAGGCTCGTGCGAACCTCACAGCATTTTCCGTTTGTCCTAGGACGCCACCTATCCTCACCCTCGACGACCTCCTGAACCGCCCGAAGCCCAGCTCGTCTTCGGCGAGCAATCAAGGACAGCCCCGTGCGCCCCTTCACCAACCAGTACCATGTTGAGCATCAGCGAGCGTTAGAGATTCCGGTGAGCATCTTCCCACCCTCCTTTGCTTCCTGTACCGCCGGCGCCATCATCGACTGGCCGCCGTCGTCGCGCCGCCAGCTGTTGGCAAAGCACTGAGAGCCGTTCGATCTAGTTTGAACGAGCAGGATTAGATCACTTAGTCGTGAATAGGTACGTTCTCTGTACCGCGCGATTTGTCTTGATCCAACGCACCACGATGCCGATCCGGCCGAACCGGTATCAACCAGTAAAATAACGCCGCGTGTCACCTAATCAGTTTAAAAACAAATTTGAAAACAGAATTATTTACAAACTTCAAACCTTTGTAACTTTCAAACCACACGTCCAAAAATTACAAATTTTATATCAATGGATTCAGTGGAACAAGCCCTAGACAACCATGCCCTTAGTTTAAAAAATAGTATCTGTTAGCTTTTTTGAATTTGCAGAAACATTTGTATGCTTGTTTAGAGTATAAAAATTGTTAAAAAAATGATTTTAAGGTTAAAACCTTTGCAAATTGGATTGTTGTAACCATACTGACCCTAGGAACCAACCCTTGGTGTTAAAAATGATTTTGGTAAGATTTAGGTTGGATTACTTGACTTAGCCATTTTCTAGCCAAATAAAAAGAATGGTTTTTGTTATGAAAATGTTTATGGAAAGAAAACTTTAAGAAAATGGTTTGATCAAACCCACTGACCCCAAAACACCAAGTCCTAAGAGTTAGAAACTTTTGGTGAAGATTTAAAGGTTTTATACTTGATAAAACTAAAATTCCACCACATAAAATAATGAATGGATTTAAAAATGGTTTTTGGACAAAACCCTCTTGCTAATGACTTTGCCATTGTGGTAAATGACCAATTTGGACCTTAAAAAGTTTATAAGCCTAGTGGAGACCTTCCTTGTAAATAAAACCATCTTAAGAATGTTCCCATGCATGACTTAGAATCTATTGCTTTGTGTGTGTGAAATTGTTTTGTTTGACCTTGGTTTGGAATGTTAGTTGATTTTGTGTCTACTTGATTGACTTGTAGTGAAGTTAGAAAGTGTGAGACTAGCAAGATCAAGGAGTGAACCACCATTCCCTACCAAAAAGGCAAGTGATGCTTCATACTTTCTATCCCATTACTTTCACTATGCATTAGTGATTTTGCTAAGTAAAACTTGCATGGATTTTGCTAAGTATAGACCTTGCTATAGTAAAACCTAGTAGATGAATCCTTAGTAGGATTTTCCTAAGTTAATATTCCTACTACTATCAAGCTTAGCCTAGCTAATAGAAAACATGGGTGGAAAATATATTCACACTATGGAAAAATCTCTAAGTCCGAGGACTTATGTTTTGTTTAATAAAACAACTAAGTTAATGAATCACCTGGGTGGAATGGAAGGATTGGGTTATGTTGAGTGGTTCACAAGGCCCATGTTTATGGTTGACCTTGTGTATCTCACTTGTGGATGGCCACCCAGGAAACAAAGAGATTTGAGATGTCAAATGTTGAGAAGCTTCAAGTGCAACCACTTGGCAATATGGGCTCTGCCATGATCATATAGGTTGCAAGAACTTAGCCATATGGACAGAGGGTGGTAGTGTTTGATAGGTTGGAACGCGTCCATTTTGGTCTAAGGGAAAGCTTCTGAAAGATCTTGTCTTGGGAAACCAAGTCTTGTGGGGAAAGTGCACCACCTCTGCAGAGTGTAAAATCTAAGTACTTATCCTAGTCCAAGGCAATGGACAATTTGAGCATCAAGACATGGAAGAAATCAAGAATCTCATCATTCAAATTTATAAGTTAAAACTTGTGGTTTGAACAAGGGTTGTTTGAAATCTTAAATCTTTGATTGGTAGATGCCTTGGAAAGGATCTTCAATCTTTGATTGAGAAAAATGATTTTGTCAAGCAAAAACTTAGTATTTTCAAAATGATAAGAAAAATCTATTTTGAGCAATGCAAGCCTCAACTCCACTTAGCCAAATGCATATAGATGATAGATTCCACTATACTACCATAGTATCAGTTGCCAATACAATTCAAATGTATTGACCCTTGTGGCTGTAACTTGTAATGTTGCAGGTTTGATTGATTTTAGTGAAGATTGATTGTTTAGGATTACAAAGTCTACAACCAACATCTGCCTGTGGCACTTTGAAGATGAAGGACCCCATGCTTATAGTTATTCCGCTGCAATGTAATGTAATAGCCATATGAGCTATGAAAGATGTAATAAAATTATGTTATTCCTGGTTATAAAGTTATATTATGACCTTTGTTTCTTGATATTACATCTTAACTGTGGATTCTAGCTATTGATCCAGGGACTAGCATTGTAAACACAGGAGGCTCTATCTTATTAAAGATTGGGACCCCTACAGATGGTATCAGAGCATTGTGTTGCCTGTAGGATTTGTAAACCTAGGATTGGACAAAACCCCTTAGAAAAATAGGAGTTGTATTTGTTCCAAAACTTATTTACAAACAATCTTGTAAACTCTTTCCTCAACCATTTTGGTTTCAACTCTACTTCTCTTCTACTTCAACTTGATGGAAAAACCTACCCATGACCAAAGACTACACCATGTGCAAAGGACTTCTTCAACTTCTTCAACTCTAATGACTTCAACATCTTCAGCATATTCATCAAGGACCTCCAACTTGGATATCACTAAGGACCACAAGTGAAACAAGGAAAATCTTGCTCAAGATTTAGAGACTGAGGGAATGCAAAATAAGAAGGAACCATCAACAACTTTGAAGTATTGTGACCAAGAGTTTTTCTCAAGGAAACCATGATCTCATACAAGAAGAATCAACCAAGAAGGATGGAAAGATCTCAAGTGAACCATATAGATGGACCACCATATTTTAGCTAAGACAAAACCACCAAATTATGTGGTGTAGCAAAAATATTTTGTTGCCTAAAAATGTGTTTAAAACCTTGTTGATTGAGTGAAATGTTTAGTTTGTTATTGCATGCACATTGCTTGTGTGAATTGTGATGTGTGTGATTAGAATTGAGTCCTTAGAAATATCTTGCCTATTCTAATCTCCCTTCAAACCCAAATAGATGACTACTCCAAAGGACTCAAACATCAAAGTGGATGACACCAACACCAACCAAGCTGACATCATGAAAGAGCTCATAGCAACCTAACACCAGTATAACCAACTGACAGCTCAGTTCATAGCCAACAATAGTGATAAAGATCCAGCACTGCAAAAGTTTTTGGAGGAACAATCCCAATTGATGCTTAAGGTGACTAATCAAATGATCAACATGGAAGAAAGCTATCCCAAAAGAATTTATGATAACAAGGATGACAATAATATTGTTCTAGATGGAGCACCAGATTGCATTATTTGTGGAGACAAAGATCATACTTCCAAGGAACATGAAGGACAATGCCCCAATTGTGAAGAAGAACATCCTATTGGACAATGCCCTACCTCTCAAGCTACTTGCTACCTATGTGAAGGAAGTGATCATACTCCTAACCAATGTCCTATCTACTCCATGGTGGAACAAAGGAAACAAGAAGGATCCAAGTATGCCAAAAATGTTGATGGCAAAGGAAAAGGACCACTTATACCTCCAATCAAGACAACCCAATTCAAAGGATCAAAGAAAACCAAGAAGCAAAAGATTGACAAAAGCCATGTACAATGTCATCAGTGTAAGGAAAAGGGACACTATTCTGGTGAATGCCCAAAGAACCCGAAGAATAAAGAGATTAGCCAAGTAGTGTGCAACAACTGCAGAGAGCTAGGCCCCTATGTACCAACTTGTCCACAAGAGCTACGTGAAGAACTCAAGGACATTCATTGTTTCAACTGCAAGAATCCAGGACATTATGCAAGCAACTGTCCAGAAAAGATGAAGAACAAGTTGAACAAGTCCATGAAGGATCTCAACTTTCGCCCATGAGTCAAGCATGGAAATAAAGGACATAAATGCAAAGTTGGCTCAGAGAAAGTAATTCTCATGATCCCAAGAAGGACAATGTGTAATTTTTGTTTGAAATTTTTTAAGGGTGGTAGTACCCTAGTTGTTTTGAACTTGCTTGTAACCCTAGCCTCCCCAAATCTCAGGACGAGATTTATTTTAAGGGTGGTAGCCTGTCACATCCCAAGATTTTCCAAATCTTGTTATCTGAAAATAAATGAATAAAATAAAACTTTGTTGATTTTCAAGGCCAGAAGAAACTTTTTTGGAACTTCAAATCAATTTGGATCAAATAAAATCCTAAAGGGATTCATAAAGTTAAACATTTATTAAAGGAAATTAAAATGTTTTGGAATTACTATTTTGGAATCTTTTAAATAAAAGATTTGGTTTTCAAAAGAAAAGGTGGATTCATAAATAAGGATTATTTTATAAAGCCAAATTAAACCTTGGCCAAGATTTTGGATTAAAAACATTTTTGATAAAAATAGCAGAAGTTTGTTTAAGTAAATTAATAAGGATCTAATATCCAAATTTATCTAAATAAAAGGTTTTACCATTTTAACTAAAACATCAAAACTTATTAAAATATTTTAAAATAAGTTTTCCATATATTTGATATTCACAAATAAAACCTACTAAAGTGTTTTGGCTTTATTTTAGATTTCAAAGTAAATATCTCAATAAAACAAATCCTATTTGATTTAATAATGAAAGTCTATTAGATTTAATTAATAATGGGCTCTAAAATAAAAGGTTATTTTGTTTTAAACAAGTTCTCCAAATATTCTTTATTTCCAAATAAAATCTACTGATTGGTTTTGAAAGTATTTGGAGTTCAAATGAAGATTTTATTAAATAAACCAAACACTATTTTATTAATGAACCATGGACCATTTTACTTAATTAATAAATGGAACCTAAAAAGATTTAAAACATTTTTTTTTTTGAATTTGGTTCATGTTACTTAACAGAACTAAATTCAATATTACAAAGTTTGGGTGTTGTTTGAATTGATTTGAACATTGTTTGTTTGTTTGAAATTCAAAACAGAAAATAAATTCAGAAAAAGAAAAGGGTTCAGATTAAGAAAAAAAACAGAGTTTTGTCGACCCAACCCAAAGCCAATAAGCCCAAAGAAGGCCCAGCTCCCTCCGTAAAGAAAACGCTTTCGCTCCTTTTTGAACTCATGAGCAACCGACTAGTGGACCTCCTCCTCGCTTCATTCCCACCGATCGACCAATTCACTTGTCACCGTTCTTTCCCACCCGCACGACCCCTTCTTCCTTCCTCGACGCTGTTACCTGCTGTGATTCCACGGAATCAATTCGTCTTAATGCCGCGTCTTTACCTCGCCTTGACCACGCAGGATAAATCGCCAGCGTCCCTTCTAAATTTCCCCTCTGACTCCTTCCCCAATCACGCCCCCAGGCCGTCCCAATTTCTCCCCGAGCACCCTATGTTCCGACGAAGTCCAGAGCCGATTCCGGCGACTCGACACCACCTCCTGCCTCCCCGAGCACACGAGCACGCTCACCACACCCTGGCGCATCTTTCTGTGCCATTCATTCATCCGCGGGTACCCTACATACGGCAACGCCGACGACTGCAGCATTGCCGTCTTCTCTTCTCCGACGACGTCCCCAGGTAGAACCTGACCTCCCCTCCTTTCCCCGTGGACACGATGATGATCTACAGGCTTGTGCGAACCTCACAGCATTTTCCGTTTGTCCTAGGACGCCACCTATCCTCGCCCTCGACGACCTCCTGAACCGCCCGAAGCCCAGCTCGTCTCCGGCGAGCAATCAAGGACAGCCCCATGCGCCCCTTCACCAACCAGTACCACGTTGAGCATCAGCGAGCGTTAGCGATTCCGGTGAGCATCTTCCCACCCTCCTTTGCTTCCTGTACCACCGGCGCCGTCATCGACTAGCCGCTCCGCCGCTAGCCGCCATCGTCGCGCCGCCAGCTTTTGGCAAAGCACTGAGAGCCGTTCGATCTAGTTTGAACGAGCAGGATTAGATCACTTAGTCGCGAATAGGTACGTTATCTGGACCGCGCGATTTGACTTGATCCAACGCACCACGATGCCGATCCGGCCGAACCGGTATCAACCAGTAAAATAACGCCGCGTGTCACCTAATCGGTTTAAAAACAAATTTGAAAACAGAATTTTACAAACTTCAAACCTTTGTAACTTTCAAACCACACATCCAAAAATTACAAATTTTGTATCAATGGATTCAGTGGAACAAGCCCTAGACAACCATGCCCTTAGTTTAAAAAATAGTATCTTTTAGATTGTTTGAATTTGCAGAAACATTTGTATGCTTGTTTAGAGTATAAAAATTGTTAAAAAAATGATTTTAAGGTTAAAACCTTTGCAAATTGGATTGTTGTGACCATACTGACCCTAGGAACCAACCCTTGGTGTTAAAAATGATTTTGGTAAGATTTAGGTTGGATTACTTGACTTAGCCATTTTCTAGCCAAATAAAAAGAATGGTTTTTGTTATGAAAATGTTTATGGAAAGAAAACTTTAAGAAAATGGTTTGATCAAACCCACTGACCCCAAAACACCAAGTCCTAAGAGTTAGAAACTTTTGGTGAAGATTTAAAGGTTTTAGACTTGATAAAACTAAAATTCCACCACAAAAAATAATGAATGGATTTAAAAATGGTTTTTGGACAAAACCCTCTTGCTAATGACTTTGCCATTTTGGTAAATGACCAATTTGGACCTTACAAAGTTTATAAGCCTAGTGGAGACCTTCATTGTAAATAAAACCATCTTAAGCATGTCCCATGCATGACTTAGAATCTATTGCTTTGTGTGTGTGAAATTGTTTTGTTTCACCTTGGTTTGGAATGCTAGTTGATTTTGTGTCTACTTGATTGACTTGTAGTGAAGTTAGAAAGTGTGAGACTAGCAAGATCAAGGAGTGAACCACCATTCCCTACCAAAAAGGCAAGTGATGCTTCATACTTTCTATCCCATTACTTTCACTATGCATTAGTGATTTTGCTAAGTAAAACTTGCATGGATTTTGCTAAGTATAGACCTTGCTATAGTAAAACCTAGTAGATGAATCCTTAGTAGGATTTTCCTAAGTTAATATTCCTACTACTATCAAGCTTAGCCTAGCTAATAGAAAACATGGGTGGAAAATATATTCACACTATGGAAAAATCTCTAAGTCTGAGGACTTATGTTTTGTTTAATAAAACAACTAAGTTAATGAATCACCTGGGTGGAATGGAAGGATTGGGTTATGTTGAGTGGTTCACAAGGCCCATGTTTATGGTTGACCTTGTGTATCTCACTTGTGGATGGCCACCAGAAACAAAGAGATTTGAGATGTCAAATGTTGAGAAGCTTCAAGTGCAACCACTTGGCAATATGGGCTCTGCCATGATCATATAGGTTGCAAGAACTTAGCCATATGGACAGAGGGTGGTAGTGTTTGATAGGTTGGAACGCGTCCATTTTGGTCTAAGGGAAAGCTTCTGAAAGATCTTGTCTTGGGAAACCAAGTCTTGTGGGGAAAGTGCACCACCTCTGCAGAGTGTAAAATCTAAGTACTTAGCCTAGTCCAAGGCAATGGACAATTGGAGCATCAAGACATGGAAGCAATCAAGAATCTCATCATTCAAATTTATAAGTTAAAACTTGTGGTTTAAACAAGGGTTGTTTGAAATCTTAAATCTTTGATTGGTAGATGCCTTGGAAAGGATCTTCAATCTTTTATTGAGAAAAATGATTTTGTCAAGAAAAAACTTAGTATTTTCAAAATGATAAGAAAAATCTATTTTGAGCAATGCAAGCCTCAACTCCACTTAGCCAAATGCATATAGATGATAGATTCCACTATACTACCATAGTATCAGTTGCCAATATAATTCAAATGTATTGACCCTTGTGGCTGTAACTTGTAATGTTGCAGGTTTGATTGATTTTAGTGAAGATTGATTGTTTAGGATTACAAAGTCTACAACCAACATCTGCCTGTGGCACTTTGAAGATGAAGGACCCCATTCTTATAGTTATTCCGCTGCAATGTAATGTAATAGCCATATGAGCTATGAAAGATGTAACAAAATTATGTTATTCCTGGTTATAAAGTTATATATGACCTTTGTTTCTTGATATTACATCTTAACTGTGGATGCTAGCTATTGATCCAGGGACTGGCATTGTAAACACAGGAGGCTCTATCTTATTAAAGATTGGGACCCCTACAGGGCTGCCCCTCTCACCACAACCAAACCCTAGCCCAAGTCGCCGCCCTAGCCGTCGCCGGCCACCACCTCCTCCCCTCAGCCTATAAACCTAGTTGTCGAGGATCCCCTCTACTCCATCTTATCGCTCTGGCTTAGGAAAAGCCCTATAGGATCTCCCCTCTAAACTCTGACACCACGCCATCGTGCTGCCGGAATTGCGAGGAGAGAGTTACAACCTCCGCTACCTGCTGGAACAAGGGAGAGGAGGATCTTCATCGAGTACCGAACGTGTGACCGACTGCGGGAGCGCTGCCAGAACACGGCGCCGGAAGGATCATCTACGCGATCTTGAGATCGGCAAGTGAACGACTACATCACCCACGAGAATCTGATCTTGTTAACCGCTTTGAAATCTTCAAGGGTGAGTACTCTATCGACTCGTTGCTACAATATAGTAGATAGATATTGGCTTGTGTGTGTTCATGCGATAGAAAATATTTGTTTTACATCCTACGAACCCCTACAGTGGTAATAGAGTTTTGTCTATATGTAGATCTGTTGCACGAGTAGAACTGTAGAGGTCCCAACCTATAATAAGGTAGAGATCCCTGTGTTTACAATGCTAGTCCCTGGATCAATAGCTAGCATCCACGGTTAAGATGTAATATCAAGAAACAAAGGTCATAATATAACTTTATAACCAGGAATAACATAATTTTATTACATCTTACATAGCTCATTTTTCTATTACATTAGATTGCAGCAGAATATCTATAAGCATGGGGTCCTTCATCTTCAAAGTGCCACAGGCAAAAATGTTGGTTGTAGACTTGTAATCCTAATCAATCAACTTCATTAATATCAAACAAACCTGCAACATAACAAGTTGCAGCCACAAGGGTCAATACATTTGAATCGTATTGGAAAGTTTCACTACTATGTTGAATATAAGTGGATCCTATCATTACATGCATATTTGGCTAAGTAGGGGTTAAGGCTCATTTGTAGAAAGCAATAATTTATCCTATCTTTTCAAAATAGTTTTGATCTTTTGTCACATCTTTCTGAACTCCTTGGTAAATCCCCAAGTGTTTCAAGTCTTTGTCAAAATCTCTTGAGCTCCTTGGTACACCCCAAGTACTTCAAGTTTTTATCAAAATCTCTTGAGCTCCTTGGTACACCCCAAGTACTTCAAGTTTTTATCAAAATCTCTTGAGCTCCTTGGTACACCCCAAGTGTTTCAAGTTTTTATCAAAATCTCTTGAGCTCCTTGGTAAATCCCCAAGTGCTTCATGTACTTTGTTGTCACTTTAAAGTTTTGCTTTTAGAAATTGGAATGTCGAGATTTCCCATAGCTTCAGGCCTTTAGTTGCTCAGTATTGTCCATAACCGGGGACACAACTAAGTACTTAGAATTTTATTATCTTCTGCAGAAGTTGTACACTTTACCCACATGACACAATCTCATCTTGTTGCCACCAGTGGCCGCTGGATAAGTACTCACCAAGATGGAGTACTGGCAAATTGAGAATGTGACGAAGTCTTTCCAAAGGGTCCTCCCATACACCATTGCTAGCTTGTCTTCAAGCACCAATGGAGGGTTCCTAGTTCCCTCATTTCCAGTAAACCTGAAGACCAATGCATGGGTCTTCCCAATGTAGTTGACTAAGCCAGAGCCATATTAGCATGTGGTTGTACACGGAAGCCACTGTTGGAGAAACATGTTCAATCTCTAAGTCCCTGGGTGGTTTTCATCTGGTGCACAACAAAAAGAGATTGCCATATAAACATGGTTCCTCTTGTTGCCACCTTGTACAAAACTTGAGTATCCTTGTCCACCCAGGTGGTTCATTGAGTACTTGTTTTATTATATAAAAACACAAGTCTTTTCTCAACTTCAAAAATACATCTCAACATGTATCTCCTCTCAAAATAAATCTCAACATGTAGCTTGGCTAAGAATTTTACAACTACTTTGTTTTCACTAAGGAATGTATAAGGGTATCCTCTTAGGATTTAGCATAGCATAAGTATAGAAATTCTTTTCATGCATGTTTCAAAATCCACTAAGTATAATGAAAATAGTAGGACTTTAGATGACAGTGTAACTTGCCTTTTTGGTAGGGAATGTTGGTTCACTTCTTGATCTTGCTAATGTCACACTCATCTAACTTCACTACAAGTCAATCAATCAAACATATATTCAACTAGCATTCCAACAATATTCAATCAAATCCAATCACACATAAAATAATAAAAATCAAGGTCATGCATGCAATCATGCAAAATATAGTTTTATTTGCAAAGGTGGTTTCTACCAGGCTCTAAACTTTGTAAGGTTCAAAGTGGTCATTTTCCAAAGTGGTAAAGTCATTTGCAAAAGGGCTTTATCTAAAAACCATTTTTCATATCAAACATTATTTTATGTGGTGGAAAATGCTTTTGGCAAAGCAACAATTTTATAATGTTCACCAAATAAGTTTTTAATTCACAAAACTTGGTGTTTTAGGGTCAGTAGGTTTGATCCAAATCATTTTCCCAAAGTTTTTACTCCAAAATCATTTTCATAGCAAAACCAACATTTTTATTTGACTAGAAATGGGCTAATTCAATTATTCAATCCTAATCTTCACCAAATACATTTTTAAATCCATAAGTTGGTTCTTAAGGTCAGTAGGTTCACAAAAACCAATTTGTAAAGATTTTAACCCTAAAACCATTTTGGAATAATTTTTATAACCTAAACAAGCATACAAATGTTTCTGCAAAAACAAACCTTTTACCAGAAGATTTTTACTAAACACATTGCATGGTTGGCTAGGGATTGATCCACTGATTCTATTGATATAAAGTTTGCAAATTTTGGACATGTGGATCAAAAGTTACAAGGTTTACAAAATTGCATCTAAATCAGATTTCAAATTCTATTTTAAAACAAACTAGTGCCACGCGGCGAGATGTTACTGGCTGATACCGATTCGGGTGGATCGGCCTCTGCGGGGCGTTGGATCTAACTTAAACGAATGGATCAGATGGGCGCGTACCCCTTCGTGTAGTTCTAATCGCAGCCACAAGATTTTCATCTAACGGTCTCAGATGCTTGGCCAAAGGCTGGCGGCGCTGCGCAACGGCAGACGGCGGCGCACGCTCTGGTGGCGAGCTTACCGACGATACAGGAAACAAGGAAGAGTGGGAAACAACTCACCGTGCTCAGGGAATCGTGGTGATGCTCAACGTGGTTGCGAGGAGGCGAGGGGCCCTCGGGATCTGTCGGAATTCCTCGTCGGAGTCAAGGACGGCGTCGGTCTCGCTCAGGCATTGTCGGGGACGAGGCTACCGATCGTGCTAAGGCAAAACGAAGGTGTGGTTAGACGCGTACGAGTATGGGGAATGTGAGAGCATCACTGAGAGGGCTCGGGGCGGCCTGGGCTTACCAGGGAAGTTCGCCGGAGTAAGAAGCAGAAGCGGCGGCGTTCAGTTGTTGTCGAAGTCGAGGCCTGGGGCGAGCACGGGTGAATGGGAGGCTCAGGGAGAAGCGCCTGGGTCTTGAGAATGTGCCTGCGTGCTAGGGGAGGCAAGGGGTGGCGCAGAGTCGCCGGAATTGTTCGCGGGACTCGCCGGAGGCAGTGGCGATGCGGGGCGAAATAGTCGCAGCCTGGAGGCAGAGGGAGAGAGCTGTCTGGGGGGAAAGAGAGGTAAGACGCGGGCGGTTAAATGGGCGTGGTCGCGGGGTGGAGTAATGGCCGCTGTTAACGCGAATTGATCGCCGGCATTACTGGCTGCAACGGCAGGGAGTGATCAGGGGGAAGACGATGAACAGGAGAGGTGGGACCTTGCTGTCAGTGAGGAAGAAAGATAGGGAGAGAGTCCACCGGTCAGCGTCTCCGTGGGTCAGTAAGTAAGTGCAAATTATTTTTCTGTGGGGAGAGAGGGAGTGGGCTGGTTGGGCCTTGTTGGGCTGGCCGACTGGGCTGCTGTCTGATGCTATTTTTTTCTTTCTGAAAGCTTTATCTTTTTCTAATTCTATTTTCTGTTTTGGAAATTCAAACAACAAATCAAACATTCAAAACAATTCAAAGCTCCTCCAAACTTTGCCTTGGTTTTTGGTTCTGTTTAACAACAATATTCCAAGTCCCAAAATAATATTTTTATTTTAGGGTCCATTAATAATTAAATAAAATGGACCTTAGTTATTGAATCAAATAGGATTTGATTTATTATTTAAAACCTCCATTTGAAATCCAAATAATATCAAACCAAAACACTTTAGTAGGTTTTATTTAAGAATATAAAATACTTGGAAAACTTTTTTAAAATAAATTAATAAGTTTTAATGTTTTATTAAAATGGAAAGGTGTTTACTTTAACAAAATTGGGTATTAATAAATCCCTATTATTTTCTTTAAATAAATCTTTATTCTTTTGATCAAAACAAAATGTTTTATTTCAAAAGCTTGGCCAAGGTTTAATTTGGCTCTATAAAATATTCCTTATTTATATTTCTACCCTTTCATTTGAAAACCAAATCTTTTATTAAAAGATTCAAAAATAGTAATTCCAAATATTTTTAGCTTTATTGTTTATTTACCTTTTTAAATCCTCTTAGGATTTTAGTTGATCCAAATAGGTTTGAAGGTTTCCAATTGGAATCAAAAGTTTCTTTTCACTCTGAAAATCAACAAAGTTTTATTTTATTCATTTATTTTTCACATAACAAGATTTGGAAAATCTTGGGATGTGACAGGCTACCACCCTTAAAATAAATCTCGTCCCGAGATTTGGGAAGGCTAGGGTTACAAGTTGGCTCAAAGCATCTAGGGTACTACCACCCTTAAAAATTTTCCAACTAAATTACATATTGGCCTTCTTGGGATCTTGGGGAAACTTCTCTGGGAAAACATCTGCATGGTGTCCTTTGTTTCCACACTTGACACATGTGACAAGGCGGACATCCTTCATAGGCTTTTTTATCTTGTTCTTCATCTTTTCTGGACAATTGCTTGCATAATGTCCTGGTTCTTTGCAATTGAAACATATGATAAGTTTGAGTTCTTCACGTTTCTCTTGTGGACAAGTTGTTGCATAATGGCCTAGCTCTTTGTAGTTGTTGCACCATACCTGGCCAATCTCTTTATACTTCTGTTTCTCTGGACATTCACTGGAATAGTGTCCCATTTCTTTACAATGATGACATTGCACATGGCTTTTGTCCTTCTTTTTCTTTTTGGGCTTCTCCAAAGCTAGGAGTGCATATAGTTCATGTTGTTCATATGTTATCTTATAGGTAGGAATGTCTACTTGTTTCTTGGACCTTCTATTGCTCCTTGGATAATTCATATTCCTCTTCTTTGGTCCTTTGAATTGGGTTGTATTGCATGGAGGTATAAGTGGAGCTTTTCCTTTGTCCTCATTCTTCTTGGTAGACTTAAATCCCTCTTGATAGTTTGCAATCATTTTTTGCACTCCATCTTGTTTCCTTTGTTCAACTATGGAATAGATGGGGCATTGGATAGGGACATGGTTATTTCCTTCACATAGGTAGCAAGTAGCTTGAGAGGTGGGACATTGGCCTACTGGATGTTTCTCTTCACAGTTAGGGCATTGATCTCCATGCTCCTTAGAAGTGTGATCCTTGTCTCCACAAATATTGCAAGATTTGGCTCCTTTTAGAATAACATCATTGTCATCCTTGAAGTTTCTTTCCATGTTGAGCATTTGATCTGTCACCTTATGCAACATTTGGGCTTGGTCTTCCAAAAACTTTTGCAGGGTTGGATCTTCCCCACTAGTGTTGGCTATGAATTGGGCTGTCATTTGTTTCAACTGGTTTTGGGTTGCTATGAGTTCTTTCATGTTGTCCTCTTGGTTGTTGTTGTTGTCATCAACCTTGATGTTGGAGTCTCTTGGAGTAGTCATCTGTTTGGGTTGAATTGAGATTAGAATAGGCAAAATATCTCTAAGCGAATAATTCTAATCACACACATCACAATTCACTCAAGAAATGTGCAAGCAAACACAAACAAACACTTCACTCAAACAACAAAGTTCAAGCACATACTTAGGCAACTAAATATACTTTTGTTACACCACATAAGTTGGTGGGTTTGTCTTAAACAAAATATGGTGGTCCATCTATATGGTTCACTTGTGATCTTTCCATCCTTCTTGGTTGATTCTTCTTGCATGAGATCATGGTTTCCTTAGGAAAAATTCTTGGTCACAAAAAAACTTTAAAGTTGATGATGGCTCCTTCTAAGTTGTATTTCCTTAGTCTCCAAATCTTGAGCAAGATTTCTTGTCTCACTTGTCCTTAGTGATATCCAAGGTTGAAGTCCTTGGTGAATATGCTGAAGATGTTGAAGTCATTAGAGTTGAATATGTTGAAGTCATTAGAGTTGAAGATGTTGAAGTCATTAGAGTTGAAGATGTTGAAGTCATTAGAGTTGATGGATTCCTTTGCACATGGTGAAGTCTTTGGTCATGGGGTAGGTTTTTCCATCAAGTTGAAATAGAAGAGATGTGGAATCAAAACCAAAATGGTTTAGGAAAGAGTTTACAAGATTGTTTGTAAATAAGTTTTGGAACAAGTATAACTCCTATTTTTCTAAGGGTTTTTGTCCAATCCCAGGTTTACAAATCCTACAGGAAACACAATGCTCTCATACCATCTGTAGAGGTCCCAACCTACAATAAGGTAGAGATCCCTGTGTTTACAATGCTAGTCCCTAGATCAATAGCTAGCATCCACGGTTAAGATGTAATATCAAGAAACAAAGGTCATAATATAACTTTATAACCAGGAATAACATAATTTTATTACATCTTACATAGCTCATTTGGCTATTACATTACATTGCAGCAGAATATCTATAAGCATGGGGTCCTTCATCTTCAAAGTGCCACAGGCAAACATGTTGGTTGTAGACTTGTAATCCTAATCAATCAACTTCACTAATATCAAACAAACCTGCAACATAACAAGTTGCAGCCACAAGGGTCAATACATTTGAATCGTATTGGCAAGTTTCACTATTATTTTGAATATAAGTGGATCCTATCATTACATGCATATTTGGCTAAGTAGGGTTTAAGGATCATTTGCAGAAAGCAATAATTTAACCTATCTTTTCAAAATAGTTTTGATCTTTTGTCACATCTTTCTGAAATCCTTGGTAAATACCCAAGTGTTTCAAGTCTTTGTCAAAATCTCTTGAGCTCCTTGGTACACCCCAAGTACTTCAAGTTTTTATCAAAATCTCTTGAGCTCCTTGGTACACCCCAATTACTTCAAGTTTTTATCAAAATCTCTTGAGCTCCTTGGTACACCCCAAGTGTTTCAAGTTTTTATCAATATCTCTTGAGCTCCTTGGTAAATCCCCAAGTGCTTCAAGTGCTTTGTTGTCACTTTAAAGTTTTGCTTTTAGAAAGTGGAATGTCGAGATTTCCCATAGCTTCAGGCCTTTAGTTGCTCAGTATTGTCCATAACCGGGGACACGGCTAAGTACTTAGAATTTTATTATCTTCTGTAGAAGTTGTACACTTTACCCACATGACACAATCTCATCTTGTTGCCACCAGTGGCCGCTGGATAAGTACTCACCAAGATGGAGTACTGGCAGATTGAGAATGTGACGAAGTCTTTCCAAAGGGTCCTCCCATACACCATTGCTAGCTTGTCTTCAGGCACCAATGTAGGGTTCCTAGTTCCCTCATTTCCAGTAAACCTGAAGACCAATGCATGGGTCTTCCCAATGTAGTTGACTAAGCCAGAGCCATATTAGCATGTGGCTGTACACGGAAGCCACTATTGGAGAAACATGTTCAATCTCTAAGTCCCTGGGTGGTTTTCATCTGGTGCACAACAAAAACAGATTGCCATATAAACATGGTTCCTCTTGTTGCCACCTTGTCCAAAACTTGAGTATCCTTGTCCACCCAGGTGGTTCATTGAGTACTTGTTTTATTAATAAAAACACAAGTCTTTTCTCAACTTCAAAAATAAATCTCAACATGTATCTCCTCTCAAAATATGTAGCTTGGCTAAGCATTTTACAACTACTTTGTTTTCACTAAGGAATGTATAAGGGTATCCTCTTAGGATTTAGCATAGCATAAGTATAGAAATTCTTTTCATGCATGTTTCAAAATCCATAAGTATAATGAAAATAGTAGGACTTTAGATGAGAGTGTAACTTGCCTTTTTGGTAGGGAATGTTGGTTCACTTCTTGATCTTGCTAATCTCACTCTCTTCTAACTTCACTACAAGTCAATCAAGCAAACATAGATTCAACTAGCATTCCAACAATATTCAATCAAATCCAATCACACATAAAATAATAAAAATCAAGGTCATGCATGCAAGCATGCAAAATATAGTTTTATTTGCAAAGGTGGTTTCTACCAGGCTCTAAACTTTGTAAGGTTCAAAGTGGTCATTTTACAAAGTGGTAAAGTCATTTGCAAAAGGGCTTTATCTAAAAACCATTTTTCAAATCAAACATTATTTTATGTGGTGGAAAATACTTTTGGCAAAGCAACAATTTTATAATGTTCACCAAATAAGTTGTTAATTCACAAAACTTGGTGTTTTAGGGTCAGTAGGTTTGATCCAAATCATTTTCCCAAAGTTTTTACTCCAAAATCATTTTCATAGCAAAACAAACATTTTAATTTGACTAGAAATGGGCTAATTCAATTATTCAATCCTAATCTTCACCAAATACATTTTTAAATCCATAAGTTGCTTCCTAAGGTCAGTAGGTTCACAACAAACCAAGTTGTAAAGATTTTAACCCTAAAAACATTTTGGAATAATTTTTATAACCTAAACAAGCATACAAATGTTTCTGCAAAAACAAACCTTTTACCAGAAGCTTTTTACTAAACACATTGCATGGTTGGCTAGGGCTTGATCCGTTGATTCTATTGATATAAAGTTTGCAAATTGTGGACGTGTGGATCAAAAGTTACAAGGTTTACAAAATTGCATCTAAATCAGATTTCAAATTCTGTTTTAAAACAAACTAGTGCCACGCGGCGAGATGTTACTGGCTGATACCGATTCGGGTGGATCGGCCTCTGCGGGGCGTTGGATCTAACTTAAATGAATGGATCAGATGGGCGCGTACCCCTTCGTGTAGTTCTAATCGCAGCCACAAGATTTTCATCTAATGGTCTCAGACGCTTGGCCAAAGGCTGGCGGCGCTGCGCGGGGCAGACGGCGGTGCACACTCTGGCGGCGAGCTTACCGACGATACAGGAAGCAAGGAAGAGGGGGAAATAGCTCACCGTGCTCAGGGAATCGTGGCGATGCTCAACGTGGTTGCGAGGAGGAGAGGGGCGCTCAGGATCCGTCGGAATTCCTCGCGGGAGTCAAGGACGGCGTCGGTCTCGCTCAGGCGTCATCGGGGACGAGGCTACCGATCGTGCTGAGGCAAAACAAAGGTGTGGTTAGACGCGTACGAGTATGGATAATGTGAGAGCATCACTGAGAGGGCTCGGGGCGGTCTGGGCTTACCAGGGAAGTTCGCCGGAGTAAGAAGCAGACGCGGCGGCGTTCAGTTGTTGTCGAAGTTGAGGCCCTGGGGTGAGCGCGGGCGAATGGGAGGCTCAGGGAGAAGCGCCTGGGTCTGGAGAATGTGCCTGCATGCTAGTGGAGGCAAGGGGTGGCGCAGAGTCGCCGGAATTGTTCACGGGACTCGCCGGAGGCAGTGGCGATGCGGGGCGAAATAGTCGCAGCCTGGAGGCAGAGGGAGAGAGCTGTCTGGAGGGAAAGAGAGGTAAGACGTCGGCGGTTAAATGGGCGTGGTCGCGGGGTGGAGTAATGGCCACTGTTAACGCGAATTGATCGCCGGCGTTACTGGCTGCAACGGCAGGGAGTGATCAGGGGGAAGACGATGAACAGGAGAGGTGGGACCTTGCTGTGAGCGAGGAAGAAAGATAGGGAGAGGGTCCACCAGTCAGCGTCTCTGTGGGTCAGTAAGTAAGTGCGAATTATTTTTCTGCGGGGATAGAGGGAGTGGGCTGGTTGGGCCTTGTTGGGCTGGCCGACTGGGCTGCTGTCTGATTCTATTTTTTTTCTTTCTGAAAGCTTTATCTTTTTCTAATTCTATTTTCTGTTTTGGAAATTCAAACAACAAATCAAACATTCAAAACAATTCAAAACTCCTCCAAACTTTGCCTTGGTTTTTGGTTCTATTTAACAACAATATTCCAAGTCCCAAAATAATATTTTTATTTTAGGGTCCATTAATAATTAAATAAAATGGACCTTAGTTATTAAATCAAATAGGATTTGATTTATTATTTAAAACCTCCATTTGAAATCCAAATAATATCAAACCAAAACACTTCAGTAGGTTTTATTTAAGAATATAAAATACTTGGAAAACTTTTTTAAAATAAATTAATAAGTTTTAATGTTTTATTAAAATGGAAAGGTCTTTACTTTAACAAAATTGGGTATTAATAAATCCCTATTATTTTCTTTAAATAAATCTTTATTCTTTTGATCAAAACAAAATGTTTTATTTCAAAAGCTTGGCCAAGGTTTAATTTGGCTCTATAAAATATTCCTTATTTATATTTCTACCCTTTCATTTGAAAACCAAATCTTTTATTAAAAGATTCAAAAATAGTAATTCCAAATATTTTTAGCTTTATTGTTTATTTACCTTTTTAAATCCTCTTAGGATTTTATTTGATCCAAATAGGTTTGAAGGTTTCCAATTGGAATCAAAAGTTTCTTTTCACTCTGAAAATCAACAAAGTTTTATTTTATTCATTTATTTTTCATATAACAAGATTTGGAAAATCTTGGGATGTGACAAGAACACAATGGTCATTGTGGGCGGTGGTGCTTTTATTATCAATTGCTTCTTGTGTACTTTGCATATTGCGGGATGGTGGGATGAAACGGCCCGGGATAACCTTACATGACATTGTTCATGAGACTTGCTGCACGCTCGACCAACAACTTGTATTGCATAAGTGGCTTTGCAGGTGTCTGTCTCTCCCATCATTGTGAAGATTCAATTTACAATGGGCACTTGATAGTTCATGCATCAACGTTGTGGTTCTTGTTTGTAAGTTAGAACAGTACTTATTGAAAGCCCCAAACCACGTAAAATATGCAAAGAAAATTAGAGGCGTCTAACTTTGTTTTGTAGGGGTGTGTTGTGATGTGATATGGCCATGATTGTGATTATATATGATGTATGGAATGATCCTTATTGAAAGTCGGCAACCGGAAGGAGCCTTATGGTTGTATTTTAATTTTGTTAAGACCTACGTGTCTCTTATTCAAAGTAGTTGTAACAGTTGATGCTGGTGTACGACAACCATGGAGCGGTGCCATTGACCTTGACGATATGCCGGTGATAATGGAGATCATGTTCGTGCTTGAAGATGGAGATCAGAAGCACAAGAAGAAAGGCCATATCATATCACATATATTGAATTGCATGTGATTTTAATCCTTTTATGCATCTTCTATTGCTTATATCGCGACGGTATATGATACGTCGTAAACGTATCTATAATTTTTGATGCTCCGTGCTTGTTTTGTATCATTTGTCTTATGTTTTGTCTACACTTTGAGGTACTTTTATAAACTTTCCGAAAATAACCTATTGACAAGATGCCACAGTGTCACATGCCTGTTTTCTGCTGTTTTTGGTTTCAGAAAAGCTAAAAATGAATATTCTCGGAATTGGACGGGACAAAAGCCAAAGTTACTATTTTTCCGGAATGATATGGAAAATCGAAGCAAAGACGGAGTAGAGCACTAGGGTTGCCACACCCTAGGGTGGCGCGGGCCCACCCTGGGCGCGCCACCAGGCGGTGTGGACCCCTGGGCCTCCACCGACCTTGCCTCCTTCGCCTATAAGAAGCCCGCGGGGAGAAAACCCTAGATCATCAATCATACATCCACGAAAAGTTCCGCAGCGCCGCCGCCACCGAAGGGGAGATTCAGGGGACAGAACTCTCTATTTTGGCACCCTGCTAGGACGAGAAGTGCCCCTGGAGCCATCTCCTTCGATCTCTATCACTGTCTCCATCGATCTCCATCACCGTTGTTGATTCCCATGACGAGGAGGGAGTAGTTCTTCCTCGAGGCTAAGGGCTCTACCAGTAGCTATGTGTTTATATCTCTCTATGCATGATCTTGTTGTGGTCATGAGATTTCTAATCAAGTAGATCTACCTTGCTACTCAAGTTCTTTAATAGATCTTCGGCTCTCCCCGCGTGTATGAAAGTGATAATATGCATACCGTGGTGGCACTTAGGCTAGAGTTTACATAAATACTCAACTGCTTCAATAGATCTCTTCTCTCCCCACGTGTGTGAAAGTGACGGCATGCACATCATGGTGGCACCTAGGCTAGAGTTCATAAATCTTTGTCATGATTTATATTTGGAGTTGGATGTCTTTATGAAATTGTGGTGTTTTTTGGAACCATCTAGCGCTTAAGGTGACAGTGTGGGGTTATCTAGATGGGGAAGGCAGACTTTGAGGAGTGTTGTTATAGCCCTACCATGGATTAGAGTGTCCAAACGGAGAGTAGTTAAGAGTAGTATCATGAAGAGAATATATTTATATGAGAGAGTGTTCACTAGTGGAAGTATGATCCCTAGGCCTTGCTTCTAAGCATTGAAACACCGTTTACAACTAGCTTTGTTACATGTTTGCTTGCTTCCATCTTTTTGCCTTTAGTCTTTTCCTCCCCATCGGAAGCTCTTTTCTGGCACCGTTACCACTTATAATCATCCATACCACTTGTATTTCACTATCTCTTTGCCGAACTAGTGCACCTATACACCTGACAAGTGTATTGAGTGTGTTGGGGACACAAGAGACTTCTTGTATCTTGATTGTAGAGTTGCTTGAGAGGGATCCCTTTGACCACTTCCCCCCTGAGTTTGACAAACCTTGGGTAATCCACTTAAGAGAAACTTGCTGCTATTTTACAAACCTCTGCACTTGGAGACCCAACAAATATCCATAAGAATAAAAGTGCATAGAAATCAAGATCTTTTCTGGCACCGTTGTCGGGGAGGTAAGGTAAAAGGTACTCACATCCTCTTGGTGTGTGAGTTCTCGAAGTTTCCTTTAGATTCTGCAATCTTATCTTTTTGTTTCTTGTTTTCACTAGTTAGGCTTAATGGAAAAAGACAACAAAATTAGAGAGCTTTATAGTGTTTATCTTGAGTTAGGACATGAAGTGTTTGAAGAGAAAATTAAAAAACCTATGGAACTTTATTTGCATGCTAATGGCAATGTTATTAGTATGAATTCTTTGAACACCATTATTTCTAATGCTATGGAAAAGTCTAAGCTTGGGGAAGCTAGTTTTTATGATGATATTTTTAGTCCCCCAAGCAAAGAGGAGAAAATTTACTTTGATGATACCAAACCTCTGATATATGATGATTACAATGATGAATATGATATTTTCAGTCCACCTACTATTGAGGAGAAAATTAATTATGATTACAATATGCCTCCTTGATACGTCCAATTTGCATCACCATTCTATATCATAATTTGCCTCTATTCATTGATATATGTCTTCTTATGAGGTATTACTTATGTCTTTTCCACTGTTTTTGCATGTTGGATGATTCTTGGAGAATGGACTGCCGGAGTCAGGTTTCTGATGGAAAAAGAGGTGTTTTGATGCAATTTCGCAAAGATCGGAAAAATAACAGAAAAATAATGGAAAATTATATTTTCCCAAAAGATGGTGGAAGCCAGAAGGGGAGGCGCAGCCGGGCCACAAGGGGCCCACACCCCCTAGGTGTGGGACCACCTTGCCCCATGCCTAGGGCAGGTATGGCCGACTCTTGACTTCACCCTCTCTCCTAAATCTTCCCCATGAAACCCTAATACCATGGGAGCGACCACAGAAAGATTTACGGCGCCTCTGTGGGGCGGAAAACATAGAGATAGAAAGATCTCTCCGACAGACAGATTTCTGCCAGGGAAATTCCTTCCCGGAGAGGCGAGATCTTCGCCATCACACCATCATCAATCTAGGCTTCATCAGGATCATCATCATCCACACCATCATCTCCACCAGCACCATCATCACCACTCCATCCCGCTGTAACAATCGTGTTGGATACTTGCTTAGTTCATAGGGAAACTTTTCTAGTGTTAATTATTATTGTAGTTGATGCTTGTGAGTGGAACCATTGGATTATTGTTTATGTCCAGATTGTTATTCATCACCATATCATCTTTGATCTTGATCCATATGATGTCTTGTGAGTAGTTCGTCTAGTTCTTGAGGACATGGGAGAAGTCATGTTGTTAGTAGTGGATTTGTGTTGAGTTATTATTCAATGGTTTAGTATTTAAGTTGTGGTGCTATTCTTCTAGTGGTGTCATGCGAACGTCGACTACATCATACTTCACAATTTATGGACCTAGGGGAATGCATTGTGTAATTGGCTACTAATTGTGGGGTTGCCGGAGTGACAGAAACCTGAACCCCCGTTAGGACACCTTTGCACAAGGGAGCGTAGGATCTTAGAGTTTAAGGTTGTGGTTAGGTTTTTATCTTAATTACTTTCCTGTAGTTGCGGACTATTTTAAGGCCTTTGCCTCTTACATAGAAATTCCCAAAAAAGAAGTGGAATAAGTACCATGCTCCTTATAAAGATGTTGTTAGTCATGTTCCTATTAGAAGTACTGAAGTCTGTACTACTAATCATATTGTGCCTGAACCTTATGTTGAGAAAATACATTTACCAGCTAAGATAAAGGAGTACTCTATGATAATTAGTGCGAATAACAAAGGTACTAAGAAAACTGTGGAGCCTGATGAGCAATTGAATATTGAACCTGTGGTAGCTATTGTGAAATACCCTGTCACTATAAATATAGAAGATGAGCACATTGTCTTCTGTGAAGATGATTCTAATATTATCTCTCATCCTAGTAAAGCTAGAAAAGCTAGTGTTCCTGCGCTTTATGTTAAAATTGGTGATCATTGCTACTATGGTTTATGTGATATTGGTGCTAGTTCTAGTGCTATTCCTTATGAGCTTTACAGTCAAATTATGCATGAAATTGGTCCTTGTGATCTTGAGGACATGGATTTGGTTATTCACCTTGCTAATAAGGAAACCATATGCCCTATTGGTATTGAAAGAGATGTGGAGGTTCTTTGTGGTAAGATTAAGTATCCTGCTGATTTTCTAGTACTTAATTCAACAGCTAGTAAAACTTGTCCTATCATTTTTGGTAGACCTTTCTTGAACACTTGTGGAGCTATTATGAAGGATAAAATTTTAACTAAGTTTGATGGATATTCTTATGAGATTATCTTTTCCAAATTTTCTAAAGCTCCTTGTGAAAATAGCTTTCCTAACGAAGATTTCAGGATGGAACAACTTGCTTCTATTGATCCAGTTTATGACCTTGGACCTCTTTTTGGTGATGTAAGTATGCTCATTCTGATGATAAAGTTGTTGCCAATGAAATTTATATTGTCAACTCTATTCAAAGTGATACTAAAAGTTATTATGAGAGAGGGAAACATGGTTTTATGCATCTCAATAATGTTAAGTTTCCCCGTTTTATGTTGAAAGCTTTGAAGTTGCATTTGTTTTGTCTTCCTATGCTAGTGGATTTTTGTTTCAACAATTTGTTTTCTCATGAAACTCCCATGCATAGGAAGTGGGTTAGACTCAAATGTGTTGGTTATTTGCTTCTTGATGCTCTCTTTCACTCCAGATATATATCTCCTTTGTGAGCATCCTTGAAACTTTCAAGGCTAACTTAAAGGCATTAAAGAAAAGTAATTGTTGGGACATAACCCAAGAGTTCGGTTGAGTCTTGGAAGTTATTACATCTGTAATAACCGCTCCTTATCCTTTTTTGTTTTGGTTTTTTGTCAAGTTCATCTACTTTTGAGAAGTAGAGGAGTTGTGAAAAGTGGTTGTCCTGGGACAGATTTTTGTGATGCATTGTAAAAATTCATGAGGGAGATCAGTACGTAGAATGGATCTATATTTTTCTGAGCTTGTTCTCCAAGTTGTTACCCAACTTTCATCAGTTTTGCACTTTTTGATTTGAGCAACAGAAGGTTATCGAAAAAATCAATCTTTACCTGCTGATCTATTTTTTTTACAGATTTCTGTTATCATTTGCATTTGCCTCTTACAGAAGCCTTTGTTTTGATGGATTTCAGTTGAAGTGTGTACCTAAAGGTTTATTGTTTTTTCTTACACTAATGTTGCCATTGAAGTTTGTCTATTGCCTTGTGAGAAAAGGAATTTCCAGGAGAAGGAGAAAAGGAGTCTATAGTGTTCGTCTTTGAATAGGTAAAAGTGGTAAAAACAGAAGGTTCCTGAAAGCATAATATTTTTATAGTTTTGATGTTTTTAATACATAAGGCAAGTTACGAGACGGAACAAAGGAGAAACCGGAGGCCGGGGTGGCAAAACCAACCCCAGGTGTGGGCCCCAGCTGGCCACGCCTGGAGGGGGTATGCCTCCCCCGAACTCCGTCTCCGCCTCATTTTCGTATCAGAACCTTCCTTATGCATTGAAACTTCATAATATATAACCCCCCGGATCCCCCTAGGTTCGTGCATCATGTTATCATCGTGTTTTTGTTTCAATCTGTTTCTGTCAGGAAATCTTCTCAAATTTAGAGCACCATGGTCTCCGCCAACGACAAAGGCAAGAAGCCCGTGGAAGAGATAAAGTTGGAGAACAAACCGCCGCAGGGACAAGGGAAAGGAAACCAAATTTTGTAGGAGCAATTAAAACAGAACGTGCTTTTTATTGTAACATGCAGGGGATCATAGCCTCCGTTCCAGACTTCAGATCCTTCCCTGAGGCAGTGGAAGCCCTTCAAACCACTGACGAGTTTTGTGATAAGTACCATGCTTTGAGGATGAAGGTGGATATGCTTCAAGAGGAGAATAACAGGCTTCCTAAGATGCTGGAGGATTTTCTGACCCTAAACAAGGGAACACCACCACCACCGAAGGAGTAATCCGTCATCAGGTTTGGCATCCCCTTGGTTTGTTCCAATCTTGGGGGGAGTGCCACGGTATCACCATCATTATCTTTTACCTTTTTTAGTGGATTCATATCTTTGGTAGAGAGGTTATCTTATAGTTTGGTTTGCATATGGAAGTATCTCTCCTTTAGTTGTTTATCTATGTATCCCTTGGTGTGAGTGCCTTTATGGAATATTAATGAGAAGCTTCATCTTTTACTTTTTGCACTTCTTATTTTAGTTTGCAATCTCTATTGTATGATGGATCTTGTTGATCAGTATTGGCATCACTTTGGGATCATCAAGTGGATCTAAATTGGTTTTGGAAAACCAAGTTCTGGTCAGTAGCAATACTTTTTGAGGTTTGAAAGAAAAATAGAAAAGCTTACAGGTATTTTGTATCATTTATTTTCTTTCTTGTTGGCTCATAAGCTTAGTATTCTTTATTTAAGATTTTTTGTGTCTTCAAGAAAGATTGCATGTTTGGCTTTATCACTTGTAGGTTTTCTTGTTTCTTTCAACTCTTTTGCTTGCTACCTAGCCTTGCTAGCCAAAAACCTATTTTGAGAAGGCATACTTCTCATGTTTCCAATCCCTTTGAACCAAAACATGTGCCTGTTGTGTCCACTATATCTACCTATTAGCATTTTTGCTATTCCAAGCAAATTATCAAGCTTCATCTATCTTTCGAATTAAAAAGTGTTTTGTTATGTGAAAACTAGTTAGTAAGGCTCTCATGAACTTGATGGCACACCTTATTTTCTTGCCCCTAATATACTTGAACCATTGTGTCATCGAAGTTGTATATGCTTGCATCTATACGTTGGAATTAGCAGGATCTTGCTGTCACGGGGAACGCTTTCAACATTGCACCTATACGTAGTACACAGTTGATATCATGCTCTTTTGTTTGCAGATGTTGACGGTGTGAAATAAAGAGGGAGCTTGTAAGTCCATGGAGTGATGTATGTGTGTTAGAGAAACGCTTGGGCCGCTAGCCTAAGCCATGCCTAATCATGGTGGAAACTTGCAGCATCACCATAGTGAGCATTCTGTGAAGAATCCTCAATAAAAAGCTATGCACATAGTAAATAAAAGATCGCTGAGATGCTCATTGTCTGCTTGCCGTGTCATTTTGGCTATGGGATAGCTCCTGTACCATGTGCAAGGGGTACCCCATTGGCGTTTTTTTATGATACACATGTACTTACAATGACAAGAACTTACCGTTACCAAAGTTGAGTAGCATGAGGAGCAGCCCTCGTACTCAAGGTACATGACATTGCCAACTTATATTTCGTCAAGCATATACTCCATCTTTGTGCACTTCAACCTTAATCATCTCAAGATGCCTATGATAAGGGCAATGAGGGCTCAAAGCTAGTAAGTACCAAAATATTTTGGAAGCTCTTTATGACTTGAAATCCCTGCTTCCCTCTATGAAGGGACCTTTCTTCTATTTTCTAAGTTGAGTCAGTAAACCTACTTTCTCTCTATCTCCAGCAAGCATTTGAGTTGTTGTGTTGCAAGCATTCATATGGTGATTTATTCAATCACGTTCTTTACCTTCCTTGTTTGAACAAAACTCTTATCTATTGAGTATTAATTTGAAAGCCTTCATTGAAAAATATTTTAGAGCAAAGAGTGCTCCTGTTGTAAAACTTCTACAAAAAGCTTTTTGTGAAACTGTTTACCAGCTGTTCTCTGACCAAGAATAGAGTTTCCCAATTCCAATTATGATTTATCTTTATGCATCTCTATTGTGACTCATGTACTTGTTGCAAGCTAAGTTATATAATGGTGAGTTGGTTTCTTCTATAAGTGTGGAATGGTAAGTGTGATGCTTCTTGTCCGTATTCTTTTATCGACACTTCACTCCATAAACCTGTGGACATGTTTACTGAGCTCAGATTTTCGCTAGGGGACAGGCGAAGGTCTAAGCTTGTGTGGCATCCCGCAAAACCACTACTAGAAAATCGCGTTGAATTTGTGCATTGCATCGTCATCATCATGCATTGTTTGCCAAAACTATTTTCGCAAAGCCCGTTTTGTTTTCTAAAACGCCCCATCTTTATTCAAACGCCAAACCCCGGGGCTCCGGAGTATTTTGTTTTGTCGCTATCGGTTTGCAAATGGTCCAATTAACACAAATAAAATTTATAATTATTTTTAGTAGAGGCAGTCGAACGGGCCTACCCGACCCGAACGACCGCCCCAGATTTTTTTAAAACGGTCCACCCCAAACCAGCCCTGTAAAAATCCTAGAGCTACCCACTAATCTACCCCACACCCTCCTCCACCTCACCCCCTCCAATCACTGCTTGCCACCTCATCTCCTTCCTCTCCCCCCTCCTCTCACATGCTGCCACGTGTCCCTCTCTCTCTCACACTCCCTACCACACAAGCCACACACCCTGCCTACCCTGGCTGCGCAGCAAGCACCAGCGCCCCTCACGATCTCCACAGGCCCGCCAGCCCTCCCTTTCTGGTCAAAGCCAACCCGCCTGGGCCCCTCCTCCGTGGACCCCACCCACGCACGCTGTGCACCCGCTCAACCACCCCCCACCTCTCGCTCGACTCCTCTGCCTGGCTCTTGCTCCCCTCCCCGCACCCTTGACGCCACCCACCAGCATCTCCTCCGCTCGAACACCGCCTCCTTCCTCCTCCGGCCGCCCTCGCCTCGCCAGCCCAGGCTGCGCGCCTGCCGCCTCCCCTCGCCTGCGGCCCGTGCGCCTTGCCCATCCCTCCGCCCAGCCTTGCCTCATGGCCCGTCGACCTCCTTCGCCGTCGTCCCAGCAGCAGGCCGTCTCCTCGCGCCGCCCGCTCCGGCTCCCGTCCAGCTCCTCGGCTCGCCCGTCCTCACCCTCGCCGCCCAGCTGCCGCCCGTGTGTCGCCAGCTCTGCCCTTCGCCCGTGCCTGCGGCCGTCGCCGTCGACCTCCTGCTCCCCGCCTCCCGGCCCCTCGCCAGCGCCGGTCGGCCTCATGCGACTCCCTTCGCCCTTCCCGCCGCCAAGCCCGCCTCCGTTCCGCCGACCGGCTAGCCTCCGCCCGCAGCGCTCCCTCCCGCTCGCCCCAGGTCCGGCCTCACCTCTGCTGCCGGCCCTCACCCAGTGCTCCGCCCGCCGCCGCCTCCTCCCTGCCCGTGCTCGTCGCCCTCGCCGCCGCCTCCTCAGCGCGCCGAGCCCGCCTCGCGTCGATTTCTCCGACCGTCCCCGTCCGAGCTCCGCCGTCGTCGGCCGCTGCACCCTCCACTCGGTTGACCACCTCCGTCGTTGGCCTCCCCTGTGTGAGTCCCTGTGTGCTGATGTATCAGATGCTAGGGCCCTATCGAGCCAGAGTTAGAACATCCAGATGTTGCTAGCTACGTTTGAAACGGTGAGGTGCTGTGGCATTGCAAAGAGCTAGAGTTGATGATCTTCATGTGGCGGTGGAGCTTATGTTGAATGGGAAGACTTTTGTCATGAGCGTCAAGCTGCAACCTGCGAGGATTGAACCAAGGACTCACCATGTTCGACACCGACTCCGACACCCGAGTACTCCGACAGGGGGCCAAGGCCCCGATCTCGAGGATCCAGCCCGAGCCATGATCTCCTTCCCGGATGCGATGGCCGAGAACCCGGATGCTAAGGACGCCAAGCACTTCCCCGCGGACACCAAGGCCGAACCCGGAGACCGCCAAGACCGCCACTGGAACAACAAGCACTCCGCCACGGGAACGCCAAGATCTACTCTGTATCCAAGAACTACCCCGTTACCGAGAACGATCCCGGAGGCCGAGTATGCATCCGTCGAACCCTGGACCCCGAGACCGACCCCGAACCCCGAACCCCGGAACCCCAAGATCGTCGAGACCCCTAATGTGTGAACCCCTTCCCGCAAACCCTATTTTATAACATATCAATTGGTTGCGCATTAAATTGTCATTCCGCATGCATAGCATTGGTTTGGGGGCCTTATGCCGATTCACCTAATAATTAAATATGGGGCCCATATGCGGGCAAATCCAGTCTCATATCGGCCTCATTTAAATTTGCTTAGCGAACCGGTGCTGTATTTTATCTTGTTCAAACAACATTTAATGTGCGGGGTAGATAAACAACTTGAACCATCTAAATAAATGTCGGGACCCCGGTTCCCCTTAATATTGACCTAATTGCATCACACCTTGCCATGCCATGCATCATACATGCATCATGCCGATCTTCTGCCTTAATCTTAAATATTGCATCCGGTGTTCTTTCTAGTGTTTTGCTTCTTCGCGGATAAGGCCGTTGAGTTGATGTGAGCTTCGCCCCGATCTTCGGTTGAACCCTTCGACAATGTTTTCAGGCGAGCATCTCCCCCTTTCTACCTATCTTACTTTTATAGTATTTACTTCCCTCCTGTTGATCTATTGCTATCTGTGTTGCGATGCTTTAGTTTCCGTACCTGTGATATTCCTCGACCCTATATTGCCTTGGACACATCCTATTACCTATTGTTTGGTAGATAGTTGAACTTGCGCGTCGTAGTCGCTTGCTCAAGTGCTGTTGCGTGTCGTCAAGTGCCACAGTTGTTGATGTATTGCCGCATGTTGATGTTGGAGATGATTCTAGCTTTACTTATCATTCACTTTACATTCCTGTTTAACAACTAAAATTGAAATAAGCAGAGGCATCGGTGGGTGATAGATAATATTTGGTTTCGAGCCCACTTGTGTCCGTAAGACCCCGAGTACTTGATACCTGTTCCTTGATTTTTGCGCTATCCACATCCGGAGGTATATGGGACCCCGAGCGAGCTTGATTCATTCTTATTTCTTGGGGCCACAAACTAGTTTGAGGTTTTATTTACGATCCTGTACTTATGCCATGCTACTTTCTGGATTTAAATTGTGCGACAGATAGCACATTGTACTGTTTAGGATCGGACCACGATTCCGCGGTGTCGACAAACCCAGTTTTGGGTTCCCAGTCGTTCACAGCCGTCTAGCCAAACCTTGAGGCCGCCTCGGAGCTTGCTTACTCCGTTGCGGATTCTACTTAAGGGGTGGCCCCCTGAAATATTTCTGAATCCTGTGATTGTTCAGTCGTGAAAGCCTCGTTGGGTTTTGATTTGGTTTTCAGGTTGATCGGCGTGTGTTGCTATTGGTGCACCCGGCGGGTAAAACTTTCTAAAGCCGTGTCGCGGATATGGACGACTTGGAGCACGATATCTCGATCATGACAAGCATAACTAAAGTTCTTGCTATAAATTTGACTTATAATGACTAGTAATCAGCTTCACTATAATGGAATGGCTAATTAATACTGCCCACAATTGCTTGTTTGGTTGTCGCTTGCGACAAATGTATCTGACTAGTAAGTAATGCAACTACAACGAATTGGCTGAATAAAAGTACCAACAACTGCTGGGTTATGGGTTTATCTCATGCTATTCATATCTGATTAGTAATTGCTGCAACTACAACGGAATGGTTAACTAAAAGTGCCCACTGCTTATTTTATCAGGACAATTATCTAAACCTGACTAGTAATTGCTGCAACGATACTAAATGAATAAAACTGCCAACTGTGTGAGTTCCTCGGTTGACTTCCTCGTTTGGTCTCGAGGGGGAAACGCCAGGATGGGTTTGTTTGGTGTTAGCTTCAGGTTGGATCCGGATAGGTCATTCTTACCCCTCTCTGATAACCGCCAGTTGTATTGAGTCTCTATAGGATGTTTAGTGCCTGTTGCCGCTGCCGCTCAGTCCACCATACCTATGTAGGCGAGGACCGCCGAATTCTAGCCTCGCCGTGTACTGGCCTCAGTACTGACGCTCCTTCTTTTTCCTTTGCCCTTTGCCGGCACCCCTTTTGTTTAAGCAGGTTTTGAGATCGACGTCGTTAGCAGGGTTACCCTTCCGGCTTGGCACAGGCGAGTTATGGACGCCATTGGTTATTCTTCAGGGCTCTTAGCCCCATTTGCATCTTGTCCGTAGTCGGACGCTCTATCATTTTCAAGGTGATTTGGATCTTTGTATATTATATTTGTATTCTTGACTCATGGAGTCGCCGTTATATATATATCTGTTCTGTGGGTCCCATCGAGGACTGTTGTGTAATGTTATTACTCGTTTTCCACCGAAAGTGCTGGTGAGCACCTTTGAATCGTTTCTATGCGGGTTTGGCGAATTTTGCTCAAACTTGCATAGGTCCGATTCGAGGGTGTTCTGATGTTATCGAGCTCGGCGATTGCGATACCCCAAGTCCAAATGTAGGATAACCTAGCTAACGGCCGAAGTAGAAGTGTCAAAACTATTTTGAAAAATCGGTTGGATAGTTCTGACTAGGTCTGGTTTCACTCCTTATCCCTCTGCTACTCTCCTCTTACCTCGACGTGTTTTGAATCCGCTCTCTTCCCTCTCTTCGAGTCCAGGAAATCTCGTGGTTGGGTTTCCGTCGTACCTTCAGGGTTTCGCTTTCTTCCTTTTGTAACGGAGGTGCCACGATCATCAACCTGCAACTTGTCTGTTGTATCCTTCATCCGATCTTTTGTTCTTGAGCTCTTTATCCATATGTGTTCCTTGCTGGATATCAGTGTCGTTGAAAAACATATGAGAAGGACGAGCTTTGGTGAAGTTGGAGTCGACCTTGAGCACCTGTTGTTCATGCCAATGGAACCATCGCGAAACCTAATCAGTGTGTCTTTCATACGATTTCTGCTGGCAGCATTCCTTTGTTCCGGATACCACCTATGAAGATCTTCAGTCTAAATCTCGAGAGTCGAGTTGCCGGATTCACCTACCCATGTATAGAGTTGATAGCTTGGGTCCGGGATGGACTGATCACCCTACCCGACTCTTACTGTTCGCTCTGTACATCGAACTGGTGAATCAATGTAATTTTTCCCTCTTCTTATGGAAGTTAGGGGTGGCCTTATCGTTTGATGCCTCTATCTTCGTCCTTTGTTTCTACGGAGTGTTCTCTCGACGATCAGGAACAATGACCCTTTGTTGGTGGTGTCGCCTGATTCAAGATGGAGGCTGAACTCTTGTTAGTGGTGTCGCGAGGATCTACACGATGCGAGAAGACGCAGATCACCGACCTTCTTTCCGGTATCATGAGGCGGATCTCGAGGGCGAGATCCTTGTTAGTGGTGTCTATTGTGGCATCCCGCAAAACCACTACTAGAAAATCGCGTTGAATTTGTGCATTGCATCGTCATCATCATGCATTGTTTGCCAAAACTATTTTTCGCAAAGCCCGTTTTGTTTTCTAAAACGCCCCATCTTTATTCAAACGCCAAACCCCGGGGCTCCGGAGTATTTTGTTTTGTCGCTATCGGTTTGCAAATTGTCCAATTAACACAAATAAAATTTATAATTATTTTAGTAGAGGCGATCGAGCCAGCCAACCCGAGCGACCGCCCAGATTTTTTAAACGGTCCACCCCAAACCAGCCTGTAAAATCCTAGAGCTACCCACTAATCTACCCCACACCCTCCTCCACCTCACCCCCTCCAATCACTGCTTGCCACCTCATCTCCTTCCTCTCCCCCCTCCTCTCACATGCTGCCACGTGTCCCTCTCTCTCTCACACTCCCTACCACACAAGCCACACACCCTGCCTACCCACTAACGCCTGGCTGCAAGCACAGCGCCCCTCCCTGATCTCCAGGCCCCGGCCCTCCCTTTCTGGTCAAAGCCAACCCGCCTCTGGGCCCCTCCTCCCTGGACCCCACCCACGCACGCGGTGCACCCCACTCAACCACCCACCCCCTACCTCTCGCTCGACTCCTCTGCCTGCTCAGCTCCCCTGCCGCACCACGCCACCCGCCCGCATCTCCCTCGCTCGAGCACCGCCTCCCCTTCCTCCTCGTCAGCGCCCTCGCCTCGCCAGCCCGGCTCCAGCGCCTCCCCCTCTCATGGCCTTGGCGCCTGCCTGCAGCCCATCCCTCCACGCGCCTTGCCCCGGCTGTCGACCCTCATCGCTGTCCCCGCAGCGGCCAGCCGTCTCCTCGCGCCGCTCGGCTCCCGCCCGTCGAGATCCTCGGCTCGCCCGTCCTCACCCGTCGCCCTCGCCGCCCAGCTCGCCCGTGTCACCGCCCGAGCTCTGCCGCCCCTCGCCCCGTGCGGCCGTCGCCGTCGACCTCCTGCCGAGCTCCCGCCTCCGCCCCTCGCCAGCGCCCGGTCGGCCTTCGCGACTCCCTTCGCCCTTCCCGCCGCCAAGCGGCCGCCTCCGTTCGCCGACCGGCTAGCCTCGCCCAGCAGCTCCCCTCCGCGCTCGCCCCAGTCCTTTGGCCGGCCTCACCTCTGTGGCCGCCGCCTCTGCCCGGTGCTCCGCCCGCACGCCTCCTCCCCTCGCCCCGTGCTCGTCGCCCCTCGCCGCCTCCTCGCGCCGCAGCGCTGAGCCCGCCTCCGCCTCGCGTCGATTTCTCCGACCGTCCCCGTCCGAGCTCCGCCGTCGTCGGCCGCTGCACCCTCCACTCGGTTGACCACCTCCGTCGTTGGCCTCCCCTGTGTGAGTCCCTGTGTGCTGATGTATCAGATGCTAGGGCCCTATCGAGCCAGAGTTAGAACATCCAGATGTTGCTAGCTACGTTTGAAACGGTGAGGTGCTGTGGCATTGCAAAGAGCTAGAGTTGATGATCTTCATGTGGCGGTGGAGCTTATGTTGAATGGGAAGACTTTTGTCATGAGCGTCAAGCTGCAACCTGCGAGGATTGAACCAAGGACTCACCATGTTCGACACCGACTCCGACACCCGAGTACTCCGACAGGGACGCCAAGGCCCCGATCTCGAGGATCCGCAGCCCCGAGCCATGATCTCCTTCCCGGATGCGATGGCCGAGAACCCGGATGCTAAGGACGCCAAGCAATCCCCGCGGACACCAAGGCTGAACCCGGAGACCGCCAAGACCGCCACTGGAACAACAAGCACTCCGCCACGGGAACGCCAAGATCTACTCTGTATCCAAGAACTACCCCGTTACCGAGAACGATCCCGGAGGCCGAGTATGCATCCGTCGAACCCTGGACCCCGAGACCGACCCCGAACCCCGAACCCCGGAACCCCAAGATCGTCGAGACCCCTAATGTGAACCCTTCCGCAAACCCTATTTTATAACATATCAATTGGTTGCGCATTAAATTGTCATTCCGCATGCATAGCATTGGTTTGGGGGCCTTATGCCGATTCACCTAATAATTAAATATGGGGCCCATATGCGGGCAAATCCAGTCTCATATCGGCCTCATTTAAATTTGCATAGCGAACCGGTGCTGTATTTTATCTTGTTCAAACAACATTTAATGTGCGGGGTAGATAAACAACTTGAACCATCTAAATAAATGTCGGGACCCCGGTTCCCCTTAATATTGACCTAATTGCATCACACCTTGCCATGCCATGCATTATACATGCATCATGCCGATCTTCTGCCTTAACCTTAAATATTGCATCCGGTGTTCTTTCTAGTGTTTTGCTTCTTCGCGGATAAGGCCGTTGAGTTGATGTGAGCTTCGCCCCGATCTTCGGTTGAACCCTTCGACAATGTTTTCAGGCGAGCATCTCCCCCTTTCTACCTATCTTACTTTTATAGTATTTACTTCCCTCCTGTTGATCTATTGCTATCTGTGTTGCGATGCTTTAGTTTCCGTACCTGTGATATTCCCTGCAGCCCTATATTGCCTTGGACACATCCTATTACCTGTTGTTTGGTAGATAGTTGGACTTGCGCGTCGTAGTCGCTTGCTCAAGTGCTGTTGCGTGTCGTCAAGTGCCACAGTTGTTGATGTATTGCCGCATGTTGATGTTGGAGATGATTCTAGCTTTACTTATCATTCACTTTACATTCCTGTTTAACAACTAAAACTGAAATAAGCAGAGGCATCGGTGGGTGATAGATAATATTTGGTTTCCGAACGCCCACTTGTGTCCCGTAAGACCCCGAGTACTTGATACCTGTTCCTTGATTTTTGCGCGCTATCCACATCCGGGAGGTATATGGGACCCCCCTGAGCCAGAGCTTGATTCATTCTTATTTCTTGGGGCCACAAACTAGTTTGAGGTTTTATTTACGATCCTGTACTTATGCCATGCTACTTTCTGGATTTAAATTGTGCGACAGATAGCACATTGTACTGTTTAGGATCGGACCACGATTCCGCGGTGTCGACAAGCCCAGTTTTGGGTTCCCAGTCGTTCACAGCCGTCTAGCCAAACCTTGAGGCCGCCTCGGAGCTTGCTTACTCCGTTGCGGATTCTACTTAAGGGGTGGCCCCCTGAAATATTTCTGAATCCTGTGATTGTTTAGTCGTGAAAGCCTCGTTGGGTTTTGATTTGGTTTTTCCGAGGTTGATCGAGCGTGTGTTGCTATTGGTGCACCCCGACCGGGTAAAACTTTCTGAAAGCCGTGTCCGCGGATATGGACGACTTGGAGCACAGTATCTCGATCACAGACAAGCATAACTAAAGTTTACTGCTATAAATTTGACTTATAATGACTAGTAATCAGCTTCACTATAATGGAATGGCTAATTAATACTGCCCACAATTGCTTGTTTGGTTGTCGCTTGCGACAAATGTATCTGACTAGTAAGTAATGCAACTTCAACGAATTGGCTGAATAAAAGTACCAACAACTGCTGGGTTATGGGTTTATCTCATGCTATTCATATCTGATTAGTAATTGCTGCAACTACAACGGAATGGTTAACTAAAAGTGCCATCGCTTATTTTATCGGACAATTATCTAAACGACTAGTAATTGCTGTGCGATACTAAATGAATAAAGCGCCAACCGTGTGAGTTCCTCGGTTGACTTCTCGTTTGGTCTCGAGGAAACGCCAGATGGGTTTGTTTGGTGTTAGCTTGGTTGGATCCGGATAGGTCATTCTTACCCTCTCGATAACCGCCATTGTATTGAGTCTCTATAGGATGTTTAGTGCATTGCTGCCGCTCGATCCACCATACCTATGTAGGCGAGGACCGCAATTCTAGCCTCGCTGTCTTGGCCTCGATCTTGACGCTCCTTCTTTTCCTTTGCCCTTTTGGCACCTTTTGTTTAAGCAGGTTTTGAGATCGGCGTCGTTAGCGGGTTACCCTTCCGGCTGGGCAGGGTTATGGACGCCATTGGTTATTCTTCAGGGCTCTTAGCCCCATTTGCATCTTGTCCGTAGTCGGACGCTCTATCATTTTCAAGGTGATTTGGATCTTTGTATATTATATTTGTATTCTTGACTCATGGAGTCGCCGTTATATATATATCTGTTCTGTGGGTCCCATCGAGGACTGTTGTGTAATGTTATTACTTCGTTTTCCACCCGCACGAAAGTGCCTGGTGGGCACCTTTGAATCGTTTCTATGCGGGTTTGGCGAATTTTGCTCAAACTTGCATAGGTCCGATTCTGAGGGTGTTACAGCTTGGGGGGAGTTGATACGTCCAATTTGCATCACCATTCTGTATCATAATTTTCCTCTACTCATGGATATATGTCTTATTATGAGGTATTACTTATGTCTTTTCCACTGTTTTTGCATGTTGGATGATTTTTGGAGGATGGACTACTGGAGTCAGGTTTCTGATGGAAAAAGAGGTGTTTTGATGCAATTTCGCGAAGACCAGAAAAATATTGGAAAATTATATTTTCCCAGAAGACGGAGGAAGCCAGAAGTGGAGGCGTAGCCGGGCCACAGGGGGCCCACACCCCCCCTAGGCGCGGGCCCACCTTGTGTCAACACCAGGATTTTTCAATCCTAGATGCCTGTTATGCTATACATCGCAATCCCAGGATTACCATTATGCGAGACATAATAGAATTGGATACCATAGTACTTCATCCATTACAACGATACAAAAGTTCTTACACAAATAGGGATCTCATGATTCAGTTCTTAATACAACATCAAGCAGCGGAATACGTAATAATAACGGTAGCGTAGGTGAAGCTCCATCTTGAGGTCAGGCAATCTTGCGATGGGAGAGGATCCTAGTTGTCGTAACCTTCCTAGGGTCCATCCTCCAGGTACTCCTCTTCATAGTCTGGCCATGGGAATAGCCAGGGACAAAGCCATGAGTACTCTCTAAGTACTCGCAAACTAATACTAACAAGTAAAGGGGTTTTTGGATAATAGGACACTAGGCTCTAGGGTTGTTTTGCAAAAAGCCAGGTTTATCTCTACTAAGTTCCAAAGCTAGTCACAATTTTATAACTCCTAAGTGGGATCTTGTAATTCAGGTCACAACTCTGTTGTGGTCAAGTCAAAGTCTCAACTCATTTTACAAGTCATTTTAAAAGTATGACGGGGGAACAGTATGGCCACTCAGTCCATAATCATGACGCGCTATTCGAATAGTTTGACACTCTGCAGAGATTGTACACTTTCACCACAACATTCGGTACATCCGTCAGGAACAAATCCTGAATTCACCATACTCAGTATGCGGATAATCAATCCTAACCTTTCAATTACACTCCATAGTATCAGCACCTCTCCTGTGAGTTTGGCCTCCCAACCATGACCACTGTCATCTTGGGTACTGCACAGGTGGACAATCTTCACAAGGTAGCCTCAGCTCAGACCTTGGCTGTGAGGGAACTAATACTAAGGTATATAAGTTTCCAGTCAAGCCCTACCCAATATTCGGGTATTGTGGTTGTACGCTAAAATTGAAATGGTATCGCATCCAGACAACCATCAGTTTTATAAAGGGCTAAGGCTCATGCCTCAACATTTTCATCACCAAAATCATCAAGTGTTTGGAAACACATGTCCAAAACATTTCAATAGAATGATCCATCATTCCAAGGTTTTCATAACCATTTTCCACCAAGTAATTCCATCTAAAGTTGATCAAGTTTTATGCTTAGCACTAACATCTACAGTTGGGATGAATAAATAATGAGGGGTGGTAACTGGTGGGGTTTCACTAAGTCCAACCTTATATCTTAGGCTGAGATCAAGGTTTCTAGCTTAGGCCAAATTTTATTCTCTTAGGGCAAACTTGAGCACATCTGTCTAATATCTAACAAACTCTTAAGTAGACTCTAAGTAAGCTTTGATAAAGAAATAAAGTAGGAATCTTGCCATAAAACTAGGATTAGTTTAGTAAGTTGGTATGATCACATACGCTTAAGGCATATGGTATTCATATCACAAGCATGGGTTTGTGGCAACAATAGGGTATCTTGCAAGTGTTTAGTTGCATCAATGTCAATATAAGCTTGCATAGTTACTAGCTTGCATAGTTACTAGCTTGCCTTGTGCAGAGCAGTGGTTGAAGTTCTCCTCGGCTTCCTCTTCGTAGTATCCTCCTTCCTCCTCGTAGTATCCTTGGTCGGTACTAGCGTATAGGAATAAATACGAGGTACACCATCACCAATCAATACTTAACTACTTGCAATCATCACACACAAGGGTCCTATAGATTCTCTAGCATCATCTCTAACATTACAAGGTTAAGGATTGGTTTAAGTCCTTTTATTTTAGAAAAGTAATTTCTACTCATTGAAAAACTACTTAAGATTTAATATTATCCAAACTAAACATGGGATCATGTTGACACATGTCATCACCACATATTGTAGTCCAAGAGAATGTGATTTAAAGTGGTGTCACAATTTAATAAGGCTTTGCCCTTTTATTTTAATTGATTAAAGTGGCTAGAAATGCTCATGTAGCATTATTTTATTCCTTGAACAATATTTCTGCAAGTAAACCTATATATTTTTATATATTCTGAAAGGTATGGTTAAATGTGATTTTTGAGAGTTGGAATCAACTCAAAAGATTTTATGGTTTAAATTTGAAAAATGTTTGAATGCAGAAAAGCTTCTGCCTTGTTATTTTTTCTATGGGTGATCTACAGATCCAAATGACTTGAATCCAACGGGCTTGGATTAAGCATTCACAGACCTTTCCAACAAAATTGGTTTCATCCAATTTGGTGCACTGAATCGACCTGGGTTGATTTTTTAAGTTGGGTACAGAAGTGTGTTTGAAATTAAAAAGAAAAAGGTTTAATTTGAATTGCTGGGCTGCGCGGGAAATTCTAACGGGCTGCTAAGCGCGATGCTCCTGGCTGCGTAAGTGGGTGTCCCCACTCGTCGTGACAGGGCTGGGCGGCGGTATGGGGAACGTGGGTCGTTTGATCTAGTTCTAATCCAACGCTGAGGGTCATCGTCGGCGAGACAGCTCGGCGAGAACGAAACCTAAGCGGCCCGGTGAGGGTGCTGGGGCTCACCGAGTGCAGGCGAGTGTCGGCGAGGCGGGCGAACGACGAATTCGACGACGGCTATCCTCCTGGTACTGATGGCTTCTCCTGGGGCGGCTCCAATCGCTGGCTCCCTTCTTCTCCAGAGGCGGCTGTAGGGGTCTCAACCTGATAAGTTAGATTCCTCCTGTGTTTTACAATGCTAGTCCCTGGATCAATAGCTAGCATCCACAGTTAGGATGTAATATCAAGAAACAAAGGTCATAATATAACTTTATAACCAGGAATAACATAATTTTATTACATCAAACATAGCTCATTAGGCTATTACATTACATTGCAGCGGAATAATTATAATCATGGGGTCCTTCATCTTCAAAGTGTCACAGGCAGATGTTGGTTATAGACTTTGTAATCCTATTCAAACAATCTTCACTAAAATCAATCAAACCTGCAACATTACAAGTTACAGCCACAAGGGTCAATACATTTGAATTGTATTGGCAAGTGATACTACGGTAGTATAGTGGAGTCTATCATCTATATGCATTTGGATAAGTGGAATTGAGGCTTGCATTGCTCAAAATATATTTTTCCTTAACATTTGAAAATACTAAGTTTTTTTCTTGTCAAAATCATTTTTCTCAATCAAACACTGAAGATCCTTTCCAAGGCATCTACCAATCAAAGATTTAAGATTTCAAACAACCCTTGTTCAATCCACAAGTTTTAACTTAGAAATTTGAATGATGAGATTCTTGATTGCTTCCATGTCTTGATGCTCAAATTGTCCTTTACCAGGGACATGGCTAAGTACTTAGATTTTACACTCTGCAGAGGTGGTGCACTTTACCCACAAGACTTGGTTTCCCAAGACAAAATCTTTCAGAAGCCTTCCCTTAGACCAAAATGGACGCGCTCCAACCTATCAAACACTACCACCCACTGTCCATTTGGCTAAGTTCTTGCAACCTATATGATCATGGCAGAGCCCATTTTGCCAAGTGGTTGCACTTGAAGCTTCTCAACATTTGACATCGCAAATCCCTTTGCTCCCTGGGTGGCCATCCACAAGTGAGATACACAACCCAAGTCCATGGCCTTGTGTAACCACTCAACATATCCCAATCCTTCCATTCCACCCAGGAGGTTCATTAACTTAGTTGTTTTATTAAACAAAACCTAAGTCCTCAGACTTAGAAATTTTTCCATAGTGTGAATATATTCTCCACCCATGTTTTCTATTAGCTAGGATAAGCTTGATAGTAGTAGGAATCTTTAACTTAGGAAAATCCTACTAAGGATTCATCTACTAGGTTTTCTTATAGCAAGGTCTATACTTAGCAAAATCCATGCAAGTTTTATTTAGCAAAATCACTAATGCATAGTGAAAGTATTGGGATAGAAAGTATGAAGCATCACTTGCCTTTTTGGAAGGGAATGGTAGTTCACTCCTTGATCTTGCTAGTCTCACACTTCACTACAAGTCAATCAAGCAAACACCAATTCAATTTACATTCCAAACCAATAATCACTCAAACAAATTCACACACACAAGACAATGGAAACCAATTCATGCATGGGAGCATGCACAAGATAGTTTTATTTTGCAAATAGGGTCTCTATGGGGTTTCTAAACTTTGTAAGATCCAAATTGGTCATTTACCAAAGTGGCAAAGTCATTAGCAAATGGGTTTTATCCAAAACCACTTTTAAATCCATTCATCATTTCATGTGGTGAAAAATGTTTTTATCAAGGCAAAACTCTTAAGTTGTTCACCAAATGAGTTGCTAATTTGCAAAACTTGGTGTTTTAGGTCAGTAGGTTTGGTCCAAAACATTTCCTTAAAGTTTTCTTTCCATAAACATTTTTATAACAAAAACCATTCTTTTTATTTGGCTAGAAAATGACTAAGTCAAGTAATCCAACCTAAATCTTACAAAAATCATTTTTAATACCAAGGGTTGGTTCCTAGGGTCAGTAAGGTCACAACATACCATTTTGCAAAGGTTTTAATCCAAAAATCATTTTTAAACAATTTTTATACTCTAAACAAGCTCACAAAAGAATCTGCAAAAACAAGCAAGCTAACAAATACTATTTTCTAAACCAAGGCCACAGTTGGCTAGGTCTTGTTCTCCTGAATCCAACGACATAAAATTTGTAAAATTTGGACGTGTGGATCCAAAGATATAGGGGTTTGAAATTCACAAAACATTGTTTTTAAATCAGTTTTTAAACAGAACAGTGACACGCGGCGACTTCTAACTGGGCGGTACCGTTTCGGCTGGATCACGCGTGATAGCCCTTGAATCTAATTAGATCATGCGGTACTGAGCGCATACCCCTTCGCAGTTTAAGTGACTCTATCGTGCCCGCCCGATCTAGATCGAACGGTTCTCAGTGCCCCGACCATAAGCTGGCGGCGCAATGTCAACGGCGGCGGGCGGCGAGATAAGCGGCGGCTGGCGAAGGAAGCAAGGAAGTGTAAGGAGATGCTCACCAGGCTCGGAGAACACGGAAGCTCAAGGTACTCATGGTTGGTCAAGGCGCACTAGGTTGCGTGAATTCCTCGTCGGAGTTGCGGCGTCGGTGGTCCTGGTTGCGGTCGGAGGCATTGCCGATCACGAGAAGCCAAGCGGAGGGCACGATTAGGTGCACAAGACCAAGGCGAAGATGCTAGCATGATCGAGAAGCGTAGGCGGCGGTTCTACCAGGAAGCTCGCGAGAAGAAGATGACGCGGCAGCGCTCGAGCTTGTCGAAGACGGCGTTACAGCGCCCGCGGTTGAATGGGAGGCAGGGAGATGCGTCTAGGTATGGGAGTGTGTGTGCGTGGTCGATGAGGCAAGGCGGTAGAGGTTAGCGGGTGTGGAGAGGTGGTGAGCCGAGGGTGTGCAAGCTCGATTCAGGCAGCCTGGGGCGCATTTGGGGAAGGAGACAGAGGGGAAAGGAGGAGGGAGCGTGGGCGATGAAATGTGTGAGGTTACTGGGAGAATTCACTCAGTCATTTACTCGAATTGATGCGAGTAATTTAGAGGCAGCAACAGCGACGTGGGAGGGAAAGAACAGGTCGTGCGGGTGTGGACGATGAACAGGGGAGTGGGGTCCCCTGGTCAGTGGGAAAAGAAATGAGGGGGAGGTCCACTGGTCAGCCTCTCTGCGATTCAGATACTGAGTGTGAACCGTTTTCTTCGGGGAGGTAAACTGGGCTGGCTTGCTGGGCCTTGTTGGGCTTCTGGGTTTGGTTGAGTCTGGCTTCTATTTTTTTTCTTCCTAAACTTTTTCCTTTTTCTAATTTCCAAATCTGCTTTGAATTTTCAAACAACCAAACAATGTCCAAATCAAATCAAACAAACACCAGACTTTGCAACTTTGGATTTGGTTCTGTTTTGTCACATAACCCAGAATTCCAAACCAAAATAATAATTTTATTTTTAGGTCCATTATTAATTAAATAAATAGACCATTGTTATTAAATCAAAATATAATTTGATGTTTATTTTAAAACTCCATTTTGAAATCTAATTATTTTCAAAACCAAATCAGTAGGTTTTATTTGGGAATATAAAATAATTGGATACTTTTTTTAAAATAAAATACCATTTTATTTTAGAGTCCATTATTAATTAAATATAATAGACTTTCATTATTAAATCAAATAGGATTTGTTTTATTGAGATATTTATTTTGAAATCTAAAAATAAAGCCAAAACACTTTAGTAGGTTTTATTTGTGAATATCAAATATTTGGGAAAACTTATTATAAATAATTTAATAAGTTTTGATGTTACAATTTAAATTGGTAAAACTTTTTATTTAAATAAAGTTGGATATTAAATCCTTATTAATTTATTTAAATAAACCTTTGCTAATTTTATTTAAAATGAAATGTTTTAATTGCCAAAGTTTTGGTCAAGGTTTAATTTGGCTTTATAAGATAATCTTTATTCATAAATCTTTTATTTCTTTTGAAAACCAAATCTCTTATTAAAGGATCCAAAATAGTAATTCCAAAACATTTTAATTTCCTTTATTAAATGTTTATCTTTATGAATCCCTTTAGGATTTTATTTAATTCAAATGGGTTTGAAGTTCCAATTGAATTCAAAAAGTTTTTTTTTTCTGGATCTGAAAATCAAACAAAGTTTTATTTTATTCATTTATTTTCACATTACAAGCTTTGGAAAATCTTGGGATGTGACAGGCTACCACCCTTAAAATAAATCTCGTCCCGAGATTTGGGAAGATTAGGGTTACAAGCATGTTCAAAACAACTAGGGTACTATCACCCTTAAAAATTTTCAAACAAAAATTACATATTGGCCTTCTTGGGATCCTGGGAAACTTCTCTAAGCAAACTTTGTATGTGTCCTTGGTTTCCATACTTGACTCATGGGCCAAGGTTGAGATCCTTCATAGACTTGTTTAACTTGTTCTCCATCCTTTCTGGACAATTGTTGGCATAGTGGCCTAGTTCCTTGCATTTGAAACATGTGACAAGGCTGAGATCCCTCATAGGCTGGTTTATCTTATGCTTCATCTTTTCTCGATGGTTTGCATAATGTCCTAACTCTTTCTTGATGTTTGCACATCATTTGGCTAATATCCTTCCTCATCTTGGGTTTCACTAGCCTTTGTTTGTATTCTTGGTTCTTCTCCTTTTCTGGGCATTCATTAGCATAGTGTCCCATCTCTTTGCATTTGAAACATTGCACTTGTGTAATATCCTTCTTGCTAGTGTTGGGGAATTTCTTCTTATTGGGTCTCTCCAAAGCTAGGAGTTCTTCAAGTTCATGTTCTTCATGAGTGGGAGATCTTTCTCTCTTCTTGGGGCATTGATCTTCATGTTCCTTGGGTGCATGATCCTTGTCCCTACAAACATCTTTGTCATCCTTGTTGTCATTGGCTTTTTGGGAAAAGTTTTCTCCCATGTTGATCATTTGAGTAACCAATCCTTGCAACAATTGGGATTGAAGCTTCAAAATCCTTTGTATGGCTGGGTCTAGTCCATTGTTGTTGGCTAAAAGCTGAGTTGTCTCTTGGCTCAACTGGTTTTGGGTTGCTATAAGTTCTCTCATGTTGTCCTCTTGGTTGTTGTTGTCATCAACCTTGATGTTGGAGTTTCTTGGAGTAGTCATCTGTTTGGGTTGGATTGAGATTAGAATAGGCAAAATATTTCTAAGGAAAAATTTCTAATCACACACATCACAATTCACACAAGCAATGTGCAAGCAATCACAAACCAACACTTCACTCAAACAACCAGGTTCAAGCACATACTTAGGCAACAAAGTATTTTTGTTACACCACATAAGTTGGTGTGTTTTGACTTAACTAAATTATGGTGGTCCATCTATATGGTTCACTTGTGATCTTTCCTTCCTTTATGATTCTTCTTGTATGGGATCATGGTTTCCTTGAGAAAAGCTCTTGGTTGTAATAATTCAAATAAGGTAGGCTCCTTCTAACTTTTGCATTCCTTCAGTCTCTAAATATTGAGCAAGATTTCCTTGTCTCACTTGTAGTCCTTAGTGGTATCCAAGTTGGAAGTCCTTGGTGAATATGCTAAAGGTGTTGAAGTCATTAGAGTTGAAGAAGTTGAAGTCGTTAGAGTTGAAGAAGTTGGAGAAGTCCTTTGCACATGGTGTAGTCTTTGGCCATGGGGTAGGTTTTTCCATCAAGTTGAAGTAGAGGAGAAATAGAGTTGAAACCAAAATGGTTGAGGAAAGAGTTTACAAGATTGTTTTGTACATACGTTTTTGAACAAAACAACTCCTATTTTTCTAAGGGTTTTTGTCCAATCCTAGGGTTTACAAATCCTACAGGCAACACAATGCTCTGATACCATCTGTAGGGGTCTCAACCTGATAAGGTAGATTCCTCCTGTGTTTTACAATGCTAGTCCCTGGATCAATAGCTAGCATCCACAGTTAGGATGTAATATCAAGAAACAAAGGTCATAATATAACTTTATAACCAGGAATAACATAATTTTATTACATCAAACATAGCTCATTAGGCTATTACATTACATTGCAGCGGAATAATTATAATCATGGGGTCCTTCATCTTCAAAGTGTCACAGGCAGATGTTGGTTGTAGACTTTGTAATCCTATTCAAACAATCTTCACTAAAATCAATCAAACTTGCAACATTACAAGTTACAGCCACAAGGGTCAATACATTTGAATTGTATTGGCAAGTGATACTACGGTAGTATAGTGGAGTCTATCATCTATATGCATTTGGCTAAGTGGAGTTGAGGCTTGCATTGCTCAAAATAGATTTTTCCTTAACATTTGAAAATACTAAGTTTTTTGCTTGTCAAAATCATTTTTCTCAATCAAAGACTGAAGATCCTTTCCAAGGCATCTACCAATCAAAGATTTAAGATTTCAAACAACCCTTGTTCAATCCACAAGTTTTAACTTAGAAATTTGAATGATGAGATTCTTGATTGCTTCCATGTCTTGATGCTCAAATTGTCCTTTACCAGGGACATGGCTAAGTACTTAGATTTTACACTCTGCAGAGGTGGTGCACTTTACCCACAAGACTTGGTTTCCCAAGACAAAATCTTTCAGAAGCCTTCCCTTATACCAAAATGGACGCGCTCCAACCTATCAAACACTACCACCCACTGTCCATTTGGCTAAGTTCTTGCAACCTATATAATCATGGCAGAGCCCATATTGCCAAGTGGTTGCACTTGAAGCTTCTCAACATTTGACATCTCAAATCCCTTTGTTCCCTGGGTGGCCATCCACAAGTGAGATACACAACCCAAGTCCATGGCCTTGTGTAACCACTCAACATATCCCAATCCTTCCATTCCACCCAGGAGGTTCATTAACTTAGTTGTTTTATTAAACAAAACCTAAGTCCTCAGACTTAGAAATTTTTCCATAGTGTGAATATATTCTCCACCCATGTTTTCTATTAGCTAGGCTAAGCTTGATAGTAGTAGGAATCTTTAACTTAGGAAAATCCTACTAAGGATTCATTTACTAGGTTTTCTTATAGCAAGGTCTATACTTAGCAAAATCCATTCAATTTTTATTTAGCAAAATCACTAATGCATAGTGAAAGTATTGGGATAGAAAGTATGAAGCATCACTTGCCTTTTTGGAAGGGAATGGTAGTTCACTCCTTGATCTTGCTAGTCTCACACTTCACTACAAGTCAATCAAGCAAACACCAATTCAATTTACATTCCAACCCAATAATCACTCAAACAAATTCACACACACAAGATAATGGAAACCAATTCATGCATGGGAGCATGCACAATATAGTTTTATTTTGCAAATAGGGTCTCTATGGGGTTTCTAAACTTTGTAAGATCCAAATTGGTCATTTACCAAAGTGGCAAAGTCATTAGCAAATGGGTTTTATCCAAAACCACTTTTAAATCCATTCATCATTTCATGTGGTGAAAAATGTTTTTATCAAGGCAAAACTCTAAAGTTGTTCACCAAATGAGTTTCAAATTTGCAAAACTTGGTGTTTTAGGTCAGTAGGTTTGGTCCAAAACATTTCCTTAAAGTTTTCTTTCCATAAACATTTTTTATAACAAAAACCATTCTTTTTATTTGGCTAGAAAATGACTAAGTCAAGTAATCCAACCTAAATCTTACAAAAATCATTTTTAATACCAAGGGTTGGTTCCTAGGGTCAGTAAGGTCACAACAAACCATTTTGCAAAGGTTTTAATCCAAAAATCATTTTTAAACAATTTTTATACTCTAAACAAGCTCACAAAAGAATCTGCAAAAACAAGCAAGCTAACAAATACTATTTTCTAAACCAAGGCCACAGTTGGCTAGGGCTTGTTCTCCTGAATCCAACGACATAAAATTTGTAAAATTTGGACGTGTGGATCCAAAGATATAGGGGTTTGAAATTCACAAAACATTCTGTTTTCAAATCAGTTTTTAAACAGAACAGTGACACGCGGCGACTTCTAACTGGGGGGTACCGTTTCGGCTGGATCACGCGTGATAGCCCTTGGATCTAATTAGATCGTGCGGTACTGAGCGCATACCCCGTCGCGGTTTAAGTGACTCTATCGTGCCCGCCCGATCTAGATCGAACGGTTCTCAGTGCCCCGACCATAAGCTGGCGGCACAATGTCAATCATGAGGCGGAGCGGCGGATGGCGGCGGCAATGGCGAGAAGCAAGGAAGTGTAAGGAGATGCTCACCAGGCTCGGAGAGAACACGGCGAAGCTCAAGGTACTCCGGTTGGTCAAGGCGCACTAGGGTTGCAGGAATTCCTCGTCGGAGTTGCGAACGCGCCGGTGGTCTGTCTTTGTCGGAGGCGGCACTGCCGATCACGAGAAGCCAAGCGGAGGGCACGATTAGGTGCGCAAGACCAAGGCGAAGATGCTAGCATGATCGAGAAGCGGCCGGGTTCTACAGGAAGCTTCGGAGAAGAAGATGACGCGGAGGCGCCAGAGCTTGTCGAGCGGCGTTAAGGCGCCCATGTTGAATGGGAGGCTGAGGAGATGCGTCTAGGTCTGGGGAGTGTGTGTGCGTGGTCGATGAGGCAAGGGGCGGTAGAGGTTAGCCGGAATTGACCGGAGACGGTGGTCGGAGCCGAGGGTGTGCAAGCTCGATTCAGGCAGCCTGGGGCGCATTTGGGGAAGGAGACAGAGGGGAAAGGAGGAGGGAGCGTGGGCGATTAAATGTGTGAGGTTACTGGGAGAATTCACTCAGTCATTTACTCGAATTGAGGCGAGTAATTTAGAGGCAGCAACGGCGACATGGGAGGGAAAGAACAGGTCGTGCGGGTGTGGACGATGAACAGGGGGAGTGGGGTCCCCTGGTCAGTGGGAAAAGAAATGAGGGGGAGGTTCACTCGGCCTCTGCGGGTCGAATCGAGTGTGAACCGTTTTCTTCGGGGAGGTAAACTGGGCTGGCTTGCTGGGCCTTGTTGGGCTTCTGGGTTGGGTTGAGTCTGGCTTCTATTTTTTTCTCTTCCTAAACTTTTTCCTTTTTCTAATTTACAAATCTGCTTTGAATTTTCAAACAACCAAACAATGTCCAAATCAAATCAAACAAACACCAGACTTTGCAACTTTGGATTTGGTTCTGTTTTGTCACATAACCCAGAATTCCAAACCAAAATAATAATTTTATTTTTAGGTCCATTATTAATTAAATAAATAGACCATTGTTATTAAATCAAAATATAATTTGATGTTTATTTTAAAACTCTATTTTGAAATCTAATTATTTTCAAAACCAAATCAGTAGGTTTTATTTGGGAATATAAAATAATTGGAAACTTGTTTTAAAATAAAATACCATTTTATTTTAGAGTCCATTATTAATTAAATATAATAGACTTTCATTATTAAATCAAATAGGATTTGTTTTATTGAGATATTTATTTTGAAATCTAAAAATAAAGCCAAAACACTTTAGTAGGTTTTATTTGTGAATATCAAATATTTGGGAAAACTTATTTTAAATAATTTAATAAGATTTGATGTTTCAATTTAAATTGGTAAAACCTTTTATTTAAATAAAGTTGGATATTAAATCCTTATTAATTTATTTAAATAAACCTTTGCTAATTTTATTTAAAATGAAATGTTTTAATTCCCAAAGTTTTGGTCAAGGTTTAATTTGGCTTTATAAAATAATCTTTATTCACAAATCTTTTATTTCTTTTGAAAACGAAATCTCTTATTAAAGGATCCAAAATAGTAATTCCAAAACATTTTAATTTCCTTTATTAAATGTTTATCTTTATGAATCCCTTTAGGATTTTATTTAATTCAAATGGGTTTAAAGTTCCAATTGAATTCAAAAAGTTTTTTTTTCTGGCTCTGAAAATCAAACAAAGTTTTATTTTATTCATTTATTTTCACATTACAAGCTTTGGAAAATCTTGGGATGTGACAGCGGCGGGCTCCGGTGAAACTCCGGCGAAGTGGTGCTCGCCTTGCTCTGAGGATGGTGTGGCACGGTCAGTGGGGAGAGGGGAGTGAGATGGTGTGAAGAAATCGTGCGGGGGTGGCCTCTATTTATAGTCGAGCGAGGGGACCGTCGGGGCGCAAGGTGAGCTCGTCGGGGGCGACGTTCCAGGCGGCTAAAGGCATGGGCAAGGGTAGGGGATGGTGCTGTGTCCGCTGGCGATGCTCAACGACATGATCGCGAGGCATGGGGCGGTGTGGTTTGGTGCAGGCAGGCGCTCTGCAGCAGGCGTCTTCGACGGCGGGCGGTGGTTATATGGCACGGGGCTGCTAATGGGGATGTCTGGCGGTCTCCTGGGTCGGTGGTGATCGTGTGTGCGCGCGGTGAGGGCGGCGCGCGGTCTGGGGACGCTGGTCGCGGGTGGTGCTATGGCGCACGCTCGGCATGGTCTGGCGCGGCTTGTGTGCGCGTGGTCCAGCTTGGCAACGCTTGCGGTGGGACAGCGATGGCGGTGGATGGGCTGCCTCCGGACATGCTTGTAGGCTTGCTGCTGCTCCTAGCTTGTTGTCCACATTGGGGTGACATGGGTGTGCTGTTCACCATTAATGTCAATGGCGCATTGGGGTGCTAGTGTTGGGCTAATCTTTCTAGATGATCTCTTGGTTTGTGTGTGAGCTAACTAGGGAACAAGTTAGGCTCAAACACCGCACACTATAGTGTTGGTGGTTTTGTTTGATTTGTGTACGCAACTTTGTTTGATGAAATGGCCACATGAAGTCAAGTTTTGAATTTTGAAATGAATTTTGGTGAGTTTGCTAGATTGGTTCTGGTGAGTCTACAGATGCTTGGGTTTTGAAAGTTGAGCTTGTTTGAGTGGGTTTTGAAAAAGTGGGATCTTCCCATATGAAGAAGATTCAATTTTGAATTGTCATTTAAACTATGCATTTGAAAGTTTCTGGATGATCACAAAGTGGGCCTTGATACTCTGTTATGAGTACATTCAAGGGGTACAAAGATCCAGAAAAGTTTCTGTTAGGTTTTGAAAGTTTGAGACAACCAAAGTAGGCATGGGAGTTAAATTGGCCAAAATGACCATTCACTTAATATATTTGTTTTGATTTACTTGTCTTTAGGAAAAGTGTGGGAAATGTTTTAGATGATGTTCTTTTCACCTAAGAAACATTTTACAAGCAATGGTTCACACAAACAAGGTGGTTTTTAAAGAAATTCAAAATCCATGCATACACATATACATGCATTCATGAATTCATTTAGAAAAGTTTTTGTTAACCCTAAACTTGATGATTAGTGTTTTGATGATCTAAGTTTGATATTTTTGGGATGTTACAAACCTTCCCCCCTTAAACAAAATCTCGTCCCGAGATTTTAAAAAGGACGAAAAGATTACCTAGGATTTGAAGAGATCTGGAAACTCCGTTCTGATGTGGTCTTCGCGTTCCCAGGTAGCCTCCTCTTCTGTGTGGTTGCTCCACTGAATCTTGAGAAACTTGATGCTTCGGGTTCTGGTAGTTCGAAAGGCTTCTTCCAATATACGGAAGGGTACTTCAGGATAGGTTAGATCATCATTGATCTCTATGGTCTGGTGATCTATATTCTTGAACACTTCGGTCTTCTCGGGGACTTCGAGACATTTGCGAAGTAACGAGATATGGAACACATTGTGCACAGCTGACATCTCTTCCGGTAGTTCCATTTGATACGATACTTCTCCTCGATAGTTCAAGATTTTGAAAGGTCCGATATATCTGGGGGCTAACTTTCCTTTGAGTTGGAAACGTTGCATTCCCTTCAATGGCGACACTTTCAGATAAACAAAATCTCCGATGTTGAAGGCGAGGTATCGACGTCTCTTGTCGGCGTAACTCTTCTGTCGGGATTGGGCTGTCTTGAGGTGCTCACGAATCTTGTGAACCTTCTCTTCTGCCTCTCGTAGAATGTCGGGTCCGAAAATCTGACTCTCTCCTACTTCCGACCAGTTCAAAGGGGTGCGGCACTTTCTTCCGTACATAAATTCAAATGGGGCCATTTGCAAACTAGCTTGGTAACTGTTGTTGTAGGAAAATTCTGCAAACGGCAGATAGTCTTCCCACTTGGATCCATATTCTAGCACACATGCTCTAAGCATATCTTCGAGTACTTGGTTTACTCGCTCCGTTTGTCCATCGGTCTGAGGGTGATACGCGGTACTGAAATCTAGGCGGGTTCCTAAACCTTCTTGGACTTTCTTCCAGAATCTCGAGGTAAACTGAGTTCCTCGATCCGAGACTATGTTCTTGGGGACTCCATGCAAACTAACGATTCTAGCGATGTATAACTCCGCTAGCTTCGAACTCTGGTAGGTGGTTTTTACGGGCAAGAAATGGGCTACTTTGGACAATCTGTCCACTATGACCCAAATAGAGTCATTTCCCCTACTAGAAGTAGGTAGTCCAGTGATAAAGACCATTCCTACAGAATCCCATTTCCATTCCGGAATCTGCAAAGGTTGCAACAATCCAGCGGGTCGTTGATGTCCTTCCTTGACTCGCTGGCATATGTCACACTTGGCGATATAGCTTCCAATTTCTCTCTTCATCTTATGCCACCAAAATTGCTCTTTCAAATCTTGATACATCTTGGTTCCTCCGGGATGGATAGAATAAAGAGTATCATGAGCCTCCTTCAAGATAACTTCTTTCAACTCCGAATATGCTGGTACACAAAGGCGTCCTTTGTACCACAGAACTCCTTCTTCGTCCTCGGTGAATCCGGGTACTTTGCTCTGCCGTCTGACGCTTGATTCCGTCGATACTAGCATTTCCTTTCTGTGCCTCTTTAATCTGACTGATCAAAGTGGGCTGAAGTTCGATGCTAGCCAAAAATCCTTCACTTACTAATTCCATTCGAAATTCTTCCATCTCTTTTTGCAAACTTGGTTGCTCCTTTAAAATCATGGAGTTCAAGTGGCACGGCAATCTGCTAAGGGCATCGTCTACCACATTGGCTTTTCCAAGGTGATAGTGAATGTCCAGGTCGTAATCCTTGATTAACTCAATCCATCTTCTCTGCCTCATATTCAGCTCCTTTTGAGTGAATATATACTTTAGGCTTTTGTGATCCGAATAAATCTCACAACGGTTTCCCATAAGGTAATGTCTCCATGTCTTCAGGGCTAGAACTACGGCTGCGAGTTCGAGGTCATGGGTTGGGTAATTTTGTTCATGTTGCTTCAGTTGTCGCGATAGATAAGATATAACTTTGCCTTCTTGCATTAGCACACATCCGAGACCAATCTTGGATGCGTCTGTACACATCGAAGGGCTTCGTAATATCCCATGATCAAGATTGGGGCTGAAATCAATCTCCTCTTGAGTTCTTGAAAACTTCAACCGCACTTGTCCGTCCATTCAAACTTCTTGTCTTTCTTCATGAATTGGGTCATGGGTGGGCTATACTGAGAATCCTTCTCTGAATTTGCGGTAATATCCGCCAATCCGAGAAAAGCACGAACTTGGGTTTGAGTGGTTGGGGCTTGCCAATCTTCTACATCTTTCACTTTGGCGGTCTACGGCAATTCCTCCTACCGATACAATGTGACCGAGGAATCCTACTTCCTGTAACCAGAATTCACACTTGCTAAACTTTGCATACAACTGATGCTCTCTAAGGGTTCCAAGAATGGTCCTTAGGTGTAGCTCATGTTCTTCTTCCGATTTGGAATAAATCAGAATGTCATCGATGAAAACAACGACAAACTTATCCAGGAAGTCCATAAAAATCTTATTCATGAGATTCATGAAGTAAGCGGGGGCATTGGTTAATCCAAAAGACATGACTGTATACTCATACAATCCATATCGGGTGGTGAAAGCAGTCTTTGGAATATCCTCTGCACGAATTTTGTGTTGATGATAGCCAGTTCTAAGATCAATCTTAGAAAACACCTGGGCACCGGTCAACTGATCAAACAAATCTTCTATCTTAGGCAAGGGGTACTTGTTCTTGATGGTGACATCATTCAACTTCCTATAGTCCGTACACAAACAGTTACCTCCATCTTTCTTGTCCATAAACAAGACAGGTGATCTCCATGGGGACGCACTTGGTTGAATCAATCCAATTTCCAACATGGAATCCAGTTGCTTCTTCAGTTCTTCTAGTTTTGACGGGTTCATACTATAGGGTCTCTGGGCTATGGGTCCGGTTCCGGGGATTAGTTCGATGATAAACTCGATATCCCGATCTGGGGGCATACCGGGCAAAACATCTGGAAATACATCGGGGTATTCACAGACTATCTGAACTTGGTCAATGGTAGGTTGGGCTAGACTCTTGTTACACTTGAATTGGTGAGGTAAGGTTTCAGATATATGCTCGACTGATATTCCGGCGGCACTGGTCATGGTGATGGCTTTCTTAGCATAGTCAATCAATCCTTTATGCTTGGACATCCAATCCATTCCTAGTACTACTTCCAAACCTTTAGTTCCAAGTACTATTAGGTTAGCATAAAAATCTATGCCATGGATTCAGATAGGGACGGCTTTGCAAATTTGCCTAGCCTTGGTGGTTGATCCGGGAATTTGTACAATCATCACATGCTTCAATTTGGTTGGTTGAATTTTACTAGTGCAGGCAAATTCTTTGGTGACAAATGAATGCGATGCACCAGAACCAAACAACACTCTTGCAAGTACTGAATTAACAGAAAACATACCCAACACGACGTCTGGAGCTTCCTGAGCTTCTTCAGCATGCATGAGAAAAAGACGGCCATTGCGGTTGAGTGAATTTCCTGGGGCAAATCTTCTCCCTGGCTGGACACGACGCTGCTGCTGGGCTGGGTCATTGGCGTTGGGGGTTGTAGCATTCTTCTTGTTGGGGCACTCATTGGAATAGTGGCCTTTATTTCCACAGTCATAACAGGTCACTTGTGACTTGTCCTTGGCTGCGATAGGAACAGCATTGCTTCCAGTCCTCGGGGCAGTATTTGTAGGGGTTCATAGCATGGAAAACAAAAAATTTCTACCGCATACAAACAAACAAGCCAAGATCTATCTACTAGATTGTAGCAACGAGTCGATAGAGGAACTCACCCTCGAAGATTCCAAAGCGGTTAACGAGAGCAGATTCTCGTGGGTGATGTAGTCGTACACTTGCCGATCTCAAGATCGCGTAGACGATCCTTCCGGCGCTGCGTTTCGGCAGCGCTCCCGCAGTCGGTCACACGTTCGGTACTCGACGAAGACCTTCCTCTCCCTTGTTCCAGCAGGCAGCGGAGGTTGTAGCACTCTCCTCGCGATTCCGACAGCACAACGGCGTGGTACCGAAAGTAGAGGGGAGATCTCGCATGGCTTCGCCTTAAGCCGGAGCGAGTATGGTGGACTATGAGAGAGCCTTGGTGACCTAGGGTTTAGACAAACCAATTATAAGGGGCTAAACCGGCGGCTAGGGCAATTAGAAGCTCTAACTCGGCGGCTTGGGAGAAATCCCTAGGTTGTGGCTAGGGTTTAGGTTTAGAGGGAGGCAACTTGTGTGTCCTAGGAGGGAGCCCTGCCCCTCCTTATATAGGTGGAGGGGCCGGCCAGCCAAGGGGAGGGAGTGGAGTCCCTCCCCACCTCGGCTTGGGTGGTGCGCCGGCTTGGGGAGGAGGACTCCCTCCCCAACTCGGTTTCACCTCCTCCTCCTCTTTTCCACTTTCCAAATTTAGCCGTTTGACTTTTCAATTTAGCTATTTGACTTTTCAAACTAGGATTCGATTAATCCTTTATTTGGAACAGCGATGACACTTAGTACATGATACAATCATTCCAACTTGCAATGACACATTCATGTACCCCTTCCCCTCCGGAGTGCCGGACATTCTGGAACCTTCTAGAACATTCCCGATGAAAACACCGGAATCATTCCCGAACTCCGAAACGGGACTTTCCTTATATGAATCTTATTCTCCGGACCATTCCCGATCTCCTCGTGATATCCCGGATCCCATCCGAGACTCCGAACACCATTTGGTCTCTTTCTCATCATACCATAACTACTCAAACAACGTCGAATCCTTAAGTGTGTCTCCCTACGGTTCGTGAATTATGCGGACATGATCGAGACACTTCTCCGATCAATAACCAATAGAGGAATCTGGAAATTCATATGGCTCCCACATATTTCTACGATTACTTTGCGATCGAATGAACCACTTACATACGATACCAATTTCCCTTTGTCTCACGATAGTTTACTTATCCGAGGTTTTGATCGTCGGTATCTCTGCATACCTAGTTCAACCTCGTTACTGATAAGTAATATTTTCTCATTCCCGTGATATGTGATCCCTTGTGAGCCAGTCACATGCTTGCAAGCTAATTGGATGACATTCCACCGAGAGGGCCCAGAGTATATCTATCTGTCATATGGATGGACAAATCCCACTCTTGATCTATGTGTCTCAACCAATACTTTTCGAACACTCAATGCCACCTTTATAGCCACCCAGTTACGTTGTGGTGTTTGATGTCATCAAAGCATCCATCCGGTAAAGGTGATATGCATGATCTCATGGTCGAAGGAATTAGGTTACTATGTATCAGAAAGCATATAGCAATTGAACTATTGAAATGACTTGATCTTTATGCTACGCTTATGTATAGGAGTATGTCCATCACATCATTCTCCTAATGATATGACCCTGTTGTTAATAACATCTCTATGTTCATGATCAGGAAACCATGATCATATATTAACCAACAAGCTAGTTTAACAAGAGGCTTTACTAGGGACTCTTTATGTTTACAAATCACACAAGTATTAATGTTTCCGGTTAATACAATTATATCATGGTATGTAAACATTTATCATAAGTATGAAGATATGATAATAACCACTTTATTATTGCCTCTTGGGGATATCTCCAACAGTCTCCCACTTGCACTAGAGTCAATAATCTAGTTTCAAACCTTTGTGTATTCAACACCTATGGCTTTCTGGTGTTGTATGTACACGATTGCTAGTGGTCAACTGATCTCCGGATCTGACACTTCCAGGTCTGTGTGTAATTGCATGTCTTTGCGTCTCTACGCATCACTCATTCTCTAATGAGATGGCTTTGTATAATTTTGGTCCTTTGGTGAGACCTTTAGTTCTTTGGGGTTAAAACATGTTGATAATATTGTCGTACAATATATCTTCATAGTATTATCCTGATGTGAACTACACCTAGTTTGATAACAAACTACTTGACACAAATGCCCTCTTTTGCTATTATAATAGCAGTCATATACTTAGCCTTTTGTTGTAGTATCTTTCACAATGTCTTAACTTTGGAACTCATCCAAATCCATTATGGAACTCACTTTCCATTATATTGTGCCACCCTTAGTTTAGATTGAGATAAACTTAATTTGTATTTTTTGACAAAACTAGTATCAATGTAGTACTTTTACAATGAACTAACCATCTATTTGTCACTTCTACAAATAATATACTCTTAGTTCTTCCAAAAGATCATAAGTATATCCTTACTATTGTCCAATGATCTTCTTATGAATCATTCTGGTATATGCTCATAACCTTTTAGAGCATAGGACATATCTGGATTTGTACATATCACAGTATGATTGATATAAATACTCTTTGTGATTTCATACATCAAGTATCAATCTATACTTGAATCTTTGTTTCACTTACCAAGTGTCATTACACTTGAATATATCATCAATATTGAACTCATTCAATCTTTTCTGTGTGACAAGAACCTTTCTTGTAGTTTATATATTGAACTCATTCAATACACCATCAATGTACTTTCGGCACAACCATATTAGCGTCTATTGATGCCAAATATTTGGGTTTTGCCTAAGTCTTTCATCGGGATGAAATTCTTAATATGTGTTAATAAAAGATAGATCATTTCCAATCAACAATATGTCTTTCACATAATGTATTAGAAACATGTCTTAGCGCTCCCACTTAATTTCTTGCAAATGCAAGCATCTTCATTGTCTCTGATGAAATTAAACTCTTTTAACAATTTCATCATAGTGAAGATTCCTACTCCGCTATGCTTACTTCAACCATTGGAGTTTGCATATGCATTTAGCATCCTTTGAATTAACAAAGCCCTATGGACCGTGTCATGCACACGTCCTAGGTAACAATTCTATTAGAAGAACTTGTTTTGTTTATTCAACTACCACATAACAAAATTATATGTAGTGGCTGCTACATTAATCCGTCTAGACTAAATATCGCTATGAAAGATCAAATCTTGTCATAGTCAACCTTTGAACATTGTTGTGAACTCTTTCCCGACATGTCAACTACTTCATAGATGTGAAACATCCATGTCTATTTCTTTATAGATCCAAACACAACTGTAAGGTCTTACACCTTTCTCAGGGGTCCTTCAAGTTCAAAACTTGATTTCTCGTGTATGGAACTATCACGGATTTTATGGCTTCAAGCCATTTTACGGAGTCAGGGCCCATCATCACTTCTTTGCATGTAGTCCGTTCATTATTCTCAAATAATGATTCAACCCTCAAATCTTGGTATTTGATTGTTTACTCGACCTACTTGTTTCAATAGGAACTTAGATCTCCGTGACCACAACCTTTGAGGCACGTGAGCCATGAGCATTGTTGCTGCCTCCGGAACACTTTTCAAGATCAGCAACTCTGCACATATAGCTAAGGTTCTTTTAACCTTATCAAAGTTCTATTGTCCTCCCACTTATCTTTTCACGAAAAATTCCTTCTCAAAGAAACTTGACGTTCTAAGCGACAAACACTTTTGTCTCCGGTGTTTATGGAGGAATACTTAACAGTTATTCGAAATAACATACAAAGACAGGTTCATCCGACTTTGGTTGCAAACATCCTTTTTATGCATAGCATGTCAATGTTTAAGAAAGCACAACTTGGGTTTTATCCCAAACCATAACTTTATATGGTGTCATTTCAACGGATTATGATGAAGCTCTTTTCAGTGGAAAAACGGTAATCTCTAAAGCTTTTAATCTTTAAAATACAATGGCAGTTTTATGAATTACACCTTCGATCTTACCATGTCAAACATGGTTTAATTACATATCTCGAATGCTCCATACTCTTTATGGTGTTTCAGGAAAATGCAAATCCACGGAACGATTCCTTAAATCTTAGGTATTATGCTAAGCTTGTAACTCAAATATCTTCCTTTATGATCTTATCATAAACTATTTATATTCTTGTTACAATGATTTTGCACTTCATCTTGAAAATCTTTGAACTTTTCAAATATTTCACACTTCATCCTTATTAAGTAAATATTCATATATTCACTCAAATTTTTGGAGAAAGCATATGAAGTTGAAATCCATCGCTCTTGACTACACATAATGGATTTCGTACAACAATATGTACAAGTTCCAATAAGATAATCACTCGTTCCTTTTTGGCCTATGAACGAAGTTTTAATTATCTCTAGGAAAGTTTCACAAGCGTCATGTGATCAAAAATCAAAGACTCCAAAATTCCATCCACATGGAGTTTTGTAGCATCCCATTTGTCTAACAATTGTAATGCTACTTGGTCTAGTAATATAATGGCTACTTCATATATACAATTGTTGCATCATCATTGTATCATGCTCATGTCATCATGCCACCTTGCATTTGAGCATCATATAAAACCTTTTTGATTTGGTTCTTCTCTCATATGCATTGTGAATTGTATTTGCCTCTTGATATTGTATTTGGTTCTTGATATATTGTTTAAATGCCCAAGTTGAGTTGGGGGCATATCTTTTATTCCACTCCACCACCCTTTCTTTCACCACCTTACAATTCCACCATTCCATTATCCATGAGCTTGCATTTGATTTTCTTTTGGTATTTAATCTAACTCATGGGAGATAGGATGGATCTACTTCTATACATTGTTTTGCTTGGCTTTATTCCCCTTTTGAGAATGCATAAGAATAATGCCATGTTAATATTATTGTTTTCACAAGAATAAACATGGCATTAATTATTTATGCATGGCCCATGCAAGTACCACCACATTCTAGTCTTTTGGATTTTATTTGAATTTTTGAGTGGATCATCTTCCATCTCTCTCTCACTTTTCCCCACCTTCCTCTCCTTCCATCTCCATCCATACCTCACCACCTTTCATCTCACCCTCTCTTTTTCTTGTCTAGATCTTGTTTGAGCTTGGCATGATCTTGCTTGGTCTTGACAAAACAATATACCTCACCCCTCTCTCTCTCTTTTCCTCACCTTCCTCTCCTTTTCACCTTCTTCCATGCATGATCAAGTGGATCATGACTAAAACCCAAACCCTACACTTTTTCCACCTATTCTTGCTTGATCTAGTTTGGAGCATGCAAGCATCTAAAACCCTAAGCCATCACCCTCTCTCCCTTATCCCCTATCTAAGTTCCTCCCTAATCACCTACCCCACCATCACCATACCCCCTCTCTCCTAAACCGAGCCTTCCTAGCTCCCTTCCTCTCTCTCTGCCTCTCTCCTCTCTCTATCATGCAAGCCCCACATGGCTACCCCTCTCCCTGGCCCCACACCCCATCCACTCCCTCTCTCTCTCTACCCCAACCCTAAACAAACCCTAACCGAGGCTACCATCCTAGCCCGAGCCTCCCCTCTCCTCTCTCCTTCTTTTCTCTCTGCCGTGCGTGCCCACACCGAGCCTACCCCTCTCTGGCCTCACCCTGACCCCACCTGGCAGCCCCTACCCTGCTCCTGCCCCGAGCTCCAGCTCGAGCACGTGAGGAGGAGAAGAAAAGTGGCACCCGAGCCACCTTTTCCATCTACCCCGCTCCCACACGCCATCTCCCCCTCTCCCGTCCCTATCTACTCCCTCTCTCTCGCCTGCTGCCTCCCCCAGAACTCCCCAGGGCCGTGCCCTTCTACTCCTCCCTCCCCAACTACCCCTACCACTGCTACCTCGCCGCCTCGGTGTCGCCGTCCATCTACACATCCAGGAGGCGGGCGTGCAGACGCGGTTGTCGGGGAGGACCACGGCCATCTTCTGCGTCGTCCTGTACACGGCAACGAGGAGGAGAAGGACCAGAGCCACCAGGCCGACGCCGCTTCGACACGAAACCCTAGCTCCACCGGCTTCAGCCCCGCCGTCGATCGGCTGCTTCCCAGCCCGAACCACCTACATCGACGCCCTCACGGTGAGCTGACCCACCTCCTAGACATCCGCGTTGTCGTCATCGTCCCCTGTATGCGCTGATCTTTCCGTCGTACACCCTCGGTGCACCGACGAGCGCGCGCGTCTGCTCGCTCCCGCGTCGCGTAGAACCACCTCTAGCCGCCCGCCGTTCCTCTGTCACCACCCTGTAAGCCACCGCACTAGCTAGCCCCCTCAGCGCGCACGCCGCGACCCGAGTTCGAGCCCCGCCTCAGCGTCGCGTCTGCGCTCGGTGCATCCGTCCGGCCAGCGTAGAAGAAGCACAGTCTTGCGCTTTGCGAAAACCCCTTCCTTTTTGATTCCTCAACCCGCGCTCCCTCTAGGCCCGCTTGTCACCTCCGTGGCGTTTGCAAGGACCCAGCCTTCCTATTCGTCAACCCGGCCCCTAGATCCCCCTCTGGCATCCTCTAGTTCGCCATTGTCGTGTGGGCTGTGCCTGACCCACTCGCCAACACTGGCCGCTGAGCTCGTGGTGCAGAAAGACCGCCACGCGCCGTTGTCTGCCCAGTCAGCACTGGCCCACCCATCAGTGACTGGGGCTAGGTGCGGCTGAGTAGAAAAGGGCCGCCTGCTTTTCTGTTTTAATAAAATGATTTCAGTATATGTTTTAATATAAATTTAAATCTGTTTTTAATAACTTTTGAATTCTAAAACCAAATAATACAAATAATATATGTTTTCAAATCAGAAAAATATGAGGAATTCAAATATGCCATTCAAAATATATTTTGGACACTTTAAATTTCGAGTTGATCAAAATTACAATAAAATGCCCTTTTCCCTTAATTAATTAATAACTTTTGTTTTATAACTCCAAATTTGACAAATGATATGTCTGAAATGACCAGATCGACGAGACCTTTCTGTTTATGCATTCCATGTTCTGTTTTGCAGCATGCATCATATAAATATAAAGAGTACAGCAACTTATTTGAGAATAAAACATGACTAAAACTCAATAAAATGATTTATTCTTGTATTCCACACCTCACCCATGCCATGCTATATTATTGCCATGCAAATTGTGCATCATTCATCATGGCATGATTGTTTGCTTGTCGCATTTTATTCTTATGCTTGTGCACTTTATTTATGTTGGCCCTTGTTTGTTTGGTTCTTCTTCGAATAGACGCTGAGCAGGGGATATATCAAGAAACCCAGGAGCACTACCCAGATCCTTGTCTCGCTTCAACTGAGCTGCCAGGCAAGCACTACCACATGATTGCATACATACAGTACCTATTGCCTCTATCTTATTCTTTCATCATCGAGTCGCGATTGCATTAAACTGAATCCCAAGTACTGCATAGCCTTTACTTTTAAACCCCACCGAAGTGTGGCATCCCGCAAAACCACTACTAGAAAATCGCGTTGTTTTTGTGCATTGCATCATCATGACATCATCATGCATATTATTTTTTACCTGAAACTATGTTGCGAAAGACTATGGGTTTCCGAAACTAGCCCTCCTTCTATTTCAAGTTAAACCCCCGGATGCTTCCGGATATTTTGTTTGTCTAAAAACTATTTACAAAAGTTTATTGCAAATTAAATAAAAGTTATATTATTTTAGGGGGCAGTCGAACGGGCCGATTCGACCCAGTCGACCACCCCCAGAATAAAACCAATCGGCCCACCAAAATCCTAAAACTACCCAACCTAGTCTACCCACCCCTCCAGCCACCTCACCCCACCCAATCCTCTCTTGCCACCTCACCTCTCTCCCTCCTCCCCACCACTCATCTGCTGCCACATGGCCCACCCCAATCCAAACACACACACGCACACAACACCTCCACCCACACACTCACCCACACAGCAGATCCCAACCACCCCACCCCACGCGCCCTCCTCTCTCTCACACCAAATCCCCACCCCGGCCCCGCTTCCCTGGCCCACCCGCCTGCCCCACCCGACCTCCTCTTCCCCGCAGCCACCTCTCTCCCCCGCGTGTCCCCCAGCGAGCACCTCCCCGCTTCCTCCTGGCGCCCGCCGCCGCCACGCCACCGGCCGCCTCCCGCGCCACCGCCTCCTCTTGCCGCTCCTCCTCCGCCCTCGCTCCGGCCGCTCTCGCCGCCGAGCGTCGCCGCTCCCAGCCACCTCCAACCTCGCCTCCTCGCCATCGCCCCGACCCGCCCTCGCTCCGGCCACCGCTCCGTCGGCCTCGCCCGCGCCGGCCTCCTCCGGCCACTACCTCCCCACCGACACCTCCCGCACCCCCACTCCCCACCTCGCCGCGTCCTCTCCCCATCCTCTCTCCTCCGGCCGCCCCGCTCGCCGACCCTCCGCCGCGCCTCGCCGTCTCCTCGACCTCCGGTCGCCCTACGACAGGCTCCTCATGAGTCCTCCCCGAGCTCCTCCGCCCGCCAAGCTTCCTCCACCGCCATCACCACGCCCTTCCGCCTCCTTCGCCTCTCCCGGCCGGCCTCGCCCCTCGCGGCCGCACGCCCCGCCGCCCGTTGTCGGACGTCGCCTGCGTGACCTCGTCGTCCTGGCTTCCCCCTGGCCAGCCTTGGCCACGGGCTCTTCGGCCCTGCGCCCCATCTCTTTTTGTTTTCCTCTGCAGCGCAGACGTCGACCAAAGCTTCCTCTGCCCTGACCTCTGTCTTGCTTGGCCCTGCTGCTACAGCGTACCTACGCCACCTCTCTGCTTGATGTGGCCTAGTGCCTCGCAGGTCCCTGCCAGGTACCCTTATCATTTGTTGTTGGTCAGTGTGGTGTTGGGCTGTTGAAGCCTGAAATACACGCAGTCCACGCCATGACCGAGGTTTGAACCTTTCGAAGTTGGGTTCCCAAAGATTGTACCTTCGCGGAACAAGTTCACTGCCCAAAACCAAAGCTGGAACCCCCAAGGTCGTCGACACGGACTCGGAGGATCCCCGGACGCCAAGACCGTCTTCACGGAATCTGAAGACCCCGATCTCTCCCTCATGGATTCGAAGGCCGACCCCGAAGACCGATCCCGGCGCCCAAGCCGAGAACCCCGACAAGAACCACGGCTCAGAGATGCCAGAACACCAAGTTCGTCGAGACCCTGAGGACCCGTTCCCGGAGGCGAAGTCCGGACCCGAGGACCGCCAAGATCGCCACCGCCGCCATGGAACGCCAAGTTCTGCATCCCGAATGCCAAGACCGACCCGATACACGGACCCGACAAGGTCTTCACGACGACAAGATCGACACCGACCAGGGCGAGTCCGATGCGCCCCCGACACCACACCGAGTCCTTCTTCCCGGAACGCCAAGCTCTTCATCTCGTATCCGACCTTCGAAGACCGACCCCGTCGAACCCTGAACCCTGAGACCGAACCCCGAACCCCGGAATCCCAAGATCTTCGACCCCTAATGTGTGAACCCCTTCCCGAAACCCTATTTTATAATATAATCCAACTTCTTGCATATTAAATTGTCATACTCGCATGCATATTTGTGTGGTTTGGGGGCCTTATGCCGATTCACCTTATAATTAAATATGGGGCCCATATGCGGGCAAATCTAGTCTTATATTGGCCTCATTTAAATTTGTGTAGCGAACCGGTAACTTATCTTGCCCTGTTAATTCAACATTTAATTTGCGGGGTAGATAACTAACATGAACCATCTAATTAATTGTCGGGACCCTTGTTCCACTTAATATGACCTAAGTGCATCGCACCTTTGCCTTGTCATACATCATAAATGCATCATGCCCGATCTTTTGCCGTAGTATTAAATATTGCATCCGGTGTTTATTCTAGTGTTTTGCTTCTTCGTGGATAAGGCCGTTGAGTTGATGTGAGCTTCGCCCCAATCTTCGGTTGAACCTTCGGCAATGTTTTCAGGCGAGCATCTCCCTCTTTCTACCTATCTTACTTTTATAGTATTTATTCCCTCCTGTTGATCTATTGCTACCTGTATTGCGATGCTCTAGTTTTCGTACCCGAGATATCCCTTGCCGCCCTATATTGCCTTGGACACATCCTATTACCTGTTGTTTGGTAGATAGCTGGACTTGCGCGTCGTAGTCGCTTGCTCAAGTGTCATGCGTCGTCAATCAGCCATGATTGTTGGTGTATTGACTCATGTTTGATGTTGGAGATGATCATGGCTTTACTTTTCGTTCACTTTAATTACTGTTTAACAACTAAAATTGAAGTAAGTAAGCAGAGGCATCGGTGGGTGACAGATAATGTTTGGTTTCCGACCGCCCACGTGTGTCCCGTAGGACCCGAGTTCTTGACACTGTTAGAGATCGAGCGCTAACCACATGTGGGAGATATGGGCCCCCCATTGATTAGTACCTGATTTCAAAGTATTGTACTGGGGGCCACAAACTAGTTTGAGGTTTTATTTACTATCCTGTACTTATGTCATGCTTTACTGCTTTATTTACGATTGTGTGAGGAGCACGCTATACTGTTTAGGAGTGTTTTTATTTGTGTCGACAGTCCCAGTTTTGGGATTGTCGTTCTGACCACTGTCATAAACCCTGAGTCCGTCTCGGAGACCGGCCGACTTCGTTGCGGGTAGACTTAGTGGGGTGGCCCCCCGTGCTTGCTTTGGGTCTGGAAACGTCATGACTTAGGCCCCGCCGACATACCGATGGGTGTATGTTAACTGATCTGGCAAAAAGGGTCAAAGTGCTTGTGGATACTTTGGTGCACCCCTGCAGGGTTAAATCTTTTCGAGAAGCCGTGTCCGCGGTTAAGGACGACTTGGAGCACAGTGCTTGATCATAGACAACTATAACTAAAGTTTATTGTTATAAATTGACTTGTATCCGATATGACTAGTAATCAGCTTCACTACAACGGAATGGCTAAATAAAAGTACCAACAACTGCTGGGTTTTGGGGTTATCTCATGCTAATTGTATCTGACTAGTAAGTTTTGCAACTATCACGGAATGGTTAACTAAAAGTGCCCACTGCTTATTTTATCAGGATGATTATCTATACCTGACTAGTAATTACTGCAACGACAACCGCATAAATAAAACTACCAACAGCGTGAGTTCCTCGGTTGACTTCCTCGTTCGGTCTCGAGGGGGAAATACCAGGATGGGTTTGTTTGGCGTTAGAATCAGGTTGGTTCCGAATAGGTATTTCTTACCCCTCTCTGATAGCCGCCAGTTATATCGAGTCTCTATAGGTTGTTTAGTGCATGCTGCCGCTGCCGCTTCAGTCCACCATACCTATGTAGGCGAGGACCGCCGAATTCTAGTCTCGCCGTGTACTGGCCTCAGTACTGACGCTCCTCTTTTTCCTTTGCCTTTGTCGGCATCCCTTTTGTTTAAGCAGGTTTTGAGATCGACGTCGTTAGCAAGGTTACCCTTCCGGCTTGGCCTGGGCAGGGTTATGGACGCCATTGGTTATTCTTCAGGGCTCTTAGCCCCATTTGTATCTTGTCCGTAGCCGGACGCTCTATCGTTTTCAAGGTGTTTTGGATCTTTGTACTGTATATCTGTATTCTTGACTCATGGAGTCGTGTTATATATATATATCTGTTCTGTGGGTCCCATCGAGGACTGTTGTGTAATGTTATTACTTCATTTTCCACCCGCACGAAAGTGCCTGGTGGGCACCTTTGAATCGTTTCTATGCGGGTTTGGCGGGTTTCGCTAAAACTTGCATAGGGTCGATTCAGAGGGTGTTACACGAAGCTTGTTCCTCCATCCCATGAGCCATTACTACAGGAGTTGTTTGAGCCATGCGAGTCGTAGAACAACATGTGTAGGGTATGTGAGTGTCTGATGGATAACGAGGTACCTAAACAACTTAACCTGAGTAGTATGGGATAACTAATGAAAGTGGCACCGGTGAGCAATATCTGCTATTTGGTTTTTCATGCTCACTTGTGTCCCGTAGGACCCCGAGTACTTGATTCCTGTTCCTTGAATATTCGCGCTATCCACATCCGGGAGGCTTATGGGACCCCCCTGAGCCAGAGCTTTATTCATTCTTATTTCTTGGGGCCACAATTAGTTTGGGGCTTTATTACTATCTGTACTTATGCCATGCTTTCTGCTTTATTTTAAATTGTGCAGTCTTGCACCTATACTTTATTTAGGTAAGCGGAGTGTTTTTGATGTCGACAAGCCCATCCACATTTTGGGTTCCAGTCATTTCTGACCATTGGCGCAAACCTTGAGTATGTCTCGGAGCCGGTCAGTTCCGTTGCGGGTAGCTTAATGGGGTGGCCCCCTGAAATATTTCTGAATCTTGTGATTGCTTTGTCGTGCCTCGTTGGGTTTGATTTGGTTTTTCCGAGGTTGATCGAGTGTGTGTTGCTATTTGTGCGCCCTAGGTAAAACTTTCTAAAAGCCGTGTCGCGGTTATGGATGACTTGGAGCAGTTTCTCGATCATAGACAAGTATAACTAAAGTACCGCTTTTAATTTGACTAAATCGACTAGTAAATAGTGCAACACTCATGGAATGGATAATAAAACTGCCAACGGATGGGGGTTGTTCGTCCGCTTCCTTGTTGGTAGCGAGGAGGAGGATGGATCTGTTAATATTACCGTTATAATCGTTGTCATTAATTCCGGACATCCGTCTATCTTTGGTTAGGCGGATGGTTAGCAGTATCTATAGAATTGTTAGGGTTTATCTTTTGCCACTTTGCGTCACCCCAGGTTGTGTCCCCTTTAGAGGCAGAAAGACTTGATGAGTACCCCTAGGGTCTCACACGATAAATTATTTGATTCAGATGAACAGGTACACTCACAAGATGGATACTGGGTGGAGGAGACGATGTGGGCAACGATCATTCGGTGTAGAGATTCCGGGAACGGGGATCCGTGAGATCTGTGGGCGGGATGTGTTTATTTATGGGGCATCTTATGCCGATTTGCTTCTTATCCGTACTCGGATCTTGTTTGTCGCCTACCGATACTCGATGTTTGATGTATGGGGAGATATCCTAAACTATTATATCTATCTAGGATATTTGGATCTTGCCGATGTATGCTGTAAAGATTTCTATTTCTTTTAGATGGAATGGCTCGATGTACTTTGTTGTATGGTGGCTTGCATACATACTCATTTGTGTATGTAGTTGATCCTTCACTTGCCGATTACGCCTGCCTGTCCCGATGTTTGGAAATGGTTGGGACGGCCGAAAGGTCTACCTGTGAGTGGCATTTGGGCCCCACCGTACTATTTCAACCATTTCCGCTCATCCAGGCTTGTAACTAGGAGCGTAATTTACCGAGGTAGTTACAAGTTTCTTCATGTTTTCTTTCCATTATAATTTAAACGGCGATGTCACTTCCTAAGCGATCTTTCAATCAATTTGTCTTTCGACATTTTTAGCACTAATTTTATGGATGTGATTTCTCCAACGAGATTTGTGAATCATCCATCTTTTATGGATTACGGAAATTATTTGAACAACCCTTTTGTTCTCATAATACCTGATAAAACAAATCCTGAAGGCAAGCTTTGATGTTTAACGAGCAACACAACAACCCTTTATTTGTTCTCGATAAACATCATCACATATTCTTTTGCTAGTTACTTAGGCCATTGTAGTTCATGAATTGTGTTGTTTCGTATGAAGATTCATACCAACAAATTAAGTATCAAATACTTAGGAACCACATTGTTTAATAAGCAAAGAATATAGCCATAACACGTATATCATCTATATACTTAAACTGAACAATTCTAGTCTTTTCTTTTCTGCCATATACTTATGAGATTCTCTTTCAGTATTTCCTTTTCTGTTTGAAAGAATCTATCAACATCAATAGTGGAGTCATACATATGACACATAGTCCAAAGCGTGTATAGTTAAATACCAATGTCTTTGGACTTGCACTTTGAAGTAGATCACCATTATCAAATATTTGGTGTTCTTTCAAATTCCTTTCTTTATTAATCTCTTGGTGTAGTAAACATTTTACCTACATCAAATATTCACCCTCATCATGGATTTATCCATGATCTAGCTACTTTTAGCTTGTAACGGTGAATCGCGAGTATAATGTTGCTCTCCAAAACCTTTTGGAAGATTAGGACAACTAGTGTCTCCAACCTTTTGCAAATTCTCATCAAATATGAGAACATGACTTTTGCCATATTATACTCTATCATGTTGCAACCAAAACTTCGTTTCAGATATCACAATATCTTCCACACATCATGGTTTCTAAAACAACTCTTTCAGATCCTAGATAACTTTGATATTAAGACAATCCTTTGAATATCAAGAATCATGGAAACAAACATGATACTTATACACTAACTCTTGGAATTGTCACTCTTGTTTTAATACCAATTATTAAACTTCATGGAGTAACCGGAACTTACTGAAAGTTTGCAATAGGACTTTTAAACTTTAGATTAACACTTCAAAACAATACGATACCAGTTCGTAAAGTAACTAACCAGAATTCTATAGTTCTATTATCTCAATTATAACTAAGCGCAAGGTGGTAAACGGATGCCAATGACTACAACAACTATGCAAATTCACTTTGATTTAATTTATGATAAATTGAGTTCTAATTAATAATTAAATTAATCTAGGTGAACTCCCACTCAAAACAACATCCCTCACATTGTTGTAGTGATCACACGAACCAAATCCACCATATCAAAACCGATCATCACGAGAGTTGACATAGCTTCAATGGCGAACAATCAACATGTTCATCATATCTACTATATGACTCATGCTTTACCTTTCGGTGATCCGTGTTCCTGAGACCATGTATGTACATGCTAGGCTCGTCAAGATCAAACCTTAGCTTCCGCATGAGCAAATCTGGCTTGCCCACGTTGTATACACTTGCGGAATCTGACACACCCGATCATCACATGGTGCTTCGAAACAACAAGCTTTAGCAACGGTGCTAACTAAGGGTGAACACTTTATGACTTGAAATTCATGTGCATGAGGGATCATCTTATAATGCTACCGTCGTCTACTAAGCAATAAAAGATGCATAAAGGATTAACATCACATGCAATTCATAATATGTGATATGATATGGCCTTTCTTCTTTGTGCTTCCGATCTCCATCTTCTAGCACGAACATGATCTCCATCATCACCGACATTGCATCAAGGTCAATGATGCTTCTCCATGGTTGTCGTCCACAGGCTTCAACTATTACAACTACTTTGAATAGACATGCGGGTCTTAACAGAAATTAAAGACAACCATATGGCTCCTGCCGGTTGCCGACTTACAATAAGGAACATTGCATACATCATATATAATCACAATCATGGCCATATCACATCACTACACACCCCTGCAAAACAAAGTTAGACGCTTCTACTTTCTTTGCATATTGTACGTGGTTTGGGGCTTTCAATAAGTGTCGTTCTAACTTACGAACAAGAACCACAACATTGATACTAGTATTGTTAATCACCCGTTGTAAATTGGATCTTAACTATGCTAGGAGAAACAGCACCATAAAGCCACTTATGCAATACAAGTTGCATGTCAAGCGTGGAGAAAGTCTCATGAACGATGTCATGTAAGGTTAGCCCGGGCCGCTTCATCCCAACATACCGCAAGATGCAAAGTACGCAAGAAGCAATCGACAATAAAAGCATCAACGCCCACAATGACAATTGTGTTCTACTCGTGCAAACAGATCTACATATATACACGGCTCTGATACCACTGTAGGGGTTCGTAGCATGGAAAACAAAAATTTTCTACCGCATACAAACAAACAAGCCAAGATCTATCTACTAGATTGTAGCAACGATTTGATAGAGGAACTCACCCTCGAAGATTCCAAAGCGGTTAACGAGAGCAGATTCTCGTGGGTGATGTAGTCGTACACTTGCCGATCTCAAGATCGCGTAGACGATCCTTCCCAAGCTGCGTTAAAGGCGCTCCCTTGATCGGTCACGTTCGGTACTCGGCGAAGACCTTCCTCTCCCTTGTTCCAGAAAGGCGGAGGTTGTAGCACTCTCTCGCGATTCCGCAAGACAACGTGGTACCGGAAGTAGAGGGGAGATCTCGCAGGGCTTCGCCTTAAGCCGGAGCGAGTATGGTGGACTATGAGAGAGCCTTGGTGATCTAGGGTTTAGACACACCAATTAGAAGGGGCTAAACCGGCGGATAGGGTAATTAGAAGCTCTAACTCGGCGGCTTGGGAGAAATCCCTAGGCTATGGCTAGGGTTTAGGTTTAGAGGGAGGCAACTTGTGTGTCCTAGGAGGGAGCCCTGCCCCTCCTTATATAGGTGGAGGGGCCGGCCGGCCAAGGGGAGGGAGTGGATTCCCTCCCCAACTCGGCTTGGGTGGTGCGCCGGCTTGGGGAGGAGGACTCCCTCCCCAACTCGGTTTCACCTCCTCCTCCTCTTTTCCACTTTCCAAATTTAGCCGTTTGACTTTTCAATTTAGCTATTTGACTTTTCAAACTAGGATTCGATTAATCCTTTATTTGGAACAGCGATGACACTTAGTACATGATACAATCATTCCAACTTGCAATGACAAATTCATGTACCCCTTCCCCTCCGGAGTGCCGGACATTCCGGAACCTTCTAGAACATTCCCGATGAAAACACCGGAATCATTCCCGAACTCCGAAACGGGACTTTCCTTATATGAATCTTATTCTCCGGACCATTCCGGATCTCCTCGTGATATCCCGGATCCCATCCGAGACTCCGAACAACATTCGGTCTCTTTATCATCATACCATAACTACTCAAACAACGTCGAATCCTTAAGTGTGTCTCCCTACGGTTCGTGAATTATGCGGACATGATCGAGACACTTATCCGATCAATAACCAATAGAGGAATCTGGAAATTCATATGGCTCCCACATATTTCTACGATTACTTTGCGATCGAATGAACCACTTACATACGATACCAATTTCCCTTTGTCTCACGATAGTTTACTTATCCGAGGTTTTGATCGTCGGTATCTCTGCATACCTAGTTCAACCTCGTTACTGATAAGTAATATTTTCTCGTTCCCGTGATATGTGATCCCTTGTGAGCCAGTCACATGCTTGCAAGCTAATTGGATGACATTCCACCGAGAGGGCCCAGAGTATATATATCCGTCATATGGATGGACAAATCCCACTCTTGATATATGTGTCTCAACCAATACTTTCCGAACACTCAATGCCACCTTTATAGCCACCCAGTTACGGTGTGGTGTTTTATGTCATCAAAGCATCCATCCGGTAAAGGTGATATGCATGATCTCATGGTCGAAGGAATTAGGTTACTATGTATCAGAAAGCATATAACAATTGAACTATTGAAATGACTTGATCTTTATGCTACGCTTATCTATAGGAGTATGTCCATCACATCATTCTCCTAATGATATGACCCTGTTGTTAATAACATCTCTATGTTCATGATCAGGAAACCATGATCATATATTAACCAACAAGCTAGTTTAACAACAGGCTTTACTAGGGACTCTTTATGTTTACAAATCACACAAGTATAATGTTTCCGGTTAATACAATTATAGCATGGTATGTAAACATTTATCATAAGTATGAAGATATGATAATAACCACTTTATTATTGCCTCTTGGGCATATCTCCAACAGTATTGGGGTTAGTGGTAGTATTGTTGGTGTTGAACTTGGGTGGGGCACGGGTGAAATGGCTAGAGTTGCCGGGGTTATTGTGATTTCCTCTAGGTCTAGGGTTTCCACGGTTGGGATAGGTCGGACGGGTCATAGGGGGTCTGTTGGTTCGTGGGGCAAATCCTGGAGATGGGTTGGGGCGATACTTTGGGGTCTGATGGGTTCCTGGTTGATGCATCATGCGACGCTTGCGGTTTTCATTGGCTTGGTTGATCTTTCCTTCCATTTGGATAGCAGAGTCGACAAGGGCTTCAATATCTACAAAGGGGATATTGACTAACACCGTCTGCATCTCATCATGCAGACCATTCAGGAATCTTTCTTTCTTCTTGGCTTCGGTGTCTATATTGTCCGGGGCATACCTAGCTAATGACAAAAATTTGTCACGGTATTCCACTACAGTCATCCTTCCTTGCTTCAACTCTCTGAACTCGTCTCTCTTTCTCTTGATCAAACCTGGTGGCACATGGGTTCTGCTAAACTTGACCTTGAATTCCTCGCAGGTCATCATCTGGCCTCCGGTCGTTGCACGAACACTGTTCCACCATGCCCTGGCATCTCCAGCAAGATAATGGGTGGCGAACAAGACTTTCTCGTTGGCTTCCACTCCAGCTACTTATAAGTTGTTTTCCATGGTTTGCAGCCAATCGTCGGCATCTAGGGGTTCTTTCGACTTGGTGAAAACGGGTGGGTTGGTATTCTGGAAATTCTTGAGTTTAGATCCGTGGATTGTCCTGGTTTCCATGGCCTTGGTTGTGGTGGGCTAGTTGGGCTATATGTTGTAGAGTGGCTAGGTTGGCATGACGTTCGGCTCTTTCAGCCTCGCGGTCAGAAGTCAACATTTGCAGGATCTGCAACATCGGGTCCGGGGCTGAACCACTTCCTCCACGTGGCATCTGAAGATTGATATCGATTATGAGAAAAGAGGGAAATTGCTAAGGTTTTGGGTTTTTGAAAGTTTTTTAAAGGTTTGACTCAGATTTTTCTAGAAACTTGCTTTTTCATTCATTCAATCATAGCACACAGTACAACACACACCACAACAAGGAAAAACAGATGGTTTTAAGAACCATTCTGAAATCTACGATATGGGGACCGACTACTACTCACTATGCTAGTGCTCGGTGCTACTACTCCTCGAGTTTGTGGCTTCATCATCTTCGGGATCATCGATGAAGGCGAAATCATCCTCATCGGTGAAGAAGTCCATGGCCGATCCTCCGAAAATCATCGTCATCGCTGAGATAGGAGTAAGGGTCTCACGAAGATCCTCCGGCATTCTCCCTTTCCTCTAGCTGCATGTCTCTCGTGGATGGTCTCTTCCGGAGATGAGATGCGATGGCGAAGACGGGCAATAATGCGCTCCTTCTTGTCGGTGACAATGAGAGATTTGCGATCCTTTGCGAGCATGGCGATGGTCTGATCCTTCGTCTTGATGATGGCAGACTTGTGGTTGCAATAGTCGCGGCAGTTGTCCAACTCCTGCTGACGGTCATACATCATGAAGCTGAGGTGGTCCAATTGAGTCTTCAGCTCGTGGTGGTATGGGGCTTCTAATGGTTGGCCATTTGCATCACGCCTTGGGAAAAACTCAAAGCGAGTACCCTTGATCTGATTGATGCTCTGTCCACACAGACGGGAAAGAGCTTCCTGCATTGCTCTGGCAAGTCCATCGAGCCAGTTGTTTTCCCTCAAGGTAAACTGAATTCACTCCGCTGTGGGAGGTTCAATCTTTCCTCGGAGACTTGTAACAATTAGCCACTGCAGATACTCTCCTCCTTGATCATTGAGCTAAGCTCCGAAGAACTCGGGGTGCGGACGCTCCAGAAGTTCCGAAAGCTGATCCAGATCCCTCTCAAAGATAAGGTCTCCCCCATTTCCGAGTTGATAGAACTTGTTGTACTTCACGTCCATCTATAAAAATAGAGGATGAGTAGATTAGCAGAGTGATCAAGTGTGTCAAAATTTTATTTATTTTGCAAGAGTTTTTGAGGAACATGAAGTTTTATGAAAGAATTAAAGAGATAAGAATGAGAATAGGTTTTTGTAAATATTTGCTTTCTTTGGTTTTTGAAACTAAGTTTTTGGTTCAACGTCCAACCTAACTAGGGTCTCCTATGGTCAGGATGGCTCTGATACCAACTTGTCAACACCCGGATTTTTCAATCCTAGATGCCTGTTATGCCATAAATCGCAATCCCAGGATTACCATTTTTGCGAGACATAACAAAATTGTATACCATAGTACTTCATCCATTACAACGATACAAAAGTTCATACACAAATAGGGATCTCATGATCCAGTTCTTAATACAACATCAAGCAGCGGAATATGTAATAATAACGGTAGCGTAGGTGAAGCTCCATCTTCGGGGTCACAGGCAATGCTGACGATGGGAGAGGATCCTAATTGTCGTAACCTTCCTGGGGTCCATCCTCCAGGTACTCCTCTTCATAGTCTGGCCATGAGAATAGCCAGGGACAAAGCCATGAGTACTCTTTAAGTACTCGCAAACTAATACTAACAAGTAAAGCGGTTTTTGGATAATAGGACACTAGGCTCTAGGGTTGTTTTGCAAAAAGCCAGGTTTATCTTTACTAAGTTCCAAAGCTAGTCACATTTTTATTACTCCTAAGTGGGATCTTGTAATTCAGGTCACAACTCTGTTGTGGTCAAGTCAAAGTCTCAACTCATTTCACAAGTCATTTTAAAAGTCTGACGGGGGAACAGTATGGCCACTCAATCGTTTCATAATCATGACGCGCTATTCGAATAGTTTGACACTGTAGATATTGTACACTTTCACCACAACATTCGATACATCCGTCGAACAAATCCTGAATTCACCATACTCAAGATATGGATAATCAATCTTAACCTTTCAATTACACTCCCTAGTATAAGCACCTCTCTGTGAGTTTGGCCTCCCAACCATGACCACTGTCATCTTGGGTACTGCGCAGTGGACAATCTTCACAAGGTAGCCTCATTTCGGACCTTGGCCGTGAGGGAACTAATACTAAGGTATATAAGTTTCATAAGCCCTACCCAATATTCGGGTATTGTGGTTGTACGATAAAATTTGGAATGGTATCGCATCCAGACAACCATCAGTTTTATAAAGGGCTATGGCTCATGCCTCAACATTTTCATCACCAAAATCATCAAGTGTTTGGAAACACATGTCCAAAACATTTCAATAGAATGATCCATCATTCCAAGGTTTTCATAACCATTTTCCACCAAGTAATCCCATCTAAAGTTGATCAAGTTTTATGCTTAGCACTAGCATCTACAGTTGGGAAGGGTAAATAATGAGGGGTGGTAACTGGTGGGGTTTCACTTAGTCCAACCTTATATCTTAGGCTGAGATCAAGGTTTCTAGCTTAGGCCAAATTTTATGCTCTTAGGGAAAACTTGAGCACATCTGTCTAATATCTACCAAACTCTTAAGTAGACTCTAAGTAAGCTTTGATAAAGAAATAAAGTAGGAAGCTTGCCATAAAACTAGGATTGGTTTAGCAAGTTGGTATGATCACATACGCTTAAGGCATATGGTATTCATATCACAAGCATGGGTTTGTGGCAACAATAGGGTATCTTGCAAGTGTTTGCTTGCATCAATGTAGATATAAGCATGCATAGTTACTAGCTTGCATAGTTACTAGCTTGCCTTGTGCAGAGCAGTGGTTGAAGTTCTCCTCGGCTTCCTCTTCGTAGTATCCTCCTTCCTCCTCGTAGTATCCTTGGTCGGTACTAGCGTCTAGGAATAAATACGAAGTACACCATCACCAATCAATACTTAACTACTTGCAATCATCACACACAAGGGTCCTATAGATGATCTAGCATCATCTCTAACATTACAAGGTTAAGGATTGGTTTAAGTCCTTTTATTTTAGAAAAGTAATTTCTACTCATTGAAAAACTACTTAAGATTTAATATTCTCCAAACTAAACATGGGATCATGTTGACACATGTCATCACCACATATTGTAGTCCAAGAGAATGTGATTTAAAGTGGTGTCACAATTTAATAAGGCTTTACCCTTTTATTTTAATTGATTAAAGTGGCTAGAAATGCTCATGTAGCATTCTTTTATTCCTTGAACAATATTTCTACAAGTAAACCTATATATTTTTATATATTCTGAAAGGTATGGTTAAATGTGATTTTTGAGAGTTGGAATCAACTCAAAAGCTTTTATGGTTTAAATTTGAAAAATGTTTGAATGCAGAAAAGCTTCTGCCTTGTTATTTTTGCTATGGGTGATCTACAGATCCAAATGACTTGAATCCAATGGTCTTGGATTAAGCATTCACAGACCTTTCCAACAAAATTGGTTTCATCCAATTTGCTGCACTGAATCGACCTGGGTTGATTTTTTAAGTTGGGTACAGAAGTGTGTTTGAAATTAAAAAGAGAAAGGTTTAATTTGAATTGCTGGGCTGCGCGGGAAATTCTAACGGGCCGGCCTGCTAAGCGCAGTGCTCCCGCGGGCTGCGTAAGTGGGTGTCCCCACTCGTCAGTGACACGGGGCTTGGCGAAGCGGTATGGGGCAACGTGGGTCGTTTGATCTAGTTCTAATCCAACGGCTGAGGGTCATCGTCGATGTGAGACAGCTCCGGCGAGAACGAAACCTAGCGCGGCCAGTGAGGGGTGCTGGGGGCTCACCGGGGTACGGGCGAGGGTCGGCGAGGCGGGCGAGAGCATTGACGACGGCGATCCTCCGGTACCGGTGGCTTCTCCTGGCGGCTCAATCGCTGGCTCCCTTCTTCTCCAGGCGGCGGGCTCGGTGAAATTCCGTAGTGGTGCTCGGCTTGCTCGAGGATGGTGTGGCACGGTCGGTGGGAGAGGGATTGAGATGGTGTGAAGAAATCGTGCGGGTGGACTCTATTTATAGTCGGCGAGGGGGGACTGTCGCAAGGTGAGCTCGTCGGGGCGGCGTTACATGGCTAAAGGCATGAGCAAGGGTAGGGGCGGTCTTTGTGTCTCTGGCGATGCTCAACGACATGATCGCGAGGCATGGGGCGGTGTGGTTTGGTCTGAACAGGCGGCGCTCTGCAGGCGGCGTCTTCGGCGGTGGTTAGATGGCACGGGCTGCTAATGGGGATGTCTGGCGGTCTCACAGGTCGATGGTGATCGTGTGTGCGCGGTGAGGCGGCGCGATCTGGGACGCTGGTCGCGGGTGGTGCTGGCGACGCTCGGCATGGTCTGGCGCGGCTTGCGCGTGGTCGAGCTTGGCAGCGCTGCGGTGGGAGCGATGGCGGTGGACGGTGGGCTGCCTCCTAGACATCTTTGGCTAGGCTTCTTGCTCTAGCTTGCTGTCCACATTGGGGTGACATGGGTGTGCTCATTGTTCACCATTAATGGCAATGGCAAGCTCACAGGGGTGCTAGTGTTGGGCTAATCTTTCTAGATGATCTACTGGTTTGTGTGTGAGCTAACTAGGGAACAAGTTAGGCTCAAAACACTGCACACTATAGTGTTTGTGGTTTTGTTTGATTTGTGTCTGCAACCTGTTTGATGAAATAGCCGCATGAAGTCAAGTTTTGAATTTTGAAATGAATTTTGGTGAGTTTGCTAGATTGGTTCTGGTGAGTTTGCAGATGCTTGGGTTTTGAAAGTTGAGCTTGTTTGAGTGGGTTTTGAAAAAGTGGGATCTTCCCATATGAAGAAGATTCAATTTTGAATTGTCATTTAAACTATGCATTTGAAAGTTTCTGGATGATCATAAAGTGGGCCTTGATACTCTATTATGAGTACATTCAAAGGGTGCAAAGATCCAGAAAAGTTTCTGTTAGGTTTTGAAAGTTTGAGACAGCCAAAGTAGGCATGGGAGTTAAATTGGCCAAAATGGCCATTCACTTAATATATTTGTTTTGATTTACTTGTCTTTAGGAAAAGTGTGGGAAATGTTTTAGATGATGTTCTTTTCACCTAAGAAACATTTTACAAGCAATGGTTCACACAAACAAGGTGGTTTTTAAAGAAATTCAAAATCCATGCATGCACATATACATGCATTCATGAATTCATTTAGAAAAGTTTTTGTTAACCCTAAACTTGATGATTAGTGTTTTGATGATCTAAGTTTGATATTTTTGGGATGTTACACCTTGCCCCGTGCCTAGGGCAAGTGTGTCCCACCTGGTTGGCTCCCGACTTCGCCCTATCGCATATATCTCCCCACGGAATCCTAATACCAGGGGAGCAACCATAGAAAGATTTCCGCCGCCTCTACGGGGCGGAAAACACCGAGAGATAAAGATCTCTCTAGTAGACAGATTTCTGCCAGGGAAATTCCTTCCCGGAGAGGGGGAGATCGTCGCCATCAACACCGTCATCAAGCTAGGCTTCATCGGGACATCATCATAATCCACACCATCATCTCCACCAGCACCATCATCACCACTCCATCCCGCTGTAACAATCGTGTTGGATACTTTCTTATTTCATACGGAAACTTTCTCGGTGTTAATTACTATTGTAGTTGAGGCTTGTGAGTGGAACCATTGGATTATTCTTTATGTTCAGATTGTTATTCATCACCATATCATCTTTGATCTTGATCCATATGATGTCTTCTGAGTAGTTCTTCTAGTTCTTGAGGACATGGGAGAAGTCATGTTGTTAGTATTGGATTTGTGTTGAGTTATTATTCAATGGTTTAGTATTTAAGTTGTGGTGCTATTCTTCTAGTGGTGTCATGTGAATGTTGACTACATGATACTTCACCATTTATGAGCCTGGGGGAATGCATTGTGTATTTGGCTACTAATTGTGGGGTTGTTGGAGTGACAGAAACCTGAACCCCCGTTAGGACACCTTTGCACAAGGGAGCGTAGGATCTCAGAGTTTAAGGCTGTGTTTAGGTTTTTATCTTAGTTACTTTCCTATAGTTGTGGATGCTTGAAGGGGGTTTAATCATAAGTATGTATTAGTCCAAGTAAGGTTGGGACATTAGCACAGGTTCACCCACACAACACTTACAACACCAAAGAAGAGTACTCAACTATCTGAAGCAAAAGCACTTGACAGAATTACCATGTGTCCTCGAGAACGTTTGGTCCTTATAAGTATTTCCACCGGCTTGTCCTTTGCTTGGGCCACTTGCTACGTTTGTTTTTTGGCTTTATTACTTGCACTTTGTTTTTTTGTTTTATCAGAAAACACCGAAAATCCTTTTGCTAAGTATTACAGAGATTTCCTGCTCCACACCACTAGTCAACACCTTCTGCTCCTCGTTGGGATCGACACTCCTATTTATCAAAAGTACTACGATACACCCCCTATACTTGTGGGTCATCACTCCTATATTTGATGATTATGGTGATGAGAATAATAATGATAGCTATTTTGTTGAATTTTCTCCCACTACAATTAATAAGAATGACTATGCTTATGTGGAGAGTAATAATTATTATATGCATGTGGCTCATGATAAGAATGTTTTATGTGATAATTATATTGTTAATTTTATTCATGATTCTATTGAAAGTTATTATGAGAGAGGGAAACATGGTTTTATGCATCTCAAAAATATTAAGTTTCCCCGCTTTATGTTGAAAGTCTTGAAGGTGCACTTGTTTTGCTTTCCTATGCGTGTTGCTTTGTGCTTTCATGACTTGTTTCTTTACAAGATTCCTATGCATAGGAAGTGGATTAGAATTAAATGTGTTTTGAATTTGCTTCTTGATGCTCTTTTTTAATTCAATTCATATTTCTTATGTGAGCATCTTCTCAAACTATCAAGCCTAACTTAAAGGCGTTAAAGAATATTACTTCTTGGAAGATAACCCAATAGTTTCTTGAGTCTTGGAAGGTATTACTTCTGTAATAACCTCTCCTTATCCTTTTTGTTTGATTTTTGTGACAAGAATAACCTCTAATGAGAGAGAAGTAAGATTTGGGGAAGTTGCTGTCCCGAAACAGATTTTTGTGCTTCACTGTAAAAATTCGTGAAAAATCTCTGTATGTCGGATTGAGCTGCAATTTTCTGAATAAATCCCCTAGGTTGTTAGTTCAACACTTTTTATTTTGATCAACAGAAGGTCTTTGAAAAAATCGGTTTTCACCTATTAGTCTATTTTGACAGATTTCTGCCATTAATTGGATTTGCCTCTTTATTGATTTCCTTTTGGGTTCTTTTTGGAAAATTGAACTTTTTGAAGGAATTGATACAGTAGCTTTTGTATTTAGTGAAAGTTTTTCTGTTTTAAAACTAAACCCAAAGGTCTATTATCTTTTGAATGCATTATGTTGCTAATAAAGATTGTATGAAGGAAATTTTTTAGGTGTAAGGGAAGAATGATGTAATGAGATGAAGAATGGACAAAAGCTCAAGCTTGGGGATGCCACCCCGTTTCACCCCAAGAAATATTCAAGAGATACAAGTGTCAAATCTTGGGGATGCCCAAGGCATCCCCTTCTTCATTAATAAAAATCTCAGGTCTTTCTAGACACTTTGTTTTTATTGCTTCATGCACTATTGTGGTGTTCTTGGAGCGTCTTTCTTTCATTTTTGGTTTTCTTTAGTTTGGTTTGCTTGAAAAAGTTGGTTGGATCCCAGCACACTTCTTTTGGAGAGAGACACACTCTGTTTTCATTGTCTAGAACACTCTAGTTTTCATTCTTACTGTCTTGTGAGTGTTCCCTTTTGCTAGCACTGCGTTTAGCTTTAGTTTTCTTGTGCTTCCAACTTAGAACTTTTTAGTTCTTCTTTGTGGATTTGTGAGACAACCTCACTGATATTTATTGATTATTATCCTTGTGAGTTGTTTCAAATAAGTCGATTGGTGTTGGGAAAAGAGTAGAAAGTTTCATGCTTTAGTGGTACAAAAGGGAGCTTGTTTTGACTGTGGCCTAGACTTTATAATGTCAAGCTAGATGTTGCTTTGACCTTATGCTCATTGATTCTTGTTGTAGCATGACTTGTTCCAAACAATTGAGATTGCTTAATGTGCCTTGAAAGAATCATGCATTGTTTTAGCATACAAAAGCATAGTATTGTGGTATTATCCCTTGATGCTTTGTTTGGGTTGACTTGGCACATGCTCACACCATGTTATGACTATGAACCAGTCACCTTAGCCTCTATGATCATTTAGTCTTTGACTTGTGGTACCACTTTATGCTTTGATCAGTAATGTTTTGTCACTCTGCATGATTATGGACATTATTGCTCTCTTAGTTGGTCGCTCCCAGTCTTTTGCTAGCCTCCACTTGTAGGAGTAAGCTCTACTCATGCATCCACAAGAAACCAAGTTATTCCAAAGTTTCCACTATAAATTCCTATGCATGGTGTGTTACACCATTCCAAGTATATTCTTGTTTTCATCTATCTTCTAATTAAAAAGTCTCTTTGTTATGTGAAAACTTAGTGATTAAAGCTCTCACGAACTTGATGGAACACTTTATTTTTCTTGCCCCTAATAAACTTGAACCATTGTGTAATCTATGTTGTATATGCTTGCACTTATACGTTGGGATTAGCAGAACTGTGCTGTCATGGGGATCGCTTTCAATATTGCACTTGTACATTGTACCTAGTTGATATCATGCTCTTTTGTCTATGGATGTCGTCGGTGTGAAATGAAAGGGGAGCTTGTAAGTCCATGGAGTTATGTATGTGTGTTAGAGAAACGCATGGGCCGCTAGCCTAAGCCACGCCTAATCATGGTGGAAACTTGCAGCGTCACCATAGTGAGCAATCTATGAAGCATTCTTCTTATAAAAAAAGAGATAGAAAAATAGATTGAGAAAATAAAAAAATATAAGAAAAGAGGAAAGAGAGAAAAAAGCACCATTTTCCCAAGGTAAATAAGAAGATTGCTAAGATGCTCATTGTCTACTTGCCTTGTCATTTTGATTATGGGATAGCTCATGTATCACGTGCAAGGGGTACCCCATTGGCGGTTCTCTATGATACACATGTACTTACTATGACAAGAACTTGCAAGTAACTATACTTGAGTAGCATGAGGAGCGGCCCTCGTATTCAAGGGACATGAGATTGCCTCCATAGTTTGTTCACTTTATACTTGATCACTTCAAGATGCTTATGATAGGGGCAATGAGGGCTATACCTGGGCATGGGCAGCCTGGACGGGTCGGCCCAGCCCAACCCTTCCCGAAAAAAGCCCGACGGGCCGGGATTTTAAGGAATCTCTTTTTGACACTTGAAAGCTAACAAGTACCATAATTTTTGTAACCTCTTTTTGATACTTGAAATCCCTGCTTCCCTTTATGAAGGGCCTTTCTTCCACTATTATATTGAGTCTTCACCTTATATCCTTAGGCACCTGTTAAGAGAGCATATTTTCCATTCTTAGTTCTATGTGCATTGTCCCAAAACTTATTGATTGATTCATATTGTTGATATTGCTTGTTCTTGAACTATTTGTATCTAGTCACCCTTATAAACTTTGAAGGTGTCCTATGCATTTATGTCTTGCTACTCCATGAGGGACAAGTTGAATGCCACTTTGCTATGTTTTCTATATGTGAAACAAACAAACGTCTTTCAATGCATTGTTATTCATGAATCTTTGTTTGTATCCTTTCATGTTGCAGCATAGTTACTTTGTCCTTTTGTTAGAACTTCATCTTTCATGCTCATGTTTAGAGTACTTTGATCCCAGCTTTCAATTCTTGCAAATGGTTTGATTTTGATTATGATGGTGCATGTCACCTTAAAAATTATTCTTTTTATCACTTACCTACTCGAGGACGAGAAGGAGTTAAGCTTGGGGATGCTTGATACGTAGTAAACGTATCTATAATTTTTGATGCTCCATGCTTGTTTTGTGTCATTTGTGTTATGTTTTGTCTACACTTTGAGGTACTTTTATACACTTTCTGGAACTAACCTATTGAAAAGATGCCACAATGCCACTTTCCTGTTTTCTGCTGTTTTTGGTTTCAGAAAAGCTAAAAAATGAATATTCTCGGAATTGGACGGGACAAAAGCAAAAGTTACTATTTTTTCCGGAACGATACGGAAAATCGAAGCAGAGACAGAGTAGGGCACCAGGGTGGCCACACCCTAGGGTGGCGAGGGCCCACCCTAGGCGCGCTACCAGGGGGTGTGGGCCCCCTGGGCCTCCACCGACCTTGCCTCCTTCGCCTATAAGAAGCCCCCAAGGAGAAAACCCTAGATCGTCAATCATACATCCACGAAAAGTTCCGTAGCGCCACTGCCACCAAAGGGGAGATTCGGGGGACAGAAGTCTCTATTTCGACAACCTGCCGGGACAGGGAAGTGCCCCTGGAGCCATCTCCTTCGATCTCCATCACTGTCGCCATCGATCTCCATCACCATCTCCATCACCGTTGCTGATTCCCATGACTAGGAGGGAGTAGTTCTTCCTCGAGGCTAATGGCTCTACCGGTAGCTATGTGTTCATCTCTCTCTCTCTATGCATGATCTTGTTGTGGTCATGAGCTTTGTAATCAAGTAGATCTACCTTGCTACTCAAGTGCTTTAATACATCTCCGGCTCTCCCCACGTGTATGAAAGTGACAATGTGCATACCATGGTGGCACTTAGGCTAGAGTTTACATAAATACTCAAGTGCTTCAATAGATCTCTGCTCTCCCCACGTGTGTGAAAGTGACAGCGTGCACATCGTGGTGGCACTTAGGCAAGAGTTCATAAATCTTTATCATGAGTTATATTTGGAGTTGGATGTATTTATCAAATTGTGGTGTTTGATGGAACCATCTAGCGCTCAAGGTGACAGTGTGGGGTTATCTAGATGGGGAAGGCGGACTTTGAGGAGTGTTGTTATAGCCCTACCATGGATTAGAGTATCCAAACGGAGAGTAGTTAAGAGTAGTATCATGAAGAGAATATATTTATATGAGAGAGTGTTCACTAGTGAAAGTATGATCCCTGGGCCTTTCTTCTAAGCATTGAAACACCGTTTACAACTAGTTCGGTTACATGTTTGCTTGCTTCCATCTTTTTGACTTTAGTCTTTTCCTCCCCATTAGAAGGTCTTTTCTGGCACCGTTACCACCTATAATCATCCATACCACTTGTATTTCACTATCTCTTTGCCGAACTAATGCACCTATATACCTGACAAGTGTATTGTGTGTTTTGGGAACACAAGAGACTTCTTGTATCTTGATTGTAGAGTTGCTTGAGAGGGATAACTTTGATCACTTCCTCCCTGAGTTCGATAAACCTTGGGTAATCCACTTAAGGGAAACTTGCTGCTGTTCTACAAACCTCTGCACTTGGAGGCCCACCAACTGTCTACAAGAATAGAAGTGCGTAGACATCAGTAGCATTATAACACTACTAGGAAAAGCTCATCAGTGGCGCACCATTTTTCAAATTCTGTGGCGCATATGGGATGCGCCACTATTATCGTGCCACTAAAGTGTAGTTCGGTGGCGCATATTGAAATGCGCCATAGAAGTCTCAAAAAAATTCTATGGAGCATATTGCCAATATGCTCCACATAAGTCCCCAACCAGATCTCAAACTTTTGTGGCGCATATTGCCAATATGCGCCACAATTGTTTTCAAATTTCAAAAAAAAAACTGGCCAACTCTGGCCGGAGGTGGGGATCGCCAGAGGTGGGGGTCACCGGAGGAGGAAAAGGAGGCCGATTGTGGCCGAAGGAGTAGAAGGAGGAGGTCGCTAGTGGAGGAGAGGAGGAGGCCACCGGTGGAGGAGGGGATCGTCGAAGGAGGAGGTGGAGGTCACCGGTAGAGGAGAGGAGGAGGCCACCGGAAGAGGAGGAGGTCACCGGAGGAGGAGCTCACCAGGGTGTAGGAGGAGGAAGGAGGGATGAGGGAGGAGCAGGAGCTCACCGGGTTGGAGGAAGAGGAGGAGGAGGAGGAGGAGGAGAAGGAGAAGGTGAGGAAGAAGGGGAGGAGAAGGAGAAAAGAAGTGGAGGAGGAGTGATGGGGATGTGCCTACCGGGGTATACTCAGCAGGACGTTTCCGACTGGCCCAAAAACTGGCGAGTGGGCCTGCAAGAAGGCGACTGGATCAAGGCCCGGTGTAGATCCAAGCGACTGGAAGCTGAAGGCCCAGGCGAGTAGATAGGCCCAGTCAGATTAGGTTAAACGAGTACCGAAGCCTTAACTGATTCGGTTGAGACATGTAAACCCTAGGGGAGGTGAGTATATAAACCTCCCTCCAGGGCGTGTAGAGATACGTTCCATCATACACCCAAGCGACTCGCCGCCTAGCCGCCGAGCTCGCCCATTGTACCACCATCGTAATACAATCTAGCAGGAGTAGGTCTTTACCCTCCGGGGGGGCGAACCTAGGTAAAACCCCGTGTCTCCGCCCTCATCTCGCACCGCAGATGGCTGGCCGCCCTTGCCCCTCGTTCTACTACTCGCTGCCGATTGCAGCATCTGCCGTGACCATTCCCACGACAAGGAGAATGGTGGAGGAGGACAAGGGTGGAGGAGTGGAAGAGGAGAAGAGAGGGAGAAGGGGTGGCGGGATTCAAATTTTGAATCCTGCTCAAGACTTCTGTGGCGCATATGGGAGAAATGCTCCACAAAAGTTTCTCCCTCTTTTTTATTTTTTTATAGGAAAAAATCTTATTTTTGCCATAACTTTTTACTCTTTTCGAATTTGGGGAATCTGTAAAACTTCAACGGCTTCCAGCATCGAGTAGGAAATTTCGAGACGATCATTTTGGTATATTACATTTTTTTCCGACATCGTATGCAAAAATTATGGCCATTTTACTGTGTCATGACCTTTTTTTGCAAAATACATCGAAAATCATGTTTTTTAATTTTCCCTACAACTATACCCCAAAATACAACTACATCTAAAGGATTTTTTAAATTTTTTATCATTTTCATTTATTTTTTACAAAAGTTAAAAGGCGATCTACAGGGGGTGAAATCTTGTTTTCCATGTTTTGTGGTGCATATTATGCGCCATAGAACGTTGGTCAACTGAACACTATGTTGGGGCCTACCCTCACTATGGAGGGAGCCCAACCCTGGTGGGGGGTCCACCAAACTTCTATGGCGCATTGTTTCCCTATATGCACCACATAAGTGTGAAGATTTCTGTGGCGCATTGCCTAAAATGCGCCACTGGAGTTTATCTGTGGCGCATGGTCACACATATGCGCCACAAGAGATTTGTCTATCTATAGCTAGTTTCCTAGTAGTGTAAGATGATCCATCTCACGAAATTATCAAGTAAAGTGTTCATCCTTAGTTAGCACCGTTACCAAGACTCGTCGTTTTGAAGCACCACGTGATGATCGGGTGTGATAGAATCAACGTGTGCATACAACGGGAGCAAGCCAGATTTGCTCATGCAGACACTAAGGTTAATCTTGACGAGCCTAGCATGTACAGACATGGTCTCGGAACACGGATTACCGAAAGGTAAAGCATGAGTCATATAGTAGATATGATGAACATGTTGATTATTCTCCTTTGAAACTACATCATCTCTCATGATGATCAGATTTGATGTAGTTGATTTGGTTCGTGTGATCACTAAAACAATGTGAGGGATATTGTTTTGAGTGGGAGTTCACCTAGATTAATTTAATCATTAATTAGAACTCAATTTGTTATAAACTTAGTCTAAACTATTGCAAATATGTTGTAGATCAAAGGCGGCCCCTACCATCAATTTTAATGCGTTCCTAGAGAAAGAAAAGTTGAAAAACAATGGAAGCAACTTCACGGATTGGTTTCACAATTTGAGGATTGTCCTCAATGCTGGTCAGTTGACGTATGTGTTGGATGCACTGCTGGGTGACCTACCAGCATATGATGCTACCAATGAGGTGTAAAATGTTTACCGTACTCGAAGAATCAGTACTCCATAGTTCAGTGTGCTATCTTGTATGGTTTGGAATCGGACCTTCGGAAAATGTTTGAGAACTTTGACCCACATGATATTGTCCGTGAACACAAAATGATATTTGAGGCTCATGCGGCAGTTGAGAGTTATGAAGCCTCTGAAAAGTTCTTTAACTACAAGATGGAGGAGGGCAGCTCCGTCAGTGAGAATGTGCTTAAGATGTCTGGGCACGCCAATAAGCTCCAGAGCTTGGGAATAATAATTCCTAATGCTTTGGGGATTCACCGTGTCCTCCAATCACTACCACCAAGTTACAAGAACTTTGTGATAAACTACAGCATGCAGCGCATGGATAAGACGTTACCAAAAATCTTCTATATGTTGAAGTCTGCGGAAGTGGAGATCAAGAAAGAGCACCAAGTGTTGATGGTCAATAAGACCACCAATTTCAAGAAGCAAGGTAAGCCTAAGAAAAAGGAAACTTCAAGAAGGACGGTAATAAAGCTACCACGCCAGCGAAGAAGACCAAGGTTGGGCCTAAGCCTGATATTGAGTGCTTTTACTGCAAGGGAGAAGGTCACTGGAAGCGGAATTGCCCCAAGTACTTGGAGGATCTGAAGAACGGCAACATCAATAAGAAAGGTATATCTGATATACATATTATTGATGTGTATCTTTCTAGTAATCGTAGTAGTGCATGGGTATTTGATACTGGTTCGGTTGCTCATATTTGTAACTCGAAATAGGTGTTGCACAATAAACGGAGACTAGCGAAATACAAGGTGATGATGTGCATTGTAAACGGATCAAAGGTTAATGTGATCACGGTCGGCATGCTCCCTCTTCATCTACCATCCGGATTAGTTTTATACTTAAATAATTGTTTTTTGGTGCCTGCGTTGAGCATGAACATTATATCAGGATCTTGTTTATGGCGAGATGGTTACTTGTTTAAGTATGAGAATAATGGTTGTTTGATTTATATGAGTAATATCTTTTATGGTCATGCACCTTTGGTATATGTTCTATTCTTGTTGAATCTCGATTGTAGTGATACACATGTTCATAATATAGAAGCTAAACGTTTGAAATTGAATGATAATTTTACATACATGTGGCACTATCGTCTTGGTCACATTGGAGTGAAGCGTATGAAGAAACTCCATTCCGATGGACTTCTTGAATCACTTGATTTCGAATCACTTGAAAGATGCGAAGCATGTCTAATGGGAAAAATGACTAAGACTCCATTTTCTGGTATGACGGAGCGAGCTACAGACTTATTGAAAATCATACATACCTATGTGTGTGGCCCGATGAGTGTAGCATCGCGTGGTGGTTATCGTTATGTTCTTACTTTCGCGGATGACTTGAGTAGATATGGGTATATCTATTTCATGAAACATAAGTCCGAAACTTTCAAGAAGTTTAAGGAATTTCAAAGTGAAGTAGAGAATCAACGTAAAAAAAATATTAAATTTCTATGATCTAACCGTGGAGGTGAATATCTAAGTTATGAGTTTGGCGAGCATTTGAAAAAATGCAGAATACTTTCACAATTGACACCATCGGGAACACCACAACATAATGGTGTGTCCGAATATCGTAATCGAACTCTCTTATATATGGTTCGTTCTATGATGTAACTTACAGATTTACCTTTATCTTTTTGGGGTTATGCATTAGAAATAGCCGCATTCACTTTAAATAGGTCACCATCTAAATCTGTTGAAACAACATCGTATGAATTATGGTTTGGGAAGAAACTAAATTATCGTTCCTTAAAGTTTGGGGTGCGAAGCTGTAACATCCCAGATTTTATATTAGGATGTTATTAGTTCCATGCATCATCCTTGCATCATTGCATTCTACAAATGAATTTTTACAACAAATCCTAAACACCTAAACCTAGCAAAACCCTAATAGTGTTTGCCATGTGTAAGCATTATTGTAGTGGGCAAGTTTGACCCTTCTAAAAATCTTGTAAAACATTAAACTATGGCCCTATGTTGACCACCTTGATTATATAAGAATTGAGAAACAAATTTCATCAAGTTTGGACTTAGTATGCAAAAGTTATTTAAGTTTTAGTAAAACAGAAATTATTAAAAAAAGAAAAAAAAAGAGGCTAACTAACCTAAACGGGCCAGTTAAGCCGGCCCGTGAACTACCTGCCGCCACCAGCCACATCAGCCGCACCGCGTCGCCAAGGGCCCAGCTAGCAGCGCCGGCCCACAACGCCCTCTTTCCGCCACCGACACGTGGGACCCGCTCCCGTCGGCTCCTTCCCAGAGACCATGGCGGACACGCACGCCGCCGCGTCGGGATAAGCCGATTCGAACGGGATTCGGCCACCCCTTCCCCAAGACTTTGGGGATATATAAGCCGCCCCCCCCCCCCCCCCGCTATCGTTCCCCCAAAACCCTAGCGCGAACCTGCGCCGCCAATTGCTTTCGCGGGCGCCTCCGAGTGAGGAGGCATCGAACCATGATCGAAGGAGGAAGCAAGGATCGGCCGAGGCGGCGTGACCGCAAGGGCCAGGCGAACCTCGTCGACCCCGCCGCTGTCGAGGAACCACCGAGCGCCGCCGCTTTGTTGACCAGACGCCGCCGCTCACCACCGTCGCCGCCACCGCCTGTAAGTCGCGCGCAGGCCTAACCGTCCGATCTCGGACTCGCGCTGCAGATTAGAAGTACCGCTGCGGTACCAACCAACCAACGCCAAGCGTGGCAAGCGGCGTCAAGAAGCCAAGACGCCTTGCGTTTTCCCAGCTGGACCAACCAGGCGCTGCCACTTGGCGCGTTTTGAGTTAGGGTTAGGCTAGTTTGGTTTGATTTTTGCAGATTGCGTTAATATTGCGAAAATCTAAGAAAAATAACTACTTGGCCAATTTTAGCTTATAATATACCCTTGGATTCCTAATTTTATGTAGAATACAGATCTGCAATTCCTAGGTTTACAGTAAGGTTTTAGGTGTATATTTTAATCATTAGATTAGAGTGTTTATCCTACAGAAAAATAATTAAAATTATGTTTTCATTGATTCCTTTTGCAATAACTTTGTTCCCACAATGCCTACTGAACAAAATTATTAAACTTTGCTTAAGATCATTAGTTCTAGCTTGAGGCTAATTAGATGGTTTGATCTCCTTTAATCCTAGGAATTGTTTTAGTGACTCAATTAGATCTAAACCTTTGGGAAATCAATCCTAGTGACACCTCACACCATTGCAACTCAATCTTGCTACCTTGGTCAATTTAGAAGAACCAGCCTTGCATAAGTTACCATGTGCATGCATGCATGATTACCTCTGTGATATGTTTTGAACAAGTTGTGATCAGATCTATGTTTGTGATTCGTTAGATTGTTCGAAGTGCGCTAAGGAGTGCTATTGTGTAGAGTGCTGCTCGGATCAAGGCAAGTTACACCACTTGTTCATAATTTTGTCCTAGTTTTGATTCTATGCATGAGATCTTCAAAATTCTGTAGTATGCATGTGTAGGATGTTCTAGTAGTATTTTCCTTAGTATTATTTTGCAAGTGCAATGATTTTGTAGTATGCCATGAGTAGCTCTATACTTAGGATTTTCCCCTCCTAATAGATTACCCCTGTTTTTGTAAGTATTGCTTGCTATGCTATATATACATAGTACCGTTGGGGGGTTCGAAAGACAATGAATTTTTCTAAGTATATAGGCTCTCTTGGGCAAACTTTTCTTCTCAAATCCACTTCAAAATAAAACTAAGTTTTCTTCTAGGCGGAATGGTAGTCGGGTCAACGAGTGAGATTTTGGTGGAGGACGGCCGCCCAGGAATCAAAGAAGTCTGCCATGTTTCAGAATTCAGAAGCTTCCAGTGCAACCACAATACATTATGGGCTCTGTCTTGGCCTAGTACTTAGTGGGAAACCTCACCTAGGTACCAACATTTGGAGGTTCTTGGCACGGTTGGATCCAGAAGGTAGAGGGGATACTAAGGGAAAGCCTCGCCATGGTCTTGTCTGTAAAAGGACTTGATCGTGGATTGTGGGTAAAGTGCACAAACTCTCGAGAGTATTGCAATCTGATCGATCAGCCGTGTTCACGGTAATAGAACAACAACAAGTGTCTGAAGGATGGAGCCTCTGAAGGATCTTCCTCTCTCTTTTCTAAAACAAGTTTTGAAACCCCATGGCGTGCGTAATATCGCCAATGGGTAGTATTTTGGGGAACTTGGTGTGTAATATCCAAGTGTCACTTGGTGCGTAATATCCAAGTGTTTGGTTGTTTGGACACTTGGTGCGTAATATCCTCGTGTGCCACTCGACCTTAATTTATCTAAGTAAATGTTTACAAAGTAGGACAATCTTCTCTTCTCTCTACTTAAGAAAACTAGCTTTGAGCAAATGAACTCTACAGCCTATACCAGCCTTGCATGTAGAGATAGTCTTTTCTCCCCTTGGTGTAATTTGCCAATACATTCAAAGTATTGACCCAACTTGTTGGATGCACGTCTTATGTGCAGAATCCGAAGATTGAAAGGTGCGTAGGGATCGCGGGTCTACACTCAACAAGCCTGGGGCGTTGATGGACTCATGCTGCTTTTTATGTTTCCGCTGTTATTTGAGCTAGCATAATGCTAAGAAATTTTGTAATAAATTCATACTCTGGATTATCCGTGTAATAAAGACTTTGTGTTTTACATGATATTTCATCGACTGTGAGTGCTAGCTATTGATCCAGGGACTAGCATGTTAATCACAGGGACTTAGGATCCTTATCGATCCGAGGTCACTACAGATGGTATCAGAGCACATCGTTGCTTGTAGGACATGACCCTAGGATTGGAACCACCTCTAACTTTTGTACCTTGCTTGTTTTTCTACTAAGTTATTTTCCGCACTTCTAGTATCTGCTTTCCTCTACTTGTTTAAGTATCTAACCTTCATTCTTCTAACTCAAAGATGACAAGCTTCCTCTACGATACCGTCGCGGACATCGAGCCCCTTCGCTTTGGTGGATGCCTCATGGATCTACTCACACATTTGGACCTTACTCTCCCAACAATCCAGGGAGCACAATGAAGAAACTCCACAAGGACGACTGTTGGGGAGTCAAGGTCATCCAGCCAGGAAAAGAGCGAGGCAAGAACCCGGAGGAAGACATAGCAATCCACATTGTTAGCGATTCCAAGGAGAAGGCCCTTAGCATCAGCTTGCAGCAACTCACTGGTCGCCTATGTGGACGTCATCATGAAGCTCTCCAAGGACACTGCAGCGGCCTCTTTGGAAGACGAGATGAGGAAGGAATTCCCATGGAGTTAACCTTTGAGGAAAGAACTTCTAGCAAGCGCCGAAGAACACAATATCAAGACTTGGAGTGCCACATCCATGACCTTGAAAAGGGTACCTTCCTCGAGATGTTGAAGAACGACGAGCTATGCGCCCTCATCAAGGAGAAGGAAGAAATGATCAAGCAGCAGGAGGAGGCAATGAAGCTCCAAGAGATAAAATTCCAGGACCAAGAGAAGAAGTTCGCTAACCAAGAGAAGAGGGTGATAAATAAAAACAAGAGAATTAGGGAACTCAAACAGCAGATCGATGGAGATTAAGTGCAAACTGAAGGCCTTTGCAAGATAATCAATGATGTGCGTTCTTCCAAGAGGGACTTGGCAAAGCAACTTGAAGCCGCAAAGAAGTCAAGTTTAGTGGAGGAGCTACAAAGCGAGAAGGAGGGACTTCAGGAGCAGCTGAAAGCCACTACCAAGAAGCTACAGGATGAGATAAAGAACCTCCAAGAGAAGCTTGAAGCCACCACAAAGGAGATGGAGTTGTACAAGACAACTCTAGAGCAGGAAGGCTACTCGTTCGAGGACGAGGAAGAGGAAGGCGTGGAAGATGTGTAATAGTTGGACCAACTTTAATTCTATAGTAGAACGTTATTCGCAATTGTAATAAATACCAAGACAAGTCTGGTTTAGTTAAACTTGGTCGTTTTCTGTGTTAAGCTGTGTTGTTATGTCTTGTGTGCCTTGTGTGCTTGGTGTGTTTTCATAAGGGTAGGAGTTTACTACTTAGTCTTTCTGTCTATTTCTTAACTATTCTCTTAAACCCCACAGATGCCGCCAAGACGTGCGAACTCCGAAATCCCACCAGAAATAGCTCAACTCTTGGCCACTCAGAACCAGCTGATCCAACTGCTCACTCAGAACATGCAAAACAACAACAACAACCCGCCGCCACCACCACCTCCGCCACCTCCTCAACACGATCGCTTGACTCGGTTTTTGAGGCTGAACCCACCTACCTTCACTAGCAGCACTGAACCAATCATCGCTGATGACTGGCTGCGTACGATCAACAAGAAGCTAGACACTGTGCAAGCTGTCGGAGCCGACAGGGTGCGTTATGCCGCACACCAGCTTGAAGGGCCTGCTGTAGAATGGTGGGATAACTACCAAGTCACCCACCCGGATATTGATGCTATCACATGGGATCAGTTTGAGTTAGCTTTTCGCACTCATCATGTGGCTGCTGGTGTCATGACTCTGAAGAGGCGCGAGTTTCGCGACCTACACCAGCTACACCGTTCTGTCACCGAGTATGGAGAGCTTTTCAATAAGCTAGCCCGTTATGCACCCGATGATGTTTCCACTAATGCCAAGAGACAGGAGGAGTTCTTAAGAGGGCTCAATGATGAGATATCCATTCAGCTTGTGGCTTAGAAATTTGACAACTTTCAGGAACTCCTGTACAGAGCCATTGTGGTTGAATCAAAGAGGAAGAGCATAGAAAACCTCAAGAGGAAATCTAACCCTCACAAACACTCTATTCCGTACCAGAAGCAGCGCAATTCCTCACCACCACCTTATAACAATAATGGCCACAACTATAACGGTCATAACCATGGTGGCCACAAACACAATGGGCATAAGAACCGCAATGGGAATGGCAGCAATGGAAAGTATCTCAGTGAGGTGACATGCTTTAAGTGCAACAAGACAGGGCACTATGCAACCTCTTGCCCCGAGAATAAGAATGGCAATGGCAATGGGAATGGAAATGGACACAACCATGGCAATGGAAACGGGAAGAAGCCAAATCCGTTTGTCAAAGCCACGGTAAATCATGTTTCTATGGAGGATGCTTGTGATGCGCCAGACTCTGTGATTGGTAAGTTCAAACTCGATTCTATTCCCGCAGTTGTTCTTTTTGATACTGGTGCATCGCATTCATTCATATCAAGGGTATTTGTGGATAGAGGCAAGATACCAACGGAGACTATAAACTTTCCTCTAAGGGTAAGTTCTCCTGGGGGAGAAATAGTGGCAAACTCCGGTTGCCGGGGACTAGAACTAAGGATTGGGACACACATATTTCCCACAAGTCTAGTAGTTTTATAATCACAAGGATTAGACATAATCTTGGGCATGAATTGGATGACCGAATATGAAGGATTCATAGATTGTGCCAAAAGAACTGTCATGCTCACAACACCGGAAGGGAAGAGAATTCGTATCAAGTCGAATTTCGCACTTAAAGGAGTCATGGTGAACTCTCTTAAGGGGGTTAGCCTGGAGGAGGTACCTATTGTAACAGAATACCCGGATGTTTTCCCAGAAGAGCTACCCGGAATGCCACCCGACCGTGATATCAAGTTCCTCATTGACTTAATGCCAGGCATGGGGCCGATAGTTAAGAGACCATACAAGATGGATGTGGACGAGTTAAAGGAACTCAAGAAACAGCTTAGGGAACAATTGGACAAGGGGTTCATCCAACCCAGTGCGTCATCTTGGGGAGCACCCGTCCTATTTGTGGAAAAGAAGGATAAGACCAAGAGGCTGGTTGTGGATTACCGCTCGTTGAACGAAGTGATGATTAAGAATAAGTATCATCTACCTAACATCAATGACTTGTTTGACCAGTTAAAGGGAGCCAGTGTGTTCTCAAAGATCGATCTGCGATCAGGCTACTTTCAGCTAAATATTCGAGAACAGGATGTGCCCAAAACAGCATTCACCACAAGATACGGCTTGTATGAGTACACTGTAATGTCATTTGGTCTAACCAATGCCCCCGCATACTTCATGACCATGATGAACAAGGTGTTCATGGAATATTTGGACAAGTTTATCGTGGTATTCATAGATAATATACTAATATACTCTAAGGATGAGAAGGAACATGAGAAACATCTGCGCCTTATTTTGGAGAAACTAAGAGAACACAAGTTGTATACCAAATTCAGCAAGTGCGAGTTCTGGTTAAAGGAAGTGGGATTCCTTGGTCATGTTGTGTCAGCAAAAGGAGTTGTCGTAGATCCTAGTAAGGTAGCTTCCGTGACAGAATGGGAGTCACCCAAGAATGTGGGGGATATTAGGAGTTTCTTGGGCCTCGCAGGATATTATCGGAGATTCATTGAAAACTTTTCCAAAAGAGCAAAACCCATGACAGAACTACTGAAGAAGGAAAAGAAATTCCTATGGACCGAGGCATGCGAAGCAAGTTTTCAAGAGTTGAAGAAACGCCTCGTAATGGCGCCAGTTCTGTGCCTGCCTGATATCCAAAAGGATTTTCAAGTCTATTGTGACGCTTCTCGATAAGGACTGGGAAGTGTATTGATGCAGGATGGGAAAGTGGTATCCTATGCCTCCCGACAACTTGAGAACCACGAACACAATTACCACACACATGATTTGGAACTTGCGTCTGTGATTCATGCACTCAAGGTATGGAGACACTACCTCATGGGAAACATTGTGATGTGTTCACAGATCACAAGACTTTGAAGTACATCTTCACCCAAAAGGAGTTGAATATGAGACAAAAAAGATGGCTTGAGCTAATTAAGGATTATGACTTGGATTTACAGTACCACCCCGGAAAGGCAAACGTGGTGGCTGATGCCTTAAGTCTTAAGGTGTATGTAAATGGACTTACCGCAGGCGAACTTCTAGAGGGTTTATGCATACAATTCAGGGATCTTAGGCTAGAGATAGTTCCGAAAGGGCACGTAGCGACTATGGAAATAACGTCCACCTTCCAAGAGAGAATCAAGGAAGCACAGAAGGGAGATAAAGAGTTGGAAGAAATAAGAATCAGGATAAGTGAAGGAAAGACTAAAGAATTTCGTCTGGATGAACAAGGAACCCTCTGGTATGGGAAGCGTTTGTGCATTCCCAATGACCTCGAAATCAGGAAGATGATTTTACAAGAAACTCATGATTCGCCATACTCAAATCATCCAGGTAACACGAAGATGTACATGGATGTGAAGGATAGATTCTGGTGGAATAACCTAAAGAGCGATATTGCAGAGTATATTTCTCTGTGTGATGTATGCAATAGAGTTAAAACCGAGCATCAGAAACCGGCAGGACTACTCCAACCACTACCTATACCCGACTGGAAATGGGACAAGGTAGGCATGGATTTCATCACGGGGTTGCCCCGGACTCGTTCTGGATTTGATTCTATCTGGGTAGTGGTGGACCACTTCAACAAGGTGGCTCACTTCATCCCCGTAAGGACCACATATACAAGTTCTAAGCTTGCTAAGATATACATGTAAAGAATTGTAAGTTTGCATGGTGTTCCCAAGGGAATTGTGTCAGACAGGGGCACCAGTTTACTTCAAAGTTCTGGCGACAACTACATGAGTCTCTTAGGACCCGACTAGAATTCAGTACTGCCTTCCATCCTCAGACAGATGGCCAAACAGAAAGGGTGAATCAAATTTTGGAAGATATGTTGAGAGCTTGCGCACTAGACTATGGGTCTAGTTGGGACGATAACCTGTCGTATGCTGAGTTCTCATACAACAACAGCTATCAGACAAGTATCAAGATGGCTCTGTTTGAAGTTCTATATGGCAGGAAGTGTAGGACTCCACTGCTATGGAATGGAGTGGGTGAACGCAGTCTTTTTGGACCTGACTTGATAAAGGATGCCAAAGAAAAGGTACGACAGATTCAGGATAGGCTAAAGGTAGCCCAATCCTGACAGAAGAGTTACGCTGATTCCAAGCACAGAGATGTGGCTTATGAAATAGGGGACCGTGCGTATCTCTGAGTTTCCCCCCTATGAGGAGTTAAGAGGTTCGGAATCAAGGGCAAGTTAGCCCCACGATTCATAGGACCATATAAGGTTCTGGCCCGTAAAGGGGAAGTTGCTTATCAGTTGGAGTTGCCGGAAGGACTGACTGTTCATGATGTGTTTCATGTGTCGCAACTAAATAAGTGTCACCCGGAGATGGCCGAAACACCGCTAAGAGACATCGTTCCCCTAGATGAGGTTCAATTGGAGAATGACCTTACCTATGAGGAAAAACCCATCAAAATACTAGAAACAGCCGAAAGGGTTACCCGCACCAAGACTATAAGATTCTGCAAGGTACAATGGAACCACCACTCCGAGGAAGAAGCTACGTGGGAGCGTGAAGAAGACTTGAAGGCAAAACACCCACACCTATTTGCTAGCCAACCCGAATCTCGAGGACGATATTCCTCTTAAGGGGGGTAGGTTTGTAACATCCCAGATTTTATATTAGGATGTTATAGTTCCATGCATCATCCTTGCATCATTGCATTCTATGAATTTTTACAACAAATCCTAAACACCTAAACCTAGCAAAACCCTAATAGTGGTTGCCATGTGTAAGCATTATTGTAGTGGGCAAGTTTGACCCTTCTAAAAATCTTGTAAAACATTAAACTATGGCCCTATGTTGACCAACTTAATTTTATAAGAATTTAGAAACAAATTTCATCAAGTTTGGACTTAGTATGCAAAAGTTATTTAAGTTTTAGTAAAACAGAAATTATTATAGTCTTGGGCTGACTAACCTAACCTAAACGGGCCAGTTAAGCCGGCCCGCGAACTACCTGCCTCCACCAGCCGCACCGCGTCGCCAAGGGCCCAGCTAGCAGCGCCGGCCCACAACGCCCTCTTTCCGCCACCGTCACGTGGGACCTGCTCCCGTCGCCTCCTTCCCAGAGACCATGGCTGACACGCACGCCGCCGCGTCAGGATAAGCCGATTCGAACGGGATTCGGCCACCCCTTCCCCAAGACTTTGGGGATATATAAGCCGCCCCCCCCCCCCCCGCTATCGTTCCCCCCAAAAACCCTAGCGCGAACCCTGCCGAAGCGCCCCCAAAAACAGGAGCAAGGAGGCATCGAAGCACCGCAGTCGGAGGAGGAAGCAAGGGGATCGGCCGAGGGGGCGAGCGTGACCGCAAGGGCCAGGCGAACCTCGTCGACCCCGCCGCTATCCCAGGGAACCACCGGAGCACCGCCGCCCATTCACCACCGACGCCGCCGCCGCTCACCACCGTCGCCGCCACCGCCTATAAGTCGCGCGCAGTCCTAACCGTCCGATCTCGAACTCGCGCTGCAGATTAGAAGCACCGCCGAAGCGGTACCAACCAACCGCGCCACGCTGCGTGGCAAACGGTGTCGGCCCGCACGCCGCATTTTCCCAATTTGGACAACCCAGCGCCACTTGGCGCGTTTTGAGTTAGGGTTAGGCTAGTTTGGTTTGATTTTTGCAGATTGAGTTTAATATTGCGAAAATCATAGAAAAATAACTACTTGGCCAATTTTAGCTTATAATATACCGTTGGATTCCTAATTTTATGTAGAATACAGATCTGCAATAATATCCCAGGTTTACACTAAGGTTTTAGGTGTAGATTTTAATCATTAGATTAGAGTGTTTATCCTATAGAAAAATAATTAAAATTATGTTTTAATTGATTCCTGTTGCAATAACTTTGTTCCCACAATACCTACTGAACAAAATTATTAAACTTTGCTTAAGATCATTAGTTCTAGCTTGAGGCTAATTAGATGGTTTGATCTTCTTTAATCCTAGGAATTGTTTTAGTGACTTAATTAGATCTAAACATTTGGGAAATCAATCCTAGTGACACCTCACACCATTGCAACTCAATCTTTCTACCTTGGTCAATTTAGAAGAACCAACCTTGCATAAGTTACCATGTGCATGCATGCATGATTACCTCTGTGATATGTTTTGAACAAGTTGTGATCAGATCTATGTTTGTGATTCGTTAGATTGTTCGGAGTGCGCTAAGGAGTGCTATTGTGTAGAATGCTGCTCGGATCAAGGCAATTTACACCACTTGTTCATAATTTTGTCCCAGTTTTGATTCTATGCATGAGATCTTCAAAATTCTGTAGTATGCATGTGTAGGATGTTCTAGTAGAATTTTCCTTAGTATTATTTTGCAAGTGCGATGATTTTGTAGTATGCCATGAGTAGCTCTATACTTAGGATTTTCCCCTCCTAATAGATTACCCCTGTTTTTGCTAAGTATTGCTTGCTATGCTATATATACATAGTACCGTTGGGGGGTTCGAAAGACAATGAATTTTTCTAAGTATAAAGGCTCTCTTGGGCAAACTTTTCTTCTCAAATCCACTTCAAAATAAAACTAAGTTTTCTTCTGGGCGGAATGGTTGTCGGGTCAACGAGTGAGATTTTGGTGGAGGACTACCAGAATCAAAGAAGTCCGCCATGTTTCGAATTCGAAGCTTCCAGGCAACCACAATACATTATGGGCTCTGTCTTGGCGTAGTACTTAGTGGGAAACCTCACCGGTACCAACATTTGGAGGTTCTTGGCACGGTTGGATCCGTAAGGTAGAGGGCTACTAAGGAAAGCCTCGCCATGGTCTTGTCTGTAAAAGGACTTGATCGTGGATTGTGGGTAAAGTGCACAAACACTGAGAGTATTGCAATCGATCGATCGGACCGTGTTCACTAATGTAACAACAACGAGCGTCTGAAGGATGAAGCCTCTGAAGGATCTTCCTCTCTCTTTTCTAAAACAAGTTTTGAAACCCCATGACGTGCGTAATATCGCCAATGGGTGGGACTTTGGGGAACTTGGTGTGTAATATCCAAGTGTCACTTGGTGCGTAATATCCAAGTGTTTGGTTTTTTGGACACTTGGTGCGTAATATCCTCGTGTGTCACTCGACCTTATTTTATCTAAGTAAATGTTTACAAAGTAGGACAATCTTCTCTTCTCTCTACTTAAGAAAACTAGCTTTGAGCAAATAAAATCTACAGCCTATACCAGCCTTGCATGTAGATATAGTCTTTTCTCCCCTTGGTGTAATTTTCCAATACATTCAAAGTATTGACCCAACTTGTTGGCTGCACGTCTTATGTGAAGAATCCGAAGATTGAAAGGTGCGTAGGGATCGCGGGTCTACACTCGACAAGCCTGGGGTGTTGATGGACTTGTGCTGCTTTTATGTTTCCGCTGTTATTTGAGCTAGCATAATGCTAAGTAATTTTTTAATAAATTCATACTCTGGATTTCCGTCTAATAAATAATTTGTGTTTTACATGATATTTCATCGACTGTGAGTGCTAGCTATTGATCCAGGGACTAGCATGTTAATCACAGGGACTTAGGATCCTTATCGATCCGAGGTCACTACAGAAGCTTATGTAAAGAAGTAACAGCCCGATAAGCTTGAGCCCAAAGAGGGAAAATGTGTCTTCATAGGATACCCGAAGGAAATTATTGATTATACCTTCTATCATAGATCCGAAGGAAAAATCTTTGTTGCCAAGAATGGATCCTTTCTAGAGAAGGAGTTTCTTTCAAAGGAAGTGAATGGAAGGAAAGTAGAACTCGACGAGGTTGTCGAACCTTCTCTCGGATTTGAGAGTAGCACGGCACCGAAAGAAGTTCTTGTGGCGCCTTCACCAATAAGAGAGGAAGATAATTTCGATGATCACGAAACTTCAGTCGAAGTTACAACGGAACCTCACAGGTCGACGAGGACTCGTACCACTCCCAATTGGTATGATCCCGTTATGAGTGTCATGTTGGTGGACAACACCGACGACCCTGCGACATATGAGGAAGTAATGATGAGCCCATATTCCAATAAATGGCACAAAGCCATGAAATATGAGATTGGATCCATGTACAAAAACCAAGTATGGACTTTGGTGGACTTACCGAATGGCCGAAAGGCTATCGAGAACAAATGGATTTTCAAGAAGAAAAAAAATGTTGATGGTAATGTAACCGTCTATAAAGCTCAACTTGTCGCAAAAGGGTTTCGACAAATTCAAGGAGTTGACTACGATGATACTTTCTCACCAGTAGTGAAGCTAAAGTCTGTGAGGATTTTGTTAGCAATCGCTGCATATTACGATTATGAGATATGGCATATGGATGTCAAAACGGTGTTCCTCAATGGAGACATTGATGAAGAGTTGTATAGGGTACAAGCCAAATCTTTTGTCGATCCTAAGGATGCTAACAAGGTATGCAAACTTCAACCATCCATTTATGGATTGAAGAAAGCATCCCGAAGTTGGAATCAACGTTTTGATAAGGTAATCAAAAGTTTTGGTTTTATACAAACTTATGGAGAAGCTTGTATTTACAATAAAGTGAGTGGGATCTCTGTAGCATTCCTAGTACTATATGTGGACAACATATTGTTGATTGGAAATGATGTAGACCTTCTTAAAAGTGTCAAGGATTATTTGAATAATAGTTTTTCAATGAAGGATCTTGGCGAAGTTGCTTACATATTAGGCATAAAGATTTATAGAGATAGATCAAGACACTTAATATCGCTTTCACAAAGTACATATTTGGACAAAGTTCTAAAGAGATTTGGAATGGAAGATAGCAAGAAAGGGTTCTAGCCCATGTTGCCCAATACGACCTTGAGTAAAACTCAAAGTCCTGCTACGATAGAAGATAGAGAGAGGATGAGTAAGACTCCCTATGCCTCCGCCATAGGATCTATTATGTATGCCATGCTATGCATAAGACCCGACATTGCATATGATGTTAGTTTGAATAGCAGATATCAAACTGATCCATGGGTGGATCATTGGACAGCGGTCAAAAACATCCTTAAGTACTTGAGAAGAACTAAGGATATGGTTCTTTCTTATGGAGGTGATGAACAGCTCGTTGTTAATGGTTACACCGATGCTAGTTGGAACACCAATCCGGATGATCCTAAATCTCAATCTGGATATGTATTTACTTTGAATGGTGCAGCAGTGAGCTGGAGGAGTCCAAAGCAAAGCGTTGTGGCGAGATCTTCAACTGAATCGGAATACATAGCTTCTTCAGAGGCTTCACAAGAGGCGATATGGATGAAGGATTTCATTACAGAGCTCGGTGTGGTTCCTAATGCGCTGGACCCAATGTCTATCTACTGTGATAACATGGGCGCCATAGCCAATGCGCAGGAGCCAAGCTCACACAAGAAGCTGAAGCATATCAAGCTACGTTTTCACGCTATTCAAGAGCATGTCCAATATGGTGACATAAAGATTTCCAAAGTACACACAGATCTAAATGTGGCGGATCCGTTGACTAAACCTCTCTCGAGGGCAAAACATTACCAACACCAAACCGCCATGGGTGTTCGGTATATTACCATGTAATCTTGATTATTGACTCTAGTGCAAGTGGGAGATTGTTGGAGATATGTCCAATAGGCAATAATAAAAGTAGTTATTATTATATCTTTGTGTTTATGATAAATGTTTGCAAAAAATGCTATAATTGTATTACCGGAAACATTAATACTTGTGTGATTTGTAAACTTGTTAGAGTCCCTAGTAAAGCATCTTTGTAATACTAGCTTGTTGGTTGATAGATAATCATGGTTTCCTAATCATGAACATTGAGATGTTATTAACAACAAGATCATATCATTAGGAGAATGGTGTGATGGACATACTCCTATAGATAAGCGTAGCATAAAGATCAAGTCATTTCAATAGTTCGTTTGCTATAAGCTTTCAGATACACAGTAACCGAAATCATTCGACCATGAGATCATGTTAATCACCATCACCGTATGGATGCTTTGATGACATCAAACACCACTTCAAAACTAGGTGGTTATGAAGGTGGCATTGAGTGTTCAGAAAGTATGTATTGAGGCACATGGATCAAGAGTGGGATTTATCCATCCATATGACGGATAGATATACTTTGGGCCCTCTCGGTGGAATGTCATCCAATTATCTTGCAAGCATGTGACTGGATCACAAGGGATCACATATCACAGGAACGAGTAAATAGTACTTATCGGTAACGAGGTTAAACTAGGTATGCAGAGATACCGACGATCAGACCTCGGATAAGTAAGGTATCGCGAGACAAAGGAAAATTGGTATCGAATGTGAATGGTTCATTCGATCACGATGTAATCATAGAAATATGTGGGAGCCATATGAATTTCTAGATTCCTCTATTGGTTATTGATCGGAGAAGAGTCTCGGTCATGTTTGCATAATTCACGAACCGTAGAGAGAGAGACACTTAAGGATCTGATGTTGTTTAGTAGATATGGAATGTGACTAAGAAGACTGAATGTTGTTCGGAGTCTCGGATGGGATCCGGAATATCACTAGGAGATCTAGAATGGTTCGGAGAATAAGATTCATATAAGGAAAGTCCAATTCCGGAGTTCGGGAATGGTTCCGGTGTTTTCATCGAAATGTTCTAGAAGGGTCTGGAAGGTTCACTGATCCGGAAGGGGAAGGGTACATGGATGTGTCATAACAAAGTGGAATGATTGCATCATGTCCTAGGTCACTTGGCTGGATGCTTGGAAGAGAGAAATCAAACTCAAGTTTGTAAGGCAAAAAGCCAGTTTGAAAAAGTCAAACTGGGACAATGGTAACCTGGTGGAGGGAGGAGAGGAAACCTCCTCTCCCTCCACAACCGGAAAAGGAAAGGGAGTTCGGGGAGGACTCGGCCTCCCCTCCCCAAACCGCCTCTCCCTCCCACAACAGGAGGGGAGGGGGATGCCCCTCTCACCACAACCAAAACCCTAACCCAAGCCACCGCCACGCTAGCGCCGCCGCCGCCGGCCACCGCCTCCTCCCCTCGACCTCTAAACCTAGTTGTCGAGGATCCCCTTTACCCCATCTTCCCACTCTGGCTTAGGCGAAGCCCTGCGGGATATCCTCTCTAAACTTCGACACCACGTCGCCGTGCTGCCGGAATCGCGAGGAGAGAGCTACAACCTCCGGTGCCTGCTGGAACAAGGGAGAGGAAGGTCTTCATCGAGTACCGAACGTGTGACCGACTGCGGGAGCGCTGCCGGAACGCGGCACCGGAAGGATCGTCTACGCGATCTTGAGATCAGCAAGTAAACGACTACATCACCCACGAGAATCTACTCTCGTTAACCGCTTTGGAATATTCGAGGGTGAGTACTCTATCGACTCGTTGCTATAATCTAGTAGATAGATCTTGGCTTGTGTATGTTCATACAATAGAATTTTTTGTTTTCCATCCTAGGAACCCCTACATGAACATCATCACATATTCTCTTGCTAGTTACTTAGGCCAATGCAGTTTATGAATTGTGTTGTTTTGTAGGACGATTCACACCAACAAATTCAGTATCCAATACTCAAGAACTACATTGTTTAACAAGCAAAGAATATAGCCATAACATGTATATCATCTATATACCTAACCTGAACGATTCAAGTCTTTTCTTTTCTGCCAAATATTTCTTAGATTTCTCTTTCAGCATTTCCTTTTGCTTTCAAAAGAATTTATCAACATCAACAGTGGCGCCATACACATGACACATAGTCCAAAGCGTGTATAGTCAAATACTAATATATTTGGACTTGCACTTTGAAGTACATCACTATCATCAAATGTTTGGTGTTCTTTCGAATTCCATTTTTTAGTAATCTTTTAGTGTAGTAAACATTTTACCTATATATTATATTCATCCTTATCATGGCAATTTCCATGATCAAGCTACTTTAGCTTATAACGGTGAATCGTGAGTATAATGTTGCTCTCCAATACCTTTTGGAGGATTAGGACGACTAGCGTCTCCAACCTTTTGCAAATTTTCATCAAATAAGAGACATAAATTTTGCCATATTATACTCTCTCATGTTGCAACCAAAACATCGTTTCAGATATCGCAATATCTTCCACACATGATGGTTTCTGAAACAATACTTTCAGCTCCTATATAACCTCGATATTAAAACAAACTTTTGAATATCAAGAATCATGGAGACAAACATGATTCTTATATACTAACATTGGAATTGTTACTCTTGATTTAATACCAATTATTAAACTTCATGGAGTAAACGGAGTATGCTGAAAGTTTGCAATAGGACTTTTAAACTTTAGATTAACACTCAAAACAATACGATACCAGTTTGTAAAGTAACTTTCCATAATTCTATAGTTCTATTATCTCAATTATAACTAAGTGTAAGGTGGTGAACGGATGCCAATAACTACAAAAACTATGCAAATTCACTTCGAATTAATTTATGATAAATAGTGTTCAAATTTTAATCATATTACTATTAAAATCCCACTCAAAACAATATCCCTCACATTGTTTTAGTGATCACATGAACCAAATCCACTACACCAAGTCCGACCATCACGAGAAATGATGTAGCTTCAAAGGCGAACTATCAACATGTTCATCATATCATCTATATGACTCGTTCTTTACCTTTCGGTATTCCGTGTTCTGAGGCCATGTTTGTACATGCTAGGATCATCAAGGCTAACCTTAGTATCCGCACGTGCAAATCTGGCTTGCACCCGTTGTATGAAAACGTAGAATCTTTCACACCCGATCATCATGTGATGCTTCAAGACGACGAGTCTTAGAAACAGTGCCTACTAAGGACGAACACTTTATTACTTGATATTTAGTGAGAGGGATCATCTTATAATGCTACCATCGTGATCTAAGCATTATAAGATGCATAAAAAGGATTAATGATATGTTGGAAACGTATCTATAATTTTTGATGCTCCACGCTTGTTTAGTATCTACTTTGCTTTGCTTGTCCAAACTTTGAGGTGATTTTTACATGTCTTTTGGTACTAACCTACTAACAAGTTGCAACAGTGTCAGATGCCTGTTTTCTGCTATTTTTAGTTTCAAAAAAGTTAGTAAAGAAATATTCTCGGAATTGGACGGGACAAACGTCAAAGTCAATTACTTTCCGTGGGGAAGAAGAAGTCCAGAGGGGAGCCGGAGGGGCCAGCCAGGGGGGCCAGACCAACCCTAGGCGCGGGTGGTCCCAGCCCCGCGCCTAGCTAGGGTTTGAGGTCCCTGGCCGCCTCCTCGGCCTCCCCCTTCGCCTATAAGAAGCCCCCGATGCAGAAACCCTAAGCACCCGATCAAATCTCCACGAAATTGTCTGTATCCGCCGCCACCATCGTCCCTCGATCGGGTGGATCTGAAGTTCTTCTCAGCCCCCTGCCAGAGGGGAGATCATCCCGGAGGCCTTCTCTCTGGTATGATGCGTGAGTAGTTCCACCTTGGACTACGGGTCCATGTAGTAGCTAGATGGTTGTATCTCCTCCTTTGTTCTTTCATGTATAGATCTTGTGAGCACTGTTCATGATCAAGATATAATCTATTTGTAATCATGCATGTTGTGTTTGTGGGGATCCGGTGGATATTGAGACTATGATGTAGGTTTGATTAATGGTTTTGTCTTTATGATTCTATCATGTCTGTGTAGTTTGTGATCTTGCATGCTCTCCGTTGTTAGTAGCTATCTTGGCCAAGTAGTTGCTAGTGACTCCAAGAGGGGTATTTATGCTCGATAGTGGGTTCATGCCTCTAGTTTCCAAGGGAAGTGACAAAAATCTCTTCGGTTGTAGATCTGTTGTTGCCACTAGGGAGAAAACAACGGTCTCTTGTTCATGGAACATGTGGACTATTTACCTTACACACTTTGCTTAAAGCAGTTGTCTGTTGCTTGCAACTTAATATTGGAGGGGGTACGGATGATAACCTGAAGGTAGACTTCTAGTCATAGATGCAGTTGGATGGCGGTCTATGTATCTTGTTATATTGCCCAATCGAATCTCATAGGATCTTTCTGACTAGTAATTGCATTGTTATGCCTTGATCAGGTCCTGTCAATTGCCCTGCTGTAATTTGTTTACCCTTCATGCCATGTTGTTTATCTAAGGAGAGAACCTCTAGTGAACGATGGACCCTGGTACAATCTTTACCATTGATACATCTTCCACTATTACTTGTTTACTTGTTGCAAACCATTACCTTCCACACCATACCTTTAATCCTTTGTTACAGCAAACTGGTGAGCTTGACAACCTCACTGATTCTTTGGGGCAAAGTCTTGAGTTTGTGTTGTGTAGGTCTCCGCGCTGCTTACAACACATGTGTGACGTTTCCTTCCTCCTAATGGTTCGATAACCTCGGTTTCTTACTGAGGGAAAACTTGCTGATGTGCTGCTTCACACCTTGCTCTTGGGGTTTCCCGACAAAGCGCTCCCACTTGGACTAGCGCTGCATCAAGCTTTTCTAGCGCTATTGCCGGGGAATAAAGAAAGAAGCTCCCACGTCAACTAGGCGCCATCAACAAGTTTTCTGGCGCCGTTGCCGGGGAGGCTAAGGACGTCTTCACAAGGGGAGTCCTTCACTTCCTTTCTCTTTACTTTGTTTTTAGTTTGCTTTGTTTCTTTTGCTTGGTTTTTTTGCCTCTTTTCAAAAAACCAAAAAAAATAGTCTAGTTTGGTTTGCTTGCTTTATTAAAAAAACAAAAAAATATTAGTTCTTGCTCTAGCTATTGCTGTTTTTGGCTTTCCCACCTTTTCCAAAATGAACTCTTTTGAGAACACTAAGTTGTGTGACTTCACTATCACCAACAACAATGATTTCCTAAGCACTCCTATCGCTCCACCTGCTCCTGATGCTACCTTTTATGAAATTAAGCCTGCTTTATTGAATCTTGTGATGAGAGAGCAATTTTCTGGTGTTGGTTCTGATGATCCTGTTGCCCATCTCAATAGCTTTGTTGAACTTTGTGAGATGCAAAAATATAAGGATGTATATGGAGATATTATTAAGCTCAAGCTTTTGCCTTTCTCCTTGAGGGGAAATTCTAAAGAATGGTTGCTTTATTTGCCTAAAAATAGTATTGATTCTTGGACAAAGTGCAAAGATGCTTTTATTGGAAAGTACTATCCTCCTGCTAAGATTATATCTATGAGAAGTGATATTATGAAATTTAAATAGCTTGATAGTGAACATGTTGCTCCAGCTTGGGAAAGAATGAAATATTTGGTTAAAAATTTCCCTACTCATGGACTCATTGCTTGGATGATTATCCAGAATTTTTATGCAGGTTTGAACTTCTCCTCAAGAAATCTATTGGATTCAGCTGCTAGAGGTACCTTTATGGGCCTCACTTTGGGTGTTGCAACAAGGCTCCTTGATAATATGATGGTTAACTACTCTGAATGGCATGTTGAGAGAGCTCCACATGGTAAGAAGGTAAATTATGTTGAGGAAACTTCTTCTTTGAGTGAAAAGATTGATGTTATTATGGCTATGCTTGTTAATGGGAAAGCTCCTCTAGATCCTAATAGTGTTCCCTTAGCCTCTTTGGTTGCTCAAGAAGAGCAAGTTGATGTGAACTTCATTAGAAACAACAATTTCAACAACAATTCCTATAGGAACAATTTTGGTAGCAACAAAAATTATAGGCCTTATCCTCCTAATAATGGCAATTCCTATGGAAACTCTTACAATAATGCTAGAAGTGCCCCCTCTGAACTTGAAGTCATGCTCAAGGACTTTATTAGTAAACAAACTACTTTCAATAAGACTATAGAGGAAAAGCTTTTAACTGTTGAGAAAAATATACCCTCTTTTTCTGAAGCTCAGTCTTCCTTGGTTAATAAAATGGCTGCTAAGCCTGAGACTATGGAAAACACCTTTTCTATTGCTCATTCCATACAAGTTACTATTGATGAAAATGTTAGGCTGTTAGCTCAACTTCATGCTAAGTGGGAAAGGGAAGCTGAAAATGATAGAAACAATAGTTTGTGCACTATCACCACTAAACCACAAGTAGTCCCTGTTCCTACTCCTACTATGCCTAAGCCTATTGAGCCTACTACTAGTGATGCCAAGTTTGATTTTGATATTGATGGATATAATATTTCTGAAGTGATTATGTTCTTGGAAAAGCTTGCTAGAAGTCCTGATGCTAGTGATATGCATGTTGCCTTTACCAAACACATTACTGATGCTCTTGTGAAAATTAAGTAAGAGAAGCTAAAACACAAAGCTTCTATTCCTAGGAAAGTAGAAGATAGTTGGGAACCCATTATTAATATGCAAGTGAATGACTTTGACCTCAAAGCTTCATGTGATCTTGGTTCTAGTGTCTCTATTATGCCTAGGAAGATTTATGAAATGCTTGATTTGCCACCTTTGGAAGATTGTTATTTGGATGTCCCACTCAATGATAATGCTAAGAAGAAACTCATGGGGAGTATTAATGATGTTCTCATGATGGTTAATAATGCTTATGTCCCTGTTGATTTCTATGTTTTGGATGTTTAATACAATGTGTTAGAGGTCCCAACCTTTATAAAGTAGAGATCCCTGTGTTTACAATGCTAGTCCCTGGATCAATACCTATCATCCACAGTTTAAGATGTAATATCAAGAAACAAAGGTCATAGTACAACTTTATAACCAGCTATAAAATAATTCATTACATCTTACATAGCTCATTTGGCCATCTCATTACAATGCAGCACATATAACTATAGCATGGAGTCCTTCATCTTCAAAGTGCCACAGGCAATCATGTTTCTTTTAGACTTGTAATCCTATTCAACACACTTCACTAACATCAAACAAAATATGCAACATAATAAGTTACAGCCATAAGGGTCAATACATTTGAATTGTATTGGCAAGTGATACTATGATAGAATAGTGGTATATATCATCTATATGCATTTGGCTAAGTGGAGCTTAGGATTTCTTTGCTCAAAATAGATTTTCCTTATCATTTGAAAACACTAAGTTTTTATTTGTCGAAATCACCCAAGGAACAACCAATAGAATTGGTTAACCTTTAACCTGTCGTGGTATTGCCGACGAGTACGCCTTGGAGGGGTCCTCACAGTGCGTGTTTAGAGACATGGGGTAAGTGTCACATCCCAAGATTTTCCAAATCTTGTAATGTGAAAATAAATGAATAAAATAAAACTTTGTTTAAATTTCAGAGCTAGAAGAAACTTTTTGAGTTTAAATAAAACCCCAAACCCATTTGAATTAAATAAATCCTAGAGGTGTTTAATGAGATAAACATTTAATCAATGGAAATGTTTTGAAATTACTATTATGGAAGCATTTAAAAGAATGGGTATTCAAAAGAAAAGATGAGTTTATAAATAAAGAATATTTTATTAAGCCAAATTAAAACCTTGACCAAGCTTTTGAATTAAAACATTTTATTTAAATTAGCAAAGATTTGTTTAAATAAATTAATAAGGATTTAATATCCAACCTTATTTAAATAAAAGTTTTACCAATTTAAATTTAAACATCAAAACTTATTAAATTATTTAAAATAAGTTTTCCCAAATATTTGAAATTCATAAATAAAACCTACTAAAGCATTTTGGCTTTATTGTAGATTTTAAAATAATTATCTCAATAAAACAAATCTTAATTGATTTAATAACTGAGACCCATTTATTTATTTATAAATGGGCCATAAATAAAAGGTTATTTTATTTTAAACAAGTTTCCAAATATTCTTTACTCTCAAATAAAACCTACTGAATTGGTTTTGAAAAGATTTGGATTTTAAATGAAGATTTTATTAATTAAAACAAACCCTATTTTATTAAATAACTAAAGATCCATTTTATTTAAATTAAAGGATGGATCTTAAAAAGAATAAAATTATTATTTTATTTTGGGATTTTGGTTCATGTTACTAAACAGAACCAAATTCATAGTTGCATGATTTGTTGATTGTTTGAATTGATTTGAGTATGATTTGTTGTTTGGAATTCAAAACAGAAATAGAAATAGAAAAGAATAAAACAAAGTAAACAGAAAAAAATAAGAGAAAACGACCAGCCCACCATCTGGCCCAACAGCCCAACTCGCAGCCCACCTCCTCTTTTCCCTGAACCGTTTTCTTCACCGCAGAAAGAACCCGCTGAGCAGCTGACAGGTGGACCCTCCCTCTCCCTCCTTTTCCCACTGACAGGAAGACCCCACCGCCACCTCCTTCTTCTTCCCCGCGCGACGACCACGCCTCCTCGCGCTGCGTTGCCTTCAAACCACGGATTCAATTCGCCTTAACGCGACCGCGCCTCGAGTTGATCACGCACGAAACGCCCGTGTCTCCCCTATAATTCCCTCGACACCCATTGGCACGCCTTAGACCGCCTCAATTCCTCCCGAGCACCTCTGCTCCGACGAGCTCCCATCTCCGATTCCGACCAAACCTGACCGCCTTGCCTCGACCGTGCTCTCGTGATCCCCACCTCCTGGCGATCATCTCCGTAGCCCGCTTGTCCCGAGCGTGAACAACGACACCGAGCGAAGCGCCATTCGCCATTGCTCCATCAAGCAATCGGTGAACATCGACCACCCGCGCCTCCTAGATCATGCGCACAACATCGCTTTACTCTTGCGCATCTCGAACTTGCTTCGCCTTGCCTTAGGGCGATCTGCAGCGACAACCCGTCGTCAACCTGAGCACCACCGTCTGTCTGCAAACTCCGGCGGAACCTCTCTGGTAAATCAGACTACCCCAACCATTCTCGTTCACGCTCACAGCTCCGCCATGATCTCCTACGTCTAACCCTGTCTTCCGTTTGTCTTCTCGTGGATCACAACCTCGTCTTAGACCGTGGACAGAACCGTCCGTCGCTGTCCACTACTCCGGCGAGGAATCGCGGCTGAACCAGAGCGCCCCTCGTTGAACCGTCAGTACCTTGAGCTTCGCCGTGACCCCCTGAGCCCGGTGAGCAACCCCTCCTTCTCCCCCACCTCCTATAGCGTCGCCTCCGTCGTCTAGCGACCGCTCCGCCGCCGCTGGCCACCGCAGCGCCGCCCACTTTAGGTCAAGCCTGCCGCAACCGTTCGATCTCGATCCACTGGCTAGGATAGAGTCACTTATCGAAGGGGTATGGAAGCATCTGCATCGTAGGATTTGCTTTAGATCCAGTGGCTCACGTAGCTCGATCCCAGCGAACTGGTACCGACGAATTAGATTAAGACACGTGTCTCTGCTGGTTGGATTTAAAACAGAATTGATCTAATTGATGTTCAATTTTGTAAATTCCATAACTTTGGATCCACACGTCCAAAAATTACAAACTTTATGTCGTTGGAATCAGCAAGACAAGCCCTAACCAACCCTACCCTTAGTTTAGAAAATAGTATCTGTTAACTTGTTTGAAATTGCAGAAACATTTGTGTACTTGTTTAGGGGAGAAAAATTGTTTAAAATTGATTTTGAGATTAAATCTTTTGCAAAATAGTTTGTGGTGACCTTACTGACCCTAGGAACCAACCCTTGGTGTTAAAAATGATTGTGGTAAAATATAGGTTGAATTATTTAACTTAGCCATTTTCTAGCCAAATAAACTCATTAATTTTAATATGGAAATGTTTTTGCAAGGAAAACTTTGGGAAAATATTTTGGACCAAACTTACTGACCCAAAACACCAAGCCTTGCCAAGGGCAACTCACTTGGTGAAAAACATAAAGTTTTTCTTTGATAAGAATAATTTTCACCACATAAAAAGATGAATGAATTTTAAAATGATCTTGAGATAAAACCCATTTGCAAATGACTTTGCCATTTTGGTAAATGACCAATTTGGAACCTTACAAAGTTATAAACCTAGTAGAGACCATCCTTACAATAGAACCACCCTTTGCACACTTATGCATGACCTAGTTTCCTTCTTGTCTTGTGTGTGATTTTGTTTGAGTAATGGTGGTTTGGAATGTTAGTTGATTTGGTGTTTTGCTTGATTGACTTGTAGTGAAATTAGCAAAGTGTGAGACTAGCAAGATCAAGGAGTGAACCCCCATTCCCTACCAAAAGGCAAGTGACACTATCATCAAAAGTCCTACTATTTTCTTATACTTAGTGGATTATGAAAATATGCATGAACACAAACTTTATACTTATGCTATGCTAAATCCTAATAGGATTCCCTATACACTCCTTAGTGAAAATAATGAAGTTGTACATGCTGAGCCATGCTTTATTTTGACAAGAGATACATGTTGAGATTTTACAAAGGATTGAGAAAAGGACTTGTGTTTTACATAATAAAACAAGGACTCAATGAACCACCTAGGTGGTGGACACTTTAAGTTTTGGAGAGGGTGGCAACAAAAGGAACCATGTCTATGGGATTCACTTTGTGTTGTGCTCCAAAAGAAAACCACCTAGGAAACTTAGAGATTGAACATGTTTCTCCAATTGTGGCTTTCGTGTACAACCACATGCTATTATGGCTCTGGCTTGGTCAACTACATTAGGAAGACCCATACATTGTCTTTAGTTACCGGACATGGGGATCTGGAATGCTTCATGGGGGCTGAAGGCAAGCTAGCAATGATGTATGGGAGGACCTCTTGGAAAGACTTCGTCACATTCTCAGTCTGCCGGTACTCCATCTTGGTGAGCACTAATCCAGTAGGCCACTGGTGGCAACAAGATGGGATTGTGTCATGTGGGTAAAGTGTACTCCTTCTGCAGAAGTTAATAAAATCTAAGTACTTAGCCGTGTCCCCGGTTATGGACAATACTGAGCAACTAAAGTTTGAACTATGGGAGATCTCGACATTCTAACTTCTAAAGTAAAATAAAACTTGATGCCCTTGTGTGTCTACCAAGGAATTCAAAGAGATTTGTTAAGCTTGTTGCACTTGGGGAGTTACCAAGGTGCTCAAGAGCATGATGTACTTGGGGTTACCAAGGAACTCATGAGTTTTGATAAAACTTGTTGCACTTGGGGTTACCAAGTAGCTCAAGGGATTTGGACAAGGACTTGAACACTTGAGTTTCTACCAAGGAATTCAAGGAACTTGGAAAAGAGATTTGACAAAGGACTTAAAACCCTTTTTTGAAAAGATAGGATAAAACAATGCTTTATGCAAATAAGCCTCAAACTCTACTTAGCCAAATATGCATATAATGATAGGATCCACTCTTATTATACATAAAAGTGAAGCCTGCCAATACAATTCAAAATGTATTGACCCTTGTGGCTGTAACTTGTAATGTTGCGGGTTGATTGTTTTTAAATGAAGATTGTTTGATTGACTAGGACTACAAAGTCTACAACCAACATCTGCCTGTGGCATTTTGAAGATGAAGGACCCATGACTATAGTTATTCCGCTGCAATGTATTGTAATAGCCAAATGAGCTATGTATGATGTAATAGAATTATGTTATTCCTGGTTATAAAGTTATAATATGACCTTTGTATCTTGATATTACATCTTAACTGTGGATGCTAGCTATTGATCCAGGGACTAGCATTGTAAAACACAGGAGGACTCTACCTTATTAGGTTGGGACCTCTACAGATGGTATCAGAGCATTGTGATGCCTGTAGGATTTGTAACCCTAGGATTGGACAAAACCCTTAGAAAAATAAGAGTTATATTTGATCCAAAACCTAATTACAAAAACACTTGTAACCTCTCTCCTTAACCATTTTGGTTTCAACTCTACATCCCTTCTACTTCAACTTGATAGAAGAACCTACCCAATGACCAAGGACTACACCATGTGCAAAGGATTTCTTCAACTTCTTCAACTCTAATGACTTCAACATCTTCAGCCTATTCACCAAGGACTTCCAACTTGGATATCACTAAGGACCACAAGTGAAACAAGGAAAGTCTTACCCAAGATTTAGAGACTGAGGGAATGCAAAATAAGAAGGAGCCATCAACAACTTTGAAGTATTGTGACCAAGAGTTTTCTCAAGGAAACCAAGATCTCAAGTAAGAAGAATCATGAAGGAAGGAAGGATCACAAGTGAACCATATAGATGGACCACCATAATTTAGTTAAGACAAAACACACCAACTTATGTGGTGCAACAAAAATATTTTGTTGCCTAAGCATGTGCTTGAACCTTGTTTGAGTGAAATGTTTGACTTGTGAATGCATGCACATTGCTTGTGTGAAATGTGATGTGTGAAACTAGAATTGATTCCTTAGAAATATCTTGCCTATTCTAATCTTCCTTCAACCCAAACAGATGACTACTCCTAAAGACTCCAAGGTTGATGACACCAACACCAACCAAGCTGACAGCATGAGAGAGATCATAGCAACCCAACATCAGTTGAACCAACTGACAGCTCAGTTCTTAGCCAACAATAGTGATAAAGATCCAGCACTGCAAAAGTTTTTGGAGGAACAATCCCAACTGATGCTTAAGGTGACTAATCAAATGATTAGCATGGAAGAAAGCTACCCTAGAATTGTGTATGATAACAAGGATGACAAGAATGTTATTCTAGATGGAGCCCCAGCTTGCATTATTTGTGGAGAAAAGGATCATACTTCCACGGAGCATGAAGGACAATGCCCCAATTGTGAAGAAGACCATCCTGTTGGACAATGCCCTACCTCTCAAGCTACATGTTACCTTTGTGAAGGAAGTGATCATACTCCTGGCCTATGTCCCATCTATGCCATGGTAGAACAAAGGAAACAAGAAGGATCCAAGTCTACCAAAGGAAAAGGACCATTCATACCTCCAAACAAGACAACCCAATTCAAAGGATCAAAGAAAATCAAGAAGCCTAAGCAAGACATGAACCTTGCACAATGTCGTAAATGTAAGGAAATGGGACACTACTCCAGTGGATGCCCAGAGAACAAGAAGAATAAAGAGATTGACCAAGTGTGGTGCAACAACTGCAAAGAACCAGGCCACTATGTAGCAACTTGCCCACAAGAGCCACGTAAAGAACTCAAGGACATTCATTGTTTCAACTGCAAGAACCCAGGACACTATGCGAGCAACCTGTCGTAAAGAATGAAGAACAAGTTGAACAAGCCTATGGAGAAGCTCAATCTTGGCCCATGAGTCAAGTATGGAAACCAAGGAAACCATGCAAGTGTTTGCTATGAGAAATTTTCTCCAAGATCCCAAGAAGGACAATATGTAATTTTTGTTTGAAACTTTTTAAGGGTGGTAGTACCCCAGTTGTTTGAACTTGCTTGTAACCCTAACCTTCCCAAATCTCGGGACGAGATTTATTTTAAGGGTGGTAGCCTGTCACATCCCAAGATTTTCCAAATCTTGTAATGTGAAAATAAATGAATAAAATAAAACTTTGTTTAAATTTCAGAGCTAGAAGAAACATTTTGAGTTTAAATAAAACCCCAAACCCATTTGAATTAAATAAATCCTAGAGGTGTTTAATGAGATAAACATTTAATCAATGGAAATGTTTTGAAATTACTATTATGGAAGCATTTAAAAGAATGGGTATTCAAAAGAAAAGATGAGTTTATAAATAAAGAATATTTTATTAAGCCAAATTAAAACCTTGACCAAGCCTTTGAATTAAAACATTTTATTTAAATTAGCAAAGATTTGTTTAAATAAATTAATAAGGATTTAATATCCAACCTTATTTAAATAAAAGTTTTACCAATTTAAATTTAAACATCAAAACTTATTAAATTATTTAAAATAAGTTTTCCCAAATATTTGAAATTCATAAATAAAACCTACTAAAGCATTTTGGCTTTATTGTAGATTTTAAAATAATTATCTCAATAAAACAAATCTTAATTAATTTAATAACTGAGACCCATTTATTTATTTATAAATGGGCCATAAATAAAAGGTTATTTTATTTTAAACAAGTTTCCAAATATTCTTTACTCTCAAATAAAACCTACTGAATTGGTTTTGAAAATATTTGGATTTTAAATGAAGATTTTATTAATTAAAACAAACCCTATTTTATTAAATAACTAAAGATCCATTTTATTTAAATTAAAGGATGGATCTTAAAAAGAATAAAATTATTATTTTATTTTGGGATTTTGGTTCATGTTACTAAACAGAACCAAATTCATAGTTGCATGATTTGTTGATTGTTTGAATTGATTTGAGTATGATTTGTTGTTTGGAATTCAAAACAGAACTAGAAATAGAAAAGAATAAAACAAAGTAAACAGAAAAAAATAAGAGAAAACGACCAGCCCACCATCTGGCCCAACAGCCCAACTCGCAGCCCACCTCCTCTTTTCCCTGAACCGTTTTCTTCACCGCAGAAAGAACCCGCTGAGCAGCTGACAGGTGGACCCTCCCTCTCCCTCCTTTTTCCACTAACAGGAAGACCCCACCGCCACCTCCTTCTTCTTCCCCGCGCGACGACCACGCCCTCTCCCTCGCTGCCGTTGCTGCCTTCAAACCACGGATTCAATTCGCCTTAACGCGACCGCCGTTACTCGAGTTGATCACGCAGACGTAAACGCCCGTGTCTCCCCTATAATTCCCCTCTGACACCCCGCGCTGGCACGCCTTAGACCGCCCTCAATTCCTCCCCGAGCACCCTCTGCTCCGACGAGCTCCCATCTCCGATTCCGACCAAACCTGACCGCCCCTTGCCTCCTCGACCGTGCTCTCGTGATCCCCACCTCTTGGCGATCATCTCCGTAGCCCAGCTCGTCCCGGCGTGAACAACGACACGACGACCGCCGCCCGCGCCATTGCTCCGTCAAGCAATCCAGGTGAACACCGACCACCCCGCGCCTCCTAGATCACGCGCACAGCATCGCCTTACTCTTGCGCATCTGAACTTGCTTCTGTCTTGCCTTAGGGCGATCTGCAGCGACAACCCGTCAACCTGAGCACCACCGTGCATTCGCAAACTCCGGCGGAACCTCTCTGGTAAATCAGACTACCCCAACCATTCTCGTTCACGCTCACAGCTCCGCCATGATCTCCTACGTCTAACCCGGTCTTCTGTTTGTCTTCTCGTGGATCACAGCCTCGTCTTCGACCGTGGATGTAACCGTCCGTGGCCCACTACTCCGCGAGGAATCGCGGCTGAACCGAGCGCCCTCGTCGAACTGTCGGTACCTTGAGCTTCGCTGACCCCGAGCCGGTGAGCAACCCTCCTTCTCCCCACCTCCTATAGCGTCGCCTCCGCTGTCTAGCGATCGCTCACTTGGCCACCGCCCACTTTAGGTCGAGCACTGAAACTGCTCGATCTCGATCCACTGGCTAGGATAGAGTCACTTATCGAAGGGGTATGGAAGCATCTGCATCGTAGGATTTGCTTTAGATCCAGTGGCTCACGTAGCTCGATCCCAGCGAACCGGTACCGACAAATTAGATTAAGACACGTGTCTTTGCTGGTTGGATTTAAAACAGAATTGATCTAATTGATGTTCAATTTTGTAAATTCCATAACTTTGGATCCACACGTCCAAAAATTACAAACTTTATGTTGTTGGAATCAGCAAGACAAGCCCTAACCAACCCTGCCCTTAGTTTAGAAAATAGTATCTGTTAACTTGTTTGAAATTGCAGATACATTTGTGTACTTGTTTAGGGGAGAAAAATTGTTTAAAATTGATTTTGAGATTAAATATTTTGCAAAATAGTTTGTGGTGACCTTACTGACCCTAGGAACCAACCCTTGGTGTTAAAAATGATTGTGGTAAAATATAGGTTCAATTATTTAACTTAGCCATTTTCTAGCCAAATAAACTCATTAATTTTATTATGGAAATGTTTTTGCAAGGAAAACTTTGGAAAAATATTTTGGACCAAACTTACTGACCCAAAACACCAAGCCTTGCCAAGGGCAACTCACTTGGTGAAAAACATAAAGTTTTGCTTTGATAAGAATAATTTTCACCACATAAAAAGATGAATGAATTTTAAAATGATCTTGAGATAAAACCCATTTGCAAATGACTTTGCCATTTTGGTAAATGACCAATTTGGAACCTTACAAAGTTATAAACCTAGTAGAGACCATCCTTACAATAGAACCACCCTTTGCACACTTATGCATGACCTAGTTTCCTTCTTGTCTTGTGTGTGATTTTGTTTGAGTAATGGTGGTTTGGAATGTTAGTTGATTTGGTGTTTTGCTTGATTGACTTGTAGTGAAATTAGCAAAGTGTGAGACTAGCAAGATCAAGGAGTGAACCCCCATTCCCTACCAAAAGGCAAGTGACACTATCATCAAAAGTCCTACTATTTTCTTATACTTAGTGGATTATGAAAATATGCATGAACACAAACTTTATACTTATGATATGCTAAATCCTAATAGGATTCCCTATACACTCCTTAGTGAAAATAATGAAGTTGTACATGCTTAGCCATGCTTTATTTTGACAAGAGATACATGTTGAGATTTTACAAAGGATTGAGAAAAGGACTTGTGTTTTACATAATAAAACAAGGACTCAATGAACCACCTAGGTGGTGGACACTTTAAGTTTTGGAGAGGGTGGCAACAAAAGGAACCATGTCTATGGGATTCACTTTGTGTTGTGCTCCAAAAGAAAACCACCTAGGAAACTTAGAGATTGAACATGTTTCTCCAATTGTGGCTTTCGTGTACAACCACATGCTATTATGTCTCTGGCTTGGTCAACTACATTAGGAAGACCCATACATTGTCTTTAGTTACCGGACATGGGGATCTGGAATGCTTCATGGGGGCTGAAGGCAAGCTAGCAATGATGTATGGGAGGACCTCTTGGAAAGACTTCGTCACATTCTCAGTCTGCCGGTACTCCATCTTGGTGAGCACTAATCCAGTAGGCCACTGGTGGCAACAAGATGGGATTGTGTCATGTGGGTAAAGTGTACTCCTACAGAAGTTAATAAAATCTAAGTACTTAGTCGTGTCCCCGGTTATGGACAATACTGAGCAACTAAAGTTTGAACTATGGGAGATCTCGACATTCTAACTTCTAAAGTAAAATAAAACTTGATGCCCTTGTGTGTCTACCAAGGAATTCAAAGAGATTTGTTAAGCTCGTTGCACTTGGGGAGTTACCAAGGTGCTCAAGAGCATGATGTACTTGGGGTTACCAAGGAACTCATGAGTTTTGATAAAACTTGTTGCACTTGGGGTTACCAAGTAGCTCAAGGGATTTGGACAAGGACTTGAAAACTTGAGTTTCTACCAAGGAATTCAAGGAACTTGGAAAAGAGATTTGACAAAGGACTTAAAACCCTTTTTTTGAAAAGATAGGATAAAACAATGCTTTATGCAAATAAGCCTCAAACTCTACTTAGCCAAATATGCATATAATGATAGGATCCACTCTTATTATACATAAAAGTGAAGCCTGCCAATACAATTCAAAATGTATTGACCCTTGTATCGTAACTTGTAATGTTGCAGTTGATTGTTTTTAAATGAAGATTGTTTGATTGACTAGGACTACAAAGTCTACAACCAACATCTGCGTGGCATTTTGAAGATGAAGGACCCATGACTATAGTTATTCCGCTGCAATGTATTGTAATAGCCAAATGAGCTATGTATGATGTAATAGAATTATGTTATTCCTGGTTATAAAGATATAATATGACCTTTGTATCTTGATATTACATCTTAACTGTTGATGCTAGCTATTGATCCGAGGACTAGCATTGTAAAACAGGAGGACTCTACCTTATTAGGTTGGGACCTCTGATGGGCGGACGGTTGGCCAGTGCAGGTAACACACTTACCTGTGTTCGTGATCCCACAACGGCGGTGGAATCCTACTCCTGCTATAAATCACTATAAGGGCAATACGCCGAGTTACAGATATAGGTTCGCTGTGCGAGGTTGTCTGATGTTGTGCCCTAAAGGCTCCCATAGGCCCGACTTATATAGTCGCCAGGTCCTAGGGTTACAGGGAAAAATCCTAGCCGGACAGGTTACAGAGTCCTACACCGTCTATTACTAGTCTAGTGTATCTTGCACTCCAAGGCTCCGGGTACGCTGGTGACTCCACCGTAGCCTTCCTTTATCCGGCATGGGCCTCCCTTCTGGATCCACCTAACTAGGCCGCCCAGCAGACCATAGGCCATGCTACCGACTATGGGCCACCCGGGTTAGTCGGATAAGAGACATGCTATAAGGATACCCATATAGCATATCCCCAACAGTAGCCCCCGGAGAACTCCGAGATCTTGCTTCGTCTTGCCTCTTCACGTTGAATGCTCCGTCTAGATGGATGTCGGCAAATCGTCAAGCAATATCTTGTAGTCCTCCCAAAGAACCCTGCAAGGTTTTCTCCGTCTTCGAATGGTAAGCCGGAGAAATGCTGAATCTTCCATCGTACTCTTCCGTAGTCGGATTAAATCCGTTCATGCCGGAATCTTTGACGCGACGGCTCATCTACCCGTGTCAGCTAGGACGACGTAGGCTTAGGTCAGCGACGCCTCGTAACTCACACATGCGGAGAACGCAATCATATCCAATTTTCCCATGCGAGCGATACAAACAGTTGGCGGCGACGGTTGGAGACGTGGCGAAATTACCGCGCACGTTCACAAACACGTCGTCTACGCCGCAACCGTCTGATTAGCTGCACGAATCTTGACGCAGAGCATGATAAATAGTAACCGTGGGACACTTTCCACTTTTTACCTCATTCCTCTTCACGTCATCATCTTCTTCCTCCAGCCGCACGCCTCCTCGAGCTCTCCTCGAAAACCCTAGCCTCTCCTGCGTCAGTCGCATTCTCCCAGCACCCCATGGCTAGCAGCAGCTCCTCCCCATCGATGGCGGCGTCGAGCGAAGCCACGGAGAAGCCGGCGAGCTCCGTCGTCGTGCCTCCAGGGGGCCTGGTCATCCCCGCATCGGCGGTGATTGAAACCACCGGCGGCGACCATAATCTGGCGGTGCTAGAGCCTCTGGAAGAAGAGCCAGACTCGCACAAGGGCGACTGGCGTGGCTCGGACATCACCGACCGCGACATCCAAGAGATGGTCGCCGAAGGCTACCTCCCCGTGACGGAGAGGCTCTCCTGGCGGGCGGCGCCGGCCGGCGAGGTGACACCTTCTCCCCAAGCCAGAGAAAAGGTGTACCTCAAGGCTCAGCTGGTACGCGGCGTTTCTTTGCCCATCTCCCACTTCTTTCTCTCCGTCTTGAACCACTACAAGGTCCAACCCCATAACCTCCCCCCAATAGTATCTTAGTGCTTAGCAACTTCGCGGCACTTTGTGAGGGTTACCTAGGGATTAGGCCTAGGTTAGACTTGTTCGTGTACTTCTTCACCGTCAAACGTGAAGCCGGACACAGTAGGGAGGAGCTTAGGAACTGCGGCACCATAAGCTTCAAGATTCGACATGGCCGGCGGTTCCCCGACATCGTCGGCCACGAGTCCTGCAAAAACTGGAAGCAGACATACTTCTACGGCCCCGACATTCCTTTGGCGGGCCGAGAAGTAACATACCCGGACTTCGTGGATGGATCCGCCGCTGAAGTTTCCACATGGAGATCCCATTCCTCCCTTCCCTCCGACCTCGACGCTTCTCGCATAATAAGGCGGATCGAATGGTTCGTAGAGACAGGTTTGACCGACTTGGACCTGGCCATGTCCTGGTTAATCAGGCGAATCCAACCTCTGCAGCACCGCACGAAGTTCATGCACGAGTATACCAGTGATCGAAGGGATACCCTCCGGATCTCCGTGGATAACTTCTCGAGTGACTCTGTCAAGCTCCGCCTGAAGGACATCGTCAAGGTGAAGGATAAGAAGCGTGGCTTCACCATCACATGCGACATGTACGTAGATGGCAAGTGCCCAAAGGTAGATATGTATTTTCCGTGTACGACATATACTCCAATTTCTCCGTCTATCCATTACCACTTCATCTAACACGGTGATTTCTAACTTAACAGCTTAGCGATCTAGATGAGGACAATCTGGCTGCCCAAATCTACGATCCAAAGATGAAGGAAGTCATGGTCGTATCCGATGACAATGTCCCATTGGCGGGAAAGCGGAAGTACTCCACCTCTGACGCTGCCGACGGAGGCAAGAAGAAGAATACAGAGGGTGGAGCCTCCAAGAAGACTACCGCCACCCTGGAGGCGGAAAAGAAAAGATCCACCGGGATTTTTGCCAAAGCACCCCACCTAGTGTAAGCTTCACATTCTCCGACATTGTCTTATTTATCTGTCTTGTTCCTGTACTTATGCACTTTGCACGTTTCAGGAAGAAAGCCACAACCAGCCTCAAGAAGACCTCCAAGACTTTGGGGGCTTCTAGAAATATCAAAGATATGCTGCATCGCGACTCCTCCCCCGCCATCGCCCCTGCTACTCCTGCCGTCAAGCCTTCCTCTGCCCCGACAAACTCTCAAGCCCAGGAGGCACCAGGCCCTTCTTCCATGGAAGTGGATTCTGGCGCTTCTACCGAACTCGCTGTTGTCGGCGAGCAGGCGACGCAAGAGAGCGTTGCTCTACAAATGGCTGAAGCTCCGGCTAAGGATGCCATCGGTAGTGGCAAGGAGGCAGTTGGAGCTGGTACCTCTACCGAAGGCGGCGCCCCTACTACCCAGAAACCCTTCGAGTTCCCGAAGATAGTTACCCGGCGCTCCTGCCGAGTAACACAACTATGGTTCCTGGAGGAGTGTCGTCATCTCCGACGTGCGGTATTGAGGAGCTGCTCCGGCAAGCAGATATCTTGCGAGGAAATAGCATTTCCTTTGGCAAGCTGCTGGCCGAGAGTGCTACAAACCTCAAAATTATTGCACTTGTAAGTTTTATTTTGCCTTTTGCATTTCATTATGAGTATCCCACTGTATCCCCCGAGGATGTAGACGGAAAACCATAGGTTTTGCATCTATATGCTCTAAGAGTGACTAAGTTAGAAAGAGCTCTAACTGTAGCCCCCAAGCATTTAGATGGAAGAAATTATTCCGACTAGATGCTGTAAGAGTAGCATACGCGGTGTTTATATTTTTCAATACTGTAGCCCCCAAGCCTCTAGTTGTAACTGAATTAGTTCTGACTAGATGCTTAAAGAAAAGCTAAGCATTTTCTGAGTTAAAACTTTATACTGTAGCCCCCAAGCTTCTAATCGAGAAATGAAGTAGCTCCGACTAGATGCTTTAAAGAAAAGCTAAGCATATCGCTAAGTTGAAAAACTTTCGCTGTAGCCTCCGAGAGCTTAGATGGAAAGTTTCCGACTAGGTGCTCCAAGCAGACTAAACAATAGTTTTAACTTTTTCCTTTGTTTCATAGAACGAGAATGCTCGGCGAGGCATGGCCAACGACAAGTACCAGAAAATGCGCGCAGATCTTGAAGCCGAAAAGGGTAAAACTTCCATCATGAAGGAACAGATCATCAAAAACAAGAGTTTGTTTTCTTTTTTGCGCATTCCGTCTTGGTTTTATGCCTTCCTTTTTCGAGTACTCACTTTGTGTTTTGTTTTCTCTGACTTGCAGAGCATGTCGCCAAGTCAAGGATATTGTCGAGCAGTCCAAGCACATCCAGCAGCTGGACAGTGAGAACAAAATCCTTAAGAAGGAGAGGGAAGAGATGCTGAAGTTGCACGAGGATTCCATGAAAGCCCTGCAAGATTCTGCCTCAGCGGAGATCAATCGCTTGAAGGAGGAGCTTGCGATCTTAAAAGATCAGAAGCAAGCTGCTGATGAGCAAAACCATCGCCACAGCAAGGCATTTAAGCTCCTCCAACAAGAGAAGGAATCCTTGGCGGACACCGTCTGGCAGGCCAAGGCCAGCATCTTCAGTAAGTGTCCTCCGCCTTGTATTTCTATAGTCTGGATACTTAGAGTTTATTGAACTCATGCGCTCCTTGTCGGAATTTTCAGCGCCTATGGGTTTAACCCGCTCGCCTCCTTCGGACAAGGAATGCATGGTTCTTGCCGGCAACTTCATCAATACCGCCATCACCCAAGCCAAGGAGATTGCTAAGCTCCTCCAGATATATATATCAAGGCATTGGACTCCGTGACGAAGTACTCGGAGATTCTGCGCCGAGCCCTAGAGCGTGTTACAAGCTGGAAAGCTTCATGTGCACGGGCTGGCGCGAGGATGGCGCTCTCAATGGTGAAGGCACATTATGAAGATGCCCAGATCGACACGGTGACATCCGGCATCCCCGACGTTGATGATGACGGCAAAGAGATTGATCATGAAGCCATCTTGTCATCACTCGCGGGTTATGACACCATAGTCGCCGAGTTGGTGGACATCAATGTCTTCGTTCCCTTGAACACCATCGACAGCGTCAACCAATATTCCTCCGACTCTCATCATAGCGCCGATGTTGAGGGTGATTCTCCGGCTGGGGCCGATGCTGCTTCCAAGTCTCCTGCACCCAAAGAGTGAAAAACAATATGTAATATTTGTTTTGCCTTTGGTATATGCGCGGAAAAAACTTGATGGTGTAACTTAAGGCGGAAAACAATGGTTGTTATGTCCTGCTACTTAAGAATTTAGTTCCCAGCATGTATATATTTTTAAGCAAGTGCTGGCTTATCCATTACTTTGGTTCTTATGCTTGACTTTTCGTGAGTCGTAAGACTCGTTGTCGGAACCATGCGCTTAGGTGATGATGCCCAATGGCACCGTCAATAACCTGATCACAAAATCGCCGATAATAAGTGCCAAAAGTCACTACTCCATAATCCACATAAAAACGACAAAGAACGTGTAGACCAGAAAACTTAAGCTAACGCCCATAGGCGGAATTTTCACAAGTGCAAATGCAAAGCTTGTGCATAAAGGTTTTATATGATCCAAAAATGAACACTAAAGGAGGTAAAAGACTCAGAAATATGAGTGAACCAAAGAGATTTATTTCATTGATCATATAAGAGATACACAATTAGATAAAAATGTTAAGTGTAAAAAGGACGTAGCTGTGCTATGTTCCATGGCCGATCAAGCTCCAGGTAGTCATCATCCGGGTCATGCCGCTTACGCTTATGATCCTCGTTGGGTCTATCCTTTAGTTCACGATTGTCAACAAGGTAGTAAGACCCAGTGAGAAGCGCCTTGCTTATGATGAACGGTCCTTCCCATGGCGGGGATAATTTGTGTGACTTCTTCTGCTTAAGTCGGAGCACCAAATCCCCCTCTTTAAACGAGCGATGCCGAACACGGCGACTATGGTAGTTGCGTAGCTTCTGCTGGTAGATGACGGATCTTTGGCATGCCAAAACTCGCTCCTCCTCGAGAAGGTCCACATATAGGCATCTGGATTCTTCAGCGTCATCCTCGTTGTAGGCGGCAACTCTTGGTGCATCATGGAGGATGTCGGTGTAGGGTTCGCAGCATAGAAAAAAAAAATTTCCTACGATGGGAACAACTATGTACCAAGATCTATCTACTAGATACAAGCAACGGGCGGATGTATATCTGTAGAGAACATACCCTTGAAGACCGACAAGCTTAACGAGTTCAACTCGTGGTTGATGTAGACGATCTCTTTCCGATCTCAAGATCGAGAGGAAGTCCTAGCGCCGCAAAGCAGCAGCGCATCCATGCTCGCACACACGTACAAGACACCGGGCAACCTCCGCCTCCTCGCTCCAGCGATGCAGCGGAAGAACAACCCTTTCTTGCCGAATAGCCACCGGGAACATGTATCTCGCTAGTCCGAGACCATGGGGGATAAATTCTAGAGGGGGAGAGAGATCCTTCACGAGGAGGTGTGAGAGACAAGTGAGAGGAGGGGCTCCTTTTATAGGAGGAGGGGGGCACCCAAGGGGGTGGCCGCCGGCCATGGGGGCTGCCCCCTCCCCTCCTTCATTCATGTGGGTGGACACTCCACTCACAAAATGTCCTTTAAATTCCCTCCACTCAAATTCCCATTAAATTTCCACCAAATTTAATGCAAACTCTCATTAAATAAAACTCTTTTATTTTATTCAGAATTTTGTCAATTACTTTAATGACAAACATTCACAAATAACCCCTTGCTAGAATTCCATTTCACATGCATTACCACTTTATGCAATTTCACCCGAAAACCTGTTTCGGTATCTAGTGAAATAAATTCATGCGCTGGTTTATTCTTTCGGCATGAAACATTTTCTCCAACTAGATGCCAGTGTCCCTTAAGTGTGTCACCCTACGATTCGCGAATAATGCGGACATGATCGAGACCCTTCTCCGATCAATAATCGATGCGGGACACGGAATATCTTGACTCCCACACATTCAACGATGACTTTTCCTGTGATCGTCGGAACCTTTTACGCTTGTACCTTAATCCCTTTGTTTCACGATATATTACATGTCCGAGATTCGATCATCGGTATCTCCATACCTAGTTTGATCTCGTTACTGACATGCACTCTTTTCTCGTTCCCGTGATATAACATTCTAGTGATCAAATCACTTGCTTGCAAGCTAATCAATGTGATATCACCGAGAGGGCCCAGAGCATATCTATCCGTCATCGGGATGAACAAATTCCATTCTCGATCCATGGGTCTCAACATAACACTTTAGTAGTTCTTAAGCCATCTTTATAATCACCCAGTTACGGTGTGACGTTTGATGTCATCGAGAAACTCTTCCGGTGTTAGTGATTGACATGATCTCATGGTCTAAGGATTAGGATCACTTCGTAAGTTGTTATAGCAATATAAACTCAATGACTTTGATCGTAATGCTATACTTCGGATGAATGTTCATCACATCATTACACTAATGTTGTGACCTCGTTATTAACAACATCCAATGTCCATGATCAGGAAACTTTGATCATCATGTTAATCAACGAGCTAGTTTATAAGAGAGGCATAACTAGGAACTTCCTTTTTGTTTATTAAACACACATGTATTAAGGTTTCCGTATTAATACAATTATAGCATGTAAAATAAACATTTATCATAAATAAGGAATACGATAATAACCACTTTATTATTGCCTCTCGGGCATATTCCCTTCAGTCTCCCACTTGCACTAGAGACAATAATCTAGTTTGAAAACTTTGTGTATTGAACACATATGGCTTTCTGGTGTTCCAAATATGCAACTGTAAGTGGTTAACATAATCTACGGATCTGACACTTTCAGGTCCGTGTGTATTTGCATGTCTTTGCGTCTTCATGCATCACTCATTCTCCAATGAGATGGCATTGTATAAATTTGGTCTTTTGGTGAGACCTTTAGTTCCTTGGGGTTTAAAACACGTCGATACTATTGTCATACAATATATCTTTAGTGTTAGCCCGTTGCGAACCACACCTTAATTTGATAACAAACTACTTGACACAAATTCCCTCCTTTGCTGCTACTATAGCAGTCATATACTTAGCCTTTTGTTGTAGTATTCGTCACAATGTCTTAACTTTGGAATACATCCAAATCCATCATGAAAACTCCTTTCCATTTCATTGTGCCACTCATAGTTTAAATTGAGATGAACTTAATTTGTATCTTGTGACAAAACAAGTATCAATGTAACTCTTTACAATGAACTATTTGTAATTGTTTGTCACCTCTACACAAATATATTCTTAGTCCTTCCAAAAGATCATAAGAATATCCTTACTATCGTCCAATGATCATTTTATGATTCATTCTGGTATATGCTCATAACACTTAGAGCATAGGATATATCTGTATGTGTACATATCATGGTATGATTGATCAAAACATTCTCGTGATTTCACTCATCAAGTGTCAAAGCACTTGAATCTTGTTTCACTTATCAAGTGTCGATACACTTGAATCTTGATTCAATTCCTTTCCATGCAACAAGAACTGTTTCTTGTCTTTTCTATATTGAATTCCTTCAATATCTCATATATGTACGTTTGGCACAACCATATTGGCGTCATAGTCTATCCACTATAGACATTCACACTAAATATTCGGGTTTTGCCTAAGTATTTCATCAAAATGAAATTCTTAACCTTTGTCAATAAAAGATACATCATTTCTAATCAACAAGATGTCATCCACATAATGTATTAGAAATGTGTCTCAGCGCTCCCACTTAATTTCTTGCAAATGCAAGCATCTTCATCGTCTCCGGATGAAAACTCCTTTTCATCACGGTGAAGATTCCAACTTCGCGATGCTTACTTCAACCATTGAAGTTTGCATGCCCTTTTTAGCATCCTTTGAATTTAACAAAACCCTTTGGACCGTGTCATGTACACGTCCTAGGTAACCATCCTATTAGAAGAACTTTGTTTTGTTTATTCATCTACCATATACCAAATTATATGTAGTGGTTGCTAAATTTAATCCGTCCAGACTAAATATCGCTATGAAAGATCAAATCTTGTCATAGTCAACTCCTTGAACATTGTCATAAAATACTTTACGACATGTCGACAATTTCATATATTTGAAACATCCATGTCTGTTTCTTTATAGATCCAAATACGACCGATAGGTTTTTACACCTTTCCGGAGGGTCTTCCAAGTTCAAAACTTGATGTATCGTGTATGGACTTATCACGGATTTTATGGCTTCAAGCCATTTGACAGAGTCAGGGCCCATCATCGCTTCTTTGTATGTATTCGGTTCATCATTGTTAAACAATAATGATTTACTCTCAAATCTTAGCATTTGATTGTTTAACCGACCTACTTGGTTCAATAGGAACTTAGATCTCCGTGACCACAACCTTTGAGGCACATAAGCTATGACCATAATGGCAGCCTTCGGAACAATTTCCGGTGCTGCGCAACTCAGCACATATAGCTAAGGTCCGTTAACCTTATCAAAGTTCTATTGTCCTCCCACTTAAATTTTATGAAAAATTCCTTCTTCAAGAAACTTCATGTTTCAAGTGAGAAACCCTTTTGTCCTTGGTGTTATGGAGGAATAACCAATTGTTATTAGAAATAACCTACAAAGACATGCTCATCCGACTTTGGTTATAAACATCTTACTTATGTTTAGCATACCAAAATTTAATAAATGACAACTTGGGTTTTACCCCAAACCATAACTCATATGGTGTCATTTCAACGGATCAAGATGGAGCTCTTTTCAGTGTAAAAGCGGTAGTCTCTAAAGCTTTAATCTTTTAAAACATAATGGCAGTTTAATAAATAACACCTTTGATCCAACCATGTCAAACAAGGTTTCATTACAAATCTCAAACACTCCATACTCCTATGGTGTTTCGGGAGATGTAAATCTAGGTGTTTTGCTAAACTTGCATCTCAAATAAATCCCTTTATGATAAAATCATAATTCATTTATTTTCTTGTTACACTTGTAACTCAAATAAATCCCTTATGATAAAATCATAAACCATTTATTTTCTTGTCACAATGATTTTCCACTTCATCTTGAAAGTCTTTGAACATTTTCAAATATTTCATACTTCTTTCTCATTAAGTGAATATTCACTCAAATTTCCGGAGAAAGCATATGAAGTTGAAATCCATCGCTTACGACTATACTTAATGGACTACATACATCGATATGTATTAATTCCAATAATTTAGTCGATCGTTCTTCTTTGGCCTTTGAACGAAGTTTTAATTATCCCTAGGAAAGTCTCACAAGCGTCACTTGATCAAATCAAAGACTCCAAAAATCCATGAATATGGAGATTCTTCATGTTTTCTTTCCAATATAATTTAAACGGCGATGTCACTTCGTAAGTGATCTTTCAATCATTTGTCTTGCGACATTTTAGCATTAGGTTTTATGGATGTGATTTCTCCAACTAGATTTGTAAATCATCCATCTTATATGGAATACGATAATTATTTGAACAACATTTGTTCTCATAATACCTGATTCAAATAACAATTATTAAAACAAATCTTGAAGTCAAGCTTTGATGTCAACGAGAAATACAAACAATGGTTTATTTGTTTTCTATGAACATCATCACATATTCTCTTGCTAGTTATTTAGGCCATTGTGGTTTATGAATTGCGTCGTTCCGTATGAAATTTCATACCAACCAATTCGGTATCCAATACCCAAGAACCACATTGTTTAACAAGCAAAGAATATAACCATAACATGTATATCATCCATATACCTAAATTGGATATTTCCAATCTTTTCTTTTCTGCCAAATATATTTTATAGATTCTTTTTCAGCATTTCCTTTTTATTTTTAAAAGAATCTATCAACATCAAAAGTGGCGCCATATACATGACACATAGTCCAAAGCGTGTATATTCAAATAATAATACCTTTGGACTTGCACTTTGAAGTAGTTCACCATCATCAAAATGATCGGTATTCTTTTAAAATCCATTCTTTAGTAATCTTTTAGTGTAGTAAACACTTTACATACATCTTCTATTCATCCTTATCATGACGACTTTCATGATCAAGCTAATGTAGCTTATAAGGAGAATCGTGATTATAATGTTGCTTTCGAAAACCCTTTTGGATGATTAGGATGTCTGGCATCTCCAACCTTTGTAAATTCTCATCCTATATGAGAACACATATTATACTCTATCATATTGCAACCAAAACATTGTTTCAGATATCGTTATATCTGTCACACATGATGGTTTCTGAAACAATTCTTTCAGCTCCTAGATAAACTTGATATTGAAACAATCAAGAATCGTGGAGGCAAACATGATACTTAAGATACTAACACTGGAATTGTTACTCTTGATTTAATACCAACTATTAAATTCCACGGAGTAAATAGAGTTTGCTGAAAGTTTGCAATAGGACTTTAAACTTTAGATTGACACTCAACACAATACGATACCAGTTCGTAAAGTATATATCCAGAATTCTATAGTTCTATTATCTCAATTACAACTATGCATAAGGTGGTGAACGAATGCCAATGACTACAACAAATTATGCAAATTCACTTTGATTTAATTTATGATAAATTGAGTTCTACTAATTCAAATTAGAAATGAACTCCCACTCAAAAACGACATCCCTCGTGCCTTTTTGGTGATTACATGAACCAAATCCACTACACCAAGTCCGATCATCACGTGAGTCGGTGTAGTGTAACATCCCAAAAATATCAAACTTAGATCATTCAAAACCCTAATCATCAAGATTAGGGTTAACAAAAACTTTTCTAAATGAATTCATGAATGCATGTATATGTGTATGCATGGATTTTGAATTTCTTTAAAAACTACCTTGTTTGTGTGAACCATTGCTTGTAAAATGTTTCTTAGGTGAAAATAACATCATCTAAAACATTTCCCACACTTTTCCTAAAGACAAGTAAATCAAAACAAATATATTAAGTGAATGGTCATTTTGGCCAATTTAACTCCCATGCCTACTTTGGCTGTCTCAAACTTTCAAAATGCAACAGAAACTTTTCTGGATCTTTGCACCCCTTGAATGTACTCATAACAGAGTATCAAGGCCCACTTTGTGATCATCCAGAAACTTTCAAATGCATAGTTTCAATGACAATTCAAAATTGAATCTTCTTCATATGGGAAGATCCCACTTTTTCAAAACCCACTCAAACAAGCTCAACTTTCAAAACCCAAGCATCTGCAGACTCACCAGAACCAATCTAGCAAACTCACCAAAATTCATTTCAAAATTCAAAACTTGACTTCGTGCGGCCATTTCATCAAACAGGTTGCAGACACAAATCAAACAAAACCACAAACACTATAGTGTGCAGTGTTTTGAGCCTAACGTGTTCCCTAGTTAGCTCACACACAAACCAATAGATCATCTAGAAAGATTAGCCCAACACTAGCACCCCTGTGAGCTTGCCATTGCCATTAATGGTGAACAGCCGAGCACACCCATGTCACCCCAATGTGGACAGCAAGCTAGGAGCAGCAGCAAGCCTAACCAGCATGTCTAGGAGGCAGCCCACCGTCCACCGCCACTGCCTGTCCCAGCCGCAAGCGTTGCCAAGCCCTGGACCACGCGCACAAGCCGCGCCCAGACCATGCCGAGCGTGCGCCAGAGCACCACCCGCGACCAGCGCCCAGGCCATCGCCGCCCTCACCGTGCGCACACGATCACCACCGACCGAGAGACCGCCAGACATCCCCATTAGAAGCCCGTGCCATACAACACCGCCGTCGAAGACGCCGCCTACAGCAGCGCCGCCCGTTCAGACCAAACCACACCGCCCCATGCCTCGCGATCATGTCGTTGAGCATCGCCAGAGACACACCACCGTCCCTACCTTGCCCATGCCTTCACCGCATGAACGTCGCCCGACGAGCTCACCTGCGCCCAGCGGTCCCTCGCTCGACTATAAATAGAGGCCACCCCGCGATTTCTTCACACCATCTCACTCCCTCTCCCCGACCGTGCCACACCATCCTCGGAGCAAGGCGAGCACCACTTGAATTTCACGAGCCCGCCTCACGGAGAAGAAGGAGCCAGCGATTGAGCCGCCCAGGAGAAGCCACCGGTACCAGGAGGATCGCCGTCGTCGACTTCGTCGTTCGCCCGCCTCGCCGACCCTCGCCCGTACCCCGGTGAGCCCCCAGCACCCCCCACTGGCCGCGCTAGGTTTCGTTCTCGTCGGAGCTGTCTTGCGTCGACGATGACCCTCAGCCGTTGGATTAGAATTAGATCAAACAATCCACGTTGCCCCATACCGCTTCGCCCAGCCCCGTGTCACTGACGAGTGGGGACACCCACTTACGCAGCCCGCGGGAGAACTGCGCTTAGCAGGCTGGCCCGTTAGAATTTCCCGCGCAGCCCAGCAATTGAAATTAAACCTTTTTCTTTTTAATTTCAAACACACTTCTGTACCCAACTTCAAAAATCAACCCAGGTCGATTCAGTGCACCAAATTGGATGAAACCAATTTTGTTGGAAAGGTCTGTGAATTCTTAATCCAAGCCCGTTGGATTCAAGTCATTTGGATCTGTAGATCACCCATAGAAAAAATAACAAGGCAGAAGATTTTCTGCATTCAAACTTTTTTCAAATTTAAACCATAAAAGCTTTTGAATTGATTCCAACTCTCAAAAATCACACTTAACCATACCTTTCAGAATATATAAAAATATATAGGTTTACTTGCAGAAATATTGTTCAAGGAATAAAAGAATGCTACATAAGTATTTCTAGCCACTTTAATCAATTAAAATAAAAGGGTAAAACCTTATTAAATTATGACACCACTTTAAATCACATTCCCATGGACTACAATATGTGGTGATGACATGTGTCAACATGATCCCATGTTTAGTTTGGAGAATATTAAATCTTAAGTAGTTTTTCAATGAGTAGAAATTACTTTTCTAAAATAAAAAGGCTTTAAACCAAGCTTTAACCTTGTAATGTTAGAGATGATGCTATATCATCTATAGGACCCTTGTGTGTGATGATTGCAAGTAGTTAAGTATTGATTGGTGATTGCGTACCTCGTATTTATTCATAGACGCTAGTACCGACCAAGGATACTATGAGGAGGAAGGAGGATACTACGAAGAGGAAGCCGAAGAGAACTTCAACCACTGCTCTGCACAAGGCAAGCTTTACTAACCAAGTTGACCAATGCAAGCTAACACTTGCAAGATACTATACCAGTGCAAGCTAACACTTGCAAGATACCCTATTGTTGCCACAAACCCATGCTTGTGATATGAATACCATATGCCTTAAGCGTATGTGATCATACCAACTTGCTAAAACAATCCTAGTTTTATGGCAAGCTTCCTACTTTATTTCTTTATCAAAGCTTACTTAGAGTCTACTTAAGGGTTTGGTAGATATTAGACAGCTGTGCTCAAGTTTTCCCTAAGAGCATAAAATTAAGCTTAAGATAGAAACCTTGATCTCAGCCTAAGATATAAGGTTGGACTTAGTGAAACCCCACCAGTTACCACCCCTCATTATTACCCTTCCCAACTGTAGATGCTAGTGCTAAGCATAAAACTTGATCACCTTTAGTTGGGATTACTTGGTGGAAAATGGTTATGAAAACCTTGGAATGATGGATCATTCTATTGAAATGTTTTGGACATGTGTTTCCAAACACTTGATGATTTTGGTGATGAAAATGTTGAGGCATGAGCCTTAGCCCTTTATAAAACTGATGGTTGTCTAGATGCGATACCATTCCAATTTTATCGTACAACCACAATACCCGAATATTGGGTAGGGCTTGACTAGAAACTTATATACCTTAGTATTAGTTCCCTCACGGCCAAGGTCTGAGCTGAGGCTACCTTGTGAAGATTGTCCACCTGTGCAATACCCAAGATGACAATGGTCATGGTTGGGAGGCCAAACTCATAGGAGAGGTGCTTATACGAGGGAGTGTAATTGAAAGGTTAAGATTGATTATCCGCATACTGAGTATGGTGAATTCAGGATTTGTTCCTGACAGATGTATTGAATGTTGTGGTGAAAGTGTACAATATCTACAGAGTGTCAAACTATTCGAATAGCCGCGTCATGATTATGGACAGATTAGATGGCCATCTTTCCCTGTCGAGACTTTTAAAATGACTTGTGAAATGAGTTGAGACTTTGACTTGACCACAACGAGTTGTGACTGAACTACAAGATCCCACTTAGGATTTATAAAATTGTGACTAGCTTTGGAGCTTAGTAGAGATAAACTGGCTTTTGCAAAATAACCCTAGAGCCTAGTGTCCTATATTCCAAAACCCCTTTACTTGTTAGTATTAGTTTGCAGTACTTAAAGAGTACTCATGGCTTTGTCCTGGCTATTCCATGGCAGCCTATGAAGAGGAGTACGGAGGATGGACCCGGAAGGTTACGACAACTAGGATCATCTCCCATCGGCATTGCTGTGACCCCGAAGATGGAGCTTCACCTACGCTACCGTTATTATTACGTATTACGCTGCTTGATGTTGTATTAAGAACTGGATCATGAGATCCCTATTTGTGTAAGAACTTATGTATCGTTGTAATGGATGAAGTACTATGGTATCCAATTCTGTTATGTCTCGCAAAAATGGTAATCGTGGGATTGCGATGCATGGCATAACAGGCATCTAGGATTGAAAAATCCGGGTGTTGACAAGTTGGTATCAGAGCCATCCTGACCATAGGAGACCCTAGTTAGGTTGGACGTTGAACCAAAAACTTAGTTTCAAAAACCAAAGAAAGAAAATATTTACAAAAAGCTATTCTCATTCTTATCTCTTTAATTCTTTCATAAAACTTCATGTTCCTCAAAAACTCTTGCAAAATAAATAAAATCTTGACACACTTGATCACTCTGCTAATCTACTCATCCTCTATTTTTATAGATGGACGTGAAGTACAGCAAGTTTTATCAACTCGGAAATGGGGGAGACCTTATCTTTGAGAGGGATCTGGATCAGCTTTCGGAACTTCTAGAGCGTCCGCACCCCGAGTTCTTCGGAGCTCAGCTCAATGATCAAGGAGGAGAAGATCTGCAGTGGCTTATTGTTGCAAGTCTTTGAGGAAAGATTGAACCTCCCACAACGGAGGGAATTCAGTTTACCTTGAGGGAAAACAACTGGCTCGATGGACTTGCCAGAGCAATGCAGGAAGCTCTTTCCCGTCTGTGTGGACAGAGCATCAATCAGATCAAGGGTACTCGCTTTGAGTTTTTCCCAAGACGTGATGCGAATGGACAACCACTGGAAGCCCCATACCACCCCGAGTTGAAGACTCAATTGGACCACCTTAGCTTCATGATGTACGACCATCAGCAGGAGTTGGACAAATGCCGTGACTATTGCAACCACAAGTCTGCCATCATCAAGACGAAGGATCAGACCATCGCCATGCTCACAAAGGATCGCAAGTCTCGCCGCCGTCAGCTCGACAAGAAAGAGCGCATTATTGCCCATCTTCGCCATCGCATCTCATCTCTGGAAGAGACCATCCACGAGAGAGACATGCAGCTAGAGGAAAGGGAGAATGCCGGAGAAGATCTTCGTGGAGACCCTTACTCCTATCTCAGCGATGATGATGATTTTCTGGAGGATCAGGCCATGGACTTCTTCACCAATGAGGATGATTTTGCCTTCATCAAGGATCCTGAAGATGATGAAGCCACAAACTCCGAGGAGTAGTAGCACTGAGCACTAGCGTAGTGAGTAGTAGTAGGTCCCACTGTATCGTAGATTTCAGAATGGTTCTTAAAATCATCTGTTTTTCCTGGTTGTGGTGTGTGTTGTACTGTGTGCTATGAGTGAATGAATGAAAAAGCAAGTTGCTAGAAAAATCTGAGTCAAACCTTTAAAAAACCTTCAAAAACCCAAAACCTTAGCAATTTCCCTCTTTTCTCATAATCGATATCAATCTTCAGATGCCACGTGGAGGAAGTGGTTCAGCCCCGGACCCGATGTTGCAGATCCTGCAAATGTTGACTTCTGACCGCGAAGCTGAAAGAGCAGAACGTCAAGCCAACCTAGCCACTCTGCAACAGATAGCCCAGCTAGCCCATAACAACCAAGGCCATGGAAACCAGGACAACCACGGATCTAAACTCAAGAATTTCCAGAATACCAACCCACCCGTTTTCACCAAGTCGGAAGAACCCCTAGATGCCGATGATTGGCTGCAAACCATGGAAAACAACTTAGAAGTAGCAGGAGTGGAAGCCAACGAGAGAGTCTTGTTCGCCACCCATTATCTAGCCGGGGATGCCAGGGCATGGTGGAACAGTGTTCGTGCAATGACCGGAGGCCAGATGATGACCTGGGAGGAATTCAAGGTCAAGTTTAGCAGAACCCATGTGCCACTAGGTTTGATCAAGAGAATGAGAGACGAGTTCAGAGAGTTGAAGCAAGGAAGGATGACTGTAGTGGAATACTGTGACAAATTTTTGTCATTAGCTAGGTATGCCCCGGACGAGATAGACACCGAAGCCAATAAGAAAGAAAGATTCCTGAATGGTCTGCATGACGAGATGCAGACGGTGTTAGTCAATATCCCCTTTGTGGATATTGAAGCCCTTGTCGAATCTGCTATCCAAATGGAAGGAAATATCAACCAAGCCAATGAAAACCGCAAGCGTCGCATGATGCATCAACCAGGAACCCATCAGACCCCAAAGTATCGCCCCAACCCATCTCCAGGATTTGCCCCACGAACCAACAAACCCCCTATGACCCGTCCGACCTATCCCAATCGTGGAAACCCTAGACCCGGAGGAAATCACAACAACCCCGGAAACTCTAGCAATTTCACCCGTGCCCCACCCAAGTTCAACACCAACAATACTACCACTATCCCCAATACTGCCCCGAGGACTGGAAGCAATGCTGTGCCTATCGCAGCCAAGGACAAGTCACAAGTGACCTGTTATGACTGTGGAAATAAAGGCCACTATTCCAATGAGTGCCCCAACAAGAAGAATGCTACCGCCCCCAATGCCAATGTCCCACCTCAGCAGCAGCGTCGTGTCCAGCCAGGTAGAAGATTTGCCCCAGGAAATTCACTCAACCGCAATGGCCGTCTTTTTCTCATGCATGCTGAAGAAGCTCAGGAAGCGCCAGACGTCGTGCTGGGTATGTTTTCTGTTAATTCAGTACTTGCAAGAGTGTTGTTTTATTCTGGTGCATCGCATTCATTTGTCACCGAAGAATTTGCCTGCACTAGTAAAATTTAGCCAACCAAATTGAAGCATGTGATGATTGTACAAATTCCCGGATCAACCACCAAGGTTGGGCAAATTTGCAAAGCCGTCCCTATCCGAATCCATGGCATAGATTTTGATGCTAACTTAATAGTACTCGGAACTAAAGGTTTGAAAGTAGTACTAGGAATGGATTGGATGTCCAAGCATAAAGGATTGATTGACTGTGCCAAGAAAGCCATTACCATGACCAGTACCACCGGAGTATCAGTCGAGCATATATCTGAAACCTTACCTCGCCAATTCAAGTGTAACCAGAGTCTAGCCCAACCTACCATTGACCAAGTTCGGATAGTCTGTGAATACCCCGATGTATTTCTAGATGTTTTGCCCGGTATGCCCCCAGATCGGGATATCGAGTTTATCATCAAACTAATCCCCGGAACAGGACCCATAGCCTAGAGACCATATAGTATGAACCCGTCAAAACTAGAAGAACTGAAGAAGCAATTGGATTCCATGTTGGAAATCGGATTGATTCAACCAAGTGCGTCCCCATGGAGATCACCTGTCTTGTTTGTGGACAAGAAGGATGGAGGTAACCGTTTGTGTACAGACTATAGGAAGTTGAATGATGTAACCATCAAGAACAAGTATCCCTTGCCTAAGATCGAAGATTTGTTTGATCAGTTGAACGATGCCCAGGTGTTTTCTAAGATTGATCTTAGAACTGGCTATCATCAACTCAAAATTCGTGCAGAGGATATTCCAAAGACTGCTTTCACCACCCGATATGGATTGTATGAGTATACAGTCATGTATTTTGGATTAACCAATGCCCCCGCTTACTTCATGAATCTCATGAATAAGATTTTGATGGACTTCCTGGATAAGTTTGTCGTTGTTTTCATCGATGACATTCTGATTTATTCCAAATCGGAAGAAGAACATGAGCTACACCTAAGGACCATTCTTGGAACCCTTAGAGAGCATCAGTTGTATGCAAAGTTTAGCAAATGTGAATTCTGGTTACAGGAAGTAGGATTCCTCGGTCACATTGTATCAGCCGGAGGAATTGCCGTTGACCCTGCCAAAGTGAAAGATGTAGAAGATTGGCAAGCCCCAACCACTCAAACCCAAGTTCGTGCTTTTCTCGGATTGGCGGGATATTACCGCAAATTCGTAGAAGGATTCTTGAGTATAGCCCGACCCATGACCCAATTGCTGAAGAAAGACAAGAAGTTTGAATGGACGTACAAGTGCGAAGCGAGTTTTCAAGAACTCAAGAGGAGATTGATTTCATCCCCAATCTTGATCATGCCGGATATTACGAAGCCCTTCGATGTGTATTGTGACGCATCCAAGATTGGTCTCGGATGTTTGCTAATGCAAGAAGGCAAAGTTATATCTTATCTATCGCGACAACTGAAGCAACATGAACAAAATTACCCAACCCATGACCTCAAACTCGCAGCCGTAGTTCTAGCCCTGAAGACATGGAGACATTACCTTATGGGAAACCGTTGTGAGATTTATTCGGATCACAAAAGCCTAAAGTATATATTCACTCAAAAGGAGCTGAATATGAGGCAGAGAAGATGGATTGAGTTAATCAAGGATTACGACCTGGACATTCACTATCACCCGGGAAAAGCCAATGTGGTAGCCGATGCCCTTAGCAGATTGCCGTGCCGCTTGAACTCCATGATTTTTAAGGAGCAACCAAGTTTGCACAAAGAGATGGAAGATTTTCGAATGGAATTAGTAAGTGAAGGATTTTTGGCTAGCATCGAACTTCAGCCCACTTTGATCAGTCAGATTAAAGAGGCGTAGAAAGGAAATGCTAGTATCGACGGAATTAAGCGTCGTATCGGTACAGGCAAAGTACCCGGATTCACCGAGGACGAAGAAGGAGTTTTGTGGTACAAAGGACGCCTTTGTGTACCAGCCGATTCGGAGTTGAAAGAAGTTATCTTGAAGGAAGCTCATGATACTCTTTATTCTATCCATCCCGGAGGAACCAAGATGTATCAAGATTTGAAAGAGCAATTTTGGTGGCATAAGATGAAGAGAGAAATCGGAAGCCATATCGCCAAGTGTGACATATGCCAGCGAGTCAAGGCAGGACATCAACGACCCGCTGGATTGTTGCAACCTTTGCAGATTCCGGAATGGAAATGGGATTCTGTAGGAATGGACTTTATCACTGGACCACCTACTTCTAGTAGGGGAAATGACTCCATTTGGGTCATAGTGGACAGATTGTCCAAAGTAGCCCATTTCTTGCCCGTCAAAACTACCTACCAGAGTTCGAAGCTAGCGGAGTTATACATCGCTAGAATCGTTAGTTTGCACAGAGTCCCCAAGAATATAGTCTCAGATCGAGGAACTCAGTTTACCTCGAGATTCTGGAAGAAAGTCCAAGAAGGTTTAGGAACCCGGCTAGATTTCAGTACCGCGTATCACCCTCAGACCGATGGACAAACGGAGCGAGTAAACCAAATACTCGAAGATATGCTTAGAGCATGTGTGCTAGAATATGGATCCAAATGGGAAGACTGTCTGCCGTTTGCAGAATTTTCATACAACAATAGTTACCAAGCCAGTTTGCAAATGGCCCCATTTGAATTTTTGTACGGAAGAAAGTGCCGCACCCCTTTGAATTGGTCGGAAGTAGGAGAGAGTCAGATTTTCGGACCCGACATTCTACGAGAGGCAGAAGAGAAGGTTCACAAGATTCGTGAGCACCTCAAGACAGCCCAATCGCGACAAAAGAGTTACGTCGACAAGAGACGTCGAGACCTGGCCTTCAACATCGGAGATTTTGTTTATCTGAAAGTGTCGCCATTGAAGGGAATGCAACGTTTCCAACTCAAAGGAAAGTTAGCCCCCAGATATATCGGACCTTTCAAAATCTTGAACCGTCGAGGAGAAGTATCGTATCAACTGGAACTACCTAAAGAGATGTCAGTTGTGCACAATGTGTTCCATATCTCGTTACTTCGAAAATGTCTCGAAGTCCCCGAGAAGACCGAAGTGTTCAAGAATATCGATCACCGGACCATAGAGATCAATGATGATCTAACCTATCCTGAAGTACCCATCCGTATATTGGAAGAAGCCTTTCGAACTACCAGAACCTGAAGCATCAAGTTTCTCAAGATTCAGTGGAGCAACCACACGTAAGGAGGCTACACAGGAGCGAAGATCACATCGAGCAGTTTCGGATCTCTTCAAATCCTAGGTAATCTTTTCGTCCTTTTTCAAATCTCGGGACGAGATTTTGTTTAAGGGGGGAAGGTTTGTAACATCCCAAAAATATCAAACTTAGATCATTCAAAACCCTAATCATCAAGATTAGGGTTAACAAAAACTTTTCTAAATGAATTCATGAATGCATGTATATGTGTATGCATGGATTTTGAATTTCTTTAAAAACCACCTTGTTTGTGTGAACCATTGCTTGTAAAATGTTTCTTAGGTGAAAAGAACATCATCTAAAACATTTCCCACACTTTTCCTAAAGACAAGTAAATCAAAACATATATATTAAGTGAATGGTCATTTTGTCCAATTTAACTCCCATGCCTACTTTGGCTGTCTCAAACTTTCAAAACCCAACAGAAACTTTTCTGGATCTTTGCACCCCTTGAATGTACTCATAACAGAGTATCAAGGCCCACTTTGTGATCATCCAGAAACTTTCAAATGCATAGTTTAAATGACAATTCAAAATTGAATCTTCTTCATATGGGAAGATCCCACTTTTTCAAAACCCACTCAAACAAGCTCAACTTTCAAAACCCAAGCATCTGCAGACTCACCAGAACCAATCTAGCAAACTCACCAAAATTCATTTCAAAATTCAAAACTTGACTTCATGCGGCCATTTCATCAAACAGGTTGCAGACACAAATCAAACAAAACCACAAACACTATAGTGTGCAGTGTTTTGAGCCTAACTTGGTCCCTAGTTATATCACACACAAACCAGTAGATCATCTAGAAAGATTAGCCCAACACTAGCACCCCTGTGAGCTTGCCATTGCCATTATGGTGAACAGCCGAGCACACCCATGTCACCCCAATGTGGACAGCAAGCTAGGAGCAGCAGCAAGCCTAACCAGCATGTCTAGGAGGCAGCCTACCGTCCATCGCCACTGCCTGTCCCAGCCGCAAGCGTTGCCAAACCCTCGACCACGCGCACAAGCCGCGCCCAGACCATGCCGAGCGTGCGCCAGAGCACCACCCGCGACCAGCGTCCCCAGACCACGCGCCGCCCTCACCGCGCGCACACACGATCACCACCGACCCAGGAGACCGCCAGACATCCCCATTAGCAGCCCCGTGCCATACAACCACCGCCCGCCGTCGAAGACGCCGCCTACAGAGCGCCCGCGTGCAGACCAAACCACACCGCCCCATGCCTCGCGATCATGTCGTTGAGCATCGCCAGGAGAAACAGCACCGTCCCCTACCCTTGCCCATGCCTTTAGCCGCCTGTAACGTCGCCCCCGACGAGCTCACCTTGCACCTAGACGGTCCCCTCGCTCGACTATAAATAGAGGCCACCCCCGCACGATTTATTCACACCACCTCACTCCCCTCTCCCCACTGACCGTGCCACACCATCCTCAGAGCAAGGCGAGCACCACTTCGTCGGAATTTCACCGGAGACCGCCACCTCTGGAGAAGAAGGGAGCCAGCGATTGGAGCCGCCCCAGGAGAAGACACCGGTACCAGGAGGATCGCCGTCGTCGACTTCGTCGTTAAGCGCCTCGCGACCCTCACCCGTGCAGTGAGCCCCAGACCCCACGGTGTAACACCCTCAGAATCGGACCTATGCAAGTTTCAGCGATTCCCGCCAAACCCGCATAGAAACGATTCAAAGGTGCCCACCAGGCACTTTCGTGCGGGTGGAAAACGAAGTAATAACATTGCACAACAGTCCTCGATGGGACCCACAGAACAGATATATATAACAGCGACTCCATGATTCAAGAATACAGATATAATATACAAAGATCCAAATCACCTTGAAAACGATATAGCATCCAGCTACGGACAAGATGCAAATGGGGCTAAGAGCCCTGAAGAATAACCAATAGCGTCCATAACCCGGGCCAAGCGGAAGGGTAACCACGCTAACGACGTCGATCTCAAAACCTGCTTAAACAAAGGGGTGCCGACAAAGGGCAAAGGAAAAAGAAGGAGCGTCGATCGAGGCCGACACGGCGAGACTAGAATTCGGCGGTCCTCGCCTACATAGGTATGGTGGACTGAAGCGGCAGCGGCAGCATGCACTAAACAACGTATAGAGACTCGATACAACTGGCGTCAATCTGGGAGGGGTAAGAAAGATCTATTCGGAACCAACCTGATACTATTATCAAACAAACCCATCCTGGCGTTTCCCCCTCGAGACCAAACGAGGAAGTCAACCGAGGAAAACGCACACAGTTGGCAGTTTTACTTATTCAGTTATTGTTGCAGCAATTACTAGTCAGGTTTAGGTATTCATCCTGATAAAATAAGCAATGGGCACTTTTAGTTAACCATTCCGTGATAGTGGCAACACTTACTAGTCGGATACAATTAGCATGAGATAACCCTTAAACCCAGCAGTTGTTGGTACTTTTATTCAGCCATTCCGTTGTAGTTGCAATACTTACTAGTCAGGTACAATGGTCGCAAGCGACACTCCAAACAAGCAATTGTGGGCAGTATTGATTAGCCATTCCATTATAGTGAAGCTGATTACTAGTCATTGTAAAGTCAAATTTATAGCAGTAAACTTTAGTTATGCTTGTCTATGATCGAGATACTGTGCTCCAAGTCGTCCATATCCGCGGACACGGCTTTCAGAAAGTTTTACCCGGCCGGGGTGCACCAATAGCAACACACGCTCGATCAACCTCGGAAAAACCAAAACAAAACCCAACGAGGCTTTCACGACTGAACAATCACAGGATTCAGAAATATTTCAGGGGGCCACCCCTTGGAGTACACCCGCAACGAAGTAAGCAAGCTCCGAGACGGACTCAAGGTTTGGGTATACGGCTGTGAACGACTGGGAACCCGAAAGTGTGGCTGGGCTTGTCGACACCGCGGAATCGTGTCCCGATCCTAAACAGTACAGTGTGCTCCTCGCACAATTTAAATACATAAGTAGCATGGCATAAGTACAGGATAGTAAATAAAACCTCAAACTAGTTTGTGGCCCCAAGAAATAAGACTGAATCAAGCTCTGGCTCAGGGGGGTCCCATATACCTCCCGGATGTGGATAGCGCGATAAATCAAGGAACAGGTATCAAGTACTCGGGGTCTTACGGGACACAAGTGGGCGTTCGGAAACCAAATATTTTCTATCACCCACCGATGCCTCTGCTTATTTCAATTTTAGTTGTTAAACAGAAATTAAAGTGAATGATAAGTAAAACTATGATCATCTCCAACATCAACATGCGGCAATTCATCAACAACTGTGGCACTTGACAACACGCAACAGCACTTGAGCAAGCGACTACGACGCGCAAGTCCAACTATCTACCAAACAACAGGTAATAGGATGTGTCCAAGGCAATATAAGGCTGCAAGGGATATCACGGGTACGAAACACTAGAGCATCGCAACATAGATAGCAATAGATCAACAGGAGGGAATAAATACTATAAAAGTAAGATAGGTAGAAAAGGGGAGATGCTCGCCTGAAACATTGCCGAAGGGTTATCCGAAGATCGGGGCGAAGCTCACATCAACTCAACGGCCCAAACCGCGAAGAAGCAAAACACTAGAAGAAACACCGGATGCAAGATTTAATACAACGGCAGAAGTTCGGGCATGATGCATGTATGATGCGTGGCATGGTGAAGGTGCGATGCAATTAGGTCATATTAAGCGGAACCAGGGTCCCGACAATTATTCAGATGGTTCGAGTTGTTTAGAACCCCCGCAATTTAGATGTGGTTTAACAAGGCAAGAAGTAATACGGGTTCGCTACACAAGTTTAAATGAGGCCGATATGAGACTAGATTTGCCCGCATATGGCCCCATATTTAATTATTAGGTGAATCGGCATAAGGCCCCCAAACCACATGAGATGCATGCGAGATGTCAATTAAATATGCAACCAGTTGTTATTATATTATAAAATAGGGTTTTGGAAAAGGGGGTTCACATATTAGGGTTCGGCAGATCTTGGGTTCCGGATTCGGGATCGGGTCGGGGGTCAGGTTCGGCGAGATCGGGTTCGCACGGAGGAAGGTCTTGTCGCAACCGGATAGCGGACTTGGTTGACGCCGGGCGATTCACTGGTAGCTGTCGTTCTTGTCGCCGCATCAGTCGATCTTGGCGTTCGTGATGAAGACTTGTCGTTCGCGTCGGTGTCCTTACCGTCCGTGTGGCGAACTTGGCGTTCGCTTAACGACCTTGGCGTCCTTGTCGGAGTTCTTGGTGGCGATGTCGGTCTTGGGTTGGCGGCGGATCTTGGCGATCTTCAAGCTCGGTTCCTGGCGTGGCCCTTGGATCACCGGGATCGGGCTTCGGTTTCCATGAAGGGGAGCGTAGGACTCCGGATTGTGGTCGATGGAGATCTCGGATGGCGCCGGGGGTTCACCGGATCTGTCTGTTCGATGTCGCTCTTGGCGGCCACTTGTCTATGCTATTGTCCTCGGTATCCCTCACCCAACACAACTAGAAGGACACGAAGCCAGCAGAAAGGTGGCCTCAACGTCCAGATGCTTGCAACTTGCCAACATCCAGAGACAACACGGTCAGGGGCTCCATAGGCGCACAGGGCAGGCCACACGGAACGGTGCGGCGACTGCGCCAGGGCAGGCTCAGGGTCGGCTCGCCGGCGACGGACGCGCGCGAGCCCGCGCAGGACGACGTGGCCGAGGCAGAGGGGACCGGCGGGGCGGTGGAGGTCCTGGGGCGAGCCGGGGCGAGGCAGCCCATGGGCAGCGGCTCGAGGCGAGCGGGTCCTGAGCGGGCGGCGACAAGGACTGAGGCGGCGGTGGAGATCGTGTGGGGCCGGGCGAGAGGAGGCGGGGCCTTGCGGAGGTTAGTGGCGACAGGCGGCGCCTGGTAGGAGGTGGCGGGGCAGGCGCTGCTTCCAGCAGCTGCGGAGGCGGAGACCGCGATCGTGGCGGCGGGCGCAGAGCGAAGCTGGCGGGCGCGAGCTCCGGGCGCCTTCAGCGGCGAGGGGCTGCACGTGCGGGGCTCGGGAAAGGCGTGGCGAGGCGGGGTCCGCGGAGCAGGCGGTGGCGGGGCGCGGCTGCGCCGGGGAAGAGAAGAAGGAGCAGGTGGCGTCTGGCGGTGACGCGAGGAGACGGCGCGAGGCGGGCGACGGAGAAGGAGGCGAAGAACAAGGGGAACGGCGGCGGCTAGAGGAGGGCGGTGGGCGCGAGGTGGGGCGTCGGCGGTGGCCGGAGACGAGGCGGAGAGGAAGGCCGCGGGGAGGGAGGGAGAGCGGAGAGGACGGTGGCGTGCTTGGCGACGCGGCGCTGAGGCAGCTCGAGGTCGCGGCGCGGTGGGAGCTTCGGCCAGGGCGGTGAGCGGAGGCGCCGGGTCTGCAAGGCAGCGGGAGGGACCGGCTCGGCGCTGCCGGGAGGGCAACCCGGCGAGCTCGGAGAGGGGCGGCCAGCGGCGGAGCAGGGCCTTGAGGCGCTGGGGAGGGAGGCCAGCCAGCGAGGGGGACGAAGCTGGGAGGCTAGGCAGCGTCTGCAAGGGAAGAAGATGGGGTCGGGTGGGCCTGCCAGGGGGTGGTGGGTCCAGGTGGTTGAGGGTGGCGTGGTGTGTTGGCGCGTGCGTGTTTGGTGGGGCTGGTGAGCTGAGTGGGGGTGGGTTTAGGAGAGAGAGAGAGGGAAGAGGAGAGAGGGGGTGGCCATGTGGCAGAGGGTGATTGGTGGGGGGTTTGGGGTGTGCTGACGTGGCGAGAGTTGATTGGAGGGAGTGAGGTGGAGCTAGGGGTGGGTAGGTTTTCTGGGTAGCTGTAGGATTAAGGGCGGACCGATCTGTTTGTACGGGGGTGGTCGTTCGGGTCGATTTGGCCCGTTCGGCTGCCCCCACTAAATAATTAATTAAAATATTTATTTTTAAACAGCGCTTTTGCAATCCGACAGCGGACAAAACAAAATATTCCGGGGACCCGGTTTTCGGTGTTTGAATAAGATGGGGCGTTTTAGAAAACAAAACGGCTTTGCGAAAATAGTTTTGGCAAACAATGCATGATGATGACGATGCAATGCACAAATTCAACGCGATTTTCTAGTAGTGGTTTTGCGGGATGCCACAATTCGACACCACTAACAAGGGATCTCGCCCTCGAGATCCGCCTCATGGTACCGGAAGGAAGGTCGGCGATTTGCATCTTCTCGCTTCGTGTAGACCCTCGCGACACCACTAACAAGAGGTCGTTGTCCGTGATCGTCGAGAGAACACTCCGGGAACGAAAAGTCAAAGGTAGAGGTATCCACAAATAAAGCCACCTCTAGCTCCGATGGAAAAGGGAACCGATGCATTCTCATCCACTTCAATGTACAAAAGCGAATAGAATGGGTAGTCGGCATGGGGGCCAATCCATCACGCACCCAAACTACTACTCCGCACAATCAGTGGAAAAGCATGCAACCATTCTCGGATTCAGACTGAAGATCTCGACAAGCGAGGTTCGGAAACAAAGAAGTGACGCAGACTCTGCATCGGAACTGGCGTGGATAATGTCGTCGCGTCGGAAAACACCGGAAGGCACAAACAAGGAACAAAGGATGGCACCACAGACGAAGGATTCCTCGGATAGCATGAAGACCAGATGTAGCAACACCGTTATCAAAGGAGGAAGCGAAACCCTGAAGGTACGACGGATACCCAACCACGAGAAATCCTGGACTCGAAGAGAGAGAAGAGAGCGGATTCAAAACACGTCGAGATAAGAGGAGAATAGCAGAGGGGTAAGGAGTAAAATCAGACCTACCCAGAACTATCCAACCGATTTTCGAAAATAGTTTTGACACTCTACTTCGGCCATTAGCTAGGTTATCCTACAGGCTAGACTTGTGGGGTATCGCAACTGCTGAGCTCTGATACCACTCTGTAACACCCTCAGAATCGGACCTATGCAAGTTTCAGCGATTCCCGCCAAACCCGCATAGAAACGATTCAAAGGTGCCCACCAGCACTTCGTCGGTGGAAAATGAAGTAATAACATTGCACAGTCCTCGATGGGACCCATGAGCAGATATATATAACAGACTCCATGAGTCAAGAATACGAATATAATATACAAAGATCCAAATCACCTTGAAAAGCGATATAGCGTCCAGCTACGGACAAGATGCAAATGGGGCTAAGAGCGAAGAATAACCAATAGCGTCCATAACCCTGCCGGCCAAGCGGAAGGGTAACCCGCTAACGACGCCGATCTCAAAACCTGCTTAAACAAAAGGGGTGCCGACAAAGGGCAAAGGAAAAAGAAGGAGCGTCGATCTGAGGCCAAGTACAGTGAGACTAGAATTGGCGGTCCTCGCCTACATAGGTATGGTGGATCAAGCGGCGGCAAAGATGCACTAAACAACCTATAGAGACTCGATACAACTGGCGTCAATCTGGGAGGGGTAAGAAAGATCTATTCGGAACCAACCTGATACTATTATCAAACAAACCCATCCTGGCGTTTCCCCCTCGAGACCAAACGAGGAAGTCAACCGAGGAAAACGCACACAGTTGGCAGTTTTACTTATTCAGTTATCGTTGCAGCAATTACTATTCAGGTTTAGGTATTCATCCTGATAAAATAAGCAGTGGGCACTTTTAGTTAACCATTCCGTGATAGTAGCAACACTTACTAGTCGGATACAATTAGCATGAGATAACCCTTAAACCCAGCAGTTGTTGGTACTTTTATTCAGCCATTCCGTTGTAGTTGCAATACTTACTAGTCAGGTACAATGGTCGCAAGCGACACTCCAAACAAGCAATTGTGGGCAGTATTGATTAGCCATTCCATTATAGTGAAGCTGATTAATAGTCATTGTAAAGTCAAATTTATAGCAGTAAACTTTAGTTATGCTTGTCTATGATCGAGATACTATGCTCCAAGTCGTCCATATCCGCGGACACGGCTTTCAGAAAGTTTTACCCGGCCGGGGTGCACCAATAGCAACACACGCTCGATCAACCTCGGAAAAACCAAAACAAAACCCAACGAGGCTTTCACGACTGAACCATCACAGGATTCAGAAATATTTCAGGGGGCCACCCCTTGGAGTACACCTGCAACGAAGTAAGCAAGCTCCGAGACGGACTCAAGGTTTGGGTATACGGCTGTGAACGACTGGGAACCGAAAGTGTGGCTGGGCTTGTCGACACCACGGAATCGTGTCCCGATCCTAAACAGTACAGTGTGCTCCTCGCACAATTTAAATACATAAGTAGCATGGCATAAGTACAGGATAGTAAATAAAACCTCAAACTAGTTTGTGGCCCCAAGAAATAAGACTGAATCAAGCTCTGGCTCAGGGGGGTCCCATATACCTCCCGGATGTGGATAGCGCGATAAATCAAGGAACAGGTATCAAGTACTCGGGGTCTTACGGGACACAAGTGGGCGTTCGGAAACCAAATATTTTCTATCACCCACCGATGCCTCTGCTTATTTCAATTTTAGTTGTTAAACAGAAATTAAAGTGAATGATAAGTAAAACTATGCTCATCTCCAACATCAACATGCGGCAATTCATCAACAACTGTGGCACTTGACAACACGCAACAGCACTTGAGCAAGCGACTACGACGCGCAAGTCCAACTATCTACCAAACAACAGGTAATAGGATGTGTCCAAGGCAATATAAGGCTGCAAGGGATATCACGGGTACGAAACACTAGAGCATCGCAACACAGATAACAATAGATCAACAGGAGGGAATAAATACTATAAAAGTAAGATAGGTAGAAAAGGGGAGATGCTACTTTGAAACATTGCCGAAGGGTTATCCGAAGATCGGGCGAAGCTCACATCAACTCAACGGCCCAAACCGCGAAGAAGCAAAACACTAGAAGAAACACCGGATGCAAGATTTAATACAACGGCAGAAGTTCGGGCATGATGCATGTATGATGCGTGGCATGGTGAAGGTGCGATGCAATTAGGTCATATTAAGCGGAACCAGGGTCCCGACAATTATTCAGATGGTTCGAGTTGTTTAGAACCCCCGCAATTTAGATGTGGTTTAACAAGGCAAGAAGTAATACGGGTTCGCTACACAAGTTTAAATGAGGCCGATATGAGACTAGATTTGCCCGCATATGGCCCCATATTTAATTATTAGGTGAATCGGCATAAGGCCCCTAAACCACATGAGATGCATGCGAGATGTCAATTAAATATGCAACCAGTTGTTATTATATTATAAAATAGGGTTTTCGGAAAGGGGTTCACACATTATGGTTCGGCAGATCTTGGGTTCCGGGATTCGGGATCGGGGTCGGGGTCCAGGGTTCGACGGGTGCGGCGAGATCGGGTTCGGTACGGGAGGAAGGTCTTGTCGCAACCGGATAGCCGGACTTGGTTGACGTCGGGGGCGCATCGGATTCCGCTGGTCGCTGTCGTTCTTGTCGGGCCCGCGCATCAGGTCGATCTTGGCGTTCAGGATGAAGACTTGTCGTTCTGCGTCGGTGTCCTTACCGTCCGTGTGGCGAACTTGGCGTTCCGTTTAACGACCTTGGCGTCCTTGTCGGAGTTCTCGGTGGCGATGTCGGTCTTGGGTTCGGCGCCGGCGGATCTTGGCGATCTTCAAGCTCGGTTCCTGGCGTGGCCCTTGGATCACCGGGATCGGGCTTCGGTTTCCATGAAGGGGAGCGTAGGACTCCGGATTGTGGTCGATGGAGATCTCGGATGGCGCCGGGGGTTCACCGGATCTGTCTGTTCGATGTCGCTCTTGGCGGCCACTTGTCTATGCTATTGTCCTCGGTATCCCTCACCCAACACAACTAGAAGGACACGAAGCCAGCAGAAAGGTGGCCTCAACGTCCAGATGCTTGCAACTTGCCAACATCCAGAGACAACACGGTCAGGGGCTCCATAGGCGCACAGGGCAGGCCACACACGGAGCAGTGCGGCGATCGCGCTGAGGCAGGCTCGGCTCGCCCGGCGACGGACGCCTGCGAGCCAGCAGACGGGCCGAGGCAGAGGGACGGCGGGCGGTGGAGGTCTGGGGCGGGCTGGAGGCGGCCCAGGAGGCAGCGGCTCGAGCAGGCGGTGGGGGTCCCTGAGCGGGCAGCGACAAGGACTGAGGCGGCGCGGTGGAGGTCGTGAGGCAGCGCAGAGGAGGCGGACGCGCGGAGGTTGGTGGAGGCGGGCCACAGGGAGGAGGTGGCAGGCGCTGCGGGCTCTGAGGCCGGAGACATGATCGTGGCAAGGCGAGCTCAGGCGGCGGGCGCTGGGCGAGCCAGCGGGAAGCTCGGGCGGCCTTCGGCGAGGGCTGACGCAGTCTGAGGATCGGGAAGGCGTGGCCGAGGCGGGTCCGCGGAGCGGAGGCGGCGGGCGGCTGGCTCGCCGGGGAGGAAGAGGAACGAGGTGGTGTCTGGCGGCGGTGGACGCGGAGGAGACGGGCGGAGGCGGGCGACCGGAGAAGGAGTCGGGCAGAGAACAAGGGGAACGGCGGCGGCTAGAGGAGGGCGGTGGGCGCGAGGTGGGGCGCCGGCGGTGGCCGGAGACGAGGCGGAGAGGAAGGCCGCGGGGAGGGAGGGAGAGCGGAGCGGACGGTGGCGTGCTTGGCGGGCGGCAGACGGGGCGGCTCGGGGTCGTGGGGCAGTGGGAGCTGCTGGCGGGGATGGTGGAGCGGAGGGTGCCGGGCTGGCGAGGGCGCTGAGAGGGACCGGCTCGGGCGCTGCTGGGGAGGGCACCGGCGAGCTCGGGAGAGTGGCGGCAGGCAGGCGGGGCCTTGGCCAGGGGAGGGCCGTCGGTGAGGCGAGACGAGCGGCTGAGGAGGCTAGGTTCTGTGCGTCTGGGAAGAAGATGGGGTCAGGTGGGCTGCCAGGTGGTGGGTCCAGTGGTTGAGGTGGCGTGGTGTGTTGGCGCGTGCGTGTTTGGGGTGGTGAAAGTGGGGTGGGTTTAGGAGAGAGAGGGAAGAGAGAGGGGTGGCCATGTGGCGAGGGTGATTGGTGGGGATTTGGGGTGTCTTGTGGCGAGAGTTGATTGGAGGAGTGAGGTGGAGCTAGGTGGGTAGGTTTTCGGTATTTGTAGGATTAAGGCGGACCGATCTGTTTTATGGGGTGGTCGTTAAGGTCGATTTGGCCTGCTCGGCTGCCCCACTAAATAATCAATTAAAATATTTATTTTAAACAACGCTTTTGCAATCCGACATGGACAAAACAAAATATTCCGGACCGGTTTTCGGTGTTTGAATAAGATGGGGCGTTTTAGAAAACAAAACGGCTTTGCGAAAATAGTTTTGGCAAACAATGCATGATGATGACGATGCAATGCACAAATTCAACGCGATTTTCTAGTAGTGGTTTTCCGGGATGCCACACTGGCCGCGCTAGGTTTCGTTCTCGCTGGAGCTGTCTCGCGTCGACGATGACCCTCAGCCATTGGATTAGAATTAGATCAAACGACCCATGTTGCCCCATACCGCTTCGCCCAGCCCCGTGTCACTGACGAGTGGGGACACCCACTTACGCAGCCTGCGGGAGCACTGCACTTAGTAGGCCGGCCCATTAGAATTTCCCGCGCAGCCCAGCTTCTTTTAATTTCAAACACACTTCTGTACCCAACTTCAAAAATCAACCCAGGTCGATTCAGTGTACCAAATTGGATGAAACCAATTTTGTTGTAAAGGTCTGTGAATGCTTAATCCAAGCCCGTTGGATTCAAGTCATTTGGATCTGTAGATCACCCATAGCAAAAATAACAAGGCAGAAGCTTTTCTGCATTCAAACTTTTTTACAATTTAAACCATAAAAGCTTTTGAATTGATTCCAACTCTCAAAAATCACACTTAACCATACCTTTCAGAATATATAAAAATATATAGGTTTACTTGCAGAAATATTGTTCAAGGAATAAAAGAATGCTACATAAGCATTTCTAGCCACTTTAATCAATTAAAATAAAAGGGTAAAACCTTATTAAATTATGACACCACTTTAAATCACATTCCCATGGACTACAATATGTGGTGATGACATGTGTCAACATGATCTCATGTTTAGTTTGGAGAATATTAAATCTTAATTAGTTTTTCAATGAGTAGAAATTACTTTTCTAAAAATAAAAAGGATTTAAACAAAGATTTAACCTTGTAATGTTAGCGATGATGCTAGATCATCTATAGGACCCTTGTGTGTGATGATTGCAAGTAGTTAAGTATTGATTGGTGATTGTGTACCTCGTATTTATTCATAGACGCTAGTGTTGGAGATATGCCCTAGAGGCAATAATAAATGTAGTTATTATTATATCTTTGTGTTTATGATAAATGTTTATATTCATGCTATAATAGTATTAACAAGGAAACATTAATACTTGTGTGATTTGTAAACTTAATTTGAAGTCCCTAGTATAGCCTCTATACATCACTAGCTTGTTGGTTGATAAATGATTGTGGTTTCCCTATCATGAACATTGAGATGTTATCAACAACAAGATCATATCGTTAGGAGAATGATATGATGGACATACTCCTATAGATAAGCGTAGCATAAAGATCAAGTCATTTCAATAGTTCAATTGCTATATGCTTTCTGATACATAGTAACCTAATTCCTTCGACCATGAGATCGTGCGTATCACCTTTACCGGATGGATGCTTTGATGACATCAAACACCACACCGTAACTGGGTGGCTATAAAGGTGGCATTGAGTGTTTGGAAAGTATTGGTTGAAACACATGGATCAAGAGTGGGATTTGTCCATCCATATGACGGATAGATATACTCTGGGCCCTCTCGGTGAAATGTCATCCAATTAGCTTGCAAGCATGTGGTAGCTCACAAGGGATCACATATCAGGAACGAGAAAAGAGTACTTATCGGTAACGAGGTTGAACTAGGTATGCGAGATACCGCGATCATAACCTCGGATAAGTAAACTATTGTGAGACAAAGGGAAATTGGTATCGTATGTAAGTGGTTCATTCGATCGCAAAGTAATCATAGAAATATGTGGGAGCCATATGAATTTCCAGATTCCTCTATTGGTTATTGTTCGGAGAAGTGTCTCGATCATGTCCGCATAATTCACGAACCGTAGGGAGACACACTTAAGGATTCGACGTTGTTTGAGTAGTTATGGTATTATGAGAAAGAGATCGAATGTTGTTCGGAGTCTCGGATGGGATCCGGGATATCACGAGGTGATCCGGAATGGTCCGGAGAATAAGATTCATATAAGGAAAGTCCTGTTTCGGAGTTGGGGAATGGTTCCGGTGTTTTCATCGGGAATGTTCTAGAAGGTTCCGGAATGTCCGCCCAACTCGGAGGAAGGGTACATGAATGTGTCATTGCAAGTTGGAATGATTGCATCATGTACTAAGTGTCATCGCTGTTCCAAATAAAGGATTAATTCAAATCCTAGTTTGAAAAAGTCAAATAGCTAGTTTGAAAAGTCAAACGGCTAAAATTGGAAAGAGGAAAGAGGAGGAAGTGGGAAACCGAGTTGGGAGGAATCCCTCCTCCAACCGGGCGCCCCTCCAAGACTAGTTGGGAGGACTCCTCCTCCCTTGGCCGCCCTCCACCTATATAAGGAGGGGCAGGGCTCCCTCCTAGCACACACAAGTCCCTCACCTCAAACCCTAGAAGCTGCAGCCCACCATAGCCGCCGCCCCTAGGGTTTTTGCCCTAGCCACCGACTTGGGGGTCCCCGGAACCCTAGCCGCCGGCTCTAGCACTTCCTCCTTGGTGTGTCTAAACCCTAGACCGCCGAGGAGCTCTCTCATACTCCACCATACTCGCTCCGGCTTAAGGCGAAGCCCTGCGAGATCTCCCCTCTACTTCCGGTACCACGCCGTTGTCTTTGCGAATCGCGAGAGTGCTACAACCTCCATTTCTGCTGGAACAAGGAGAGGAAGGTCTTAAATCGAGTACGAGCGATGTGACCGATTGCGGAGCGCTTCGCAGCGCCCGAAGGATCGTCTACGCGATCTTGAGATCGGGAAGAGTACGACTACATCAACCACGAGAATCCGCTCTCGTTAAACACTTTGGAATCTTTGAGGGTAAGTTATTCCATCGACTCGTTGCTACAATCTAGCAGATAGATCTTGGCTTGTTTGTTTGTATGCGATAGAAAATTTTTGTTTTCCATGCTACGAAACCCTACAGTGGTATCAGAGCCGTGTCTATATGTAGATCTGTTGCACGAGTAGAACACAATGGTCATTGTGGGCGTTGATGCTTTTATTGTCGATTGCTTCTTGTGTACTTTGCATCTTGCGGTATGTTGGGATGAAGCGGCCCGGGCTAACCTTACATGACATCGTTCATGAGACTTGCTCCACGCTTGACATGCAACTTGTATTGCATAAGTGGCTTTATGGTGCTGTTTCTCCTAGCATAGTTAAGATCCAATTTACAACGGGTGATTAACAATACTAGTATCAATGTTGTGGTTCATGTTAAATAAGTTAGAACGACACTTACTGAAATCCCAAGCCACGTAAAACATGCAAAGAAAGTAGAGGCTTCTAACTTTGTTTTGCGGGGTGTCTGATGATGTGATATGGCCATGATTGTGATTATATTTGATGTATGCAATGTTCCTTATTGTAAGTTGGCAACCGGCAGGAGCCATATGATTGTCTTTAATTTATGTTAAGACCCGCGTGTCTATTCAAAGTAGTTGTAATAATTGAAGCCGGTGGACGACAACCATGGAGAAGCGTCATTGACCTTGATGCAATGCCGGTGATGATGGAGATCATGTTCATGCTTGAAGATGGAGATCGGAAGCACAAAGAACAAAGGCCATATCATATCACATATTTTGAATTGCATGTGATGTTAATCCTTTATGCATCTTGTATTGCTTAGTAGACGACGGTAGCATTATAAGATGATCCCTCATGCACATGAATTTCAAGTCATAAAGTGTTCACCCTTAGTTAGCACCGTTGCTAAAGTTTGTTGTTTCGAAGCACCACGTGATGATCGGGTGTGTTAGATTCTGCAAGTGTATACAACGTGAGCAAGCCAGATTTTCTCATGCGGAAACTAAGGTTTGATCTTGACGAGCCTAGCATGTACAGACATGGTCTCGGAACACGGATCACCGAAAGGTAAAGCATGAATCATATAATAGATATGATGAACATGACGATTGTTCGCCATTGAAACTATATCAACTCTCGTGATGATCGGTGTTGATGTAGTGGATTTGGTTCGTGTGATCACTAAAACAATGTGAGGGATGTTGTTTTGCGTGGGAGTTCACCTAGATTAACTTTATTATTAATTTGAACTCAATTTGTCATAAACTTAGTCTAAACTATTGCAAATATGTTGTAGATCAATGGCAGCCCCTACCATCAATTTTAATGCGTTCCTAGAGAAAGAAAAGTTGAAAAACAATGGAAGAAACTTCGCGGATTGGTTCCGCAATTTGAGGATTATCCTCACAGCTGGTAATTTGACCTATGTCTTTGGATGCACCGGGGTGACCCACTGCGGTGATGCTTCCGATGAAGTAAAGAATGTTTACCTCGCTCGGAAGAATCGGTACTCCATAGTTCAGTGTGCTATCTTGTATGGTTTGGAATCGAGCTTGAAAAGGTTTGAGAATTCAGACCCATATGATATTGTCGAGGATCTCAAATTGATCTTTGAGACTCATGCGGAAATTGAAAGTTATGAGGCTTACGAAAAGTTCTTTAAGCGCAATATGGAAGAGGGCTCCATCGGTGAGCATGTGCTTAAGATGTCCAGGCACGCATAAACAAACTTCAAAGCTTGGGTATAGTGATTCCTAATGCTTTGGGGATTTACCGTGTCCTCCAATCACTACCACCAAGTTACAAGAACTTTGTGATGAACTATAACATGCAGAACATGAACAAGCAGTTGCCAGAACTGTTTGCTATGTTAAAGTCTACAGAAGTGGAGATCAAGAAAGAGCACCAAGTGTTGTTGGTCAATAAGACCACCAAATTCAAGAAAGTCAAGTCTAAGCAGAAGGGACACTTCAAGAAGGGTGGTAAGAAAGTTAACACGCCGGCGAAGAAAACCAAGGCTGGACCTAAACTGGCGAGTGTTTTACTACAAGGAGAAGGTCCTTTGGGCGGAATTCCCCAAAGTACTTGGCGGATTTGAAGAACGGCAACATCAAGAAGAAAGGTATATCTGATATACATGTTATTGATGTGTATCTCACTAGTACTCGTAGTAGTGCCTGGGTATTTGATACTGGTTCGGTTGCTCATATTTGTAACTCGAAACAGGTGTTGCAGAATAAACGGAAGCTAGCGAAGAATGGGTGACGATGCGCGTGGGAAACGGATAAAAGGTTGATGTGATCGCGGTCGGCACGCTACCCCTTCATCTACCATCGGGATTAGTTTTATACTTTAATAATTGTTATTTGGTGCCTGCGTTGAGCATGAACATTATATCGGGATCTTGTTTATTGCGAGACGGTTACTTGTTTAAGTCAGAGAATAATGTTTGTTCGATTTATATGAGTAATATGTTTTATGCACATGCACCTTTGATAGATGGTCTATTCTTATTGAATCTCGATAGTGGAAATACACATATTAATAACATTGAGGCTAAACGGTTGAAATCAAGCGATAACTCGACCTATATGTGGTACTGTCGTCTTGGTCACATTGGAGTGAAATGTATGAAGAAACTCCATTCCGATGGACTTCTTGAATCACTTGATTTTGAATCACTTGATAGATGCGAAGCATGTCTGATGGGTAAAATGACTAAGACTCCATTTTCTGGTATGATGGAGCGAGCTACGGACTTATTAGAAATCATACATACCGATGTGTGTGGTCCAATGAGTGTAGCATCGCGCGGTGGTTATCGTTATGTTCTTACCTTCACGGATGATTTGAGTAGATATGGGTATATCTATTTCATGAAACATAAGTCCGAAACTTTCGAGAAGTTTAAGGAGTTTCAAAGTGAGGTAGAGAATCAACGTAACAAGAAGATTAAATTTCTACATTCTGATCATGGAGGTGAATATCTAAGTTACGAGTTTGGCGATCATTTGAAGAAATGCGGAATACTTTCACAATTGACACCGCCGGGAACACCACAGCGTAATGGTGTGACCGAACGTCGTAATCGAACTCTCTTAGATATGGTTCGTTCTATGATGTCACTTACAGATTTACCGCTATCATTTTGGGGTTATGCATTAGAAACAGCCGCATTCACTTTAAATAGGGCACCGTCTAAATCTGTTAAAACGACACCGTATGAATTGTGGTTTGGGAAGAAACCTAGATTGTCGTTCCTTAAAGTTTGGGGTTGCGAAGATTATGTAAAGAAGTTACAGCCGGACAAGCTTGAACCCAAAGCGGAAAAATGCGTCTTCATAGGATACCCAAAGGAAACTATTGGGTATACCTTCTATCAGAGATCCGAAGGGAAAATCTTCGTTGCCAAGAATGGATCCTTTCTAGAAGGAATTTCTCTCGAAAGAAGTGACTGGAAGGAAAGTAGAACTCGGAGGTTGTCGAACCTTCTCTCAAAATTGCAAGTAGCGCAGCGGAAGAAGTTCTGTGGTGCTGCACCAATTAGAGAGGAAGCTAATGATGGTGATCATGAAACTTCGGTTGAAGTTGCTCTGAGCCTCGGAGGTCAACGAGAACTCGTACCACTCCAGTTGGTATGATCCGTTATGAGTGTCATGTTGGTGGACAACACCGATGACCCGAGACATATGAAGAAGCGATGATGAGCCCAGATTCCAATAAATGGCAAGAAGCCATGAAATCGAGATTGGATCCATGTACGAAAACCAAGTATGGACCTTGGTGGACTTACGGATGGCGAAAAGGCTGTCGAGAACAAATGGATTTTCAAGAAGAAAGCAGATCTTGTGGTAATGTTACCATCTATAAAGCTCGACTTGTCACAAAGGGTTTCGACAAATTCAAGGAGTTGACTACGATGAGACTTTCTCACGATGGCGAAGCTAAAGTCTGTGAGGATTATGTTAGCAATCGCTGCATATTACGATTATGAGATATGGCAGATGGATGTCAAAACAGCATTCCTCAATGGAGATATTGATGAAGAGTTGTATATGATGCAACCCAAAGGTTTTGTCGATCCTAAAGATGCTAACAAGGTATACAAACTTCAACGGTCCATCTATGGATTGAAGCAAGCATCCCGAAGTTGGAATCAACGTTTTGATAAGGTGATCAAAAGTTTTGGTTTTATACAAACTTATGGAGAAGCTTGTATTTACAAGAAAGTGAGTGGGAGCTCTGTGGCATTCTTAATACTATATGTGGATGACATATTGTTGATTGGGAATGATGTAGACCTTCTTAATAGTGTCAAGGAATATTTGAATAATAGTTTTTCAATGAAGGATCTTGGCGAAGCAGCTTACATATTAGGCATAAAGATTTATAGAGATAGATTGAAACGCCAAATATCATTGTCACAGAGTACATATTTGGACAAAGTTCTGAAGAGGTTTGGAATGGAAGATAGCAAGAAAGGGTTCTTTCCCATGTTGCCCAATACGACCTTGAGTAAAACTCAAAGTACGACATCGGCAGAAGATAGAGAAAGGATGAGTAAGACTCCCTATGCCTCAGCCATAGGATCTCTAATGTATGCCATGCTATGTACTAGACCCGATATTGCATATGTTGTTAGTTTAACTAGCAGATATCAAAGTGATCCAGGAGTGGATCATTGGACAGCGGTCAAAAACATCCTTAAGTACTTGAGAAGAAATAAGGATATGGTTCTTTCTTATGGAGGTGATGAACAGCTCGTTGTTAATGGTTACACCGATGCTAGTTGGAACACCGATCCGGATGATTCTAAATCACAATCTGGATACGTATTTATTTTGAATGGTGCAGTAGTTAGCTGGAGGAGTGCAAAGATCTTCAACTGAATCGGAATACATGGCTGCTTCGGAGGCTTCACAAGAAGCGATATGGATGAAAGAGTTCATTACAGAGCTGGGTGTGGTTCCTAGTGCGCTGGACCCAATGTCTATCTACTGTGATAACATGGGCGCCATAGCCAATGCGCAAGAACCAAGGTCACACAAGAAGATGAAGCACATCAAGCTACGTTTTCATGCTATTCGAGAACATATCCAAGATGGGGATATAAAGATTTGCAAATTACACACAGATCTGAATGTGGCGGATCCGTTGACTAAACCTCTCCCGAGGGCAAAACATGACCAGCACCAAACTGCCATGGGTGTTCGGTATATTACCATGTAATCTAGATTAGATGACTCTAGTGCAAGTGGGAGACTGTTGGAGATATGCCCTAGAGGAAATAATAAATGTAGTTATTATTATATCTTTGTGTTTATGATAAATGTTTATATTCATGCTATAATAGTATTAACAAGGAAACATTAATACTTGTGTGATTTGTAAACTTAATTTGAAGTCCCTAGTATAGCCTCTATACATCACTAGCTTGTTGGTTGATAAATGATTGTGGTTTCCCTATCATGAACATTGAGATGTTATCAACAACAAGATCATATCGTTAGGAGAATGATATGATGGACATACTCCTATAGATAAGCGTCGCATAAAGATCAAGTCATTTCAATAGTTCAATTGCTATATGCTTTCTGATACATAGTAACCTAATTCCTTCGACCATGAGATCGTGCATATCACCTTTACCGGATGGATGCTTTGATGACATCAAACACCACAATGGCGGGTGGCTATAAAGGTGGCATTGAGTGTTTGGAAAGTATTGGTTGAAACACATGGATCAAGAGTGGGATTTGTCCATCCATATGACGGATAGATGTACTCTGGGCCCTCTCAGTGAAATGTCATCTAATTAGCTTGCAAGCATGTGACTGGCTCACAAGGGATCACATATCACGGGAACGAGAAAAGAGTACTTATCGGTAACGAGGTTGAACTAGGTATGCAGAGATCAAGCGATCATAACCTCGGATAAGTAAACTATCGTGAGACAAAGGGAAATTGGTATCGTATGTAAGTGGTTCATTCGATCGCAAAGTAATCGTAGAAATATGTGGGAGCCATATGAATTTCCAGATTCCTCTATTGGTTATTGTTCGGAGAAGTGTCTCGATCATGTCCGCCTAATTCACGAATCGTAGGGAGACACACTTAAGGATTCGACGTTGTTTGAGTAGTTATGGTATTATGAGAAAGAGACCGAATGTTGTTCGGAGTCTCGGATGGGATCCGGGATATCACGAGGTGATCCGGAATGGTCCGGAGAATAAGATTCATATAAGGAAAGTCCCGTTTCGGAGTTGGGGAATGTTTCCGGTGTTTTCATCGGGAATGTTTCCGGTGTTTTCATCGGGAATGTTCTAGAAGGTTCCGGACATGAATGTGTCATTGCAAGTTGGAATGATTGCATCATGTACTAAGTGTCATTGATGTTCCAAATAAAGGATTAATTCAAATCCTAGTTTGAAAAAGTCAAATAGCTAGTTTGAAAAGTCAAATGGCTAAAATTGGAAAGAGGAAAAGAGGAGGAAGTGGGAAACCGAGTTGGGGAGGGAATCCCTCCTCCAACTGGCGGCGCCCCCTCTAAGTCGAGTTGGGGAGGGACTCCCCTCCCTCCCCTTGGCCGCCGGCCCCTCCACCTATATAAGGAGGAGCAGGGCTCCCTCCTAGCACACACAAGTCTCTCACCTCAAACCCTAGAAGCTGCAGCCCACCATAGCCGCCGCCGCCCCTAGGGTTTTTGCCCTAGACGCCGACTTGGGGGTCCCCGGAACCCTAGCCGCCGGCTCTATATCACTTCCTCCTTGGTGTGTATAAACCCTAGATTGCCGAGGAGCTCTCTCATACTCCAGAATACTCGCTCCGGCTTAAGGCGAAGCCCTGCGAGATCTCCCCTCTACTTCCGGTACCACGTCGTTGTGCTGCCGGAATCGCGAGGAGAGTGCTACAACCTCCGCTGCCTGCTGGAACAAGGGAGAGGAAGGTCTTCGTCGAGTACCGAACGTGTGACCGACTGCGGAAGCGCTGCCGGAAAGCAGCGCCGGAAGGATCGTCTACGCGATCTTGAGATCGGGAAGAGTACGACTACATCACCCACGAGAATCCGCTCTCGTTAAACACTTTGGAATCTTCGAGGGTAAGTTATTCCATCGACTCGTTGCTACAATCTAGTAGATAGATCTTGGCTTGTTTGTTTGTATGCGATAGAAAATTTTTGTTTTCCATGCTACGAAACCCTACAGCTAGTACCGACCAAGGATACTACGAGGAGGAAGGAGGATACTACGAAGAGGAAGCCGAAGAGAACTTCAACCACTGCTCTGCACAAGGCAAGCTTTACTAACCAAGTTGACCAATGCAAGCTAACACTTGCAAGATACTATACCAGTGCAAGCTAACACTTGCAAGATACCCTATTGTTGCCACAAACCCATGCTTGTGATATGAATACCATATGCCTTAAGCGTATGTGATCATACCAACTTGCTAAACCAATCCTAGTTTTATGGCAAGCTTCCTACTTTATTTCTTTATCAAAGCTTACTTAGAGTCTACTTAAGAGTTTGGTAGATATTAGACAGCTGTGCTCAAGTTTGCCCTAAGAGCATAAAATTTGGCCTAAGCTAGAAACCTTGATCTCAGCCTAAGATATAAGGTTGGACTTAGTGAAACCCCACCAGTTACCACCCCTCATTATTACCCTTCCCAACTGTAGATGCTAGTGCTAAGCATAAAACTTGATCAACTTTAGCTGGGATTACTTGGTGGAAAATGGTTATGAAAACCTTGGAATGATGGATCATTCTATTGAAATGTTTTGGACATGTGTTTCCAAACACTTGATGATTTTGGTGATCAAAATGTTGAGGCATGAGCCTTAGCCCTTTATAGAACTGATGGTTGTCTGGATGCGATACCATTCCAATTTTATCGTACAACCACAATACCCGAATATTTGGTAGGGCTTGACTAGAAACTTATATACCTTAGTATTAGTTCCCTCATGGCCAAGGTCTGAGCTGAGGCTACCTTGTGAAGATTGTCCACCTGTGCAGTACCCAAGATGACAGTGGTCATGGTTGGGAGGCCAAACTCACAGGAGAGGTTCTTATACGAGGGAGTGTAATTGAAAGGTTAAGATTGATTATCCGCATACTAGGTATGGTGAATTCAGGATTTGTTCCTGACAGATGTATCGAATGTTGTGGTGAAAGTGTACAATCTCTGCAGAGTGTCAAACTATTCGAATAATAGCGTCTCATGATTATGGACATTAGAGTGGCCATCTGTTCCCCGTCGGACTTTTAAAATGACTTGTGAAATGAGTTGAGACTTTGACTTGACCACAACAGAGTTGTGACCTGAACTACAAGATCCCACTTAGGAGTTATAAAATTGTGACTAGCTTTGGAGCTTAGTAGAGATAAACCTGGCTTTTTGCAAAACAACCCTAGAGCCTAGTGTCCTATGTTCCAAAAACCCCTTTACTTGTTAGTATTAGTTTGTGAGTACTTAAAGAGTACTCATGGCTTTGTCCCTGGCTATTCCCATGGCCAGACTATGAAGAGGAGTACCTGGAGGATGGACCCCAGGATGGTTACGACAACTAGGATCATCTCCCATTGTCAGCATTGCCTGTGACCCCGAAGATGGAGCTTCACCTATGCTACCGTTATTATTACGTATTCCGCTGCTTGATGTTGTATTAAGAACTGGATCATGAGATCCCTATTTGTGTAAGAACTTATGTATAGTTGTAATGGATGAAGTACTATGGTATCCAATTCTGTTATGTCTCGCAAAAATGGTAATCCTGGGATTGCGATGTATGGCATAACAGGCATCTAGGATTGAAAAATCCGGGTGTTGACATGTAGCTTCAAAGGCGAGCATCAAATGGGCATCATATCTACTATATGACTCATGCTTAACCTTTCGGTCCGTGTTCCGAGGCCATGTCTGTACATGCTAGGCTCGCCAAGTAAGAACCTTAGTATTCGCGTGTAAGCATCTTACACCCGAGATATGCTCATGGATTCAAGTACACCCGATCATCACGTGATGCCTTGAAGCGACGAAACATTGTCGGTGCATACTTAAGGAAGAACACATTTTTATCTTGATATCTAAATGAGGGATCATCTTATTATGCTAATAAAACGCCAAACAAGCAATATAAGATGCAATCAAACATCACATGTTTATTTGGTGAAATGATATGGTTCCCGCATATGATCTCTATCATGTGCTCCGTGGTATGATCACTATCATATCTTTATGTGTAAATCCAAGGTCTATGGATTTTACACGTTATGTGTGTTGTAAGAGTATCATCTCATACTTCTACTTACAACATCACCATATCATAACACTAGCCCAGCAACAATCTAAACTAGACGCCTCTAATTTATCCATTGCAAATTTTACGTGGCTTAGGGCTTTCGAAGATAGAACCGTTCTTACCTATGAACATGAACCACAACGAGGATAACCAAATTGTTGACAACTTGTTGCAAATTAGATATTGACTATAGTAGGAGAGACAGACACCCGCTAGCCACTTATGCAAACTAGTTGCATGTCAAGCGTGGAACAGGTCTCATGTGCGAGGACATGTAAAGTTTGCCCGGGCCGCTTCATCCCACTATGCCACCAATATCCAAAGAACAACTAAGAAGCAATAAAAATGATCATCATCGCCCACATACTCATATGTGTACTACCCGTGCAAAGTATCTACGCATAGATCCGGCTCTGATACCACTGTAGGGTTTGCAGCATAGAAAACAAAAAATTTCCTATGATAGGAACAACTATGTACCAAGATCTATCTACTAGATACAAGCAACGGGCGGATGTATATTTGTAGATAACATACCCTTGAAGACCGACAAGCTTAACGAGTTCAACTCGTGGTTGATGTAGACGATCTCTTGCCGATCTCAAGATCGAGAGGAAGTCCTAGCATAGCAAGCGCATCCGTGCTCGCACACACGCATAAGACACCGGGCAACCTCCGCCTCCTCTCTCCAGTGATGCGGAAGCACAACCCTTTCTTGCGAATATCCACCGGAACATGTATCTCACTAGTCCGAGACCATGGGGATAAATTCTAGAGGGGAGAGATCCTTCACGAGGAGGTGTGAGACAAGTGAGAGGAGGGCTCCTTTTATAGGAGGAGGGGCACCCAAGGGGTGGCCGCCATGGGTCTTCCTCCCTCCTTCATTCATGTGGGTGGACACTCCACTCACAAAATGTCCTTTAAATTCCCTCCACTCAAAAGTCCACTCAAATTCCCATTAAATTTCCACCAAATTTAATGCAAACTCTCATTAAATAAAACTCTTTTATTTTATTCAGAATTTTTTCAATTACTTTAATGAAAAACATTCACAAATAACCTCTTGCTAGAATTCCATTTCACATGCATAACCACTTTATGCAATTTCACCCGAAAACCTGTTTCGGTATCTAGTGAAATAAATTCCTGCGCTTGTTTATTCTTTCGGCATGAAACATTTGCTCCAACTGGATGCCAGTGTCCCTTAAGTGTGTCACCCTACGGTTCACGAATAATGCGGACATGATCGAGACCCTTCTCCGATCAATAATCGATGGCGGACAGAGATCCATCGACTCCCACACATTCAACGATGACTTTTCCTGTGATCGTCGGAACCTTTTATGCTTGTATCTTAATCCCTTTGTTTCACGATATATTACATGTCCGAGATTCGATCATCGGTATCTCCATACCTAGTTTTATCTCGTTACTGACTTGCACTCTTTTCGCGTTCCCGTGATATAACATTCTAGTGATCAAATCACTTGCTTGCAAGCTAATCAATGTGATATCACTGAGAGGGCCCAGAGCATATCTATCCTTCATAGGGATGAACAAATTACACTCTCGATCCATGGGTATCAACATAACACTTTAGTAGTTCTTAAGCCATCTTTATAATCACCCAGTTACGGTGTGACGCTTGATGTCATCGAGAAACTCTTCCGGTGTTAGTGATTGACATGATCTCATGGTCTAAGGATTAGGATCACTTCGTAAGTTGTTATAGCAATATAAACTCAATGACTTTGATCATAATGCTATACTTCGGATGAATGTTCATCACATCATTACACTAATTTTGTGACCTCCTTATTAACAACATCCAATGTCCATGATCAGGAAACTTTGATCATCATGTTAATCAACGAGCTAGTTTATAAGAGAGGCATAACTAGGAACTTACTTTTTGTTTATTAAACACACATGTATTAACGTTTCCGTATTAATACAATTATAGCATGTAAAATAAACATTTATCATAAATAAGGAATACGAAAATAACCACTTTATTATTGCCTCTCGGGCATATTCCCTTCAGTCGGAAGGCAGGATAGCTTCTGCTCCATATACCATGAAGTAAGGAGTGTAGACGGTAGATCTGTTGGATGTAGTTCGTAAACTCCACAGCACAGATGGCAATTCTTTCGCCCAGGCTCCAGCTGCTCTATGTAGCGGTGCCTCAAGACGTGGCTTGATTCCCTGCAGAATTAATCCATTGGCTCGCTTAACCTGACCGTTGGATTGTGGGTGTGCCACAGATGCAAGGTCAAGTCGGATGCCTTTCTCCCAGCAATATGCCTCCACTTCTCCGAGTGATAAATTTCTGCCATTGTTGGTGATAATGCTATGTGGGAGACCAAATCTCACCACTAGATCCCGGACAAACCTGAGGGCAGTTGCCCCATCAAGCTTTCTAATGGTTTTAGCTTCTATCCATTTGGTGAATTTATCAACTGCTACAAGCATATGTGTAAACCCACAAGGTGCCTCTGTAACGGTCCCACCATGTCTAGCCCCCAGACCGCAAATGGCCAAGTTATTGGTATTGTTCGCAGTTCTTCAGCAGTAACATGTGGTTGTCGGGCATAATACTGGCATCCCATGCATGTCTCAACCAGCTTGTCGGCGTCCGCCTTCGCGGTCAGCCAGTAGAATCCTTGCCGGAAAGCTTTCCCGACCAACGATCGAGGAGCGGCGTGAAGCCCGCAATATCCGAGATGGATTTCGCGTAGGATTTCCATACCTTCTAGCTAGGAAACACACTTTAGGTATACACCAGTAGTGCTCCTTTTGTAGAGTTTCCCATTGATTATGGTATAACCCTTTGCTCATCGTACTATTTGCCGTCTTTCGACTTCGTCGTCAGGCAAAGTTCCGTGTTCAAGGTATTCCATGAACGGTTTTGTCCAAGCCGGAGGGACCTTAGTCACCATGTTGATGAAAGAGTCAGCTCTATCCGGATTGTCGATGTCGGCTCCCTTCACGGATGGTGTGCGCAGGTGCTCGAGGAAAACTCCTGGCGGAATTCGCTTGCGCCCTGACCCTAGCTTAGACAGTAGATCAGCCACCTCGTTTTGTTCCCTAGGCACATACTTAACCTCGTAGCCCAAGAAGCTCTTGGCTATCTCGTCCACTTCGTCTCGATATGCCGCCATCATACGGTTTCGCGCATTCCAGGTGCTAGCCACCTGCCGGGCAACCAAGTCAGAATCTCCACAGCAAACTATGCGCTTGATGCCAATATCCTTGGCTACACGTAGTCCGTGAATGAGCGCTTCATACTCCGCCATGTTGTTTGTAGCCTCGAAGTGGATCTGCAGTGTAGCTTGTCTCCTATTGGTGACTTTAGCAATACACCAGCCCCCGAGCCGTTGAGCAGCTTTGATCCGTCAAAGTGCATCACCCAGTACTCTGGTTCTGGCAACGGAGTAGCATCTGGCATCTCCGTCCAATCTGCAATAAAATCCGCCAAGACTTGTGACTTGATAGCGTCGCGTCTCTTGTAGGTGATCTTGAAGGCGGCAAGTTCAATGCCCCACTTCGCGACCCTACCTGTAGCGTCGCTGTTATTGATGATGTCGGACAGTGGAGTCTTGCTCACCACTGTGATTGGGTGCTCCTGAAAGTAATGCCTCAGCTTCCGAGAAGCAAGGAATACTCCATAAGCTATCTTTTGGTAGTGCGGGTAACGCTGCTTGGACTCCGTCAAGACCTCGCTCACATAGTAAACTGGTCGTTGAACTCTGTGCTCATAGCCTGGTTCCTTCCGCTCTACCATGACGACGATGCTGATAACCCGGTTGGTTGCCGCCATGTAAATTAACAGGGGCTCTCCAGGCTCGGGTTCTGCAAGGATGGGCGCTGAGGAAAGAATCTCCTTGAGATGCTTCAATGATGCATCTGCCTCGTCCGTCCACGTGAATTTGTCTGCCTTTTTCAGCAACTTGTACAGCGGCAGGGCCTTCTCTCCAAGTCGGCTGACGAACCGATTAACTGCTGCAACACAAACTGTTAGTCGTTGAATGTCCTTTAGGCATGTCGGACGGTTTATGTTTAGGATGGCCTTGATTTTCTCCGGGTTGACCTCGATTCCATGCTGGGAAACGATGAAGCCCAACAATTTGCCGGCTGGAACCCCGAAGATGCACTTCTTAGGGTTAAGCATCATGTTGTATTTCCGGAGATTATCGAAGATTCCTTTTAAGTCGGAGATTAAGTCGTTTGACTTTTTAGACATCACCGTGATATCGTCCATGTAGGCGTGAACGTTCCGACCAATTTGGTCATGAAGGCAATGTTGCATTGTCCGCTCGTAGGTAGCACCTGCGTTTTTCAGCCCAAAGGGCATCGTGACATAGCAAAACGTGTCGTATGGGGTAGTGAATGAAGTGGCCAATTGGTCCGACTTCCTCATCTTGATCTGGTGGTATCCTGAGTATGCATCGAGAAAACATAAAAGTTCTGAGCCAGCCATCGAGTCAATGACTTGGTCATGCGAGGCAAAGCAAATGGATCTTTGGGACATGCTTTGTTCAAGCCGGTGTAATCAACGCACATTCTTAATTCATTGGTTCCCTTTTTAGGGACAAGTACAGGATTGGCCAACCATTGGGTGTGAAGGACTTCTCGGATAAATCTAGCCTTAAGTAACCTAGCTATCTCTTTGCCAATGGCGCGTCTCTTCTCATCTCCAAAGCGTCGTAGAGGTTGTTTCACTGGTTTGGATTTTGGATCAATGTTTAAGCTGTGCTCGGCAAGTTCCCTAGGTACACCTTTCATGTCGGTAGGTTGCCAGGCAAAGATGTCCATGTTCTCACGGAGGAACTCGACGAGCGCGCTTTCCTATTTGGGATCCAGGTTTGTCCCAATGGCGGTGACCTTGGAGGCATCGCCTACCACAAGTTCCACCGGCTTGGTCTCGATGGAGGCCTTGAACGCAGGAGAGGAGTCAGAGATTTGTTTCTTCGACGCGGGCATCTCTGAGTCATCGACCTTGCTCTGGATCTCTTTGAATTCTTCATTGTAGAGGATAGCTTCTGCAACGGCTGCTTCGTTGATCTCGCAGTCCCTTGCCTTGGTAAAGCTTCCGAATACGGTGATGATGCCGTTTGGTCCGGGTATCTTGAGTTTGTTGTAGACGAAGCATGGCTTGGCCATGAACGTGTGGAATATGTCGTGGTCGAATATGACATGGTACACGCTCTTGAAGGGGACCACCTCGAAGGCCATGCGCTCTTGGCGGTAGTTATTAACATCGCCAAAGGCTCCCTGAAGTGTAATGCACCCAAGGGACCTAGCCTCTCGACCAGGAACTACGCCGTGGAAGACGGTGTTGGTCCGCCTTAGGTTTGCCTCCGTCAAGTTCATCTTTTGCAGTGTATCTAGGTACATGATGTTGATACTGCTTCCATTGTCCACCATACACTTGGTGAACTCCACGCCGTCAATCAAGGGGTTGATGACCATGGCGTATTGGTTCTCCGTGGGTATAAGGTCTGGGTGGTCCGTCCTGTCCCAAGTTATTGGAACCACCGACCAGCGCATGTACTGAGGGACTGGGGGGAGAGTGGCCATCAGGATCCTCAGAGAGGTCTTCTGTTGTCGGACGGTGGGGGTTCCAAGGAAAGTTTGGTAGACTGGGGCCTTCTTCGCGAAGGGGTTCTTTCCCTTGTCGTTGCTCTTGGCGGCGTGCTTGGGGTCAACGTCTTCGTCCATGTCACTTGAATCCTTGGACTCCTCCTCCTTCTTCTTCCCCTTGACCTTGCCGCGCGGTCTGTTCTTCCGACTTTGCTTGTAGCCGGACTCTGGGTCTTCCTTAAGGTCGTTGACGAACTTGTAGTGTCGATTGGTATGGGTGGCTTTGCCGTTGACGTCGAGGTGTACGAGGCATGGCATATCACGGTACTCTTCGTAGGTTTGGGGAACACGGAGCGGCGCCGAGGTGGTTTCACTTCCTCGTTGCTGCCCACGACCGGCTCCCCTTCCTCGGCCACGCTGTCCGCCCTTTCCTCGTCGTGCAAAAGTCATAGCGACCATGTCGGTAGATTGCTTTTATTCTGGAGCGGTTTTCCGCTTTGTACTACTATTCCTCCGATCTTGAGTTAGAACGGCCGTTGCCGGCAAGGAGCCACGAGCATCGTCGCCGGCAGCTGCGAACTCACTAGCCAACTGAATCATCTGGTTCAGGTCAAGCTGGTGATTGTCCTGCAAGCGCTTCAGCTTATGTAGGAGCAACGTGCCCCTTTCCAACCCATCGATGAAGGCGGCCATGGCGGTCTGAGCGTGCACTCCTGCGCAGGAATTCTTCATGTCCAGCCAGCGGGAGAGGTAGGAGCGAGATGTCTCATCTTTCTCTTGCACGCATCGCTGTAGATCGCCCATAGTGCAGGGACGCTTGTATGTACCCTCAAAGTTCTTGGTGAACGCTTTTTGCATGTCCAACCAGTTGTAGATAGATTTCTCCGGCAAGTCGTCAATCCATTGGCGGGTCGTACCCGCCAACATTAGTGGGAGGTACTTGACGGCGACGTTGGGGTTGCCTCCGGCAATCTCCACTGTGTTGCCGTAGTCCTGCAACCATGTGGCTGGCTTGGCAGTGCCGTCATAGGGCTTGATAGTCTTATCAATCCGAAAACCTTTGGGGTAAGTTGCGGACCGTATTGCAGGTCCAAAGCAACGTGGTCCCAGGTATGGTCCTTCCCGGGCCTCGTGGATCTTATCGATCCGCGAACGTGCATCGTATGGCTCCGGGTTCTTCTTCTTGTCAACAGGGGATGGGCTACGTGAACGACGCGGGCCTCCTCCGCCATGGTGACTTCTTGATGGTGACGGAGGCGGAGGTGGCGGTGGGTTAGCCTTCTTGCTAATACCCTCCTGCGACGCCTCGTGTCTATCACGGTTGCTTGTCGGACGCGGAGGGTCATGGCGTGACCTGCTCTTATGTCCTTCGTTGCGCTTTCCGTCATGACGGGTCTGCTCCGCGTTGTCGTGGATGACGATGCCACACTGATTTGGTGGGGGCATATCCGTTCGATGGTGAGCGTTGTAATCTTCGCGATGTCGGGGAGACCGGGGCGGTGGAGATGGGCGACGAGGTCGGGCCTTTTCTCCGTGGTCGGAGGATATTGGGATGGCATCCTTCCTGTTGCGTGCATCCCTCCGTCTTCGTTCTGAGGAACCGTCAGGACCCGACATCAAGAGGAGATCTGTCCTTGGCGGTTTGTCTTGGCTAGAGGCGGCGCTGGGTTAGACTCAAGCCTCTAGGAGGTGGCCTTTTCCTGCTGCTTCACTGCCTTGGCCACTAGGTCGTAGACCTGTTCCACTGCCTCAGGCGATCTATCCTACTCCGGAAGGGTCTTGGCGACGGAGAGGTTTAGGAGTGGGGTGGGCATCACCTGCTTGCCTTCACTATAAATGTATGGCTTGGCTTGTGTCGGCTTCGAGGGAGCCCATCCTAGGTTGCGACGTACACCAGGTTCGTTGATGATGCAAGCCGGGGCTTTCTTAGCCTTCTGCTGCTGTAGCAGAGTCTTGTACTCGGCCTCCATTGCTCTAGCTTTCTCTATGGACTTCTGCGCGTTGACCAGATCTCGATCTAGCTTAGCGCCTTGCTCCGTGATGGCTTGCGCTTCCTCCAGCAGTTGCTGGCATTTCTCATCAAGCTGGGTCACGTTCCGGATATGAGCAACGGTCAGTGGCTCGACGAGGAGATTGTCGTACATCACTCTATCGGCTGGAGTAACCTGGGCTGCTGCAGACGTAGATGCTGGAGGCGGCAAGTTTGCGGTGTTGTTGTTACTCAGGCCGGTGTCGAGTTCCTGCGGCTGCTGCACTGGGTTGGGCGGAGGAGGCATGTCTTTTGCACGATCATCGTCAGCAGCAATAAGTGGCCCCTTCCCCTTTTCTATTGCCGTAGGCGGATCTCGTCCGGGTTGATCTTCGTTCCTCGCCGTCCCAATGGTGACGAACACCCCTCGGGACGCGACAACGTTGTTGGCCTGTTCGTCGCGCGAGTACTCCTCCTCCATCTCCTGTATAGCGGAGTCTAGCTCTTCTGGGCTGAAGTCTATTTCCTTTGAATCTGCACTGAAGTCAGCATAAAGCGTGTCAATGACAGAGTCAGAGGGTGCCAGGACTTCCTCGATGTCGCGCGGTGGAGGTGCAACGGGCCCGACGATGATTGGAGGTTGTGGTGCTGCTGCGAGGATGGCGGCCGGAGGTGGTGGTGGCGGAGGCGGAATCGGAGGGGTTCCATCAATGAGCGCAAGCGCTGTCTGAGCTGCCGCTTCGGCCTCCGCGTAGTTATTGACGGTGCTCACCATCTCTTCGAGGGTGAGGCGTCCTGTTGCCTGCTGCCGTCGGAGAAGCGTTCCACGGTCCAGTCCTTCCACGAAGTGATACAGAGCGTTATCATCGGGGTAGTGGGCTAGGTCGGCTCGTATGCGGAGCCACCTGGACAGGTAATCGCGGGGGTTTCCGCCCTCTCTCTGAATGCAGCGCTCCAGATTGAAGATGGTAACCACGCCGACGAACTTGGATATCTGTTGTCCAGACACACAGGCTAAGCCGGCGGATTTGCAGAGATCTTCCACCTTTATATCCTACACAGGGGCGGTTTGGGTGGGCCTTGAATTTTTGCGATCTTTGTCGGCAAGCTCCGAAGAGAGATCCGACATCGATCCTTCCGCGAACGTATCCTGCCCGTAGGCGGTCCGTGCGGGTCTTGAATTTTTCTGATCTTTGTCGGCAAGCTCCTAAGAGAGATCCGACATCGATCCTTCCGCGAACGTATCCTTCCCATAGGCGGTCTGTGCAGGTATTGATGCTCCTCCGACTCCCAGGGAACTAGTGCCCGAGTCGGTTTCGCCGATGAAGAGGTGGATCTCTCTGATAGGAACGATCGAACACAGCGTAGTGTTCGTCTTCGCCGGGATCCAGAACTCGTCGGGAAGGACGATCAAAATGTTGCCGGAGAAGAGAACACGACCGATGGCTATGGTTTTGCCGATTCCCGCGAAGATCTTGGTCCTCGCCCGCTGAAGAGCCTGAAGCGCCTCTTGCCCCACGGTGGGCGCCAACTGTCGTGGTATTGCCGACGAGTACGCCATGGAGGGGTCCTCACAGTGCGTGTTTAGAGACGTGGGGTAAGGCAGACGGTTGACGGGTACGAGGTAACACAACTTACCCAGGTTCAGATCCCGCAACGGCGGTGGAATCATACTCCTGCTACAAATCACTATAAGGGCAATATGCAAAGTTACAGAGATAGGTTCGCTGTGCAAGGTTGTCTGATGTTGTGCCCTAAAGGCTCCCATAGGCCCGACTTATATAGTTGTCAAGTCCTAGGGTTACAGGGAAAAGTCCTAGCCGTACAGGTTACAGAGTCCTACACCGTCCATTACTAGTCTAGTGTATCTTGCACTCCAAGGCTCCGGGTACGCTGGTGAATCCACCATAGCCTTCCTTTATCCGGCATGGTCCTCCCTTCTGGATCCACCTAACTGGGCCGCCCAGCAGGCCATAGGCCATGCTACCGACTATGGTCCACACGGGTTAGTCGGATAAGAGACATGCTATAAGGATACCCATATAGTATATCCCCAACATAACCCTTGTTCAACCACAAGTTTTTAACTTAGAAATTGGGATGAGGAGATCCTTGATAGCTTCCATGTATTGATGCTCAAATTGTCCATTAATGGGGACACGGCTAAGTACTTAGATTTTACTCTCTCGAGAGGTGGTGCACTTTCCCCACAAGACTCGACATGCATCGAGACAAGATCTTTCAGAAGCCTTCCCTTAGACCAAAATGGACGCGCTCCAAACCTATCACCCCCTACCACTAATTGTACATCTGGCTAAGTTATTGCAACCTATATGATCCAGGCAGAGCCCATAATGCCATGTGGCTGCACTTGAAGCTTCTCAACATTTGACATCTCAAATCTCTTTGTTCCTAGGTGGCTTTCCACAAGTGTGATATCAAGTTTTCCCCAGTATACTGGACTTGTGATACACAAGTTTTCCCCAATATACTGGACTTGTGTAACCACTCAACACAAACCTTTCATTCCATTCCACCCAGGTGATTCATTCACATAGTTGTTTTATTAAACAAAACACAAGTCATAGACTTAGAAATATTTCATAGCATAAATATAATCCACCCTTGTTTTCTACTAGCTAAGCTAAGCATGATAGTAGTAGGGATCTTAACTTAGGAAAATTCTACTAAGGCATCATCTACTAGGATTTACCATGGCATAGCATACTTAGTAAAAATTCCATGCAAGTCCTACTCAAACATCACTAATGCATAGTGAAAAATAATAGGACAAAAGTATGAAGCACCACTTTCCTTTTTGGTAGAGAATATAAGTTCACTGCTTGATCTTGCAATAGTCACACTCTTCAAAGTTCACTACAATTCAATCAAGGCACAGATTCAATCTAGCATTCAAACAATTCACCATGCAAAATATTATTTTATTTGGAATAGTGGTTTCTAATAGGCTATAAACATTTTAAAACACCTATTGGTCATTTATAAAAGTGGTAAAACCATTTAAATTCAAGTTAGTGAAAATGGACATTTAAATCATTTTTATTTTGCTAGAGATGATTTAAATCAAAGTGATAATTTCTAGTGTTTGCCAAATATATTTTTAAACAAAAAATGTTAGTTTTTATGGTCAAAGTGTTTCAATCAAATCCATTTTCAAAAGGTTTCACTCAAAACCATTTTTAAATCAAAGCAAAATTTATTTTTTCCTAGAAATGCCTTTAATCAAAGTAATCATTTTCTAGGGTTAATCAAATACATTTTTAAATCCAAAACTTGGTTTTTAGGGTCAGAGATTTTAAATCCAACCATTTGTAAAAGGTTTTACTCAAAAATTATTTTTAAAACATAATCAACAATTTTTGTTTTACTAGAAATGCTTTTATGCAAGGAATAATTCCTTAGTGTCCAAAATATACTTTTAAATCCAAAACTTGGTTTTTTTTATGGTCAGTAGGTTCAAAATAAACCATTTAAAAAAGATTTTACCCTAAAAACATTTTTAGAATAAATTTTATAACCAAAATAGACCTAATAATGTTTCTATAAAAAACATATACTCTTACAGAAGCAAAACACTAAACAATGGGAATGGTTGCAAAGGTTTCATTTTTTTGAATCTAGTGATATAAAGTTTGTAAATTTTGGACGTGTAGATCTAAAGTTATGAATTTTTCAAATCTAAGCATCTAATAGATAAGTTCCTGTTTTTAAAACAATAGACAGAGCCTGTTGGGCCATGCAGAGATAAAACAAAACTTTTCCTCTAACGTGGTGATTCCAAGATCTAGCCGAGGTAGAAGGCCACGAGGTTTACCACTAGACGCGCAGTTGCGGATTACTGATGAAGCGCGTCAGTTGATGTAGTGCAGTCCTTTGCGATCGGATCGTCTTGGTGCTGATCGTACAGCACCTCTGCTGGTATCCACACATAAAGGAGGATCACCGGCGACGGACTGCTAGGTTCGATACGACGGCAGGACTGCTGTGGAGCTAGGGTTTCCAACACATGGAATGACCTAACCGAACAACGATTAACCTTTCTGGGTTACGGTGCTCCACTATATATAGGGAGTGAACGTGGAATCTTCTCGTGCGACCCATTCACTAAAGCCCATATAATATTAGTCCATGTGAGTCCGACTCACTGACTCAGTCCAAATCAGGCTCGGGTCCAACCCAACCAGATTTCCAGTTCAGATCCAATCCGAACTTGCTCTCGCTCTTAAGTGTGTGACCCTGAAGGCTCATGGCTACTTGGACACGATTATAGTCCGACTCTCAATCGATAGTCGGTAGCGGCTCCTAGCAGAACGTGCCAACTCCCAAGTACCAAAGAGTCATGACGACTTGCCTTTCCAATGTGACTTGCGTCCGAGTCCATTTTGCCTCACGATATACCTTGTCACACTATAGGCGAATAATTTTCATCCCTTAAATAGTCTGACTCACTTCTCGATCCGAGATAAGTGATTCATCCGACTAACTCTTAGTCGATCACCTCGGTTAACACTTAACTGAGTCGTGCATGGCCATGCTTTCCGAATCATATCATCCGAGAGGGCCCAGAGAATATCTCTCCGAGTGGAGGGGCAAAATCCCATCTTGGTTATTCACATCACGCAGCTTGATTCTCAGTCGACCCGAACTCTGCCTTTATAACTGCCTAGTTACGGATCAGTGTTTACTCAGACTATGCAATAACCTCAGGTCTAAGGATTACATTGATTGAGATGTACAAATGACAACTTGTTCGTTGTACCTCAATATGGGTCAATCTGAATCGCTAAACTCTTTAGCCGAATCTGTGTAAGTCGGAATAGCATCTCCATGCCCATGACAACTGGAACCGAGTCATCAAGCCGACTTTCACATTGGTCTAGGTTGTGTTTCCAGCACAACCTCAATGACCAGGGATATTTAGTACAAACAACATGAATGTATAGTTCCACAACCGAATCACATATTCAATGATACACATCAGATGTTTATACAAGGACAACTTAATAACTTTATGAATACAATGGGAAATATCATCATACATGATTGCCTCTAGGGCATATTCCCAACAGGGCCACGTGTCAAGCTATTACTAGATGGTACCGTTTCGGCAGGATCGCGCTCTGTGGATCTTTGGATCTAACTAGGATTGTGCAGCACAGGGCATATGATACCCTTTCGTTTAAAATCTAATCTCAACCCAACGATCAATATCTAACGGCTACATCTCTACGACCAGGAACTGGCGGAGCTGGCATCTAACACGCGGCGGCGGCGCTCTAGCGGTGGCGTTGCCAGCGAAATAGGAAGCGAGAGGGAGAACGAAGGGCGTTACCAGACGCGCGGGGTTGCGCTGACTATCAACATGGTCGCCGCAGGGATAGGGCGCACGATGCTGCCGGCGATTGCTCACCGTAGTTGTGGTCGGCGTTGGGCGTCTCTGTTCATCGTCGTTGGCGAGGTTACGGGTCATGCCAAGGCAAGAAAAAGGGTGTGTCAGATGCGCGAGACATAGGAGGTTGTAAAGATAGCAACTGGAGAGGAGGGGCATTTAGTGCTTACGGGGAGGGGTCGCCAGAGTGGACGCAGTCGATGGTGGCGCTCGGGCGAGGTCGTTGCCGACGATATGGAGCATGCGCGGGCGGGCTAGAGCTACTGGCAGGTGCGTGAGAGGATGGGGAGCAAGCTCGAGGAAACCAAGGGCAGTGGGGGTGGCTGGGGTGGTCGGAATTCTCGCCGGAGAATCGTCGGCACAGTGGGGTTGCAGCGAGAAATCCGAGCAGCCCTGGGGCGAAGAGGTGCGAGCGAGCGAGGGGGAAAGAGAGAGGGAACGTGGGAGCTTAAGATGGAGTGGTCACGGCAAGAAATTATCGCGGCATTGATGCGAATTTAAGACGCAGATTCAAAGCAAAAAACGGTAGCGAAGTTTGGGGGAAGAACAGGTCGCGTGGAGAAGATGATGACATGGCAGTGGGGTCGTCAAGTCAGCGAAAGAGAGGGGTGCGGTGGGGTCCAAGCGTCAGCGAGGTCGCGGGTTAGTTCTCGGGTAATAAAACATTTCGCGAGGGGGAGAAGAGAGGTGGGCTGCGCTGGGCTTAATTGGGCTGGTTGGGCTGGGTTCTAATAGGCTGGTTATTTCCCTTTTTTATTCTATTTCTTTTTCCTTTTTTAATTTCTGTTTTGATTTTATTTAAATGTTTTCATACTCAAATTGATTTTAGATTTTTATCAAATCTCTTCTAAACTTTCAGTAGTTTTAATATTGTTTATTAATGTATTTTAAAGTCCATTTTTTAATATTTTCTTATATTCTCTATGTTTAAATATTTATTTAAAATAGACACTTGTCTTTATTTAAATAAGGTTTTTATATGTTTTCAAACATCTATTTGAATTCCAATTTTTTCCAAACCTTTTTCAGTAGTTTTTATTTAATCATTAGTTGTTAAATAATTCATTTTGAATTATTTAAAATATTGTAATATGATTTAATATTCATTTAAATTGGGCATTTGTCTTTATTCAAATAAAATCAAATATGGTTTGAAATCCATATAAATTTTATTCAAATAATTCATTTATTTAGATAACTTTTAATCCACTTTGGAAAATTCCAATTTATTATTTTCTCATGATTTAATTAATCATTTACTTTAGGGATTTTGTCTCCATTTAAAAAGAATTGAATTTGGTTAATGCCATATAATTTTATTTGGATATTCTTTATCCCTTTATTTAATGGAAAATGATATTGTTCCCCCGGGGGCTTGAACGATTCAATCCTCCGGATTCGCTCGCTCGCATCCGTCTAAGAGGGCCCACCACGCGCCAGGCTATTTCCTCGCGAACGCCACCAACTGCCGCGATCTGCCGCGCGCCGCCGCCCTTCTTGCACCGTCGCCCTTCCCTGCCACGACCTACCACGTGCTGCCGCCCCTTCCCGTGCCGATGCCTTGCCACTTGCTTTGCCTTGCCGCTACCTGTCTTTTCTTGTTCTTTGCGCTCTGGCGCACATTACGCCATGGTCTTTTGCTCCAGCCCGCAGCCACCACCACTGCCGGAGTAGGCTGCGAGCCGCCTCGCCTCCACTTTCCCTATAACCCGCGTGCTGGGGAGACCACGACGGTGGTGCTCCCTTTGAGATGTACTTCATAGTGGAGATGCTCTTATTTTGCTATGTACTCACGAGTGGTGCTACCTTAGTAAATTTATTGTGCTATGTACTCATTTTTTTTGCTACTTTCGCATAACTATTTTGCTACAACCAATTTCTTTGGTTTTTCTACGTGGTCTCCAGCGATGTCCCTTTTGCTACATTAGAAAAAACATTTTTCTACATCCGTTTTGTGATTTTGCTACACGATCTCCGGCGAGGTCATTGGATCTGCTACATTAGCACAACTTTTTTGCTACCACCGTTTTGCGGTTTTTCTACAATAGCGTAACGTTTTTTCTAGACGGTCTCCGGTGAGGCCTACCAGCGAAAGCCTCTGGCGAGTCTCCGACAAGGTTGAATATGCTACGTTAGCCCAACTTTCTTGCTACACGGTCGACGACGAGGTCTTCGGCGAAATATCAAACGAGGTCCAATCTATTTTTTTATTTCTGGGCCAAACCGTTTTCTGCTACATGTAGCAAAAGCGGGACACTTTGTAGAAAATCGGGCTAATTTGTAGCAAAAGTGGGAATCTGGACCAAAAAAAGGACATGTGTCATGCAGAGGACCCGGGGGATCTGGGGGAGTTATCCCCCGGGGACGCGTAGTGCTCCCCTTATTTTATTTGGATTATCTTTATTCCATTTGCTTATGGATTTAAATCAAGTTTTAAATTGTCTTCTAAATAATTTCCTTTATTATTTAGGCAATTTGTCTTTATTTAAATAAAGTTGTATATTGTTCAATCCTTATGATTTTATTTAAATAATCTTTTACTCCTTTTTTATTATTCAACAATCTTTTATTTGTTTTGGATTTGGCCAAGATTTAATTTGGCTTTTTAAATATTCCTTATTTATTTATTTATTTATTTCTTTATCTTATAAAATCCATATCTTTTTATTTATAGTTCCAAAATTGGCGATTCCAATTTTTATAATTTTATTTAATATTTGGTTATCCTTTTAAATCCTTTTGGGATTACTTTGCTCATAATTTGGTATGGATTTTAGATAGGAGCTTTATTAGCTTTGGAAATTATTTTCCTTTTAACTTATTAAATTCATTAGTTTTCATCCATGGTTCCAAATTAAGTGAACTCCATTTCTATGGGTTTATAATATTTTTGTTTATCATTTATAAATGTTTGTTGCTAAATTTTTATGTGGATCAAATCTATAGTCTTAGAGAGATCTTGGAAATGATTTTCTTCCACTAGGGTTTTAGGGTTTTGGTTTATTTTCCAAAGTGTTTAAATTTCAAGATACATTCATTAATGAATGCATTTCACTTGATTGAAATTTTGTTTGATTCCCTTTTCATTCAAATTTTATTCAAGAAGGGTTTTCATACAAAAAGTTTCTTTTCACCCTAAATTTCACAATTAATTATTCTGTTTATTTATTTTTCACATTTCAAAATTTGGAAAATTTTGGGATGTGACAGGCTACCACCCTTAAAAGAAATCTTGTCCCGATATTTGGGAAGGCTAGAGGTTACAAGTTGGCTTCAAGACAACTAGGGTACTACCAACCTTAAAAAGATTTTTGACTAGATTACATATTGGCTTACTTGGGATCTTGATGTAACTTCTCTGGACAGTTGTTTGCATAATGTCCTTTGTTTCCACACTTGAAACATGTGACAAGGTTGATGTCTTGAGGCATCTTCTTCTTCTTTCTAGACAATGTGATGCATAGTGTACCATCTCTTTGCAATTGTAACATTGCACTTGGCTATTGTCCTTCTTGCTGGGTTTGGGACATTTCTTATTTTTGGGCCTCTCCAAAGCTAGGAGTCATTGTAGTTCATGTTCTTCATATCTCACCTCAAAGGTGGGAAAACTTTCTCTCTTCTCGGGGCGGTTACTAGATATATGACCTTCTTCTCCACATGAGTAGCAACTCTTGGTGGTCACTTTGGATGTGGCTCTATCAGACATGGTTCTGACTTTTCCTTCATCCTTCTTGGTAGAAATTGTCCCTTATGGAGTTTTGCAAACATTTGATGCATTCCATCTTGTTTCATTTGTTGAACTATAGGATAGATGGGGCATTGGATAGGGACATGATCATTTACTTCACATAGGAAACAAGTCACTTGAGATGTGGGGCATTGTTTAGTTGGATGTTTCTCTTCACAATTAGGGCATTGGTCCATATGCTCTTTATAAGTGTGTTCTATGTCTCCACAAATATTGCAAGCTTGAGTTCCTTCTATAATATCATCCTTGATGTCATTGTTGTCACAATCTCCTTGGGAAAGGTTGTCTCTCATGTTGATCATTTGATTGGTCATCCTTTGCAACAATTGAGATTGGGTTTCCAAAAACTTTTGCATGGTTGGGTTTATCCCATGGTTGTTGGCTAAAAATTGAGTTCTCACTTGATTCAACTGGGATTGGGTTGCTAGAAGTTGTTCTCTCATGTGTATCTCTTGGTTGTTGTTACCATTCTTGATGTTGGAGTCTCTTGGAGAAGTCATCTGTTTGGGTTGGATTGGGATTAGAATAGGCAAAGATTTCTAGAGAAATAATTCTAATCACACACAACAATTCACACAAAGAAATGTGCAAGATATCACAATCAAACATTCCACTAAACAACAAGGTTCAAGAATATTTTTAGGCAACAAAATAGTTTTGCTACACCACATAAGTTGGTGTGATTGATCTAAACTAAACATTAGTATGGTGGTCCAACTATAGGATTCACTTGAGATCAATCCATTCTTCTTAGTTGTTTCTTCTTGAACAAGATCATGGTTTCCTTCGAGAAATCCTTGCATCTTGGTCACAAAGCTTCAAAGGTGATGATGATTCCTTCTAAGTTGTGTTTCTTTAGTATTCAAGTCTTGAGTATTATTCTTGTCTCACTTGTAGTCTTTAGTGATGTCCAAGTTGAAGTCCTTGGTGAAACTAAAGTTGAAGTCATTGGTGATGTTGAAGTCCTTGCTCATGGTGGAGGCTTTGTCCATCATGTTGAAAAGAGGGGAGATGTAGAATCAAAACAAAAGATTGAGGAAATAGTTTACAAGATTGTTTGTAAATAAGTTTGGAACAAAATACAAGTCCTATTTTTATAACGGGTTTTGTCCGTTACAATCCTACAGGCAACACAGTGCTCTGATTCCATCTGTAGAGGTCCCAACCTTTATAAGGTAGAGATCCCTGTGTTTACAATGCTAGTCCCAGGATCAATAGCTAGCATCCATAGTTTAAGATGTAATATCAAGAAACAAAGTCATAGTACAACTTTATAACCAGGAATAAAATAATTCATTACATATTACATAGCTCATTTGGCTATCTCATTACAATGCAGCAGATATAACTATAGCATGGAGTCCTTCATCTTCAAAGTGCCACAGGCAATCATGTTGGTTGTAGACGTGTAATCCTATTCAACACACTTCACTAACATCAAACAAAACCTGCAACATAATAAGTTACAGCCACAAGGGTCAATACATTTGAATTGTATTGGCAAGTGATACTATGGTAGAATAGTGGTATCTATCATCTATATGCATTTGGCTAAGTGGAGATTAGGCTTGCTTTGCTCAAAATATATTTTCCTTATCATTTGAAAACACTAAGTTTTTATTTGTCAAAATCACCAAAGGAACAACCAAGAGAATTGGTTAACCTTTAACCCTTGTTCAACCACAAGTTTTTAACTTAGAAATTGGGATGAGGAGATCCTTGATAGATTCCATGTCTTGATGCTCAAATTGTCCATTGCCGGGGACAAGGCTAAGTACTTAGATTTTACTCTCTCGACAGGTGGTGCACTTTCCCCACAAGACTTGACATGCATCGAGACAAGATCTTTCAAAAGCCTTCCCTTAGACCAAAATGGACGCGCTCCAAACCTATCACCCCCTACCACCAACTGTCCATCTAGCTAAGTTATTGCAACCTATATGATCCAGGCAGAGCCCATAATGCCATGTGGCTGCACTTGAAGCTTCTCAACATTTGACATCTCAAATCTCTTTGTTCCTGGGTGGCTTTCCACAAGTGTGATACCAAGTTTTCCCTAGTATACTGGACTTGTGATACACAAGTTTTCCCCAATATATTGGACTTGTGTAACCACTCAACACAAACCTTTCATTCCATTCCACCCAGGTGATTCATTCACATAGTTGTTTTATTAAACAAAACACAAGTCATAGACTTAGAAATATTTCATACCATGAATATAATCCACCCTTGTTTTCTACTAGCTAAGCTAAGCATGATAGTAGTAGGGATCTTAACTTAGGAAAATTCTATTAAGGCATCATCTACTAGGATTTCCCATGGCATAGCTGACGAGGTTTAATCTCGTCAATGCCCATTGTTATGGACTTGGGTTTTGGAGAAGATGGGGATGCTGGAGATCGTGGCACGGTTAACAGACAAGCAACCAGGGGACACGAGATTTACCCAGGTTCAGGCCCCCAGAGGGAAAACCCTACTCCTGCTTGTCTGCTCTTTGATTACGGCGGAACCGAAGGTTCTGAGGTCTTGTGATTCGATCTGGCGTGGATGCGTGTGCGAAAGTATGAGTCGAGTTGCCCTAGGACGTGCCCTCCTGGCATTTATATAGACTTAGGCAGGTCCCGGGCGTATTCCTAGTCGGTTACAAGTTCTAGGGTTTTACCCCTTTGAATTTCCTATCTCCTCTAGTCTTGCTCTCCAAGGATCCGAAGACGTCATGGGCCTTGGCCACCCGAAAATCTTCATGGGCCAGCGTATGTCTGCCGTGGGCCTTCCTTGGGCTGGACTAGGTATGCTGAAGTTACGTACCCGTAGGGTATAACCATGTCAGTAGCCCCCGAGTGATCAGTCGAATCGTAGATTCGGCTGAGGACTCTTCCATCCTTCGGGAGCAGCTATATGTTAATAGTATATGTGTGCAGGGATTGTTGATGCGTGTGCCTGACTCACCCGACGGATCAGGGTCAGTTAACTGTCTTAGGACGAAACAACACGATCTTCTTCAGGTTCGGGTCCCTTAACCCGAGCCTGGAACATATGCTGGCGTAATTCAACTCAGGCCGCGGAGGACTTATAGGAGTGGAATTCTAGTGATTTTAATTGGTGTACCCAACGCGTCCGTCGGGATTTTTCATCGTACCTGCTGGAACGGATTCATACTAGCAGAGCGCAGTCAGGTGCGTTGCCAGGCCATCAGATGATATCTGTAGGTCTTATCTTTGCGTCGCAGACGCAGCATCCGAACATTTATCACCTCGGAGGTGCTTCGGGTGGCCAAGGAGATTGTCGCTCACTCAGCGTTTTGTTGGGGCAGAGTTGCAAAAAAAAATTTGTGTGCTGATCCGAAAGATCGCAGTCGAAGATTTCATAGGGTGCGCGACCAGCGCTCCCTATGGGAGTAGCCCCCAAGTGTCTATTCGAGTCGTAGACTCGAACGGAGACTTTTAGTTCAAGCATTGTTTCAATCATTAGGTCCGCAGGACTCGAAAATTTTCGGATGCTTAAATCCATCCTCCCTATGGGAGTAGCCCCCGAGTCCGTAGTGGAGTCGTAGACTCGACGTAGGACTCAGATAAGTAATTTTGTCCTCATTTGTCTGTCGGGTGCGTGGCCAGCGCTCCTAATAGGAGTAGCCCCCAAGTATTTAGTAGAATCATAGATTCGAGTGAGTAGTTTTAGATGTGGAGCCGAAGTGGTGCTAGTATAGCTTTTGATGACGTCAGTGCTTACGATCGATGACCTCAAGCGTCTGCTACGCCAGAGATGACTTGACTGGACAAAGCGTGGGTCCCACTTGCTGACTTTGAATTGACCGGTCACGCGCGGCGTGGAGATGATTACGGCGTCTCCTCGATTTCCGCACGTAGTGGACGGCGTGGTAACGATGGTTCGTTTTGGTGCTGACACGTGTACGGCCAGATCTACCATTGGCGTTAGGTCTTCTCGATGGACGGCCAGCGTGCGTCGTCTTCGCTGTTATAATCCCTAGTGAAATCGTGGTTTGTTTTTCACCGCAGCAGTTCATCTATTCACTGCCCCCTCGTTCTTGAGCTATTCTTGCTGCGCGCTGAGAGTTTCCTCCACATTTCATTTGTCTTTCTTCGTTGGCAACGCCACCACCGCCTTAGCGCCATGGGGAAAACAAAGAAATCCTCATCTGCAGTTGGGACTAGCGCCGCCGGAGGCAAGAAGGGCACCGCCACTGCTCGCGTCACCGACGGTGGCTGGCGGCGATCAGAAACGCGGGAGAGCGATCTCCGCAAACTGCGCGAGCGGAGCCTGATCCCGCAAGACACGACGGCCGTGAGACTCCCCGGCAATGAGGTAATCCCCCGTCCCCCATCTGGGTATCGGGTTATGTTTGTTGCCTTCATGATTCGCGGGTTTTCTTTTCCGGTCAATGACTTCCTTCGTGGAATGCTCTTTTTCTATGGGGTTCAACTCCATCATCTGCCTCCCAACTCCCTTCTCCACATTGCGTGTTTTATCACGCTTTGCGAGTGTTGGCTTGGCATTGAGCCGCACTTTGGCCTCTTCCGGAAGCTTTATTCCGTGAAGAGGCAGTCTGGTTCGGATGGTGTGTATCCCATTGGGGGTTTCATCATCTCCCTTAGTCCTAATGTGCAATTCTTTTCCTTTTCCATGTCTGAATCTGTCCAGTACTGGCGGAGGAAATGGTTTTACATCCGTGACTCCGTACTGCCTGGGCAATATTTTGGTCTCGTTCCTTTTGACCCCTCCCAATTGATTGAGAAGAAAAGATCCTGGAAAACCAAATCTTAGACGGTGAAGTGGCGGAGATAGAGGCCTTGTACCGTCGGGTGGAGGATCTCGAATTGATTCCTGAGAAGGAGGTGAACGGTGTTGACATCATCTGGACGTTTCTTGAGAATCGGGTGCAGCCTCTCCAAGCGAGGGCGCATCCGATGTTTCTTTACTCTAGGCGTCGTTATCCGACGAGGGTTTCGAGTGAGAAAATCTCCGAGGTGGAACTTGACAAGGCTCTTCGCGCGCTGTTGAAGTTTAAGGCCGACGAAGAAATCCCGGGGAAGTCGCTGACTTCTCCCTTTTATTCTGTTGGAATTATGCCCTAGAGGCAATAATAAAGATGTTATTATTATAATTCTTGTTCATGATAAAGTTTATATTCCATGCTAGAATTGTATTAAGCGAAAACATTAATACTTGTGTGGTTTGTGAACAACACCGTGTCCTGATGCGCCTCTAAGGACTAGCTCATTGATCAATGATGGTTAAGGTTTCCTAACCATAGACATGAGTTGTCAATTGATAATGAGATCATATCATTGGGAGAATGATATGATGGATGGACCAAACTAAGCGAAGCAATTAGATCGTTTCATCGTGTTCATCTTTGCGAAGCTTTTCCTATGTCAAATATTGTATTCCTTAGACCATGAGATAATGCAACTCCACTGCACCAAGAAAGCTTTGAGGTCATCAAACGTCAACCTACGAGAGGGTGATCATAAAGGTGTCTCGGGTGATCGGAAAGTATCATTGGGTTGTATGTATCGAGATGGAATTTGTCCCTCCCAAGTCGGAGAGATATACTTGGGACCACTCGTGTCGATATCAACACCGCTTGCAAGCATGTGGTTAAGGAGTTAATCACAAAGTGATATCGGTTTACGAACGAGTAAAGTACTTGCGTGAGCAGATTGAACTAGGTATGACGGTACCGACGATCGAATCTCGGGCAAGTAAAATATCGCGAGACGAAGGGAATATTTATATGGGATTGATTGAATCCTGGCATCGTGGTTCATCCGATATGATCATCGATGAATGTGTGGGAGTCAATATGGGTGCCCAGACCCCGCTGTTGATTATTGATAGAAGATCATGTCTGCATATTCTCGAACCCGCAGGGTCACACACTTAACGTGTCTCGATGCTAGGATAGATTGGTTAATTGGTTTATGAATTTTTGTTCGAAGTCTCGGATGGGATCCGGGACATCACGAGAGGTTCCTAATGGTCCGAGAATAAGATTCATATAAGGCAATGCAGTTTTTGGAGTTCGAATTGTTCCAAGTTAATCGGTATTGTGCGAAGCTTCTAGAACCTTCCGGAAGGGGACCAACGTGGCCCCACCTTCCGGGAGGGGGCATGGGCCTATGAGGGAGTGTCCTGGATGCTTTGGGCCAGGGGCACAAGGCCCCATAGGGCCCAGCCGATCCTAGAGAGTTTAAATCGTTTAAACTAGAGATAGGGTTTCTAGAAGAGGGGAGAGTCCATGCCCCCCACTCCTTATCCTTTGGGCTTGGGGGAGGGGCTAGGGCTGCGCCCCCCCCCCCTCTATATAAAGAGGGGTGGGGGCGCACCAACCCCCCACACCTCTCCTCCAAACCCTAGCCGCCTTGCTAGCTTTCCTCTCTCCCTCCCGACTGTTTGTAGGCGAAGCCCTGCTGCAGAAATTCTCCACCATATACACCACGCCGTCGTGTTGTAGATCCAATCTATCTCTCCACCATACTTGCTGGTCCGAGGAAGGAGGAGACGTCGAGGTGCTGCATGTGTGCATCTCACGGAGGCACCGCCACTTGTGGTGAGAAGCGAGTACGACTACATCACCCACGTTCCGACGAACGTTCCGCTGTGCGAATCTTCAAGGGTATGAAGATCTAATCCAATCTCTCTCGTTGATTGCATCTCCTAGATTATATCTTGTCTTTCCCTCTGTTTGCATCCGTAGAAAATTTTGATTTACTATGCCGCGAAACCCTTCAGTGGTATCAGAGCTAGATCTATGCTTAGATGTGTTTCACGAGTAGAACGCAACATGGTTGTTGCGGGCGTTGATGTTTTCTGTTGCAAGCCTCTTATTTGTGTTCTTCTTATGACGCGGGATAGTGAGATTGAAGCGGTCCAGGCCAACCTTACGCGACGTCGTTCGCGATACCGGCTCCGCACTTGACGTGTGGCTTGTTCCACACATGCGGCTGGTGGATGTCTGTTTCTCTCACTATAGTTGTCATGGGATTAACACCGGAGTTTGGCAACCATAATATCACCTTTGTGGCTTTCCGTAGGTAAGAATCGTTCTTAGCATCTACTCCCATAAGCCACGTAAAACATGCAACAACAAAGTAGAGGCGTCTAACTTGTTTTTGCAGGGAGTGTTTTCTGTGATATGGTATGGCCCAAGATGTGATGTGTATATTGTATGCGATGATCATGTTTTGTAATGTTTCACGACTTGCATGTCGATGAGTACACAACCGGCAGGAGCCATATGGTTGTCTTTATAATTGTGTATGACCTGCGAGTCAACTTCTTATACGCCATGTAATAGCTTCACTTTATCGCTAAGTAGTTAGCAATAGTTGTAGTTGCTATTCATGGTGGAGGCAATCATGGTGGAGTGATGGAGATCATGCCGGAACGCACAAGATGGAGATCATTGCGCGAAGATTGGCTATACCATGTCACATAAAGTTATATGCATGTGATGTTTATCCTTTTATGTATCTTATTATGCTTAGATCACGACGGTAGCATTATAAGATGATTCCTCACTTAAAGATCAAGATAAAAACTGTGTTCTCCCCAAGTATGCACCGTTGCGAAAGTTCGTCGTGTCCAAGCATCACGTGATGATCGGGTGCTATAGACTCTACGCTCATATACAACGGGTGCAAGCCAGTTTTGCACACGCGGAAATACTTGGGTCTAACTTGACGAGCCTAGCATGTACATACATGGCCTCGGAACACAAGAACCGAAAGGTTAAGCATGAGTCATATGAATGATATGATCGACAATTTGTTGTCCACCATTGAAACCACATCTCTTCTCATGATGATCGGATTAGGTGTGGTGAATTTGGATCGTGTTCACTAAACAACTTGAGGGATGTTGAATTTAGTGGGAGTTCATCTAGTAATTTGATTAAGTTGAACTATTTATCATGAACATAGTCTAAATTGTACTTGCAAATACTGTAGATCACATGGCCAAATCCAACTTCAACTTCAACGGTTTTGCTGAGAAGGAAAAGCTTAGAAACAATGGGTCTAACTTCACCAATTGGTTCCGCAATCTAAGAATCATTCTGTCTGGCGGACAAAAGGACTATGTCCTTAGTAAAGCGTTAGGTGACCCCCTCTGCAAGCTGCGGTGATGAGAAAGCTGTCTATCGATCAGCAAAGATGATTATGGTGTGATTAAGAGCACCATGTTGTTTGCTATGGAACCGGAGCTTCAAAATCGCTTTTGAAGAGTATCCGGGCCCTTCGAGATTCTCGAGGAGAAAACCATGTTTGGACTCAGCCCGCTCGAGAGATATGAGATCTCCAGAAGTTCTTTAACGCAAGATGGAGGAAGGGAGTTCCGTTAGTGAGCACGCCATAAAGATGTCGGGCTACACTCAACGTCTTGAGCAACCGGAATGCACGATTCGGAGGAGCTCAAGATTGAGGTTGCAATCACTCCCTCCCAGCTACAAAAGTTTTGTAGTGACTCATAATCAGATTGGCTCCACGATCGATCACCGAGCTCTTCGCAAAGTCAAGGCTGCGGAGGTGGACATCAAGAAGGATAATCATGTGTTGATGGTCAACAAGCCCTCCTTTAAGAAAGGTAAGGGAGCAAAGAAGCCCTTCAAGAAGGGCGTGGCAAGCGCAATGCTCTGGCGAGAAGAAGCTCAAGTCTGGTCCTAAGCCGGACCGAGTGCTTCTATTGCAAGGACAAGGGTCACTTTGGGCCAATCGTCCAAGTACTTAGCGGACAAAAAGGCTGGCACCATCAAAGGTATATTTGATATACATGTTGTTGATGTTTTCCTTGATAGCCCTCGTTGTAGTGCCCGGGTATTTGATACGGTTCGGTTGCTAATATTTGTAACTCAAAGCAGAGCTACGAAATAGACAGACTGCGAGGATGAGGTGACGATCTTGGCGTTGGCAACGGATCAAGAGTTGATGTGATGGCCATCGGCACACTCTCCTTAGTTTTACCTTGGGATTAGTTTTAAACCTTAATAAATGTTATTATGTACTGCGTTGAGCATGAACATTATTTCTGGATCGTGTTTATTGCAAGACGGTTATTCATTTAAATCGGAGAATAATGGTTGTTCTATTTATATGAGTAACATCTTTTATGGTCATGCACCTCTTGTGAATGGTTTATTTCTTCTAAATCTCGAAAGGGATGAAACACTCATCCATAACATTGAGGCTAAGAGATGCAAAGTAGATAGTGATAATACTACTTATTTGTGGCACTGTCGTCTAGGTCATATTGGTGTAAAGAGCATGAAGAAACTCCATTCTGATGGACTTTTGGAGTCTCTTGATTTTGAATCATTTGACACATGCGAACCATGCCTCATGGGCAAGATGATCAAAACCCCGTTCTCCGGTTTAATGGAGCGAGCAAAGGACTTGTTGGAAATCATACATACCGATGTATGCGGACCGATGAGTGTTTCGACGCGCGGTGGATATCGCTATTTCCTCACTTTTACCGATGACTTAAGTAGATATGGGTATATCTATTTAATGAAACATAAATCTGAAACATTTGAAAAGTTCAAGGAATTTCAGAATGAAGTGGAGAACCATCGTAACAGAAAGATGAAGTTTCTACGACCCGATCGTGGAGGTGAATATTTGAGTTATGATTTTCTCACGCATCTTAAAGCAAGTGGAATCGCTTCAAAACTCACGCCACCCGGAACACCACAGCGCAATGGTGTGTCTGAACGCCGGAATCGAACCCTATTAGATATGGTCCGATCAATGATGTCTCTTACTGATTTGCCGTTATCATTTTGGGGTTATGCATTAGGAACTGCTGCATTCAGTTTAAATAGGGCTCCATCTAAATCCGTTGAGACGACACCGTATGAACTGTGGTTTGGTGCTAAACCTAAGTTGTCGTTTCTTAAAGTTTGGGGATGCGAAGCTTACGTCAAGAAGTTGATGCCGGACAAGCTCGAACCCAAAGCGGAGAAATGCGTCTTCATAGGATACCCTAAGGAAACTATTGGGTATACCTTCTATCACAGAACCGAAGGCAAAGTGTTTGTCGCAAAGAACGGTTCCTTTCTTGAGAAGGAGTTTCTCTCGAAAGAAGCGAGTGGGAGGAAAGTAGAGCTAGACGAGGTTATTGAACCTTCTCTTGAATTGGAGAGTAGCACAACACCTGAAATTGTTCCAGTGCCGCCTGCACCAACGATAGAGGAAGCTAATGACAAGGATCATGAAGCTTCGGACGATGTCACATCGAGCGTCAGCAGTCGACAAGGTCGCGTGCCCCTCCTGAGTGGTACGGCAACCCTGTCTTGACTGTCTTGTTGGTAGAAGATAGTGAACCTACGAACTATGAGGAAGCAATGATGATCCCAGACTCTGAGAAATGGCTGGAAGCCATGAAATCCGAATTGGGATCCATGAGCGAAAACCAAGTATGGACTTTGGTGGATCCTCCTAGCGACCGAAAGGCCGTTGAGTGCAAATGGATATTCAAGAAGAAAACGGACACGGATGGTAATGTTACCGTCTATAAAGCACGGCTTGCAAAGGTTTTCGACAAGTTCAAGGTGTTGACTACGATGAGACTTTCTCTCCCGTAGCGATGTTTAAGTCCATTCGGATTTTATTAGCAATTGCTGCGTTTCATGATTATGAAATATGGCAGATGGATGTCAAGACTGCTTTCCTCAATGGGAACATTGATGAAGAGTTGTATATGATGCAACCCGAAGGTTTTGTCGATCCTAAGGATGCTAGTAAATTATGCAAACTTCAGCGTTCCATTTATGGACTGAAGCAAGCATCTCGGAGTTGGAACCTTCATTTTGATCAAGTGATCAAGAGTTTTGGATTTGTTCCAAATTGCTACGAAGCTTGTATCTACAAGAAAGTGAGTGGGAGCTCGGTGACGTATACATGTATGTGGATGACATATTGATTATCGGAAATGACATCAACATGCTTAACGATGTGAAGAGTTATTTGAACAAATGTTTTTCAATGAAAGACCTAGGTGAAGCTGCTTATATATTGGGCATCAAAATCTATAGAGATAGACAAAGACGCCTGATAGCTTTAAGCGAGTACATACCTAGACAAAGTTCGAAAAGGTTCGTAATGGATAAGGCAAAGAAAGGTTCAAGGCCTATGTTGTCGGTAAGATATTGAGCAAGGCTCGGTGTCCGGCCACGGTAAATGATAGGAAGCTATGAGCAAAGTGCCTTATGCCTCGCCATAGGTTCCATCATGTATTCCATGTTGTGTACTAGACCGGATGTGTCCAATGCTCTTAGTTTGTGACGAGATATCAAAGTGATCCAGAGTGGAACACTGGACACCGTGAAGAACATCCTAAAGTACCTAAATAGAACTAAAGAAATGTTCTTAGTCTATGGGGTGATGAGCGACAAATTGTCGTAAAGGTTACGTCGATGCTAGTTTCGACAAACAAGGATGATTCCAAATCTCGAGAGGATACGTTTATATTTTGAATGGAGGAGCTGTGGAAAAGCTGCAAGCAAAGCGTGATCGCGGGATCTACAGTAGAAGCAGAATACATGGCTGCTGCAAAAGCGTCAAGTGAAGGAGTTTGGATCAGAAACTTCATCACTGAGCTTGGTGTGGTTCCAAGTGCATTGGACCCACTTGAGATATTGTGTGACAACACTGGCGCCATAGCACTCGCTAAGGAACCAAGATATCATCCAAAGACCAAGCATATCAACCGCAAGTTTCATATAATCCGAGATTATATAGCAGATGGAGATCTGAAGATTAGCAAAGTACATACGGATCTGAATGTCGCAGATCCATTGACTAAACCTCTTCCACAGAAACATGATCGGCACCTCGATTGCCATGGGTGTGAGATTGTTGCGGATGTAAACTAGATTATTGACTCTAGTGCAATTGGGAGATTGGAATTATGCCCTAGAGGCAATAATAAAGATGTTATTATTATAATTCTTGTTCATGATAAAGTTTATATTCCATGCTAGAATTGTATTAAGCGGAAACATTAATACTTGTGTGGTTTGTGAACAACACCGTGTCCTGATGCGCCTCTAAGGACTAGCTCATTGATCAATGATGGTTAAGGTTTCCTAACCATAGACATGAGTTGTCAATTGATAATGAGATCATATCATTGGGAGAATGATATGATGGATGAGACCAAACTAAGCGAAGCAATTAGATCGTTTCATCGTGTTCATCTTTGCGAAGCTTTTCCTATGTCAAATATTGTATTCCTTACACCATGAGATAATGCAACTCCCTGGTAGCGGAAGAAAGCTTTGAGGTCATCAAACGTCATCCTATGAGAGGGTGATCATAAAGGTGTCTCTCAGGTGATCGGAAAGTATCTGTTGGGTTGTATGTATCGAGATGGAATTTGTCCCTCCCAAGTCGGAGAGATATACTTCGGGCCCACTCGGTAATCGATATCAACACCGCTTGCAAGCATGTGGTTAAGGAGTTAATCAGTAAGTGATATCGGATTACGGGCAGTAAAGTACTTGCGTGAACGAGATTGAACTAGGTATGACGCATCGACGATCGAATCTCGGGCAAGTAAAATATCGCGAGACGAAAGGAATATATATATGGGATTGATTGAATCCTGGCATCGTGGTTCATCCGATATGATCATCGATGAATGTGTGGGAGTCAATATGGGTGCCCAGACCCCGCTGTTGATTATTGATAGAAGATCATGTCTGCATATTCTCGATCCCGCAGGGTCACACACTTAACTTGTCTCGACGCTAGGATAGATTGGATAATTGGTTTATGAATTTTTGTTCGGAGTCTCGGATGGGATCCGGGATATCACGAGAGGTTCCGGAATGGTCCGGAGAATAAGATTCATATAAGGCAATGCAGTTTTTGGAGTTCGGAATTGTTCCGGGTTAATCGGTATTGTACCGGAAGCTTCTAGAACCTTCCGGAAGGGGACCAACGTGGCCCCACCTTCCGGGATGGGGCATGGGCCTATGAGGGAGTGTCCTGGACGCATTGGGCCAGGGGCACAAGGCCCCATAGGGCCCAGCCGATCCTAGAGAGTTTAAATCATTTAAACTAGAGATAGGGTTTCTAGAAGAGGGGAGAGTCCATGCCCCCCCACTCCTTATCCTTTGGGCTTGGGGGAGGGTCTAGGGCTGCGCCCCCCCCCCTCTATATAAAGAGGGTTGGGGCGCACCAACCCCCCACACCTCTCCTCCAAACCCTAGCCGCCTTGCTAGCTTTCCTCTCTCCCACCCGACTGTTTGTAGGCGAAGCCCTGCTGCAGAAATTCTCCACCATATACACCACGCCGTCGCGTTGTAGATCCAATCTATCTCTCCACCATACTTGCTGGTCCGAGGAAGGAGGAGACGTTGAGGTGCTGCACGTGTGCATCTCACGGAGGCACTGCCACTTCTGGTGCTAGATCGGATCGGATCGCGAGGAGGAGAAGCGAGTACGACTACATCACCCACGTTCCGACGAACGTTCATCGTGTAATCTTCAAGGGTATGAAGATCTAATCCAATCTCTCTCGTTGATTGCATCTCCTAGATTAGATCTTGGCTTTCCCTCTGTTCGCATCCGTAGAAAATTTTGATTTACTATGTCGTGAAACCCTTCATCTTCGACGTTGGTCGTACCGAAGGTGTAGATTTGCGCACGTAGTGCTCTCCTTTTGTTTTTGTCAGCTGTGTACTTTTTACTTTGTTTGCTAACAAAGTTCCTTTTCCTTTTGTAGAGCTTCAAAGTGTCGGGCATGGCACCACCGTTGCCCGAAAGGTATCCGAATGCCCCGGATAATGAAGTGGTGGATTCCGTGTCCGAGCTACCGTCAGCGCGATCCCCAGCGGAGGATGCCGACGAATCGAGTGAGGACCATTCACGCAAGCGATCACGGAGCTCTAGCGAGTCGTCAGATGCCTCGACTCCTCCGACTCCCAGAAATCCTCTGGGCCTTGAGCGTCATGATGATGTTCATGGGGGTTCTTCCTCTCCCCTTCCTGCCACAGACGGCGCCAATTGACGAGGTTTAATCTCGTCAATGCCCATTGTTATGGACTTGGGTTTTGGAGAAGATGGGGATGCTGGAGATCGTGGCACGGTTAACAGACAAGCAACCAGGGGACACGAGATTTACCCAGGTTCAGGCCCCCGGAGGGTAAACCCTACTCCTGCTTGTCTGCTCTTTGATTACGGCGGAACCGAAGGTTACAGGGTGCGCAGATTCGATCTGGCGTGGATGTGTGTGCGAAAGTATGAGTCGAGTTGCCCTAGGACGTGCCCTCCTGGCATTTATATAGACTTAGGCAGGTCCCGGGCGTATTCCTAGTCGGTTACAAGTTCTAGGGTTTTACCCCTTTGAATTTCCTATCTCCTCTAGTCTTGCTCTCCAAGGATCCGAAGACGTCATGGGCCTTGGCCACCCGAAAATCTTCATGGGCCAGCGTATGTCTGCCGTGGGCCTTCCTTGGGCTGGACTAGGTATGCTGAAGTTACGTACCCGTAGGGTATAACCATGTCAATAGCATACTTAGTAAAAATTCCATGCAAGTCCTACTCAAACATCACTAATGCATAGTGAAAATAGTAGGACAAAGGTATGAAGAACCAATTTCCTTTTTTGTAGAGAATATAAGTTCACTCCTCGATCTTGCAATAGTCACACTCTTCAAATTTCACTACAATTCAATCAAGGCACAAATTCAATCTAGCATTAAAACAATTCACCACATAAAATAAAGAAAAGAAAACAATGCATGCAAGCATGCAAAAGATTATTTTATTTGGAAAAGTGGTTTCTAATAGGCTATAAACATTTTAAAACACCTATTGGTCATTTATAAAAGTGGTAAAACCATTTAAATTCAAGTTAGTGAAAATGGCCATTTAAATCATTTTTATTTTGCTAGAGATAATTTAAATCAAAGTGATAATTTCTAGTGTTTGCCAAATATATTTTTAAACACAAAATGTTAGTGTTTATGGTCAAAGTGTTTAAATCAAATCCATTTTCAAAAGGTTTCACTCAAAACCATTTTTAAATCAAAGCAACTTTTTTTTCCTAGAAATTCCTTTAATCAAAGTAATAATTTTCTAGGGTTAATCAAATACATTTTTAAATCCAAAACTTGGTTTTTAGGGTCAGAGAGTTTAAATCCAACCATTTGTAAAAGGTTTTACTCAAAAATTATTTTTAAAACATAATCAACAATTTTTGTTTTACTAGAAATGCTTTTATTCAAGGAATAATTCCTTAGTGTCGCAAAATATACTTTTAAATCTAAAAGTTGGTTTTTTTATGGTCAGTAGGTTCAAAAAAAACCATTTACAAAATATTTTACCCTAAAAACATTTTTAGAATAAATTTTATAACCAAAATAGACCTGATAATGTTTCTGCAAAAACATCTACTCTTACAGAAGCAAAACACTAAACAAAGGGTATGTTACAAAGGTTTCATTTTTATGAATCCAGTGATATAAAGTTTGTAAATTTTGGACGTGTAGATCTAAAGTTATGAATTTTTCAAATCTAAGCATCTAATAGATAAGTTTCTATTTTTAAAACAATAGACAGGGCCACGTATCAAGTTATTACTGGACGGCACCGGTTCGGCAGGATCGCGCTCTGTGGATCGTTGGATCTAACTAGGATCGTGAGGCACAAAGCACACGATACCCTTTCGTTTAAAATCTAATCTCAAACAAATAGTGTTTTGCTTATCTATGAAAATATGAGATAATTTATATTGATTTAAGTGAAACATCTAAAAATTATGCTATTTACTTCACGTATACTTTGAAATCTACATACCCTATACTTCACAGATTTTCGTTGTCACTTTGCCCCCCTCCCCTCCTATGTCCAAATCCTGGCTCCGCCCCTAGTAGTACCACTCTTTGCTTTGACTAGTATGTGTTGTTGCACTGCATGATTTTGGCCATTATTGCTCTCTTAGTTGGTTGCTCCTATTCTTTTGCTAGCCTCCACTTGTGTGAGTAAGTTATACTCATTCCTCCAACTCCCAAGAAACCAAGTTATTCCAAAGTGTCCATTATAAACTCCTATGCATGGTGTGTTACACCATTCCAAGTATATTCTTGTTTTCATCTATCTTCCAATTAAAAACTATTTTGTTATGTGAAAACTTAGTGATTAAAGCCCTCACTAACTTGATGGCACACTTTATTCTTTGTCCCTAATAAACTTGAACCATTGTGACAACTTTCTTGTATATGCTTGCACTTATAAGTTGGAATTAGCAGAACCTTGCTGTCATGGGGAACGTTTTGAACATTGCACTTGTACTTTGTACTCAGTTGATATCATATTATTTTGTCTATGGATGTCACCAGTGTGAAATAAAGAGGGAACTTGTAAGTCCATGGAGTTTGTATCCTGTGTTAGAGAAATGCCTGGGCAGCTAGCCTAAGCCATACCTAATCATGGTGGAAACTTGTAGCATCACCATAGTGAAACTATCTATGAAGCATCCTCAATAAAAAGCTATGCATATGGTAAATAAAAAGATTGCTGAGATGCTCATTGTCTGCTTGCCTTGTCATTTTGGTTATGGGAAAGCTCATGTACCATGTGCAAGGGGTACTCCGTTGGAGGTTCTCAATGATATGCAAATACTTACAATTACAAGAACTTACCTGGATCCAAAGTTGAGTATGCATGAGGTGTGGCCCTCCTATTCAAGGGACTTGAGATTTCCAACTTATAATTCATCAAGCATATACTCCAGCTTTGCCACTTTAACCTTAACCACTTCAAGATTCTTATGATAGGGGCAATGAGGATTGAAAGCTAACAAGTACCATAATTTTTGGAAGCTCTTTTTGAAACTTGTAATCTCTGCTTCCTTTACAAAAAGGCCTTTCTTCCACCACTATTGAGTCTCCACCTTCTACCTTTAGGCACCATTAAGAGAGCATAGTTGTTATTCTATGTGCAGTGTTCCAAAGCTTATTGATTGATGCATATTGTGATATTACTTGTTCTTGTGATACTTGTTTCTAGTCACCCTTGTGAACTTTACAGGTGCCTATGCATCTATTTGCTACTCTATGAGGGACAAGTTGATTACCACTATGCTATGTTTTCTGCATGTGAAACAAACAAACATTTTTCAATGCATGTTATTCATGATCTTTGTTTGTAGCTTGTCATGTTGCATGCATAGTTGCTATGTCCTATTGTTAGAACTCCATCTTTCATGCACATGGTCAGAGTTCTTTGATCCCATCTTTCAATGCTTGCAAATGGTTGGATCTATTGTGAGGGTGCATGTCACCTCAAAAATTATTCTTTTTATCACTTACCTACTCGAGGACGAGCAGGAGTTAAGCTTGGGGATGCTGATACGTTGGAAACGTATCTATAATTTTTGATGCTCCATGCTTGTTTAGTATCTACTTTTCTTTGCTTGTCCATACTTTGAGGTGCTTTTTATATGTTTTCTAGGACTAACCTACTAACAAGTTGCAATAGTGCCAGATGTCTGTTTTCTGCTGTTTTTGGTTTCAGAAAAGTTAGTAAAGAAATATTCTTGGAATTGGACGGGACAAACGTCAAAGTCAATTACTTTCCATATGGAACAAGAAGTCCAGAGGGGAGACGGAGGGGCCAGCCAGGGGGGCCAGACCCACCCCAGGCGCAGGTGGGCCTAGCCCTGCGCCTGGCTAGGGTTTGAGGCCCCTAGCCACCTCCTCGGCCTCCCCCTTCGCCTATAAGAAGCCCCCGATGCAGAAACCCTAAGAACCCGATCAAATATCCACGAAACCGTCTATAGCCGCTGCCACCATCGTCCCTAGATCGGGGGGATCTGAAGTTCTTTTCGGCACCCTGCTGGAGGGGAGATCATCCCGAAGGCCTTCTCTCCGGTATGATGCGTGAGTAGTTCCACCTTGGACTATGGGTCCATGTAGGAGCTAGATGGTTGTATCTCCTCCTTTGTGGTTTCATGTATAGATCTTGTGAGCTCCATTCATGATCAAGATCTAATCTATTTATAATCATGCATGTTGTGTTTGCGGGGATCTGATGGATATTGAGACTATTATGTTGGTTTGATTAATGGTTTTGTCTTCATGATTCTATCATGTCTATGTTGTTTGTGATCTTGCATGCTGAAAGTACCGACTTGATACGACTAGAGGGGGGGTGAATAGGCGTCTACCCAATTTTAATTTGTTTCTCACTTTTAGGCTCAACGAGAAAGGAAGTTATCTAGAGATGCAACTAAGTGAACAACCTAAATGCAAGAAAACAACCAACAACCACAAAAACAGTAAATAGCAAGGAGTAAAGGAAGGGAACGAAGTAACCGGAGAGGGGACACGGAGATGTAATTCCCGTAGTTCACTCCCAAGGAGATACGTCTACGTTGGAGAGGTGTCGGGGCCACACAAGGTCACCCGAGCGCCACAAAGGCCTCACCTTCTTCTCCAGTGAGCTCCCCCACAAAGGAGGCCTCACAATCCACTAACCGGTGACCTTGAAGGCGCCAACCTAAACCTTTACACCAAGGTTGAGGGGGAGGCTCAACAACTCAATTGGAGGCCCTCAACGACACCTCGAAGCTTTACAACACGTGCCTTAGCTCCGGGGATGCCCTACACCGTCTAGGGTTCCAAGAAACCCAAGAGCAACAAGATCCACAAAGGATGGGTAGGGAAATCAAATCTTCTTTGGTGGAAGTGTAGATCTAGGTCACCTCCCTCACCTCTCAAAAGATCAAGTCATTTGAGTGGCTAGAGAGAGATCTAGTGAGGTGAAGCTCAAGCATTAATGGAGGAGAGAGAAAAATTCGAGAGATAGTGGGAGGAAGAAGGGGGGTGCCTTAAATAGACCCCCCCCCCCCCGGGATGAACCGCTACAGCCCCTACGACCTCACCGGAAGTTCCGGTGAGAGGCCGGAAGTTCCGCCCAGCCTGGCTCCAACGGTCATCAGACCGTTGACGCCCGCTCCAGAAGCGCAACCGGAAGTTCCGGTGAACTTCCGAGCAAGTTCCGACCAAGTTCCGGCAAATAGCACACTTCGACACAGAAGGTTACTGAGCCGCCACCGGAACTTGGGGCGGAACATGAGGCGGAACTTTTGGTCGCTGCGAAATCGACCGAAGTTCGACCGGCAAGTTCCGCTCAGGAACTTTTAGCAGGACAAGTTCCGATGCAAGTTCCGGCCAAGTTCCGGCAAATAGCACACCTCACAGAAGGTTACTTGGAGCCAATGAACTTGGGGCGGAACTAGCGTCGGAACAAACTGTAGAATAGCCCGCAGAAAAAGTTTGAGCGGAACTTCGGCCTATGACCGGAAGTTTCGGTGAGACACAAAAGGCTCCAACAGAACAGGAACACGCTCTCTCACGGGAAAATGGGATGGCTGTGGCAGTGCATATAGGTTTGTGCAAGAACAAGTGATTTCCCACAGCCTTCCAAAATGGACCCCCTGTTAATAGTACGGTGACCTAAAAACAACAACCGGAAAGAAACTAGGAGAAGGCTAAAAGGCCACCGTCTTCAAAAGATCACAAGAGAGCATCCATCACAATAGAAGGAGACATCAACGACGTTTCCCCTGAAACTCAAGAGCACAATTAGAAACACGGTTGGGATTGTCATTTAACACCAAAAACATCATGGGAAGATATAGTCCTTTCACATGCTCTTCGTTGTTAGTAGCTATCTTGGCCAAGTAGTTGTTAGTGACTCCAAGAGGGGGTATTTATGCTCGATAGTGGGTTCATGCCTCTAGTTTCCAAGGGAAGTGACAGAAATATCTTCGGTTGTAGATGTGACGCTGCCACTAGGGAGAAAACAACGGTCTCTTGTTCATGGAACATGTGGACTGTTTACCTTACACACTTTGCTTAAAGCAGTTGTTTGTTGCTTGCAACTTAATACTGGGGGGGCGGATGATAACCTGAAGGTGGACTTCTAGTCATAGATGCACTTGGATGGCGGTCGATGTATCTTGTTGTATTTCCCAATCGAATCTCATAGGATCTTTTTGACTAGTAATTTCATTGTTATGTCTTGCTCAGTTCCTGTCAATTGCCCTGCTGTAATTTGTTTACCCTTCATGCCATGTTGTTTATCTAAGGAGAGCACCTCTAGTGAACTATGGATCCCGGTCCAATCTTTACCATTGGTACATCTTCCACTGTTACTTGTTTACTTGCTGCAAACCATTACCTTCCACACCATACATTTAATCCTTTGTTACAGCAAACCAGTGAGCTTGACAACCTCACTGGTTCGTTGGGGAAAAGTCTTGAGTTTGTGTTGTGCAGGTCTCCGCATTGCTTACAACACATGTGTGACGTTTCCTTCCTCCTATTGGTTCGATAACCTCGGTTTCTTACTGAGGGAAAACTTGCTGCTGTGCTGCTTCACACCTTGCTCTTGGGGTTTTCCGATGAAGCGCTCCCATTTGGGCTAGCGCTGCATCAAGATTTTCTGGCGTCATTGCTGGGTAATAAAGAAAGAAGCTCCCACGTCAACTAAGCGCCATCAATTATCATCACATGCAATTCATAATATGTGATATGATATGACCTTTCTTCTTGTGCTTCTGATCTCCATCTCCAAGCACGAACATGATCTCCATCATCACCGGTGTGGCGTCAAGGTCAATGGCGCCGCTCCATGGTTGTTGTCCACCAGCATCAACTATTACAACTACTTTGAATAATAGACACACAGGTCTTCAACAAAATATAAAAACGACCATAAGGCTCCTACCGGTTGCGAACTTACAATAAGGATCATTGCAAATATCATATATAATCACAATCATGGCCATATCACATCATAACACAATCCCTACAAAAACAAGTTAGACGCCTCTAATCTTTCTTTGCATGTTTTACAAGGCTGTGGCTTTCGCATAAGAACCGTTCTAACTTACGAACATGAAACACAATGTTGATACTAGTATTGTCAATCGCCCGTTGTAAATTTAATCTTCACTATGGTGGGAGAGACAGACACCAGCAAAGCCACTTGTGCAATACAAGTTGCATGTTGAGCGTGGAGCAAGTCTCATGAATGATGCCATGTAAGGTTAGCCCGAGCCGCTTCATCCCACCATCCTGCAAGATGCAAAGTACACAAAAAGCAATTGACAACAAAAGCATCAACGCCCGTAATAACCATTGTGTTCTACTCGTGCAATAGGTCTACGCATAGACACGACTCTGATACCACTGTAGGGGTTCATACCATGGAAAACAAAAAAAAAATCTATCGCATGAACACACACAAGCCAAGATCTATCTACTCGATTGTAGCAACGAGTTGATAGAGTACTAACCCTCGAAGATCCAAAGCGTTTAACGAGAGAAGATTATCGTGGGTGATGTAGTCGTTCACGTGTCGATCTCAATATCGCGTAGTAGATCCTTCCGGCACCGCGTTCTGGCAGCGCTCCCACAGTCGGTCACACGTATGGTACTTGATGAAGACCTTAATCTCCCTTGTTCCAGCAGGCAGCGGAGGTTGTATCTCTCTCCTCGTGATTCCGGCAGCACGATGGCGTGGTGTCAGAAGTAGAGGGGAAATCCCGCATGGCTTCTCCAAAGCCGGAGCGGGTATGGTGGAGTAGAGAGAGGGCCTCGGCAATCTAGGGTTTAGAGGGCCGAGGGGTTTAGAGGTATCCAGAGGCTAGGGATTATCTAGACGGCGGTTTAGAGGAGATCTAGGGCAGCCACATCTAGAGGGGAGGTGGCGGCTGACCTAGGGTTTCTTATGTGTGCAAGGGGGAGCCCTACCCCTCCTTTTATAGGTGGGGAGGCGCCAAGGGGAAGGGAGTCCTCCCCCAACTCCACTTCATGTGGCCGGCGCAAGGGAGAGGGAGGAATCCTCCCTTAGGTAGGATTCTGTAGAGGTCCCAACCTTTAATAAGGTAGAGATCCCTGTGTTTACAATGCTAGTCCCTGGATCAATAGCTAGCATCCACAGTTAAGATGTAATATCAAGAAACAAAGGTCATAATACAATTTTATAACCAGGAATAACATAATTTTATTACATCTTACATAGCTCATTTGGCTATTACATTACATTGCAGCAGAATATCTATAAGCATGGGGTCCTTCATCTTCAAAGTGCCACAGGCAAACATGTTGGTTGTAGACTTGTAATCCTAATCAATCAACTTCACTAATATCAAACAAACCTGCAACATAACAAGTTACAGCCACAAGGGTCAATACATTTGAATTGTATTGGCAAGTTTCACTACTATGTAGAAATAAGTGGATCCTACCATTACATGCATATTTGGCTAAGTAGGGTTTTAGGCTCATTTGCAGAAAGCAATAATTTATCCTATCTTTTCAAAACAGTTTTGATCTTTTTTCAAAATCTTTCTGAGCTCCTTGGTACACCCCAAGTGCTTCAGGTCTTTGTCAAAATCTCTTGAGCTCCTTGGTACACCCCAAGTGCTTCAAGTCTTTGTCAAAGTCTTTTTGAGCTCCTTGGTATACCCCAAGTGCTTCAAGTCTTTTGTTGTCACTTTAAAGTTTTGATTTTAGAAATTGGAATGTCGAGATTTCCCATTGCTTCAGGCCTTAGTTGCTCAGTATTGTCCATAACCGGGGACACGGCTAAGTACTTAGAATTTTATCTTCTGCAGAAGTAGTACACTTTACCCACATGACACAATCTCATCTTGTTGCCACCAAAGGGTCACTGGATAAGTACTCACCAAGATGGAGTACCGGCAGATTGAGAATGTGACGAAGTCTTTCCATAGGGTCCTCCCATACACAATGCTAGCTTGTCTTCAGGCACCAATGTAGGGTTCCTAGTTCCCTCATTTCCAGTTAACCTAAAGAGGCCAATGCATGGGTCTTCCACAATGTAATTGACTAAGCCAGTGCCCATTTAGCATGTGGTCAGACGCGAAGCCACTGTACGAGAAACATGTTCAATCTCTAAGTCCCTGGGTGGTTTTATTTTAGTGCACAACAAAAAGAGATTGCCATATAAACATGGTTTCTCTTGTTGCCACCTTTTCCAAAACTTGAGTATCCTTGTCCACCCAGGTGGTTCATTGAGTACTTGTTTTATTATATAAAACATAAGTCTTTTCTCAACTTCTTAAAATCTCAACATGTATCTCTTCTCAAAATATATAGCATGGCTAAGCATTTTACAACTACATTGTTTTCACTAAGGAATATATATAAGGGTATCCTATTAGGATTTAGCATAGCATAAAGTATAGAAATCCTTTTCATGCATGTTTCAAAATCCACTAAGTATAATGAAAATAGTAGGACATGGATGATAGTGTCACTTGTCTTTTTGGTAGGGAATGTTGGTTCACTTATTGATCTTGCTAATCTCTCACTCTTCTAACTTCACTACAAATCAATCAAGAAAACATAGATTCAACTAGCATTCCAACCAATATTCAAACAAATTAAACACACATAAAATAATGGAAACAAAGTTATGCATGCAAGCATGCACAAGATAATTTTATTTGCAAAAGTAGTTTCTACTAGGCTCTAAACATTGTAAGGTTCAAAGTGGTCATTTTCTAAAGTGGCAAAGTCATTTGCAAAAGGGTTTTATCTATAAGCCATTTCTTAAATCAAATCATTATTTTCATGTGGTGGAAAATGTTTTTAGCAAAGCAACAATTTTATGTTGTTCACCAAATAAGTTGTTAATTCTCAAAACTTGGTGTTTAGGGTCAGTAGGTTTGAATCAACACATTTTCCAAAGGTTTTTCTCAAAAATCCTTTCCATATTAAAATCAATATTTTTATTTGACTAGAAATGAGATAATTCAATTATTCAATCCTAAACTTCAAAAAACACATTTTTAAATCCATAACTTGGTTCCTAGGGTCAGTAGGTTCACAACAAACCAATTTGCAAAGATTTCAACCCTAAAATCATTTTGGAATAAATTTTATATCCTAAACAAGCATACATAAGTTTCTGCAAAAACAAACATTTTAACAGAAGATTTTTACTAAACAAATGGCATGGTTGTCTAGGGCTTGTTCCACTGATTCCATTGATATAAAATTTGCAAATTTTGGACGTGTGGATCAAAAGTTATGAGGTTTACAAATTTGCATATCAATCTGATTCCAAAATTTGTTTTAAATCAAACTGGTGCCACGTGTCTGTTTCTGGTTCGCTGATACCGGTTCGCGTGGATTGCGCAACTACAGCCGTTGGATCTAAGTGAGACGGTGTGTCAACACCCGGATTTTTCAATCCTAGATGCCTATTATGCCATACATCGCAATCCCAGGATTACCATTTTTGCGAGACAAAACAGAATTGGATACCATAGTACTTCATCCATTACAAACGATACATAAGTTCTTACACAAATAGGGATCTCATGATCCAGTTCTTAATACAACATCAAGCAGCGGAATACGTAATAATAACGGTAGCGTAGGCGAAGCTCCATCTTCGGGTCACAGCAATGCCGACGATGGGAGATGATCCTAGTTGTCGAACCTTCCGGGTCCATCCTCCGGTACTCCTCTTCATAGTCCGCCATGGGAATAGCTGTGGACAAAGCCATGAGTACTCTTTAAGTACTCGCAAACTAGTACTAACAGGTAAGGGGTTTTTGGATAATAGGACACTAGGCTCTAGGGTTGTTTTGCAAAAGCCAGATTTATCTCTACTAGGTTCCAGAGCTAGTCACAACTTTATAACTCCTAAATGGGAGCTTGTAATTCAGGTCACAACTCTGTTGTGGTCAAGTCAAAGTCTCAATTCATTTCACAAGTCATTTTGAAAAGTCTGACTGGGGAACAGTATGGCCACTCCAACTGTCCATAATCATGACGCTATTCGAATAGTTTGACACTCTGCAGAGATTGTACACTTTCACCACAACATTCGATACATCTGTCAGGAACAAATCCTGAATTCACCATACTCAGTATGCGGATAATCAATCCTAACCTTTCAATTACACGCCTTAGTATAAGCACCTCTCCTGTGAGTTTGGCCTCCCAACCATGACCACTGTCATCTTGGGTACTGCACAGGTGGACAATCTTCACAAGGTAGCCTCACTGCACCTTGGCCGTGAGGGAACTAATACTAAGGGATATAAGTTTCAAGCCCTACCCAATATTCGGGTATTGTGGTTGTACGCTAAAATTGGAATGGTATCGCATCCAGACAACCATCAGTTTTATAAAGGGCTAAGGCTCATGCCTCAACATTTTTATCACCAGAATCATCAAGTGTTTGGAAACACATGTCAAAAACATTTCAATAGAATGATCCATCATTCCAAGGTTTTCATAACCATTTTTCCACCAAGTAATCCCATCTAAAAGTGGATCAAGTTTTAAGCTTAGCACTAGCATCTACAGGTGGGGGTAGTAATGATGAGGGGTGGTAACTAGTGGAGTTTCACTAAGTCCAACCTTATATCTTAGGCTGACATCAAGGTTTCTAGCTTAGGCCAAATTTTATGCTCTTTATGCAACCTTCAGCATAACTGTCTGGTATCTACCAAACTCTTAGGTAGATTCTAAGTAAGCTTTGATAAAGAAATAAAGTAAGAAGCTTGCCATAAAACTAGGATTGGTTTAGCAAGTGGATATGATCACATATGCTTAAGGCATATAATAGTCATATCACAAGTATGGGTTTGTGGCATCAGTAGGGCATCTTGCAAGGGTTAGCTTGCATCAATATCAGTATAAGCTTGCATAGTTACTAGCTTGCATAGTTACTAGCTTGCCTTGTGCAGAGCAGTGGTTGAAGTTCTCCTCGGCTTCCTCTTCGTAGTATCCTCCTTCCTCCTCGTAGTATCCTGGGTCGGCACTAGTGTCTATGAATAAATACGAGGTACACAATTACCAAACAATACTTAACTACTTGCAATCATCACACACAAGGGTCCTATGGATGATCTAGCATCATCCCTAACATTACAAGTTTAAGGCTTGATTTAATTCCTTTTATTTTCTTAGAAAAGTAATTTCTACTCATTGAAAAACTACTTAAGATTTAATATTCTCCAAACCAAATATGGGATCATGTTGACACATGTCATCACCACATATTGTAGTCCATGGGAATGTGATTTAAAGTGGTGTCACAATTTAATAAGGTTTTACCCTTTTATTTTAATTAATTAAAGTGGCTAGAAATGCTTATGTAGCATTCTTTTATTCCTTGAACAATATTTCTGCAAGTAAACCTATATATTTTTATATATTCTGAAAGGTATGGTTAAATGTGATTTTTTAGAGTTGGAATCAACTCAAAAGCCTTTATGGTTTAAATTTGAAAAATGTTTGAATGCAGAAAAGCTTCTGCCTTGTTATTTTACTATGGGTGATCTACAGATCCAAATGACTTGAATCCAACGGGCTTGGATTAAGCATTCACGGACCTTTCCAACAAAATTGGTTTCATCCCATTTGGTGCACTGAATCGATCTGGGTTGATTTTTGAAGTTGGGTGTTGAAGTGTTTTTGAAATGAAATAGAAAAAGTTTTAATTTGAATTGCTGGGCTGCGCGGGAAATTCTAACGGGCCGCCTGTTGCGCAGCAGCACCCGGCTGCTTAAGTGGGTGTCCCCACTCACGGTGACACGGGCTAAGCGGCGGTATGGGGCAACGTGGATCGCTCGATCTAGTTCTAATCCAACGGCGAGGGTCATCGACGCGAGACAACTCGAGAGAACGAAACCTAGCGCGCGCCGTGAGGGGTGCCGGGGCTCACCGGGTACGGCGAGGGCGAGGCGAACGACGAAGTCGACGACGGCGAACCTCCTGGTACCGGTGGCTTCTCCTGGGGCGGCTCCAATCGCTGGCTCCCTTCTTCTCTGGCAGCGGCAGGCTCCAGTGAAATTCCGGCGAGGTGGTGCTCGCCTTGCTCTGAGAATGGTGTGGCACGATCAGTGAGGAGAGGGGAGTGAGATGGTGTGAATAAATCGTGTGAGGGTGGCCTCTATTTATAGTCGAGCGAGGGGACCGTCGGGGCGCACGGTGAGCTCATCGGGGGCGACGTTACAGGCGGCTAAAGGCATGGGCAAGGGTAGGGGACGGTGCTGTGTCTCCTGGCGATGCTCAACGACATGGTCGCGAGGCATGGGGCGGTGTGGTTTGGTCTGGAACGGCCGGTGCTCTGCGCGGCAGAGGCGGCGTCTTCGACGGCGGGCGGTGGCTGTATGGCACGGGGCGGCAAACGGGGATGTCTGGCGGTCTCCTGGGTCGGTGGTGATCGTGTGTGCACGCGGTGAGGGCGGCGCGCGGTCTGTGGGTGCTGGTCGAGGGTGGCGCTCTGGCGCACGCTCGGCATGGTCTGGGCGCGGCTTGTGCGCGTGGTCCAGGGCTTGGCAACGCTCGCGGCTGGGACAGGGAGTGGCGGTGGACGGTGGGCTGCCTCCCAGACATGCTGGCTAGGCTTGCTGCTGCTCCTAGCTTGCTATCCACAATGGGGTGGCATTGAGGTGCTCGGCTGTTCACCATTAATGGCAAAGGCAAGCTCACAGGGGTGCTAGTGTTGGGCTAATCTTTCTAGATGATCTACTGGATTGTGTGTGAGCTAACTAGGGAACAAGTTAGGCTCAAAACACTGCACACTATAGTGTTTGATGTTTTGTTTGATTTGTGTCTGCAACCTGTTTGATGAAATGGCCGCATGAAATCAAGTTTTGAATTTTGAAATGATTTTTGGTGGGTTTGCTAGATTGGTGCTGGTGAGTCTGCGGATGCTTGGGTTTTGAAAGTTGAGCTTGTTTGAGTGGGTTTTGGAAAAGTGGGATCTTCCCATATGAAGAAGATTCAATTTTTAATTGTCATTTAAACTATGCATTTGAAAGTTTCTGGATGATCACAAAGTGGGCCTTGATACTTTGTTATGAGTACATTCAAGGGGTGCAAAGATCCAGAAAAGTTTCTGTTAGGTTTTGAAAGTTTGAGACAGCCAAAGTAGGCATGGGAGTTAAATTGGTCAAAATGACCATTCACTTCATATATTTGTTTTGATTTACTTGTCTTTAGGAAAATTGTGGGAAATGTTTTAGATGATGTTCATTTCACCTAAGAAACATTTTACAAGCAATGGATCACACAAACAAGGTGGTTTTTAAAGAAATTCAAAATCCATGCATACACATATACATGCATTCATGGGTTTACTTAGAAAAGTTTTTGTTAACCCTAATCTTGATGATTAGTGTTTGATGATCTAAGTTTGGTATTTTTAGGATGTTACAACCTTCCCCCCTTAAACAAAATCTCGTCCCGAGATTTGAAAAAGGACGAAAAGATTACCTAGGGTTTGAAGAGATCTGGAAACTCCGTCCTGATGTGATCTTCGCGTTCCCAGGTAGCTTCCTCTTCTGTGTGGTTGCTCCACTGAATCTTGAGAAACTTGATGCTTCGGGTTCTGGTAGTTCGAAAGGCTTCTTCCAATATATGGATGGGTACTTCGGGATAGGTTAGGTCATCGTTGATCTCGATGGTCCGGTGATCCATATTCTTGAACACTTCGGTCTTCTCGGGGACTTCGAGACATTTGCGAAGTAAAGAGATATGGAACACATTGTGCATAGATGACATCTCTTCAGGTAGTTCCAATTGATACGATACTTCTCCTCGACGGTTCAAAATTTTGAAAGGTCCGATATATCTGGGGGCTAACTTTCCTTTGAGTTGGAAACACTGCATTCCCTTCAATGGCGACACTTTCAGATAAACAAAATCTCTGATGTTGAAGGCGAGGTCTCGACGTCTCTTGTCGGCGTAACTCTTCTGTCGGGATTGGGCTGTCTTGAGGTGCTCATGAATCTTGTGAACCTTCTCTTCTGCTTCTCGTAGGATGTCGGGTCCGAAGATCTGACTCTCTCCTACTTCCGACCAGTTCAAAGGGGTGCGGCACTTTCTTCCGTACATGAATTCAAATGGGGCCATTTGCAAACTGGCTTGGTAACTATTGTTGTAGGAAAATTCTACAAACGGCGGATAGTCTTCCCACTTGGATCCATATTCTAGCACACATGCTCTAAGCATATCTTTGAGTATTTGGTTTACTCGCTCCGTTTGTCCATCAGTCTGAGGGTGATACGCGGTACTGAAATCTAGGCGGGTTCCTAAACCTTCTTGGACTTTCTTCCAGAATCTTGAGGTAAATTGAGTTCCTCGATCCGAGACTATATTCTTGGGGACTCCGTGCAAACTAATGATTCTAGCGATGTATAACTCCGCTAGCTTCGAACTCTGGTAGGTAGTTTTGACGGGCAAGAAATGGGCTACTTTGGACAATCTGTCCACTATGACCCAAATGGAGTCATTTCCCCTACTAGAAGTAGGTGGTCCAGTGATAAAGTCCATTCCTACAGAATCCCATTTCCATTCCGGAATCTGCAAAGGTTGCAACAATCCAGCGGGTCGTTGATGTCCTGCCTTGACTCGCTGGCATATGTCACACTTGGCGATATGGCTTCCGATTTCTCTCTTCATCTTATGCCACCAAAATTGCTCTTTCAAATCTTGATACATCTTGGTTCCTCCGGGATGGATAGAATAAAGAGTATCATGAGCCTCCTTCAAGATAACTTCTTTCAACTCCGAATCGGCTGGTACACAAACGCGTTCTTTGTACCACAAAACTCCTTCTTCGTCTTCGGTGAATCCGGGTACTTTGCCTGTACCGATACGACGCTTGATTCCGTCGATACTAGCATTTCCTTTTTGTGCCTCTTTCATCTGACTGATCAAAGTGGGCTGAAGTTCTATGCTAGCCAAAAATCCTTCACTTACTAATTCCATTCGAAAATATTCCATCTCTTTGTGCAAACTTGGTTGCTCCTTCAAAATCATGGAGTTCAAGCGGCACGGCAATCTGCTAAGGGCATCGGCTACCACATTGGCTTTTCCAGGGTGATAGTGAATGTCCAGGTCATAATCCTTGATTAGTTCAATCCATCTTCTCTGCCTCATATTCAGCTCCTTCTGAGTGAATATATACTTTAGGCTCTTCTGATCTGAATAAATCTCACAACGATTTCCCATTAGGTAATGTCTCCATGTCTTCAGGGCTAGAACTACGGCTGCGAGTTCGAGGTCATGGGTTGGGTAATTTTGTTCATGTGGCTTCAATTGTCGCGATAGATAAGATATAACTTTGCCTTCTTGCATTAGCACACATCCGAGACCAATCTTGGATGCGTCACAATACACATCGAAGGGCTTCGTGATATCCGGCATGATCAGAATTGGGGTTGAAATCAATCTCCTTTTGAGTTCTTGAAAACTCGATTCACATTTGTCGGTCCATTCAAACTTCTTGTCCTTCTTCGGCAATTGGGTCATGGGTCTGGCGATACTAGAGAATCCTTCTACGAATTTGCGATAATATCCCGCCAATCCGAGAAAAGCACGAACTTGGGTTTGAGTGGTTGGGGCTTGCCAATCTTCTACATCTTTTACCTTGGCAGGGTCAACGGCAATTCCTCCGGCTGATACAATGTGACCGAGGAATCCTACTTCCTGTAACCAGAATTCACATTTGCTAAACTTTGCATACAACTGATGCTCTCTAAGGGTTCCAAGAATGGTCCTTAGGTGTAGCTCATGTTCTTCTTCTGATTTGGAATAAATCAGAATGTCATCGATGAAAACAACGACAAACTTATCCAGGAAGTCCATAAAAATCTTATTCATGAGGTTCATGAAATAAGCGGGCGATGGTTAATCCAAAAGACATGACAGATACTCATACAATCCATATCGGTGGTAAAGGCAGTCTTTGGGATATCCTCTGCACGAATTTTGAGTTGATGATAGCCAGTTCTAAGATCAATCTTAGAAAACACCTGGGCACCGGTCAACTGATCAAACAAATCCTCTATCTTGGGAAAGGGGTACTTGTTCTTGATGGTGACATCATTCAACTTTCGATAATCCGTACACAAACGGTTACCTCCATCCTTCTTGTCCACAAACAATACAGGCGATCTCCATGGGGACGCACTTGGTTGAATCAATCCAATTTCCAACATGGAATCCAGTTGCTTCTTCAGTTCTTCTAGTTCTTACGGGTTCATACTATAGGGTCTCTAGGCTATGGGTCCTGTTCCGGGAATTAGTTCGATGATAAACTCGATATCCCGATCTGGGGGCATACCGGGCAAAACATCTGGAAATACATCGGGGTATTCGCAGACTATCCGAACTTGGTCAATGGTAGGTTGGGCTATACTCTTGTTACACTTGAATTGGCGAGGTAAGGTTTCAGATATATGCTCGACTGATATTCCGTGATCGGTCATGGTGATGGCTTTCTTGGCACAGTCAATCAATCCTTTATGTTTGGACATCCAATCCATTCCTAGTACTACTTACAAACCTTTAGTTCCGAGTACTATTAGGTTAGCATAAAAATCTATGCCATGAATTCGGATAGGGACGGCCTTGCAAATTTGCCTAGCCTTGGTGGTTGATCCGGGAATTTGTACAATCATCACATGCTTCAATTTGGTTGGTTGAATTTTACTAGTGCAGGCAAATTCTTCGGTGACAAATGAATGCGATGCACCAGAGTCAAACAACACTCTTGTAAATACTGAATTAACAGAAAACATACCCAGCACGACGTCTGGCGCTTCCTTAGCTTCTTCAGCATGCATGAGAAAAGGACGGCCATTGCGGTTGAGTGAATTCCCTGGGGCAAACCTTCTTCCTGGCTGAACACAACGCTGCTGCTGAGCTGGGACATTGGTGTTGGGGGCTGTAACATACTTCTTGTTGGGGCACTCATTGGAATCGTGGCCTTTATTTCCACAGTCATAACAGGTCACTTGTGACTTGTCCTTGGCTGCGACAGGCACAGCATGGCTTCCAGTCCTCGGGGCAGTGTTGGGGTTGGCGGTAGCATTGTTGGTGTTGAACTTGGGTGGGTCACGGGTGAAATTGCTAGAGTTGCCGGGGTTGCTGTGATTTCCTATGGTTCTAGGGTTTCCACGGTTGGGATAGGTTGGACGGGTCATAGGGGGTCTGTTGGTTCTTGGGGCAAATCCTGGAGATGGGTTGGGGCGATACTTTGGGGTCTGATGGGTTCCTGGTTGATGCATCATGCGACGCTTACGGTTCTTATTGGCCTGGTTGATCTTTCCTGCCATCTGGATAGCAGAGTCTACAAGGGCTTCAATATCAACAAAGGGGATATTGACTAACACCGTCTGCATCTCGTCATGCAGACCATTCAGGAATCTTTCTTTCTTCTTGGCTTCGGTGTCTATCTCGTCCGGGGCATACCTAGCTAATGACAAAAATTTGTCACGGTATTCCACTACAGTCATCCTTCCTTGCCTTAGCTCTCTGAACTCGTCTCTCATTCTCTTGATCAAACCTGGTGTCACATGGGTTCTGCTAAACTTGACCTTGAATTCCTCCCAGGTCATCATCTGGCCTCCGGTCATTGCACGAACACTGTTCCACCATGCCCTGGCATCTCCGGCTAGATAATGGGTGGCGAATAGGACTTTCTCGTTGGCTTCCACTCCTGCTACTTCTAAGTTATTTTCCATGGTTTGCAGCCAATCATCGGCGTCTAGGGGTTCTTCCGACTTGGTGAAAACGGGTGGGTTGGTATTCTGGAAATTCTTGAGCTTAGATCCATGGGTGTCCTGATTTCCATGGCCTTGATTGTGGTGGGCTACCTGGGCTATCTGTTGCAGAGTGGCTAGGTTGGCTTGACGTTCCGCTCTTTCAGCTTCGCGGTCAGAAGTCAACATTTGCAGGATCTGCAACATCTGGTCCGGGGCTGAACCACTTCCTCCACGTGGCATCTGAAGATTGATATAGATTATGAGAAAAGAGGGAAATTGCTAAGGTTTTGGGTTTTTGAAAAGTTTTTAGAGTTTGACTCAAGTTTTCTAGCAATTTGCTTTTTCATTCATTCACTCATAGCACATAGTACAACACACACCACAACAAAGAAAAATAGATGGTTTTAAGAACCATTCTGGAAACTACGATACAGTGGGACCGACTACTACTCACTACGCTAGTGCTCAGTGCTACTACTCCTCGGAGTCTGTGGCTTCATCGTATTCAGCATCATCGATGAAGGCGAAATCATCCTCATCGGTGAAGAAGTCCATGGCCTGATCCTCTAGAAAATCATCGTCATCGCTGAGATAGGAGTAAGGGTCTCCACGAAGATCCTCTCCGGCATTCTCCCTTTCCTCTAACTGCATGTCTCTCTCGTGGATGGTCTCTTCCAGAGAGGAGATGCGATGGCGAAGACGAGCAATAATGCGCTCCTTCTTGTCGAGCTGACGGCGGCGAGACTTGTGATCCTTTGCTAGCATGGCGATGGTCTGGTCCTTCGTCTTGATGATGGCAGACTTGTGGTTGCAATAGTCACGGCAGTTGTCCAACTCTTGTTGACGATCATACATCATGAAGCTAAGGTGGTATAATTGAGTCTTCAGCTCGGGGTGGTATGGGGCTTCCAGTGGTTGGCCATTTGAATCACGCCTTGGGCAAAACTCAAAGTGAGTACCCTTGATCTGATTGATGCTCTGCCCACACAGACGGGAAAGAGCTTCCTGCATTGCTCTGGCAAGTCCATCGAGCCAGTTGTTTTCCCTCAAGGTAAACTGAATTCCCTCCGCAGTGGGAGGTTCAATCTTTCCTCGGAGACTTGCAACAATTAGCCACTGCAGATCTTCTCCTCCTTGATCATTGAGCTGAGCTCCGAAGAACTCGGGGTGCGGACGCTCCAGAAGTTCCGAAAGCTGGTCCAGATCCCTCTCAAAGATAAGGTCCCCTCCACTTCCGAGTTGATAAAACTTGTTGTACTTCACGTCCATCTATAACAATAGAGGATGAGTAGATTAGCAGAGTGATCAAGTGTGTCAAAATTTTATCTATTTTGCAAGATTTTTGAGGAACATGAAGTTTTATTAAAGAATTAAAGAGGTAAGAATGAGAATAAGTTTTCGTAAATACTTTTGTTCTTTGGTTTTGAAACTAAGTTTTTGGTTCAACGTCCCATCTAACTAGGGTCTCCTATGGTCAGGATAGCTCTGATACCAACTTTTCAACACCCGGATTTTTCAATCCTAGATGCCTGTTATGCCATACATCGCAATCCCAGGATTACCATTTTTGCGAGACATGACAGAATTGGATACCATAGTACTCCATCCATTACAAACGATACATAAGTTCTTACACAAATAGGGATCTCATGATCCAGTTCTTAATACAACATCAAGCAGCGGAATACGTAATAATAACGGTAGCGTAGGCGAAGCTCCATCTTCGGGGTCACAGGCAATGCTGACGATGGGAGATGATCCTAGTTGTCGTAACCTTCCGGGGGTCCATCCTCCAGGTACTCCTCTTCATAGTCTGGCCATGGGAATAGCCAGGGACAAAGCCATGAGTACTCTTTAAGTACTCGCAAACTAGTACTAACAGGTAAGGGGTTTTTGGATAATAGGACACTAGGCTCTAGGGTTGTTTTGCAAAAGCCAGATTTATCTCTACTAGGTTCCAGAGCTAGTCACAATTTTATAACTCCTAAATGGGAGCTTGTAATTCAGGTGACAACTCTGTTGTGGTCAAGTCAAAGTCTCAATTCATTTCACAAGTCACTTTGAAAAGTCTGACGGGGGAACAGTATGGCCACTCCAACTGTCCATAACCGCGGAAGCGGCTATTCGAATAGTTTGACACTCTGCAGAGATTGTACACTTTCACCACAACATTCGATACATCCGTCAGGAACAAATCCTGAATTCACCATACTCAGTATGCGGATAATCAATCCTAACCTTTCAATTACACGCCTTAGTATAAGCACATCTCCTGTGAGTTTGGCCTCCCAACCATGACCACTTTCATCTTGGGAACTGCACAGGTGGACAATCTTCACAAGGTAGCCTCATCTCAGACCTTGGCCGTGAGGGAACTAATACTAAGGGATATAAGTTTCCAGTCAAGCCCTACCCAATATTTGGGTATTGTGGTTGTACGCTAAAATTGGAATGGTATTTCATCCAGACAACCATCATTTTTATAAAGGGCTAAGGCTCATGCCTCAACATTTTTATCACCAGAATCATCAAGTGTTTGGAAACACATGTCCAAAACATTTCAATAGAATGATCCATCATTCCAAGGTTTTCATAACCATTTTTCCACCAAGTAATCCCATCTAAAAGTTGATCAAGTTTTAAGCTTAGCACTAGCATCTACAGGTGGGGGTAGTAATGATGAGGGGTGGTAACTAGTGGAGTTTCACTAAGTCCAACCTTATATCTTAGGCTGACATCAAGGTTTCTAGCTTAGGCCAAATTTTATGCTCTTTATGCAACCTTCAGCACAACTGTCTGGTATTTACCAAACTCTTAGGTAGATTCTAAGTAAGCTTTGATAAAGAAATAAAGTAAGAAGCTTGCCATAAAACTAGGATTGGTTTAGCAAGTGGATATGATCACATATGCTTAAGGCATATAATAGTCATATCACAAGTATGGGTTTGTGGCATCAGTAGGGCATCTTGCCAGGGTTAGCTTGCATCAATATCAGTATAAGCTTGCATAGTTACTAGCTTGCATAGTTACTAGCTTGCCTTGTGCAGAGCAGTGGTTGAAGTTCTCATCGGCTTCCTCTTCGTAGTATCCTCCTTCCTCCTCGTAGTATCCTTGGTCGGTACTAGCGTCTATGAATAAATACGAGGTACATAATCACCAAACAATACTTAACTACTTGCAATCATCACACACAAGGGTCCTATGGATGATCTAGCATCATCCCTAACATTACAATTTTAAGGCTTGATTTAATTCCTTTTATTTTCTTAGAAAAGTAATTTCTACTCATTGAAAAACTACTTAAGATTTAATATTCTCCAAACCAAATATGGGATCATGCTGACACATGTCATCACCACATATTTTAGTCCATGGGAATGTGATTTAAAGTGGTGTCACAATTTAATAAGGTTTTACCCTTTTATTTTAATTAATTAAAGTGGCTAGAAATGCTTATGTAGCATTCTTTTATTCCTTGAACAATATTTCTGCAAGTAAACCTATATATTTTTATATATTCTGAAAGGTATGGTTAAATGTGATTTTTGAGAGGTGGAATCAACTCAAAAGCCTTTATGGTTTAAATTTGAAAAATGTTTGAATGCAGAAAAGCTTCTGCCTTGTTATTTTTACTATGGGTGATCTACAGATACAAATGACTTGAATCCAACGGGCTTGGATTAAGCATTCACAGACCTTTCCAACAAAATTGGTTTCATCCCATTTGGTGCACTGAATCGATCTGGGTTGATTTTTGAAGTTGGGTGCTGAAGTGTTTTTGAAATGAAATAGAAAAAGTTTTAATTTGAATTGTTGGGCTGCGCGGGAAATTCTAACGGGCCGGCCTGCTAAGCGCAGTGCTCCCACGGGCTGCTTAAGTGGGTGTCCCCACTCGTCAGTGACACGGGGCTGGGCGAAGCGGTATGGGGCAACGTGGATCGTTCGATCTAGTTCTAATCCAACGGCTGAGGGTCATTGTCGACGCGAGACAACTCCGGCGAGAACGAAACCTAGCGCGGCCAGTGAGGGGTGCTGGGGGCTCACCGGGGTACGGGCGAGGGTCGGCGAGGCGGGCGAACAACGAAGTCAACGACGGCGAACCTCCTGGTACCGATGGCTTCTCCTGGGGCGGCTCCAATCGCTGGCTCCCTTCTTCTCCGGCAGCGGCAGGCTCTAGTGAAATTCCGGCGAGGTGGTGCTCACCTTGCTCTGAGAATGGTGTGGCACAATCAGTGAGGAGAGGGTAGTGAGATGGTGTGAAGAAATCGTGCGGGGGTGGCCTCTATTTATAATCGAGCGAGGGGACCGTCGGGGCGCACGGTGAGCTCGTCGGGGGCGACGTTACAGGCGGCTAAAGGCATGGGAAAGGGTAGGGGACGGTGATGTGTCTCCTGGCGATGCTCAACGACATGGTCGCGAGGCATGGGGCGGTGTGGTTTGGTCTGGAACGGCCGGTGCTCTACACGGCAGAGGCGGCGTCTTCGACGGCGGGCGGTGGCTGTATGGCACGGGGCGGCAAACGGGGATGTCTGGCGGTCTCCTGGGTCGGTGGTGATCGTGTGTGCACGCGGTGAGGCGAGCGCGATGCAGGATGCTGGTCGAGGGTGGCGCTCTGGCGCACGCTCGGCATGGTCTGGGCGCGGCTTGTGCGCATGGTCCAAGGCTTGGCAACGCTCGCGGCTGGGACAGGGAGTGGCGGTGGACGGTGGGCTGCCTCCCAGACATGCTGGCTAGGCTTGCTGCTGCTTCTAGCTTGTTGTCCACAATGGGGTGGCATTGAGGTGCTCGGCTGTTCACCATTAATGGCAAAGGCAAGCTCACAGGGGTGATAGTGTTGGGATAATATTTCTAGGTGATCTACTGGATTGTGTGTGAGCTAACTAGGGAACAAGTTAGGCTCAAAACACTGCACACTATAGTGTTTGATGTTTTGTTTGATTTGTGTCTGCAACCTGTTTGATGAAATGGCCGCATGAAATCAAGTTTTGAATTTTGAAATGATTTTTGGTCGGTTTGCTAGATTGGTGCTGGTGAGTCTGCAGATGCTTGGGTTTTGAAAGTTGAGCTTGTTTGAGTGGGTTTTGGAAAAGTGGGATCTTCCCATATGAAGAAGATTCAATTTTGAATTGTCATTTAAACTATGCATTTGAAAGTTTCTGGATGATCACAAAGTGGGCCTTGATACTTTGTTATGAGTACATTCAAGGGGTGCAAAGATCCAGAAAAGTTTTTGTTAGGTTTTGAAAGTTTGAGACAGCCAAAGTAGGCATGGGAGTTAAATTGGTCAAAATGACCATTCACTTCATATATTTGTTTTGATTTACTTGTCTTTAGGAAAAGTGTGCGAAATGTTTTATATGATGTTCATTTCACCTAAGAAACATTTTACAAGCAATGGATCACACAAACAAGGTGGTTTTTAAAGAAATTCAAAATCCATGCATACACATATACATGCATTCATGGGTTTACTTAGAAAAGTTTTTGTTAACCCTAATCTTGATGATTAGTGTTTGATGATCTAAGTTTGGTATTTTTGGGATGTTACACGGTGCGGTTCAGATTAGCCCGTACCTCTTCGTTTAATGATTCTTTCTAAGCCGCCAGATGGGGATCTAATGGTGTAAAATGGTTTGACCAAACTCGAGCGGCGCCGACGGTGGCTGATAGCGGCGCACGGTCAGACGGTGTGCTAGAGGCGGTTACAGGAAGCAAATGAGGAAACGGGGGTGCTCACCATGCTCGCGAGGTCGAGGTGAAGCTCGAGGTGGTGCTGGTCTAGCAAGGGGCGCACTGGAGCGGGAGTAATCGCTCGCCGGAGTCGGTGACGACGTCAGACGGCTCTGTTTGCTGTCGAAGGTGAGGCTACAGTTCACCCTAAGGCAAGCGGGTGGTACGGTTAGCTGGAGAAGATGGGAGCATCATCGAGGAGTGCTGGGGCGAACGGAGTTCGCCGGAGTGTCAGTGAACGGTGGTGGCGCTCGGATGTTGTCGAAGCCGAAGCTCTGGGGTGAGCGCGATTGAACAGAAGGCACGGGGAGAAGCGCCAGAGGCTGGGGATCATGGCCGTGTGCTCAGAGAGGCAAGGAGCGGTGTCTACTGGCCGAAATCGATGGAGAACCTCGCCGGAGGCAGTGGCAATCTGAGAGGAAATTAGGGCAGCTTGATGGCTCCGGTGGTGCGGTGTCTGGGGGAAAAGAGAGGGAAGACGCAGGCGGTTAAATGGACGCGGTTACTGGGAGGAATCAAGGTTGTCTTCAATGCGTATTCATCGCCGGCGTTTCTTGTCTGCAACGGTAGGGCGGGGTTTCGGGGTTGAAGACGACGCTGAGGTGGCAGTGGGGTCTGGGCGTCAGCGAAGGAGGGAAGTGTGCGGTGGGGTCCATCTGTCAGTCGCTGAGTGGGTCGATTCGCGGGTTCGAATCGTTTTCTGCGGGGAGGAGAGGAGTTGGGCTAGCTGGGCCAAGTGGGCTTAGATGGGTTGGGTCGAGTGTGATTCTATTTTTTTCTTTCTGATTGCTTTATCTTTTTCTATTTTGATTTTCTGTTTTGAAATTCAATCAAACAATTCAAACACTAATTCAAATCAAACTTCCACCACACTTTGCATTGAGTTTTGGTTCTGTTTAACAACACAAATCCAAGTCCCAAAAATAAAATAATATTTTTATTCTTTTTAGGATCTATTTAATAAAATAGTCCTTAGGTATTAAATCAAATAGGATTTGATTTATTAAAACTCCATTTGAAATCTAAATATTAACAAAACCAAATCAGTAGGTTTTATTTGAAAATATAGAATACTTGGGAAACTTGTTTAAAAAATTTTTAACAAGTTTTGATGTTTAATTAAAATGGTAAAGTCTTTACTTTAATAAATTTGGATATTAATAAATCATCATTATTTTATTTAAATAAACCTTTACTATTTTTTTATCAAATAGAAATATTTTATTTCAAGGCTTGGCCAAGTTTTAATTTGGCTTAATCCTTATTTATAATTTTTTCCTTTGCTTTTGAAAATCAAATCTTTTATTAAAAGATCCAAAAATAGTAATTTCACTTATTTCATATTTTATTTATTAAATGTTTATCTTTTAAAATCTCTTTAGGATTTGTTTGATCAAAAATAGGTTTGAAGGTTTCCATTTGGAATCAAAAGTTTCTTCTCACCCTGAAATTCAACAAAGTTTTATTTTATTCATTTATTTTTCACATAACAAGATTTGGAAATTCTTGGGATGTGACAGGCTACCACCCTTAAAATAAATCTCGTCCCGAGATTTGGGGAGGCTAGGGGTTACAAGTTGGCTCAAAGCATCTAGGGTACTACCACCCTTAAAATTTCAAAACTAGATTACATATTGGCCTTCTTGGGATCTTGGGGAAACTTCTCTGGACAAACATCTGCATAGTGTCCTTTGTTTCCACACTTGAAACATGTGACAAGGCTGAGATCCTTTATAGGCTTGTTTATCTTGTGCTTCATCTTTTCTGGACAGTTGCTTGCATAATGTCCTTGGTTACCACAATTGTAACATGTGATAAGTTTGAGTTCTTCACGTATCTCTTGTGGACAGGTTGCTGCATAATGGCCTAGCTCTTTGCAATTGTTTCACCATACTTGGCCAATCTCTATATACTTCTGTTTCTCTGGACATTTACTGGAATAGTGTCCCATTTCTTTATAATGATTACATTGCACATGGCTTTTGTCCTTCTTTTTCTTGGGTTTCTCCAAAGCCAGGAGTGCCTCTAGTTCATGTTCTTCATATGTTATCTCATAGGTAGGAATGTCTACTAGTTTCTTTGACCTTCTATTTCTCCTTGGATAATTCATATGCCTCTTCTTTGGTCCTTTAAATTGGGTTGTATTGCATGGAGGTACAAGTGGAGATTTTCCTTTGTCATCATCCTTCTTGGTAGACTTAGCTCCCACTTGATTGTCTGCAATCAGTTGTTGCACTCCACCTTGTTTCCTTTGTTCAACTATGGAATAGATGGGGCATTGGATAGGGACATTATTATTTCCTTCACATAGGTAGCAAGTAGCTTGAGAGGTGGGACATTGGCCAACTGGGTGTTTCTCTTCACAGTTGGGGCATTGATCTCCATGCTCCTTGGAAGTGTGATCCTTGTCTCCACAAATATTGCAAGCTTTGGTTCCTTCTAGGATAACATCTTTGTCATCTTTGTTATCACAAACTCCTTTGGAAGAGTTGCCTTCCATGTTGATCATTTGATATGTCACCTTATGCAACATTTGGGCTTGGTTTTCCAAGAATCCTTGCAGGGTTGGATCTTCCCCACTGGTGTTGGCTATGAATTGGGCTGTCATTTGGTTCAACTGGTTTTGGGTTGCTATGAGTTCTTTCATGTTGTCCTCTTGGTTGTTGTTGTTATCATCAACCTTGATGTTGGAGTCTCTTGGAGTAGTCATCTGTTTGGGTTGAATTGAGATTAGAATAGGCAAAAGATTTTCTAAGGAAATATTTCTAATCACACACATCACAATTAACTCAAGCAAGGTGCAAGCAATCACAAACAAACACTCCTTTCAAACACAAGTTTCCAAGCATATTCTTAGACAACCAAAAATATTTTTGTTACACACATAAGTTGGTGGATTTGGCTTAAACCAAATATGGTGGTCCATCTATATGGTTCACTTGTGATCTTTCCTTCCTTCTTGGTTGATTCTTCTTGTATGAGATCATGGTGTCCTTGGGAAAACTCTTGGTCACAAAACTTCAAAGGTGATGATGGCTCCTTCTAAGTTGTGTTTCCTTAGTCTCCAAATATTGAGCAAGGTTTCTTGTCTTACTTGTCCTTAGTGATATCCAAGGTTGAAGTCCTTGGTGAAAATGCTGAAGATGTTGAATTCATTAGAGTTGAAGATGTTGAAGTCATTAGAGTTGAAGAAGTTGAAGTCCTTAGCACATGGTGAAGTCTTTGGCCATGGGGTAGGCTTTATCCATCAAGTTGAAATAGAAGAGATGTAGAATCAAAACCAAAATGGTTGAGGGAAAGAGTTTACAAGATTGTTTGTAAATAAGTTTTGGAACAAATACAACTCCTATATTTTCTAAGGGTTTTTGTCCATTCCTAGGTTTACAAATCCTACAGGCAACACAATGCTCTGATACCATCTGTAGAGGTCCCAACCTTTAATAAGGTAGATATCCCTATGTTTACAATGCTAGTCCCTGGATCAATAGCTAGCATCCACAGTTAAGATGTAATATCAAGAAACAAAGGTCATAATACAATTTTATAACCAGGAATAACATAATTTTATTACATCTTACATAGCTCATTTGGCTATTACATTACATTGCAGCAGAATATCTATAAGCATGGGGTCCTTCATCTTCAAAGTGCCACAGGCAAACATGTTGGTTATAGACTTGTAATCCTAATCAATCAACTTCACTAATATCAAACAAACCAGCAACATAACAAGTTACAGCCACAAGGGTCAATACATTTGAATTGTATTGTCAAGTTTCACTACTATGTAGAATTAAGTGGATCCTACCATTACATGCATATTTGGCTAATTAGGGTTTTAGGCTCATTTGCAGAAAGAAATAATTTATCCTATCTTTTCAAAACAGTTTTGATCTTTTGTCAAAATCTTTCTGAGCTCCTTGGTACACCCCAAGTGCTTCAGGTCTTTGTCAAAATATCTTGAGCTCCTTGGTACACCCCAAGTGCTTCAAGTCTTTGTCAAAGTCTTTTTGAGCTCCTTGGTATACCCCAAGTGCTTCAAGTCTTTTGTTGTCACTTTAAAGTTTTGCTTTTAGAAATTGGAATGTCGAGATTTCCCATAGCTTCAGGCCTTAGTTGCTCAGTATTTTCCATAACCGGGGACACGGCTAAGTACTTAGAATTTTATCTTCTGCAGAAGTAGTACACTTTACCCACATGACACAATCTCATCTTGTTGCCACCAGTGGCCGCTGGATAAGTACTCACCAAGATGGAGTACCGGCAGATTGAGAATGTGACGAAGTCTTTCCATAGGGTCCTCCCATACACAATGCTAGCTTGTCTTCAGGCACCAATGTAGGGTTCCTAGTTCCCTCATTTCCAGTTAACCTGAAGAGGCCAATGCATGGGTCTTCCACAATGTAATTGACTAAGCCAGTGCCCATTTAGCATGTGGCTGTACACGGAAGCCACTGTACGAGAAACATGTTCAATCTCTAAGTCCCTGGGTGGTTTTATTTTAGTGCACAACAAAAAGAGATTGCCATATAAACATGGTTCCTCTTGTTGCCACCTTTTCCAAAACTTGAGTATCCTTGTCCACCCAGGTGGTTCATTGAGTACTTGTTTTATTATATAAAACATAAGTCTTTTCTCAACTTCATAAAATCTCAACATGTATCTCTTCTCAAAATATATAGCATGGCTAAGCATTTTACAACTACATTGTTTTCACTAAGGAATATATATAAGGGTATCCTATTAGGATTTAGCATAGCATAAAGTATAGAAATCCTTTTCATGCATGTTTCAAAATCCACTAAGTATAATGAAAATAGTAGGACATGGATGATAGTGTCACTTGCCTTTTTGGTAGGGAATGTTGGTTCACTTCTTGATCTTGCTAATCTCTCACTCTTCTAACTTCACTACAAATAAATCAAGCAAACATAGATTCAACTAGCATTCCAACCAATATTCAAACAAATTAAACACACATAAAATAATGGAAACAAAGTTATGCATGCAAGCATGCAAAAGATAATTTTATTTGCAAAAGTGGTTTCTAATAGGCTCTAAACATTGTAAGGTTCAAAGTGGTCATTTTCTAAAGTGGCAAAGTCATTTGCAAAAGGGTTTTATCTATAAGCCATTTCTTAAATCAAATCATTATTTCATGTGGTGGAAAATGTTTTTAGCAAAGCAAAAAATTTATGTTGTTCACCAAATAAGTTGTTAATTCTCAAAACTTGGTGTTTAGAGTCAGTAGGTTTGAATCAACACATTTTCCAAAGGTTTTTCTCAAAAATCCTTTCCATATCAAAATCAATATTTTTATTTGACTAGAAATGAACTAATTCAATTATTCAATCCTAAACTTCACAAAACACATTTTTAAAACCATAAGTTGGTTCCTAGGGTCGGTAGGTTCACAACAAACCAATTTTCAAAGATTTCAACCCTAAAATCATTTTGGAATAAATTTTATATCCTAAACAAGCATACATAAGTTTCTGCAAAAACAAACATTTTAACAGAAGCTTTTTACTAAACAAATGGCATGGTTGGCTAGGGCTTGTTCCACTGATTCCATTGATATAAAATTTGCAAATTTTGGACGTGTGGATCAAAAGTTATGAGGTTTACAAATTTGCATATCAATCTGATTCCAAAATTTGTTTTAAATCAAACTGGTGCCACGTGTCTATTTCTGGTTCGCTGATACCGGTTCGCGTGGATTGCGCAACTACAGCCGTTGGATCTAAGTGAGACGGTGCGGTTCAGATTAGCCCGTACCTCTTCGTTTAATGATTCTTTCTAAGCCGCCAGATGGGGATCTAACGGTGTAAAATGGTTTGACCAAACTCGAGCGGCGCCGACGGTGGCTGACGGCGGCGCACGGTCAGACGGTGTGCTAGCGGCGGTTACAGGAAGCAAATGAGGAAACGGGGGTGCTCACCATGCTCGCGAGGTCGAGGTGAAGCTTGAGGTGGTGCTGGTCTAGCGAGGGGCGCACTGCAGCGGGAGTAATCGCTCGCCGGAGTCGGTGACGACGTCAGACGGCTCTGTTTGTTGTCGGAGGTGAGGCTGCAGTTCACCCTAAGGCAAGCGGGTGATACGGTTAGAAGCGTGCTGTTCTGGAGAAGATGGGAGCATCATCGAGGAGAGCTGGGGCTAACGGAGGTTACCTGTGGAGTTCGCCAAAGTGTCAGTGAACGGTGGTGGCGCTCGGATGTTGTCGAAGCCGAGGCTCTGGGTGAGCGCAGTTGAACAGAAGGCACAGGGAGAAGCGCCAGAGGCTGGGGATCACGGCCGTGTGCTCAGGGAGGCAAGGGGCGGTGTCTACTGGCCGGAATCGGTGGAGAACCTCGCCGGAGGCAGTGGCGGTCTGAGATGAAATTAGGGCAGCCTGATGGCTCCGGTGGTGCGGTGTCTGGGGGAAAAGAGAGGGAATACGCAGGCGGTTAAATGGACGCGGTTACTGGGAGGAATCAAGGCTGTCTTCAATGCGTATTCATCGCCGGCGTTTCTTGTCTGCAACGGCAGGGCGGGGTTTGGGGGTTGAAGACGACGCTGAGGTGGCAGTGGGGTCTGGGCGTCAGCGAAGGAGGGAAGTGTGCGGTGGGGTCCGTCTGTCAGTCGCTGAGTGGGTCGATTCGCGGGTTCGAATCGTTTTCTGCGGGGAGGAGAGGAGTTGGGCTAGCTGGGCCAAGTGGGCTTAGCTGGGTTGGGTCGAGTCTGATTCTATTTTTTTCTTTCTGATTGCTTTATCTTTTTATATTTTGATTTTCTGTTTTGAAATTCAATCAAACAATTCAAACACTAATTCGAATCAAACTTCCACCACACTTTGCATTGAGTTTTGGTTCTGTTTAACAACACAAATCCAAGTCCCAAAAATAAAATAATATTTTTATTCTTTTTAGGATCTATTTAAGTAAATAGTCCTTAGGTATTAAATCAAATAGGATTTGATTTATTAAAACTCCATTTGAAATCTAAATATTAACAAAACCAAATCAGTAGGTTTTATTTGAAAATATATAATACTTGGGAAACTTTTTTAAAATAATTTTAACAAGTTTTGATGTTTAATTAAAATGGTAAAGTCTTTACTTTAATAAATTGGATATTAATAAATCCTCATTATTTTATTTAAATAAGCCTTTACTATTTTTTTATAAAATAGAAATATTTTATTTCAAGGCTTGGCCAAGTTTTAATTTGGCTTAATCCTTATTTATAATTTTTTCCTTTGCTTTTGAAAATCAAATCTTTTTATTAAAAGATCCAAAAATAGTAATTTCACTTATTTAATATTTTCTTTATTAAATGTTTATCTTTTCAAATCTCTTTAGGATTTGTTTGATCAAAAATAGGTTTGAAGGTTTCCATTTGGAATCAAAAGTTTCTTCTCACCCTGAAATTCAACAAAGTTTTATTTTATTCATTTATTTTTCACATAACAAGATTTGGAAATTCTTGGGATGTGACAGATTCCTTCCCTCCCTCCACTTGGAAACCATTGTCCCAGTTTGAATTTTTCAAACTGGTTTTTTGTCTTTCAAACTAGAGTTTGATTTATCTCTTAAAAGTGTCCATCCAAGTGACCTAGGACATGATGCAACAATTCCAATTTGTCATGACACATCCATGTACCCTTCCCCTTCCGGATCGGTGGACCTTCTAGAACATTCCGGTGAAAACACTGAAACCATTCCCGAACTCCGGAATTGGACTTTCCTTATATGAATCTTATTCTCTGGACCATTCTAGTCTCCTCGTGATGTCCCGGATCACATCCGAGACTCCAAACTACATTTGGTCTCTTTACTCACTTTCCATATCTACTAAACAACATCGAATCCTTAAGTGTGCCTCCCTACGGTTCGTGAATTATGCAGACATGACCGAGACTCTTCTCCGATAAATAACCAATAGAGGAATCTAGAAATTCATATGGATACCACATATTTCTATGATTACTTCGTGATCAAATGAACCATTTACATACGATACCAATTTCCCTTTGTCTCGCAATACTTTACTTATCCAAGGTTTGATCATCGGTATCTCTGCATACCTAGTTCAACCTCGTTACCGATAAGTACTCTTTACTCATTCCGGTGATATGTGATCCCTTGTGAGCCAGTCACATGCTTGCAAGCTAATTGGATGACATTCCACCGAGAGGGCCCAGAGTATATCTATCCGTCATATGGATGGACAAATCCCACTCTTGATCCATGTGCCTCAACACATACTTTTTGAACACTCAATTCCACCTTTATAACCACACAGTTACGAAGTGGTGTTTGATGTCATCAAAGCATCCATCTGGTGATAGTGATTAACATGATCTCATAGTCGAAGGATTTAGGTTACTGTGTATTGAAAGCTTATAGCAAGTGAACTATTTAAATGACTTGATCTTATGCTACGCTTAATTATAGGAGTATGTCCATCACATCATTCTTCTAATGATATGACCTTGTTGCTAATAACATCTCAATGTTCATGATCAGGAATCCATGATCATATATTAACCAACAAGCTAGTTTAACAAGAGGCTTTACTAGGGACTCTTACATGCTTACAAATCACACAAGTATTAATGTTTCCAACTAATACAATTATAGCAGGGGGCGGGGCGGAGATTGTCGGTGACTCGTTGCCAGCGCTTGCCCTCGACCTGAATGCGGAACCTATCGACGGAAGCCCTTCATGAAGCAACTAGACCGTGAGAAGCATCCCTGCCGGCAGCATGCCCGCTCCCGCAAGCTCGCCGACCCCAACTCTGAACCTAGATCCGACCCCATCTCCGATGCAGGTAACTTGTCCCTTGTTCTTGCTCTCTAGGTGTATATGATGCAACCATAGGACCTTACAGGATCCTGGCCTTGGTACCCAAGAACATGGTATCTCTATCGACCACGAGCATTTTTTTGTGGACGAACTAGTTCGGCAAATGCAGACACAAGGCGGTAACCGAAGGAGCGAATCATACTCAACCCTCAAGGACGAGAATGATTTGCGAGTCATGGATGGAAATTCATCTCCATTTGCGAGCAATCGTGACGAGAACTCACTTACAAAGAGGTGGGCATTCATCTCCGAACAATGCATGAAATTTTGTGCCTCCTATGACCATGTTAAGTCAAGGCCCGTGAGTGGCATTGGAGTTGGAGACATGGTATGTTCCTACAAAGATCTATATGTTCTCATTCATATGAGCTTTGCATTCAAACATAACTTAAACTTGTTGGTTTAGGTGTGGGAAGCATTGGAGCACTTCAAGACTTGCCACGAGAAGAAAGCTTTCATGTAAAGAGCTCAAAGATTTTGAGAAGTGTAAAGATCTCTACTCGGGAAGTGCAAAGGGAGGAGGCACCAGAATCATCATCAACGAGGAAGGGCCGACAACCAAGAGGCCGAGAGGGAGGAACGGATCCATGCTAGAGCTCAAGCGTGAAGCTTCGTCAGTTGCCATCCAGGAGACGTTGAAAGAGTTGATCGCCGACAAGGAGGTGTCCATCGACAAGAGGGAAGAGAGAAAACGCAAGGAGAGAGAAGATGTGATGAATAACTACTACAAAATCCAATCAAAGTGTCTTTAGATAGAAGAGACCAATGAGCGTACAAGAAAGGAGAAGGTAGAGCTCGAGCGACTTGCCGAACGAAACTGCATCATGACCGTGGATCTCTCCGAGATGAACCAATTCAACATAGTTGGTTCGAGAAGAAGAGGAATATGATTTATGAGCAAGATGCATAGATTCATCGTCTATCTATGTTTGCATGCATGTATGAACAATGTGTCCTGATTTCGTACTCCGGTGGTCCTTCAAATTTGCTTCAGTTTGGTACTCTACTAGTCCTCTTTTTGAATTTGGTTCAGTTGGTCCCTGTAAAGAAAGGGCCAGATAAATGGGGAGGTGCCACCGTTGGGTGCACCAGCCATTCCAGGCTGGACGTCGTCCCGAGGCCTGTCCACTCCGCCCCGCAAACGGACCGAATCGGTCAAAAGATCTGTCCGAAATAGGGGTCGTTGGAGTTGGCCTAAGACGCATTATCCTTTCTTCTCGCGAGTGCATCAATGGGAGAGAAAATCTTTTTTACCAAATGCATTAAAAGAAATTAATTTACATAGGTCATAAAATAAAAATAAACTAAGAATTTGAACTACATAAATCGTTTAATAGCTAAAAAGAAACTTAAACTAAGAAGAAACTATGGCGATGTCTACTCGTTATCGTCCTCCATGAGGTCGATGAATGGAGACGTGCTAGGGGAAGAGGCAGCGACAGAGGATGTTGGAGTCATGGGTAGTTCCCCGTCGTGATGTAGTACAAGATGGAGGCCCGGTACGCTCCACCAGAACCTACGTTCGGCAGCATTGCTATCAGACGGCAGCGGGTTGTCGCCGTAGCACCTGGCGAGCTCCCTCTCCCGATGCTTGCGGAAGAACTCGATCCATGTGGCTATGTTGTTGGATCCCAGTCTAGATCCGACTGTTGCTTCGCCATGAACGGCACCGCATACTCGTGTTGGATGGTTGTAGCTCTGTACCACGCAACACCGGTGGGATTGGGCCGTCGCTGGCGTTCAACACCGGCCCACTGGGGAAGACGGAGTTTGATGGTGCCGGATAGTTTTCCTCGTATAAGGCGCGTCTCCCAAAAGTGAAGCGAGCGACGACCGGTGTACATGGCGGTGAGCATGTTGTGGGTAGGCGCAGAGCGGGGGAAGGGGTGGATTGTGCGGCATGCGAGATGCGCGCCCTTTTATGAAGGCTGAACATTAATAGGAAGAGTAGGAGGCCAGTGCGGCATCGATGGTGATGCATTCTCTTTAGGCACAATCAACGAGGAGAAGTGCCGCAACGAGGTCTATGAGAAATAAGTCAGGCGGCTGGCGCAGTAGTTTCAACTGTCACTATTAATGGGAAACGCATGAGGCCGGCAAGGGGTTGCTACCATGTGGGCCTGAGGTGGACGAAGGGAGGACCTTTTGTATTGTCTTGTCCCGCGAACACGCGTGAGCGCAAACGCCATCTCGATTTGGCTCGCGAATATGCCGGTCTAGGACGATGACGATGATTTGTGACGCTGACCCGTTGGAAGCTCGTTTGTAGACCCGTTTAAAACAAGAAAAGGCCATTTGAGAGGCACATTTGGATTTTCTCTAAGGTCATCTCCACCGGCTCGACCCATTCCGTCTGAAATGGTCCACGCGGACGTGTGGGACGTGCGCGGCGCCCAAAGGCCCGACCCATCTGGACAAACGCGTCCGGCTCGACCCATCCGTGCACCTAATCTGGGCCTCTGTTACGTCGGCCCTTACAGTACGCTTGTCTGAGCGCGTCCTCCCAATAATTCGTCCGGGCCCTCTCGCCAGTGGCACAATAGACACTGTCCTCTCCTAAACCCTCACAATCCATATCCCGCAACTTGAGCAGGCGCAATCTTTGCTGCCGCCACCGCTCGCTGCCGCCACTTCGCGATATCGAGCGCCACTGCAGGCCACGCGCTTTGTCGGAGTTGTCTGGATGCGCCGTAGGTAATCCCGCTGCCCTGGCCTCCACCTATGGACTGGATATGCAACACCCTCTGCATGGCGCACAACCTGCTCGATTATTTGCCTGGGGTACGTTCATCGGTCCTTTCTAGGTTATCTAGCCCACTGCGGGAGTTGGCATCGCCATTGACGGTCGCATACTTTTTAGATGGGCAGTAGTCGAAGAGCAATGGAGTTTTTCTACAAGAATTTTATGGAGTCATTGTCCGAGGAGGAGTCCGACGGTGAGACGGAGATTTTGCTGGCAGCTGCACAGATGGTGCACGGCCACTACCTCCTGCCACCGCGCAGAGGTGGCTCGTCCAAGCGGCGCGAAGCCAACCAGGAGCGCGATCGAAAAGAAGGCCACATACACCTTTACAAGGACTACTTCCATCCAACTGATCCAGTCTTCAAAGAGAAGGCATTCTGTCGCTGCTGTCGGATGTCGAGGGACATGTTCTTGTAAATTCTCAATAGGGTGACGGTGTACGATAACTACTTCGAGGCCAAGTACGATTGTACCAGTAAGATTGACTTCTCCTATTACCAAAAATGTTCTACCGCCATTCGGCAGCTTGCATATGGAGTGTCTGGTGACCTCCTCGATGACTACATGCGCATGAGCGAGTCTACATACCATGAGGCTATGTACCGGTTTTGCGGCACGATTATTGCAGTGTTTGGCAAAGTTTACCTGAGAGAGCCAAACACCGAAGACGCCGCCGGCCTTTTGTCCATCAACTAGAGAATGGGGTTTCCTGGTATGCTTGGCAGCATCGACTGCATGCATTGGCAGTGGAAGAACTGTCCCTTTGGTTGGCAAGGACAGTTCAAAGGGCATGCAGAGGGGTGCACCGTCGTACTAGAGGCTGTTGCATCACAGGATCTCTAGATTTGGCACTCCTTTTTTGGCATGGCTGGATCAAACAAAGACATCAATGTGCTACAGCGGTCTCCGATGTTTGCTAGACTGGTAGAAGGCAATGCCCCATGGGTTTCTTATCAGATCAATGGCAATCCATATGATATGGGTTACTATCTAGCTGACGGTATCTACCCCTCCTGGGCCACCTTTGTGAAGACAATTCGCAATCCTGAAGATGATAAATGCAAGAGGTTTGCGAAAGAGCAAGAGGATGCTAGAAAAGATGTGAAGCGAGCATTTGGTGTGCTTTAGTCAAGGGGGGCTATTGTTTGGTACCATGCTAGAATGTAAGATCCCAATAATCTATTCTCAAACTCATAGGAATTCAAGGAATAAATTGGAATTATATTGGAATTATATTGGATCTAGCCCGATCCTCCGGATCACCCCCGAGCTAGTTACTTCATCCACATCACTATCGTTCGTTCAATCCATTACAAGCCGGCCTCTCACGCTAGCGTGTTCTCGCGTTTTATACTCTCTGAGTAGATTATATACGGTTATAAGGCTTCACATAGCCCATTCCTGGCCTACAAGCCATCCTGGAGCCCATCTCATCCTAATGGGCCTCATCTTGAGTTGTTGCCGTTGTAGCCCATCTTCAGGAGTGCTAGTAGTAGAGCTATGGTCGCTGACATAGAACCTGGAGCACAGAGAGGATGTGGGATATGATGACGGCTTGTGTCATCCTGCAGAACATGCTTGTCGAGGACGAGCGTGATGACGACATCTTGGACCAATGCTGGTACTTTTAGTGTCAGTTGGTTGAACCAGAGCCAGGTCGAGCGTCTTAGGAAGATTTCATACAGTGCATGAAAATTTGTGTCACATGCAAACCCATGAACGACTCGTACTATATTTGGTTGAACATATATGGGCTCGTGCAAGAAACCTCAATGTTTAATCTTTTATTTATTTCGTATAATTTGAATAAAGATTTAGTTGTTTTCTATCAATGAACTATTTATATATAAGCACTATTTCAATTTGATTACCTAATCTAGTTTATTTGTTTTCCAAAAATTAATTTTGTAATAAAATTTGCAAACGTATAAAATTCTTAGCCAGTATTGGTCAGCGCCGATCAAACGCGAACAAATGCATGGCGCGACCGGCCAAACAAACCGACCTCCGCCCCATATCTAGCGGCCTGATTAAAACGGATAGAAACGGATAATTTGAGAGGACTAGATGCGTCGGTGGAGATTGCCGCAAAGAGGGGTCACGAGCCTAGCGCGCGCACGCAGTGCTCCCTGTCACTGTGGCGGTGAAAATCTCTTCGAGTAAAATTCAGCGGTAGTACCTAAACTTGACACCCTTTTTCGATACGGTCATCGACCTTAGGAATACGCAATTTACGGTCACTAAATACGGCGGGTGTGTCATGACGGTCACTGGCGTTTGTACCGGTTTCTGTATAGGGATGTATTCGCTTACGTGGCACCGAGTGGACCCAATTTGTCAGCCTCTACACACATACATGAAACTATTTTACAATGTTAAAAATCAGAAGGGCTCAAGTGCAAAATGCCAAAGAGATAAAGTTTCTTCTCCCCTGGCTCCGGCGGCTGGTGCCGCCCTTCCCAACCCGACGCCTCCCACCCCGGGCGCCTCCCCTTCCTTGCCGGGCGCTGCTCCCTCCATATCTCCCCGCGCAGACGCTGCTCCCTGGATGTGCTCCTTCTCGCGGATCAGCTCCTCCACCCTCTCCTCCAACTGCAACACCTTGCTCTGCCCTCTGTCCCGCCACGCCCCGACCTTCTGCAGCGCCATTGACGCGATGTCGAACGCCATCCTTGTCCCTTCCAGGGACACCTTGAGGCTCTCCTCCACGCCGTCCTCCTTCCGCATTTAAGACGGAGTCGGCAACAGGCGGCAGCGTCCTCGCCGACGAAAGCACCACTACCGGCGCACCTCATCGTAGAGCCCGGACGCGCACCCGACCGCCTCCGCTAGGACGGGCCTCGGCGTCCATCTTGGCCTCGAGGGCAGCGAGTTTATCGTGGAGGGCGGAGAGCTCCGCCTCGCGGTCGGAGAGGGACTTGGAGAGGACTCGGACTTCGGCGCGAGGCGATGGCCGCCCGAGTTCGGAGACCTCGATGGCGATCTGGTAGGCGGGCGTCCATCCGTCGCCGCGGTCGCGCGGGCGGCGTCGATCTGGGCCAGAGGTCGCCGACGATGTCGTTGGCGCTTGAGGACCCGTGGGCGAGGCGGGAGCCCCGGAGTACTCGGGAGGCGGGCGGGGCGTGGCGGGGAGGCCTTGGGAGATCCGCCGAGGCCGGAGGAGAGCATGGAGGAGGCGGTGGCGGCCTCGGCCGCGAGCGCTGGCGGCGGAGGCGGCTCGGCCTTGAAGTCATCACGCTTGCGCAGCCCCGCTGGCGTTTTGAGGCCGAGCCGGGTCTCGAGTCGACAGGATTCTCCGCCGCGGAGGCGGCCTCCTCCAACGGCGGATAGGTCGAGCAGGCGCTGCTGCTGGGCGGAGTCGGCATGGCTGGGCTGGGGATGTGATGCGGGTGCGGGTTTGGATGAGGATGAGGAGGTGGATGGGGGAGGGGGAGGAGGAAGGGTCGCCGACGACCTCCTGCCCCAGCACAACTCCAGCAGAAACCACCACTGTCGAGGAAGGGGTCTAGCTAGATCCTTGGCCGGGCGTGAGCCGGAGCTGCCCCTCCTGCTTCCATGCTTCCCATGGCGGGAGAGGAGGAAGAAGGGAGTGACACTAGGTGGGCCCCGCCTATCAGTCTGGACCAAAGGACCCTACATGTTAATCTTTAGGCTTAGGCTTAATTTAGGGGAGGTTTTTTTTGCAAAAAAGTTACACTATTTCTGTTTGGACCGGTCAATATCAGTCGAATACATTGCTATACACAGGCCCAGTGACCGTCATGACACATTCGCCGTATTTAGTGACCGTAATTTACGTATTCCTAAGGTCGATGACCGTATCGAAAAAGGGTGCCAAGTTAAGGTACTAACAGTGAATTTTACTCGATCTCTTCGCTTGCCGTTCTGCATCGGTCCTTCTTTTTTCTTGTTCTACGGCGCGCGCGAGAGAGAGGATCCAGGCGGGGACGCTGGCGCATTGGTGGACGTGCCAAAGTTTGGTGACGACGCACATGCTACGGATCGTGGCTACCTTTCCCACCGTAGCTAGACTGGTAGTAGTGCTGACTCGGTAGTATATGCCAAACAAAGCGACCTGGCCTCTTGGGTCCATCGTCAACCAAATGTATTGTATTTACTCTCAGTAAAATGTCGAAAATTTATTTAAATTCATACATATATATGTATTTTATTATATAGATATATATAAGTCTAAATAAATTTATGATATATTTTTTAGGACGGAGAGGGTAGCTCGCTGATAGCCTGAGCGTCTGAGGGCAGTTACTGTTTTAGAACCGGTGGAAATTCCTGTCTACTCGACATGATCGCAGGCAGCGCCCCCGGGCTCGCAGAAGCGCGTCGACGTGGACATGTACACGTATGCACCGTGACACGTCTGCAGCCACCGACTATACCCATAACATCTTCGAAATAGCCTTTTGCCCCGCTTTATAAATAAAGCAACCAGGTAAGACATCTGTTGGGCCAGACAGCACAACACCCAAAAGAAGAGACTCAACACGATACAAGAAGCACGGGCAAACATGCCCAAAAAGAAAAAAAAAGAAACACAGATGACAGTGAGTCGACTAAACAAGGACAATCCGAGACCGCTGCGCCCACCGGCTATGTCCTACCACGCTCCAAGCCCTTCGATGCACCCGCACCAAGCAGCACCCTCGCGGAGGGAGGCGTCGTCGCACGACGCAGCTACCCGGACTAGTGAACTGGTCCTAGGGTTTCCCCCGGTATTCGGGGCACATAGGGAGAGGGATCTCTGCGACGCCCTCCAAGAAGGAAAGGCTCCACTCGAAAGCGGCACCGCGACGGTGTCGACTAAGCCGGCAAGGATTTCTCCCGATTCCCTCCCCACCACGGCGCCCCGAGGCACACCGGAGCACCACCACCAACCTTGCCACCCACGAGCATGCGCCACCACGCTCTCGAAACCACCCTCGTCGTCTCAGCGAGGACCTTGGAGTGCGACCTGCAAGACGGAGGACAACACCGTCGCGGGACGAGGGATCGCAGAACCGAAGCCGTGCGGGAGGGACCAACCTCCACCACCAAGAGGTGGTAGTCGACCGGACAGGGTATCCGGAGCACACCAGGCCTCGATGGGCCCGTCCGGGCCTGGAATGGGCCCGTGAAGCCCCAGTCACCCCGCTGCAACAGGCAAGGCACGATATTGCAGTCCCCAGTCCGAGCGGTGTCGCCGCCTCCATCTCCAGGAGGTGAAGCGTCCACTAGCAGGGCGGCCCACCCAGGCCCATATGGGGCCCGAGGGGCCCAGATCTGGGTCAGAGAGCCCAGCCCGCGCCGCCGGAGCGCTCCACCTCGCAGCAGCCTGCGTCCCACCCCGCCGGCCCTCCCGCCGGCCGCCGCCGCCGCGAGCACCGCCACGGTGAAGGGCCACCGCCGCAGAGCACCCAGATCTGCAGGAGGAACGCCACACCGCCGCGGGCGCTGCCGCCGCGCCTCCTGCTGTCGCCGCCGAGGACCAGAGGGTCGCCTAACGCCGCACGCCGGCCGCCGCCATGCTGAGCCTCGCCGCCCCCTGCCGAGATGCACCGCGCGCCAGAGCCATCCCTCGCCAAGACCTAGCGCCGGGGAAGGAAGGGCTCACTTGGCCAAGGCGGCCGCCCGCGGACAACGCCGGGCGGCGGCGGCAGGAGAGGCGAGGAGAGGCTAGATGATAGGGTAACGGGCCCTGCTTCGGTCGCTCGTGAGGAGAGCGACGCGAAGCGGTTTTTTTTGTCATGGGTGAGCTACTATACTCATAACATGGCCGTTGGCAACGAAAGAGGCGCCTCCATACCAAAATTAAGCGCGATAGACCAATTTTTTCGAGCTGCTAGGCTGTCGGAGTTTTTTAGATCAATACTATATTATATTAATAGAAACGAATTGTATACGATAGAGATACATAAGCCGACTCCAGCTATTACAAAATAAAGTCTAAATTAAACGATCAAATCTTTGAAGTCTTTTACGCATTCTTCTTCCATGACAATTTTGCACTTTTCTGAAAGTAGTCAAACAAAACTGACATAGAAACCAAACCATGGGCCTGTAAATACCAATGATGGTTCTCCATAATATAATTTGTGCCGCAATGCCAAGACCACGTGCACACACGCATCCATTAAAGTAATCAACCAACATCGGCAAGCAATATTTTAGGAAAAAGTAACAGCTTGGTCAACTTCGCTTGGAAGCCAAAAGTAGAAATCACCATTGTTGAACAGCCGGGACAACTATTGCAAGACATACCTCGATGCAACCATGAAAACATATCTGGTGAAGCAAGATCTGAAGACCCATACCTAGAGAGTTTTGATCGTTCAGCACTACCATTGTGTTATCGTCCACTTGGTCAGCCTAGCACTCAGCCTACGTTCTGGACGTTAATGCGCTCACAGCCCGGCAATAAGAAGAGAGTCCACTCTATCCCAAAAGTCCGGAGTGATGAGAGAAAGGAATCTCTCCCTTATAAGCTGGGTGTGGCCTCCTCCCATAGGCGAGGTGGGACTAAACCAAGCAGCCTCCACTAGTCAACAGAGCGGTCCTAACATCCCATCCCCCTAAGAAGCCTCTCAGGAAGGCATGATGATGTTGCTCTGATACCAGATGTTAGCGTCCACTTGGCCATCCTAGCACTCAGCCTACGTTCTGGACGTTCATGTGCTCACAGTCCAATAATAAGAAGAGAGTCCACTTTATCCCAAAAGCCCGAACTGATGAGAGCGAGGAAGAAATCTCTTCTTTATAAGTTGGGTGTGGCCTCCTCCCATAGGCAAGGTGGGACTAAACCAAGCAGCCTCCACTAGTCAACAGAGGTGTCCTAATACATTGACATTGGGAAAGAGATCTCGTTGTCGAACAAAGTGCCGGAGGATCACTTATTGTAGATGATGCAACAAAACCCTAAGAGTTCGTTTGGCTCCCATTATTTGGAGCTGGAATTAAGGAATTTATTTATGATTCGAAGAATCAACCTGTTTGGCTGCCATGGAATTGGTTACGGAATTTATTTGCAAATTCCATTGTTTTTATTTTATGCCTAACCTTAATTCCTTTTGGTACCCTGTCATTTTAGCAAAATTGCCAAATAAAATGATATCATCAATATCATTTCATTTTATTTTATTTCATTTCTATCAAATGAAATAAAATGATGATAGCCAAACAAGCTCTAACATAATCTTTTGAATCACTACTTTTACTTAAAAACTCTAATCATTGGGTTCTCCATCCCTCCTGACACCGGCGGCTGGCAAGAGGAGAGCGAACCGATGTGTAGAGGAGACTGAGGTGGGAGACGACCGCTGTTATTTCCGTATGTGGGAGAGAGAACTCTGCCGGTGTTACACTCCAGGTAGCTAAAAAAAAAAGGCAATAATCCTAGAGCTATAGACTGGTGGGTTATGGAATGATCTACGGACATACGTGTGATTTCCTGGTTGGTTGAGATTTTAGTGACTTCCTGAAAAAGTGGGACACGGTTTCGTTCTCCCTCCGTGTGCATGAGTCCATAAGAAATTTCTGTAAAATATGTCCGTATATATAGCATTACTGAAAGAAAGGTAGCTAACTCCGACAGTCCTTGAGAACGGGTCATCGAGGCCACGTCTCAGAAAAATCTCGTAAAGGGACCAAGGTATCAGCACCGACGGCCCCCGGACGCCTACCGGCCTGTTAACCATGAGAACGATCTGGTTTCCTATCTCAGAGCCAGTTCCTATGGGAAAGCAAATCTAGGAGAAACCCCCGACCCATGAAAGCAAAGCCCGTTACTATGCTCTTTGCGTCAGCTTGCGGCTGTATGCAACCCCGCGGCGTGGGCCCGGCCTAGTTTACGCGCCTAGCTCTTCGCAATTTCACGTTCTGTTTACTTGTTCGGAATTGCACCTACATTGTTCGGAGTTTGGACGCGGTGTCTCTTTATTCTAGGGTTTAAGTGTACTACGCGTCCTTCTGCAGGATATAATTCCTTAAAATCTCATCGGTCCTCTTGACGGCGTGTCCTTAAAAAACTCTAAAATCCTATTTTGCTATAAACATACCCACTTTTGCTATAAATAATTTCGCTTTTGCTATATGTTGTAAAAACCGGTTCGGTCCAGAAAATACAAAAATAGACTGAATCTTGCCGGAGACCTCCCAGCAACCGTGTAGCAAAACAATTATGCAATGTAGCAAAATTCGATCTCACCGAAGACTCGCCGGAGACTTTCGCCGGAGATCTCGCCGGAGACTTTCACCGAAGACCTTATAGCAAAAACTTTGCGCTAATGTAGCAAAAGAATAAAAAGGTTGTAGCAAATAATATCCTAATTTAGCAAATACGACCTCACCGAAGACCTCGCCAGAGATCTCGCAGCAAAACCTATGTACAATTGTAGCAAAACAACAAAACGTTTGTAGCAAAAAAAATTGTAGCAAAATCTGATGATGCACATAGCACCACCGGAGGTCTAGTAGCGCCGCCGCCGATGCATATAGCAAACCCAGCGACTGATTGTAGCACCACCACCGACCGCATGTAGTAAAAAAAATACACGGCACGGCCACCGGCCACATGTAGCCAAAAAAAGACACGGCACAGCCACGACGAAACACGCCGACAGAGATGGGACCCATGGCCGATGTGGGCGGCACAGCCTGTCAACAGTTTCGAGATCTCGGCCATGGTGGAGCATGCACATGGAGATGGAGGATGGACAACGTCATCGGCAGCACCGCCACCGGCAGCGACAACCCAAGCTCCAATTCCACCACGACCATGAATTGGAGGCCACTAGGAGGAGGAGAGACTAGGAAAGGAGGATACTAACGGCGCAGAGGAGCAAGGTTGGGTTGACGCGGCGGCGTTCCGGGGCAAGGAGCACGGACCACCAGAGGTCCATGGAGACGGCCATGGCTGCAGCGCCCGGAGGAATCAGGGTGATGCACAACGGCGTGTGTGCGCCGGCTCCTATGGCAGTGCGTCGGCGGCGAAGTCTAGCGCGGCGGTGGCAGATTCCGGCGCGGGGTCCAATGATTGGGAGCCAAGCCAGGTGTGAGGGGCGCCACCCAGGAGGTCGCCCCGCCGGTGACGCGGCACACAGTAGAACTCACGAGGGAGAAGAGGATTTGGCCTGGAAGAAGATAAGGTGAGCCTAGTACATCACGCACGCAGTCCGGTGCGTTCGTGCGTGCGCAAGTTTTCAACCACCCGGACGATTTTTCTGGGAAGGCCGTGTGCATGACAGACACGGGATCGGAACGCTCGATCCCCTAGGAAAACAGTATAGTTTTCTTTTTTTTACGTGTGGCCGCGGTGCCTTTTGATCCTGGCTGAATCTCGTTTTTTATTCTTTTGGTCCTCCTTCTCGGATCAGTTTTACATGTAAAACTCTACCCCTATTGCAATGAACAGAAACTCTCCTACCGTGATTCAAAAAAAATTGTTCAGACTGTGGTTTTCTAGTTAAACGCACATCAAAGAACAGCAAACCTGCCCATAATTAAGACAAAAGTTACTAGAAAATAACATGATGCTTTAAAAAATCTTCAAATTTGAAAAATATCATACTTGGAAAATGTTCATATATAAAAAGTATTCAAAATTTTGAAAAAATATCCAGATCTAAAAATGTTCAAATATAAAAATAGGTTCAAGTTTGAAATAAAAAATATCCAGATTTGAAAAACATTCAAATTTAAAATGTTCTAATTTGAAAATCATTTTTTAAAAGAAAAGAAAATAGAAAAAGACGAGAAGAGAACAAAATAAGAGAAAAACAATCAGAAAACTGACAGAGAAAGGAAACCACACCAAAAGTTACTAGAACATTCCTAAAACTAGAGAAACCAAGAGCAATGTGAAAGGACATGCCCCATGTGTGGTTTTGGTAATTAATGATAATCTCTATGGACCAATGTGTAAATTGAGTTTCACTTATAGGTTTTGTCCATTGGCTCTTCTTGGGCCATGTGTTGGTTTGAAGGTAGGCAAAATGAAGAAGAAGAAGAAGAAGAAGACGACGACGACCATGTGTGTCTTGAAGAAGAAGATGGAGTTCTGTAACATCCCAAAAATATGAAACAATGATCATCAAACTCTAATCACTAAAACTAGAGTTAACAAAAACTTTGATTAATTAAAGTCATATGAATGCATGTGTGTATGTGATGATTTGATAAATGCATGAATGAACTTGTGTGATTAACCTAAATATCAAGAAATGGTTTAAATATAAATATAACATCGTATAAAACAATTCCATGCAGAACCAAATCAAGAGAAAATCAAAAACAAAGCAAATAAAGCAAATGGTCAATTTTGCCAATCTTGCTCACTAGGTCACTTTGAGTGTTTTTAGTCCAAGATTTCAAACAGAAACTTTTCCAATTCTTTTTACTCCTTGCTAGACCAAGTAAAAGTGAATCGAAGCCCACCTTTCAAACTTGCAGAAACATTTGGCAACCTCATTCAAATCACAATTCAAAATTGAATCTTTATTATATGTGAAGATCACACATTTTCAAAACCCAACCAAACAAGTGTCCCTTGACTAATCCAACTAACCAGATACTCCCTAGTATGTGCCTAGCAAACCCACTTTCTTTTGGCCATTTCATCAAACACCTTGTTAGAAACAAACAATAAAACATCAAACACTATTTGCAGCAGCAAATTTGTCCAACCTTGTTCCCTCTCTGGTTGCAACAAGATCTTAGTAGCTCATCTAGTCTTTTTAACAATCTTTAGCACCACTGTGAGCAAGCCTAGCCATTAAGGGTAAGCATGCCGAGAGCAAACTTGCCACCCCCATGTCACCAGCGAGCTAGAGGAAGAACTAGCCTCGCCAACCTTGTCCCACAGACGCAGCACCGTCCACCGCCACCCTCTGTCCCAGCCCCGAGCACAGCCAACCACTGGACCACCCAGAACGCGCGCGAACATTCTCTCTGTGACCATGTCGAGAGCTTGCCAGAGCGCCCCGCTCGCACATACCACGCACCGCCCTCGCCGCTTACGTGCGTGATCACCACCGCCCCAGCAACCCCGCAGACATGCCCGTTCGCCGTTGCACGGACCACGCACGCTGTGCGCCATTAAAATCGCTGTCGGACCCGCCCAGACCATCGATGTGTTCCACGCCTCGCCACCACGCCTTTGAGCTTCACCAGGAAGCACAACACCGCCCCCTATCGTCACCCATGCAATTAGCCCTCTGTGCCATTGACCAGGACGAGCTCAGCCCACAACCTTCGGTCCCCTCGCCGCACTATAAAAGGAGACCTCCCCCGCTCGTTTTCTTCACACCAGTTTACTCCCCACCTCTCACTGATACTCCCCACTCTCTCCCGGAGCAAGGCGAGCACCAGGTCGCTGGAATTTCACCGGAGTTCGCCGCTGCAGAGGAGGAGATGCGCCATCGATTGGAGCCGCCCCAGCAGAAACTGCCGGTACTAGGAGAACCGCCGTCGTCGACTTCGTCGTTCGCCCCCGTCGCCGACCGTCGTCGGAGCCCCGGTGATCCTCCCACGACCCCCACTGGCCGCGCTAGGGTTCATGCTCGTCGCGTCCTGTTCAGGCGTGGACGATGAACTCGAGCCGTTCGATTAGAATTAGATCCCACGGTCCACATCGCCCCATACCTCTCCGCCACCCGCTGTCTCACTAACGTGTGGGGACAGTCACTTAACCATCCCGCGTGTGCGCTGTGCATAGTGGGCCGGCCCAGTTAAACATCCCACGCGACCCAACAATTCAAATTTAGTTTTATTCATTTAATTTCAAACATAGTTCTGTACCTAGATTCAAAAATCAACCCAGCTCGATTCATAGAACCAAAATGCATGAAACCAATTTTGTTAGAAAGGTACTGGAAAGTTTAATCCAAGCCCGTTGGATTCAAACCATTTAGATTTGTAGATCACCCATGGTAAAAATAACAAGGCAGAAGCTTTTCTGCATTCAAACATTTTTCAAAATTCAACCATAAAAGATTTTGAGTTGATTCAAACTCTCAAAAATCACATTTGACCATACCTTTCAGAATATATAAAAATATATAGGTTTACTTACATAAATAATGTTCAAGTAATAAAAGAATGCCCCATAGGCATTTCTAGTCATTTTAATTAATTAAAATCAAAAGGTTAAACCTTATTAAATTGTGACACCACTTTAAATCGCATTAACATATGCTGAAATATGTGGTGATGACATGTGTCAACATGATCCCATGTTTGAGATGGAGAATATTAAATCTTAAGTAGTTTCAATGAGTAGAAATTACTTTTCTACAATAAAATAAATAAGACAAGTGCCTTAATCTTGTAATGTTAGTAATGATGCTAGATCATCTAGTGTAAACCATTGTGTGATGATTGTAAATAGTTAAGTATTGTTTGGTGATTGTGTACCTCGTATTTATCTATAGACGCTAGTACCGACCAAGGATACGAGGAGGAAGGAGGATACTACGAGGAAAAAGCCGAGGAGAACTTCAACCACTGCTCTGCACAAGGCAAGCCTATACTTGCAACCTTGCAAGCTAACACTTGCAAGATACCCTACTTATGCAAGCTACTACTTGCTTGTTACTAGGCCAACTATATGCCTTAAGCATATGTGATTATACCCACTTGACACACCATCCTATTTTTACTTGTAAGCTTAGTATTTTATTTTCTTTATTAAAAGCTTTCTATCAAAAGTTTACTTAGTGACTTTTAGATTCTAGAAAGATAATTTAAGGTAGCATAAAGAGCATAAAACTTGGCCTAAGTTAGATAATCTTAATGTCATCCTGAGGCATGAGATTGAACTTAGCTAATCCCCACTTGTTTACCACCCCTCATTAGTATTTACCCCACTTGTACATGCTAGTGCTAAGCATAAAACTTGATCAACTTTAGATGGGAATGCTTGGTGAAAATGGTTATGAAAACCTTAGAATGATGAGTCATTCTGCTGAAATGTTTTGACATGTGTTTCTGAACACCAGATGATTTTGATGATGAAAATATTGAGGCATGAGCCTTAGCCCTTTATAAAACTAATGGTTGTCTGGATGCGATACCATTCCAATTTTACCGTACAATCACAATACCCGAAATTTGGGTAGGGCTTGACTGGAAATTTATTTACCTTAGTATGGGTTCCCTTGCGGCCAAGGTCTGAGCTGAGGCTACCTTGTGAAGATTGTCCACCTGTGCAGTTCCCAAGATGACAGTTGGTCATGGTTGGGAGGACAAACTCACAGGAGAGGTGACTATACTAGGGTGTGTAATGGAAAGGTTAGGATTGATTATCCGCATACTGAGTATGGTGAATTCAGGATTGTTCCTGACGGATGTATTGAATGTTGTGGTGAAAGTGTACAATCTATGCAGAGTGTCAAACTATTCGAATAGCCGCGTCCGTGGTTATGCACAGTTGGAGTGGCCATATTGTTCCCCCGTCAGATGTTTTCAAAACAACTTGTGAAGTGATTCGTGACTTTGACTTGACCACAAAAGAGTTGTGATATGAAATTCAAGTTCCCACTTAGGTGTTATAAAACTTCCAACTAGTTTTCTTTGCTTCTGAACTTAGTAGAGGTAAATCTGGCTTTTTGCAAAACAACCCTAGAGCTTAGCATCCTACTACAAAAACTCCCTTTACTTTTTAGTATTAGTTTGCGAGTACTTAAAGAGTACTCATGGCTTTGTCCCTTGCTATTCCCGTGGCCAGACTATGAAGAGGAGTACCAGGATGATGGACCGCAGGAAGGTTACGACAACTAGGATCATCTCCCATCGTCAGCATTGTCTGTGACCCTGAAGATGGAGCTTCGCCTACGCTATCGTTATCTTTACGTTATTCCGCTACTTGAGTTGTATTAATAACTGGATCATGAGATCCTTATTTGTGTAAGACCTTATGTATGGTTTATAATGGATGATGTACTATGATATCCAATCTGTTATGTCTCACAAAAATGGTAGTCCTGGGATTGCGATGTATGGCATAACAGGCATCTATGATTAATAATCCGGGTGTTGACAAGTTCCTCATGTGCATCTTCATGACATCATCCTTATCGGCATAGAAGAAATGAAGTGCAAGCTCAAGATTGTGATCATGGATTGTTGAAGACAAGTTCAAGGAAGATATATCCCTATGATATATGGGGGAACAATGTGCAAGTCCTCATCAAGCAAGAGTGATCAAGAGCAATCAAGAAAGGTGTTCCATCTTGATAAGAACAACTCAGTGTACATCAAGCTCAAGTGGAATGCTCAAGGAAAAAGGTATGATCTTGGTCGGGTTTCTCTTTTGCTAGTATCATGATGTTAGTCAGGAGACCGGGTTTAGGATAGATAGTCGTACTATCAAGAAGATCTCTCGAGTGAGTGACTAGATCGCATCTTTTAGAGAGAGCTCAAACCTTTTCATTCTCACATCATCTTTCTTGGTTGTTGCTTGTTTTGGATCTTGTCTATGTGAGGATCTAGAGCTTGTGGTTATCTTCATAACAAGATCTATTTCATCAACAACGGAGTTACCTTGCATATATTATTGTGTTTTTGATCTTGCGGGTTTTCCGGCTCCACGCCGGGGAGGTATATCACATATACATACTTGATATTTTCTCCCTTGGATTCTACTTGTTGTTATCTTTCCAACAAAATTGGTTTCATCCTGACTGGAGTTCAGATGCAAAAGTTCTGGCAGTTTTGGTCCTGGAGTTTTTCCAGACCGGAAGTTCCGCTGCCTCACCGGAAGTACCTCTAGGCCAATTTGGTGCCGGTTATACCGGTTGAAGTACTGGGAGCATGGGAATGCTCTCAGTACCGTTCTGTATTTGATGCATATTTACCGGTACTTGGGCCGGTAGTACTAGTCAGTAGAAGCCATTGAAGCAGCGTGACCGAAAGTACCGTCCAGGCACCGAAAGTACCGCTTGGGGGCATAATTGCCGTTGGTAGTACTGGGTGAAATTCCGGCTCACTTTCTCTCATCTTGTGTCCCCCATCAGTAATCTCTCTGTTTGGTCGGATTTATTTGTCGGTCCTTGGGCTGGTAGTACTAGTCGGAAGTTCCGTCCTGGGTTAGGCGGAACTTCCGGCCTATACAACCAGGTCGTTTCAACTACTTTCGAGTCATTGGAACTAGGGTGACTAAAACTTCCGGTGGTGATGCGTGCACCCAGTGTTGACGCGGGACACTTCGTTGGAACCCCAAGAGCAAGGTGTGATGAGCACAACAGCAAGTTTCCCTCAGTAGAGACCGAGGTTATCAAACCTGAAGGAGGAAGGAAACATCTCAAAGGTGTTGCTGGCAAGGTGGACACCTGCACAACACAAAATCAAGACTTCGCCCCAATGAATCAGTGAGGTTGTCAAGCTCACCGGTTTGCTGTAACAAAGGATTAAACGTATGGTGTGGAAGGTAATGGTTTGCAGCAAGTAAACAAGTAACAGTGGAAGATGTATCAATGGTAAAGATTGGACCGGGGTCCATAGTTCACTAGAGGTGCTCTCCTTAGATAAAAAACATAGCATGAAGGGTAAACAAATTACAGCGGGGCAATTGACAGCAACTGAGCAAGGCATAACAATGCAATTACTAGCCAGAAAGATCCTATGAGGTTGATTGGGCAATACAACAATATACATAGACCGTCATCCAACTGCATCTATGACTAGAAGTACACCTTCAGATTATCATCCGAACCCCCTCCAGTATTAAGTTGCAAGCAATAGACAACTGCTTTAAGCAAAGTGTGTAAGGTAAACAGTCCACATTTTCCATGAACAAAAGACCGTTATTTTCTCCCTAGTAGAAACAACACATCTACAACCAAAGAGATTATTGTCACTTCCCTTGGAAACTAGAGGCATGAACCCAGTATCGAGCATAAATACTCCCTCTTGGAGTCACTAGCAACTACTTGTCCAAGATAACCACTAGCAACAGAGAGCATGAAAGATCACAAACAACACAGACATGATAGAATCATAAAGATAAAACCATTAATCAAACTAACATAATAATCTCAATATCCATCGGATCCTCGTAAACACAACATGCATGATTACAAATAGATTAGATCTTGATCATGAACGGAGCTCACAAGATCTATACATGAAAGCACAAAGGAGGAGATACAACCATCTAGATACTACATGGACCCATAGTCCAAGGTGGAACTACTCACAAATCATACCGGAGAGAAGGCCTCCGATCTCCCCTCCGGCAGGGTGCCAGGAAGAGCTTCAGACCCCCCGATCTAGGGACGATGGTGGCGGCGGCTACAGACGGTTTCGTGGATTTCTGATCGGGTCCTTAGGGTTTCTGCATCAGGGGCTTCTTATAGGCGAAGGGGCGAGACCGGGAGGCGACCAGGGCCACCAAACCCTAGCCAGGCGCGGGCCTACCCGTGGCCGCGCCTGGGGAGGTTTGGCCCCTCTGGCCAGCCCCTCCGGCTCTCCTCTGGACTTCTTGTTCCCCACGGAAAGTAATCGACTTTGTCCTTCGTCCCGTCCAATTCCGAGAATATTTCTTTACTAACTTTTCTGAAACCAAAAACAACAGAAAACAGGCATCTGGCACTATTGCAACTTGTTAATAGGTTAGTACCAGAAAAATGTAAAAAGCACCTCAAAGTGTAGACAAGTAAAGCAAAGTATATACTAAACAAGCATGGAGCATCAAAAATTATAGATACGTTTCCAATGGATCAGCATCCCCAAGCTTAACTCCTTCTCGTCCTCGAGTAGGTAAGTGATAAAAGAATAATTTTTGAGGTGACATGCACCCTCACAATAAAGATCCAACCATTTGCAAGCATTCAAAGCTGGGATCAAAGAACTCTAAACATGTGCATGAAAGATGGAGTTCTAACAAGAGGACATAGTAACTATGCATCCAACATGGCAAGCTACAAACAAACATCATGAATAATATGCATTGAAAAACGTTTGTTTGTTTCACATGCAGAAAACATAGCATAGTGGCAATCAGCTTGTCCCTCATAGAGTAGCAATATAATACATAGGACACCTGCAAAGTTCACAAGGGTGACTAGAAACAAATAGCACAAGAGCAAGTAATAACACAATATGCATCAATTAATAAGCTTTGGAACACTGCACACAGAATGACAACTATGCTCTCTTAATGGTTCCTAAAGGTAGAAGGTGGAGACTCAAATAATGGTGGAAGAAAGGCCTTTTTGTAAAGGACGCAGGGATTACAAGTTTCAAAAATAGCTTCCAAAAATTATGGTACTAGTTACCTTTCAGCCATCATTGCCCCTATTATAAGCATCTTGAAGTGGTTAAGGTTAAAGTGCCAAAGCTGGAGTATATGCTTGACGAAGTATAAGTTGGCAATCTCATGCCCCTTGAATACGAGGGCCACACCTCATGCATACTCAACTTTGGGTCCAGGTAAGTTCTTGTAATTGTAAGTATTTGCATATCATTGAGAACCGCCAACGGGGTACCCCTTGCACATGGCACATGAGCTTTCCCATAACCAAAATAACAAGTTAAGCAGACAATGAGCATCTCAGCAATTCTTCTTATGTACCATGGGAATATGGTTATTTTTTCTCTCTTTCCTCTTTTCTCAATGTGTCTCTTTTTTTATAAGAAGAATGCTTCATAGATGTCACTATGGTGATGCTGCAAGTTTCCACCATGATTAGGCATGGCTTAGGCTAGCGGCCCAGGCGTTTCTCTAACACAAGATACAAACTCCATGGACTTACAAGTTCCCTCTTTATTTCACACCGGTGACATCCATAGACAAAAGAACATGATATCAACTGAGTACAACAAGGTACAAGTGCAATGTTGAAAATGTTCCCCGTGATAGCACGGTTCTGCTAATTCCAACTTATAAGTGCAAGCATATACAACAAAGTTGTCACAATGGTTCAAGTTTATTAGGGGCAAAGAATAAAGTGTGCCATCAAGTTCTTGAGGGCTTTAATCACTAAGTTTTCACATAACAAAATAGTTTTTAATTGGAAGATAGATGAAAACAAGAATATACTTAGAATGGTGTAACACACCATGCATAGGAGTTTATAGTGGACACTTTGGAATAACTTGGTTTCTTGAGAGTTGGAGGCATGAGTATAACTTACTCATACGAGTGGAGGCTATCAAAAGACTGGGAGCAACCAACTAAGAGAGCAATAATGGCCAAAATTATGCAATTCAACAAAGCAAACTAATCAAAGCAAAGAGTGGTACTACAAGTCAAGGACTAAATGATTATAGAGGCTAATGGTGACTTGTCATAGTCATAACATGGTGTGAGCATGTGCCAGGTAAACCCAAGCAAAACATCGAAGGAGAATACCACAATACTATGCTTTTGCATGCTAAAACAACGCATAATTTCTTCAAGGCACACTAAGCAATCCCAATTGTTTGGAACAAGACATGCTATAGCAATAATCACTAAGCATAATGCTAAAACAACACCTAGCATGCCATGCTAAAGTCTAAGTCACAGTCAATGCAAGCTCCTCTTGCACTTCAAGCAAGAACTTACTACTCCTTTCCAAACACCAAGCAAACTTATTTGCAAGACAAAACAACGAGAACGGGGGTCCAAACTACTAAATCAAACTAAACAAACTAAGCAAATCAAAAGAAAACTAAGACGCTCCAAGAACAACACAACTGTGCATGAAACAATAAAAACGAAGTGTCTAGACAGACCTGAGCTTTTTATTGATGAAGAAGGGGATGCCTTGGGAATCCCCAAGCTTTGATGCTTGTACCTATTGGATATTTCTTGGGGTGACACCATGGTGGCATACCCAAGCTTGAGCTTTTGTCCATTCTTTATCTCATTGCATCATTCTCTCTCTACACCTGAAATTTTTCCTTCATACAAAACTTCACACAATCTTCATTAGCAACATTAGCTTATTCAAAAGATATTAGACCACTGGAAAAGCTTTAGAACAGCAAGGATTTTCACTAAAAACACAAGCTACTGTAGTAAATCCTTCAAAGAAACTCAATTTACCTGAGAGCTCAAAAAAGGAATCAATAAGAAGCAAATGCAAATAATGGCAGTAATCTATCAAAAAAGACCAGCAGGTAGAAACAATTTTTTTTAACATCTTCTGTTGCTCAAATCAAAAAGTGTTGAGCTAACTAAAGTTAGCCAACATACTGGGGGATTTTTTCGTAAATTTTGAGCTCAATCCAAGTTACAGAGCCTCCTCACAAATATTTTTGGTGGAGGACAGAAATCTGTTTCGGGACAGCAACTCCCCGAATCTTACTTCCCTCTCATTAGAGGTCATTCTTGGCACAAAAATCAAACAAAAAGGATAAGGAGAGGTCATTACAGAAATAGTAACTTCCAAGACTCAAGGAAACTCTTGGGTTATCTTCCAACAAGTACTTTTCTTTAACGCCTTTAAGTTAGGCACAAGAAGCAAGAAGAATCAAGTATTTTCAAATGAAGAATTGCCCCTCTTGTTCCTTATTTTCTTACCTTTCTTTTTCTTCTTTGGGAATATATGATTGCTTACCGGGCTAGTAAAGTGCATGATGCCTTCTCCCACGTCTATTACTGCCCCAAGGTGTTTCAATAGAGATCTTCCAAATGTGATATGTCCTTTGCCTATACATTCAATAACAAGATAATCAGTAGACACCATTTTCCCTGAGATTTTTGTAAACACACCTTCAGCTATTCCAATGGGCAATATAGTAGCATTGTTGGTAAGAGATATTTCCTCTCCTCCTTCAATAAGCCACCAAATACTCAAGGAATCAAAAATATCTCTAGGCATGAGACAAAATTCAGACATGATATCACAGCGAGCATCAAAAAGTGTAGTGTTTATTGAGACTTTAATTGTGGGAAACCAATTTGAAGGCTCGGAATTTATGGGAACATAATCATGGTAAGCCCTAAGAGTGTGATAACAACTATTCATGGCAGCAATACTGGTCTCAAGATGGTTCAACCTAGCAAAAATACTTGTGAAAGAGGAATCAGACTTGCCAGGTGTACCATAGATCATGATTAGTTTCCTTATAGCATCATAAGCTTCATCCTCAGTACAAAGCAAAAAATCGTTTTCAGCCACGACATCCAAAGCATATCTATAACGAAGAGCAATAACGCGGTAGAGACTATCAATAACCAAGCTGAGGCTTACCTCAGGCTCAGTTTCCCTCTGGAAAGCAGAGATTCTATACCAAGCTTCCTTAAAACTTTCTTCACTTTTTTGCTTAAAAGTGGACATTTCTACCATAGGGGAAATAAAGGCAGACCCGACATGGCAGCAACTAGAGCAAGAACTAATTTTTTTGTGTGTTTTTTTAAAAGGCAAACAAAACCAAGCAAAAGAAACAAAGCAAACTAAAAACAAAGTAAAGAGAAAGGAAGTGAAGGACTCCCCTAGTGAAGACGTCCTTAGCCTCCCCAGCAACGACACCAGAAATCTTGATGCGTGCACCCAGTTTTAGCGTGGGACACTCGTTGGAACCCCAAGAGCAAGGTGTGATGAGCACAACAGCAAGTTTCCCTCAGTAGAGACCGAGGTTATCGAACCTGAAGGAGTAAGGAAACGTCTCAAAGGTCTTGCTGGAAACGGGGAGACCTGCACAACACAAACTCAAGACTTTGCCCCTACGAATCAGTGAGGTTGTCAAGCTCACCGGTTTGCTGTAGCAAAGGATTAAACGTATGGTGTGGAAGGTAATTGTGGCATCCCGCAAAAACCACTACTAGAAAATCGCGTTGTTTTTGTGCCTTGCATCATCATGACCGCATGCTCATGTCATCATGCCACATTGCATTTGAGCATCGTCATCATCTTGCATTTGCTTGTGTAAAACTATTTCGGAAAAACCCAGTTTTGTTTTCTAAACGCCCCGCCTTTGTTCAACACGCAAAACCGGATCGCCGGGATATTTTACTTTGTCTGTTATTAGTTTGCAAAAGGCTTGTTTGAAATAAATAGAACATTTAATTGTTTTTGTGGGGGCAGTCGAACGGGCCGAATGACCCGAACGACCACCCCCATTTTCAAATCGGTCCACCCCTTATTCCTAAACCTACCCAATCCTATCCTACCCAACCCCCTCCACATCACCCCACCCAATCCCCACCTGACACCTCACCTCTCCTCTCTCCCCCCACCACTCACACTCTGCCACATCATCCCACCAGCCAACCCCCCTCTCTCTCTCTCCCCACTCTCCCTGTCCCACCCCACGCGCCCCTACCCGCACGCAGACACATCACTCCACGCTGCACTCGCCTCGACCACCGCGGGCCCCCGCCTGCTCTCTCCTCGCCGCTGCCACGCCCTCCGCCTGCCCCACCTGGCGCTTCCCATCGACCGCACGCCAAGACGCCCGCCCTCGCCGCACCTTCCTCCTCCCATGCTTCTTCTTCCTCTCCGCCTCTAGCCCGCCCGGCCGCCGCTCTTCCTTCCCGCTGCTCCACCGCCCGCCTCTCCCTCGCTCGCCGCGCCGCCGCTTCCTCCGGCTTCCCATTGTGCAGCCTCCGCCGCCCGGCGCGAGCGCCCGCTGCCCGCTGCCCGCAAGGCCTCCGCCGAGCTCGCCCGCCGCCCTCCGTCACCTCTTCCCTCGCTCACGGCCCTGCGCCTCTGCTGCTGTCCGCCCAGGTTTCGAGCACATGAAGCCGGGCGCCGCTGCAGCCGCTGCCAGCCTGCCGCCGCCTCCGCTGAGCGGACTGCCGCTCGCCCTCGTTCTCCTCATGGCCGCCTTACCGCTGCCGGCGCTTGCTCCTGCTGCCCTGGCTGACCGCGCAGCCGCCGCTGCCTTTTCCCGGCGCCTCCGAGCAGCCTCCATCCCGCTGCCGGCGTCTCCTCGCGCCACACAGGCCGCCCGCCCACAAGCCCGTCGTCAACCCTTCACCTCCTCGCCGCTGTTAAGCCCGCCGGTTGCCGGCCTCTGTCGCGAAGTCGCCTCAATCCTTCACAGCCGAAAGCCCAGTTCGAGAACAGATGGCTGGCCCAACTCGTGGATGCGCTATGGTTCCAGACGTGGTGGTGACGCTGTGGCAAGGAACAATCGAGACCACCGAGAGATCCACGCCGAGAACCCGCGGTACCCCAAGATCGCCTCCCCCGATGCGAAGGCCATTGCCCGAGGACGCCAAGACCCGAGTGCGCCGACATGGATACGGTGACGCCAACACGCCAAGATCTACCACATGAAGACCGTACCGAACCGGTGAACCTCGACGAACCTCCGGCAAGATCTTCGACATGGCCAAGACCTATCGCAACCGAGTCCGGCACCGATAAGGGAAGTCAGAACCACCAAGACCTTCGCCGCGGAACGCCAAGTTCTGCATCCCGAACGCCAAGGCCGACCCGATTCGCGGACCCGACAAGATCTGCATGACGACAAGAACGACAGCGACCAGGGCGAGTCCGATGTGCCCCCGACACCGAAAGTCCTCCTTCACGGAACGCCAAGATCTACCCCCGATATCCGAGGACGATCCCGCCGAGGCCGTCGAACCCTGAACCCTGAGACCGACCCCGAACCCCGGAACCCCAAGATCTGTCGAACCCTAATGTGTGAACCCCTTTCCGAGAACCCTATTTTATAAATGGTCAACTATATGAATTGTTGCATATTTAATTGTCATCTCGCATGCATATCATTGGTTTGGGGGCCTTATGCCGATTCACCTCTAATTAAATATGGGGCCCATATGCGGGCAAATCTAGTCTTATATTGGCCTCATTTAAATTTGTGTAGAGAACCCGGTGCTATCTTTTGCCATGCTAACACAACATTTAATATGCGGGGTAGATAAATAACATGAACCACCTAATTAATGTCGGGACCCCGGTTCCACTTAATATTGACCTAATCGCATCGCACCTTTGCCATGTCATACATCATACATGCATCATGCCGATCTTCTGCCGTTGTATTAAATATTGCATCCGGTGTTTATTCTAGCGTTTTGCTTCTTCGCAGATAAGGCCGATGAGTTGATGTGAGCTTCGCCCCGATCTTCGGTTGAACCCTTCGACAATGTTTTCAGGCGAGCATCTCCCCCTTTCTACCCATCTTACTTTTATAGTATTTACTTCCCTCCTGTTGATCTATTGCTATCTGTGTTGCGATGCTCTAGTTTCCGTGCCCGGATATCCCTTGCAGCCTTATATTTGCCTTGGACACATCCTAATACCTGATGTTTGGTAGATAGTTGGACTTGCGCGTCGTAGTCGCTTGCTCAAGTGCTGTTGCGTGTCGTCAAGTACCACAGTTGTTGGAGAATTGCCGCATGTTGATGTTGGAGTTGATCATGGCTTTACTTTTCGTTCACTTTAATTACTGTTTAACAACTAAAATTGAAGTAAGTAAGCAGAGGCATCGGTGGGTGATAGACAATGTTGGTTTCCGACCGCCCACTTGTGTCCCGTAGGACCCCGAGTTCTTGACACCTGTTCCGAGATCGAGAGCGCTAACCACAGGTGGGGAGATATGGGCCCCCCATTGATTATTACCTGATTTCAAAGTATTGTACTGGGGGCCACAAACTAGTTTGAGGTTTTATTTACTATCCTGTACTTATGCCATGCTTTACCGCTTTATTTACGATTGTGCGAGGAGCACACTGTACTGTTTAGGATCGGGACACGTTTTCGCGGTGTCGACAATCCCAGTTTTGGGATTTGCTGTCGTTCAAAGCCGTCTACCCAAACCCTAAGTCCGTCTCGGAGACCGGCCGACTTCGTTGCGGGTAGACTTAGTGGGGTGCCCCCCCGTGCTTGCTTTGGGTCTGGGAACGTCATGACTTAGGCCCCGCCGACATACCGATGGGTGTATGTTAACTGATCTGGCAAAAAGGGTCGAAGTGCTTGTGGATACTTTGGTGCACCCTCAGGTTAAATCTTTTCGAGAAGCCGTGTCCGCGGTTATGGACGACTTGGAGCACAGTGCTTGATCATAGACAACTATAACTAAAGTTTATCTGTTATAAATTGACTTGTATCCGATATGACTAGTAATCATCTTCACTACAACGGAATGACTAAGTAAAAGTACCAACAACTGCTGGGTTTTTGGGTTATCTCATGCTATTTGAATCTGATTAGTAAGTGTTGCAACTAACACGGAATGGTTAACTAAAAGTGCCCACTGCTTATTTTATCAGGATGATTATCTATACCTGACTAGTAATTACTACAACGATAACTGAATAAATAAAACTGCCAACGGTGTGAGTTCCTCGGTTGACTTCCTCGTTTGGTTTCGAGGGGGAAACACCAGGATGGGTTTGTTTGATGGTAGCATCAGGTTGATTCCGAATAGGTCTTTCTTACCCCTCTCTGATAACCGCTAGTTGTACCGAGTCTCTATAGGTTGTTTAGTGCATGCTGCCGCTGCCGCTTCAGTCCACCATACCTATGTAGGCGAGGACCGCCGAATTCTAGCCTCATGGTAATCGCCTCAAGATCGACGCTCCTCTTTTTTTCCTTTGTCCTTTGTCGGCACCCTTTTGTTTAAGGGTTTTGAGATCGACGTCGTTAGCGTGGTTACCCTTCCGCTTGGCCTCGGGGTTATGGACGCCATGGGTTATTCTTCGTGGCTCTTAGCCCCATTTGCATCTTGTCCGTAGTGGACGTTATATCGTTCTCAAGGTGATTTGGATCTTTGTCAGATATATCGTATTCTTGACTCATGGAGTCGTTATATATATATATATATATATATCTGCGTGGGTCCCATCGAGGACTGTTGTGTAATGTTATTACTTCGTTTTCCACCCGCACGAAAGTGCCTGGTGGGCACCTTTGAATCGTTTCTATGCGGGTTTGGCGGATTTCGCTAAAACTTGCATAGGTCCGATTCTGAGGGTGTTACAGTAATGGTTTGCAGCAAGTAAAGAAGTAACAATGGAAGATGTATCAATGGTAAAGATTGGACCGGGGTCCATAGTTCACTAGAGGTGCTCTCCTTAGATAAACAACATAGCATGAAGAGTAAACATATTACAGCGGGGCAATTGACAAGAACTGAGCAAGGCATAACAATACAATTACTAGCCAGAAAGATCCTATGAGGTTGATTGGGAAATACAACAATATACATAGACCGTCATCCAACTGCATCTATGACTAGAAGTCCACCTTCAGGTTATTGATACATCCAAATCGTATCTACTTTCTCGAACACTTTGCTATTGTTTCTTCTCTAAACTTGTGTGATATGGATACAACTAACACAGACTGATGTTGTTTTCAGCAGAATTACCTTGGTGTCTTGTTTTTGTGCAGAAAATAAACTATCAGGAAAAATCCCGGAAAATATGCCAAAAATTATATTTCACCAGAAGATCCACGGAGCCAGAAGGGGAGGCCTGGGGGGCCCAGACCCACCCCAGGTGCAGGCCCACTAACCCCGCACCTGGGGGAGGTCTGTCCACCCTAGGCAGCTCCTCAGCCACCCTCCGCGCTTATAAGTTGCCTTCTGACCTAAAAACTCATGGGGGGTATGATAGTTTTTCAGAAAGAGTTCCGCTCCGCCGCCACCACCAGAAACCAAGATTCGGATCCAGAAACTTCGTTCTAGCACCCTGCCGGGATGGGGAATTTGGAGAGGATCATCGCCATCATCATCACCAACGCATCTCCATCAACCACCGATGTTTCTCTCATCCATGAGTGAGTAATACCTCGCTGTAGGCTTGGGGATGGTAGGGATTGGATGAGTTCTATCATGTAATCGAATAAGATCTGTTAGGGCATAGTGCCTAGTATCTCTATTAGTTCTATTTGACTTTGTTGCAACTTTTTGTGCTTAATGCTTGTCACTAGGGCCCGAGTGCCATGATCTCAGATCTGAACTTATTATTGAATCATTATGATAGTATTGTTTGTGATATTATCTGCAAGTTGTGTACACATATCATTGTTCGGATCCAAAGGCCCCAAAGTGACAATAATTGGGACAACCATAGGGGATGGCTGCGGTGTGAGGATCACATGTGTTCATGGAGTGTTAATGCTTTGATCCGGTGCTCTATTAAAAGTAGCACCTTAATTTCCAGTAGTTCCCTAGAGGCCCCGTTGCCACGGGCTGGCTGGACATAAGATGTTGTGCAAGTTCTCATTGCGAGCACGTATGACTATATTTGGAGCACATGCCTAGGATTGTTTAGTACTTGGATGCTTGTTATTATTTATCTGCAATGCCCTAGTTATTTGAAGTTACATGTTTAGACTCGTCCATGTAACACCCGTCCATCCATCCCTATGCCTACCGCACTCGAATCCTACTGTTACTGTTACTATTAATATTGCTCATGTTTCACTGTTGCTTTATTGTTGCTACTACAAAGTGTTGCTACTGATAAACTTCTATGAGCAAAAACTATTTCCAGGTGCAGCTGAACTGACAACTCAGTTGTTAAGGCTTGCAAGTATTCTTTGGCTCCCCTTGTGTCGAATCAATAAATTGGGTAATACTACCCGCGAAGACTGTTGCGATCCCCTACACTTGTGGGTCATCAAGACTATTTTCTGGCGCGCTTGCCGGGGACCATAGCTTTATTTCTAAGTTCACTTGGATCTATTATTGTTCACTGCTACTCCTTTCATCATGGGGAAGTCTCGTGATGGAAAGTTCCCTATTTTACCATCCACGAGGTACAGTCCTAAACACCTCTGCTGCTCTTGATTCATCGTCTGTTATAAGTAAGCTTGTCACACTACCACCACATACTCATGCTACACACACTGCTACCACTGCTGAATCTGAAACTGCTTTTGATACTCATGATGTTACTTCTACTGTGCTTGATGTGAGTGGTTCATTAGGTCCTTTTCTAGATGCTACTATGGCTAGTCTAGGAAATACCGAAACTCCTAGTGAAGACACTGTTACACCTGTTATCTCACCTGCTAGTGAGAGTTTTGATATTAATGATGGTTACATAGAGCTCACTGATGAATTTGTTGAAGAGTGCCGAAACACACATGGTGCTAGTGCTATTAAGAGTCTCCTTGCTAGACGTACTATTATGCCCAAGAAGTCCTATGATCCTAAGTTTGCCACCTCTCCCATAGATATTAAAGATAAAGATTATCATTTCTCTCTTGATTTATCTTATTTAGATATTGTTGAGAAAGAACCTTTTTGTGGTACTGAAAATGAGAGTGCTGTGGCTCATATGAATGAGCTTTCTACTATGAGTGCTTTTTTTCTGATGATTTTAAGATGCGCAAGTACTTTGTTGCTAAGATCTTCCCTTTTTCACTAAAAGGAGAAGCTAGGGCTTGGTTTAATAGATTACCTCTTGGTTCCATTGATAGCCCTGATTGTTTGATTGCTTCTTTCTTCCATAAATATTTTCCTCCCAGTGCTAGACATGCTACTTTGCAGAGACTTTTTGATTTTAAACAGGGAGAAGAAGAGAAATTGCCTGAGTCATGGAAAAGATTTTGTTCCTTGATTCATGCATATCCTGGATGTCCATTACCTCAGAATGAGCTTCTTGATATTTATTATAATGGACTAACTGATGATTCTAGGACCTACCTAGATAGCTTTGCTGATTGTGTTTTCAGGAAAAGGACTCCTACAGATGCTGAAGAATTAATGAACAAGATAAGCAAGAATTATGATCATTGGACTTCAACTAAGCTAAATGCACTTGAGCCTATTACTCCTAAACTAGTTGTTCCTGAACCAGTTCGAACACCAACAACAAACAAGAGTGGAGTTATTGCATTAAATGATGAAATGATGAAGGAAGCTAAAAATTGTCTAAAGGAGAAAGGTATTAGAGATGAAGATGTGAAGAATCTACCTCCTATAGAAGAATTATGTAATACAAATCCCCACTCATATACTATTGAGGTACACTCTCTCCAATTTAATGAATGTGATATTCCTTATGGTAAGCCCCCTGATCAATGCTTAGAGAAACTTGACACATTTATTGTCAAACAAGGTAATTTTAATAAACAAGTTCAGAATCATTTATTGCAAAACTCTAGAGCTATCCATGAGTTGAAAGATATTGTTGAAAGAACTTCTAATGATATTAAAATGCTTTGTAAACATTTTCAAATGGTTCAAACCCAACTTGATCAACTTGCTAAGGTGCAAAAGGATATGCTAGTTAATGCTTTAGGAAATAAACATGCTTATGGAATTAGAACTAGGAGTGGTGCAGCTACTCAAGATCCTTTATATCCTGAAGGACACCCTAAAAGAATAGAGCAGGATTCCCAACAAGGTGAGGATAGTGGTAGTCCTCGTAAGAGGAAGAAAAAGAAACATAAGAAAGTTGAGGAACCACTTGAACCTGCTGTAGATCCTAATAGTATATTTGTCTCTGATGCTGAAACTGGGAGTGGTAATAATAATGAGTCTCCTGATAAGGAGGAAGTTGAGGAAGAACCTGAGAAACACACTAAGAACACTAGGCACACAAAGGAAGATTTTATTGCTAATAAACATGGTAAAGAGAGAGAGAACCTTCGGTGCAGAAACCTATGCCTTTCCTAGGTAAGAAACACAAGTCAAAGGAGGAAGAACACTACAACAAGTTTTGTGAGTGGATGAAACCTTTATTCTTGAAAATTCCTTTGATTGATGCTATTAAGTTTCCTCCTTATTCAAAGTATATGAAGGATATTGTATCTAATAAAAGGAAGATTCCTAATGAGGAGATTTCTACTCTACTTGCTAATTACTCCTTCAATGGTAAGGTTCCAAAGAAACTTGGTGATCCAGGTATACCAACTATTCCTTGCTCCATTAAGAATAATTATGTTAGAACTGCTTTATGTGATTTGGGAGTTGGAGTTAGTGTTATGACTTTTTCTCTCTATAAGAGACTCCAGCTAGAAAAGTTGATACCAACTGATATATCTTTGCAAATGGCTGATAAGTCAACTACTGTCCATGTTGGTATATGTGAGGATGTTCCTATTCATGTTGCTCATAATTGCATGGTCTTAACTGATTTTGTTGTGCTTGAAATGCCCGAAGATGATAATATGTCTATTATTCTTGGGAGACCTTTTCTTAATACTGCAGGTGCTGTCATCAATTGCAATCAAGGAAAAGTAACATTCAATATTAATGACAAAGAGCACACTTTCTATTTCCACAAGAAGGTTGTTAAGAGCTATTGCCTGAATTCTATTGAAAATATTGAAGGCATCAAGGTTGGAGAAATATATTGTCCCATTCCACAAGAAAATATTGAAACTATTATGATTGGGACCATTGCTATCAAGTATGAGGTAACATAATCACCTTGTGGAATGCAAAGTTTTGCTTCATATAAGATTGTTTTGGTAACAAGACTTGATCAACCTTGTTAACAAAAGGATTTTAATGAACAAAATAATGTTTCCACTATGGTTATACTTGCCTTCTTTTTCCTTTCTCCTTCCTAGTCTTTGCTTTAGCTTTAGTTTTGCTAGTTGTTTGCTTGTTTGAGTTTCTTAGAGCTCCTGTAGTTTGGATTTTGGTTTGCTTTTGCTTCTTCTGAAAAACTGTTTCTGCGAGAAAATCAATTTTCATACCCTGAAAGTTGGCCAAAAATAAAGTTTCCCAAAATATCCCAGAAAATTCAAAATAAATTTTTCCTCGAAAAAAGGGGCAGAGGGGCACCTGAGATGACCTAGGGGGGTCTGGCCCAGCTAGTCCCCAGGCTGCCTCCTCAAAGCCACCTTCTTTCTCTCTCCCAAAAAACACCGGAAACTTGCTCAAGCTCGAGTTCTTGCTGTTCTTGCTCGCGATTTTTGATCTCCTTGTTCAGCCCATCTCAAGTGCTGATTTTTGGAGGGATTGTTCCTTGCAAGGAAGATGAGTGCTTATCCACTGAATCAATATGACTTGATGGTGCATGAGCCAATGAAGGTTCATCGTGAGGAGGCAGTTTTTCCTTCCATATATCCATGCTACGAATTTATGAGAGCTGTGGGGATTCTCCAAGATTTTCAAACCTTGGTTACAAATGTAGGGTTGGAGCACTTCGTTGAAGGTGAACCAATCCAATATGTTAAGCTAACCATGGCTTTTGTGCAGGATTTACGGTTAACTTGGTCTACTTCTAATCCCATGGTCCATTACAAAATATATAATATGCCTGTCAACCTGCCTTTTGCTGATTTCTGTGCAGCAATTAGAGTACCTCAGTGGGGATCTTGTGAGAAGATCAAGGAGAGGCCGAAGTCACTTGTTGATTTGTATGCTGAGATTTGCCAAGGTTTTGACTTCTCAAAGGAAAGTGGTAAAATTCGGAACATTCAACTCCCAGCTATTAGATACTTTTCCTATTTCATTACCAAGTGTGTTCTTGCTAGAAAGTTGTCTTCTTTTGATCTAGATTTTATTGCAGCTCCTCTGAATAGGAATAGTTCTTATAGTTTGGTTTCTTTGATAGCTCACCGTCTCACCACCAACCGTGAGAAGGGTGAAATTTGTGGAGGTCTCATTGCTTCTAGGTTGCTAGATTTCCATGGTTTAGAGCCTCATTATTCAGATTTTCAGTTTTCCATAGAGAGGCTTGATATTGAATCCATGATTTAGCATGGTTTTGTTTCTTTGGGGGCTAATGTGAGAAGTTTGCCATTTGAACTATCTTTTTTCCAGCAAGGTCGGAGAAAGGGTAGGAGTGAGAAAATAGTTTATTTGCCTGCACCTGCTTTGTTTAACTTTGATAACAGGCAAGGATGGTCACTTACAGAGGACGAGGTTGACACTTATGTGGGGGAACTCTCCCAGCAAGAGGACAATGTTGAAGAGGATGCCAACGACAATTCGGTTCAACCCTCCAACTTGGGAGAGTCTACATACCAGCAGCCCTCATTTGATTGGGGCGCGTCTTCTTCTTCATCACAGGTGCCTGACTATGATCATTCCTATGATGACCCACCAGCATGGGGTTACTATCCGTGCTATTAAGCCCCACTTAGGCCAAAAGCCTAAGCTTGGGGGGAGGTACACCGACATCACACTCATATATATATCATGTTCGGTCGGCTCTTTGTATATCCATTGTTTTTGCTTTCTTTTTGGTTTTTGTTGCTTCTTTCTAAAAACCCAAAAATACCAAAAATATTTTTGTTCTTTCTCTTGGTTTGTTTCTTTGTTTTGGTTTGCCTTAAAATAAAAATCCTTGCTTTGTTTGGTTTGCTTTGTTTTTGTTTGGTTTTTCTTTGTTTGCTTGTTTCTAAAAAAATCGAAAACACCAAAAATATTTGTTGTTCTTCTTTGGTTTTGTGAGTTCTTTGCAGGGTTCGGCCGTTCTCAGTGGATATTGGTTTTCATGTTAATTATTCAAGTCACACAAGTGAAGGGCAATAATGAAGATTAAGACAACTCGAGGTGTGGTAAGAGGCTGGTGACGAACTCTATTTGTTTCATTTTTGTACATATACTCATCATTGTGAGCATGCTTAGCCTGTTTGTGTAAGGTGTATGTCATTATGGATGCTTAGTAGTTCTTTATTGTCTATGATTAGCTTCAGCTTGCCAATAGTTTGTAGCATGTCATATGAATGTTTACTTGCATTGTTTTATTCATACTTTGGTATGACATTGTGGTATCCTCCTCTCACTATTCATGTGAATCGACTTGGCACATGCTCACGCATGCATATGACTAATCAATAGTCAGTAAGCCTCGATGATTTATTTTGCCTCAGATTTCTTGCATCACTTTCATTCCATAGTTAGTCATGTTTTGTTGCAAGCATGCTTATGAAAATTATTGCTCTCTCGTTTGTTGCTCCCTCTCTATTTCTAGCCTTCACTTGCACTGAGTATGTGCTCTACCTGTGCTTCCAGCTCACCAAAACCAATTTTGCCAGCTGTGTCCACCATATCTACCTATTAGCATCATTTGCTACTTCAGTGCATATTCCATATGCCATGTTTTCTTCCAAAATAAAATGTTTGTCTGTTTTGAGAAAGTTAGTTAGTAAAGCTCTCACGAACTTGATGGCACACTTTATTCCTTGCGCTTAATAATCTTGAACCATTGTGACTAGTCCATGAAAGTTATATGCTTGCTTATTATATATTGGGAGTCAGCAGAACCGTGCTGTCATGGGGAACGCTTTCAACGCATTTTGGATAATTCTATCCATTTGATACTTTGCTCTTTTGTTTACGGATGTCGACGATGTGAAATAAAAGGGGGAGTTGTTAGTTCATGGAGTTTATACATTGTGTTAGAGAAACGCCTGGGTCGCTAGCCTAAGCCATGCTTAATCATGGTGGAAACTTGCAGCATCACCATAATGAGCATCTATGAAGCTTCCTCAATAAAAATCTATGCATATGGTAAATAAAAAGATTGCTGAGATGCTCATTGTCTGCTTGCCTTGTCATTTTGGTTGGGAAAGCTCCTGTACCATATGCAAGGGGTACACCGTTGGCGGTTCTAAATGATATGCATGTATTTACAATGACAAGAACTTTCAGGTGACCAAAGTTGAGTAGCATGCGGAGCGACCCTCGTACTCAAGGGACATGGGATTTCCAGTCTATGGTCTGTCAAGCATATAATTCAGAGTGGACCTCACTTTCACCGTAACCACATGAAGATGCCTATGATAGGGGCAATGAGTGCTCAAAGCTAATGAGTACCTTCCTTTCAGCATTGGGAAGCCTTTAAAACCTTCACAAAACCGTTTTCACAACTTAGTTGAGTCACCACTCATTCTATGAGCACCTTCTTGAGAGCATAGTTGTCATTCTTGTGTTTGTTCCAAAACTTGGTTAATTATGCCATGACTTTGATGCTTGTATCTCTGATATCTTTATCTCTAGTCTTCATGTGAACTTTAGAGGTGCCTCGGCATTTATATTGTTCTCTTCAAACAAAGGCAAGCGAGATACCACTCTATCGTACCTTATTATGAGCATTGCAATGTTGCTTATGTTTATGTTTCATGCTACTTATTATTATTGAGTTGGTTTCTCTTCATAGATTGCAATTACTATTGAGTAGACTTAGTTGCATAATCTTTATTATGAATTGTCTAAGCATCTACTCCTGTGCTGAGAATATATACATCATACGAAGCAAAGTGTTCGTGAAAGTTCTTTTATCGCACTTAGTTTTCAACTGAATTGCTTGAGGACAAGCAATAAGCTAAGCTTGGGGGGAGTTGATACGTCCAAAACGTATCTACTTTCTCGAACACTTTGTTATTGTTTCTTCTCTAAACTTGTGTGATTTGGATACAACTAACACGGATTAAAGTTTTCAGCATAATTACCTTGGTGTCTTGTTTTTGTACAGAAAATGAACTATCAGGAAAAATCCCGAAAAATATGCCAAAAATTATATTTCACCAGAAGATCCACAGAGCGGAAGGGGCACTGGGGCCTAGACCGCCCAGGCGTGGCCCACGACCACGCCGGGAGGTCTGGCCACCCCAGGCAGCTCCTCAGCCTCCCTCCGCGCCTATAAGTTGCCTTCTGACCTAAAAACTCAGGGGGGTTCGATAGTTTTCCATAAAGAGTTCCGCTCCGTCGCCGCCACCAGAAACCAAGATTCGGATCTAGAAACTCCGTTCTGACACCCTTCCGGGACGGGGAATTTGGAGAGGATCATCGCCCGTCATCACCAACACATCTCCATCAACCACCGATGTTTCTCTCATCCATGAGTGAGTAATCCCCCGATGTAGGCTTGGGGATGGTAGGGATTGGATGAGTTCTATCATGTAATCGAATAAGATCTGTTTTAGGTCATAGTGCCTAGTATCTCTATTAGTGTTATTTGACTTTGTTGCAACTTGTTGTGCTTAATGCTTGTCACTAGGGCCCGAGTGCCATGATCTCAGATCTGAACTTAGCATTGAATCATTATGATAGTATTATTTGTGATCTTATCTGCAAGTTGTGTACACATATCATTGTCCGGATCCAAAGGCCCCAAAGTGACAATAATTGGGACAACCGGAGGGGATGGCTATGGTGTGAGTATCACATGTGTTCACGGAGTGTTAATTCTTTGCTCCGGTGCTCTATTAAAAGGAGCACCTTAATTGTCAATAGTTCCCTAGAGGCCCCGCTGCCACGAGCTCACTGGACAGAAGATGTTGTGCAAGGTCTCATTGCGAGCACGTACGACTATATTTGGAGCACATGCCTAGGATTGTTTAGTACTTGGATGGTTGTTATTATTTATCTGCAATGCCCTAGTTCTTTGAAGTTACATGTTTAGACTCGTCCATGCAACGTCCGTCCATCCATCCCTATGCCTACCGCACTTAAATCCTACCGTTACTGTTACTATTGCTCCTGTTTCACTATTGCTTTGTTGTTGCTACTACAAACTGTTGCTACTGATAAACTTCTGTGAGTAAGAACTATTTCCAGGTACAGCTGAACTGACAACTATGTTGTTAAGGCTTGCAAGTATTCTTTAGATCCCCTTGTGTCGAATCAATAAATTGGGTAATACTACCCGTGAAGAATGTTGCAATCTCCTACACTTGTGGGTCATCAGTTATCATCCAACATTAAGTTGCAAGCAACAGAAAACTGCTTTAAGCAAAGTGTGTAAGGTAAACATTCCACATGTTCCATGAACAAGAGACCGTTGTTTTCTCCCTAGTAGTAAAAACACATCTACAACCGAAGATATTATTGTCACTTCCCTTGGAAACTAGAGGCATGAACCCACTATCGAGCATAAATACTCCCTCTTGGAGTCACTAGCAACTACTTGGCCAAGATAACCACTAGCAACAGAGAGCATGCAAGATCACAAACAACACAGACATGATAGAATCATAAAGATAAAACCATTAATCAAACCAACATAATAATCTCAATATCCATCGGATCCCCGCAAATACAACATGCATGATTACAAATAGATTAGACCTTGATCATGAACGGAGCTCACAAGATCTATACATGAAAGCACAAAGGAGAAGATACAACCATCTATCTACTACATGGACCCATAGTTCAAGGTGGAACTACTCACGAATCATGCCGGAGAGAAGGCCTCCGGGATGATCTCCCCTCCGACAGGGTGTCGGGAAGAGCTTCAGACCCCCCGATCTAGGGACGATGGTGGCGGCGGCTACATACGGTTTTGTGGATTCCTGATCGGGTCCTCAGGGTTTCTGCATCAGGGGCTTCTTATAGGCGAAGGGTCGAGACCGGGAGGCGTCCAGGGCCACCAAACCCTAGCCAGGCACGGGCCCACCTGTGGTCGCGCCTGGGGGGCGGGGGGAGGGGGGTTGGCCCCTCTGGCCGTCCCCTCCGGCTCTCCTCTGGACTTCTTGTTCCCCATGGAAAGTAATTGACTTTGTCCTTCGTCCCGTCCAATTCCGAGAATATTTCTTTACTACCTTTTCTAAAACAAAAACAGCAGAAAACAGGCATCTAGCACTGTTGCAACTTTTTAATAGGTTAGTACCGGAAAACATGTAAAAATCACCTCAAAGTGTAGACAAGTAAAGCAAAGTAGATACTAAACAAGCATGGAGCATCAAAAACTATAGATACGTTTCCAACGTATCAGGTGGCTCACCGGTAGGGGTGGGCATAAAAACCCGAAACCGAAAACCAAATTAACCGGAACCGAAACTGAATACACCGAATCCGAATTAGCCGTAACTAATTTCGGTTAGTAAATATGATTAACCTAATTTATAAATATTAATTCGATTTTGACTCTCTGTTAACCAAAATAACCGTACAAACCGAAAAATATACATGATAGAGCTAAATATATTGGTGATTATGTTCCAGACGTCTATTACTGTACGTAGATACTAACTCATGCGATAAAAAGACATGTATGCAAAAGCTGTCAGGCAACCCATGCATGTACGTATGTCTCCAGCCACATGCACGTACATGTTCGTGGTTTAACTGTCAATTGTGTCTATGAATTTTGTTGAAAGTCTTTCAATTGTTTTCCTGTTTCGGCTATAATCATGTATTTTAGCTGAACTCTCAATACATATAATTTTTTAAATGTATTTGGAAGATAGACATCATTTTTTAAAATGAGCAAGATAGACATCATGCTTATTATATTCTTTTTCTACACATGCGTTCAAGACATCAGCTAGCCATGTATTGCTTCATGTACTCGCCGACATAGAGGTTGCTTCCGATGCGCCGATGAGTGGTTTAGCTCGTATGGATCTGACATAAATTATGGCACGGTGTTGTTATTTTTAGAAGTTCGGTTAAAAACCGAACACCGAACCGAATTATCCACTAACCGAACTATCAATTAATTAAAAAACCGAAATAATTATGGTGCCTGTTTTGTAGAAACCGAATTATAGAAAAACCCAAAAAACCGAACCGAAATAACCGAATGCCCACCCCTACTCACCGGTACTACCGGCCAAGTGCATTTTGGTCAAAACGGTCTAATTTGGGAGCCCTTTAAAAGGGGCTCCTCTTCCCCTTCATGGGGTAAGCTCTTTTTGTCTGTTTCGCTCTCTCTCTCTCTCCTCCATTGTTGACATTAAAGAGTTTGTCCTTTACCCTTCTCCATCCTATGATTCTTGCATCTTTTTGAGGAATTTATGAGAGATCTAGATCTATAACCCCACCAAACTAAACCCCTTCTTTGTGAAGAAATCCTTGGGATTTAGATCTCAAAGAGTTTTGTATTCTCCTCTTGTGTTCTTCCTCTCTTATTCCCCCAATAGCTTTTGTAGCTTTGGTGAAATTTGGGAGTAAAGGACTTGCCCTTGCATTTGGTGCATAGGTTTGAGTTATCCTCGAAGATTCGGCAAGTACAAGATTGTGGGCTTGTTTCTCTTGGATTCTTAGAACCCTATACAGTTGTATGGTTGATGTGTTGACTTCTTGCGGCCTCCAATTGAGTTGTAGAGAAGCCTCAAGCTTGTAGCCTTTTGTGACTTTGTTGTTGGGAGCCTCCAATTGAGTTGTGAAGCTAGCCCTAACCTTGTATGGGTTCGGTGACCGCCCTCAAGTGTTCCATAGTTGACCATGAGTAGACCTTTTGGTGATATCACGGGAGAATAGGGTGAGCCTGTTGTGGAGTCAGTGAGTTGCGTGCCTTCGCATCTTGGAGTAAGGCCTTGTGTAGCATTGAGTAAGCGTCGAGCCACCACACCTCAAGGTGACCCACTTGTGGTGTTTGGATAGCATTGCGTCATCGCACCACTCCAATAGAGACGTAGCTTTTTTGGAAGTGAACTTCGGAATAATCATCGTCTTCGCGTCATTGGTTATCTATTAACCAGACCCTTTACTTATGCAATTTATATTGTGATAGCCATCGTGCTTGAAGTATTTTATCTTGCTATAACTTTGTTGCTTATCTTGCTTAGCATAGGTTGTTAGTGCACTTAGATAAACCAAGTGGTTTTAAGTTTTGTGCTCTATAAATTAACGTTAGTTTTATTCTATATTTATTAAAGCCTAAACCGTAATAATTTTAAAAGCCTATTCACCCCTCCTCTAGACGACGTTCGTTGCACTTTCACAATCGAATCTACTAGGTCAACTCGTTTAGAAACTGTAAGTGAGGGGGAAATGCTTAACTTTTGCAAAAGTTCAGTCATGAAAAATGTTCAAATGTAAAAATTAATCAAAATTTTGAAAATATTCAGATTTGAAAATGTTCAAATTTAAGAAAAAATTCACATTTAAAAATTATTCAAACTATGAAATGTTCATATTTGAAAAATATTTGGATTTAAAAATCAAGATTTTTAAAAATATTTGATTATAAAAATGTTTGAATTTGAAAATATACATATTTGATAAATCTTCAAATTTTAAAATATTCAGATTTTCTAAAAAAGAAAATAAACAAATTAAAAAGAAAAGGAGAAGAAAAAAGAAAAAAGAAAAAAGAAAAAACAAATAGAAAAATCTCTACTATATAATTTTCTTTGAGGTGGTTTTCGTCTTTCGTTTACTTTTACACATTAGCTCTTTGCAATTTCCGAATTTAATCCGCAGTTTATACTACTATCCCACACGGTGAAAAAAAGTGGGATAGAATCTACTGGTAGTCCCTACATGCCACTCGCATCTCGACCTCTCCCAGGCACATCACCCAACGGCCAACTCCGCCTTTCCCAGCTCTCCTCCTCCAAATCTTCGTCCCGGATCGATGCTCTAGAGGCAGGCGGCACCACCTCACGGTGTATCAGCCATAGGCCATGAAGCGGCTTCACCCGACCGGCACCGGTGCCTCCGTAGAGGTCCGCGTGAACGGCGTCCCAGCCAAGGCGGAGATGAGCCTAGATGCTGGCGTGCTCGGCCTCGAGGCGAACGAGAAGAAGGTCGCTGGAAGGGCCTTCATCGCGGACAACAGCAAGACGTCGAAACCAAAGCAGTGCTGCACGGGCGCGTTTGAGATGGCCAACGGTGAAGACGCGGACGGTGAGTGGGGCCACACGCCGCGAAGCTGATTGGACTCGTTCGGTGCGGAGGTCGGGGCGGTGCTGCAGCCAGAGGACGACGAGGTTGTGTGGCACACTGCAGGGACGGTGGTGGTCGATCTCTCCCATGGAGCGGCGGTGTCCATGGCTGTACGCGGGCGGAGAGGTGCGGATGGAGGGGCAGGTCGGGGCCTCGAGCTCGAGCGGGTGCGAGCGCCGTTGAGGAAGGAGGCGGGGTCGAGGGGAATCGAGCATCGATGGTGCTCTCGATCGGGAGTAAGGAGATAGGGGAGTTGGGACCCGCGCAAGATGGAGGTGGTGGTTGGTGGCGAGCAGGGGAGATGGCTCGCGCGCGTGTGTTGTTTCTGTTGTGGTTGGGCTGGTGCCTATCCAAATTAATCAATGATTCCTCTGCTCCGCCTCGCGCTGGGCCGTTGTCTAGAACCTGAGCCATGGTCCGGCGCCCCCCGATCCCGGCCTCCTGCACTTTCGCTGCCCCAAGCACAGCTATAGTTTGGCATCAATTTTTGGTAGTAGTACATTCGATGAATACATTGCATGATGGTTCCTGCAGCAGCAGAGAGGTTTAAGTTAAACTAGCTAAATGCCCTTGCTACGGTCAATTTTGTTTTCATATCTTCTCTACTACTCCCTCCGTTGAGGTGGTTTTCGTCCGCCCCTCCATTTTCGTCCGTCGCGTGCGTCTCCTTTACAACCGATGTGGGACAAGACTCAGAAAGCTCCTCCTATGACAGCCGGACGATCAGAGAAGGCACATTGGCCAAGGCCCAATGAAAGCACATCGTCAAGGCCCAATAAAACCCACGAGATGCTGCTTGCACCCCTGCTCCCTTCAACCTATAGTCTAATCGCAGCTTAATCTCACCTCTCTGGCCACAGCTAGGGGAGGCACGACCGCATGAGGCAGAGGAACAGCGGCAACGACCAATAGAGCGTTGGATGCTAAAAACTGATCGATGGGCTCGGCCGCTCGGGACAAAGCTTTTGAGACTAAGAGATTTTGTGATGGCTTCATGCAGTGCTTGGGGGCAAAAATAAAATATACTTATACTTCATTTTTGCGAAAAGGACCTTTTCATTAAAAGAAACAACGAATATTACAAAATGATTCAACAAAAATGAAAATTGTAGAGGAATCGTTGAGATGCCCTTCATCTTCAACCTTCAGACCGTGTCGATGGCGCGTCTCTGTTACCGCTCCTTTCTAAGCCGGCTTAACATTGTTGGTTGCAGACGAAAAATCATCGAATGGGTCAAGAAGATCATGTCCGTCCCGAAGACGAAGAAGACAAAATAACCTCCGATGAAGCTTCTTGACGACCCGAAGGTCCCCACAACCAGAACAAGTTCTTGAGAACCACACCACACCACTCCTACGAGTGTCTCAACGTCACCACCGAGATGGGGTTGAAGTCAGGGATACAATATTAGACAAGGCGACACCACCACCACCTGAGCTCCCCCACCCCAGCCCCACCCCCACCAAGAAAACAGAGCCCTACCGTCGACAGCGACCGAGATCCACCCGTCTCCTGAAGGCCTAAGAAACAGGACATATCGATGCATGTGAGTGAGAGGTTACACAGGCCGTGAGGCTTTGCTTGAATAAAAAATGTACTTGTACTTACATGAGATGATTAACATAGTAAGCTCTAGGATGACATGTGGAGTCATTGGTCCCTCTTTCTCCCCTCCCGCTTATATGTCTCTCTCCTTGTCATATATAAAAAATATTGAATAATGAATATATCTTGATGAAAATTTTATGGTTAGGGTTATATGTGGAACCGGAGAGAAATAAACATGTGTAAAACATAGAAATAAAATTCTCGTTGGTGCATCTAAGATGTATATCAAAATGCATCCAGCTTTTGATCGTGTGAATATTGCACGGCGTGTCATCATTCATCAATGCGTCATTTACTATGCAGGCCAGCCAATACACTGGCCCAAATTGAAAAATAAATTGTGCATATTCTCATAGCTAGGAGTAAAAATGTATCTAAGATATAGACTGTTGACGATGTGAACCTGCGATGATGGGATATACCTTTTTTGTCACATGAAAAGTTATTGTTAAACCGTGTAGATGATAGTATATTTTAATGTCGAAACATTATAAGAACATGTCTAGCTATTAAAATAATTTTTTTGATCTGTATGTTCATTTTTCGATAGCGCGTAGCAACGCACGGGCATTCAACTAGTAGGAGATAAAGTATCTACAGTATATAAAAATTCTTTGGGTGGTTTTCATCGACTGAACTTTCATCCTTCGTTCTTCTAAAAAAGACCGTTTTGCCCTCACCGTTTAGAGGAATTACAGGTACTTCCACCGCCAAGTCAAGAAAGCCGACTCCTTTTTTTAGTTTGGTCAACTTCCACCTGCTCATCACCGCACGCGCATCGCCGTGAGACCGCCCTCCCCCCAATCCACGCAAGCCGCAGACCAGTTCCTGTGCTCTCCCGGTTGCCCTGCCGCCCGAAGGTGTCGTCCTCCCTCTAGATTCCCTGCTCGCTAGATCTCTGGCCAATTACTGCACTCCTCTAAGGCAGCCCATCGGAACACCTTCTCTGTCGTCGCCCATCGGGATCCATCCCTGGAGGCAGTAGTACTCGTGCCAATGGGGGGAGGCACTAGAGTGTCCGGTCACTAGAGGTAGTGGTCCTCGCGCCGAGCGGGCAACGGGGAACTCCTTGGTGGTACCGTCCTTGCTCGGAGTTGCCGCCGACGGTGACCAGGAGGTGGTCATGCAGAGGATGAAGAGGCATCGGGCGGCTAGCGAGCTTAGGTTTGGAGAACCGTATGATCGCGCTAACTCGAGGTAGGGGGCCCCACGTGCTGTAGGGAGGAAGCTCCAGGAGGCTGATACGTCGTAAACGTATCTATAATTTTTGATGTCCCATGTCTGTTTAGTATCTATTTTGCTTTGCTTTGTCTACACTTTGAGGAATTCTTATATGTTTTCTGGCACTAACCTATTAACAAGATGCCACAGTGCCATGTTTTCTTCTGTTTTTGGTTTCATAAAAGGCAGAAAATGAATATTTTCGGAATTGGACGGGAAGTCAATATTTTACCGTGGGGAACAAGGAGCCAGAATACGAGACGGAGGAGGGCCTCGAGGGGGCCAGACCTCCTGGCCGCGCGACCAGGTCCGCGCCTGGGGGTGCAGCCGCCTCGGGCACCCCCTCGGCCACCCTCTTCGCCTATAAGAAGCCCCCGACATCTAAACCCTAAGTACCCGATCAATCTTTCACACCATACAGTTAATCCTTTATTCTCAGCAAACCGGTGAGATTGACAATCTCACTGTTCGTTGGACAAAGTCTTGAGTTTGTGTTGTGCAAGTTTCCAAGTTGCTAGCAACACCTTTGGGTCGTTTCCTTCCTCCTACTGGTTTGATAATCTTGGTTTCTTTCTGAGGGAAAACTTGTTGCTGTGATCATCATACCTTCCTCTTGGGGTTTCCCAACGAAGCTCTACAGTGATCTGAGTCACATCAGAGGTGGAGGTCAGGAAGGAGCCGTCGAGGTGGAAGAGTGGATCCCACAAGGTCGGGGTCGACGGTGGCCGCACGAACATGAGGAAGACGGTGGTGTGCGTGGGCTTAGTTCTAGCGGCGGTTAGAGCTCTAGGTGACGGGGACAGAGAGCACGGACATGGTCATTGGAGGAGGGTGGCTCCCATCGGAACCAGAGATGGGAGGGGCCGCTGGCGACAACGGTGGTAATGATCGAGGGAGCACACCCGCTCTGGAGGAAAATGCGGTTCGCGAGGCAACAATCAACTACAACGGGAGGGGGTTCCGTCGTCATTGTTGTCTAACTGCCAGCGACGACGAGGAGGGAAGTAACGTAGGTGTCGCTAGCAGATAGGGTTGTGGTTCCCTGATGTCGTGCAAGAACAACTTGGAACGCCGAGGCGAAGGGTGCTTGAAGTGCTCTCATGTCTTGTGATGGATAGTTTGATCTCATACGACAAACAATAACACAAATTCATCACTTTATAGTCCGTAGCAACGCACATGCATTATGCTAGTATAAAATAAAAATGAGAGAGAACCAAAAAAACCGGACAAAAAGTTTCTAAGAACATTTCTAAAATAAAAAGAAAACAAGAGCTGGTGATTCTATTGGGCCGACCGGTTTAGAAACTGCAAGCGAGAAAGGGTGCCTAGTGTTTCCTATTTACTTCCTAGCGCGCGGGCGCTAGATCTTTAACTCTAGCGCATCTCTAAAAAAGGCAAGATTCTGTTATTCTGTGGTGGACGGAACATAAAAAAAAGGACTCTATGTAATTTTATAGAAATTGGAAATACTATAATGTTTGAACCACATGTCGGAATTAAGATTCGTTTTTACTTTTGGAACCCTCGTAACGAACTCTTCAAAACTAGATCCTATTTGTATATGTTTCGGCAAAAAAATTAGCAGAAAACTTTTGTGTGTGACCAACCAACTTTGATTTATGACAAAGCAACTTTTGTGCGCCGAGAGAAAACTACATCAGAGCCCGCTAAGGCAACTTTAGTGCCCGTCTGAGCAACTTTGGTGCCCGTCTCAGCAATATTCGTATCTTGACAAATTTGAGTCACCTAATGATCTTGGCGAGACAACTTTTTGTTCCCAGTAAGCAACTTTTGTGCCCCAGTAAGCAAAGTTGTCTCGCCGGTCTCCAAAGTTGCCTCTTTAGACACCGAAATTTTTCTCGCTGGGCAGTAGTTGCCTCTCCGGGCTTCAAAGTTGCCTCTTCGGGCACCAAAGTTGCCTCGCCAGGAAAATTTGCCTCGCTGGGCTCCGAAACTGCCTCGTCGAACACCGAAGTTGTCTTGTCGGGCAAAAGTTGCCTCGTCGGGCTCCGAAGTTGCCTCGCCGGGCTTCAAAGTTGCCTCGCCGGGCACCGAACTTGCCTCGTCGGGCTTCAAAGTTGCCTCGCCGGGCACCGAAGTTGCCTCGTGGGGAAAAAGTTGCCTCGACGGACAAAAGTTGCCTCGTCGGGCTCCAAAGTTGCCTCTCCGAGCTTCAAAGTTTTTGGGGGCTGCTAAGTCGGGCACCAAAGTTGCCTCGTCGGGCTTCGAAGTTGCCTCCCCAAGCTCGAAGTTGCTTAACTGCAGAGCCCGACGGGGAAACTTCTGTGCCTAACAAAGCAACTTCGGTAGTCCATTAGGATGGCGGTGTGACGGTGTGGCAGTCGCTGGACACCAAAGTTGTTTTTATCGCGAAGTTGTGTCGTTCACAAAAGTTGCTTTCTCATGCACAAAAGTTGTTTTGTCGTGTACAAAAGTTGCTTATTAAAAAAGTTTATCAAAAATAGGCAAACGGGATCTAGTTTTGAAGATCTTGTCGCGAGGGTATCAAAAATGAAAATGGATTGTAATTTCGATGCTAGGTTCAAAAGTTATCGTGTTTGAAGTTTCTCAAAAAAGTATTAATTGCATAACGACATCCTATTTGCATGCATCTGTAAAAGTTGGTACTTAATTACGATATGGAGCGTCCTAGATGTCTTTCTGACGCCTAGGCGCCCGCTAGACCAGCTCCTAGTGTTTACCCCAATCGTCAAAGCTCCTATTTGACACTAAAACGGGTCAACCGTCTCATTTGATTTGATGTGTTTTCTTCGTTTTTTTGTGTTCACTCTGTTTTTCACGCATCCTCTATTCCCGTCGAACCTTTCTTTTTGTTTACGCTAAAATCTGAACCATTATTTTAGTAGATTATCTTTTCTCTCACACGAAAAAACTAAACATGAATTTAGAAAATGCTACAAAAGTGAATTTTGTAAATGTTGATGAATTTGTAAAATGTTCACTAATTTAAATTTATTCACGGATTAGAAAATATACGAGAAATAAAAGATGAATGAATTTGAAAATTGTTCGTGAATATCTCAAATTTAAAAATATTCTCGAATTTTTGGAAATGTGTTTGTGTATCTAAAACATTTTCACAATTTTTAAAATTGTTCCTGGATTCAAAAAATGTTCACAAAATTTAAAATCTATCTCATATTTAAAAATGTTCATCAGTTCTGATTTACAAACTTAAAATATTTCCTAATGAAAAGTTTTTAAGGAATTTACAAAAACTAAAAAAAGGAATAAAAAAATAGAAGAAAAGAATAGAAAATCAAAAAATCTAGAAGAAACTAAAAGAAGTACTGAACTGAAGCAAAGCGGGAATATATATGGGTCGATCCTAGAACACTAGCGGGATGAGTGGTTGCGAATTTCCCACGGTCGTGTGGATGACCTTGGTGGCTCGGCCTAGTAAATTTCTTCCTTCTCACAATTTTTCAATGTTGTTTTTTAACTTTTTTATTTTTCCTATCTCATTTTCTTTCTCTTTACTTTTCGTTGGTTTTTGTTCATAAAGTAGATATAAAGTGTTTATAGTGTTAAAAAAATCACGAGGTTTTATAAAAAAATTCTACAATATAAGAAAATTGTTTCTCATTTCAAAATTTGTTTGTAATAGAGGAAAAGAATGTTCCTATGGTTCAAAAAAATTGGTTGTTCAAAAAATGAAAAGTTCAAAATAATGTTCATGATGTTCATATAAAAAAAAGGTTCTAACAGTTCAAAATACTTTTTCACAAGATAGTTCGTTCTCACTTATTACACAAAAAAGTGAAAAAAAAGGAAGACACAAAAAACTAAAAAAGTAAAGGCAAAAAAAATCAAGAAAATGAAAAGGAGGGGACATATATGGCCCGTCCATGAAGCACAATTCTATGAATGCCTACCCGTGACCGACCAAACGCCAGGGACGCCATATAGGAATCGCCCCGAGCGATATCTTGTTGGTAGCTCAGTGTCAAATAGGCCTCTAAAGCCTCCATGTTTAGAGGGCCACATATGATACAACCTATTAAAACATGCTATTTTTACTTTTTCTTGATATATACCTTAGGATTTCTATTTATTCCAAAATTAAAAATGGAAACATGATTTATTAAAAAATATAAATAATCAAGTATTCTAAGCTCAAGAAAAAATATGTTTTGTTTGTATTGTTTAGGCTGGTCCTAGTGGAAGTATTATAGCTAGTATCATGCATGTCATGTTGATAAAAATTTGACGTGGCACAACAATTAATGAAAAAAGAGATGGTTAGAGTATCATAGTTAGATACCGTACCATAGCACGTAAAACTAGAAAATCCTCATATAAATAAATTTTGTACACAATTTTATATTGAGATTCTACAAATCATTAAATATAGTATTAGTATGATACTACCATATGATACCATGCATTATGGAGATAGTATTATACACTAGTATCGTATGCATGATACTACCACTATGACTAGCCTTATAGAACTTGCTTATATCCATGTACATGTAATTAATGTTCAATTAAATAAAATATATATTTAGCGGTTTCGAATTAATGTTTGTATGCATGAAACATTGTTCATACCCGTTAAAAGTATATTCATAAGTTCGGGAAATTCTTCATCCATCTAGGTGAAAAAGGAAAAAAATAAAAAGATCAGAAAGTGTCTCCCACATAATCAATTTGAAAAAAAAAACTAAAAAATATATTTATAACCTTTGAAAATATTGAATTTTTTTTGCACATAATCAATGTTGTCTCCCACAAGCATGCAAAATTGCAACAACAAATAGTTAATATTGTAGGCCATAGAAATATGACAAAGTCTGATAAAGTTTGGAGATTTGCAAAATACATGTATAGATCCACACTTTTATCATTTTTGTGTAGCTAATACTATAAATTATCTGAAATTGATATTTTATAGTTTGTGAGAAAAAAAATCATTGGCTACATCCATATATTTATTTTAATTTTTATGGAACTTACAAATACGATTTTTAATATTTTAAAATAGAAGGAGCACCGGTGCTTGAGATACATAAATCTTCACTCGATTAACATGAGAAAATAAAATAAAATAAAAGGGAACAAGTAAAACGAAATTAAACCCTAAAAAAAGTAAAACGAAATTATTGTAGCTGGCAACTGTCGAACTGGAGTCGGGCCGAGATAACGACCCGACGACATCGCTGGAGGAGTACCAGAGTTGACAGGCTCTGCTAAAAAAACAATGTTTTTTAACAGAGTTGAAAGCCACCCGAAGATTAGGGCAGAAGGGAAGTCGTATCCCCGTTTCTTTTAAGCCATGGCATCTGTCGGGACTCCGGAGTCACGACGTCACCTGAGGCTAGTTATAGTGGGAGTAACTTGAGTAGTAACATATTTCTACATGTATTGCCAACTAAGCATTTAGATGACATGATATGCAATTAAATGATGAAAGAGAGTCTTGTGTTAACTAGCTATGTTACCATAATATCACATATTTCAAGACAAAATGAGTCTACATTGCAATAAATAAGCCTTTGCATGTAACCACACATATATTATTTTCCACTATAGAGATAGTAACTTAGACTAATAATATACGCATGTTATTACTTTAAATTACTCCCCGGTATAACCAGCCTAACCAAGCCAGCCGTCATCGATTAATCATCTTCGTTGTACTACTAGCTGGCATGTCGGCCATGCATCTGTCCAAACACTTGCACTACTAGTTTAATCCCCCTGGATTAGATATACTCCATTGTCGTTAGTACTGGAGCGTACAAACAAAACGCCATTGTCATTACTACCACTTGTTTCAACGAAGGATTTCTTAATTACGGTTTGAAAAATTTATATTCCGTAAGCAAAGAAGAAGCCATGCACTGATAAGAAGTTTCTGTTAAATTGTGGTCCAAGTTTATAAAAATGACGGCGGAGTGAGACCGTCGTCCCGAATAGGTTTGGGCGAGTAGATTTTTTTTCGTAATTCCAACATTTTATAGATAATCATCAACTATGTACAAAGAGACTTAAAAATAATAAAAAAATATAAATAGATCATTACACCATCTAGCAAAGAATACAAACACTAACGCGTGCCGAAGGCGTGCCGTTGTCCTCACCCTTCCATCACTGAAGCCGGGTAAAACTTGTTATAGTAGACAGACAGAAAATCGTCGTGCTGAGGCCTCAAAGACCCATCGCATTAGAGCAGCAACCATCACTAATGATGGAATCCGTAGATCGGAGGAAAATGACCTGGAACAAACCGAAGAACACAAAAATAGGGAGAATTCCAGGAGATCAGCCGGACAAACGATTCCACGCGCCCTCTGTCGGCGCTAGATGCACCACCGGAGCGAGGATAGAGCGAGGAAACCTTAATCTGACTTTAGAATATAGTTGTCGTCTCAGCATCCCGAAGAAGACACTAGAAAACAAGCGAAACAAAAAACGAAAAACCTCCCGCCGGCGAGAGGCCGTGGTCCGCCACATCTCCAAGGAACTCTGGCGACATCGCCGGCGAGGGGTGTGGAACCCTAGATGGGTTTTCTCTCCTCCCGTTGGCTCTCCCTGGCGGTGTACATATGTACTGGTTCAGGTGTTCTTGTTATCAAGGATACACATTGAATAATTAGATGGGGCCGAGTAATTTATTGGTGAACTAGGTTTACACCTCTATATATCTATACCTTTGGTAAGCAGTTCGGTTGGAATAAGTTATATTTGAGATAAATCTCAGTGTGTATAAACACTTTCTATATAATGTGATTGTTGATGCCCTTTATTTTTTCTCACCTTGTTGAAAAAGTTTTCGAGAAATCTATTCTTAGATCGGTCGCCGGTTGCCTGAACCCGGTGAGAAGTGTGAATGTGTCCCGTCAACGATTTTAGAATCAAATCAAAACTTTAAAATGTCTTGTAGATCAGACCGTTTGTTCGATTTAGGATCAATTTTCACCGTTGGATTAGTCACAACGAGATCTTTAAAACTAGATCGCATATTAATATGTTTCGATGATTTTTTTTGGACCAAACAGTTACCCACCTTTAACACGTGAGTTATCGATGCCATAATATGTAAGTTATTCTTTATGTAACACAAAATATATCCACCATATAAACGTATTAGATAGAGATGTTCTAGCATACGTGTTGACGAAGATTAATTGAAACGCGATAGTTACCCTAACACCCTTTGAGGCTTCGTCACTCCTACATCTGGTAACGGTGACGGGCAATGAAACCGAACAGCTAGACTACCGGTTGCGTGTTATGTTTGTTCACTACAACTTAGGATAATTGTGATAGGTGTTTGACGTGGTAGCCTTTCAAGGTTGAGTCATACGTCCACTGCAAGAATGACGACGCACGTAGAAGCCGAGGCGCTAAAATAAATTTTATATTCTATCTGTTGATAAACATTTATAGTGGTGAATACTTATATGTCATTTTTTAGGTAACTTACACTCTGAAGACTGGATGACTCTCGTATTACTAGTAAGTAACTGCTAGGATAAATAAAGTCGTGTTACATATCCCTAACACGTGACTTATCAATGTCATACTAGTTAAGTTATATCATGATAATATAAGTTACCCATCATATAAATAGTTTAGAGACGTTGTCGCATTGCTCATGTGGGTAATTTTTGTATTATATAAAATCTTGATTGTCCATACATATTTAGTTTAGTTAATTAAATGTGAGCTATAATCTAATTTAATTAAGACGCGGTTGCTTAGGTGTTAGTGTATCAAGATTTTGTCGTAGTCGGTGCGTTAACGACGATGGGTGATAAAGCCGACCTGTTAGACTACGTGTTACACATTATATTTATTCACTATGACTTAGGGTGGTGAGTGGTAGGGTATAACACCACATTTATTATGTTGACTTGACAAAAACGGATCCAAATTGGAGGAGTTTATGTTTGTGTTTTTCGCGCATAAAAAACTCAAACACATTACTCGTTCGTAGGATGGATAACTTATGTGTTAAACGATGAGTAACTTACATAGTACCGTCTGGATAACTTAGGTATTACATGTGGATAACCTTTTGGTTCGAAAAAATTCCCGAAACCGATCGACATGAAATCTAGTTTCGAAGATCTTGCCGTGAATAGCCTAACGGTGAAAACGGAACATCAACCGGATAAACATATTGAACTATAAAATATTTTAATTTTTTGAATATTTGCTGATATCAGCAATTTTAGTTTTATTTCCATGCATGTCTAGTTTGCCTGATATGATTTGCCATTTTAAAGACCGGTCACCGGGTAGGAAAGTCCAAAGTTTTTCTATATTAAAATTTTGGCAAATCTAATATAAGACTGGTCGGTGGTTGTCCAAACATGGCCGAAGGTGCGAACACGCATTGTGAGACAGCTTAGGATTAAACTGAAAATTTGAACTGTCTTATAGATCAAACTGTTTGTCTGATTTAAAATCCGTTTTCATCGTTGGACTAGTCATGACGAAATCTTCAAAACTAGATCCCATGTTGATATGTTTCGATTAGAAATTTTCGAACCAAAAGGTTATCCATCCCTAAGACGTGAGTTATCCATGTCATAATATGTAAGTTATCCACCCTGTAACACATAAGTTACCTACCATATAAACAAATTTTCTTACATACATGTTGGGTAAGTTTTATTAAAATACGGTACCCTAGGTGTTATGGTATCGACACTTTATCGTCGTCGATGCATTATCCTAACACCCTTCGAGACTTCATCATCCTATGTTGTGGTAGCGGCGAAGGACGATGAAGCCAAGCCTCTAAACTACTGGTTGAACGTTATGTTTGTTCACTACGACTGGTGAGTGGTAGGGTCCCTATTTATTTATATATTATATAGTATACAAAAAAATCTTAGATATAATTTTTTTAAAAATTTGTTTGATATTTGACGCGATAGCATTTTGAGGTTGATTAACACGTATGCCGCAAGAGCGACGATGGGTGACAAAGCCGAACCACTAGAATATGTGAATAAATTTTTATAACGATGGATAACTTACATGTTATTTGATGTGTAACATACACACTAAAGTCTGGATAACTCTCGTATTACTGGTAAGAAAGTCGTGTTAGTCACACGTGACTTATCTATGTCATAGTAGTTAAGTTATCTATCCTAATACATATAAGTTACCAATCATATAAATAGGTTTAGAGACGTTGTCGCATTGATCATGTGGCTAATTTTTGTATTATATAAAATCTTGATTGTCCATGTATATTTAGTTTAGTTAATTAAATGTGAGTTATAATCTTGTTAAATTGAGACATTGTTACTTAGGTGTTAGGGTACCGAGATTTCGTCGTCGTCGATGCGTTAACAGCGATGGGTGATAAAGCCGAGCCGTTAGATTACTCGTTACACATTATATTTTCGCTACGACTTAGGATGGTGGATGGTAGGGTATAACACCACATTTATTATGTCGACTCGACGAAAACAGATCCTAAATTTTTTTCGTGCATAAAAAACTCAAACACATTACCCATTCGTAGGATGGATAACTTATGTGTTAACTGGTGGGTAACTTACATAGTACTGTCTGGGTAACTTAGGTATTACATGTGTATAACCTTTTGGTCCAAAAAAAAATTCTCGAAACCTATCGACATGGGATCTAGTTTAGAAAGTTCTCGTCGAGACTAGCCGAACGGTGAAAACGGATTATCAATCGGATAAGCATATTAAACTATAAAACATTTTGAATTTTCGAATATTTACAATTAAACGCTGCTCAGCAGTTTTGATTTTATTTGTATGCATAAAAATCTATCTAATTTGTCCGTCAGGATTGGCCATTTAAAGACCTATCACCGGATAGCAAAGTCCTAAAATTCTGTGTTTCATGTAATGGTTTTTTTCATCTTCTTTTTGCTTGTCGCGTCTGTAACAGTTCCGATGCGCGGAGTTGGAATCTCATACGAACAGGACAACTTCAGCCTTCAGCAGCCTGGTTGTGCATCCTCGACGGAGCCAATTCGGAACGCTTTCCGGCCAATTGTGGTCCATAAACACCACCAATCAATTCAAGCTAAAAACATTTGTAACTACAATTTCAATGCAGCTCGCCACGGTAGGAACAGTGGCGAATTATTGCTCACACGTCACAACACTTCAATTCACAGACTCGATATTGAGTAACATCATGGAGTCAACCAGGCCGAGGGCCGACGAGCAAGCGGATCAAGGTCAAGCTTCACCGGCGCCATAGACAAACTCTCGCACCGCCGCAAAGAGCTCATCAGCCTTCTCCGGAACAAAGAGCTCGGCGGCGTGGAACCCGGACCCCTCCATCTTGGTGACGACGTCCACGCCGCTGTCCTGCAGCCACGCGGCGAACCCTTTCTGCCTGTCGAACAGTGGGTCGCCGTCGCTTCCCGATACGAGGCACCGCGGCAGGCCGACCACGGCTCCGGGCGCTATCGCTTTGGCCGGGTTGCTGAATTCGTGGTCGCGGTCCGCGCCCACAGGGAGCGCGAGGCTCATGAGCTTGTCGTTGGCCTCCAAAGGCACCATGAAGTCGTCCTCCGACGCGGCCTCCGATGGCGTCCGCTCCACGCCGCCGAAGTAGGGCTGGTGCAGCAGGAGCCCTCGCACCGCCGCGGGGCTCAGGTCGACACCCTTGGTCCGGATTCCGGCGTTGAACGCCAGGTTCCCGCCGGAGCTGCTGCCCATGACGAAGCACCGGGAGAGGTCACCGTGCGCGGCGATCCAGGGGTCCGCGGGCGCCGCGTCGCGGAGCCACAGCACGGCCGCGACTGCGTCGTCGTAGGCGGTGGGCAACCTGTGCTCGGGCGCGAGGCGGTAGTCGACGGAGGCGACGATGGCCGGGACTGCGGCCGCCATGGCCTCGCAGGAGGCGTGGTAGAAGACGGTGTCCGCAGAGAAGACGACGAAGCCGCCGCCGTGGAAGTAGAGGATGACGGGGAGCTTCGTCGACGGCGGGACGGGGCTGGGGAGGTAGAGCCGGATGTACGTGCCGAGGGAGGCGTCCAGGGGCACGTCCCTGCTGGAGACGGCCCCGTCAGTGGCGGCGTCAAGTGAGGCCGGAACGGAAGGGACGACGGGCCGCGTGACGGTGCCGTCCGGGTGGACGGCGATCTGCATGAAGAGGTTTTCCGACTTGGACGGCGGCGGCCGCGCGGCGGCGTCAACGTCTTCGACCGTGGTGGCGTCGCCCATGGTTTGCTCGAGGCTCTGCGTTGTCTCCTCCTCCGCACTCGGTGCGGGCGCAGCGTTGGTGAGTGCGACGGTTGACATGGCGAGTGGTATAGCGGTGGTAGTGATGTCTGATGTGCTGGGCGCTCACGTTCTTAAGCGGAGCGCGGCGCTGCCGGCGTAGGTGTGAGCGCGACGGACCGCCCGACCGGCTCGGGCTTGCGCGTCGTGGCACGGCAAAAAAAAAAAAAAAAAAATGACCCGATCGAACCCGTTGAACAGCAACAGTAGGTACAGTACACTTGATGGAGTACACGTAACGACCCAACTATGTTTTTCTTCCAGTTCTTTACCTAGCTATTGCGAGCGTGCTCTACATAGAGGCGCTCTAAAAGCTCTCCACTTCCATTTTTCCTCGTTCTTTTTCTTGAAAGCGCGGGAAGGTGACTAAGCATTCTAAAGTGAGAAAACACAGTCGGCTTCAATCTATCGCTTTGATCATTCTCGGCTTGACCCCTTGAGTCAGGATTCAAGAAGGCAAAAGATATCCACGAAAAAGGAATTCTTTCCACAGCTAAAAAGAAAGATTTCTTCCCACTATAATAATGGATTTGCTAGTTCTCGTGCGTCCGAGAACTTCGTAAGTCTCAGTCGCCTATTTCACCGTTCGATTTACCTCGTGATTCGTGTAAATGAAAGTTACGCATGAGTTGCAACTCGGATGTAACTGAAAATTTAATGAGTTGCAACTAGGTTGTAACTGAGAATTAGTACAAATCTTATGAGTTGCAACTCCGTTGCAACTGAGAATTAGCACAAATATTATGACAACATCAGGAACTTAGATATAAGTAATTCTCAGGCGCCTAAGATCTAGGCAATCCCCTATGATAATATAGAAACCACACAAAACAAATTTGAGTTTCTTACTTAGGCAAACAACACAAGCAAGCCCAAGAGTAAAACTAAGAGAAAAAAAGCAGTACTCTGGGTCCCATCCCTTGGATCCTCGGATGCTCTAAATGACACGTGTCCTTAAACTAGCTCTAAATCCTGCTTTTGTTGTAAAATCTCCCTTTTCGACATATCGTCCCTTTTTACTATATATAATAAAAAAGTTTACTTAAAAATATAATAAAAAAGACTGTCTTGTCGAAGACCTCGCCGTTGACTTTGTAGCAAAAACGTTGTGCTAACGGAGCAAATCTGACCTCGCTGGAGACTCGTCGGAGACTTTCACCAGGAGACCTCGCCGGAGACCTTGTAGCAAAAACTTTGCGCTATTATAACAGAACCACAAAATGGTTGTAGCAAATAAAATCTTTTATTATAGAAAATCCGACTTCATCGGAGACCTTGGTGAAGATCTCGCCGGACATCTTATAGAAAAAGCTATACACTATTGTAGTGCAACAACAAAACTTTTGTAGCAAAAGTTCGACGTAACACCTCCAGACTGTCTCCTAGCACATTGAAAGCCGCATGTAGCAAACCCCACGTCCATTTGTAGCACCACCCCATGTAGCAAAACATGACGCCGCTTGTAGAACTGCCACCGGCACATGGCAACATTACATGATGTAAATAGCAATGTTGGTGGTATTTAGTAGCACCGTTGGAAGTCGCATGTAGCAAAATCCATAGGGAGACGGCCGTTGTAGTCGACAATGATGACCACACGCCTGGTCGGAGCTTGCATATGGCAGCACAACGGGACATAGCTTTGCACGAAGGAACAACAGGGTAGAGGCGGAGTAGCGGAGTGCCTTGGGAAGGGTGCCATGTGGGTGGCCTCCATCTTCTACGAGAGGGGGGCGCTAGTGCGAGGGGGCACTAGTGCGGGCGGGCTGGTGTGGGGTGGAGGCGGAGAAGCATGGCACCTTTGTAACATCCCAAAAATACCAAACTTAGATCATCAAACACTAATCATCAAGATTAGGGTTAACAAAAACTTTTCTAAATAAAATCATAAATGCATGTATATGTATATGCATGGATTTTGAATTTCTTTAAAAACCACCTTGTTTGTGTGATCCATTGCTTGTAAAATGTTTCTTAGGTGAAATGAACATCATCTAAAACATTTCCCACACTTTCCTTAAAGACAAGTAAATCAAAACAAATATATTAAGTGAATGGTCATTTTGGCCAATTTAACTACCATGCCTACTTTGGCTGTCTCAAACTTTCAGAACCTAACAGAAACTTTTCTGGATCTTTGCACCCCTTGAATGTACTCATAACAGAGTATCAAGGTCCACTTTGTGATCATCCAGAAACTTTCAAATGCATAGTTTAAATGACAGTTCAAAATTGAATCTTCTTCATATGGGAAGATCCCACTTTTTCAAAACCCACTCAAACAAGATCAACTTTCAAAACCCAAGCATCTGCAGACTCACCAGCACCAATCTAGAAAACCCACCAAAAATCATTTCAAAATTCAAAACTTGATTTCATGCGGCCATTTCATCAAACAGGTTGCAGACACAAATCAAACAAAACATCAAACACTATAGTGTGCAGTGATTCTTGCCTAACTTGTTCCCTAGTTAGCTCACACACTCGAGAGATCATCTAGAAAGATTAGCCCAACACTAGCACCCCTGTGAGCTTGCCATTGCCATTAATGGTGAACAGCCGAGCACCCCAATGTCACCCCATTGTGGACAGCAAGCTAGAGAAAGAACTACCCGTGCCAACCTTGTTTAGGAGGCAGCCCACCGTCCACCGCCACTCACTGTCCTAGCCGCAAGCGTTGCCAAGCCCTGGACCACGCGCACAAGCCGCGCCCAGACCATGCCGAGCGTGCGCCAGAGCGCCACTCTCGACCAGCATCCACAGACCACGCGCCCTCGCCGCGTGCATACGATCGCCATCAACCCAGGAGACCGCCAGACATCCCCATTTGCCGCCCCGTGCCGCACAGCCACCGCCCGCCATCGAAGACGCCGCCTCTGCCGCGTAGAGCACCGGCCGTTCCAGACCAAACCACACCGCCCCATGCCTCGCGACCATGTCGTTGAGCATCGCCAGGAGACACAGCACCGTCCCCTACCCTTGCCCATGCCAATAGCCGCCTGTAACGCCGCCCCCGACGAGCTCACCGTGCGCCCCGACGGTCCCCTCGCTCGACTATAAATAGAGGCCACCCCCGCTCGATTTCTTCACACCATATCACTCCCCTCTCCTCACTGATCGTGCCACACCATTCTCAGATCAAGGCGAGCACCACCTCGCCAGAATTTCACTGGAGCCTGCCGCTGCCGGAGAAGAAAGGAGCCAGCGATTGGAGCCACCCCAGGAGTTGCCGCGACCATCCCTGAGTTCGCCGTCGTCGACTTCATCGTTCGCCCGCATCGCCGACCCTCGCCTGTACCCCGGTGAGCCCCCAGCGACCCTCACTGGCCGCGCTAGGTTTCGTTCTCGCCGGAGTTGTCTCGCGTCGACGATGACTCCCAGCCGTTAGATTAGAACTAGATCGAACGATCCACGTTGCCCCATACTGCTTCGCCCAGCCCCGTGTCACTGACGAGTGGGGACACCCACTTAAGCAGCCCGCGGGAGCACTGCGCTTAGCAGGCCGGCCCGTTAGAATTTCCCGCGCAGCCCAATTATTCAAATTAAATCTTTTTCTTTTTCAGTTCAAACACACTTCTGTACTCAACTTCAAAAATCAACCCAGATCGATTCAGTGCACCAATTTGAATAAAACCAATTTTGTTGGAAAGGTCTGTGAATGCTGAATCCAAGACCGTTGGATTCAAGTCATTTGGATCTATAGATCACCCCTGGTAAAAATGACAAGGCAGAAGCTTTTCTGCATTCAAACATTTTTCAAATTTAAACCATAATAGCTTTTGAGTTGTTTCCAACTCTCAAAAATCACATTTAACCATACCTTTCAGAATATATAAAAATATATAGGTTTACTTGCAGAAATATTGTTCAAGTAATAAAAGAATGCTCCATAAGCATTTCTAGCCACTTTAATTAATTAAAATAAAAGGGTAAAACTTATTAAATTGTGACACCACTTTAAATCACATTCCCATGGACTACAATATGTGGTGATGACATGTGTCAACATGATCCCATGTTTAGTTTGGAGAATATTAAATCTTAAGTAATTTTTCAATGAGTAGAAATTACTTTTCTAAAAATAAAAAGATTTAAACCAAGCCTTAACCTTGTAATGTTAGAGATGATGCTAGATCATCTATAGGACGCTTGTGTGTGATGATTGCAAGTAGTTAAGTATTGTTTGGTGATTATGTACCTCCTATTTATTCATAGACGCTAGTACTGACCAAGGATACGAGGAGGAAGGAGGATACTACGAAGAGGAAGCCGAGGAGAACTTCAACCACTGCTCTGCACAAGGCAAGCCTAATACTACTAGTTGATTGAGCAAGCTAGTAACTATGCAAGATTACACTGATATTGATGCAAGCTAACTCTTGCAAGATACCCTACTGATGCCACAAACCCATACTTGTGATATGACTACTATATGCCTTAAGCACATGTGATCATACCCACTTGATAAACCAAATCCTAGTTTTATGTGCAAGCTTCTTACTTTATTTCTTTATTAAAGCTTACTTAGAGTCTACCTAAGAGTTTGGTCTAAGCTAGATAACCTTGATGTAATACTAAGGCATGAGTTTGAACTTAGTTAAAACCCCACTAGTTTACCACCCCTCATCAGTGCTTACCCCCACCTGTAGATGCTAGTGCTAAGCATAAAACTTGATCAACTTTAGATGGGAATACTTGGTGGAAAAATGGTTATGAAAACCTTGGAATGATGGATCATTCTATTGAAATGTTTTGGTCATGTGTTTCCAAACACTTGATGATTTTGGTGATGAAAATGTTGAGGCATGAGCCTTAGACCTTTATAAAACTGATGGTTGTCTGGATGCGATACCATTCCAATTTTATCGTACAACCACAATACCCGAAGATTGGGTAGGGCTTGACTGGAAACTTATATTCCTTAGTATTAGTTCCCTCACGGCCAAGGTCTGAGCTGAGGCTACCTTGTGAAGATTGTCCACCCTTGCAGTACCCAAGATGACAGTTGGTCATGGTTGGGAGGCCAAACTCACAGGAGAGGTGCTTATACTAGGGCGTGTAATCGAAAGGTTAGGATTGATTATCCGCATACTGAGTATGTGAATTCAGGATTTGTTCCTGACAGATGTATCGAATGTTGTGGTGAAAGTGTACAATCTCTGCAGAGTGTCAAACTATTCGAATAGCCGCGTCATGATTATGGACAGATTAGATGGCCATCTTGTTCCCCCGTCAGACTTTTCAAATGACTTGTGAAACGAATTGAGACTTTGACTTGACCACAACAGAGTTGTGACCTGAATTACAAGATCCCACTTAGGAGTTATAAAATTGTGACTAGCTTTGGAACTGAGTAGAGATAAACCTGGCTTTTTGCAAAACAACCCTAGAGCCTAGTGTCCTATTATCCAAAAACCCCTTACCTGTTAGTATTAGTTTGCGAGTACTTAAAGAGTACTCATGGCTTTGTCCCTGGCTATTCCCATGGCCAGACTATGAAGAGGAGTACTTGGAAGATGGACCCCAGGAAGGTTACGACAACTAGGATCATCTCCCATCGTCAGCATTGACTGTGACCCTGAAGATGGAGCTTCGCCTACGCTACCGTTATTATTATGTATTCCGCTGCTTGAAGTTGTATTAAGAACTAGATCATGAGATCCCTATTTGTGTAAGTACTTATGTATAGTTGTAACGGATGATGTACTATGGTATCCAATTCTGTTATGTCTCGAAAAAATGGTAATCCTGGGATTGCGATGTATGGCATAACAGGCATCTAGGATTGAAAAATCCGGGTGTTGACAACCTTGGGGTGGCAGCTGTGGCATCCCGCAAAACCACTACTAGAAAACCGCGTTGTTTTTGTGCATTGCATCATCATGACCGCATGCTCATGTCATCATGCCACCTTGCATTTGAGCATCGTCATCAGCTTGCATTTGCTTGTGTAAAACTATTTACAGAAAAACCTAGTTTTGTTTTCTAAACGCTCCGCCTTTGTTCAACACGCAAACCCGGGTCTCCGGATTATTTTTGTTTTGTTGCTATCGGTTTGCAAACGGTCCAATTAAAGTAAATAAAATATTAAGTTATTTTTAGTGGGGCAGTCGAACGGGCCGAAACGACCCGAACGACCACCCCCGTACAAATAGATCGGTCCACCCCGTTTTCTAAACCTACCAACCTATCTACCCACACCCCCCTCCACATCACCCCCACCAATGGCCTCCTGACACCTCACCCTCTCCCTCCCCCTAACCAACCCCAAACTGCCACCTCACCCCCTCTCTCTCTCCTCTCAACCCAGCCCCACACACCCTGCCCCCACTCACACACACCACACACGCACGCGAGCCCCCCACACCTGATCCTCTCCCTGGACCGCTCTTGCCCAGATCCCCACACCCCAGCCACCAACCGCGGCCCCGCCCTGGGTCCCACCATGCGCCCCACCCGTCCTCTCCTTCTCTCCCCTTCCTCACGCTCCCTGCCCGATCCTCTGCTCCCCGGCCTTGCGTCCTGCGCCCGAGCCGTCGGCAGCTGCTCCACATGCCCCTCTGCCTCCTCCTCATGGTCCACCGCCTCCGCCCCGGGGAGCCGCCCGCCCTCCATCTCGACCCGCTTCCCCTCACGCCTTGAGGCCGCGCTGCGCCGATCGCCGGCCTCCTCCCTCCTCCTCGCTCGCCACGCTCGCGAGCCTCCGCCGCCTGCTCCCTCGCCACCCTATCTACCGCGCTCCGCCTCCCCGACCCTCGTCGCCTCGCCTCCTCCTCCCCCTCCCTCTCTGCTGCGCTCTTCTCCGCCGCGCGCCGCCAGCCTCTCTCTCCGCAGCGCGTCGCCGCGACCACCCCACGCCGCCGCCGACCACCTCAAGCTCGCCGAACCCGTCAGCGCCAAGCCCTGCCCGGACCGTCTCGCCAGCCGCCCGGCCTCCCGCCGGACCTCCGCCTCTCTGCGCCAACGGCCGCCGCGTCAGGGCGTCCTCCTTCAAGCGCGCCGGTCCCCTCGAAGCCCGCTGCCGCGCTTCGCCGCCCGTCGCCGCCCGCATCTCCCGCCTCGCCGCCCAGGCTCCGTCGCCTCCTCTGCGGCTTCCCATCGCAAGCACGCCCGCCAGATCCGCCGCCTCGGCCTTCCTCTGCTCATTCGCCGCCGTCGCCTCGGCCCGTCCTCTCCTTCCCCGTCGCACCCCCGTCGCCCCACAGGAACCGCCCGACCCGGCCGTCTGCCGGCCTCCCGTCTTCAAACTGCGCGCCGCCGCCTCGGTCGCCCTCGGCCCGCACACGTCGTGGCTGCCCCGATCCAGCGGCGCGTGTCCCGATTCTTTTGTAGTGGTGCTACTTTGGAGATAGCCCAATACTGCGATGTAGAGAGGTGTCACCAGAGCCTCCTCGGCAAACAAGGTACCCGTGACCAATGATGGTGGTGGCGAAGATGTTGCGACTCGGGTATGATACATCAACCAAGTTCGCCACCGACCAAACGAACCCGAGGTGCTTAGATCATCTACACGACACTTGAAGATGGCGATGCCTGTTTCCAAGATCTCCTTCATGCATACCACAAGCCCTCTTCTTCGGAACGCCAAGAACTTCTTCATAGTATGCGAAGACCTCGTTCTCGGACCGAAGGCCTGAGCTCTTCTTCACGGATCCGATGGTCGGAGCCCCGAAGCCCGATCCCGGTGATCCGAAGGCCCCGTCAAGACCCGGATCCGAAGACCGCCAAGATCGCCTACCCGGGGCGACAAGCACTTCACCCCGGATGCCGACACCGACTCGATGGCGGGCCCGACAAGTCCCTCGCAACGGCAAGCTCGACCCCGTGGGACCCGACAAGACCTTCGCGACGACAAGAACGACACCGACCCGGAAGAATCCGACGCGCCCCGACACCGACCCAAGTCCTGCCTCCCGGACGCGACAAGAACTACCCCGATATCCGAGAACGATCCCGTCGAGACCGATCCGTCGAACCCTGGACCCTGAGACCGACCCCGAACCCCGGAACCCCAAGTTCGCCGAGACCCCTCAATGTGTGCCCCTTCCCGAAACCCTATTTTATAAAAGTAATAACAACTTTTTGCATATTAATTGCCATACTTGCATGCATATTTGAGTGGTTTGGGGGCCTTATGCCGATTCACCTAATAAATAAATATGGGGCCCATATGCGGGCAAATCTAGCCTTATATTGGCCTCATTTAAATTGGTGTAGCGAACCTGGTACTATCTTCTGCCATGTTATGACAACATTTAAATTGTGGGGTATCTAAACAACTTGAACCATCTAATTAATTGTCGGGACCCCGGTTCTGCTTAATATGACCTAATTGCATCGCATCTTTCCACGCCATACATCATACATGCATCATGCCGATCTTTTGCCGTAGTATTAAATATTGCATCCGGTGTTTCTTCTAGTGTTTTGCTTCTTCGCGGATAAGGCCGTTGAGTCGATGTGAGTTTCGCCCCGATCTTCGGTTGAACCTTCAGCAATGTTTTCAGGCGAGCATCTCCCCCTTTCTACCTATCTTACTTTTATAGTATTTATTCCCTCCTGTTGATCTATTGCTATCTGTGTTGCGATGCTTTAGTTTCCGTACCTGTGATATCCCTTGCAGCCTTATATTGCCCTGGACACATCCTATTACCTGTTGTTTGGTAGATAGTTGGACTTGCGCGTCGTAGTCGCTTGCTCTAGTGTTGTTGCGTGTCGTCAAGTGCCACAGTTGTTGATGTATTGTCGCATGTTGATGTTGGAGATGATCATAGTTTTACTTATCGTTCACTTTAAATTCCTGTTTAACAACTAAAATTGAAGTAAGCAGAGGCATCGGTGGGTGATAGACAATATTTGGTTTCCGAACGCCCACTTGTGTCCCGTAGGACCCCGAGTACTTGATACATGTTCCTTCGGGAGGTATATGGGACCCCCCTGAGCCAGAGCTTGATTCAGTCTTATTTCTTGGGTCCACAAACTAGTTTGAGGTTTTATTTACGATCCTGTACTTATGCCATGCTACTGCTTTATTTAAATTGTGCGACAGATAGCACCTTTGTACATTTAGGATCGGGACACGATTCCATGGTGTCGACAAGCCCGATTTGGGTTCCCAGTCGTTCACAGCCGTATAACCAAACCTTGAGTCCGTCTCGGAGCTTGCTTACTTCGTTGCGGGTAGCTTAATGGGGTGGCCCCCTGAAATATTTCTGAATCCTGTGATTGCTTAGTCGTGAAAGCCTCGTTGGGTTTTGTTTTGGTTTTTCCGAGGTTGATCGAGCGTGTGTTGCTATTGGTGCACCCGGCCGGTAAAACTTTTACGGCCGTGTCCGCGGATATGGACGACTTGGAGCACAGTATCTCGACCATAGACAAGCATAACTAAAGTTTATTGCTATAAATTTGACTTTATAATGACTAGTAATCAGCTTCACTATAACGGAATGACTAAATAATACTGCCCACAATTGCTTGTTTGGCTTGTCGCTTGCGACAATTGCATCTGACTAGTAAGTATTGCAACTACAACGGAATGGCTGAATAAAAGTACCAACAACTGCTGGGTTTTTGGGTTATCTCATGCCATCCGTATCTGATTAGTAAGTGTTGTAACTATCACGGATTGGTTAACTAAAATTGCCCACTGCTTACTTTATCAGGATGATTATCTAAACCTGACTAGTAATTGCTAGCGATAATCGAATAAATAAAGCGCCAACCTGTGAGTTCCTCGGTTGACTTCCTCGTTTGGTCTCGAGGGGGGAAACACCAGGATGGGTTTGTTTGGTGTTAGCTTCAGGTTGGATCCGGATAGGTCTATCTTACCCCTCTCTGACTGTCGCCAGTTGTATCGAGTCTCTATAGGTTGTTTAGTGCATGCTGCCGCTGCCGCTTGATCCACCATACCTATGTGGCGAGGACCGATTCTAGCCTCGCTGTCTTGGCCTCGATCTTGGCTCCTCTTTTTCCTTTGCCCTTTGTCGGCACCCTTTGTTTAAGCGGGTTTTGAGATCGCCGTCGTTAGCGGGGTTACCCTTCCGCTTGGCTTGGCGGCGAGTTATGGACGCCATTGGTTATTCTTCAGGGCTCTTAGCCCCATTTGCATCTTGTCCGTAGTCGGACGCTCTATCATTTTCAAGGTGATTTGTATCTTTGTATATTATATCTGTATTCTTGACACATGGAGTCGTGTTGTATATATATCTGTTCTGTGGGTCCCATCGACGACTGTTGTGTAATGTTATTACTTCGTTTTCCACCCGCACGAAAGTGCCTGGTGGGCACCTTTGAATCATTTCTATGCGGGTTTGGCGAGTTTCGCTAAAACTTGCATAGGTCCGATTCTGAGGGTGTTACAGCAGCCATGGTGGGTGGCCTAAAAGCACCTCTCCTCGCCGAAGGTAGGAGATAGGGGAGCGGTAGGGCGACACCCGGTTGATGAAGAACATTGGGCGCGACACACACATGCAGAGGAGAAGGACAGGGCCAACGCACTGGTAAGAGAGAAGTCATGGGCATGGGCATGCTGAAGGGGGGATAGAGGAGAGGCTTGATGTGGAGGCCGGGCGGCGCAGTGGGTATGTGATTGATGGAGATGCATGAGGAGGAATGCCGACGATTTGCTGCATGATGTTGGTTGGAGGAGGGAGGATATGAGGTGCGGGGCCTAGTTCGCGTGGCGTGCGGGATGGAACATGTGCATGCGAGCGACCCGTGGGATCGTTTTATTCGATCACCAGGGTGATAGTATCATTTCCCAAGAAAAAAGCAACTAATGCCGACAACGCAAAATCGACAAAAGCGATGATGACCCGCAACTGTTGCGCCCTCCGGAGAAGTTTCACCATGCTCCTATGCCTCCAGATCGCCGCGTACCAGAGAAACACCTTCAAGAAGGAATGTGATGACAACGACGCTACTCCTGGACTGGTCCTAGGATTTCTCCCGATAGACGGAGGGGAGTGGGGAAGGGGTATACCCGATGCCCATAGAAGGAACATCGATGCCCGCAGACGTCACTACGTCAACGGGGATTTCTCCCGACCATCACAAAACCACCATCCCAGACAATCCATCGTGCTCCACCTAACTTGTCACCCACCAACATGTGCCATCATGGTCTTGTAGCAACCATCATTGTATCACCATGGCGAACATTGTGAGGTCGCCCAGACTAAGGAAGGAGTCATAGACAAGGGGCAGCACATCCACGCGGGAGGGAACCACCTTCCCACTACAAGGAATCTGCTGATACATGACCCTCCATTTTCGTCACAGAATCGTCATTGTCTACAATATATGACGATCTTATGACGAAAAACATATCTTCAAAAACTGAGCGTCAATAATTGCATATAACGACGTTTTTGGCGAAATCGTCATAACCGTCTATGACGATATTGGATCGTCATAACAGTTATGACGATCCAATATCGTCACGGGCCATCTAGGCAGACCAGGTCATATCCTACGTGGCCGATCCGACGTGGCAAAACTATGACGAAATCAAATCGTCGTAGAATGAAATCGGTCCGGTCCATTTCGGTGGTCCATATGGGCCAAGCCCAGTAGTTTGGCCTATTTATGTTTTTTCCCTATCAATTTTAATAGGTTACATGGGCCAAACCCAACATTTTGGTCCTTTTATTTACTGGGCCTCAGCCTTTTTAGGTTCAGTTATTTTATATTTACGGCCTAATAACATCAATTTATTTTATAATTACGGATAGTGGGTCCCAATTGTCAGATTGTTCTGATGGTGGTTCAGATATTCTAGACGGTGGGCTCATTATTTTCACAAAACACAAATTAAAATGAAATACATAAATCAACAAGCAGGGAAAAAACATTCATTAACATATTCAAAAAACGGCCTGAATAAATTCATACAATATTCTAGTGGGGAACACACACGGCACATGAAATTCCAGGCTCAAATTCACATCACAACATGTTGAACCACCGTTACAATGGAATCTATATACAAAACTCTCAGCATGTTTAAAAACTAGCTACTCTTTTGGAACTTCTTCACGCTTCCACTTCTTCAACATGTAGCTCTTGTAAATAGTATATCTGCAGCTAAGTATGATCAGGGAATGCAGTTAATTATGATCCATGCATGAATTACTAGACTAATGTGCAAGTGAGTAGGCATGAATTACTAGTAGACTTCAAAACAAGAGGTTTGTACAACTCATTCGCGCAGCTCGATGTGTAGCACCTCGACTCCCAACTCTCACGCACTCACTAGAGACCACCGCACCTGACAACAAGACGAAAACAAGTCACTAGGTATCATCTACAGCAAGCAGCACAAAGGGCACTAGAGAAAGAGGAAGATGGAGAACGCAGACGCACCAGCCGATGAAGATGCATGTACCTGGACGCCCTCCGGACGTGTCCGGCGCTGCCAGAACAGCAGCACCAGCGGACGTGTCCGGCGCTGCCGCTGCTACTCCGTGTGGATGCCAAGATTGAAGATGCCTGATCCGTGCAGGACTCCAGCATGTAGGAACAGTTGTACTCGGCAGTGTTTACATTAAAGTTTAAAGTGCAGATAATTATTTCCAATATAAATCTATATATATTTATATATTGTTGTAAAGTGTTGAAATAGAACTTTTTAGTTTTCCATAAATTAAATAGAGGAAAAATAATGAAATTACCCCATGAGAATGCATGTTTCAAGAAATGTAAAAAACATAATAAAGATCTCTAGCAAGTGAGTAACAAATATGCATGGTAGCATTGGTACTTTGACAGTATGCTGGGTATACAATGAACTTAAGATGAGTTTACTAAGCTAGGAAATTATACACTATAATATGCTTGTTAATTCAGTTGCTTATAAACTGACAGCAATGTTAAGCTAATATAAATGGGCACATCAGCAGTTAGAACTTCCATGTACATAAGCTGTTATGAGTCAAATACACATGCACACATAATTCATGCACTGGCAGTATTTGATTTGATACTGTAAGAGCAAGACTGAAACATTCTGTAGCTAGAAGTACTTCCTAGCCACAATTTAATCTGGAAAATATTCTGAAACATCAGCTGTTATATTTAACAATGGAGTATCTGCTATAAGCATGTGACACCGAAATGTTCTGGATCTAGAAGCACTTGACACTGAAACAATAAAACTTGCTTGCCATTGATCATGGACCATTTTGGAACTATTTTGAGTTTTTTAGGCATTAATGCAACTGAAAGAGATAGTGAATCCAGGATGCAAGCATGAAATGGTAGGTACCCTACCATGAGGGTCTGGCTGATGTAGAATGAATCGAGAAGGTCACAGATGTGTAGCTTCTCATGCCCTTCGACTCTATGACACCACCATCTAGTCATATTCCTCCGACGCTGCACTCTGACCGTCTTCAAGCTGTCTCCGGCCAGCATCTGTCGCGCGAGTCCAGAAGTTCCTGCAGCTCCGTCTCCAGCCATATCCGGCCAGCAGCTCCCTACCAGGTTCAGCTCACCATATATACTTGCCCCCAACAGGTCGCGTGACCATGGCCTGTAAGTACATATATAAGTGATTATTGTGAAAATGAGTTTGACCAAATATATAATTGTAAATCAAGAAGCATATTAACAGTACATTAGTTAAGGAGAAATGATTGTACAATTGTAAACAGTACATTAGAAGCTATTAACCAAAACTATATCACTTCTCCGAAACTTAAACAATTGCTAATGAATTACCTTCATCATATAAGTAATGCTTGTTATCAACCATTATATGGTAACTTGTCACTAAGATACAACCACACTAACTAAGGAAGAAACAATTTAGAATAAGAGGTAATCTTTAGTTGTTTAAGTAGATCAAGTTATTTTATTCCTACTTAACATCAAAGGCAGAAAGGTATATACCATAGTCAATACTTATGGAGTATTAACGATAGGAATTCTTGGTAAATATTCTACCATAGTTCTATAGCAAATCACTTATGCGAATCTTTGCCACTTCCAAACATCTAAATCATATGTGCCACATAAATGGAAATTGCTATAAACCATTATACCCTAAAATTATATCCATATATTAACCTCACTTAATCAAGTAGTGAATAACTAGTTCAAGAAATTATCTATGCATATTTTAAAAATAAGTAGGGTGGTTAGGATTCACGTATTAGTGGAATTGGAATAATAGAATTTACCATTTTAAGTTATATAATGATTGTTATATAATAATAAATGTGGATATATTCTTTGCATACCCTTATCTATTTTAAACAAATCATTTTACCCTAAATGGATATATTCCCATTACATTCATTAAGAAGAAATAAAAATCATTTTATAAGATCATAAACAAATCCTAAAACCCTAAAACCCTAATTTCTACTTGTTCTATTGAATACAAAAACTCTCATACAATTATGAAATTTATACATACAAAAATACATAAAGAGAAAATTAGTTATGATGAATCCCTACATTATTCTAATAATTCCACAAAAGATCTTAGTATTTTATACTTTGTGAAGATTAAATTTGAAATGAATTTCTAACATAGAAAAACAGAAAACAGAAAAATGTAAAAGGAAAAGAGAAAACTAGCAGTACCAGCCCATGACCCACTTTCTCTTCGTGCTATCCGTCGCACGCGTGCGTGTCTCGCAACATCTCGCTCACTGCGTCGAAGCCCAACAAGAGCCTGACCCACTTGCTGTTTTGTCAATCCAATCATCATCGTCTACCTCGCGCACCGTGGCCGAAGCAGCTCGCTGGCAGCAGTGCCGCTGTCGCGGCGCCAAGATCCTCGCCGCCGTCACCTAGGGAGGGATAAGAAGGCCATAGAGGCACCCCCGCTCATCCTCATCCATTTCCTCTCTCTCCTGACCTCTATCTTACACCCTCTCGTGTGGATACTGAAACCCTAGCTCACCAGAGACGCTCATTATTGTCGCTCCGAAGCTTCCGTTGCCCTATTGAGCTTACCGTTGGAACCATCGTGATGCCCTGGTTCACCTCGTGGAAGGAATCGGCCACACATGCCCTTAATCGACCTCCACGGCCTCGTCTTCCCGAAGTCCGGCCATCGCTCTCGCCATCGACTCCGGTCACGATTCGCCTCCCCATCACCCTCTTCGCATTCCTGGTAAGCATCTCGACCGAGTGGCCCACTCCGATTCGTTCTCTGTTCACCACAACGCCGTAGCACCGTGCTCTGACGTCCACCATCACCGCATCTTGTCATAGCAGTCGCTCCGGCGACCAATAGGTAGCGGCGCCACCATAACTAGGACCCCCTAGTTGCCCTCTTTCGAACACAACCAAGCACTCTTGCTGGGGCGTGCAGAATCGCCACCGGCGACCATTGATACGTCAGAAACGTATCTATAATTTTTTATGTTCCATGCTTGTTTAGTATCTAATTTTCTTTGCTTTGTCTACACTTTGAGGTGTTTTTATATGTTTTCTGTAACTAACCTATTAACAAATTGCCACAGTGCCAGTTGCCTGTTTTCTTCTGTTTTTGGTTCCAGAAAGGTAGAAAATCAATATTCTCGGAATCGGACGGGACAAAAGCCAAAGTCAATATTTTACCGTGGGCAACACGAAGCTAGAATACGAGACGGAGAAGGCTCACCAGGGGGCCACACCCCCTGTCCGCACGGGTGGGCCCATCCTGCTCCTGGGGGGAGTGCAGCCGCCCTGGTGGCCCCCTAGCTCGCCCCTTCGCCTATAAGAAGCCCCCGATGTAGAAACCCTAGGCACTCGATCAAAACTCCACAAAACCGTCTGTAGCGCCGCCACCATCATCCCTAGATCGGGAGGGATCTAAAGTTCTTCTCGGCACCCTGCCGGAGGGGAGATCATCCCGGAGGCCTTCTTCTCCGGTATGATGCGTGAGTAGTTCCACCTTGGACTACGGGTCCATGTAGTATCTAGATGGTTGTATCTCCTCCTTGTGCTTTCATGTATAGATCTTGTGAGATCCATTCATGATCAAGATCTAATCTATGTGTAATCATGCATGTTGTGTTTGCGGGGATCCGATGGATATTGAGATTACAATGTCAGATTGATTAATGGTTTTGTCTATTTGATACTATCATGTCTATGTTGTTTGTGATCTTGCATGCTCTCCGTTGTTAGTAGCTATCTTGGCCAAGTAATTGCTAGTGACTCCAAGAGGGGGTATTTATGCTCAATAGTGGGTTCATACCTCTAGTTTCCAAGGGAAGTGACATAAATCTCTTCGGTTGTAGATGTGTTGTTGCCATTAGGGATAAAACAACAGTCTCTTGTTCATGGAATAAGTGTATTGTTTACCTTACACACTTTGCTTAATGCAGTTGTCTATTGCTTGCAACTTAATACTGGAGGGGGTTCGGATGATAACCTGAAGGTGGACTACTATTCATAGATGCAATTGCATGGCGGTTATGTATATTGTTGTATTGCCCAACCGAATCTCATATGATCTTCTTGTCTCGTATTGCATTGTTATGCCTTGCTCAGTTCCTATCAATTGCCCTGCTGTAATTTGTTTACCCTTTATGCCATGTTGTTTATCTAAGGAGAGCACCTCTAGTGAACTATGGACCCCGGTCCAATCTTTACCATTGATACATCTTCCACTGTTACTGTTTACTTGCTACAAACCACCATTACCTTCCACACCATACAGGTAATCCTTTGTTACAGCAAACCGGTGAGCTTGACAACCTCACTGATTCGTTGGGGCAAAGTATTGAGTTTGTGTTGTGCAGGTTTCCACGTTGCTTGCAACACCTTTGAGACATTTCCTTCCTCCTTTTGGTTCGATAACCTCATCTCTACTGAGAGAAACTTGCTGCTGTGCTGCATCCAACCTTTCTCTTGGGGTTTCCAATGAATCGTCCCACGACAACACTGGGTGCGCACATCAAAAGATTTCTGGCGCCATTGCCGGGGAGGCTAAGGACGTCTTCACAAGGCGAGTCCTCCACTTCATTTCTCTTTACTTTGTTTTTTGTTTTCTTAGTTTCTTTTGCTTGGTTTTGTTTGCCTCTTTTCAAAAACTCCAAAAAAAACTAGTTTAGTTTGGTTTGCTTTCTCTATTCAAAAACACACAAAAATTAGTTGCTGCTCTAGCTGCTGCTGTTTTTGGCTTGCCCACCTTTGCCAAAATGAACTCTGCTGAGAACACCAAGTTGTGTGACTTCACTAGCACAAACAACAATGATTTCCTTAGCACTCCTATTGCTCCACCTGCTCCCGATGCTACCTTTTATGAAATTAAGCCTGCTTTGTTGAATCTTGTGATCAGAGAGCAATTTTCTGGTGCTAGTTCTGATGATGATGCCGCCCATCTCAATAACTTTGTTGAACTTTGTGAGATGCAGAAGTATAAGGATGTAGATGGAAATATTATTAAGCTCAATCTTTTTTCCTTTTCCTTTGAGAGGAAAAGCTAAAGAATGTTTGCTATCCTTGCCTAGAAATAGTATTGATTCTTGGACTAAGTGCAAAGATGCTTTTATTGGAAAGTATTACCCTCCTGCTAAGGTTATATCTATGAGATGTTACATTATGAAATTTAAACAACTTGATAATGAACATGTTGCTCAAGCTTGGGAAAGAATGAAATCTTTGGTTAAGAATTGTCCCACTCATGGACTCACTGCTTGGATGATTATCCAGAATTATTATGCAGGTTTGAACTTCTCTTTAAGAAACCTGTTGGATTCAGCTGCTGGAGGTACCTTTATGGGCCTCACTTTGGGTGCTGCAACAAAGCTCCTTGACAATATGATGGTGAACTACTCTGAATGGCACATTGAGAGATCTCCACATGGTAAGAAGGTAAATTCTGTTGAAGAAACTGATGGGGATATGCCGAGTGGGGTATACGCAGCAGGACGTTTCCTATTGGCCCAAGCCGCCAGCGAGTGGGCCTGCAGGATGGCTACTAGATCAAGAACCAACAAGGACTAGGCGACTGGAAGCTGAAGGCCTAGAAGCGTGGCTAGGCCTAGTCGGATTAGGTCAATTACCCTCCGAATTCTTAACTAATTCGGTTGTAGATCTGTAAACCCTATCGAGGTGAGTCTATATAAACCTCCCTAGCGTATGCATAGAGGACACGTTCCATCATACACCCCCTGCGACTCGTCACCTAGTCGTCAAGCTCGCCCTTGTACTCTCTCAATAATACAATCTAGCAGGAGTAGGTCTTTACCCTCCGGGGGATGAACCTGGGTAAACCCTTGTGTCTCCGCCATCATCTAGCACCGCAGATGGCTGGCCGCCCTTGCCTCTTGTTCTACTACTCGCTGCCGATTGCAGCATCTGCTGTGGACATTCCCACGACAGTGGCGCTCACCGTGGGGCCTGGACGGTCAGTCCGGTGTTCTGCGGCGAGATCCAATCTGCCAATCAACGAGACGATCGCCACCGGCCGCATGATCGCGTTCGGCGAGATCCTTCAGATCTTGCCAAGTAGCTACATCCTGGCGGCGCACCCCATCAGTGTGATCATGCCGGTCGGCACGATCAACCTCTTCGTCGGATTAACCGACGTTATCGTCTCGGAGGACTCGGCTCACATCCGCGAGTCGTCACGGCGTGATCGGATATCTGAGAGTCAGGTCCGCACCATCCACCGCCTCGCCTCCGAGTATGACTCGAGCGATAGCAACGTGGCCGAGACCGACGCGGCTGCAGACGACGCTGCCCTCAACGCCGACGCCGACTCGGCGACCCCGGCGTCAGCCGCCGGATCCATTGTCACCGCGTCACCCGCGGGATCCATCACCCAAGTCTCTTGGCAGACTTCGAGGATCTTTCCATCCTTGGGATATTCGAATCCCACTCCGGGGCGGAGAACTCCGGTGATCTCCATGATGGATTCAGTAGCTACGTCGCGACCTACATGGCGAGCGGCACGGAGGCCCCGCCAGACCCCTTCTCCACACCGATCCCGCCAACCTCGATGGCGATGGAGGTCGAGGAACTCCGCATGCGACTGGAGGAGGCGGTCCGCAAGGAACAAGCCGAGCGCGAGAAATTCCGCCTCGAGCAGCTGACGCCGCAGGAGCTCTCGCGCTACCACCAACTCCGCATCAGGTCACACCCTGAACTTCGACGATGAGAGCGACCCAGCCCGCGTGGCCGAGCACGCGATCTGCGAGAACGCGCCCCCAGGAGGACGCGCCCGACCACCACCCGGCCGCACGCCCCCCAGGATCAGCCGAGGATCGTGATCTCCTCACGAGAGCGAGACGCGAACGGCCTCTCGCTATTTTCGACTCTGATGGTCAACGTCATCGCGAGTCGACCCACGGTCGACAACATCAATGTGACCAGGGAAGGCGCCCTGCAGATCCAGTACGCCAAGGCCTTACTCGCCAAGGACGTCGAGCAACAAACCGCAGGAGCCGACTCGTAGGGGCGCATGTATTCCCGCTCGTCAGGCAGCAGGGCGGCCTCGAGCGGTCGCCCGACAATGGAAAACACCCTTAACTGCCCACCACCCGAGCCCCTGCCGATCCAACCCTGACCCGCACACACGGCACTCTCCACCAACGACCCGCGGCCAACAAACAACTTCGTCGCTGCCAATGGGCAGCTAGTCGATGCGCGGACCCACATCATCAATAACCAGAGCTGGCGCGCACGCTAGCCTGATGACTTGAGGCACACCCTCACTTACCGCCGCGATGGCGAACCAAGAAGATCACTCAGCCGAGTCGGCCCCAAATGCTTCAGACCAATGATCCGAGGCGAAAATACCCGGCGAACTTCAAAGCACCGAATGAATCGAGAAGTATGACCCCTCGTACGACCCGTCAGTGTGGCTGGACACTTACCTCATGGCGATGGGAATTGCCGGCCACACCGACCTGCTCACCGCTGGCTACCTCCCCCTGATGATGGAGGGAGCGAGCCGGCAATGGATCAACACCCTCCCCGTAGACAGCATCGACTCCTGGGAGGATATGCGCGACGCCTTCGTCAGGTACTTCGAGGGATCCTACACTCGCGCCACCACCATCGAGGACCTAGAGCGATGCGTCCAGGGACCCCCCGAGTCGACCCGCAGCTGGGTCCAGCGCTGGCAGGACCTGTGGTTCAATGCGGCCGGCATCCACCCGGACACCATGATCCACTGCTTCAAGACCTCGTGCCTCTATGAGCCCCTGGTTGCCAAGCTCAAGCGGGTGTACAAAACACTCGACAACATACCGGACCTCCTCGAGATCGCCAAGCGGTATGTGGAGGAGGACCCGAACCAAGAAACCGACGATGAGTCGGGAGGAAACCTCGGCACAAGCGGCCACAACAATGGGAGACGACCCGAGCTATGCTACAGCATCACTCGCCTCCCCGGCAAGCACCGCGGTGACGGGCGAGCCGAGTTCGTCACCAACGCCGGCTACGCGCCACGCGAGCCCAAGAGCATCCGCCGCGACGGAGGCCAGCACCGCGACAGCGGCAACTACAAGGCAAAACCAAGGTTTGACCCCGTAGCTCTCCTCAACCAGCCCTGTGTTCCACAGCAGAGAGAGGAAGCCCGCCATGCACACGACCGCTGACTGCCACTCCTTGAAGGAGATCGAGAAGGCACGACACGCACGAGAGAACCCCAACAACCACCCGCCGAACGGCGGGGCATTCGGCAACGACGTGGGATATCTCCACACCTTCATCAGGTTCAGCACCAAGCGCGAGAAGAAGGTCATCGCCCGCGCCATCGCCGTCAACGCGGTGTCCTAGGTCGACGTCCCACGCATCCTCAACTGGTCCGAGCAACGGATCACCTGCAGCCGCGAGGACCACTCTCCACGGATCGAATATTCGGGGCGAGTCGCCTTGGTGGTCAAGCCCAAGGTGGGAGACTACTGGCTCCCCAAGACGCTGATGGACGGCGGAAGCTCCATCAGCATTCTCTATCTGGACACGTTTAGGCGACTGCGGCTCCTGCAGTCGATGATCAAGATGACCTACACCACCTTCCACGGCATCGTCCCTGGTCGGAAGGCGTACCCGATCGGCAAGGTGACGCTGCCAGTCACCTTCGGCACACTAGCGAACTTTCGCACCGAGCGGATCATCTTCGAGCTGGTGCCCTTCAACAGCCCCTACCACTGCGTCCTGGGGCAGCAGGCGTTTGCCAAATTCATGGCAGCGCCCCACTACGCGTACAATGCGATGAAGCTCCCAGGGCCGTGCGACATCATCACTGTCCACGGCGACCCCGACATGGCCACAGAATGCAAGGACAAAGGCGCCAAGCTCGTCGACGCCGTCATAGCCGCAGAAGCTAACCACGCGGAGGAGCTCGCCAAGTACACGAGCGGGGTCAATAATGACGACCCACAATACACAAGAAGCCCAACTCGGAGGGTGACGGCTCCATCGCCTTTGAGGCCACGACACACACTCGCTCCGTCGAGCTGGTCCCAGGCGACTCCAGCCAAACGGTGACGATCGGAACGGGCATGAGCCTAGCGTAGTAAGGCGCGCTCATCGATTTCCTACGTGAGAATCGTGACATCTTCGCATGGAAGCCTTCCGACATGCCTGGTGTCCCGAGGGAACTCGCTGAGCACAAACTCAACACCGACCCCAAAGGGCGACCCATCAAGCAGTCGCTGCGGCCCTTCAATGAAGAGCTCCGCCGAGCAATCACCGAGGAGGTACATCATCTACTCGATGCAGGCTTCATTTGTACAATTAAATATTCCAAGTGGCTGGCAAACCCAGTCCTGGTTGAGAAGAAAAATGGGACCCGGAGAATGTGTATTGACTACACAAACCTCAACAGCGCCTGCCCGAAGGAGCATTTCATTCTCCCGTGGATTGACCAAATCATCGACTCGACCGCGGGCTCGGAGTCAACGCCTACTCTGGTTACAACCAGATCAAAATGGCAGTCGAGGACGAGGAGAAGACAGCGTTCTTCACGCCATTCGGAGCATTCTGCTACACCGCTATGACCTTCGGCCTCAAGAACGCCGGGGCAATCTACCAGAGGTGCATGCAGGAGTGCCTTGCGAGCCAAATTGGCCTCAACATCCACGTCTACATCGATGACGTGGTGGTGAAGTCCACTCGCCAGGGCGATCTACTCGCCGACCTGGCAGAAACTTCCGCAAATCTGCGAAAGTATAAGATCAAACTAAACCCAGGAAAGTGCACCTTCGGTGTACCTACTGGACAGATGCTGGGGTACGTTGTCTCCAAACGAGGGATCGAGGCAAACCCCACCAAGATCAACACGATCGCCCGACTCGGCAAACCCAGGTGCCTGCTGGACATCCAAAAGTTGGCCGGGAGAGTCACGGCTCTTAGTCGCTTCATCCCCCGGCTAGGAGAGAAGGCAATGCCTCTCTACCACCTAATGCGCAAGAACCCCACATTCTAGTGGGACAAGGAGGCAGACGACACACTCCACGCACTTAAGGAGGTGCTACTCGCGGCCCCGCTACTCGCCGCCCTCGTCAACAAGGAGCCCATGCTCGTCTACGTCGTGGCCTCCGAGCGATTCGTCAGCACCGTCATGGTCGTCGAATGACCAGAAGAGGGCAAGGACGCCCAGTGAAGCGACATGTCTACTACATTAGCGAAGTCCTCACCGAGTCGCGCCAGCGCTACCCGTAGTACCAGAAATTGGTATATGCGGTCTTCCGAGCCCAGCGGCGACTGCCGCACTACTTTCAGGAGCACCCAATCACGGCCGTCTCCTTAGTGCCATTGCAGGACATCATCCGCAATCGCGAGGCGACCGGGCGAGTCGCCAAGTGGGCCGTGGAGATCGGAATCCACAACATCAGATACGAGCCGTGCAAGGCAATCAAGTCGCAGGCCTTGGCAGACTTCCTCGCCGACTGGGAGGAGGCACAACAGCCAGAGAAGTTACCGTACCTCCACTACTGGTCGCTACACTTCGACAGCTCCAAGAATGCAGACGTCGCAGGGGAAGGGATCGTCCTCACATCTCCAAAGGGCGACAAGCTACGCTACGTCATGTACCTCGACTTCACCCCCTGCACCAACAATATGGCCGAGTACGAAGCGCTCCTCCACGGCATGCGAGCAGCCAAGGAAATGAACATCAATCGTCTGCGCTGCTACGGCTGTAAGATAGGGGAAACCACACGTTTTGTGGCCTTGTATTGCTCATTATAAAGGAGGATTACAAGGAGTCTCGGTTGCATACAACACGGACTATACACAAGGAATACACACGCATACATATCCTACACATATACAAACACGTCTAGGATATGTATTCTAACACCCTCCCTCAGTCGAAACTGAACGTCTTACGAATGTTGAGACTGTCCCGAAAGTCTAGGAAGAGAGGCAATGGTAATCCTTTGATGAAGATGTCCGCGAACTGAGATGAACTGGGAATGTGTAGCACCTTAACCTCGCCAGTGGTCACGCGATCTCTGACAAAGTGTAGATCAATATCCACATGCTTGGTGCGCTGGTGATGTACATGATTCTGTGTCATGTAAACGGAGCTCACATTGTCACAGAAAACCACGGAAGCATCATGCACCGGCTGATGAAGCTCCAAAAGTAGCTGTCGAAGCCAACATGACTCGGCCACCACATTTTCTACTGCCCGATACTCTGCCACTGCACTCAATCTAGAAACAATGTGCTGCCGCTTAGCCGACCAAGACACCAAATTCTCGCCGAGGAACACACAGTAGCCTGAAGTAGACCGTCGAGTGTCTGGACAACCTGCCCAGTCAGCGTCAGAATAGGCCAGAAATTTGTTTGGTGTACGTCAATATAAAGTGAGACCATAGTCGGTGGTGCCGCGGATGTAGCGTAGAACACGCTTCACAAGGAGCAAGTGATTAACCCGTGGATCATGCATATAAAGACATATCTGTTGTACTGCATAGGATATATCTGGCCGAGTGAAAGTAAGGTTTTGGAGACCTCCTGCAATACTGCGATACTCTGTAGGATCAGCCACGGGATCACTAGACTGAGCTGCAAGCTTAGAAGCTGTATCAACTGGTGTGGAGATGGATTTACACTGCAACATGCCCGTGCGCTCAAGGAGCTCCAGAGCATACTTCTTCTGCGATAGAAAGAGACAATCCTTGGTGCGCCTGACTGAGATGCCCAGAAAATAATGTAAGTCACCCATATCCGTCATAGTGAACTCAGAACGGAGTGAACAAATTAAACTCTGCAGCAGTGTCGATGAAGACGTAGTTAAAATTATGTCATCCACATAGAGCAGGAGATAAGCCATATCAGGACCACAGCGATAGACGCACAAAGAGTTGTCGGTCTTGGCACTCAAGAACCCAAGTAATGCAATATACGAGGCAAATCGCTGAAACCATGCCCGGGGAGCCTGCTTCAAACCATACAAAGATCTGTTCAGGCGGCACACCTTCTCAGGAGCATTGGGATCAATAAAACCTGAGGGCTGTCGAGCATATACTCTCTCATCAAGTGTGCCATTCAGAAAAGAATTCTTGACGTCCAACTGATGAATAGGCCAATCATTGGAAAGAGCAACCGACAAAACTGTCCGGATTGTGGCAGGTTTGACCATCGGGCTAAAAGTTTCATCAAAGTCAATACCTTCACGTTGCATGAATCCTCGCAAGACCCACCGTGCCTTGTATCGATCAAGAGAACCATCGGACTTCAACTTGTGATGAAAAATCCACTTGCATGTGACTATATTTGCATTGCGAGGTGGATCAACGAGGTCCCAAGTGTTATTTGAGAGAAGTGCACTGTAATCATCAATCATCGCAGCATGCTAATTCGGATCCTTTAGCGCTCCATGGTACGTCTTCGGAAGAGGAGAGAGACCCTCAACTTGAAGATCGAATATGGTCTTCGGTTGCACCACTCCGGTCTTCGCATGCGTGAGCATGCGATGCGACGGTGGTGGAGGCGGAAGTCGCGGTCGGCGTACAGGAGGTGGCGGAAGCGATGGAGGAGTCGGTGTAGCGATCGCACGTGGCGAGGATAACTCCCCAGCAAACGTGTCGGATGGTGAGGCAGACGACGGTGCGGATGCAGGCGACATGGTAGTCGTGGGCGTCGGCGATGTCGGGGCTGGCGAGGCAGGCATGGCGAGCTGCCATGCGCCCATGCTGCCGTCTGCAGCGGCGAGTTAGGCTGCTGCGCCAAGCGGAGAGACCCGACGAGGGGGCCTGCGGATCCGAGCATGGCGCGGTGAATGGCGTCGCGAGGGGGTGCGGTGGTACCAAGTCCTACAAAAAATCATAGTGTTGCATAGATACAGGAGTAGACAACGTGACACCCGTGGAAGCGAACAAAAAGCTGGACTCATCGAACACAACGTGTCGAGAGATGCTGATCTTCTGAGTGGACCGATCGAGGCAACGATATCCACGATGGTTGGAAGGGTACCCAAGGAACACGGCGGAGCGCGGTGCAAGTTTATGCGGCGCGGTTGCGGCGATGTTGGGATAGCACAAGCAACCAAAAACACGAAGATCAGCATAGGAGGGATCAAAACCATGGAGAGCATGGAACGGAACACGCTTATCTATGACCTTGGATGGTAGCCGATTGTGAAGAACAATGACGGTGTTGAGATCCTCGACCCAATAACGCGGTGGCATGCTAGATTGTACCAAAAGAGTACGGGTGATATTGTTGAGAGTTCTAATAATGCGTTCAGCTTTCCCGTTTTGCTGTGATGTATATGGACACGAAAAGCGGAGTGCTATTCCATGTTGTTGGGCAAACGAGTGGGGAAGGGAATTATCAAACTCATGACCATTATCACATTGGATAGAACTGAGATGAACTGGGAATGTGTAGCACCTTAACCTCGCCAGTGGTCACGCGATCTCTGACAAAGTGTAGATCAATATCCACATGCTTGGTGCGCTGGTGATGTACAGGATTCTGTGTCATGTAAACGGAGCTCACATTGTCACAGAAAACCACGGAAGCATCATGCACCGGCTGATGAAGCTCCAAAAGTAGCTGTCGAAGCCAACATGACTCGGCCACCACATTTTCTACTGCCCGATACTCTGCCACTGCACTCAATCTAGAAACAATGTGCTGCCGCTTAGCCGACCAAGACACCAAATTCTCGCCGAGGAACACAGTAGCCTGAAGTAGACCGTCGAGTGTCTGGACAACCTGCCCAGTCAGCGTCAGAATAGGCCAGAAATTTGTTTGGTGTACGTCAATATAAAGTGAGACCATAGTCGGTGGTGCCGCGGATGTAGCGTAGAACACGCTTCACAAGGAGCAAGTGATTAACCCGTGGATCATGCATATAAAGACATATCTGTTGTACTGCATAGGATATATCTGGCCGAGTGAAAGTAAGGTTTTGGAGACCTCTGCAATCTTGCGATACTCAGTAGGATCACCACGGGATCACTAGATCGCTGCAAGCTTAGAAGGTATCAAGCGGTGTGGAGATGGATTTACACTGCAACATGCCCGTGCGCTCAAGGAGCTCCAGAGCATACTTCTCCTGCGATAGAAAGAGACAATCCTTGGTGCGCCTGACTGAGATGCCCAGAAAATAATGTAAGTCACCCATATCCGTCATAGTGAACTCAGAACGGAGTGAACAAATTAAACTCTGCAGCAGTGTCGATGAAGACGTAGTTAAAATTATGTCATCCACATAGAGCAGGAGATAAGCCATATCAGGACCACAGCGATAGACGCACAAAGAGTTGTCGGTCTTGGCACTCAAGAACCCAAGTAATGCAATATACGAGGCAAATCGCTGAAACCATGCCCGGGGAGCCTGCTTCAAACCATACAAAGATCTGTTCAGGCGGCACACCTTCTCAGGAGCATTGGGGTCAATAAAACACGAGGGTCGAGCATATACTCTCTCATCAAGTGTGCCATTCAGAAAAGAATTCTTGACGTCCAACTGATGAATAGGCCAATCATTGGAAAGAGCAACCGACAAAACTGTCCGGATTGTGGCAGGTTTGACCATCGGGCTAAAAGTTTCATCAAAGTCAATACCTTCACGTTGCATGAATCCTCGCAAGACCCACCGTGCCTTGTATCGATCAAGAGAACCATCGGACTTCAACTTGTGATGAAAAATCCACTTGCATGTGACTATATTTGCATTGCGAGGTGGATCAACGAGGTCCCAAGTGTTATTTGAGAGAAGTGCACTGTAATCATCAATCATCGCAGCATGCTAATTCGGATCCTTTAGCGCTCCATGGTACGTCTTCGGAAGAGGAGAGAGACCCTCAACATGAAGATCGAATATGGTCTTCGGTTGCACCACTCCGGTCTTCGCATGCGTGAGCATGCGATGCGACGGTGGTGGAGGCGGAAGTCGCGGTCGGTGTACAGGAGGTGGCGGAAGCGATGGAGGAGTCGGTGTAGCGATCGCACGTGGCGAGGATAACTCCCCAGCAAACGTGTCGGATGGTGAGGCAGACGACGGTGCAGATGCAGGCGACATGGTAGTCGTGGGCGTCGGCGATGTCGGGGGCCTGGCAGGGGAGGCAGCTGTGGCAGGCTGCCATGCGCCCGCGGCAGGCTGCCGTGCAGCAGCGGCAGGTTGGGGCTGTCGTGCGCCAGCGGCGGAGAGACCCGACGAGGGGGCCTGCGGATCCGAGCATGGCGCGGTGAATGGCGTCGCGAGGGGGTGCGGTGGTACCAAGTCCTACAAAAAATCATAGTGTTGCATAGATACAGGAGTAGACAACGTGACACCCGTGGAAGCGAACAGAAAGCTGGACTCATCGAACACAACGTGTCGAGAGATGCTGATCTTCTGAGTGGACCGATCGAGGCAACGATATCCACGATGGTTGGAAGGGTACCCAAGGAACACGCTGGCGACGGAGCGCGGTGCAAGTTTATGCGGCGCGGTTGCGGCGATGTTGGGATAGCACAAGCAACCAAAAACACGAAGATCAGCATAGGAGGGATCAAAACCATGGAGAGCATGGAACGGAACACGCTTATCTATGACCTTGGATGGTAGCCGATTGTGAAGAACAATGACGGTGTTGAGATCCTTTACCCAATAACGCGGTGGCATGCTAGATTGTACCAAAAGAGTACGGGTGATATTGTTGAGAGTTCTAATAATGCGTTCAGCTTTCCCGTTTTGCTGTGATGTATATGGACACGAAAAGCGGAGTGCTATTCCATGTTGTTGGGAAAACGAGTGGGGAAGGGAATTATCAAACTCATGACCATTATCACATTGGATAGATTTGAGACACGCATCAAATTGAGTTCGGGCAAGCATGTGAAGGGAGGACAAGTGAGAGAAAGCTTCATATTTACGTCGAAGAGGATAGACCCAAGCATATTGCGTAAAATCATCAAGACAGACAAGATAATACTTGAAACCAGAAACACTCTCAATGGGTGATGTCCACAAGTCACAGTGAATAAGTTGAAACACTTTGGTGGTTACACGTGAAGACGAGTAAAAAGGAAGACGAACATGATGACCTAATTAACAAGCATGACATAAACTAGATTTGTCTTTATTCTTTTCTAAAGGAACTACTTTGCCGCGAACTAGAGACTCCATGACAGGCCGGCCGGGGTGCCCAAGACGGCGATGCCAAAGCGATTGATCAACGACGAGATGTGCTTGTGGAAGACTCGAAGAAGGCTGAACCGAATAGAGGGAACCCGAACTATTGGATCTAAGAATCTCGGTCTTGGTTGGAAGATACTTCACAGAAAAACCAAACGAGTCAAATTCGACGGAAACATTATTATCGGTGGTTAAGCGACGAACTGACATGAGATTTTTGACGATATTAAGAGCTACCAAAACATTACGGAGGTAAAGGGGACGATCCAAGTTGGGATAAACAAAACGTGCATGTCCAGTGGCAGTGATGGGAAGGGTGGAACCGTTACCGATAACAACAGCATGATTAAAAAAGGAAGGAGACACGGAAGTTAGCATACCAGGATCGGAGTCGAGGTGAGATGACGCGCCGGTGTCCATGACCCACTCGCGGTGGGGCACCTGCAGGCCCATGGTCTGGAATTGCTGAAGTAGAGCCGCTTGGTCCCATGATGCAGCCGGTGTTGGTGTCGCCATCGGCACATAGCCGCTGTAGCCATACGGGGCATAGCCATAGGGCGACGGCAGTGGCGGCGGAGCGACGCCGTAGGGGCCTTGCGTGTAAAACGCATGAGACGGGGCAGACGGCCGCGGGGCATAGTAGGGCTGACGTGCGCCGGCGTAGCCGGCCGAGCCGTACGGCCACATTTGGATGGAACCATTCCATGGGTGTTGCGGCGAGGGCCACGTGAGAGGCGGCGCGGCGGGTGCCGGTGCCACGGGGGCGGGACCAGCGGGGGTCGTCTCAGTTTTGGCGGGGGTGACGTCCTTGGCAGCATCCTCCTTGGCTTGCCTTTTCTTGCCTCCACCGTTGCCGCGGCCATTGCCTGTGTTGTTGGAATAGAAGGCGGAGTCGGTAGCGCGGCCGCGACGACTCTTCTTTTTCATCTCCTGCAGCTGGATCATGGAGCGGCACTGGGCGAAGGTCGTTGTAGGGACCATAAGGGAGATGAGATCGGAGGAGCCCTCATACTTGCCGTTGAGGCTGTTGAGGCAATGGATGACGAGCTTGGCATCGTCGACCGGTGATCCGAGATCGGCGAGGCCGTCAACAATGGACTTGAGCTTCTGCAGATAGTACGTCATGGTCATGTCGCCCATGCTGATTTCGGCGAGTTCGGCAGAGAGGAGGAGCTCGTGGTTGGTCTTGTGATCATCGAAGAGGCCGTTGATGGCGACCCAAAGCTCGGCGGCGGAAGGATCTTCGCCCGGGGTCATGACGACGTCGAGGATCGGCAAGGAGTCCGAGCCGTAGATCCATGACACCACCGTGGAGTCGAGGAGGTTCCACTCTAGCGTTGGAGAGGACGAAGAGGCGCCGTAGAGGTGATCGAGGAGCGCGTAATTGCGGACGATGGCCCGAAAAATGTGCGCTACTGGCGATGGACGCCGGTGTCGAGCGCAAGTTCCACGGGTACGTGCCCCTTGATGCTTGAGAGGCCAACGGCCTGAGCGTGCAGCGAGGTGAGGGAGAATTGCCGGGCGGCGACCGAAGTGGTGGCAGGGGGATCTCTTTGTTGGCGGCAGCCTGCGAGATCGCTAGGACATCATCGCGCGCCTTGGCTGCGTCGATGTCTTGCTGCTTGGCAGCAGCGGCGTCGCGCTCGTCATCGGAGGTCGTCATGGCGTCGACGGTAGGGAAGAAAGGGGTAGGGTTGGGCGGTTTCGGAGAGGCAAAGAAAGTCGGCATCATCGCAGGTCCTAGCTAGGGTTTGCGTCTGATACCATGTAAGATAGGGGAAACCACACGTTAGGTGGCCTTGTATTGCTCATTATAAAGGAGGATTACAAGGAGTCCCGGTTGCATACAACACGGACTATACACAAGTAATACACACGCATACATATCCTACACCTATACAAACACGTCTAGGATATGTATTCTAACAACAGCGACTCCGACCTCGTCGCCGGACAAGTCGCCGGCACATGCGACGTAGTCTCCCCCACCATGGCGGCACACTGCCAAGCAGTGGATCAGCTGGGAGGCCACTTCGCCAGCTACTCCGTCGAATGATTCGACCGACACAAGAACGAGGAAGTCGACGCCCTCTCTCGCATCGGGTTGGCTTGCCTCGCGCCACCCGCCGGTGTCTTCCTCGACACCATCACCAAGCCTCCCGTCTCTCCCCCCGAGGTAGATCGACATCAGAATTCCGCTACAACCAGAAGCAGCCCTGGTCTCCATGCTCGTCGAGCCAAGTGACTGGACCGTGCCATACGTCGCCTACCTGGAGGTAGGCACCCTACCCGCTGACGATACAGAGGCTCGGATGATAGTACGCCGCTACAAATCCTTCGTCATCATCAACGGCGAGTTCCACAAGTGCAGTGTGACTGGCGTGTTCCAACGCTGCGTACAACCCGCAGAAGGTCGCAAGAGCCTCCAAGGCATCCACGCAGGCGAATGTGGCCACCATGCTGGCGCTCGATCCCTGGTCGCCAAGGCCATGCGACACGGCTTCTATTGGCTGCATCGGATGTCAGAAATACGCCAACCAGACTCACGTCCAACGCTCGGCGCTCAACACCATCCCCATCACCTGGCCATTCGCTGTGTGGGGCATGGATATGGTGGTCCCCTTCAAGAAGGCCCCCTCCAGCTTCACCCACCTCCTAGTCGCAGTCGACAAATTCATAAAGTGAGTGGAGGCCAAGCCAGTCCGCAAATGCGATGGGAAGACCACCACCAAGTTCCTGCGCGAGCTCATCTAACGCTACGGGTTCCCGCACAACATCATCACGGACAACGACACCAACTTCTCCAAAGGAGCCATGGCCGAATTCTGCGAAGAACACAACATACGACTCGACCTCGCCTCAGTCGCCCACCCCGGAGTCCAATGGCCAGGCGGAACGCGCCAACCAGAGCATCCTCATGGCCTGAAGCCGCAACTGCAAGTTCCTCTCGAGCGAACTCCAGGGTGCTAGGTCAAAGAGATCCCCTCCGTCAGCTGGGGCATCCGCACCTCCATCAACAGGTCGACAGGTTTCACCCCCTTCTTCATGGTGTACGGCATCGAGGCTGTCATGCCAACCGACCTCGAGCATGACTCACCTCGGGTGGTCAACTACGCGGAGACCGACAACGATATCGCACACCAGGACGGGGTCGACTAGCTCGACGAAGCACGCGACATAGCTCGCTCTCGCACCGCCATCTACCAGCAAGGACTTCGCCCCTACCACAGCCGGCGAGTATGCACTCGCACCTTCCAGGAAGGGACCTGGTCTTGCGACTGATCCAGGACAAGAAGGGCATGCACAAGCTCTCTCCCTCCTGGGAGGGACCATTCGCCATCGGGCGAGTCCTGGGAAACAACGCCTACTACCTCATCGACGTCCGAGGCGACAGAAAACTTGACGTCAAGCGGCCGTGGAATGTAAACCTCCTACGGAAGTCCTATTCCTAGAACTCCAAACATGTACCCCCACCCGCTATGAAATAAAGAAGTTCGATTCGCATAAACTGCGTCCACTCTCCGTACCTTGTGCTACTCGCACTCGTAATAACAGCGCTACGCTACTCGCGGAAGTCAACCCTTGGTCACGCGACCGGCACGGCCAAGTAGTGCGATACGAGGGCACCGAAAAATTTCAGGCCTTGTATCGTCCATGAAAAACGCCAACCCGGAGCCCCATCGGAGTCGCCTTGCTCGACTGGATTTTCGAGCCAAGACGACCGCATTCGCTTCCAATAGTGACCCTGTCCTCCACATCCTTGGCGCAGTGACTCGAACGGCTAAGTACCACGCTCGGGGACTGACACCAGTACAAACCCGAGCGACTAGAGAAAACGCCAAGTACGAGAGCGTGCCCTGGACTCGCCACGTGACTGATCTTACGGGTCAGGTGGAGCGACGCTCTTAATACAACGTGCCTCGTCCTCACCTACCTTGGGCACGCGACTATAACGGCCAAGTACCACGCTCGGGGACTTGGCTACCCGACCCCGTTCGCGCCCGGGAAAATGGCTAAGTATAGAGCACCCCTCGGGGTAGCCACGCGACTGGCTTTTCAAGCCATGGCGAGTTGACCTCAACTGACTAACAGTTTAACAACATACATACATGTAAAACGAGGTAAACCCCACAAAAGGGCGGACGCGCTCGGGGACTCGAACAACTTAACAAATCACAATCAAATCAAAACACTGGCAAAAGCATCCATGCATTCCTTACGGCAACAAAATTTGTTCGCTTACAAGGGCAGGCACATTTTTCATTTACATCTAACGCCACGTGGCAAACTCTTCTACTCTGCAGGCCTTGACGATGACTCGCCACCACTTATGCGGACGCGGATGAAAGGCACCCACGGGTTCGAGGGGTACATCGTCAGAACACCCGCCATGGCCACTCGCAACGGCTGCTCCACCTTGAAGTCGCGGTGCGCCGGCTCGGGGTCGTTTGGGGCAACGACCGTTTCCTAGTATGGAATGAGGTCACCCATCGCCCATACCCGGTCGGAGTACACCGCAGCCCGCTCGGTCCGCTTCAGCACTTCGGACATCTCGACCGCTCCCATCGATGACGGGTACCCGCTGGTGATGTCGTCAAGGTCGAAGTCGTCGGGGAATGCGCGAGCCCAAGGCTCAGCGCAGTCGCGGCACCACGGAGGAAGGCCGACCGCGCCATGAAGTCAACAACAGCCGGAGCCTTCTCTAGGTAGCTCTAAACATCGATGAGGTCGCTGGGAATCACCTCCGTCGGCAAAATTTCCTGAATATATGCGCGAATACAAGTTGCTGACAGAGCGGCAGAGTCAATCAGCATGCTGACACACTGCCGCGCATCATACAACTGCGCTTTGGCCACATCATCAAGAATCCTCCCTGCAATGCACAAGCAGACGGTAAGGAACGCTCCAACAAAACAAAGACCCCCGCGCTCGGGGACTCGCCGGTCCTTCAAAGGAACAAAGATCTCACAAATCAAAGGACGGCAGGTCCCCGTAATGAAGTTTTGAAGACCAGAGAGGTCATCCTGCAGCCCGACGACAAGCGCATCCGACACCTTTCAATCCTCGGCAGCTGCAGCAACGGCTGCCTTGGCCCTCTCATCGGCCGAAGTCGCCTCCGCCTTCGCGTCCTTGAGCTCCTGCTCCAAGTTGGCGATCCGCTTTTCCGCGACGCTCAAGGAAGATTGGGCAGCCACCAGGTCGCTAGCAGGGACCATGCCCTCACGGGCCTTCTCCACCGTGGCCGCATGGCCCTCTATGTCAACAAAACCATAAGTACGAGATTCACGAAATATATCCTCGACAACAAGCATGTCAAGCACTTACCAGCAGTGCCTGAAGCTGCTCGTTCGTCCCCTGAACGGAGTGGAGCCCCTTCTCCAGACGCTCCTTGGCAGCCAATCGCTCTGCCGACTCGCGCTGAAGCCCCTACACAACAACAATAAATTAGAGAAACAATTGTAAAATGCCTAGCCGTTGAAATTCAGCGACTAGCCACTCGGGGACTGGATAGCGAAAAGATTCCTTAGTGGCTAGCCGCAGAAATTCAGCGACTAGCCACTCGGGGACTGGACAGTAAAATCAATAAGGATTCGCCCGCTTAAATTCAACGACCAGATCCGCGGGGACTGGACATACCTGGATGGTGGAACCTAGCATGCCGTGAAGTTCCATTGCATCCACCGATGGGAGCAAGAAAGGAGTGCGCCCGCGATGTTGGTCGACCTCCGTGCCGACGACCTCGAGCACCTGACTCGATGGAGCTGAAGCACTAGCCGCAGAGGCCCTCGCTACAAAGCGAGGGAACGTTGCTACTGCCACCCCCGCGCCACTCGAGGTTGGGCCTGTCGCCCCGACCGACACCTCGGGCTCCACCCACTGCGACTCCGCGTCCACTACGGCCTTCGAGGCCGCATCTTCTCTAGTCGGAGCTTCGCTTGGGGCAACCACCGGCTCGTCTGAAATTGTGACGACCTCGTCGCCCTTTGCCTTCTTTGCGCCCTCAACGGGTGCCCTGACTTCGTCGCTCTTCCTCTTCTTCGAGGGGTCGAACTGCACCCCTGGGGCACCCAACGGGACCTTGGCCACCGAGGGGTGGCCTATCTTTTTCACACTAGTCATGCAATATGGTGACGTCAGCGAGTTCGCCGGACAAACATAAGTTAGTTGCTCAACTCAAAAAGGTACTCACTTGGAGACTGGGATGAAATGGAAGCTGTTGCAAATGCTCGCTGGCTTCTCTAATTCTGGCCCCAGCTTCCGGCTGGGGCCTGTCTCAAGCATGCTCTGGACCCAGGTCACCGAGGGATTCTTCATGGATGAAGCCGCGGCAGGAGGGTCCACGGCAATCGCTGCAGGCACTCCCCTCGGCGGCGAGGCGCCCACGGATGGAGAGGCCCCGAGCCCGGTGATGACGGTATAGGGCGGTGGCAGCGACGCCAGTGGCACCTTACCCTCCACCACGGCCGTCGGCCGCAATCTCATGCCCGGCGTGCCCCAGCCTCCTCATCCGCCGGTGGCTTGAGCTACTCGTGGGTGAGCGGTGATCTTTGGCTTTGGCCCTTCTTCTTCTTTGGTGGTGGTTTCTTCTTCGATGGTGTGGCCTCGTGCAGCGAGGTATGCTCGGGGAGCTCGTCATCATCCCCGCCGTGAGCCTCGAGACTCCCGCTGGCCTCGAGCTCGCGTTGTCGTTGCCCATGGGTCTTACGGACCGTGGGTGCAGCGACCTCCACGGCCTCGTCATCGTCGTTGTCGCCGTTGTCGTCATCATCGTCGTCGCCACCGTCGCTTTTGACGTAGCCCCTGTCGAACGAGGACTCGCTCTCGTCCTTGGCGGACTCGTTTGAGTTTTCGTCATCATCAGGCGAAAGCCAACCTTCCACCACTTGGAACAACTACAAAGATAGAATATGATTAGCACGAACCACGACTGCACATCTGCGACTGTGAAATGTACGAAGGAGTTGGAACTTACTATCGGAGCCTTGCACTTCGCGGTGTAAGGGGGAACCCCGGCTTTCATGTCGAGGTATTCTGCCTCGGTGATTTTCTTCAGGGCCAAGGTGTAATCGTTGAGCCTCCAGTCGGCAGTGCAAGACTTTGTCGGGTCGTATTTTCCCCTATACTCGTACATGTAGTGGGCGCGACTGGCCAGAGGCACTAGCCGCCGCCCGAACCAACAATTATACAAGTTGATCATCTGGAGGCCCTTCTTCTTCAGGCTGCAAATTTTCTGCAGCATTTCGTCGACCACCATCCGCTGGTCATGCGGAAGCTTGGCGACTTGGAGCCGACACGGCTCGGGCCGGTCGGCAGAGTACATTAGAAGCGCCACCTCGTCGTCTGGCGTCGACTCAGTCATGTAGAACCAATTCTTCTTCCACTCGTTTACTGCCTTCTTAGGCAGCATCAGATCAAAGAAGGAGGCCTTTGACTTCAATTGAAAGGTGAGGCCGCCCCCGGCCAGCATTGGGCCGCCTGCCTCTTCGCGTCTGATCCTCCCGTGGAACAGATCTTGCCACAGGGGGAAGTACGGCCGGAAGCCTAGGTAACACTTTCAAAACGCCACAAAGATGGCGAGTTGCTCGATGCTGTGTGGTCCTAGGTCTGACGGCTGGATGCCGTAATAGGTGCAGAAGCGGCGAAAGAAGAGGGGGTGGGGAATCTGAGCCCCCTCTGCAGGTGGCTGATGAAGCAGATGAACTCTCCATCACGCGGATCCGGCACCACCTCTCCGACCACAGGGATGCGCCACCTCCCGACGCGGAGGATCCCTGCCTCCTCGAATGACTTCAGTAGCACTTTCATGCATTTGGATATCCCCCATGGCTCCGTCGGAGGCACCATTAGTCGGAGGATCTAGGGTTGTGGATCGCTCTGGGTCGCTCTGATCGCTGAGGAGGAATGGAAGACTAGGAGACACGCGAGATCGAAGGAAATGTGGGGATGAGCGCTTGTCGCCCGTCGCTCCCCTAATATAGAGATTGTTACCCGCCATTCTCGGAGAGCCATTACTGCGCGGTGATTACGCCGATATTACCGCTGGATTACCCAACGACTAGTTTGACCAGTGTAGACGGTCCAACTTCGTCTACTTGACTCGCCATTTTCAGCGACTTGACTACTCGCCGACCTGATCGCCCTAGCTGCAATTGGACTGCTCGCCAACCTGATCACTATAGCAGTGACTAAACTATTCGCCGACCCATTCGCCATGCTGCGATTCGACTGGTCGCCGTTATTGCGACTGAGATAACAAGTTCCCTCTTTCATTCAGGGAGTCCACCGCCAATTCGACTGGGTGTCCAAAATGGACCCGCATACTCTGACTGCCAACGAACACATGCGACGAATGAACGACGGCCTCAGGGACTACTGATGGGGATATGCCGAGTGGGGTATACCCAGCAGGACGTTTCATATTGGCCCAAGCCGCCAGCGAGTGGGCCTGCAGGATGGCGACTGGATCAAGAACCAAAGAGGAGCCAGGCGACTAGAAGCTGAAGGCCCAGAAGCGTAGCTAGGCCCAGTCGGATTAGGTCAATTACCCTCTGAATCCTTAACTAATTCAGTTGTAGATCTGTAAACCCTAGCGAGGTGAGTCTATATAAACCTCCCTAGGGTACGCATAGAGGACACGTTCCATCATACACCCCCTGCGACTCGCCGCCTAGTCGTCGAGCTCGCCCTTGTACTCTCTCAATAATACAATCTAGCAGGAGTCGGTCTTTACCCTCTAGGGGCGCAAACCTGGGTAAACCCTTGTGTCTCCGCCCTCATCTCGCACCGTAGATGGCTGGCCGCCCTTGCCCCTCGTTCTACTACTCGCTGCCGAATGCAGCATCTGCCGTGGCCATTCCCACGACAGAAACCTCCTCTTTGAGTGATAAGATTGAGTCATTATGGTTATCCTGGTTAATGGGAAAGATCCTCTAGATCCTAATAGTGTTCCCTTAGCCTATTTGGTTGCTCAATAAGAGCAAGTTGATGTGAACTTCATTAGAAACAACAATTTTGGCAACAATACTTATGGTAATAACTATAGGCCTTATCCACCTAATGGAAATGCTTACCATGGTAGATCTGGGATGCCTAGTGAAGACAGGATTCTAACTTCATGCAGATGCAACATGAGCAAAACAAGATATTCACTAAAATTATGGAGGAACAATCTGTTATCTTGAAAAACATTAGTCATCGGCTTGAGAATCTGAATAGAGAAATTCCTAGTTTATAGTCAAAATTTTTGAGTGCTGAGAAAAATATATCCTGTTTGTCTGAAGCACAGTCTTCCTTGATTAATAATATGGCTGCTAAACCTGAAACCATGGAAAGTACCTTTGTTGCCACTCATGTCATACAGGTTACTATTGATGAAAATGTTAGACTGTTAGCTCATCTTCATGCTAAGTGGGAAAGGGAAGCTGAAATTGATAGAAACAATAGTTTGTGCACCATCACTAATGGATACCACTAAACCACAAGAAGTCCCTATTCCTCCTCCTACAGTGCCTAAGCCTAATGAGTCTACTACTAGTGATGCTAAGTTTGATTTTGATATAGATGGTTGCAATATTTCTGAAGTGAGTATGTTCCCGCAAAAACTTGCTAGAACTCCTGATGCTAGTGATATGCATGTTGCTTTCACCAAGCACATTACAGATGTTCTTGTTAAGATTAAGGAAGAGAAGCTAAAACACAAAGCTTCTATTTCTAGGAAAGTAGAAGATAGTTGGGAACCCATTATTAATATGCAAGTGAATGACTTTGATCTCAAAGCTTAATGTGATCTTGGTTCTACTATCTCTATTATGCCTAGGAAGATTTATGAAATGCTTAATTTGCCACCTTTGGAAGATTGTTATTCGAATGTCACACTTAATGATAATGCTAAGAAGAAACTCCTGGGGAGTATTAATGATGTTCTCATTATGGTTAACAATACTTATGTCCCTGTTGATTTCTATGTTTTGGATGTTGAATACAATGCTTCTTGTCCTATTACTTTGGGAAGACCTTTCCTTAGAACTGTTGGTGCCATCATTGATATGAAAAAAGGCACCATTAAATATCAATTCCTATTCAATAAAGGTATTGAACACTTCCCTATGAGGAGAGAGAAGTTGCTTTTTGCACCTCCTTTGAAAGCAAGGTTTGATGTTAATGCTTCCTCATTTGAAAATACTTGATTTTCTTGCTTCTTGTGCCTAACTTAAAGGCATTAAAGAAAAGTTTTTGTTGGGAGATAAACCAAGAGTTTTATTGAGTCTTGGAAGTTATTACTTCAGTAATGACCTCTCCTTATCCTTTTTGTTTGCTTTTTGTGCCAAGAATGACCTCTAATGAGAGGGAAGTAAGGTTTGGGGAGTTGCTGTTCCGAAACAGATTTCTGTCCTCCACCATAAATATTCGTGAGGACTCTCTGTAGATTTTCGAAAAAATCGGTTTCTACCTGCTAGTCTGTTTTGACAGATTTCTGCCATTATTTGCATTTGCTTCTTATTGATTCCTTTTTTAGTTCTCTTTTGGGGCATTGAGCTTTTTTGAAGGAGTTGCTATAGTAGCTTATGTTTTTAGTGAAAAGTTTTGTTGTTCCAAAGCTTTGCCTAAAGGTCTATTATCTTTTGAATAAACTAATGTTGCTAATGAAGATTGTGTGAAGTTTTGTATGAAGGAAAAAAAATTCAGGTGTAGAGAGAGAATGATGTAATGAGATGAAGAATGGACAAAAGCTCAATCTTGGGGATGCCACCCCGGTGTCACCCCAAGAAATAGCCAATAGGTACAAGCGTCAAAGCTTGGGGATGCCCAAGGCATCCCCTTCTTCATCAATAAAAAGCTCATGTCTGTCTAGACACTTCGTTTTTATTGTTTCATGCACAGTTGTGTTTTCCTTGGAGCGTCTTAGTTTTCATTTTCTTTGCTTAGTTTGTTTATTTTGCTTGAATAAAGTAGTTTGGACCCCTGTTCTCGCTGTGTGGTATCAAAAAAGTCAATTGGTGTTGGAAAGAAGTAGAAAGTTCTTGCTTGGAAGTGCAAGAGGAGCTTGCATTGACTGTGACTTATACTTTTGCATGACATGCTAGGTGTTGTTTTGACCTTATGCTTATTGATTATTGCTGTAGCATGTATTGTTCCAAACAATTGGGATTTCTTAGTGTGCGTTGAAGAAATCATGCGTTGTTTTAGCATACAAAAGCATAGTATTGTGGTATTCTCCTTTGATGTTTTGTTTGGGTTGACTTAGCACATGCTCACACCATGTTATGACTATGAAGAAGTCACCATAGACGCTATGATCATTTAGTCCTTGACTTGTAGTACCACCCTATGCTTTGATTAGTAATGCTTTGTCGCTCTGCATGATTATGGACATTATTGCTCTCTTAGTTGGTTGCTCCCAGTCTTTTGCTAGCCTCCACTTGTATGAGTAAGCTCTACTCATGCTTGCAACTCCCAAGAAACCAAGTTATTCCAAAGTTTCCACTATAAACTCCTTTGTATGGTGTGTTACACCATTCCAAGTATATTCTTGTTTTCAGCTATCTTCCAATTAAAAATTATTTTGTTATGTGAAAACTTAGTGATTAAAGCCCTCATGAACTTGATGGCACACTTTATATTATTTGCCCCTAATAAACTTGAACCATTGTGTCTTCTATGTTGTATATGCTTGCACTTATACGTTGGAATTAGCAGAACCATGTTGTCATGGGGAACGTTTTCAACATTGCACTTATACTTTGTACTCAGTTGATATCATGCTCTTTTGTCTATGGATGTCACCAGTGTGAAATAAAGAGGGATCTTATAAGTCCATGGAGTTATGTATTTTGTGTTAGAGAAACACCTGGGACGCTAGTGTTGGAGATATGCCCTAGAGGCAATAATAAAAGTGGTTATTGTTATATCTTTGTGTTTATGATAAATGTTTACATTCATGCTATAATAGTATTAACCGGAAACATTAATACTTGTGTTATTTGTAAACTAAATTAGAGTCCCTAGTAAAGCCTCTTTGTAAAACTAGCTTGTTGGTTAATATATGATCATGGTTTCCCGATCATGAGCATTGAGATGTTGTTGACAACAAGATTATATCATTAGGAGAATGGTATGATGGACATACTCCTATAGATAAGCGTAGCATTAAGATCAAGTCATTTCAATAGTTCATTTGCTATAAGCTTTCTGATACATAGTAACCTAATTCCTTCGACCATGAGATCATGCTAATCACAATCACCGGAAGGATGCTTCGATGACATCAAACACCACACCGTAACTGGGTGGATATAAAGGTGGCATTGAGTGTTCGGAAAGTATGTGTTGAGGCACATGGATCAAGAGTGGGATTTGTCCATCCATATGACAAATAGATATACTCTGGGCCCTCTCGGTGGAATGTCATCCAATTGGCTTGCAAGCATGTGACTGGCTCACAAGGGATCACATATCACGGGAACGAGAAAAGAGTACTTATCGGTAACGAGGTTGAACTAGGTATGCAGAGATACCGACGATCAAAACCTCGGATGAGTAAACTATCGTGAGACAAAGGGAAATTGGTATTGTATGTAAGTGGTTCATCCGATCGCAAAGTAATCGTAGAAATATGTGGGAGCCATATGGATTTCTAGATTCCTCTATTGGTTATTGATCGGAGAAGTGTCTTGGTCATGTCCGCATAATTCATGAACCGTAGGGAGACACACTTAAGGATTCGATGTTGTTTAGTGGATATGGAATGTTAGTAGGGATACTGAATGTTGTTCGGAGTCTTGGATGGGATCCGGGGTATCACGAGGAGATCCGGAATGGTCCGGATAATAAGATTCATATAAGGAAAGTCCGATTCCGGAGTTTGGGAAAGATTCCGATGTTTTCATCGGAGAGGTTCTAGAAGGTTCTAGAAGGTTGACCGGTCCGGAAGGGGAATGGTCCATGAATGTGTCATGGGTAAGTGGAATGATTGGATCATATCTTAGGTCACTTGGTGTGGACATTTGTGAGAGAGAATTAAAGCTCTAAATTGAAAGTCAAACGGGAGGTTTGAAAAGTCAAACTGAACAATGGTTTCTTAGTGGAAGAAGGAAAGAGTCCTTCCAACTTGGGTTTGGAAGTGGATTCAAACTCCCCTCTCTCAAGGCTGCCCCCCTCTCATAAATAGAGGGGGGCTGCCCCAAACACCCAAGCCCTAGCCCTCCCACACCCAAGTCGTCGTCGCCGCCGCCACCGCCAGCCGCCGCCCTAGTCGGTCCGTCGCCGCCTCCCTAGCTGCCACCGACACCTCCTCCTCCTCCCGGTATTCTAAACCCTAGATCACCGGGAAACCCTAGATCCACCATAACTCGCACCGGCTTAGGCGAAGCCCTGCGGGATCTTTCCTCTACTTCCGACACCACGCCGTCGTGCTGCCGGAATCACGAGGGGAGAACTACAACCTCTGCAGCCTGCTGGAACAAGGGAGAGGAAGGTCTTCATCGAGTACCGAACGTGTGACCGACTGCGGAAGCGCTGCCGGAACACAACACCGGAAGGATCGTCTACGCGAACTTGAGATCGGCAAGTGTATGACTACATCACCCACGAGAATCTTCTCTTGTTAACCGCTTTGGAATCTTCAAGGGTGAGTGCTTATATCGACTCGTTGCTACAATCTAGTAGATAGATCTTGGCTTGTTTGTGTGCATGCGGTAGAAATTTTTTGTTTTCCATGCTACGAACCCCTACAGCTAGCCTAAGCCATGCCTAATCATGGTGGAAACTTGCATCATCACCATAGTGAGCTATCTCTGAAGCATCCTCAACAAAAAGTTATGCACATAGTAAATAAAAAGATTGCTGAGATGCCCATTGTCTGCTTGCCTTGTTATTTTGGTTATGGGATAGCTCCTGTACCATGTGCAAGGGGTACCCCGTTGGCGGTTCTCTATGATACACATGTACTTACTATGGCAAGAACTTACAGGTGACTAAAGTTGAGTAGCACGAGGTGTGGCCCTCATATTCAAGGGACTCGAGATTGCCAACTTATACTTTGTCAAGCATATACTCCATAGTTTGTTTACTTTAACCTTAATCACTTCAAGATGCTTATGATAGGGGCAATGAGGGCGGAAAGCTAACAAGTACCTTAATTTTTGGAAGCTCTTTTTGAAACTTGATATCCTTGCTTCCCCTTATGAAGGTCATTTCTTCCACTATTATTGAGTCTCCACCTTCTACCTTTAGCCACCATTAAGAGAGCATAGTTGCCATTCTTTGTTCTATGTGTAGTGTCCCAAAACTTATTGATTGATGCATATTGTGATATTACTTTTTCTTGTGCTAGTTGTATCTAGTCACTCTTATGAACTTTGAAGGTGCCCTATACATTTATTTGCTACTCTATGAGGGACAAGCTGATTGCCACTATGCCATGTTTTCTGTATGCGAAACAAACAAACGTTTTTCAATGCATGTTATTTATGATCTTTGTTTGTAGCCTTTCATGTTGCATGCATAGTTACTTTGTCTTATTGTTAGAACTCCATTTTTCATGCACATGTTTAGAGTTCTTTGTTCCCATCTTTCAATGCTTGCAAATGGTTTGATCTTGGTTCTGATGGTGCATGTCACCTCAAAAATTATTCTTTTATCACTTACCTACTCGAGGACGAGCAGGATTTAAGCTTGGGGATGCTTGATACGTCAGAAACGTATCTATAATTTTTGATGTTCCATGCTTGTGTAGTATCTACTTTGCTTTGCTTTGTCTACACTTTGAGGTGCTTTTATATCTTTTCTGGAACTAATCTATTAACAAGTTGCCACAATGCTAGTTGCCTGTTTTCTTCTGTTTTTGGTTCCATAAAGGAAGAAAATCAATATTCTCGGATTTGGACGGGACAAAAGCCAAAGTCAATATTTTTCCGTGGGCAACACGAAGCCCAGAGGAGAGACGGAGGGGCGAGCCAGGGATGCCACACCCCCTAGGCGCGACCAAGGTGGGCTCGCGCCTGGGCAGGGTGTGGGCCCCCTGGTCGCCTCCCAGCCAGGCCTCTTCACCTATAAGAAGCCCCCGATGCAGAAATCCAAGGCACCCAATCAAAACTCCACGGAACCGTCTGTAGCCGCAGCCACCATCGTCCCTAGATCAGGGAGATCTGAAGTTCTTGCCGGCACCCTGTCGAAGGAGAGATCATCCCGGAGGCCTTCTTATCTGGTATGATGCGTGAGTAGTTCCACCTTGGACTATAGGTCCATGTAGTAGCTAGATGGTTGTATCTCCTCCTTGTGCTTTCATGTATAGATCTTGTGAGCTCCGTTCATGATCAAGATCTAATCTATTTGTAATCATGCATGTTGTGTTTGCGGGGATCCGATGGATATTGAGATTACTATGTCAGATTGATTAATGGGTTTGTCTATTTGGTACTATCATGTCTGTGTTGTTTGTGATCTTGCATGATCTCCGTTGTTAGTAGCTATCTTGGCCAAGTATTTGCTAGTGACTCCAAGAGGGGGTATTTATGCTCGATAGTGGGTTCATGCCTCTAGTTTCCAAGGGAAGTGACAGAAATCTCTTCAGTTGTAGATGTGTTGTTGCTACTAGGGAGAAAACAACGATCTCTTGTTCATGGAACAAGTGGATTGTTTACCTTACACACTTTGCTTAAAGCAGTTGTCTGTTGCTTGCAACTTAATACTGGAGGGGGTTCGGATGATAACCTGAAGGTGGACTACTAGTCATAGATGCAGTTGGATGGCGGTCTATGTATATTGTTGTATTGCCCAATCGAATCTCATAGGATCTTTTTGTCTGGTATTGCATTGTTATGCCTTGCTCAATTCCTGTCAATTGCCCTGCTGTAATTTGTTTACCCTTCATGCCATGTTGTTTATCTAAGGAGAGCACCTCTAGTGAACTATGAACCTCGGTCCAATCTTTACCATTGATACATCTTCCACTGTTACTTGTTTACTTGTTGCAAACCACCATTACCTTCCACACCATACAGTTAATCCTTTGTTACAGCAAACCGGTGAGCTTGACAACCTCACTGTTCATTGGGACAAAGTCTTGAGTTTGTGTTGTGCAGGTTTTCATGTTGCTTGCAACACCTTTGAGACGTTTTCTTTCTCCTTCTGGTTCGATAACCTCGGTCTCTACTAAGGGAAAAATTGTCGTTGTCCTTATCACACCTTGCTCTTGGAGTTTCCAACGAAGTGCACCGCACACAGCCAACAAGTTTTGGTAACCTTTGAAGGATAACGGACATAGCTTTTCAGAATAAAAGCAACCTTTGAAGAAATGTTTTTAAAAACCTACATAGCCTACGACCTACGGTCTGTGGCTGTAGCTAGTGCATCAAACAATCTTTTTTAGTGAAGTTACTGAGTACGCTCGTACTCAACGTATCTTCTTAACCCTTGCTAGATTCTGAAGTCAATACAAACGACGTCTATATCAACTTATGCTCAAGAAATCTTCATCAACATCTCAAGCTCTTCAATGAAGTCAAGGAATTCAACATATATATATATATATATATATATATATATATATACACACATATATATATCAGCTATAGTGAAGACGAAGTTGCTGATTAGATAGGATTATAATCTCTAGCCATAGAACCTACTTCTGTAGAGTATTGCAATAGCAGCAATACAAGCTAAAGAGTTAGATGCTAATCTTATTAGCATGATAGTTATGAGTTGATTATTTCAGGTTCTTCTTTGTAAGAAGTTGTTTTCTCTCTCTTTAACCTAGAGTGTTCTCTGGATCTTTTGTAAAGAGTCAAGTTGTAACCTATAGTCATGTCTTGGACATGTTGTGTTTCTGTTATACCAGTCCGAGAGATGTAATACTAGTGAACGGTGTTTTATTGATGTTATGTCAACGACTATAGTGTACTACATCATACAGTGGTATGCTGGATCACCGCAATTACCGCCAAAAAGTTGTGTCAAAAAAGTTAGATTGAAGTAGTTAAAAATAAACTTGAAAATTACAGTAGTAGACTACCGCCGAAAGAATTACCGTACCTCTAGAAAATCATTGTAGAATAACTATTGCCAAAAAACTACGACTAGGAAGTTGCGTCGGAACTACGGTCAATAAAATACAACTGGATAGTGCGTCGATAAATTACCATCGAAAAGTATAAAAAGAGAAATTAGAAAAAAACACGCACCGACGTGGCCGTCGTGGATTGGTAACCTACGTGGTTCATTGAGGAGTTGAGAAACCCACCACCTTTAATATATGTTTCCATCCGTAGTATATCTATATATCTATCTATAAATACACGCGCTGGAAACAATCATCTCAGAGTACTTTTTTCGTTAAAGAAAAGGAAGTGTTCCCAACGCTGGCAGACAGCAGATAGGCCAAGCACACGATTTGATTACATTACAAATGGATGCATGATAGACAAGGACCCAGTGCTGCATATGCAGTTGCTGATCACAAAGATGTTTTTTCTTCTGAGAGGATGCCATGAAAGATGGAACATGTGATCAAGTTAGCAGATCACGGATGGCACGCAATGCTGGTATTAGAATATATCGCAAGTCGCAACTGACGACTGCCATGGACAATCATGTCTTGTTTCAATTATGATTAGAGAAACGATCATTGCATGCTTGTTGGCATTCTTTGTACTGAGCGCAGTTGGCTTGCTCCTATCCTATTGCTTCTTTCTTTTTTCTGAGGGAAGCATCTATTGCTTCTAGTATGAAGCAACACAAAATGGTCTTGTAGAGCCCACTGTCTCGTCACCACTTTATTGTTCGAGTTCAGCCCATGCTCGCTACGTATCAAAAAGAGTTCTCCCTTTTCACAGGCTACATAATTAAGTACATACATGCCTATCTGATTCTGCAAATACTTGCAAGCCCAGCATTGCAATTTGCAAATGCAGCAGTCAATAGGAATGATTAAGCCCACGCCCTTCTTCGGGTGGACCAACCCACTCAGTCCATGAACGTTTGTTTTGATATAATGTTTTTTGATAAAATGCGTTTTATACTTGAAAATAACATTACAACCCGTCTCTTCATAACTAGAGTGTACATAACCGCTCCAATCCAAAAGTACAATCCATAAAAATAAAAATAAAAAGTCGCAATACAAGTAATCTTCTCAGAAACTGCAAAGACGCCTAACGTGATGGAGGCCAAATCTATAGATTATGCTCTTAATTATGTTGGATAAAAATATTTCTCGTCTTGTCCTTCAACCGAGTAGACAGCTCCGTAAACAGGTCATGATGTTCCATGTGTTATAGAGACGATCATGAACAGAGTGTAGCTACGCACTGGTAGATAACTTGTGTGAGAGAAGAATTTTTATTATTAAAAACATTGTCATTCCTACATAGACAGTAACCAAATAAGCTTCAATTCTAATAAGTAATTTAAACCTATGATCCACACTATTTAGCCAATCGCTGAATATATTAGCAACGATTGCATGGTGAGAATAAGGTAGAACCTATCTAGATGACTGAACATCTAGCAAAGTTGCACTTAAAAAATAAGTGTTTGATAGTCTTATTCTAATGATAGAAGACACACTTTTTACTTCCATGACAATTGCGTTTTGTAAGGTTGTCCTTAGTAATGGTTACCCCTTGACGAAGATACCGTGTAAAAAGACGAACACGAATATATGTGTGAACATATTCTTTATTTTGATATGTATAAGCTGAACATGGATGCGACATATTTTCCTAATAGTCTGGATGCAGCAGCATCTATTGTTGGCAATCATCTTGGAGCGATGGTGGATGAAACTGTATGACCAATGACAAACATCAGTTTTTTTGGTGGCTTCTTCGAGAAGACGTCCTATCCCCAGCTTTCTGGGGAAGTCGGTTTCATAATTTTGTAAGGCTTCCAAAGTAGTATACCCTTCACCATTTTAGAAGTCTCATAATTTTTTTGAACCGGCTTCCCCAGAAAGCTGGGGTATGGCAGCTTCTCGGTGAAGCCGCCAAAAAAACTGGGCCTAAATGGTCTCAGATACGGTTTACAATTGCTCCTTTCGATCATCGAATTGTGAAGTCTTGAGCTAATCAATATATGTACTGGACTTATTAATCGGCATAGTCCCTACTATGCCATTTTATCGGATTGTTTCTATCTAGTTCCTTGTATCGGTATAATCCCATTCAAGCATTGGCCTAGAGCGGCAAACAAGACAACGATTAACCTTTTTAGGTTCAGTTACGATACAGATAGTGCTTTAAAGTGGATGGATGATCCTCCATACTCACATAATGATTTAGAGTGAACTTGCTTTTTTGTTTTTTCATTTTAAATGTTGAGTTCCTTATGATTTTTGTTTTCTTCTCCGAGAGCGGTCAAGTTTTAAGCTTGGAAAGGTTGATGGCTGCAAAAATACAGTCATTTCTCTCTACGTTTAAACATCATACTTGTCAAGTAACTAATAAAATATATCTCTAATATTTTCACTAATGACTAATTATTGCATAGATATGCAAATCCTTTGCTTGATCTTTCTTCTTGCAGAAATGAGCCCTTTTGTCGTGAAATTTGGAGCAATTAATGAAGAATTACGAGTTGTCAATAAACCCAAGTCAAAGAGGCCACGAAGGAGTCAGTCAGACGCTTTAACGAGCATCGGTACGGACAATGTCCTCCCGTACCAAGCTCCTATACGACATGCCGTCACCTCCACCTAGTCAACACAAGCAACTTTCATGAAGGCTCCTATGTAAGAATCGTATCCGAGCCACCAAAAACCCTAACACGATTCTGGAGAAACTCATCTGAAGCCATTTTGTATCTGAGGAGAGGAGATCCACTGCCACCATTACCATCATCATCCTCCTCTTCATTTCCATCTCCACACCCTAGCCATAATCCCCTACTTGTAATCTTGATCTCATCATGATTGACGACAATATAAAAGTATTTGTTTTTTGCCTTAAGAATTTCTATACAATGTTTTCGATTGTTGATCTAATCATGAGTGGGTAGTTCTCATGGGTTGCGGGCTGAGGTATAGCCTCACAGTGTTATGTGCATCTTCTAATTCCTAGGGGATATTATGTTACGATTGAATGATAGATTCATCCTTTGTATTCTTGTCTATTGCTCGATCCAAGGACTTGTTAGGTACCCAATAGACCGAGGATTGATACAGGTAATTAGATGAGATGAGTGGTGATCAATTTCTATATCTGAAATCCAGTGACAACAAGGGGAGTATAATAGTTATTTTACAATCCATTTGGGAGTAACGATAACATCATTGGCATAAAGCTTTGGTTTGTTTTACTTAATGACTGCGTAACCCCACACGAGAGTGGTGTAGTGGTTGGACAATAGTCAATAGTAGATGTGTTTGACAAATAGTATGGTAGCTACAGACGCACCGACCACTTTCTTTATCGTTATTTAATCACAACCCATGAACGAGATTATCTTTATCCCTAACATATGTGCAGAGCTGTAAGTGAATCCTTACCCTTGGCCTATCTCCATCCATTGATACAAGCCACAAAGAGTAAACATGAAAGGTTTAATAAATAAAGATACTACAAGTTTTTAAGGTCTTGTTCAAAATAATCTTACACCATAGCGAATTCTTCCCAAGGTTTGATAAAACTAGGCCTTCTAGGATAAAAGCAAGTTATAATACCTGCAATCCAGATCGATGGTATCATGCTCATAAAAAAACAACTTTATGCCGATTCGATAGAAAATAGGTGTAAATTGAACTGCAGGTGCTACATAGTTTCCTCCCAATTTAAAAAAACATATTTATATAGATAACATGTCATTTCATTACAAATACGATAAAAGTTCTACAAGATGAAACCCTAGCTAAAGATGGCCATGCCCCTCGTTTTAACCACAACTTAAACATGCCACAAGAAATTCATTAAAAAATAAAAACCTATGCACGGCGTAATTACATGCGACCAAGTTGCGAGAAAAAATTAACAAACTTGGACTATAACAATTATTTTGAGAAACTCTTCTTAGAATTGAGATAATATGTATGAAGTTCTATGACTTTCAACCCATGAGATAGGTCATGATCTTAACTATGGCATAATTTGAGCTCATATTACGTACATGTGTGCGTATTGTAATGGAAAATAATATTGTCGAAGGAAGCTTTCACTTTCTTTGCCCCAAAAAATATCTTTTCATTTTCCGAGTGTCAGATATGACTGATTTTGTGAAGCACCTACCATTCCACTGATGGATAATTGGACCAACCCAATTTTCAAAATACTAGGCAATTTTGTATGTACGATTCACCATGTATTTGAACATGTGGGATCTCTACCGAATGCTTATAAAAAAGATAACTTTCTGCCGATTGAACTGTATGTGCTACATAGATTCCTCCTGATTTTTCAAAAATAAAATAAAATCATATTTAGATACACAACGTGTCATTTCATCACATAAAAACTTTTTAAGATGCAAGCCCTAACTAACCAGGGTCATCCCGCCGTTTTGACCACAACTTGAACATGCCACATGAAATTCAAAGAATTAACTTTTCATCTCATCAACGTGTAAAGAAACTGAAAATTTCCTTCTGTCAACATTGTTTGTTGTTTCAAGGTACACGTGTGTGTGTTTGTGTGCATAATATAGACTCGTTACGACAAGCTATGTCATGATTAAGTCATTACGTAGATAATTTTGCCTCAAATTAATTAACGAAAATATACGAATTTTTGTACTTATGAAATGTTTTTTTATAAAAAGGTTAAAATTCCATTTACATTTATTTGAAATGGAGATATGCACCTGTGGATAATCTAGGGGTCTTTATAAAAAAATATACAACGAAAATAGAGAAAGTGAATAAATAGAAAAAAAGGGCCTTGTTTGGCAAAGCCTTATCCTCCTGACGGCGCCGTTTGGTGTAACCGCAGTTGCCATGTGTCCCTTCGGTTGCCAAGTACCTGGTGTTTGCCAGAGTCTATATTACTCCGTGTACATTTTTTTGCCGAGTAGTGTGTTTGCCAAGTGTTTTTAAAGCTCTTTGGTGTGTGTAATCCGTTGCCGAGTGTATTTTTGATTTTTGAAGTGCGTGAAATTTTTGCCATGTGTTTTATGTTTTGACCCTCGGCAAATAACATGTTTGCAGAATTCCACACCAAAGAACACTCGGCAAACTGAGGCATACCCTGAAAAGACAAATTTTCCAGTAGCGAGGAAAATCCCCTATAATTGTTTTTGAAATATTAAGAACCTAAATCTGTGTCCATCCCTAACTAAGTAAGCTATGCTCCACGTGAACTTAGGTAAACATTGTTTTGTTTGCCTAGGCTACGTACATATGCAGCTAAGTGTTTCTAGACTTGGATTACTCTTCTCCAGATAAAATGGATGAGCTAGAGAAGAGTCCAGTTTGCAACATGACTGTGGCTGAAGGTTTTGCCCCTCAAGATACAGTTTAAAAACAATTTTTTTTTGAAACTAGTCAAGAGGCTCGCCATTCATTGATATAGAAGAAGAAAGATGGCCAGTTTATGAGAGAAACCAGCCAAAAAACGATACAACACAACACTACACACCGGCCCTGAGGCCGCGCACCACACGAGCCGAAGGCCTAGCAACAAGGCAGAGGCAAAATCTCAGAGCCTCCGCTCCGACATCGTCGCCGACCCCCGGGGCCGCGCACCACCTAGCCGAAAACAGGCCAAGAACAAAACCGACAAGACAGACAAACCGAACACCACACTTGCAGGAAAGGGCCTCCACAGTGATGCCTCCAACGAGGGCAGCGACGACCAAGAGCGCCACCATCACCAGCATCGGCTGTGGACAGTGCAGGGTTTTCACCCGGAGCTCACCAAACCGAAGTCATGTCCGCCTGATCGCCGAGTCGAGGAAGCACAACAACTTGTCGACGCCAAAAACCAACTCGTTCCACAAGTCCCTCTGGCCGACAGAGCATCCAAGAAGAGGACCCAAGAGGCCAAAACGACACAAGAAAGTGCTGCCCTCGTCCAATCCCGCGAGGAATCAGGGTTTCCCCCGGAGAACCCGGGTGGAGGCGCAAGAGCACCACCACCACGACGCCTCCAAGGAGTAAACGGCGCCAAAAGGAGTCGCCACCGTTGGCTCCGGCCGCAGCCAGAACAATACTTTCGCCCTGCAGAGAGTCGCAACCTCACATCCGCCACTCAAGACCGGCCAGACCACCATCACCATTCCGCACGAAGACCGCCACGAACACGTCCGCTGTCGAAGCCATTGGACTGGGCAGCTGGACCCAGCCTTCTGCACACCTCCACACCTAGGCTCCCCGTCGTTGCGACAAAAGTCGCCGTACAGATCATCACCTCTGCCTGCAAGATAGCTGCCAAAGCAACCAGAACGAACCCGTGCAGCTGTCGCCGTAGACAGGTTTTGCATGAGTTAAAGTAAATATTTCTCCTTCTAGGGTTTATTATAATCTCATCGATTTATAGTGCTATAGATGTAGGCAAAAATTAGCAATGATATTTGCTGGTAATTTTAAAGTGGACTTGTGATCACCAATGTATAGGTGTGTGGAATGTAGTATCCAACATTTACATGAGCTGTTGGAGTTGAACAAAAAATAGGGGCAGAATCCTTCCTGGGGATGCCCCCATATAGAGGAGGTGAGGGAGAGGAAGAGAGTGAATCGACGAAGGGAGTGTATTTTACCATGTGCTTATGTTCATGATACGCCAGAAAAAATTCAATGGAAATGTACATTGATGTGCCACTCCTATTATCCTATTTTACACTAATATTTATCAAGAGAATTAATTATTATTATTATAGTTTGCAAAGTTTTATTTGTGTATTTAGTAAAAATATGAATGATTGTACACTAATGGAAAACGGGGCACCAGTCCCGGTTCGGAAGGGCCATTAGTCCCGGTTTTCGAACCGGGACTACGGTTTCAGGACTAAAGGTTCCCCATCTAGTACCGGTCCCTCCCCGAACCGGGACAAAAGACGCTCCACGTGGCTGCGGTGCAGAGCGGGGATGGAGGAAAATTAGTCCCGATTTGTATTACGAACCAGGACAATGTGAGCTCTGACGCGGCAGCGTTTCGCGTGTTTCGGCTGCCATGGCAGCGGGTGGCTGTGCGGCAGCAAGTTCTGCCGCGGTAGAGTTTTGGGGCATTTTTATGCCACGATAGAGGAGGGAGAGCGAGCGAGGTTTGACGTTTGTGATAGGAACCATTACAGAACATCGTCATGAATATAGAGATCGAAGAGTGAAATCTTTCTTCGTGCTTTCGTCGAACATATATCACATACAATACACGTTCATGCATATATACAATATAATTTCTCTTACACGAACCCTATTATATAAATACAAATTCTTGATGATATTCTCTGGTTGGATCAATGATCTCCTTAACAAAGAATTTCGCTAATTCCTCTTGAATAGCTCGTATGTGATACTGCTCTAGGAGACCGTCCCGAATCTGTTCGACCTAATTGAAAGAAGGGGATCAATATATATGAATGAAACTCAACACAATTTATGGTTATAAAATAAGATTGTGAATATTATTGAGGTACTTCAAGTTGTTGCCTAGCTCTGTTCTTCTCAAAGGCCGTCTTGCTAATGAACTTGCAAACATAGTATCCATATAAATTGTTCCCGTCTAGCTGCCTCAAACACTTCACGAGAATAGAGTTCAATCAAAATAATAATCAAGCATGGTAATGGTATTGAAACAAGATTTAAAGAGATGCGCAAACATTCATAATAGTAGTACTTATAGGAATTTGTCGAAATGTCAGCTTCTCTTTCCATTCACCCCTAGCAGCCTTGATGAACTGTTTTCAAACCCTGCTTGGTTTCCTGAAAATGATTAAACGAATTATTAAGTACTTGATATCAGGACATGAACGAAAGACGTCGATATATTGCGATAATGATTGAAACTATATCTAGACCATATAAACCAGGTCTGCCCATCTCTCAGGTTCTTTACGTTTCGAGTCCATGACAAGTACTTTTCCGGTGTCAACGTGAATGATTAGCAGAATATAGTAGAACCTGCGCACACATATCTCATAAATTACACTTAACATCGAATAAAAGAAACCGAATGTGTAGAAGATAGTAAAACTCACTCAAAGTTGTAAGGAAATAGTATTTCTATTTTGGTTTGTTGTTGCAGTAAAAACTTTAGCAAATAATCATCTATTTCGTGGGGCTTACCTTTTACCGTACGTTTATTAATGTTATTTGGATCAATGAATCCAAGGTCCTAGATTTGTCCTCTTTTGCCTCCGAGAATCTTGAATCTGTGTAATAGCGTACAAAAGAATATAGTAAGGATATTTATAAATGTAACAAAAGAGCTGAGCTAGAGACTTAATCATAGTGAGAAATAAATCACTTACAGACAATATTAACTGACGATAGATATGTCGAGGGCGTCTTGATTGAATAACTGAAATAATTCTTCGAAGTCAACGTGTATCTCGATGTCGCCACTTAAGTAATTCTCATCTCTAATTCCCACTGTGATCATGATCTGCCCTTCCTTACAGGCGTCGAGATACCACTTATGCAATTTTCACATTTGTATTTGTAGATGCGGGACCTCCTGAGGTCTAACGAGAGACTCCCCGTACCGATATTGATACGCCCAATTTGCATCACCATTCTATATCACAATTTACCTCTATTCATTGATATTTGTCTTATTATGAGGTATTACTTACGGCTTTTCATCTGTTTATGCATATTGGACGATTCTTGGAGGATGAACTGTCGGAGTCTGGATTCTGATGGAAAAGAAGACGTTTCGGTGCAATTTCGTGAAGATCATAAAAATACCAGAAAATATGGAAACATATTATTTTCCCAGAAGACGAAGGAAGCCAAAAGGAGGAGCGAAGAGGGTCCGTAGGGGGCCCACAACCCCCTAGGCGCGTGCCCACCCTAGACCACGCCTAGGGCAGGTGTGACCCACCTGCTCGACTCCCGACTCCGCCTCTTTGCCTATATCTTCCCTACGGAACCCTAAGATAGATTTCCGCCGCCTCTGGGGCGGAAAACACCGAGAGAGAAAGATATCTCCGGCAGACAGATTTCTGCCAGGGGAATTCCTTCCTAGATAGGGAGACCGCCGCCATCAACACCATCGTCAAGCTAGGCTTCCTTGGGATCATCATCATCATCCACACCATCATCTCCACCAGCACCATCATCACCACTCCGTCCCGCTGTAACAATTGTGTTGGATATTGCTTAGTTCATTAGGGGAAACTTTCCCGGCGTTGATTACTATTATAGTTGATGCTTGTGGAACCATTGGATTATTGTTTATGTTCAGATTGTTATCCATTGCCATATCATCCTTGATCTTCATCCATATGATGTCTTGTGAGTAGTTCGTTTAGTTCTTGAGGACATGGGAGAAGTGATGTCTACGCACTTCGATTCTTGTAGACAGTTGTTGGGCCTACAAGTGCAGAGGTTTGTAGAATAGCAGCAAGTTTCCAATACGTGGATTACCCAAGGTTTATCGAACTCAGGGAGGAAGTGGTCAAAGGTATTCCCTCTCAAGCAACCCTGCAATCAAGATACAAGAAGTCTCTTATGTCCCCAACACACCCAATACACTTGTCAGGTGTATAGGTGCACTAGTTCGGCGAAGAGATAGTGAAATACAAGTGGTAACGGTGCCAGAAAAAGCTTCTGACTTGTTGTTGACGTGGGGTAATGGTGCCAGAAAATACTTTGATGGAGCTTGATGGTGAGGTAAAGACTAAAGCAAGCAAACATGCAACAGATCTAGTAGCAAATGGTGTTTCAATGCTTGGAAAGAAGGCCTAGGCATCTTACTTTCACTAGTGAACACTCTCTCATATAAATATCCTCTCTTCATGATACTACTCTTAACTACTCTCCGGTTGGACACTCTAATCCATGGTAGGGATATAACAGCACACCTCAAAGTCCGCCTTCCCCAATCTAGATAACCCCACACTGTCACCTTGAGCACTAGATGGTTCCAACAAACACCACAATTTCATAGAGAGATCCAACTCCAAATATAACTCATAACAAATATTCAATCTAGCCAAAGTGCCACACACGATATGCCCGCTGTCACTTTCACACACGTGGGGAAAAGCATAGATCTATTAAAGCACAAATAGTATTTATGTAGACTCAAACCTAAGTAACACCATGACGTGCACACTGTCACTTTCACACACATGGGGAGAGAAGAGATCTAATGAAGCACTTGAGTAGCAAGGTAGATATACTTGATTACAAAGCTCATGACCACAAGATCATGCATAGAGAGAGATGAACACATAGCTACCGGTAGAGCCCTTAGCCCTGAGGAAGAACTACTCCCTCCTCATCATGGGAATCAACAATGGTGATGAAGATGGTGGTGGAGATCGATGGAGATGTCTCCGGGGGTACTTCCCCATCCCGGCAGGGTGCCGGAACAGAGACTTTCTGTCCCTCGAATCTCCCCTTCGGTGGCGGCGGTGCAGCAGAGGTTTTCGTGGATTTCTTCTGGATTCCCTAGGGTTTTTGGGTCGGAGGCTTCTTATAGGCGCAGGAATCAAGGTCGCTAGAGGGCCAGGGGGGCCACACCCTTCCCAGGCGCCTCCAGGGCTTGCCCATGCCTAGGGGGGTGTGGCCACCCTGTGGCCCCTTCCGGCTCTGCTTCGTGGTTCCGTGTTGCTCCGGGAAAAATAATAACTTTTTCTTTTGTCCCGTCCAATTCCGAGAATATTGATTTTCTGCCTTTTTGGAACCAAAAACAAAATAAAACAGGAAACTGGCACTATGGCAACTTGTTAATAGGTTAGTTTCAGAAAAGATATAAAAACACCTCAAAGTGTAGACAAATCAAAGCAAAGTAGATACTAAAAAGCATGGAACATCAAAAATTATAGATACATTTCCGACGTATCAAGTGGCAAAGATGGAGTATATGCTTGACAAAGTATAAGTTGGAAATCTCAAGTCCCTTGAATACGAGGGCCACACCTCATGCATACTCAACTTCAGTTACAGGTAAGTTCTTGTCATTGGAAGTATTTGCATATCATTGAGAACTGCCAACGGGGTACCCCTTGCACATGGTACAGGAGCTTTCCCATAACCAAAATGACAAGGCAAGCAGACAATGAGCATCTCAGCGATCTTTTTATTTACTATGTGCATAGCTTTTTATTGAGGATGCTTCATAGATAGCTCACTATGGTGATGCTGCAAGTTTTCACCATGATTAGGCCTGACTTAGGCTAGCGGCCCAGGCGTTTCTCTAACACAGAATACAAACTCCATGGACTTACAAGTTCCCTCTTTATTTCACACCGGTGACATCCATAGACAAAACAGCATGATATCAACTGAGTACAAAGTACAAGTGCAATGTTGAAAACGTTCCCCGTGACAGCACGGTTCTGCTAATTCCAACGTATAAGTGCAAGCATATATAACAAAGTTGTCTCAATGGTTCAAGTTTATTAGGGGCAAAGAATAAAGTGTGACATAAAGTTCGTGAGGGCTTTAATCACTAAGTTTTCACATAACAAAATAGTTTTTAATTGGAAGATAGCTGAAAACAAGAATATACTTGGAATAGTGTAACACACCATGTATAGGAGTTTATAGTGGAAACTTTGGAATAACTTGGTTTCTTGGGAGTTGGAAGCACGAGTAGAGCTTACTCATACAAGTGGAGGCTAGCAAAAGATTGGGAGCAACCAACTAAGAGAGCAATAATGCTCATAATCATGCAGAGCAACAAAGCATTACTAATCAAAGCATAGAGTGGTACTACAAGTCAAGGACTAAATGATCATAGAGGCTAATGGTGACTTGTGAGAGTCATAACATGGTGTGAGCATGTGCCAAGTCAACCCAAACAAAGCATCAAAGGAGAATACCGCTATACTATGATTTTGTTTGCTAAAACAACGCATGATTCCTTCAAGGCACATTAAGCAATCCTAATTGTTTGTAACAAGTCATGCTATAGCAATAATCACTAAGAATAAGGTTGAAACAAGATCTAGCATGACATGATAATGTCTAAGCCACAGTCAAATCAAGCTCACTTTTGTACCACTATAAGCATGAAACTTTCTAATCTTTTCCAACACCAATCAACTTATTTGAAACAACTCACAAAGATAATAATAAATATAGATCAGTGAGCTTGTCTCACAAATCCACAAAGAAGAACTAAAAAGTTCTAAGCAATAAGCACAAGAAAACTAAGGCTAAACACAGTGCTAGCAAAAGAGAACACTCACAAGACGATAAGAACGAAAACTAGAATGTTCTAGGCAATGAAAACAGAGTGTGTCTCTCTCCAAAATAAGTGTGTTGTAACCAACCAACTTAATCAAGCAAACTAAGCAAATGAAAACCAAAAACGAAAACTAATACGCTCCAAGAACAACACAACTGTGCATGAAACAATAAAAACGAAGTGTCTAGACAGACCTGAGCTATTTATTGATGAAGAAGGGGATGCCTTGGGCATCCCCAAGCTTTGACGCTTGTACCTCTTGGATATTTATTGGGGTTACACCATGGTGGAATCCCCAAGCTTGAGCTTTTTTCCATTCTTCGTCTCATTGTATCATTCTCTCTCTACACCTAATTTTTTTCCTTCATACAAAACTTCACACAATCTTCATTAGCAACATTAGTTTATTCAAAAGATATTAAACCTCTGGCAAAGTTTTGGAACAGCAAGGCTTTTCACTAAAAACACAAGCTACTGTATTAACTCCTTCAAAAAGCTCAATTTCCCAAAAAGAACTAAAAAAGGAATCAACAAGAAGCAAATGCAAATAATGGCAGAAATCTGTCAAAACAGACCAGCAGGCAGAAACCGATTTTTTTGAACATCTTCTATTGCTCAAATCAAAAAGTGTTGAACTAACTAAAATTATCTAACATACTGGGGGATGTATTCGTAAATTTTAAACTCAATCCGAGTTACAGAGACCCCTCACGAGTTTTTATGGTGGAGGACAGAAATCTGTTTTGGGACAGCAACTCCCCAAATCTTACTTCCCTCTCATTAGAGGTCATTCTTGGCACAAAAAGCAAACCAAAAAAAGATAAGGAGAGGTCATTACTGAAGTAATAACTTCCAGGACTCAAGAAAACTCTTGGGTTATCTCCCAACAAGTACTTTTCTTTACCTCCTTTAAGTTAGGCATGATAGTTTGAGAAGATGCTCACATAAGAAATAGAATTAAAGTAAAATAGAGCATCAAGAAGCAAATTCAAAACACATTTTAAGTCTAACCCACTTCCTATGCATAGGAATCTTGTAAAGAAACAAGTCTTGAAAGCACAAAGCAACCAGCATAGGAAAGCAAAACAAGTGCAACTTCAAGACTTTCAACATAAAGAGGGGAAACTTAATATTGTTGAGATACATAAATCCATGTTTCCCTCTCTCATAATAACTTTCAGTAGCATCATGAATAAAATTAACAATATAACTATCACATAAAACATTCTTATCATGAGCCACATGCATAAAAATCATTATTACTCTCCACATAAGCATAGTCATTCTTATTAATTATAGTGGGAGAAAATTCAACAAAATAGCTATCACTACTATTCTCATCACCATAATCATCAAAAATAGGAGGCATATTGTAATCACAATTAATTTCCTCCTCAATAGTAGGTGGACTAAAAGTATCATATGAATCATTGTAATCATCATATATTGGAGGTAAAGTATCATCAAAAGCAATAGAATAGCTATCTTCCAAAGCTGGGGGACTAAAAAGATCATTTTCATCAAAACTAGATTCCCCAAGCATAGCCTTTTCCATAGCATTAGCAATAATGGTGCACAAAGAATTCATACTAATAACATTGCTATTATCATGCAAATAAAGCTCCATAGGTTTTTTAATTTTCTCTTCAAACACTTCATGTCCTAACTCAAGATAAACACTGTAGAGCTCTTTAATTTTGTTGTTGTTTTCCATTAAGCCTAACTAGTTAAAACAAGAAACAAAAAGACAAAATTGTAGAATCTAAAGGAAATAACTTCAAGCACTCACACACCAGGATGTGAATACCTTTTACCTTACCTCCCCGGCAACGGCGCCAGAAAAGAGCTTATGGCGTGGAGAAAGGTAAAAGCCCAAAACCTCCACTGCAAGGACGCCAAAAAAGAGCTTGATGTCTACGCACTCCGATTCTTGTAGACAGTTGTTGGGCCTCCAAGTGCAGAGGTTTGTAGAACAACAGCAAGTTTCCCTTAAGTGGATTACCCAAGGTTTATCGAACTCGGGGAGGAAGTGGTCAAAGGTATTCCCTCTCAAGCAACCCTGCAATCAAGATACAAGAAGTCTCTTGTGTCCCCAACACACCCAATACACTTTTCAGGTGTATAGGTGCACTAGTTCTTCGAAGAGATAGTGAAATACAAGTGGTAACGGTGCCAGAAAAGAGCTTCTGACTTGTTGACGTGGGGTAACGGTGCCAGAAAATACTTTGATGGAGCTTGATGGTAAGGTAAAGACAAAAGCAAGAAAACATGCAACAAATCTAGTAGCAAACGGTGTTTCAATACTTGGAAAAAAGGCCTAGGGATCATACTTTCACTAGTGAACACTCTCTCATATAAATATCCTCTCTTCATGATACTACTCTTAACTACTCTCCGGTTGGACACTCTAATCCATGGTAGGGATATAACAGCACACCTCAAAGTCCGCCTTCCCCAATCTAGATAACCCCACACTATCACCTTGGACACTAGATGGTTCCAACAAACACCACAATTTCATAGAGAGATCCAACTCCAAATATAACTCATACAAAATATTCAATCTAGCCAAAGTGCCACACACGGTATGCCCGCTGTCACTATCACACACGTGGGGAAAAGCATAGATCTATTAAAGCACAAAGAGTATTTATGTAGACTAAAACCTAAGTGCCACCATGGCATGCACGCTGTCACTTTCACACACATGGGGAGAGCAGAGATCTAATGAAGCACTTGAGTAGAAAGGTAGATCTACTTGATTACAAAGCTCACGACCACAAGATCATGCATAGAGAGAGATGAACACATAGCTACCGGTAGAGCCCTTAGCCCTGAGTAAGAACTACTCCCTCCTCATCATGGGAATCAGCAATGGTGATGAAGATGGTGGTGGAGATCGATGGAAATGGCTTCGGGGGCACTTGTCCGTCCCGGCAGGGTGCCGAAACAAAGACTTTCTGTCCCCCGAATCTCCCCTTCAGTGTAAGCGGCACAACAGAGGTTTTCGTGGATTTCTTCTGGGTTCCCTAGGGTTTTTGGGTCGGAGGCTTCTTATAGGCGCAGGAATCAAGGTTGATGGAGGTCCAGGGGGCCCACACCCTCCCTAGATGCCTCTAGGGCTTGCCCGCGCCTAGGGGGTGCGGCCACCCTGTGCCCCCTGGCTCTGCTTCGTGGTTCCGTGTTGCAACGGGAAAAATAATAACTTTGGCTTTTGTCTCGTCCAATTCCGAGAATATTGATTTTCTGCCTTTCTGGAACCAAAAACAGAAGAAAACATGCAACTGACACTGTGGCAACTTGTAATAGGTTAGTTTCAGAAAAGATATAAAACACCTCAAAGTGTAGACAAAGCAAAGCAAAGTAGATACTAACAAGCATGGAACATAAAAAATTATAGATACGTTTCCGACGTATCAAGAAGTCATGTTGTTAGTAGTGAATCTGTGTTGAGTTATTATTCAATGGTTTAGTATTTAAGTTGTGGTGCTATTCTTCTAGTGGTGTCATGTGAATGTCGACTACATGACACTTCACCATTTATGGGCCTAGGGGAGTGCATTGTGTATTTGGCTACTAATTTTGGGGTTGCCGGAGTGACAGAAACCTGAACCCCCGTTAGGACACCTTTGCACAAGGGAGTGTAGGATCTTAGAGTTTGAGGCTGTGGTTAGATTTATATCTTAATTAGTTATGGATGTTTGCAGGGGGTTTAATCACAAGTATGTATTAGTCCAAGTAATGTTGGTACATTAGCACAGGTTCACCCACACAACACTTACAACACCAGAGAAGAGTACTCAGCTATTTGAAGCGAAAGCACTTGACAGAATTCCCATGTGTCCTCGAGAACATTTGTTCCTTATAAGTATTTCCACCGGCTTGTCCTTTGCTAAGAAAGGATTGGGCCACTTGCTCCATTTGTTTGTTACCTTTGTTACTTGCTCCTTGTTTTGTTTCCTTGTTAGAAAACCACTAAAATCCGTTTGCTAAGTATTCATAGGGATTTCTTGCTCCATACCACTATTCAGCACCTTCTGCTCCTCGTTGGGATCGACACTCCTATTTATCGAAAGTACTACGATACACCCCCTATACTTGTGGGTCATCAAGACTATTTTCTGGCGCCGTTGCCGAGGAGAAAAAAAGCGCGATTGAAGAGTGGAACTGGTAAGGGAAACTTTTACTGTGAGTATTGCTCTTGTTACTGCTTGTTACTTTGTTTCCAATATGGATAACCCGCTTGGTTTTCTGTTTGGGAAAACTACTACCATTGCTAGGGTAGTAGATGAACCACCACCTGTTGAGATATATCCTTTTAAGATACCTACAAGTATTGTAGATCGTGTTATGGATAATTATTATTTAGGGGATAGAAATGTCCATCCTGGTGATCACTTGCTTTTTATCAATGAATTATGCGGGTTGTTTAAGTGTGCAGGTATCACAACTGAATAGGTGAAGAAGAAGTTACTCTCCATATCCTTGAAGGGGAGATCTGAACAATGGTATAAGCTGTTGAAGAATGGATAATCCATGGAATGGGAGGAGATATCATCTATCTTTTACTCTAAATTTTATCCTCCCAGTGAGATTCATAAGGATAGAAATCTTATATATAAATTTTGGCCTCTTGATGGAGAGAGTGCATCTCAATCTTGGGGGAGATTGAAGTTACTAATGCTTAAATGTACTATTCATGAACTCCCTAACAATATTATTCTCAATAACTTTTATGATAGGCTTTCTCTTCATGATAAAGATTTACTAGATGCTTCTTGTGCTAGATCATTCGCACGTATGAGGGAAGAAGCTAAATGGGATCTCTTAGACCGTATTCAAGATAAAAATTGAAGCTTGGGAGAATGACAAAGGAAGAAATTCAGGTATAAATTATGATTATGAATGCATTAAAGCTTTTATGGGAACTGATGACTTCCGTGATATTAGCAATGAGTTTGGTCTTGATTCCCAAAGCATTGCCAACTGTTTTAAGGCCTTTGCCTCTTACATAGAAATTCCCAAGAAGAAGTGGAATAAGTACCATGCTCCTTATAAAGATATTGTTAATCATGTTCCAGTTAGAAGTACTCAAGTTTGTATTACTAATCATATTATGTCTGAACCTCATGTTGAGAAAATGCCTTTCCCAACTAAGGTAAAGGAGTATTCTATGATTATTAGTGCAAATAGTAAAGGTACAATGAAAACTGTGGAGCCTGATGAGCAATTGAATGTTGAACCTGTGGTAGCTATTGTGAAAGACACTGTCACTAGAAATATAGAGGATGAGCATATTGTCTTCTGTGAATACGCTTCTAATATTATTTCTCATCCTAGTAAGGCTAGAAAAGCTAGTGTTCCTGTGCTTTCTGTTAAAATTGGTGATCATTGCTATTATGGTTTATGTGATATTGGTGCTAGTTCTAGTGCTATTCCTTACGAGCTTTATAGGGAAATTATGCATGAGATTTGTCCTTGTGAGATTGAGGACATTGATGAGGTTATCCACCTTGCTAATAAGTAAACCATTTGCCCCATTGGCATTGTAAGAGATGTGGAAGTTCTCTATGGTAAGATTAAGTATCCTGCTGATTTTCTAGTGCTTAATTCAGCAGCTAGCAAAACTTGTCCTATCATTTTTGGTAGATCTTTCTTGAACACTTGTGGAGCTATTATAGATTGTAATAAGGAGAAAGTTTTAACTAAGTTTGATGGAGATTCTTATGAGTTTAACGTTTCCAAATTTGCCAAAGCTCCTTGTGAAAATAGCTTGCCTAATGAAGATTTCAGGATGGAACTTGCTTCTATTGATCCAGTTTATGACCTTGGACATCCTTTTGATGACTATAAGTATGCTTATTCTGATGATAAAGTTGTTGCAAGTGATAGTTATATTGTCAACTTTATTGAAAGTGCTACTGAAAGTTATTATGAGAGAGGGAAACATGGTTTTATGCATCTCAATGATGTTAAGTTTCCCCGTTTTATGTTGAAAGTTTTGAAGTTGCATCAGTTTTGTATTCCTATGCTTGTGGCTTTTTGTTTCAACAATTTGTTTTCTCATGATGCTCCCATGCATAGGAAGTGTGTTAGACTCAAGTGTGTTGGTTATTTGCTTCTTGATGCTCTCTTTCACTTCAAATATATATATCCTATGTAAGCATCTTTGGAAGTTTCAAGCCTAACTTAAAGGCATTAAAGAAAATTACTTGTTGGGAGATAACCCAAGAGTTTTGTCGAGTCTCGGAAGATATTACCCCAGTAATAACCGCTCCTTATCCTTTTTGTTTTGGTTTTTGTGTCAAGTCCAACTACTTTTGTGAAGTATAGGAGTTGTGAAAAGTGGCTGTCTTGGGACAAATTTTTGTGCTGTATTGTAAAAATTCATGATGGAGCTTAGTACTTGGATGGGCCTAGGGGAATACATTGTGTATTTGGCTATTAATTGTGGGGTTGCCGGAGTGACAGAAACTTGAACCCCCGTTAGGACACCTTTGCACAAGGGAGCGTAGGATCTGAGAGTTTAAGGCTGTGGTTAGATTTATATCTTAATTACTTTCCTGTAGTTGCGGATGCTTGCAGGGGTTTTAATCACAAGTATGTATTGGTCCAAGTAAGGTCGGTATATTAGCACAGGTTCACCCACACGAAGAGTACTTAGTTATTTGAAGCGAAAGCACTTGAAAGAATTCCCATGTGTTCTCGAGAACATTTGGTCCTTATAAGTATTTCCACCGACTTGTCCTTTGCTAAGAAAGGATTGGGCCACTTGCTGCATTTGTTCGTTGTCTTTGTTACTTGCACCTTGTTTTGTTGCTTTATCAGAAAACCACTAAAAATCTGTTTGCTAAGTATTTACAGAGAATTCCTGCTCCATACCACTAGTCAACACCTTCTGCTCCTCGTTGGGATCGACACTCCTATGTATCAAAAGTACTACGATACACCCCCTATATTTGTGGGTCATCAAGACTATTTTCTGAAGCGCTATTGAAGAGTGGAACTGGTAAGGGAAACTTCTACTATGAGTATTTCTTTTATTTCTGTTTGTTGCTTTGTTTCCAATATGGATAACCCACTTGGTTTTCTATTTGGGAAAACTACTACCACTGTTAGGGTAGTAGATGAACCACCACCCGTTGAGATAGATCCTTTTAAGATACCTACAAGTATTGTTGATCGTGTTATGGATAATTATTATTTATGGGATGGAACTGTCCATCCTGGTGATCATTTGCTTTTTATCCATGAATTATGCGGGTTGTTTAAGTGTGAAGGTATCACAACTGAATAGGTGAAGGAGAAGTTACTCTCCATATCCTTGAAAGGGAGAGCTGAAGAATGGTATAAGCTGCTGAAGAATGGACAATCCATGGAATGGGAGGAGATGACATCTCTCTTCTATTCTAAATTTTATCCTCACAGTGAGATTCATAAGGATAGAAATCTAATATATAACTTTTGGCCTCGTGATGGAGAGAGTACAGCTCAAGCTTTGGGGAGACTGAAGTTACTAATGCTTAAATGTCCTATTCATGAACTCCCTAACAATATCATTATCAATAACTTTTATGCTAGGCTTTCTCTTCATGATAAAGATTTACTAGATACTTCTTGCGCTGGATCATTCACACATATGAAGGAAGAAGCTAAATGGGATCTCCTAGACCGTATTCAAGAGAACACTGAATCTTGGGAGAATGACAAAGGAAGAAAGTCACGTATAAACTATGATTATGAATGCACTAAATCTTTTATGGGAACTGATGATTTCCGTGATATTAGCAATGAGTTTGGTCTTGATTCCCAAAGTATTGCCAACTGTTTTAAAGCCTTTGCCTCTTAAATAGAAATTCCCAAGAAGAAGTGGAATAAGTACCATGCACCTTATAAAGATGTTGTTAGTCACGTTCCCGTTAGAAGTACTGAAGTTTGTACTACTAATCATATTGTGCCTGAACCTCATGTTGAGAAAGTTCCTCCCAGGTAAGGTAAAGGAGTATTCTATGATTATTAGTGCAAATAACAAAGGTACAATGAAAACTGTGGAACCTGATGAGCAAATAAATATTGAACCTGTGGTAGCTATTGTGAAAGACCCTGTCACTAGAAATATAGAGGATGAGCACATTGTCTTCTGTGAAGACGTTTCTAATATTATCTCTCATCCTAGTAAAGCTAGAAAAGCTAGTGTTCCTGTGCTTTCTGTTAAAATAGGTGATCATTGCTACTATGATTTATGTGATATTGGTGCTAGTTCTAGTGCTATTCCTTATGAGCTTTACACGGAAATTATGCATGAGATTGGTCCTTGTGAGCTTGAGGACCCTGATGTGGTTATTCACCTTGATAATAAGGAAACTATTTGCCCCATTGGTATTGTAAGAGACGTGGAATTTCTCTGCGGTAAGATTAAGTATCCTGCTGATTTTCTAGTGCTTAATTCAGCAGCTAGCAAAACTTGTCCTATCATTTTTGGTAAATCTTTCTTGAACACTTGTGGAGCTATTATAGATTGTAAGAAGGAGAAAGTTTTAGCTAAGTTTGATGGAGATTCTTATGAGTTTAACTTTTCCAAATTTGCCAAAGCTCCTTGTGAAAATAGCTTGCCTAATGAAGATTTCAGGATGGAACTTGCTTCTATTGATCCAGTTTATGACCTTGGACCTCCTTTTGATGATTATAAGTATGCTTATTCTGATGATAAAGTTGTTGCCAGTGATAGTTATATTGTCAACTTTATTGTAAGTGCTACTGAAAGTTATTATGAGAGAGGGAAACATGGTTTTATGCATCTCAATGATGTTAAGTTTCCCCGTTTTATGTTGAAAGTTTTGAAGTTGCATCAGTTTTGTATTCCTATGCTTGTGGCTTTTTGTTTCAACAATTTTTTTTCTCATGATGCTCCCATGCATAGGAAGTGGGTTAGACTCAAGTGTGTTGGTTATTTGCTTCTTGATGCTCTCTTTCACTTCAAATATATATATCCTATGTGAGCATCTTTGGAAGTTTCAAGCCTAACTTAAAGGCATTAAAGAAAAGTACTTGTTGGGAGATAACCCAAGAGTTTTGTCGAGTCTCGGAAGTTATTACCTCAGTAATAACCGCTCCTTATCCTTTTTGTTTTGGTTTTTGTGTCAAGTCCAACTACTTTTGTGAAGTAGAGGAGTTGTGAAAAGTGGCTGTCGTGAGACATAATTTTGTGTTGTATCATAAAAATTCATGAGGGAGCTCAGTACTTGGATGGATCTGCATCTTTATGAGCCTGTTCTCCAGGTTGTTACCCAATTTTCATCAGTTCTACACTTTTTTATTTGAGCAACAGAAGGTTTTCGAAAAAATCAATCTTTACCCGCCGGTCTGTTTTGACAAATTTCTGCCATCATTTGCATTTGCCTCTTATAGAAGCTTTTGTTTTGTTGGGTTTTCAGTTGAAGTGTGTACCCAAAGGTTTATTGTTTTTTCTTACACTAATGTTGTCATTGAGTTTGTGCAAGGGTTTTGTATGAAGAAAATTCTCAGGAGAAAGATAAAAGGAATCTGTAGAGTTCGTCTTTGATAGGTAAAAGTGGTGAAAACAGAAGGTTCGTGAAACTCAAATCTTTTTTATATTTTTCATGTTTTTAATACATAAGGAAGACTATGAGACGAAACTGAAGAGGAAACAGAGTCCGGGGTGGACAGACCCACCCCAGGCGCGGGCCCAGCCTGGCCACGCCTAAGGGGGGTGTGCCACCCCTGAACTCCGTCTCCGCCTCGTTTTCGTGTCAGAACCTTCCTTATGCCTTGAAACTTCGTAATATATAACCCCTCGGATCCCCGAGATTCGAGCGTCGTGTTCTCATCGTGTTTTCGTTTCAATGTGTTTCTGTCAGGAAATCTTCTCAAGTTTAGAGCACCATGGCCTCCGCCAACGACAAAGGCAAGAAGCCCGAGGAAGAAGAACCTCAAGTCCCCAAGGAGGAGGAGATTTTGGTAGGGTATGAAGGTGACATTGAGGAGGACAAGCAACCGGACACTCGCACTACCTTCGCAAGCATTGGAGTGGTGGCAACCCCTATCAAGCTTAAGAGGACAACACATATGTCTACAGGAGGGAAACCTCCACATCTCTTCTACAATCCACGGTCATCTCCTCCACGTAACAAGAGACCCTTCCATACACTTATACATGAATATCAATACCAACAGGTGCCCAAAGGGAACTTGCCTTCGGTTTGGGATATGCACCGTTCTTACAATGCAGAGAAGGATCATGCTAAGGATGGAAAGAATAGCAAAGACTAGGATTCTCGGTCTGACATGATCATGAACCGTGTAGAGCAAAACTCGGAGCTAATCCATACTCTTACTTTTGAGTTCGAGGAGTTAAGGAAGATGATTGAAGAGCTTATTAAGAGAACACCACCACCACCAAAGGAGTAATTCGTCATCAGGTTTGGCATCCCCTTGGCTTTTTCCAAGCTTGGGGGAGTGCCATGGTATCACCACCATTATCTTTTATCTTTTACCTTTTTAGTGGATTCATATCGGTGGTAGAGAGGTTATCTTATAGTTTGGTTTGCATGTGGAAGTATCTCTCCTTTAGTTGATTATCTATGTATCCCTTGGTGCGAGTGCCTTTATTGAATATTTATGAGAAGTCTCATCTTTTACTTTTTACACTTCTTATTTTAGTTTACAATCTCTATTGTATGATGGATCTTGTTTATCAGTATGGGTATCACTTTGGGATCATCAAGTGGATCTAAATTGGTTTTGGCAAACCGAGTTCTAGTCAGTAGCATTACATTTGAAAGAGAAAAAGAGAAAAAGCTTACATGTATTTTGTATCATTTGTTTTCTTTCTTGTTGGCTCATAAGCTTAGTATTCTCTATTTAAGATCTTTTGTGTCTTCAAGGAAGATTGCATGTTTGGCTTTATTACTTGTATGTTTTCTTGTTTCTTTCAACTCTCTTGCTTGCTACCCAGCCTTGCTAGCCAAAAATCTGTTTTGAGAAGGCATACTTCTCATGTTTCCAAATCCCTTTGAACCAAAAACCTGTGCCACTTGTGTACACCATGTCTACCTAGTAGCTTTTGCTATTCCAAGCAAATTCTCAAGCTTCATCTATCTTTCGAATTAAAAAGTATTTTGTTATGTGAAAACTAGTTAGTAAAGCTCTCACGAAATTGATGGCACACCTTTATTTCTTGCCCCTAATAGACTTGAACCATTGTGCCATCGAAGTTGTATATGCTTGCATCTATACGTTGGAATTAACAGAATTGTGCTGTCACGGGGAACGTTTTCAACATTGCACTTGTACTCTGTACATAGTTGATATCGTGCTCTTTTGTCTATGGATGTCAATGGTGTGAAATAAAGAGGGAACTTGTAAGTCCATGGAGTCTGTATTTTGTGTTAGAGAAACGCCTAGGCCGCTAGCCTAAGCCATGCCTAATCATGGTGGAAACTTGCAGCATCACCATAGTGAGCTATCTATGAAGCATCCTCAATAAAAAGCTATGCACATAGTAAATAAAAAGATCGCTGAGATGCTCATTGTCTGCTTGCCTTGTCATTTTGGTTATGGGAAAGCTCATGTACAATGTGCATGGGGTACCCCGTTGCCGGTTCTCAATGATATGTGAATACTTACAATGAAAAGAACTTACCTGTGACCAAAATTGGGTAGCATGAGGAGTGGCCCTCATATTCAAGGGACATGATATTGCCAACTTATATTTCGTCAAGCATATACTCCATCTTTGTGCACTTTAACCTTAATCATCTCAAGATGCCTATGATAGAGGCAATGAGGGATCAAAGCTAATAAGTACCATAATCTTTTGGAAGCTCTTTATGACTTGTAATCCCTTCTTCCCTCTATAAAGGGACCTTTCTCCCACTTCCAAGTTGAGTCAGTAAACCTACTTCATCTCTATCTCCAGCAAGCATTTGAGTTGTTGTGTTTCAAGCATTCATATGGTGATTTATTCAATCATGTTTGAAAGGATACAGATGTAGCCTAGAGGGGGGGTGAATAGGCGATTAAAACTTTTCCTAGAGTGGCTCAACAAAGGCGGAGTAAAACTAGTGTTTACTTTGTTAAGCACAACCTAGAACAACTAAGGTTCACCTATGTGCACCAACAACTTATGCTAAGCAATACAAGCAACAAAGTGATAGCAAGATATATATTTCTTCAAGCACGAAGGCTATCACAATGTAAAGTGCATAAGTAAAGAGCTCGGGTATAGAGATAACCGAGGCACACGGGGACACCGATATTTTACTGAGTTCCTCCCAACATGGAGTACGTCTCGTTTGGAGAGGGGGTGGTATCAAACCACCAACGCCACAAAAGGCCTCCCTTATTCTCCGGTGAATCTCACCCCAACGGGATCGATCCACGCTTCCACTATCGGTTCACTTGTCGGTGGCAACCGGAACCTCTCACAAGGTTGGGCCACTTCTCCACAACTTAGTTGGAGGCTCCCAACAAATGCCACAAAAGGCCACAATGCCACCAAGGCCACAAAACCGTCTAGGGTTCCAAGAACCCAAGAGGGACAAGCTCCATTGAGTCACACGAACCAAATCCTCCGAGGAGAACTCAAACCGATGCACCAAATGCAAAAGGCAAGAACACCACAAAGGTGATCAAATCCCTCACTCTCAAGTTCTAACAAAGCTACTAAAGCTATTGGGGGAACAAGAGAGGAGGAATCAAAGAGAGACACAAAATCCCCCAAAATCTAGATCCCCAAAGATGCACTCACAAAGAGATGAATCGGTTAGGTCAAAACGTGGGTCTAGATCTCCTCTCTTTTCCACTCAAATATATGCAAGAATCATCGGAGGGAAAATATTAGGCAAGCTTTAAGATCTAGAGCAAGTGTGGACAAAGCTTAGCCTAATAGATAAGAGAGAAGCCAACTAAACTCAAAACGGGCAAAGCCTTAAATAGGGGTCCCAAAAATCTGGCCGTTTGGGGCATATTTCTGTCTAGGCCGGTAGTACCGGTTTTACCCGGTAGTACCGCCCGCGCTAGGAAAAAGGAAGCAGCAGCACAGCGCAGATAGGCCAGGAACGAGCGCACGCAGCGAGCGGGTGCAGCAGCATTGGAGCAGCGGCAACTGGGCCTTGCACACGACAGCGGTCGCAACACGCGCAAGCGGCGCAAGCGAGCGAGCTGTGGGGCCAGCAGCATGCGGAGCGAGGCGCGCGGCGCGCGAGCGAAGCATGCAGATCTGAGCGTGCGCGCGATGCAGCAGCGAGCGAGCGACAGGAGCGGGGCCATCCGGCCAGGCGCGCGGGAGCTGCCGCTTGGTCACCGCGGCAGGCACGCGAGCGGGGGCCCCAGCTGGCCAGGCGTCATAGCGACGCGGGTGCGCGCACAGCGAGGCGACAACAACAAAGTCAACGTGCGCGGGCGATGAGGCAGACGAGCTGGGCTGATAAACAGGGCAGACGAATTGGGCTAGGCCCGGTAGTATCGGCCCGTTCGGGTGGTACTACCGCATGGGCTCGGTACAGTCGGCCTGGGCTACCGGGTGATACAGCAGGTGGGTTGCGCGCGTCAGGCCCGAGCGGTACTGGGCTGCGGTAGTACCGCTCGGCCCAGACAAGATTTTTTCTTTTCTTTTTTTAGAATAAAATCGGCAAATATTCAAACGGTTGTAACTTTTGAATGGTAGCTCTGATTGACCCGATTCCAATTGTGTTGAAAATATTGGTTATCACCAAGTGATGAAGTATCAAGTATAATAATGTGAGATGCCTCACTTGGTGAGAGACTGAAAAACCACTAAGATCAAAATCGCAATAAGATACAAATGGAAGATCCGATTTTGATGAACAAAAGCTTGTTATGGAGATTAACACAAGCTCTGTATCCTCACATGTATAAGACCAAATAACAACCAAATACGATGATGCAAGTATGCAAAGGTTTGAGCTCTCTCTGAACGATATGACCGAATTACTCATTCGGGAGCCCCTCTTGATAGTACGGTTATCTATCCTAAACCCGGTCTCTCACACACAACATGAGACCGGCAAAAGGGAAAACCTATCAAGATTATACCTTTGCCTTGAGCATTACACTTGAGCTTGATGTAGAAGAACTTGACCTTCTCAAGATGGAACACCTTTCTTGATTCCTCATCATCGATCCATGATCACCGAGGATGGCAAGCATCAAACATGAGATCTTCTATAGATGGCGCATTTTGAGCTTGCACAACATATCTTCTTCTTATTTCATCGACCTTGAAGCCAACACATGCTCCAAGCGATACACACATTAGTCCATAAATATTGTCATTAATTACCAAAACCACAAATGGGGGCCCAACATGTTCTTTCAATCTTCTTTATCTTCCTTGTTTGCACAAAACTATTATCTATTGAGTATTACTTTGAAAGCCTTCACTTGTGAACCTTTTTGAACAAAGAGTGCTCCTGTTTTGAAACTTCTACAAAAAGCTTTTTGTGAAACTATTTGCCAGGTGTTCTCTGACCAAGAACAAGTTTGCCAATTCCAATTATGATTTATCTTTATGCATCTCTATTATGACTGATGTGCTTGGTTGCAAGCTAAGTTATATAATGGTGAGTTGGCTTTCTTCTATGAGTTGTGCAATGGTAAGTGTGATGCTTCTTGTTCGTATTCTTTTATCGACACTTCACTCCATAAACCTGTGGACATGTTTACTAAGCTCAGTTTTCGCTTGGGGACAAGCGAATTCTAAGCTTGGGGGAGTTGATAAGCCCAATTTGCATCACCATTCTATATCATAATTTACATCTATTCATTGATATTTTCTTATTATGAGGTATTACTTATGGATTTTCATCTGTTTATGCATGTTGGACGATTCTTGGAGGATGAACTGCCGGAGTCTGGATTCTGATGGAAAAGAAGGAGTTTCGGTGCAATTTCGCGAAGATCAGAAAAATACCAGAAAAATATGGAAACATATTATTTTTCAGAAGACGAAGGAAGCCAGAAGGAGGAGCGAAGAGGGGCCGTAGGGGGCCCACACCCCTAGACGCAGGCCCACCCTGGGTCGCCCCTAGGGCAGGTGTGGCCCACCTGCCAGGCTCCCGACTCCGACCCTTCTCCTATATCTTCCCCCACGGAACCCTAAGCCTCGAGGAGCGACCACAGATATATTTCCGCCGCCTCTAGGGGGCGCAAAACACCGAGAGAGAAAGATCTCTCTGGCAGACAGATTTCTGTCGGGGGAATTCCTTCCCAGATAGTGGAGACCGTCGCCATCAACACCATCGTCAAGCTAGGCTTCATCGGGATCATCATCATCCACACCATCATCTCCAGCAGCACCATCATCACCACTTCGTCCCGCTGTGGCATCCCGCAAAAACCACTACTAGAAAATCGCGTTGTTTTTGTGCATTGCATCATCATGACCGCATGCTCATGTCATCATGCCACATTGCATTTGAGCATCGTCATCATCATGCATATTATTTTTGCCTAAAAACTATTTGCGAAAGACTATGTTATTTTCTAACTAGCCCTCCTCTATTTTCAAATCCAAATCGTCGGTCCAGCCGGATCTTTCATTTATCTAAAACCAATTACAAAATCTATTGTTAAAATAAAAGAAACCCTAGTCAAAAAATTCTAGTCCTAAATTCACCCAATCCTAGTCTACCCACCAACCCCAGCTTGCCACCTCCCTTTCCCTCCACCTCATCACACCCACCGCCACCTCACCAATCCTCTCTCTCACCCCCACTCCCTCCACCACTCTCCCTGTCTCCCTCTGTCCCACGCGCCCCATCCCTACTCCACACTGATCCACCCACCCTACCTAACACGCTGCCACCCCGGCCCCATCGATCCCTGGCCCCACCCACAGACACACGCGCCCCAGGCCCCGACGCAACCGCCCAGCGACCCCGCTCCCCCTGGTCCCACCCCAGGACCCACCTCTCCATCTCACACCCGCGCTCTCCCCACGGTCAACCCCACCAACCCCGGCGCGTCCGCGTGGACCCCATCCCGCGCCCGGCGCCTTCCTCTCTCTTCCTCCCCGCTCACCCTCGGCCACCTCCCCGCCTTTATCTCTCTCCGCCATTGCCTCCCTCACTCGCCCGGTCACGCGTCGCCGCCACCTCTCAAGCTCGTCTCCGACGCCAACCCCATCGCCCTCCCGCCTCTCTCTGCACTCCTCCCTGCCGGCTTCTCTCGTCCCGCCAAGAACCGCCCGCTGGCCTCCTTTCCACCTCGCCGCCGTCCTCCCCTGTTGCCGCCTCCTCGCTCGCTGCCCGCGCGCCTTCCCGACGCTTTCCCCCGTCGCCCCGTCGACCTCCAGGCCGCCTCCCCGGCGCTCCCCTCTCTGTCGTGGCCGCCTCCTCGAGCCGCCGCCAGCAGCTCGTCCTCGTCGCGCCTCTCCGGCAGCAATGTGCGGTCGTCATCTTTGCCCGTAGTCCGGGTCACGTCGCGCCGCCCCGGGCTCCCCCGTCGGCCACCTTCCTACGTCCGGACCCCCATCGTTGGAGCTCCCGCGAGTAGCAAGGCATCTACTTGCGCTTGTTCTGATGTCCACGGTCGGTGCTCACTGGCCTGGTCCGTTCCTGCTGCTGCCCCTGTTGTAGTGTTGTTGTGAGCATGTTTAGGTGATGGTTTGTCCCAGTGATGATGCTATGTGAATTCAGGAGAGATGTGTGGTGACAATAAGGCGTCGGCAGGACAATTTGAACATAGTGCCAGATCTTCCGAAGACCGATACCGCCGAACCCAAGCGCCAAGGTCGCCTTCCCGGACCCCTGAAGATCGATCCGAAGCGCCAGGACCCGAACCTGAAGAACGCCAAGATCGCCGACGCGGATACGCCAAGTTCTTCGCCCCGAATGCCAAGACCGACTTGACGGCGCGGACCGGACAAGATCTCCGCAACGACAAGTTCTCCTTCCCGGAAGCATTGACGTCCGTGCGACAAGATCTACTTCCCGGATCCGAAGACCCCGGTACCCGATCCACTCAAGTTCGCCATCGCCGACAAGATCGACCGCTTGGCACCCAAGTTCTACATCTTGTATTCGAACCTCGTCCCCGTCGAACCCTGAGACCAACCCCGAACCCCTCGGATCCCAAGTTCGCCGAACCCTAATGTGTGACCCCCTTTCTCGAGCCCTATTTTATAAATGTAATATCAAATTGTTGCATATTAAATTGTCATGCATGCATACTTGTCATGTGGTTTGGGGGCCTTACGCCGATTCACCTTACAATTAAATATGGGGTCCATATGCGGGCAAATCTAGTCGTATATTGGCCTCATTTAAATTTGTGCATCGAACCGGTGATATATTTTGCCATGTTAAGACAACATTTAAATTGCGGGGTAGTTAAACAACTTGAACCATTTAATTAATTGCCGGGACCCCGGTTCCGCTTAATCTTGCCTAATTGCATTGCACCCTTGCCATGTCATACATCATACATGCATCATGCCCGATCTTTTGCCGTAGTATTAAATATTGCATCCGGTGTTTATTCTAGTGTTTTGCTTCTTCGCGGATAAGGCCGTTGAGTTGATGTGAGCTTCGCCCCGATCTTCGGATGAACCTTCGGCAATGTTTTCAGGCGAGCATCTCCCCCTTTCTACCTATCTTACTTTTATAATATTTATTCCCTCCTGTTGATCTATTGCTATCTGTGTTGCGATGCTCTAGTTTTCGTACCCGTGATATCCCTTGCAGCCTTATATTGCCTTGGACACATCCTATTACCTGTTGTTTGGTAGATAGTTGGACTTGCGCGTCGTAGTCGCTTGCTCAAGTGCTGTTGCGTGTCGCCAAGTACCACAGTTGTTGGAGTATTGCCGCATGTTTATTGTTGGAGATGATCATAACTTTAATTACTGTTTAACAACTAAAATTGAAGTAAGTAAGCAGAGGCACAGGTGGGCAATAGATGTTATTTGGTTGTTAACCGTCCACTTGTGTCCCGTAGGACCCCGAGTACTTGATACCTGTTCCTTGAATATTCGCGCTATCCACATCCGGGAGGATTATGGGACCCCCCTGAGCCAGAGCTTGATTCATTCTTATTTCTTGGGGCCACAAACTAGTTTGAGGTTTTATTTACTATCCTGTACTTATGCCATGCTTTACTGCTTTATTACGATTGCGAGGAGCACTGTCTGTTTAGGTAAGCGGAGTGTTTTCGCGGTATCGACAAGCCCAGTTTTGGGTTCCCAGTCGTTTACAGCCACTGGCGCAAACCTCGAGTCCGTCTCGGAGTCAGCTAACTTCGTTGCGGGTAGCTTAATGGGGTGGCCCCCTGAAATATTTCTGAATCCTGTGATTGCTTTGTCGTGAAGGCCTCGTTGGTTCTGATTTGGTTTTTCCGAGGTTGATCGAGTGTGTGTTGCTATTTGTGCACCCCTGCAGGGTAAAACTTTCTGAAAGCCGTGTCCGTGGTTATGTACGACTTGGAGCACAATATCTCGATCATAGACAACTATAACTAAAGTAGTGCTATAAATTTGACTTTATAATGACTAGTAATCAGATTAACTATAATGGAATGGCTAAATAAAACTGCCAACAATTGCTTGTTTGGGTTGTCGCTTGCGACCATTGTACCTGACTAGTAAGTATTGCAACTATAACGGAATGGCTAAATAAAAGTACCAACAACTGCTGGGTTTTGGGATATCTCATGCTACTTGTATCTGACTAGTAAGTGTTGTAACTACAACGGAATGGTTAACTAAAAGTGCCCACTGCTTATTTTATCAGGATGACTATCTATATTTGACTAGTAATTGCTGCAACGATAACCGGATAAATAAAACTGCCAACGATGTGAGTTCCTCGGTTGACTTCCTCGTTTGGTCTCGAGGGGGAAACACCAGGATGGGTTTGTCTGATGGTAGAATCAGGTTGGTTTTGAATAGGTCTTTCTTATCCCTCTCTGATAGCCGCCAGTTGTATCGAGTCTCTATAGGTTGTCTAGTGCATGCTGCCGCTGCCGCTTCAGTCCACCACACCTATGTAGGCGAGGACCGCCGAATTCTAGCCTCGCCGTGTACTGGCCTCAGTACTGACCGCTCTCTCTTTTTTCCTTTGCCCTTTATCGGCACCCCTTTTGTTTAAGCAGGTTTTGAGATCGACGTCGTTAGCAGGGTTACCCTTCCGTCTTGGCCTGGGCAGGGTTATGGACGCCATTGGTTATTCTTCAGGGCTCTTAGCCCCATTTGCATCTTGTCCGTAGTCGGACGCTGTATCATTTTCAAGGTGATTTGGATCTTTGTATATTATATCTGTATTCTTGAATCGCTGAGTCGCTGTTGTATATATATATGTTCTGTGGGTCCCATCGAGGACTGTTGTGTAATGTTATTACTTCGTTTTCCACCCGCACGAAAGTGCCTGGTGGGCACCTTTGAATCGTTTCTATGCGGGTTTGGCGGGTTTCGCTAAAACTTGCATAGGGCCGATTCTGAGGGTGTTACACCCGCTGTAACAATTGTGTTGGATATTGCTTAGTTCATTAGGAGAAACTTTCCCTGTGTTGATTACTATTGTAGTTGATGCTTGTGAGTGGAACCATTGGATTATTGTTTATGTTCAGATTTTTATCCATTACCATATCATCTATGATCTTGATCCATATGATGTCTTGTGAGTAGTTCGTTTAGTTCCTGAGGACATGGGAGAAGTCATGTTGTTAGTAGTGAATCTGTGTTGAGTTATTATTCAATGGTTTAGTATTTAAGTTGTGGTGCTATTCTTCTAGTGGTGTCATGTGAACGTCGACTACATGATACTTCCCCATTTATGGGCCTAGGGGAGTGCATTGTGTATTTGGCTACTAATTGTGGGGTTGCCGGAGTGACAGAAACCTGAACCCCCGTTAGGACACCTTTGCACAAGGGAGTGTAGGATCTCAGAGTTTAAGGTTGTGGTTAGATTTATATCTTAATTATTTTCCTATAGTTACGGATGTTTGCAGGGTGTTTAAACACAAGTATGTATTAGTCCAAGTAAGGTCGGTACATTAGCACAGGTTCACCCACACAACACTTACAACACCAGAGAAGAGTACTCAGCTATTTGAAGCGAAAGCACTCGACAGAATTCCCATGTGTCCTTGAGAATGTTTGGTCCTTATAAGTATTTCCACCGGCTTGTCCTTTTCTAAGAAAGGATTGGGCCACTTGCTCTGTTTGTTTGTTACCTTTGTTAATTGCTCCTTGTTTTGTTGCCTTGTCAGAAAACCACTAAAATCCGTTTGCTACGTATTCACTGGGATTTCCTGCTCCATACCACTATTCAGGACCTTCTGCTCCTTGTTGGGATCGACACTCATATTTGTCGAAAGTACTACGATACACCCCCTATACTTGTGGGTCATCAATATCTATATGATAATTCATCTATGGCAAAAGAAGGATCACCTATAGCCGTTAGTGCGCATAGCCGTGCAACCTCCGGATCATAATCATCGGAAAACACTTTGAGTGGGGGGGCATTGTTGATTTTTCTGTTCTCCGAGCTGGGGAATTGTTTTCCCTCTTGTACTACTACTTCTCGACCGCTGCTGATTCGCTCTATGTGACTTCATAATAGACTGGTCATAGTCTGATGGCAGATTATCTAGCCTTTTACTTTCAAGCATTTCCACAAAGTGTTTTACCGTTTTCGGTGCTATATACTGCATTGGATTGGGTCATTTCGGTGCAAGCTGTTGTTTCACATATTCATCCACGACCTCTTTGTTTTCCTCATCGGTCATATCATAAGGTAACTTGGCAGGAGCCACCTTGGGTTTCTTCCTTGTACCTGCAGAGGGTTTTTTCACGGTTGTAGTACTAGCCGCTGAAGCGGCGGTGATCTTCCACTTTTGCAACTGGGGCGTTGGAGACTGCTGACACGGCGGATGCAGGGGAGTCTGCTGACGTGGCGGAGGTGGGGGAGCCCGCTGATGTGGCGAAGACTACTGACGTGGTGAAGGCGGGGGAGTCTGCTGACGTGGTGGAGCCTTTATACGCGCTGGAGATTTAGATGGATTGCTACTGGAACAAGTCTATGGCATTGCGTCCAATTTGGAAGCACAATGTATTCCTTTCGCCATAGAACAGTGTTATTCTTGGCTTCTCCCAGTTCATTCAGATCCCCTTCGCATGTTGACGCGGGGGAGTCTGTGGTTCTATTCTTGTGCTAGAATCGTGAAATAGTTTGTGATACTATGCTTATATTGTGCATGCATGTGTATCTTGGGATGGCGAACAATGTTGCATGAGAAAGTTTTCCTTTTGGTCACACAAAAAAGCCATTTTCTATTTTCTAGGTGCAAAAAATGGGGCATTTTATGAAGCAACCACCAAAATGATGTTTCAGAATGCTACAACCCCTTTTTTTCAAAAATACTAGACCACCTTAAATAAACTATGTCCCAACCACGAGATATCAAACCTTTCTGTCCATCCCGGGTGAAAAATACAAATGTTTGCTGAATCGGTAGGAAGTGGGTCCGGTTTGAACTATAGGTACAAGATCTAATGCTAATGATTTTCTGAAAAATTATTTTTAGACTCAAAATATCATGTTTCTTCATAGATCCAGTGAGATTTTCAATGAGTCTCATCCACTATCTTCATGCCCAAAGTTTTTACCATAGTTTGAAATAGGAAAATTTTGAAATGGCCATAAGAAATTCAAAAACAGTCTGAACAATGTAAATCATTTGCGTGGTGTCATATTATGTGACATAGTTGCTAGGAAAAATACCAAACTTGGTATATTGATTATGTCTCAAAAAACCTTCACAAAATGACCTATCATGTTCGAGGTTTCATGGCTTTTGGTCCAAATGACCAATGTTATGGCTAGAATCGCGGCATAATTTGTGATACTGTGCCCATATTGTGCATGCATGTGTATCTTGGGATGGCGAACAATGTTGCAGAAGGAAATTTTATTTTTCGTTGCACGGTAAAGCCATTTTCAATTTTCCGGGCGCAAAAAAATGGGGCGTTCTGTGAATCAACAATCAAAATACTATTTCAGAATGCTACCATCCCATTTTTCAAAAAAATACTAGACCATCTTAAATGAACTATGTCCCAACCGGGATATCTCAAACCTTTTCGTCCACCCCGGATGAAAAATACAAATATCTGCCAAATCGGTAGGAAGTGGGTCCGATTTGAACTACAGGTACAAGATCTAATGCTCATGATTTTTTGAAAAAATCATTTTTAGACTCACAATATAATGTTTCTTCACATATCCAATGATATTTCCAATGAGGCTCATCCCCTATCTTCATGCCCGAAGTTTTTACCATAGTTTGAAACGGGAAAATTTGGAAACGAGCATAAGAAATTCAAAAACGGTCTAAAAAATGCAAATCCTTCGCGTGGTGTCATATTATGTGACATAGTTACTAGGAAAAATATCAAACTTTGTATATTGATTATGTTTCAAAAAAACCTTCACAAAATGACCTATCATGTTCGAGGTTTCATGGCTTTCGGTCCAAATGACCAATGTTATTGCTAGAATCGCGGCATAGTTTGTGATAATGTGTTCATATTGTGAATACATGTGTATCTTGGGATGGCGAACAATGTTGCAGGAGGAAGTTCTCCTTTTTTCGCACGAAAAAGCCATTTTCCATTTTTTGGGCGCAAAAACGGGGCGTTTTGTGAAGCAACCACCAACATGTTGTTTCAGAATGCTACCACCCCATTTTTAAAAAATAATAGACCACCTTAAATGAACTATGTCCCAACCGGTAGATCTCAAACCTTTCGATCCACCTCGGGTGAAAAAGACAAATGTCTGCCGAATCGGGAGGAAGTGGGTCCGGTTTGAACTACAGTTACAAGATCTGATGCTCATGATTTTTTGAAAAAACATTTTTAGACTCATAATATCATGTTTATTCACATATCCAATGAGATTTTCAATGTTCCTTCAGAGATCCAATAAAAGTTTCAGAATACATATTGATTACATCTCAAAAACCACCAAAAGCAAAATTCAGAATACATATAGTCACTAATTTCCTAAAATGCCTTGATTATGATCGCGTCGGCCGTAACCATGGAGTATCTTCATCATTTAACACGATGCTTGGGTCGATATTCACTGCGAAGGGCAGAATTTCATCAAACTTACTATAATCTTCCGACATGTCTGTCTTGTCCTCTACTCCCACGATGTTTCTTTTCCCTGAAAGAACTATGTGGTGCTTTGGATCATCGTATGATGTATTAATTTGATTATTTTTCCTTTTTTCGGTTTGGTAGACATGTCCTTTACATAGAAAACCTGAGCCACGTTATTTCCTAGGATGAATGGTTCGTCCGTATACCCAAGATTGTTGAGATTCATTATTGTCATCCCGTACTTCTTGTCTACCTCAACCCCTCCTCCTGTTAGCTTGACCCATTTGCACAGAAACAAATGGACCTTAAAATAAGGTCCGTATTCAAGTTCCCATATCTCCTCTATGTAACCATAATATGTGTCATTTTCCCATTTTTGTTTGTTGCATCAATGCGGACACCACTGTTTTGGTTGGTGCTATTTTTATCTTGGGTGATTGTGTAAAATGTATTCTAATTTATCTCGTATCCTTGGAAAGTCAATACATTCGAAGATGGTGTCCTAGACAACAAGTATAGTTGATCTTCAACAGTGGAGTTATTCATGAGATGTGTTTGCAACCAACTGCCGAATGGTATCATGTGTAAACGTGTAGTCAAGTCATCAGACTACCCCTGGTGTTTGGAGCGTAAAATATTCTTGTGTTCATTGATATAAGGAGCCACCAAGGTGGAACGTTGTAGAACTGTATAGTGTGCTTGCGTGAAGGAATGCCTGTCTCTACATATTACTGCTTTCTTTTCTACCATGCCTTTTCCACCGAGTCTCCCCTCATGCCGCGATTGAGGAACACCAGTCGGATTAAGGTTAGGAATAAAGTCAACACAGAACTCAATGACCTACTCTATTCCATAGCCCTTTGAGATGCTTCCTTCTGGCCTAGCACAGTTATGGACATAATTCTTTAAGACTCCCATGAACCTCTCAAAGGGGAACATATTGTCTAAAAATACATGACCAAGAATGGCAATCTCTTCGACTAGGTGAACCAGGAGATGCATCATAATATTAAAGAAGGATGGTGAGAACACCAACTAAAAGCTAACAAGACATTGGACCATATCATTCTATAACCTTGGTAGAATTTCTAGATCGATTACCTTCCGGCGATCTGCCTCGCCTTTGAAATGCTTGCCTTTCTTTCTTACGGGATGATTGGTCGTAAGAAATCGACGATACCCCAAGTACACAACATTTTTCCATTTATCCAAATATACACTATCAGTCTCATCTAAATAGTGCGTGCATGCATTGTGTCCCTTGTTTGTCTGTCCTGATGATACATTGGAAACGTATCTATAATTTTTGATGCTCCATGCTTGTTTAGTATCTACTTTGATTTACTTGTCCACACTTTGAGGTGCTTTTTACATGTTTTCTGGTACTAACCTATTAACAAGTTGCAACAGTGCCAGATGCCTATTTTCTGCTGTTTTTGGTTTTAGAAAAGTTAGTAAAGATATATTATCGGAATTGGATGGGACAAACGACAAAGTCAATTACTTTCCAGGGAACAAGAAGTCTAGAGGAGAGCCGGAGGGGCCAGCCAGGGGGGGCAGACCCACCCCAGGCATGGGTGGGCGCCACCCCGCGCCTGGCTAGGGTTTGGTGGCCCTGGCCACCGCCTCGGTCTCCCCCTTCTCCTATAAGAAGCTCCCAATGTAGAAACCATGAGTACCCGATCATATATCCACGAAACTATCTGTAGTCGCCGCCACCATCGTCCCTAGATTGGGGGGATCTGAAGTTCTTCCCAGCACCCTGTCGGAGGGGAGATCATCCCGGAGGCCTTCTCTCCAGTATGACGCGTGAGTAGTTCCACCTTGGACTATGGGTCCATGTAGTAGCTAGATGGTTGTATGTCCTCCTTTGTGCTTTCATGTATAGATCTTGTGAGCTCCGTTCATGATCAAGATCTAATCTATTTGTAATCATGCATGTCGTGTTTGCGGGGATCTAATGGATATTTAGATTATTATGTTGGTTTGATTAATGGTTTTGTCTTTATGATTCTATCATGTCGGTGTTGTTTGTGATCTTGCATGCTCTCCGTTGTTAGTAGCTATCTTTGCCAAGTAGTTGCTAGTGACTCCAAGAGGGGGTATTTATGCTCGATAGTGGGTTCATGCCTCTAGTTTCCAAGGGAATTGAAAATAATCTCTTTGGTTGTAGATGTGATGTTGCTACTAGGGAGAAAACAACGGTCTCTTTTTCATGAAACATGTGGACTGTTTACCTTACACACTTTGCTTAAAGTAGTTGTCTGTTGCTTGCAACTTAATACTGGAGGGGGTTCGGATGATAACTTGAAGGTGGACTTCTAGTCATATATGCAGTTGGATGGTGGTCTATGTATCTTGTTTTATTGCCCAATCAACCTCATAGGATCTTTCTGACTAGTAATTGCATTGTTATGCCTTGCTCAGTTCCTGTCAATTGCCCTGCTGTAATTTGTTTACCCTTCATGACATGTTTTTTATCCAAGGAGAGCACCTCTAGTGAACTATGGACCCCGGTCCAATATTTACCATTGATACATCTTCCACTTTTACTTGTTTACTTGCTGCAAACCATTACCTTCCACACTATACGTTTAATCCTTTGTTACAGCAAACCGGTGAGCTTGACAACCTCACTGTTCGTTGGGGCAAAGTCTTGAGTTTGTGTTGTGCAGGTCTCCGCGTTGCTTGCAACACCTGTGTGACGTTTCCTTCCTCCTTCTGCTTCGATAACCTCGATCTCAACTGAGGGAAAACTTGCTGCTTGCTGCTTCACACCTTGCTATTGGGGTTCCCAACAGGCTGTGCGTAAACAGTCGTCAAGCTTTTCTGGCGCCGTTGCCGGGGAGGCTAAGGACGTCTTCACTGGGGAATTCCTTCACTTCCTTTCTCTTTACTTTGTTTTTAGTTTGATTTGTTTCTTTTGCTTGGTTTTTTTGCCTCTTTCCAAAAAAACCAAAAAAAAAATAGTCTAGTTTGGTTTGCTTGCCTCTTTCAAAAACACAAAAAATTAGTTCCTGCTCTAGCTGCTGCTGTTTTTGGCTTTCCCACCTTTGCCAAAATGAACTCTGCTGAGAACACCAAGTTGTGTGACTTAACTAGCACCAACAACAATGATTTCCGTAGCACACATATTGCTCCACCTGCTCCTGATGCTTCCTTTTATGAAATTAAGCCAGCTTTGTTGAATCTTGTGATGAGAGAGCAATTTTATGGTGCTGTTTCTGATGATCCTGCTGCCCATCTTAATAGCTTTGTTGAAATTTGTGAGATGCAAAATTATAAGGATGTAATGGAGATATTATTAAGCTCAAGCTTTTTCCTTTCTCCTTGAGGGGAAAAGCTAAAGAATGGTTTCTTTCTTTGCCTAAAAATAGTATTGATTCTTGGACTAAGTGCAAAGATGCTTTTATTGGAAAGTACTATCCTCCTGCTAAGATTATTTCTATGAGAAGTGATATTATGAAATTTAAACAGCTTGATAGTGAACATGTTGCTCCATCTTGGGAAAGAATGAAATCTTTGGTTAAAAATTGTGCTACTCATGGACTCACTGCTTGGATGATTATCCAGAATTTTTATGCAGGTTTGAACTTCTCCTCAAGAATTCTGTTGGATTCAGCTGCTGGAGGTACCTTTATGGGCCTCATCTTGGGTGCTACAACAAGGCTCCTTGATAATATGATGGTTAACTACTCTAAATGGCATGTTGAGAGAGCTCCACATGGTAAGGTAAATTCTGTTGAGGAAACTTCCTCTTTGAGTGGAAATATTGATGTTATTATGGCTATGCTTGTTAATGGGAAAGATCCTCTAGATCCTAATAGTGTTCCCTTAGCCTCTTTGGTTGCTCAAGAAGAGCAAGTTGATGTGAACTTCATTAGAAACAACAATTTCAACAACAATGCCTATAGGAATAATTTTGGTAGCAACAATAATTATAGGCCTTATCCTCCTAATGATGGCAATTCCTATGGAAGTTATTATAATAATGCTAAAAGTGCCCCCTCTGAACTTGAAGTCTTGCTCAAGGACTTTATTAGTAAACAAACCACTTCCAATAAGACTATAGAGGAAAAGCTTTTAACTGTTGAGAAAAATATATCCTCTTTGTCTGAAGCTCATTCCTCTTTGATTAATAAAATGGCTGCTAAACCTGAAACTATGGAAAACAACTTTGCTACAGCTCATGCCATACAAGTTACTATTGATAAAAATGTTAGGCTGTTACCTCAAACTTCATGCTAAGTGGGTAAGGAAAGCTGAAATTGATAGAAACAATAGTGTGTGCACTATCACCACTAAACCACCAGTAGTCCCTATTCCTACTCCTACTATGCCTAAGCCTGTTGAGCCTACTACTAGTGATGCCAAGTTTGACTTTGATATTGATGGTTGCAATATTTCTGAAGTGATTATGTTCTTGCAAAAGCTTGCTAGAAGTCCTGATGCTAGTGATATGCATGTTGCTTTGACTAAACATATTACAGATGCTCTTGTGAAAATTAAGGAAGATAAGCTAAAACACAAAGCTTCTATTCCTAGGAAAGTAGAAGATAGTTGGGAAACCATTATTAATATGCAAGTGAATGACTTTGATCTCAAAGCTTCATGTGATCTTGGTTCTAGTGTCTCTATTATGCCCAGGAAGATTTATGAAATGCTTGATTTGCCACCTTTGGAAGATTGTTATTTGGATGTCCCACTCAATGATAATGCTAAGAAGAAACTCATGGGGAGTATTAATGATGTTCTCATCATGGTTAATAATGCTTATGTCCCCGTGGATTTCTATGTTTTGGATGTTGAATACAATGCTTCTTGTCCTATTACTTTGGAAAGACCTTTTATTAGAACAGTTGGTGCCATCATTGATATGAAAGAAGGCACCATTAAATATCATTTTCTATTCAAGAAAGGTATTGAACACTTCCCTATGAGGAGAGAGAAGTTGCTTTTTGCTCCTCCTTTGAAAGCAAGGTTTGATGTTAATGCTTCCTCATTTGAAAATACTTGATTCTTCTTGCTTCTTGTGCCTAACTTAAAGGCGTTAAAGAAAAGTACTTGTTGGGAGATAACCCAAGAGTTTCCTTGAGTCTTGGAAGTTATTAATTCAGTAATTACCTCTCCTTATTATTTTTGTTTGCTTTTTGTGCCAAGAATGACCTCTAATGAGAGGGAAGTAAGATTTGGGGAGCTGCTGTCCCGAAACAGATTTCTGTCCACCACCAAAAATATTCGTGAGGAGGCTCTGTAACTCGGATTGAGCTAAAAATTTACGAATAAAGCCCCCAGTATGTTATCTAACTTTCTTTAGTTCAACACTTTTTGATTTGAGCAAAGAAGATGTTCAAAAAAATCGGTTTCTACCTGCTGGTCTGTTTTGACAGATTTCTGCCATTATTTGCATTTGCTTCTTATTGATTCCTTTTTTAGTTCTCTTTTGGGGAATTGAGCTTTTTTGAAGGAGTTTCTACAGTATCTTGTGTTTTAAGTGAAAAGTTTTGCTGTTCCAAAGCTTTGCCTAAAGGTCTATTATCTTTTGAATAAACTGATGTTGCTAATGAAGATTGTGTGAAGTTTTGTATGAAGGAAAAAAATTCAGGTGTAGAGAGAGAATGATGTAATGAGATGAAGAATGGACAAAAGCTCAATATTGGGGATTCCACCCTGGTGTCACCCCAAGAAATAGCCAATAGGTACAAGCGTCAAAGCTTAGGGATGCCCAAGGCATCCCCTTCTTCATCAATAAAAAGCTCATGTCTATCTAGACACTTCGTTTTTATTATTTCATGCACAATTGTGTTGTCCTTGGAGCATCTTAGTTTTCATTTTCTTTGCTTAGTTTGTTTAGTTTGCTTGAATAAAGTAGTTTGGACCCTCGTTCTCACTGTGTTGTTTTGCAAATAAGTTTGCTTGGTGTTGGAAAGGAGTAGTAAGTTCTTGCTTGAAGTGCAAGAGGATCTTGCATTGATTGTGACTTAGACTTTAGCTTGACATTCTAGGTGTTTTTTTGACCTTATGCTTAGTGATTATTGCTATAGCATGTATTGTTCCAAACAATTGGGATTGCTTAGTGTGCCTTGAAGAAATTATGCGTTGTTTTAGCATGCAAAAGCATAGTATTGTGGTATTCTCCTTTGATGCTTTGCTTGGGTTGAATTGGCACATGCTCACACCATGTTATGACTCTCACAAAGTCACCATTAGCCTATATGATCATTTAGTCCTTTGCTTGTAGTACCACTCTTTGCTTTGATTAGTATGGTTTGTTGCACTGCATGATTATGGCCATTGTGCTCTCTTAGTTGGTTGCTCCCAGTCTTTTGCTAGCCTCCACTTGTATGAGTAAATTCTACTCATGCCTCCAACTCCCAAGAAACCAAGTTATTCCAAAGTGTCCACTATAAATTCCTATGCATGGTGTGTTACACCATTCCAAGTATATTCTTGTTTTCAACTATCTTCCAATTAAAAACTATTTTGTTATGTGAAAACTTAGTGATTAAATCCCTCACGAACTTGATGGCACACTTTATTCTTTGCCCCTAATAAACTTGAACCATTGTGACAACTTTTTTGTATATGCTTGCACTTATAAGTTGGAATTAGCAGAACCGTGCCGTCACAGGGAACGTTTTGAACATTGCACTTGTACCTTGTTGTACTCAGTTGATATCATGTTATTTTGTCTATGGATGTCACCGGTGTGAAATAAAGAGGGGACTTGTAAGTCCATGGAGTTTGTATTCTGTGTTAGATAAATGCCTGGACCGCTAGCCTAAGCCATGCCTAATCATGGTGGAAACTTGCAGCATCACCATAGTGAGCTATCTATGAAGCATCCTCAATAAAAAGCTATGCATATGGTAAATAAAAAGATTGTTGAGATGCTCATTGTCTGCTTGCCTTGTCATTTTAGTTGGGAAAGCTCCTGTACCATGTGCAAGGGGTACCCCGTTGGCGGTTCTTAACGATATGCAAATACTTAAAGTGACAAGAACTTACTTGGACCCAAAGTTGAGTATGCATGAGGTGTTGCCCTCGTATTCAAGGGACTTGAGATTGTTGGCTTATAATTCGTCAAGCATGTACTCCACCTTTGCCACTTTAACCTTAACCACTTCAAGATGCTTATGATAGGGGCAATGAGGGCTGAAAGCTAACAAGTACCATAATTTTTGGAAGCTCTTTTTGAAACTTGTAATCCCTGCTTCCTTTACAGAAAGGCCTTTCTTCCACCATTATTGAGTCTCCACCTTCTACCTTTAGGCACCATTAAGAGAGCATAGTTTTCATTCAATGTGCAGTGTTCCAAAGCTTATTAACTGATGCATATTGTGTTATACTTGTTCCTGTGATATTTGTTTCTAGTCACCCTTGTGAACTTTGCAGGTGTCCTATGCATCTATTTGCTACTCTATGATGGACAAGCTGATTGCCACTATGCTATGTTTTGTGCATGTGAAACAAACAAACGTTTTTCAATGCATGTTATTCATGATCTTTGTTTGTATCCTTTCATGTTGCATGCATAGTTACTATGTCCTATTGTTAGAACTCCATATTTCATGCACATGTTTAGAGTTTTTTGATCCCAGCTATCAATGCTTGCAAATGGTTGGATCTTTATTGTGAGGGTGCATGTCACCTAAAAAATTATTCTGTTTATCACTTACCTACTCGAGGACTAGAAGGAGTTAAGCTTGGGGATGTTGATTACGTTGGAAACGTATCTATAATTTTTGATACTCCATGCTTGTTTAGTATCTACTTTGCTTTACTTGTTCATACTTTGAGGTGCTTTTTACATGTTTTCTGGTACTAACATACTAACAAGTTGCAACAGTGCCAGATGTCTGGTTTCTGCTGTTTTTGGTTTCAGAAAAGTTAGTAAAGAAATATTCTCGGAATTGGACGGGACAAACGACAAAGTCAATTACTTTCTGTGGGGAACAAGAAGTCCAGAGGAGAGTCGGAGGAGCCAGCCAGGGGGGCAGACCCACCCCAGGCGCGGGTGGGCCCCACCCTGCGCCTGGTTCGGGTTTGGTGGCCCTGGCCGCCGCCTCGGTCTCCCCCTTCGCCTATAAGAAGCCCCCGATGCAGAAATCCCGAGTACCCGATCAAATATCCACAAAACCGTCTATAGCCGCTGCCACCATCGTCCCTAGATCGGGAGGATCTGAAGTTCTTCCCGGCACCCTGCCGGAGGGGAGATCATCCCGGAGGCCTTCTCTCCAGTATGATGCATGAGTAGTTCCACCTTGGACTATGGGTCCATGTAGTAGCTAGATGGTTGTATCTCCTCCTTTGTGCTTTCATGTATAGATCTTGTGAGCTCCGTTCATGATCAAGATCTAATCTATTTGTAATCATGCATGTTGTGTTTGCGAGGATCCGATGGATATTGAGATTATTATGTTGGTTTGATTAATGGTTTTTTCTTTATGATTCTATCATGTCTGTGTTGTTTGTGATCTTGCATGCTCTCCATTGTTAGTAGCTACCTTGGCCAAGTAGTTGCTAGTGACTCCAAGAGGGGGTATTTATGCTTGATAGTGGGTCCATGCCTCTAGTTTCCAAGGGAAGTGACAATAATCTCTTCGGTTGTAGATATGATGTTGCTACTAGGGAGAAAACAACGGTCTCTTGTTCATGGAACATGTGGACTGTTTACCTTACACACTTTGCTTAAAGTAGTTGTCTGTTGCTTGCAACTTAATACTGGAGGGGGTTCGGATGATAACCTGAAGGTGGAATTCTAGTCATAGATGCAATTGGATGGCGGTTTATGTATCTTGTTGTATTTCCCAATCAACCTCATAAGATCTTTCTGACTAGTAATTGCATTGTTATGCCTTGCCCAGTTCCTGTCAATTGCCCTGCTGTAATTTGTTTACCCTTCATGCCATGTTGCTTATCTAAGGAGAGCACCTCTAGTGAACTATGGACCCCGGTCCAATCTTTACCATTGATACATCTTCCACTGTTACTTGTTACTTGCTGCAAACCATTACCTTCCACACCATACGTTTAATCCTTTGTTACAACAAACCGGTGAGCTTGACAACCTCACCGTTCGTTGGGGCAAAGTCTTGAGTTTGTGTTGTGCAGGTCTCCGCGTTGCTTACAACATCTGTGTGACGTTTCCTTCCTCCTTTTGGTTCAATAACCTCGGTCTCAACTGAGGGAAAACTTGCTGCTTGCTGCTTCACACCTTGCTCTTAGGGTTCCCAATAGGTTGTGCGTAGACAATCGTCACCTGATAGGTTACTAAGAGCAGGCCAATCATTTATTGTTACGAAAAGCAACGCTCGTATGTCAAATTCTTCCTGCTTGTGCTTATCCCACGCACGTACGCCGGTTTCATGCCACAACTATAAAAGTTCTTCAATTAATGGCCTTAGGTACATATCAATATCGTTGTCGGGTTGCTTCGGGCCTTGGATGAGTACTAGCATCATAATAAACTTACGTTGTAGAACTGTATAGTGTGCTTGCATGAAGGAATGCCTGTCTCTACATATTATTGCTTTCTTTTCTTGCATGCCTTTTCTACCGAGTCTCCCCTCGTGCCGCGGTTGAGGAACACCAATCAGATTAAGGTTAGGAATAAAGTCAACACAGAATTCAATGACCTACTCTATTCGATAGCCCTTTGAGATGCTTCCTTCTGGCCTAGCACGGTTATGGACATAATTCTTTAAGACTCTCATGAAACTCTCAAAGGGGAATATATTGTGTAAAAATACAGGACCAAGAATGACAATCTCTTCAACTAGGTGAACCAGGAGATGCATCATAATATTGAAGAATGATTGTGAGGACACCAACTCAAAACTAACAAGACATTGGATCAGATCATTCTATAACCTTGGTAGAATTTCTAGATCGATTACCTTCTAGCGATCTGACTCGCCTTTTAAATGCTTGCATTTCTTTCTTGCGGGATGATTGGTCGTAAGAAATCGACGATACCCCAAGTACACAACATTTTTACATTTATCCAAATATACACTATCAGTCTCATCTAAATAGTGCGCGCATGCATTGTATCCCTTGTTTGTCTGTCCTGATAGGTTACTAAGAGCAGGCCAATCATTGATTGTTACAAAAAGCAATGCTCGTAGGTCAAATTCTTTATGCTTGTGCTCATCCCACGTACGTAAATCAATTTCGTGCCACAACTGTAAAAGTTCTTCAATTAATGGCCTTAGGTACACATCAATATTGTTGCTGGGTTGCTTAGGACCTTAGATGAGCACTAGCATCATAATGAATTTATGCTTCATGCACAACCAAGGAGGAAGGTTATAGATACATAGAGTTACAGTCCACGTTCTACGAATGCAGCTCTGCTCCCCAAAAGGATTTATGTCATCTGTACTTAGACCAAACCTTAAGTTCCTTGGATCATCTCCAAAACTCGGGTACTCTCTCTTGATTTTTCCCCACTTCGACCCATCAGCAGGGTGTCTCAACATCGAGTCTTTCTTACGGTCTTCTTTGTGCCATCGCAACAACTTGGCATGCTCCTAGTTTCTAAACAAACATTTCAACCGTGGTATTATAGGAGCATACCACATAACCTAGGCAGGAACCCTCTTCCTAGGTCGCTCGCCCTCAATATCATCAGGGTCATCTCGTCTGATCTTATACCGCAGTGCAATGCATATCGGACCTTTATCTAAATTTTCGTACTCGTCACCGCGGTAGAGGATGTAGTTATTAATGCATGTATGTATCTTCTGCACCTCTAATCCTAGAGTGCAGACAATCTTCTTTGCTTCGTACGTACTGGAAGGAAATTCATTATTATTTGGAAGTTTTTTTTATTATTTTCAGTATCTTCTCAAACCCCTTGTCAGATAAACCATTCTCTGTCTTTCATTGCAGCAGTTACAGTGTGGTACCGAGCTTTGTGTTGTTATCTTCGCAATTTAGGTACAACAATTTTTTATGATCATCCTCTAACATGCGCTTCAACTTTAACTTCTCAGTTTAACTTTCGCATTCTCTTTGTGTATCAACAATGGCTCGGTAAAGATCATCAACGAGCTCATCATCGGGCGCCTCTTCATGTTCAGCTTTACCAGTTGTATCACCGTATTCTCTCTGTGTATAATTCTATTCAGGAAACATATGATGATAGTTGTCATCATACTCTTCTTCCTTATTGACTTTTATCATAATCCCTCTTTCTCCATGCTTGGTCCAACAATTGTAGCTTGGCATAAAACCGTGCTGAAGCAGGTTGGTGTAAAGGGTTCTCGAGGAAGTGTAATCCCTCTGATTTCGACATTTAACACATGGACAACACATAAAACTGTTACTTATGTTTGCCTTAGCCACACCGAGAAAATTATGAAGGCCCTCTTATGTATATCCATTGTCGGATCATCTCTGTGCAATGAACTCGCCAGTGCGTCGGTCACCGTACATCCATTGTCGGATCATATGCATTATAAAATTAAGTTTATGAAAAGAATTACAGAACATCTAGAAAAATAACCACTATACATCGACACATGTATTGTATCAATTACAGAGAAAAGGATTAAGTTGCATGCTAACCTTGATCGAGGAGGGAAAAAAGAGAAAGCTTAAGTGTGGCTCATGTACTTGTGCATTTCATCGAGCACCTCTTATGTATAGAGGGAAAAAACTAAGCAGCATACACCACTTATGATGAGAGGGGAAAAATAAACCAACTCACATAAGCATGTGAAGCTGGGGTGCTATATATATACAACATGGATCTTTAGTCCCGGTTCCTACCAAAAACCAAGACTAAACATTTGTGCCAGCGGCCAGATGTGGCTAGACACTTTTAGTCTCGGTTCCTGCCACGTACCAGGACTAAAGGTCCAGCATGAACCGGAACAGATCGTCACCTTGCCCCATGCGTCTTCTTAGAATTATGGCTCGGGACGGGATCGACGAAAGACCTGTGTTCTACTACTGGTAGTATAGCTGACAAATCTGTTGGTCGTACCGATACATGTGCATATTTTCTATACACCCGAATCATGTTTACATGTGCGACATGTGCAAAGTACAGTGAGATAAATCTCAAGTGATCGCAGTAACACACAAGTATTTAGCTAGTTTTTTATTAAAGTTTGACCAATTATATAACAAAATGTTAACATTTATAATTCTATATAAATAGTATTTATTAGAATCATCATGAAATATATTGCATACTGTGTGCATTGGGTATTGTAGATATTGATATCTTATATAATTTTTCAAACTTTAAAAGATTTGACTTTAACAAAAATTATAGGCATCCGATTTTGAAAACGGGAAGTAGGACCAGTTAGAGCATCTCCAACCGCTCTCCCCAAGTGGGTTTTGCAGCAGTGCATGATCGTTCGCTTAGGGAGCACCGGCGCGAACCGATGGATTTAGGGAGCGGTGCTCCCTATATGAATTTCCTATAAAATTTTCAACATTTGTATATCAATTTGTAATACAAATATAAATAGTTAAACATATAATTCAAATTTCAACCTCATTAAAAAACATAGTTTGAACAAATAAAAATAGATCTTTAAACAATAATAAATTGACAAATATCAAATTAAATGAAGTTTTATTCTTATTCTTATTCTTATTCTGAGGGCAATGACCTCTTTACTTTGAGCCTCTACAAATACTCGATCAAATTGTTTTGCAGATTGAGGTGAGTAACCTGGTCACGAATCTCCACATGCATTGCGACATAATTGACTTAATCTGCCGGCACCTGGTGATCAATATCTGCAAGAGGACCCATGCAATCATACAGAATATCGTCTGGTGCAGCTAGGTGTTCTCGCTTACTCTCCATGATCATGTTATGCATGATCACACAAGCATTCACCACCTCCCACACTTTATGTTGAGACCAGGTTAGAGCAATATACTTGACTATAGCAAATCGAGATTGTAGCATACCAAATGCCCACCTGACATCCTTCCTACAAGCCTCCTATCGCCCAACAAAGTGAGACTTTGTCGGACCTAGAGGGTCAGCGATTTTCTTCACAAATACCGACCACTTTGTATAGATGCCATCGGCAAGATAATACCCTTTAGTATAAGGGTGGCCATTGATCTCATAGTTGCAAGGGGGAGCATGCCCTTCAACAATTTTTGCAAACATCGGAGAACGCTACAACACATTGATGTCATTGTAAGATCCCGCCATGCCAAAAAAGAATACCAAATCCATAGGTCCTGATCAGCCACGGCTTCAAGTATGACACTACAATATCCATGAGGCACTTTGAACAAACCTTGCCAAGCAAACGCACAGTTCTTCCATGATTAGTGCATGCAATCAATGCTACCTAGCATCCTAGGAAATTCTCTAGCTTCGTTGTGTGCCATGATCCGTTCTCTTCTGCATTTGGCCCTCTCAAATAATAATCCCCAAAAACTGCGACCGCCGCCCTGCAGAACATGTACATGGATTCTATGGCTATGAACTCAGACATGCGTAGATACTCATCCTTTGAATCTTGATGAGCTCCATACGCAAGCAACCTTATGGCAGTTGTGGATTGTTGGAGATATGCCCTAGAGGCAATAATAAAAGTGGTTATTATTATGTCTTTGTGTTTATGATACAATGTTTACATTCATGCTATAACAGTATTAACCGGAAACATTAATACTTGTGTGATTTGTAAACTAAATTAGAGTCCCTAGTAAAGCCTCTATGTAATTCTAGCTTGTTGGTTAATAGATGATCGTGGTTTCCCGATCATGAGCATTGAGATGTTGTTGACAACAAGATCATATCATTAGGATAATGGTATGATGGACATACTCCTATAGATAAGCGTAGCATTAAGATCAAGTCATTTCAATAGTTCATTTGCTATAAGCTTTCTGATACATAGTAACCTAATTCCTTCGACCATGAGATCATGCTAATCACCATCACCAGAAGGATGCATTGATGACATCAAACACCACACCATAACTGGGTGGCTATAAAGGTGGCATTGAGTGTTCAGAAAGTATGTGTTGAGGCACATGGATCAAGAGTGGGATTTGTCCATCCATATGACGGATAGATATACTCTGGACCCTCTCGGTGGAATGTCATCCAATTAGCTTGCAAGCATGTGACTGGCTCACAAGGTATCACATATCACGGGAACGAGAAAAGAGTACTTATCGGTAACGAGGTTGAACTAGGTATGCAGAGATACCGACGATCAAAACCTCGGATAAGTAAACTATCGCGAGACAAAGGGAAATTGGTACCGGATTTAAGTGGTTCATTCGATCGCAAAGAAATCGTGGAAATATGTGGGAGCCATATGAATTTCCAGATTCCTCCATTGGTTATTGATCGGAGAAGTGTCTCGGTCATGTCCGCATAATTCACGAACCGTAGGGAGACACACTTAAGGATTCGATGTTGTTTAGTAGATATGGAATGTTAGTAGGGATACCAAATGTTGTTCGGAGTCTCGGATGGGATCCGGGATATCACGAGGAGATCCGGAATGGTCCAAAGAATAATATTCATATAAGGAAAGTCCGATTCCGGAGTTCGTGAAAGATTCAGATGTTTTCATCGGAGAGGTTCTAGAAGGGTCTAGAAGGTTCACCGGTCCGGAAGGGGAATGGTACATGAATGTGTCATGGGTAAGTGGAATGATTGGATCATGTCTTGGGTCACTTGGTGTGGACATTTGCAAGAGAGAATTAAAGCTCTAAATTGAAAGTCAAACGGGAAGTTTGAAAAGTCAAACTGGAAAAATGGTTTCCTAGTGGAAGAAGGAAAGAGTCATTCTCTCAATCCAACTTGGGTTTGAGTTTGGATTCAAACCCAACCCTCCCAAGGCTTCCCCCTCTCATAAATAGAGGGGGAGGGCTGCCCCAAACACCAAGCCCTAGCCCTCCCACACCCACGCCGCCGCCAAGCCGCCGCCGCTCGCCTCCGCCACCGCTGGCCCGTCGCCATCGCCCTAGCCGCCGCCGACACCTCCTCCTCCTCCCGGTCTTCTAAACCTTAGATCACCGGGAAACCCTAGATCCACCAAAACTCGCACCGGCTTAGGCGAATCCCTGCGGGATCTTCCCTATACTTCCGACACAACGCCGTCGTACTGCCAGAATTGCGAGGGGAGAACTACAACCTCTGATGCCTGCTGGAACAAGGGAGAGGAAGGTCTTCATCGAGTACCGAACGTGTGACCGACTGCGGAAGCGCTGCCGGAACGCAGCGTCGGAAGGATCGTCTACCCGATCTTGAGATCGGCAAGTGTACGACTACATCACCCACGAGAATCTGCTCTCGTTAACCGCTTTGGAATCTTCGAGGGTGAGTGCTTCTATCGACTCGTTGCTACAATCTAGTAGATAGATCTTGGCTTGTTTGTGTGCATGCGGTAGAATTTTTTTGTTTTCCATGCTACGAACGCCTACATGCATTTCTAGATTGAAGAAAAACCTACCGTGCCGGTGCGGTCCTTCTTCATCTTGAAATAGTTATCTTAGTCCCTCACACCATGCACAAGGCACATGAAACACTTCTTGTTCATCTTGTAGCACCGACGAAAATCTTTTGCCGTGTATGTTGAGTTGTCGGCAAAGTAATCGGTGTATAGCATAGTATGCCCCTTCATCCTTTGCCTCGACTTGCTCTTCTTTCTCCCTAGAGGAGCCTCCGCGTTTGGGGCGGTGAATTAAAGCTGGTCGGCTTCCAGATGCAGCAGGCAGGCGAGGATGCCCAAGTGCTCCTCTCCGTCGGTGTCGTCCTCGGCTTCCTCGTCCATGAACGTCTAGATTATTAGCTTGTCATCGCTGACCATGGCCTGCACGGCGCGCACTTTGCGGTCACGAATTTGCATCGATGATCACCATGGACGGTGCGCAGAAAACTGCAAACAAACACACCTAGGAAAACAGTCGAGCGCCTTGTGGGCGAGGTGAGCGCGCGAGGTTGTCGCAAGCGCTTGATTGACCGACAGACACCGGAGAAGGCTTGGGGAATGGCGGTAGGCGCTTCTGAATACTAGGCGGTGGTAGGGCGGGCAGCCAATCGGCGTCGAATAGGAGGCGGGGCGACCGGCGATTTGGCGAGGGGCGAGAGACAGGAAGAGAGGAAGATGAGAAAATGGGGGTTTGGTCCCTGCCAGCACTGGCCCACGCGGCACGCGCCTTTGTCCGGTGCATCCAGAAAACGCCCAAACACGAGGACGGAGTGGAAGCACTGGATAGTCTATTAGGCCGGGTCAAACAAAATGCGCTCATAAGTCCCATGACTCAAGCGCAACTTTAAGTCATGCTCTCTCTAAAAACCTTTAGGATGCCGCTTAGGGCATTTACAACGCGGCCGCTAACCCTGGACGCTACGGTAGATCTCCTGGCAGTTAAGCCCTAATCCCACCAGATCCAGGGATTCGGATTTGCATCGACGCTTAAACTTTCGTCGGGCGCTGGCCCTTTTCCTGCCACGGGATTAGTGCTTTCAATTTTGGTTAGCGTCATAGATAAGCGGTGTGCGTGAGGAGCCCAGACGCTTCACAAATAATCTGATTTGGTTTTATTTGTTTTTTCATGCTTAGGCGTCTTTCTAAGCGCTCAGCACGTGCCCGAGCGCGGCGGCTGCAGATTCTTATGTGGAGTAGAGCTCGGGTCTAACGTTAGCATCCGATTAACATGTGCAATAACTTAGTACTAGGGAAGTAGCCGCGACGGTTAACTTATTTTGTATATATTGTTATGAAAGTTGAGTTGAAAAATTTTGGGGTAAAATATTTTGGTCGAAGAAGCACGAAAGAAAAGCAGAAAAAAGTATGGCTTGTAAAAAATTGAATGTTTGTTTTTTATTGTTTATTGCATTTTACTTTACTCTCACGTGGACAAAACCGAGAACCTATACCATCGTTCGAACATACGTGAATCACTAAGAGGGAGCGCAAATCTAACACGCCTTAAAAGATAGTGTCTATTTTGGCCGGAAAGGCGTGAAAAATTATCGTCCAGTAGATAGGAGGAAAGGACCTAAACAAATACCGTTTGGGTAACCTCATGTTTAAGAGGTAGGAGCGGTTAATTGACATCCGGAAATTGCAGTTAAAGAGTCAAAAAAGATGAACCAAAAAGGGGTGAAACAGTTGTGTAGCATGGACCGAGATGAGTGGAGAAAATATAGAAATCTTTTGAAACATTATTGACAAACCTTAAAAAACTACCGCCAATAAGCAATGGTAGATTTATCTCTATCTTGACAGAAGTTAGGCGCAAATTAACGCATCCAGAGAGTATTATCAAGAAGTCAGGCCAAAAATTGTCATCGAGGAGTCTAAAAAGAGAAACCAATCTTTTAAAAACATTGTCGACAAACATTAAAGTATGTTCCAAAATCTATTGTTTGGAACAGAACCGGGAATTTTAGCTTCTAAGAGTCTTACCAATAACTCTCGTTAAAAAGTCTAAATAGAAACGGCAAAAGTTAGAAAATTCCATCTAGAAAATCTAGTCGACAAATGTTAAGAAATACTGTCTAAAAAATCTATTGTTTTAAAGGTAGACGTAGTTAAATGCGGGCTGGCAATTTTAGCCGAAATGTGACGCTAAAAATTCACCGGCAAGAATTTAAAAAAAAATACAAAAGTTTCTGGTCATGCCTCATGTACTGTTCATGTCCCAGTTACTTTACATGAACAGTAACCCGAGCTTTTGGAAACAATCTTTTAAAAACATTGTCCACAAACATAAAAATGCGGTCCAAAATCTATTGTTTGGAAGAGAACCGGAAATTTTAGCTTCTAAGAGCCATACCAATAATTCTCATTGAAAATTATAAAAAGAAACGACAAAGCCATCTAGAAAATGTAGTCGACAAATGTTAGAAAATACCGTCTAAAAAATCTATTGTTTTAAAGGTAGACATAGTTACATATGGCGGTAATTTTAGCCAAAAAGTGATGTTAAAATTCACCGGCAAGGATTAAAAGAAAAACGAAAAATGTAAAAGTTACTGGTCATGCCCGTGTACTGTTCATGTCTGAGTTACTGTTCAACCAAAGCAACGAGAAGCTGCTGTCCCTGTCAGCTTTAATATATAGTACCGCCGATAATTCTAGCCAAAAAGTGATGCTAAAAATTCACCCGTGAGAACAAAAAAACAAAAAATGCAAAAGTTACTGATCGTGCCCATGTACTGTTCATGTCTGAGTTACTTTTCACCAGAGCAATGAGAAGCCGCTATCCCTGCCCGTCTTAATATACAGTACTAGGGAATATGACGCTGGCGTGACGTCGCGTCCGTGAGGAACAATATTATGAATTAAGCGATTAAAAGTTTTGCTGAAGTTTATTGTTGTCTGAAGTTATTGCAGAAGACATGATAGCACTATCCGTAGATAAAAGAGGCGGCGGATGGTGCGATTAGTATCGAATTGTTGCTTTATTGTTATCTGAAGTTATGGCAGAAGACATGGTAGCACTATTTGTAGATAAAAGAGGCGGCGGATGGTGTGATTAGTATCGACAAATAAGAAGTATAAAAAAAATAAATTACTGATTGCTAATTGCAGTAAAAAAGTTGCTCATCCATGGAAAATTACCAAAGGGTAACTACCATGTAAAAATAACCGATGAAAATTGTGACGGAACGAAATAACCCTAAAATAAATACTGTTGGTGAAGATTAGACAACCACACACCATCATAAAGTTATCCTGAATTAATTACCGACGAAAAATTATGGCTAGAAAGTTTTGTCGGATAATTACCTTCGTATAATCAAGAAATGGAGCCAAAACATATTATCTACCGCGGCAAGGATTAAGCGGAGACGTTTTTGTCCAAAAATTAAGTTGAAACATTTCGGCTAAAAAAGGTGGGCCAGAAAATCTAAGCCGAATAGTTAGAGAAGATAAACCGGAAAATTAGGGCAGAAAATTTAGCCGAAAAATTATGTTGTCGTTTACGTAATATGGCACACGATTGGGCAAAATTAGACGATAAATAGTATACGTGCGGACGTGGACCGCCGGATCGAATAAAGATGGGCCAAAATATTTGAGCCAAATAGTTAAAAAAATGAACATAAAAAAATCGTTTTATAACTCACCACGTGATTGGGCAAAATTAGACGATAAACAGAACGCGAGCATTCGGATCGAATATTGTTTAGAGTAAGAAAATTTTAGCCAAAAAGTTATATTGCGTAACGTGACACGTGATTAGATAAAATTAGACAATTAATAGCACATGCACAAACACGAATAGTCGTCGGATCTGATATTGATAGGGTAAGAAAATTTTAGACAAAAAGTTATATTGCGTCTACGTAACATGGCATATGATTAGATAAAATTAAACGATTAGTAGCATACGCACAAACACAGACCGTCGGATTAAAAATAGGCGGACGGAAATGGCTCGCGCACTGTTCAACTGCACACACGGTTCATTCGATTGATGAACGGTGGCCGGAGCGTTTACAGTCAGCTAAAGCCACCAACTTTAATATATAGTATGAAAATTAGACAATAAATAATACACGTGCGCGGACGTGGCGCCCCGGATCGACCGGATTGTAAAGGTGGGTCAAATTTTTTGAGTTGAATAGTTAAGAAAAATGAACGTAAAAAAATATCTTTTATGACTCGGCACGTGATTAGGCAGAATTAGACGATAAACAGAATACACGCGATCGGGGTAAGAAAAGTTTAGCCAAAAAGTTATATTATGTCAAGTAACGTGACACGCGATTAGACAAAATTAGACGATTAATAGCACACGCACGAACACAGACCACCGTCGGATCAGATATTGATTAGGGCAAGAAAATTTTAGACAAAAAAATATATTACGTCTACGTAACGTGATACGTGATTAGACAAAATTAGACGATTAATAGCACACGCACAAACACAAACCGTCAGATCAAAAATGGGCGGACGGAAATGGCTCACGCACTGTTCAAGTGCACACACACACTGTTCGCTCGATTGATAAACAATGGCCAGAGCATTTACAGGCCGCTAAAGCCGCGAGTCTTAATATATAGTACTAGGTAAGTAGGCACGGCGTCGCCGCGCCCGTGATGTAAATCTGCACAGATTGTTCACTCCTTTAGTAAAGGTATTACCATCAAGTCACTTGATATCCTTATAGTAAGAGAAGATGCTCTTCAATGTAAGCTATAAACACGGTAATGTCCGGTCTTATCTTTTCCACTTTGCTAATGATAACAGTAGCTGGGAAGGCACCATCATTTCATTTGAATTTTTGCAAACTCAGAAGCATAGTTTCATATCAGGAGAAAACCACACATATGGTTACCATTGCACCCTAGGTCCAGAATGAAGCAGGAAGAAGAAAGGCAAGCATGCTCCGTATCTAGCACCTGCCGGTTGGTCGATGCATTGGCGGAATTAGCAGAAAAACTCTACCACCAGGGACATGCTACGCTTGGGACCATACTGAGTACCAAACCTCTGTACTGTCACTATGGAGAAGATCCAGGTATTCAAGTACTTCCTAAACTTTTCTTTAATATGCATAATCAAAGTAGTGGTGAAAATAATGAACTCTAACTATCAACGAAAAATCTTTCAAAAGATGGACATAAGTAGAATACAATTGTTAAATAACAATTCCTACTTGTTAATTTCTCGTCTGTGGGTTATGACATACCTGAACTTCCATTCTCAAATCTACATGCAGTACTTTCCATATATTATCAGTCACATATTCGGCTCCAACACATGGAGGCAATTGAGTCATCTCATACAGCCAAAAAAACATGTCATCCATTCGTTTATCTTTGGTACTACTTACACAATGGTCTGAATCTGGAACTACATCGTTATTTCTAGCCTGAATGAAAGGATCTAAAAATAGGGCCGCAGATTGAGAAGATAAGAAGCATGGTACATAAAATGAGTAAGATCATAGCATAAATTACATAGATACCTTTTTTCCTTCAAGCTGAAACTAAGGACGGTTCATGCTATGTAGGAACTATTTAGCAAGTAAAACGAAATGCACAACTTGCAAAAACACCTTCTCTTAGTTCCGTCTTTCAGAACTAAATAAAGTAACATCTACCAAACCTCCTGCAATCTATGATATTTTTTCTAGAATAGTAAAATAAGCAACTCATTTAACACTTCTCAAGTTGACATGTAGTAAAACAGAAGTACCTAGCCAAATACAACATATATTCGTGCCACATCTAATGTTACCTTAGCTAAAAAACAGGGAAGGTTACCCAATCTGGCATAATATTGTTCAATGTAACTTGCAATTATTTAAGGTTTGTAATAAAGGGAGGAAGGAAGAACACAGAAGGATGAGCATAGGCTAATAATACCCACCTGGATTTTGGAAAGATAACTTTATATCTGTTACTTAACTGCATAGAAAAAACAACTCAATTTTCTTGGAAACGCAATTTAAAATTTAAGTGCAAAGAAATCTGGGAAACAGGAGATCTTTTGCATCAATAGTGATGTGGTCCTCTTCTGTATCTTAAGAAATCAGTCTGTTTACCTTTGTCGAAAAAATATCCTGTTCACAAAAACTACCAGGTAAACTTCCATTGTTTTAAAAACCTGTAACTATGAATTTTCTTTGTAAACTTGGGAAGACGACATGAATTGCAAATAAACAATATGTTACTTCTTATCGGTAGATAGTGTTGGAATTATGCCCTAGAGGCAATAATAAAGATGTTATTATTATAATTCTTGTTCATGATAATGTTTATATTCCATGCTAGAATTGTATTAAGCGAAAACTTTAATACTTGTGTGGTTTGTGAACAACACCGTGTCCCTAGTATGCCTCTATGGACTAGCTCATTGATTAATGATGGTTAAGGTTTCCTAACCATGGACATGAGTTGTCAATTAATAATGAGATCATATCATTGGGAGAATGATATGGTGGACAGACCCAAACTAAGCGAAGCAATTAGATCGTGTCATCGTGTTCGTCTTTGCGAAGCTTTTCTTATGTCAAATATTGTATTCCTTAGACCATGAGATAATACAACTCTCTGGTATCGGAAGAAAGCTTTGAGGTCATCAAACGTCATCCTATGAGAGGGTGATCATAAAGGTGTCTCTCAGGTGATCGGAAAGTATCTTGGGTTGTATGTATCGAGATGGGATTTGTCCTCCCAAGTCGAGAGATATACTGGGCCCACTCGTAATCGATATCAACACCGCTTGCAAGCATGTGGTTAAGGAGTTAATCACAAAGTGATATCGGATTACGAACGAGTAAAGTACTTGCTATGAACGAGATTGAACTAGGTATGATGCAAGACGATCGAATCTCGGGCAAGTAAAATATCGCGAGACGAAGGGAATATATATATGGGATTGATTGAATCCTGGCATCGTGGTTCATCCTATATGATCATCGATGAATGTGTGGGATTCAATATGGATTTCCAGACCCCGATGTTGATTATTGATAGAAGATCATGTCTGCATATTCTCGAACCCGCAGGGTCACACACTTAACGTGTCTCGACGCTAGGATAGATTGGATAATTGGTTTATGAGTTTTTGTTCGGAGTCTCGGATGGGATCCGGGACATCACGAAAGGTTCCGGAGTGGTCCGGAGAATAAGATTCATATAAGGCAGTGCAGTTTTTGGAGTTCGGAATTGTTCCGGGTTAATCGGTATTGTACCGGAAGCTTCTAGAACCTTCCGGAACGGGACCAACGTGGCCCCACCTTCCGGGAGGGGGCATGGGCCTATGAGGGAGTGCCCTGGCCGCATTGGGCCAGGGGCACAAGGCCCCATAGGGCCCAGCCGGCCAAGAGAGGTTTAAACTCTAGATAGAGCTTCTAGAAGGGGGTTTCCTTGCCCCCACTTCCTCCTTGGGGCGCCAGACTTGGCTTGGGGAGGTGCTAGGCTGCGCCACCCTCTATATATAGAGGGCTGAGGCACCAACCCCTACACCTTCCCTCCAACCCTAGCCGCCTCCGCCTCCTCTCTCCCTCCCGACTGCTTGTAGGCGAAGCCCTGCTGCAGAAATTCTCCACCAATTGCACCGCGCCGTCGCGTTGTAGATCCAACCCATCTCTCCACCATACTTGCTGGACCAAGGAAGGAGGAGACATCGAGGTGCTGCACGTGTGCATCTCACGGAGGCACCGCCACTTGTGGTGCTAGATCGGATCGGATCGCGAGGAGGAGAAGCGAGTACGACTACATCACCCACGTTCCGACGAACGTTTCGCTGTGCGAATCTTCAAGGGTATGAAGATCTAATCCAATATCTCCCGTTGTTTGCATCTCCTAGATTAGATCTTGGCTTTCCCTCTGTTTGCATCCGTAGAAAATTTTGATTTACTATGCCGTGAAACCCTTCAGTGGTATCAGAGCTAGATATATGCGTAGATGTGTTTCACGAGTAGAACGCAACATGGTTGTTGCGGGCGTTGATGTTTTCTGTTGCAAGCCTCTTGTTTGTGTTCTTCTTATGACGCGGGATAGTGAGATTGAAGCGGTCCAGGCCAACCTTACGCGACGTCGTTTCGAGACCGCTCGACTTGACGTGTAGCTTGTTCCACACATGCGGTGGTGGATGTCAGTTTCTCTCACTATAGTTGTCATGGGATTAACACCGGAGTTTGGCAACCATAATATCACCGTTGTGGCTTTCCGTAGGTAAGAATCGTTCTTAGCATCTACTCCCATAAGCCACGTAAAACATGCAACAACAAAGTAGAGGCGTCTAACTTGTTTTTGCAGGGAGTGTTTTCTGTGATATGGTATGGCCCAAGATGTGATGTGTATATTGTATGCGATGATCATGTTTTGTAATGTTTCACGACTTGCATGTCGATGAGTACACAACCGGCAGGAGCCATATGGTTGTCTTTATAATTGTGTATGACCTGCGAGTCAACTTCTTATACGCCATGTAATAGCTTTACTTTATCGCTAAGTAGTTAGCAATAGTTGTAGTTGTTATTCGTGGTGGAGGCAATCATGGTGGAGTGATGGAGATCATGTCGGCACGCACAAGATGGAGATCATTGCGCGAAGATTGGCTATACCATGTCACATAAAGTTATATGCATGTGATGTTTATCCTTTTATGTATCTTATTATGCTTAGATCGCGACGGTAGCATTATAAGATGATTCCTCAATTAAAGATCAAGATAAAAATTGTGTTCTCCCCGAGTATGCACCGTTGCGAAAGTTCTTCGTGTCCAAGCATCACGTGATGATCGGGTGCTATAGAATCTACGCTCACATACAATGGGTGCAAGCCAGTTTTGCACACGCGGAAATACTTGGGTCTAACTTGATGAGCCTAGCATGTAAAGACATGGCCTCGGAACACATGAACCGAAAGGTTAAGCATGAGTCATATGAATGATATGATCGACACTTCGTTGTCCACCATTGAAACCACATCTCTTCTCATGAAGATCGGATTAGGTGTGGTGAATTTGGATCGTGTTCACTAAACAACTTGAGAGATGTTGAATTTAGTGGGAGTTCATCCAGTAATTTTATTAAAAGTTGAACTATTTATCATGAACATAGTCTAAATTGTACTTGCCAATACTGTAGATCACATGGCCAAGTGCAACTTCAACTTCAACGTTTTTGCTGAGAAGGAAAAGCTTAGAAACAATGGGTCTAACTTCACCAATTGGTTCCGCAATCTAAGAATCATTCTCTCTGGCGGTCAAAAGGACTATGTCCTTGGGAAAGCGTTAGGTGACCCTACTGCAATCGCGCTACCGATGAGAAAGCTGTCTATCATCACAAGAAAGATGATGATGGTGTGATTAAGAGCACCATGTTGTTTGCTATGGAACCGAACTTCAAAATCGTTTTGAAGACTATCCCGCCCTTTGAGATTCTCAAGAACTTAAAACCATGTTTCGACTCAGCCCGCTCGAGAGATATGAGATCTCCGAGAAGTTCTTTAACTGCAAGATGGAGGAAGGGAGTTCCGTTAGTGAGCACGCCATTAAGATGACGGGCTACACTCAACGCCTTGAGCAACTGGAATGCACGATTCCAGAGGAGCTCAAGATTGACAGGGTTCTGCAATCACTCCCTCCCAGCTACAAAAGTTTTGTAGTGATTCATAATCAGATTGGTTCCACTGATACGATCACCGAGCTCTTCGCAAAGCTGAAGGCTGCGGAGGTGGACATCAAGAAGGATAATCATGTGTTAATGGTCAACAAGCCCTCCTTTAAGAAAGGTAAGGGTGCAAAGAAGCCCTTCAAGAAAGCCAGCGGCAAGCGCGTTGCCCCTGCTGAGAAGAAGCTCAAGTCTTGTCCTAAGCCGGACACTAAGTGCTTCTATTGCAAGGACAAGGGTCACTGTAAGCGCAACTGTCCCAAGTACTTAGCGGACAAGGAGGCTGGCACCATCAAAGGTATATTTGATATACATGTTATTGATGTTTTCCTTACTAGCCCTCGTTGTAGTGCCTGGGTATTTGATACAGGTTCAGTTGCTAATATTTGTAACTCGAAATAGGAGCTACGGAATAGACGGCTGCGAGGATGAGGTGACGATGCGCGTTGGCAACGGATCAAGAGTTGATGTGATGGCCGTCGCACTCTCCTTAGTTTTACCTTCGGATTAGTTTTAAACCTTAATAAATGTTATTATGTGCTGCGTTGAGCATGAACATTATTTCGAACGTGTTTATTGCAAGACGGTTATTCATTTAAATCGGAGAATAATGGTTGTTCTATTTATATGAGTAACATCTTTATGGTCATGCACCTCTTGTGAATGGTTTATTTCTTCTAAATCTCGAAAGGGATAAAACACACATCCATAACATTGAGGCTAAGAGATGCATAGTAGATAGTGATAATACTACTTATTTGTGTAATCGCTGCTAGGTCATATTGGTGTAAAGCGCATGAAGAAACTCCATTCTGATGGACTTTTGGAGTCTCTTGATTTTGAATCATTTGACACATGCGAACCATGCCTCATGGGCAAGATGATCAAAACCCCGTTCTCCGGTATGATGGAGCGAGCAACGGACTTGTTGGAAATCATACATACCGATGTATGCGGACCGATGAGTGTTTCGACGCGCGGTGGATATCGCTATTTTCTCACTTTTACCGATGACTTAAGTAGATATGGGTATATCTATTTAATGAAACATAAATCTGAAACGTTTGAAAAGTTTAAGGAATTTCAGAATGAAGTGGAGAATCATCGTAACAGAAAGATTAAGTTTCTCCGATCCGATCGTGGAGGTGAATATTTGAGTTACGATTTTCTCACGCATCTTAAAGCAAGCGGAATCGTTTCGCAACTCACGCCACCCGGAACACCACAGCGCAATGGTGTATCTGAACGCCGAAACCGAACCCTATTAGATATGATCCGATCGATGATGTCTCTTACTGATTTGCCGTTATCATTTTGGGGTTATGCATTAGAAACCGCTGCATTCACTTTAAATAGTGCTCCATCTAAATCCGTTGAGACGACACCGTATGAACTGTGGTTTGGTGATAAACCTAAGTTGTCGTTTCTTAAATTTTGGGGATGCGAAGCTTACGTCAAGAAGTTGATGCCGGACAAGCTCGAACCCAAAGCGGAGAAATACGTATTCATAGGATACCCTAAGGAAACTATTGGGTATAGCTTCTATCACAGAACCGAAGGCAAAGTGTTTGTCGCAAAGAACGGTTCCTTTCTTGAGAAGGAGTTTCTCTCGAAAGAAGTGAGTGGGAGGAAAGTAGAGCTAGACGAGGTTATTGAACCTTTTCTTGAATTGGAGAGTAGCGCAAAGACTGAAATTGTTCGGTTACCGCACCAACAATAGAGGAAGCTAATGACAAGGATCATGAAGCTTGGACGATGTTGCTCTCGAGCGTCGCGGTCGACAAGGTCGCGTAACCCTCCTGAGTGGTACGGCAACCCTGTCTTGACTGTCTTGCTAGTAGAAGACAATGAACCTACGAGCTATGAGGAAGCGATGATGATCCCAGACTCTGAGAAATGGCTAGAAGCCATGAAATCCGAATTGGGATCCATGAGCGAAAACCAAGTATGGACTTTGGTGGACCCTCCTAGCGACCGAAAGTCCGTTGAGTGCAAATGGATCTTCAAAAGGAAAACGGACGCGGATGGTAATGTTACCGTCTATAAAGCACGTCTTGTCGCGAAAGGTTTTCGACAAGTTCAAGGTGTTAACTACGATGAGACTTTCTCTCCCGTAGCGATGTTTAAGTTCATTCGGATTTTATTAGCAATTGCTGCGTTTCATGATTATGAAATATGGCAGATGGAAGTCAAGAATGCTTTCCTCAATGGCAACATTGATGAAGAGTTGTATATGATGCAACCCGAAGGTTTTGTCGATCCTAAGGATGCTGATAAAGTATGCAAACTTCAGCGTTCCATTTATGGACTGAAGCAAGCATCTCGGAGTTGGAACCTTCGTTTTGATCAAGTGATCAAGAGCTTTGGATTTGTTCCAAATTGCTACGAAGCTTGCATCTACAAGAAAGTGAGTGGGAGCTCGGTGACATTTACGTGCATCGTATGTGGATGACATATTGATTATCGGAAATGACATCAACATGCTTAACGATGTGAAGAGTTATTTGAACAAGTGTTTTTCAATGAAAGACCTAGGTGAAGCTACTTATATATTGGGCATCAAGTGAAGGGTTTCGCGGCATAGTAAATCAAAATTTTCTACGGATGCGAACAGAGGGAAAGCCAAGATCTAATCTAGGAGATGCAATCAACGAGAGAGATTGGATTAGATCTTCATACCCTTGAAGATAAGCACAGCGGAACATTCGTCGGAACGTGGGTGATGTAGTTGTACTCGCTTCTCCTCCTCGCGATCCGATCCGATCTAGCACCACAAGTGGCGGTGCCTCCGTGAGATGCACACGTGCATCACCTCGACGTCTCCTCCTTCCTCGGACCAGCAAGTATGGTGGAGAGATAGATTGGATCTACAACACGACGGCGTGGTGTATATGGTGGAGAATTTCTGCAGCAGGGCTTCGCCTACAAGCAAATGGGAGGAGAGAGGAAAGCTAGCAAGGCGGCTAGGGTTTGGAGGAGAGGTGTGTAGTGAGGGGCGCACCACCCTCTATATATAGAGGGGGGCCACCCTGCCCATCCTCCAAGCCTATCTCTAGTTTAAACAATTTAAACTCTCCCTTATCTAGAAATCCTATCTCTAGTTTAAACGATTTAAACTCTCCCTTATCTAGAAATCCTATCTCTAGTTTAAACGAGTTTAAACTTATCTAGATCGGTTGGCCCTATGGGGCCTTGCCCCCCAGCCGTGACACTCCCTCATGGCCCATGCCCCTCCCGAAGGGGGCCACGTTGGTCCCCCCTTAGGAAGGTTCTAGAAGCTTAGGTACAATATATTAACTTTAACTCCAAAACTGCCGACTTATATGAATCTTATTCTCGGACCATTAGGACCGTCTCGATATCCGGATCCATCCGAGACGAACAAAAAATTATAAACCAATTATCAATCTATCCTAGCGTCGAGACACGTTAAGTGTGTGACCTGCGTGTTCGAGAATATCTATGACATGATCTTCTATCAATAATCAGCGGGTGCGCACCCATGACCACATTCATCGATGATCATATCGGATGAACCACGATGCGATTCAATCAATCAATCCCATATATATATTCCCTTCGTCTCGATATTTTACTTGCCGGATTCGATCGTCGGTATCATACCTAGTTCAATCGTTCTCGCTGACCAAGTACTTTACACGCTCAGTAATCCGATATCACTTTGTGATTAACTCCTTAACCACATGCTTGCAAGGTGTTGATATCGATTAAAGTGGGCGGGCAGTATATCTCTCCGACTTGGGAGGACAAATTCCATCTCGATACATACAACCCAACATATACTTTCCGACACGAGAGACACCTTTATGATCACCTCTCATAGGATGACGTTTGATGACCTCAAAGCTTTCTTCCGCAGTGGAGTTGCATTATCTCATGGTCTAAGGAATACAATATTTGACATAGGAAAAGCTTCACAAAGATGAACACGATGAACGATCTAATTGCTTCGCTTAGTTTTTGGGTCTCCATCATATCATTCTCCCAATGATATGATCTCATTATCAATTGACAACTCATGTCTATGGTTAGGAAACCTTAACCATCATTGATCAATGAGCTAGTCCTTAGAGGCGTACCAGGGACACGGTGTTGTTCACAAACCACACAAGTATTAATGTTTCGCTTAATACAATTCTAGCATGGAATATAAACTTTATCATGAACAAGAATTATAATAATAACATCTTTATTATTGCCTCTAGGGCATAATTCCAACATCAAGATCTATAGAGATAGACAAAGACGCCTGATAGCTTTAAGCCAGAGTATATACCTAGACAAAGTTCTGAAAAGGTTCAGAATGGATAAGGCAAAGAAAGGTTCGGTGCCTATGTTGTCAGGTAAGATATTGAGCAAGGCTCAGTGTCCAGCTATGGTAAATGATAGGGAAGCTATGAGCAAAGTGCCTTATGCCTCGGCCATAGGTTCCATCATGTATGCCATGCTGTGTACTAGACCGGATGTGTCCAATGCTTTTAGTTTGACGAGCAGATATCAAAGTGATCCAGGAGTGGAACACTGGACAGCCGTGAAGAACATCCTAAAGTACCTAAATAGGACTAAAGAAATGTTCTTAGTCTATGGGTGATGAATTTTGTCGTAAAGGTTACGTCGACGCTAGTTTTGACACCGACAAGGATGATTCTAAATCTCGAGACGGATACGTGTACATTTTGAATGGAGGAGTCGGAGTGGAGAAGCATAAGCAAAGCGTGATCGCGGTATCTATGAGAAGCGGAATACATGGCTGCCGCAGAAGCGTCAAGTGAAGGAGTTTGGATCAGAACTTCATCATCGAGCTTGGCGTGGTTCCAAGTGCATTGGACCCATCGGAGATATTGTGTGACAACACCGGAGCCATAGCACTCGCTAAGGAACCAAGATATCATCCAAAGACCAAGCATATCAACTGCAAGTTTCATATAATCCGAGATTATATAGCGATGGAGATCTCAAGATTAGCAAATTACATACAGATCCGAATGTCGCAGATCCGCTGACTAAACCTCTTCCGTGCAAAACATGATCATCACCTTGCCATGGGTGTGAGATTGTTGCCAAATGTAAACTAGATTATTAACTCTAGTGCAAGTGGGAGATCATAGAATTATGCCCTAGAGGCAATAATAAAGATGTTATTATTATAATTTTTGTTCATGATAATGTTTATATTCCATGCTAGAATTGTATTGCTTAAAACTTTAATACTTGTGTGGTTTGTGAACAACACCGTGTCCCTAGTATGCCTCTATGGACTAGCTCATTGATTAATGATGGTTAAGGTTTCCTAACCATGGACATGAGTTGTCAATTAATAATGAGATCATATCATTGGGAGAATGATATGGTGGATGCACCAAACTAAGCGAAGCAATTAGATCGTGTCATCGTGTTCGTCTTTTGAAGCTTTTCTTATGTCAAATATTGTATTCCTTAGACCATGAGATAATACAACTCCCTGGTATCTAAGAAAGCTTTGAGGTCATCAAACGTCATCCTATGAGAGGGTGATCATAAAGGTGTCTCTCGGTGATCTAAAGTATCTCATGGGTTGTATGTATCGAGATGGGATTTGTCCTCCCAAGTCGGAGAGATATACTTGCCCACTCGAATCGATATCAACACCTTGCAAGCATGTGATTAAGGAGTTAATCACAAAGTGATATCGGATTACGAACGAGTAAAGTACTTGCTATGAACGAGATTGAACTAGGTATGACGGCACGATCAATCTCGGCAAGTAAAATATCGCGAGACGAAGGGAATATATATGGGATTGATTGAATCCTGGCATCGTGGTTCATCCGATATGATCATCGATGAATGTGGGAGTCAATATGGGTTTCGCACTCGATGTTGATTATTGATAGAAGATCATGTCTGCATATTCTCGAACCCGCAGGTCACACACTTAACGTGTCTCGACGCTAGGATAGATTGGATAATTGGTTTATGAGTTTTTGTTCGAGTCTCGGATGGGATCCGGACATCACGAGAGGTTCAAGTGGTCCGAGAATAAGATTCATATAAGGCAAGGCAGTTTTTGGAGTTCGAATTGTTCCGGGTTAATCGATATTGTATCGAAGCTTCTAGAACCTTCCGAAGGGGACCAACATGGCCCCACCTTCCGAGAGGGGCATGGGCCTATGAGGAGTGCCCTGGCAAGATTGGGGCACAAGGTCCCATAGGGCCCAAATGGCCAAGAGAGGTTTAAACTCTAGATAGAGCTTCTAGAAGGGGTTTCTTGCCCCCACTCTTCCTCCTTGGGCCTTGGCTTGGGAGGGCTGGGGCTGCGCCCCCCCTCTATATATAGAGGGCTGGGGGCGCACCAACCCCCTACACCTTCCCCTCCAACCCTAGCCGCCCTGCTGCCCTCCTCTCTCCCTCCCGACTGCTTGTAGGCGAAGCCCTGCTGCAGAAATTCTCCACCAATTGCACCGCGCCGTCGCGTTGTAGATTCAACCCATCTCTCCACCATACTTGCTGGACCAAGGAAGGAGGAGATGTCGAGGTGCTGCACGTGTGCATCTCACGGAGGCACCGCCACTTGTGGTGCTAGGTCGGATCGGATCGCGAGGAGGAGAAGCGAGTACGACTACATCACCCACGTTCCGACGAACATTCCGCTGTGCGAATCTTCAAGGGCATGAAGATCTAATCCAATCTCTCCCGTTGTTTGCATCTCCTAGATTAGATCTTGGCTTTCCCTCTGTTCGCATCCGTAGAAAATTTTGATTTACTATGCCGCGAAACCCTTCAGATAGAGTATACACTATTTGTCAGCTACCTTTCTTATCTTGCATAGTTGGATCTCAATGTGGAGATGACAACATACCTACAAATCTTGAGAGGAAGATGAGTGTTCTATGCATGCACCTGGAGTCGCCACAATGGTGACGGTACTGTAAACTGCATCACAGTTATGTGCTGGATATAAGAGGTCATGGCTTCATAGTAGCTTCAAGAACATCCGATTTTTCTCAAGTGGGTCAGCGAAAACAAAGCGCGCAAGTGCAAAAAGAAAGTAAATGTGCAGTATAGTTTTTCCTGTTGAGGAGCTGCCTCTCCTATTAGGCTTGTTAAGGACTCCATCTAACCCAGGAGAACAAAACACATGTTTGACTCCAGACTAATGTGGTCTCTTCTTAAAATTTTCTTTAGTAGAGAAAATATGCAAATATAAAGCTATTTTATTTTGTTGTAACTTATATGATCGACTAAAAGACCTCTGAAGGTTGGACATATTTCAGAATTCATTGTAACTAAATTGGCTGAATCCTATCAATGCACATCAACCGACATTATCTCTATGCAATATTATATACTACGAACAACGTTTAAACTGAACCTGCTCTTCATATTATCTTCTGAATTATGGCAATAGCTTTAGTTGATCAACTTCTTGTTAAAACGCAGAGCCAAACTTTATGTAGCAAGGAAAAGAATACGTTAAAACTGAACCTTCTCAGCATCTTACCTTCTAAATTGTGGCGGCAGCTTTAGTCAGTCAACTTGTTGTTAACACACAGAGCCAAACTTTAATCTAGCAAGGAAGAAGATACCTTAACTCTTGAAATATTGGAGTAAATTTTATAATCGGCTCTGATTGAATCTCCCCTGTCTCCTATTCTCTGAAAAATGTAAAATATTCTGTACTAATTCAAACTAATTTCAAAAGCAACTCTCCACCCATGATACTAAATTGCAAATACATTATTAAAATCGTAATATATACCTTCTATGCATTAGTAACTAATGGGAGACATCTTTATACCACTAATTCTGGGCTACATCGCAGCACGGCATGACAGGTATCCCTAGGACTTCAATGAATGCCGCCTTCTTGCCCTGCTCCACCCTGACTTGGCCGCAAGAGATGTCTCCTTTGTGCCTCCATCTAGCAGCCTCTCGCAGATCCTCATGCCAAGTACCAACGGTCACATAGATAGGAGGCGTTCCTAGTGATCATCTCGGTGAGTATAATGTTCAGTCTATACCGCTCGCCATGAAAATTGGTATTTCGTGTAAGCCTGATCTGACAAATAAGTTAAACTTAAACCAGTACGAAGGAATAAAGTTAAAAAATATTCTGATATAAAATCTAGAGTTTTTTTCTAGAATGAGAAAAGACATAATATATCAGGCACACTATACTGAAATAGGAAACATCAATAGCCGGGTAGAAGAATCAGGTTTTCATATGCCTGGTGCAAGTGATGATTTGCTAATGATGAAACGGTAGTAAGAATCATAGTTACAGAATGTGTTGATAAAACATTTAGCTCTTGTTGCCAAGGATGAGAAAAGGCATACCAGATCAGGCACAGTATATTGAAATCAAAATATAAACTGACAACATCAGCAGTCATCACCTCCGAAACGATGTTGTGGGCAAGTTAGTGTTCCACGCGTAACGTGCGCCAGCCGTTGATCCTTGTCCCACGAGACTCCATGAACATTCCGCAGTATCCAAGCACCTACATCGATATATTGGAGATCGCTGAGTCCAACCGACAACACAGGCAGGGTGCCACCTCTCAACCAGATAAGCACGAACTGACAGCGGGTGCATGATGCTGCCATGTGCCATCCGCACTAATTTATAACTATAAAAAGGAAGAAGATGGATTCGGTTGTCAAAAAAGGGGAAAAAAATTAAATACGAAGAAATTATTGAAATTTACGCATACACGGCATGGCACCGAGCTACAGAGGAGCAGCCATTCATGGAGAACCATGGCCACTGACCGCCGCCATTGGGACCCCTATGCCATGCTTGAAAGACTGGGGAGGGGGCGGCTCGGGGCTGCAGCCCTCTTACTGGTCGGCAGTTGCGCAAGAGGAAGGTGGAAGGGGACGCCATGGGGATGCGGCCTTCTGGCCACCACGGGACTATTGGGGGAAGGGGCGACGCGGGCTGCGGCTCTTTCACCTGCCAGCGGTGACACATGAGTAGGAGTGTCGCGGGATAACCCCCGGTGGGGAAAGCCAGGCAAAGTAGGCCGGCTCCAGAAGATACAGACCGCGTGATCTTTAAGAAATACAACTCTAACCGTCTCGCAAGCAGTTCACGGCTTTATAACCTTCCGGCTGGCCTGCCCAGCCGTGGGAAGAACGCCGGGTGGCCGTTCCCACCCGGCTCACCTCGGATTCGATGGAGAGCACGGAAGAACTGACGCTCCGTGCGGGATATGCTTCTGGCTCTCCCTCGTCATTAAGAAAGATGTCATGCCGTTATGACCAGCGCTACCAGACAAAGATAAAGCAAGACGGTCGGCTGGACTGGCGAAAGCGGTTCGGGTGACCGTTAAAGCAAGGATGACGCCTCAAAGGAAGCCCGGGTGACCACTAAAGAGAAGGATGACGCTAAAAGAAGGGCGGATGGTCTGCCCCACCGGCTGGCCACTGCCTCGCCTGCCCCCGCCTAAGCCCATATCCAACAAGTAAAACCTAGGACCTGACCCAATCGCCCCTCGCATCAAGATATAAGGGAGGGCAGAGCTAGGGTTCTAGGTAGACTCATATAGACTCAAAGGTAGGACAGTAGAAGAAGAGAAGTGTTAGCATCTAGCTCCCATCTTCCTCTAGCCATCGATAGTAGCTAAGGAAACAACTCAAGGAGCACTTGTACTGAGCATCGAGCTCCCATAGATAGTTCATCTTGCAGGAGTAGGGGTGTTACCTCGCCAAGAGGGCCCCGAACCTGGGTACGTCCCTGTGTTTGCAGTGCATCGTGCCCAACCCGTTGCGTGAGCCACCGAATGCATCCGTGTGTCCCTTCTTTGCCATCCCCGATGGCTCTGCCGTGTTCCACACCACGGCTTTGGCGCCACCGTGGCAGCAACGCTGGGATCATCTTCCGCACGGGACTTCCGCTCGTCGCCGGCGAACGCGTGGCCTCTGGCCTCGTTCTCACGCTCGGTGCCTTCGACTGTGTCATCGACAACACAGCGTGTTTCGCTGGGAACACCTTCCCCGCCGGCGGATCCATCATGCGTTTTGGAGACATCCGCGTCTACATCGCCACTGTCGCTGAGGGTTTTCCCAGCGTGGTCACCCCCGTCCTCGACGCGCCCCTCGCCCGCGTCCCAGCCGCAGGGAGGGTTTGCGTCGAAGTCATGATGGTGAACGCTCGCGAAAACCATCGGTAGCCTCAAGAACGTCGTGCAGGAGGAGAAAACTCCGCGCCCAAGCCGGAGCAAGACCCGCTCACTGCCTCCATCCAGCATCTGCGCGCTCCGGTCGTCGTCAAGGCGGATCCAGCGGCCGCGGCGGTAGCACTCGAAGCTACGCGTCAGAAACTCCTGGAAGAAGCCACCAAGGTCGCGGCTAACCAGCGTCGGCTGAACGCCATCGTGCATGAGTACAACGCGGCCCACGGCTTCGTCAGGAAGATCCAACACCGAGGGCGCGACCTGGCGTCAGAACTGGATCGCGCCGCTGACTCACATGCAGGTGTGGCGTGACCCATCTACAACACCCCCGCCAAGAACATGAGGGCAGCCGAGGCGGCGACCGCGGAGCTGAAGCACCTGGAGGGCGAGGAACTTAGTCGCCAGTAGGAGCGTGTGCAGCTCCTCGTGGCTACTGCTAACAAGCAGTAGGCCGAGGGCGTCCCCAGCTAGGTGGGCAACTCCCGCGACATCGTCGTTCGCAAAGGCGCAGGCCAAACGACGCACAGAGGAAGCAAGAACCAGCAAGCCTCTTCTCCAGGAGGGGTCGGGCAAAACAGTCGCCCGCGCGACGAATCTGGCAACCGCGGTCGCCACAACCGTGACGCCGCAGCCTCTAGCGTTAGTCGCGCAGGCGGAGCCTCCCAGGGGAAAAAGACGCGAGCACTGGAGGAGGAAGCAGACGCGAACAAGGACCCGTCTGCGTCACGTTTGAAGGGCCGGCTCGGTCCTCGAGAACTAGCTGATGTGCGGGAGCGCATCGACCTCCTGGTGCAGTCACGTACCCTGGAGGAGGAAAGTCCGGCTGGCCCAAAGTGTTTTGGCCCTCGCATCCAAAACGAGTCGTTTCCAAAGGGATTTTCGCTCCCAAGAGACATGCCAAAGTACAACGGAACCGTCAATCCTGAGGATTGGTTGGTCGATTACACCATCGTGATGGGAATCGCCAATGGCAACCTCCGCTTGGCCGTCCGCTACGTCCCCCTCATGCTCATCGACTCGGCGAGAACGTGGCTCCACAGCCTCCCCGACAATAGCATCAACGCGTGGCTGGACTTTGAAGAGGCGTTCATCCGCAACTTCATCGGGACATACAAACGGCCGGGTCGACCTCGCGAGCTTGCCCTCTGCGTGCAAGGCAAGGACGAGTCGGATCGCGCCTACCTCACTCGGTGGACCAGCATGCACAATTCGTGCGAAGGGGTGCGTGAGCACCAGGCGATAGACTTCTTCACCAACGGCTGCCGGGATGGCACCATGCTGAAGCATAAACTCAGCCGGGCATACCCGCAAACCATGGCTCAGGTCATGGCCATCGTAGACAAGTACGCCACCGCGGACGCGGCAATGAAGAAGCCCATCGTGGTGGATGACCAGGGCCAAATCGTCACGGACGAGCAGGCCGAGCGTCGCCAGCCGAACGACCATCATCCCAGGCAGCATGGTCACGACAACCGCCACGGCAAGAGGAAAGACGACCAGCCGGACAACATGTACGGTACCAAACAGGTACCCGCGGTGCATGAGGATCCGGCTGTAGGGTTTCGTAGCATGGAAAACAAAAATTTCTATCGCATACAAACAAACAAGCCAAGATCTATCTACTAGATTGTAGCAACGAGTCGATGGAATAACTCACCCTCAAAGATTCCAAAGTGTTTAACGAGAGCGGATTCTCGTGGGTGATGTAGTCGTACTCTTCCCGATCTCAAGATCGCGTAGACGATCCTTCCGCGCTGCGTCCGTCGCCTCCTTGCAGCCGGTCACATCGCTCGATGAAGACCTTCCTCTCCTTTGTTCCAAAGCAGGCGGAGGTTGTAGCACTCTCGTGATTCCGCAACACAACGGGCGTGGTACCTAAGTAGAGGAGATCTCAGGCTTCGCCTTGCCGAGCGAGTATGGTGGACTATGAGAGAGCCCTCGGAGATCTAGGGTTTAGACACACCGAGGAAGAGGTGCTAGGGCCGGCGGCTAGGGCTTGGAGGTGCCCAAGTCGGCGGCTAGGGGAGAAACCCTAGGGGGCGGCGGCGGCTAGGGTTTAGAGATGGGGATCTTGTGTGCTAGGAGGGCAGCCCTGCCCTTCCCTTTATAGGTGGGAGGCGCCGGCCAAGGGGAGGGAGTCCCTCCCCAACACGGTTTCCCAAGGGGGCCGGTGGTGGAGGGAAGGAACTCCTCCCCAACTCGGTTTCCACCTTCCCCTCCACTTCCCAAAATAGCCGTTTGACTTTTCAAATTGGCGTTTGACTTTTGAAACAAGGATTTGATTAAACCCTTTATTTTGTTCAGCGGTGACACTTAGTACATGATGCAATCATTCCAACTTGGTATGGCACATTCATGTACCCTTCCCCTTCGGAGTGCCGGACCTTTCGGAACCTTCTAGAACATTTCCGATGAAAACACCGGAACCATTCCCCAACTCCGAAACAGGACTTTCCTTATATGAATCTTATTCTCCGGACCATTTCGGATCTCCTCGTGATATCCCGGATCCCATCCGAGACTCCGAACCACATTCGGTCTCTTTCTCATCATTCCATAACTACTCAAACAACGTCGAATCCTTAAGTGTGTCTCCCTACGGTTCGTGAATTATGCGGACATGATCGAGACACTTCTCCGAACAATAACCAATAGAGGAATCTGGAAATTCATATGGCTCCCACATATTTCTATGATTACTTTTGCGATCGAATGAACCACTTACATACGATACCAATTTTCCTTTGTCTCACGATAGTTTACTTATCCGAGGTTATGATCGTCGGTATCTCTGCATACCTAGTTCAACCTCACATCGATAAGTACTCTTTTCTCGTTCCCGCGATATGTGATCCCTTGTGAGCCAGTCACATGCTTGCAAGCTAATTGGATGACATTTCACCGAGAGGTCCCAGAGTATATCTATCCGTCATATGGATGGACAAATCCCACTCTTGATCCATGTGTCTCAACCAATACTTTCCGAACACTTAATGCCACCTTTATAGCCACCCAGTTACGGTGTGGTGTTTGATGTCATCAAATCATCCTTCCTGTGAAGGTGATATGCATGATCTCATGGTCGAAGGAATTAGGTTACTATGTATCAGAAAGCATATAGCAATTGAACTATTAAAATGACTTGATCTTTATGCTACGCTTATCTATAGGAGTATGTCCACCATATCATTCTCCTAACGATATGATCTTGTTGTTAATAACATCTCAATGTTCATGATATGGAAACCACAATCATTTATTAAACAACAAGCTAGTATTATATAGAGGCTTTACCAGGGACTTCAATTTAAGTTTACAAATCACACATGTATTAATGTTTCCTTGTTAATACTATTATAGCATGAATGGAAACATTTATCATAAACACAAAGATATAATAATAACTATATTTATTATTGCCTCTAGGGCATATCTCCAATAGTCTCCCACTTGCACTAGAGTCATCTAATCTAGATTACATGGTAATATACCGAACACCCATGGCAGTTTGGTGCTGGTCATGTTTTTCCCTCGAGAGAGGTTTAGTCAACGGATCCGCCACATTCAGATCTGTGTGTACTTTGCAAATCTTTATGTCCCCATCTTGGACATGTTCTCGAATAGCGTGAAAACGTAGCTTGATGTGCTTCAGCTTCTTGTGTGACCTTGGTTCTTGCGCATTAGCTATGGCGCCCATGTTATCACAGTAGATAGACATTGGGTCCAGCGCACTAGGAACCACACCCAGCTCTGTAATGAACTCTTTCATCCATATCGCTTCTTATGAAGCCTCCGAAGCAGCCATGTATTCCGATTCAATTAAAGATCTCGCCACAACTCTTTGCTCTGCACTCCTCCAGCTAACTGCTGCACCATTCAAAGTAAATACGTATCCAGATTGTGATTTAGAATCATCCGGATCGGTGTTCCAACTAGCATTGGTGTAACCATTAACAACGAGTTGTTCATCACCTCCATAAGAAAGAACCATATCCTTAGTTCTTCTCAAGTACTTAAGGATGTTTTTGATCACGTCCAATGATCCACTCGGATCACTTTGATATCTGCTAGTTAAACTAACAACATATGCAATGTCGGGTCTAGTACATAGCATGGCATACATTAGAGATCCTATGGCGAGGCATAGGAGTCTTACTCATCCTTTCTCTATCTTACGCCATTGTCGGACTTTGAGTTTTACTCAAGGTCGTATTGAGCAACATGGGCAAGAACCCTTTCTTGCTATCTTCCATTCCAAACCTCTTTAGAACTTTGTCCAAATATGTACTTTGTGACAATGATATTAGGCGTCTCGATCTATCTCTATAAATCTTTATGCCTAATATGTAAGCTGCTTCACCAAGATCCTTCATTGAAAAACTATTATTCAAATATTCCTTGACACTATTAAGAAGGTCTACATCATTCCCAATCAACAATATGTCATCTACATATAGTATTAAGAATGCTACAGAGCTCCCACTCACTTTCTTGTAAATACAAGCTTCTCCATAAGTTTGTATAAGACCAAAACTTTTGATCACCTTATCAAAACGTTGATTCCAACTTCGGGATGCTTGCTTCAATCCATAGATGGACCGTTGAAGTTTGCATACCTTGTTAGCATCTTTAGGATCGACAAAACCTTTGGGTTGCATCATATACAACTCTTCATCAATGTCTCCATTGAGGAGTGCTGTTTTAACATCCATCTTCCATATCTCATAATCATAATATGCAGCGATTGCTAACATAATCCTCACAGACTTTAGCTTCGCTACTGGTGAGAAAGTCTCATCGTAGTCAACTCCTTGAATTTGTCGAAACCCTTTTGCGACAAGTCGAGCTTTATAGACAGTAACATAACCATCAGCATCTATTTTCTTCTTGAAAATCCATTTGTTCTCGACAGCCTTCCGGCCATCCGGTAAGTCCACCAAAGTCCATACTTGGTTTCGTACATGGATCCAATCTCGGATTTCATGGCTTCTTGCCATTTATTGGAATCTGGGATCATCGTCGCTTCCTCATATGTCGCAGGGTCATTGGTGTTGTCCACCAACATGACACTCATAACGGGATCATATCAATCTGGAGTGGTACGAGTTCTCGTTGACCTACGAGGCTCAGAGCAACTGACCAAAGTTTCATGATCATCATCATTAGCTTCCTATCTTATTGGTGCAGCACCACAGAACTTCTTCCCGCTGCGCTACTCGCAATTTTGAGAGAAGGTTCGACAACCTCGTCGAGTTCTACTTTCCTTCCAGTCACTTCTTTCGAGAGAAAATCCTTCTCTAGAAAGGATCCATTCTGGCAACGAAGATTTTGCCTCGGATCTATGATAGAAGGTATACCCAATAGTTTCCTTCGGGTATCCTATGAAGACGCATTTCCGCTTTGGGTTCAAGCTTATCCATTGCAACTTCTTTACATAGGCTTCAACCCCAAACTTTAAGGAACGACAATTTAGGTTTCTTCCCAAACCATAATTCATATGGTGTCGTTTCAACGGATTTAGATGGTGCCCTATTTAAAGTGAATGCGTTTCTAATGCATAACCCCAAAATGATAGCGTAATCTGTAAGTGACATCATAGAACGAACCATATCTAAGAGAGTTCGATTCTGACGTTCGGACACACCATTACTGTTGTGGTGTTCCGTGTGTCAATCAGGAAAGTATTCGCATTTCTTCAAATGCTCGCCAAACTCGTAACTTAGATATTCACCTCCACGATCGAGCGTAGAAACTTAATCTTCTTGTTACGTTGATTCTCTACCTCACTTTGAAACTCCTTAAACTTCGAAAGTTTCGGACTTATGTTTCATGAAATAGATATACCCATATCTACTCAAGTCATCCGTGAAGGTAAGAACATAACGATAACCACCGCGATGCTACACTCATTGGACCACACATCGGTATGTATGATTTCCAATAATTCCGTAGCTCGCTCCATCATACCGTAAAATGGAGTCTTAGTCATTTTTCCCATCGACATGCTTCGCATCTTTCAAGTGATTCAAATCAAGTGATTCAAGAAGTCCATCGAATGGAGTTTCTTCATACGTTTCACTCAATGTGACCAAGACGACGATTGCCACATATAGGTCGAATTATCGCTGATTTCAAACGTTTAGCCTCAATGTTGTTAATATGTGTATTTCCACTATCGAGATTCAATAAGAATAGACCATCTATCAAAGGTGCATGTAAAACATATTACTCATATAAATCGAACCATTATTCTCGGACTTAAACAAGTAACCGCCTCTTAATAAACAAGATCACGATATAATGTTCTTGCTTAATGCAAGCACCAAATAACAATTATTTAAGTATAAAACTAATCCCGATGGTAGATGAAGGGTAGCGCCGACGCGATCACATCAACCTTTGATCCGCTTCCCACGCCATCGTCACCTCGTTCTTCGCTAGCTTCCGTTTATTCGCAAAGACTGTTTGAGTTACAAATATGAGCAACCGAACCAGTATCAAATACCCTGGCACTACTACGAGTACTAGTGAGATACACATCAATAACATGTATATCAGATATACCTTTCTTCTTGATGTTGCCGTTCTTCAGATCCGCCAAGTACTTTGGGCAATTCCGCTTCCAGTGACCTTCTTCCTTGTAGTAAAAGCACTCAGTATCAGGCTTAGGTCCAGCCTTGGTCTTCTTCGTCGGCGCGGTAACTTTCTTACCACCCTTCTTGAAGTGTCCCTTTTGCTTAGACTTGCCTTTCTTGAATTTGGTGGTCTTATTGACCATCAACACTTGGTGCTCTTTCTTGATCTCCACTTCTGCAGATTTCAACATAGCAAAGAGTTCTGGCAACTGCTTGTTCATGTTTTGCATATTGCAGTTCATCACAAAGTTCTTATAACTTGGTGGTAGTGATTGGAGGACACGGTAAAACCCCAAAGCATTAGGAATCACTATACCCAAGCTTTGAAGTTTGTTTGCGTGCCCAGACATCTTAAGCACATGCTCACTGACGGAGCTGCCCTCTTCCATCTTGCAGTTAAAGAACTTTTCAGAAGCCTCATAGCTCTCAATTGCCGCGTGAGTCTCAAAGATCAATTTGAGATCACGGACAATATCATGTGGGTCTGAATTCTCAAACCTTTTCTGAAGCTCCGATTCTAAACCATACAAGATAGCACACTGAACTATGGAGTACTGAGTCTTCCGAGCGAGGTAAACATTCTTTACTTCGTCGGCAGCATCAGCTGCAGGCGGGTCACCCAGCGGTGCATCCAGCACATAGGTCAAATTACCAGCTGTGAGGACAATCCTCAAATTGCGGAACCAATCCGTGAAGTTGCTTCCATTGTTTTTCAACTTTTCTTTCTCTAGGAACGCATTAAAATTGATGGTAGGGGCCGCCATTGATCTACAACATATTTGCAATAGTTTAGACTAAGTTTATGACAAATTGAGTTCTAATTAATAGTTAAATTAATCTAGGTGAACTCCCACTCAAAACAATATCCCTCACATTGTTTTAGTGATCACATGAACCAAATTCACCACATCAACACCGATCATCACGATAGTTGATATAGTTTCAATGGCGAACAATCAACATGTTCATCATATCTACTATATGATTCATGCTTTACCTTTCGGTGATCCGTGTTCCGAGACCATGTATGTACATGCTAGGCTCGTCAAGATCAAACCTTAGCTTCCGCATGAGCAAATCTGGCTTGCTCACGTTGTATACACTTGCGGAATCTAACACACCCGATCATCACGTGGTGCTTCGAAACAACAAGCTTTAGCGACGGTTCTAACTAAGGGTGAACACTTTATGACTTGAAATTCATGTGCATGAGTGATCATCTTATAATGCTACCGTCGTTAACTAAGCAATACAAGATGCATAAAGGATTAACATCACATGCAATTTATAATATGTGATATGATATGGCCTTTCTTGTTTGTGCTTCCGATCTCCATCTTCAAGCACGAACATGATCTCCATCATCACCGGCATTGCATCAAGGTCAATGACGCTTCTCCATGGTTGTCATCCACCGGCTTCAACTATTACAACTACTTTGAATAGACACGCGAGTCTTAACATAAATTAAAGACAACCATATGGCTCCTGCCGGTTGCCAACTTACAATAAGGATCATTGCATACATCAAATATAATAACAATCATGGCCATATCACATCATCAAGACACCTGCAAAACAAAGTTAGACGCTTCTACTTTCTTTGCATGTTTTACGTGGTTTGGGGCTTTCAATAAGTGTCGTTCTAACTTACGAACAAGAACCACAACATTGATACTAGCATTGTTAATCACCCGTTGTAAATTGAATCTTAACTATGCTGGGAGAAACATGCACCCGCAAAGCCACTTATGCAATACAAGTTGCATGTCAAGCGTGGAGCAAGTCTCATGAACGATGTCATGTAAGGTTAGCCCGGGCCGCTTCATCCCAACATCCCGCAAGATGCAAAGTACACAAGAAGCAATCGACAATAAAAGCATCAACGCCCACAATGACCATTGTGTTCTACTCGTGCAATAGATCTACATATAGACACGGCTCTGATACCACTGTAGGGTTTTGTAGCATGGAAAACAAAAAATTTCTACCGCATACAAACAAACAAGCCAATATCTATCTACTAGATTGTAGCAACGAGTCGATGGAATAACTCACCCTCGAAGATTCCAAAGTGTTTAACGAGAGCGGATTCTCGTGGGTGATGTAGTCGCATCTTCCGATCTCAAGATCGCAGACGATCCTTCCCACTGCGTTAAACGGCGCCTCCAATCGGTCACACGCTCGGTGACTGACGAAGACCTTTCTCTCCCTTGTTACAGCAGGCAGCGGAGGTTGTAGCACTCTCCTCGCGATTCCGGCAGTACAACGGCGTGGTACCGGAGGTAGAGGGGAGATCTCGCAGGGCTTCGCCTTAAGCCGGAGCGAGTATGGTGGACTATGAGTGAGCCCTCGGCGATCTAGGGTTTAGACACACCGAGGAAGAGGTGCTAGGGCCGGCGGCTAGGGCTTGGAGGTGCCCAAGTCAGCGGCTAGGGGAGAAACCCTAGGGGCCGGCGGCGGCTAGGGTTTAGAGGTGGGGATCTTGTGTGCTAGGAGGGGCAGCCCTGCCCCTCCTTTTAAAGGTGGGAGGCGCCGGCCAAGGGGAGGGAGTCCCTCCCCAACTCGGTTTCCCAAGGGGGTCGGCGGTGGAGGGGAGGAACTCCTCCCCAACTCGGTTTCCACCTTCCCCTCCACTTCCCAAAATAGCCGTTTGACTTTTCAAATTGGCGTTTGACTTTTCAAACAAGGATTTGATTAAACCGTTTATTTTGTTCAGCGATGACACTTAGTACATGATGCAATCATTCCAACTTGGTATGACACATTCATGTACCCTTCCCCTTCAGAGTGCCGGACCTTCTGGAACCTTCTAGAACATTCCCGATGAAAACACCGGAACCATTCCCCAACTCCGAAACAGGACTTTCCTTATATGAATCTTATTCTCCGGACCATTCCGGATCTCCTCGTGATATCCCGGATCCCATCCGAGACTCCGAACAACATTCGGTCTCTTTCTCATCATTCCATAACTACTCAAACAACGTCGAATCCTTAAGTGTGTCTCCCTACAGTTCGTGAATTATGCGGACATGATCGAGACACTTCTCCGAACAATAACCAATAGAGGAATCTGGAAATTCATATGGCTCCCACATATTTCTGCGATTACTTTTGCGATCGAATGAACCACTTACATACGATACCAATTTCCCTTTGTCTCACGATAGTTTACTTATCCGAGGTTATGATCGTCGGTATCTCTGCATACCTAGTTCAACCCCGTTACTGATAAGTACTCTTTTCTCGTTCCCGCGATATGTGATACCTTGTGAGCCAGTCACATGCTTGCAAGCTAATTGGATGACATTTCACCGAGAGGGCCCAGAGTATATCTATCCGTCATATGGATGGACAAATCCCACTCTTGATCCATGTGTCTCAACCAATACTTTCCGAACACTCAATGCCACCTTTATAGCCACCCAGTTACGGTGTGGTGTTTGAGGTCATCAAAGAATCCTTCCGGTGAAGGTGATATGCATGATCTCATGGTCGAAGGAATTAGGTTACTATGTATCAGAAAGCATATAGCAATTGAACTATTAAAATGACTTGATCTTTATGCTACGCTTATCTATAGGAGTATGTCCACCATATCATTCTCCTAACGATATGATCTTGTTGTTAATAACATCTTAATGTTCATGATATGGAAACCACAATCATTTATTAACCAACAATCTAGTATTATATAGAGGCTTTACCAGGGACTTCAATTTAAGTTTACAAATCACACAAGTATTAATGTTTCCTTGTTAATACTATTATAGCATGAATGTAAACATTTATCATAAACACAAAGATATAATAATAACTATATTTATTATTGCCTCTAGGGCATATCTCCAACACCAGCTGCAGGAGGCAGTCGGAGGCAGAGGCCGGATGACAGGCCGCCTCAGCCTAAGTACACCATCGAGTCCATGCTCGATGGGCCGTGCAAGTTTCACAGTGGCGGCAACAAGCCCGCGAACCACACGACACGCCAATGTAGCTGGACAAAGAAGATGGCCGAGGCCGGTGGGTGAAGAAGAACAAGACATGGCGCATGTGCGTCGACTATACTAGTCTCAACAAGGCTTGCCCCAAGGATCCTTTTGCCCTGCCGCGAATTGATCAGGTCATCGACTCCACTGCCGGGTGCGATTTGTTGTCTTTTTTGGACGCTTACTCGGGCTACCACCAGATCAAGCTCAATGTAACCGACCAAATAAATACATCGTTCATAACCCCGTATGGAGCATACTACTACACCACCATGCCCTTCGGGTTGAAGAACGCATGCGCAACCTATCAGCGCTGCATGCAGAAATGCCTGCAGACGCAGATTGGGAAGAACGTACACGCCTACGTCGACGACGTCGTCATCAAGACCAAGGAACGACACACGCTCCTTGAGGATCCGAAGGAAACGTTCGACAACCTCCGTCGTTTCCAGATCAAGCTGAACCCGGAGAAGTGCGTGTTCGGCGTCCCGACCGGCAAACTCCTGGGCTTCCTCGTCTCCGAGCGTGGAATCGAGGCGAACCCGGAGAAGATCGGAGCCATCAAGCGCATGGAGTTGCCACAGAACCTGCGCGACATACAGAAGTTCACCGGGTGCCTCGCTTCACTCAGTCGGTTCGTTAGCCGGCTGGGAGAAAAGTCCTTCCCCCTGTACCAGCTGATGAAGAAGACATACAAATTTGTCTAGACAGCTCAGGCGGATGAAGCTTTCCGAGACCTCAAGCGCATGCTCACCTCGCCACCCGTCCTGGCGGCACCATCCGCAAAGGAGCCCATGCTGATGTACATCGCTGCCATAAACAGAGTGGTCAGCGTGGTATTGGTCGTCGAGCGGCCAGAGGAGGGAAAGGCTCAGATGGTCCAGTGCCCTGTATACTACCTGAGTAAGGTGCTCTCGCTATCCAAGCAGAACTACCCTCACTACTAGAAGCTGGTGTACGGCGTGTACATGGCCGCCAAGAAACTCAAGCATTACTTCCAGGAGCATTCCATCAGGGTGGTAGCATTGGACCCACTCGCGGAGATCATCGGCAACAAAGACGCCACTGGCCGCGTGGCGAAATGGGCCATCGAGCTCGCTGCGCATAACATCCAGTACGAGCCGCGCACGGCAATCAAGTCACAAGCATTGGCTGATTTCATCGTCGATTGGGCGGAGACACAATACATTCCCCCAGTGCCGGACTCAACTTACTGGAAGCTACACTTCGACGGGTCAAAAATGAGAGGAGGACTTGGAGCCGGAATTGTGATAACCTCGCCCAAAGGCGACAGGCTGGAATACGTTCTCCAAATTCACTTCAAAGCTTCCAACAACGTCGCCGAGTACGAAGCGCTCATCCATGGGCTCAAAATGGCCAAGCAGGCAGGCATTCAGAGGGTGCTGTGCTTCGGAGATTCGGACTTGGTGGTGCAACAAGTATCTAGCGAATGGGACTCCAGAGACGCGAACATGGCCCTCTACCGCTTCTTCGTCGAGCAGCTGTGCGCTTGCTTCGAAGGATGTGAGTTTCACCATGTACCTAGATCCAACAACGAGGCCGCTGACGCCTTGGCCAGGGTCCGGTCAACAAGGCAAGCCATACCGCCTGGAGTTTCTCTCGAGCACCTGTGCAAGCCCTCCATCAGCCCCTCACCAGAGTCCGACTCCATCATGCTCGACGCGGATCCGGAGAGCAGCCGTGCGGCCGCACCGGGACTGCCGCCTGCACCGGAGATGCTTCACCGCACTGGATCGCTGTCGCGCCGGGGATCGCCAGCCGCACCCGGGGACTGCTTCACCGCACACAGGGACTGCCTCGCCACACCCGGGGACTGCATGTTGGAATTATGCCCTAGAGGCAATAATAAAGATGTTATTGTTATAATTCTTGTTCATGATAAAGTTTATATTCCATGCTAGAATTGTATTAAGAGGAAACTTTGATACTTGTGTGGTTTATGAACAACACCGTGTCCCTAGTACGCCTCTATGGACTATCTCATTGATTAATGATGGTTAAGGTTTCCTAACCATAGACATGAGTTGTCGATTAATAATGAGATCATGTCATTAGGAGAATGATATGATGGATAGACCCAAATCAAGCAGAGCAATTAGATCGTGTCATTGTGTTCATCTTTGCAAAGCTTTTTCCTTATGTCAAATATTGTATTCCTTAGACCATGAGATAATGCAACTCCCTAGTATCAGAAGAAAGCTTTGAGGTTATCAAACGTCATCCTATGTGCGTGTGATCATAAAGGTGTCTCTCAGGTGATCGGAAAGTACTTGTTGGGTTGTATGTATCGAGATGGGATTTGTCCCTCCCAAGTCGGAGAGATATACTTCGGGCCCACTCGGTAATCGATATCAACACCGCTTGCAAGCACGTGGTTAAGGAGTTGATCACAAAGTGATATCGTATTACGGAACGAGTAAAGTACTTGCCGTGAACGAGATTGAACTAGGTATGCCGATACCAACGATCGAATCTCGGGCAAGTAAAATATCGCGTGACGAAGGGAATATATATATGGGATTAATTGAATCCTGGCATCGTGGTTCATCCGATATGATCATCGATGAATATGTGGGAGTCAATATGGGTTTCCAAATCCTGCTATTGATTATTGATAGAAGATCATGTCTGCATATTCTCGAACCCGTAGGGTCACACACTTAATGTACCTCGACGCTAGGATAGAATGGATATTTGGTGTATGAGTTTTTGTTCGGAGTCTCGGATGAGATCCAGGACATCACGAGAGTTTCCGGAATGGTCCGAAGAATAATATTCATATAAAGGAAAGCAGTTTTTGGATTTCAGAATCGTTTCGGAGTATTCGGTATTGTACCGGAAGGTTCTAGAAGCTTCTGGAGTGGGACCAACATCGCCCCACTTGTCGGAGGGGTGCATGGGCCTACGAGGGAGTGCCATGGCCGCTTTGGGCCAGGGGAACAAGGCCCAGCCGGCCAAAGCCTAGGGGAAACCCTAGGGAAACCTTCTAGAAAGGGGGAAGACTTGCCCCCCACTCCACCCTAGGGGCCGCCGCCCTAGGGATTGTAGGAGGGTCCAAGGGGGCTATCCAGCCCCCTATATAAGGTGGGCAGAGGGCGCACCCTCCCCTCACCCTGAAACCCTAGCCGCCAGCTGCTGCCCTACCTCTCTCTCCCGACTGCGTGTAGGCGAAACCCTGCTGCAGAAACTCTCCACCATAGCACCACGCCGTCGTGTTGTAGATCCAATCTATCTCTCCACCCCACTTGCTGGACCGAGGAAGGAGGAGACGTCGCGGCAACATACGTGTGCATCTCTCGGAGGCGCCGCCACTTGCGGTGTAGGATCGGATCGGATCGCGAGGAGGAGACGTCGAGTACGACTACACCAACCACGTTCTGTTGAACGTTTCCGCTATGCGATTTATTCAAGGGTATGAAGATATCATCTATCCCTCTCGTTGATTGCATCTCCTAGATTAGATCTTGGCTTTCCCGTTTGCATCTGTAGAAAATTTTGATTTACTATGCTGCAAAACCCTTCAGTGGTATCAGAGCTAGATCTATGCGTAGATGTGTTTCACGAGTAGAACGCAACATGCTTATTGCGGGCGTTGATGTTTTCTGTTGCAAGCCTCTTGTTGTGTACTTCTTATGACGCGGGATAGTGAGATCGAAGCGGTCCAGGCCAACTTTACGCGACCTCGTTCGCGAGACCGGATCCGCACTTGACGTGTGGCTTGTTCCACACATGCGGCTGGTGGATGCCAGTTTCTCTCACTATAGTTGTCATGGGATTTACACCGGATGTTGGCAACCATAATATCACCGTTGTGGCTATCCGTAGGTAAGAATTGTTCTTAGCTTATTACTCCTATAAGCCACGTAAAACATGCAACCACAAAGTAGAGGCGTCTAACTTGTTTTTGCAGGGAGTGTTTGTGATATGGTATGGCCCAAGATATGATGTGTATGTTGTATACAAGGATCATGTTTTGTAATATTTCACGACTTGCATGTCGATGAGTACACAACCGGCATGAGCCATATGGTTGTCTTTATAATTGTGTATTACATGTGTGTCAACTTCTTATACGCCATGTAATAGCTTTACTTTATCGCTAAGTAGTTAGAAATAGTTGTAGTTGCTATTAGTGGTGGAGGCAATCATGATGGAGGGATGGAGATCATGCTGGCACGCACAAGATGGAGATCATTGCGCGGAGATTGGCTATACCATGTCACATAAGATTATATGCATGTGATGTTTATCCTTTTATGTATCTTATTATGCTTAGATCGTGACGGTAGCATTATAAGATTATCCCTCACTTAAAGATCAAGATAAAATTGTGTTCTCCCCATGTATGCAACGTTGCGAAAGTTCGTCGTGTTCAAGCATCTCGTGATGATCGGGTGCTATAAACTCTACGTTCACATACAACGGGTGCAAGCCAGTTTTGCACACGCAGAAATACTTGGGTTTGACCTGACGAGACTAGCATGTACAGACATGGCCTCGGAACACACGAACCGAAAGGTTAAGCATGAGTCATATGAATGATATGATCGACACTTTGTTGTCCACCATTGAAACCACATCTCTTCTCGTGAAGATCGGATTAGGTGTGGTGAATTTGGATCATGTTCGCTAAACAACTTGAGGGATGTTGAATTTAGTGGGAGTTCATCTAGTAATTTGATTAAGTTGAACTAGTTATCATGAACATAGTCTAAATTGTACTTGCAAATTTTGTAGATCAAATGACTAAGTCCAACTTCAACTTCAACATTTTTGCTGAGAAAGAAAAGCTTAAGAACAATGGGTCTAACTTCACCAACTGGTTCCGCAATCTGAGAATAATTCTCGCTGGCGGACAAAAGGACTATGTCCTTGAGAAAGCGTTAGGTGATGCCCCTGCTATAGATGAGCCGGCTGATGAAAAAGCTATTTATCAGTCGCGCAAAGATGATTATGGAGTGATTAAGAGTACCATGTTGTTTGCTATGGAATCAGACCTTCAAAATCATTTTGAGGAGTTCTCCGGGCCCTTTGAGATACTTGAGGAACTGAAAACCATGTTTCATACTCAGGCCCGCTCTAAGAGATATGAGATCTCTGAGAAGTTCTTTAACTGCAAGATGGAGGAAGGGAGTTCCGTTAGTGATCACGCCATTAAGATGTCGGGCTACACTCAACGCCTTGAGCAACTGGACTGCAAGATTCTAGAAGAGCTCAAGATTGACAGAGTTCTGCAATCACTCCCTCCTAGCTACAAAGGTTTTGTAGTTACTCACAATCAGATTGGTTCCACTGATATGATCACTGAGCTCTTCGCTAAGCTGAAAGCTGCGGAGGTGGATATCAAGAAAGATAATCATGTGTTGATGGTCAACAAGACCCCTAGCTTCAAGAAAGGTAAGGGTGCAAAGAAGTCCTTCAAGAAAGGCAGCGGCAAGCGCGTTGCCCCTACTAAGAAGAAGCTCAAGTCTGGCCCTAAGACGGACACTGAGTGCTTCTATTGCAAGGACAAGGGTCACTGGAAGCGCAACTATCCGAAGTACCTAGCGGACAAGAAGGCTGGCACCATTAAAGGTATATTTGATATACATGTTATTGATGTTTACCTTACTAGCACTCGTTGTAGTGCTTGGGTATTTGATACTGGTTCAGTTGCTAATATTTGTAACTCTAAACATGAGCTACGGAATAGACGGCGGCTAGCAAGGGATGAGGTGACGATGCGCGTTGGCAACGGATCAAGAGTTGATGTGATGGCCGTCGGCACGCTCTCCTTAGTTTTACCTTCGGGATTAGTTTTAAACCTTAATAAGTGTTATTATGTGCCTGCGTTGAGCATGAACATTATATCTGGATCATGTTTATTGCAAGACAGTTATTCATTTAAATCCGAGAATAATGGTTGTTCTATTTATATGAGTAACATCTTTTATGGTCATGCACCTGCTGTGAATGGTTTATTTCTTCTAAATCTCGAAAGCAATGAAACACACATCCATAACATTGAGTCTAAGAGATGCAAAGTAGATAGTGATAATTCGAATTATTTGTGGCACTGCCGTCTAGGTCATATTGGTGTAGAACGCATGAAGAAACTCCATTCTGATGGATTTTTGGAGTCTCTTGATTTTGAATCATTTGACACATGCGAGCCGTGCCTCATGGGCAATATGATCAAAACCCCGTTCTCCGGAATGATGGAGCGAGCAACAGACTTGTTGGAAATCATACATACCGATATGCGGACCAATGAGTGTTTTGACGCGCGGTGGATATCGCTATTTTCTCACTTTTACTGATGACTTAAGTAGATATGGGTATATCTATTTAATGAAACATAAATCTGAAAAGTTTGAAAAGTTCAAAGAATTTCAGAACGAAGTGGAAAACCATCGTAATAGGAAAATTAAATTTCTACGATCCAATCGTGGAGGTGAATATTTGAGTTATGATTTTCTCATGCATCTTAAAGCAAGCGGAATCGTTTCGCAACTCACGCCACCCGGAACACCACAACGCAATGGTGTGTCTGAACGCCGGAATCGAACTCTATTAGATATGGTGCGATCGATGATGTCTCTTACAGATTTGCCGTTATCATTTTGGGGTTATGCATTAGAAACCACTGCATTCACTTTAAATAGGGCACCATATAAATCCGTTGAGACGACACCGTATGAACTGTGGTTTGGTGCTAAACCTAAGTTGTCGTTTCTTAAAGTTTGGGGATGCGAAGCTTACATCAAGAAGTTGATGCCAGACAAGCTCGAACCCAAAGCAGAGAAATTCATCTTCATAGGATACCCTAAGGAAACGATTGGGTATACCTTTTACCATAGATCCGAAGGCAAAGTGTTTGTCACAAAGAACGGATCCTTTCTTGAGAAGGAGTTTCTCTCGAAAGAAGTGAGTGGGAGGAAGGTAGAGCTAGACGAGGTTATTGAACCTTCTCTCGAGTTGGAGAGTAGCGCAACACCTGAAATTGTTCCAAAGTCACGCACCAACAAGAGAGGAAGCTAATGACGAAGATCATGAAACTTCGAACGATGCTACTGCTGAACGTCGCAGGTCGACAAGGTCGCGTGCCCCTCCTGAGTGGTACGGCAACACTGTCTTAACTGTCTTGTTAGTAGACAATAGTGAACCTGCGAACTATGAGGAAGCAATGATGAGCCCAGACTCTGAGAAATGGCTAGAGGCCATGAAATCTGAATTGGGATCCAAGAGCGAAAACCAAGTACGGACTTTGGTGGACCCTCCTAGCGACCGTAAGGTCGTTGAGTGCAAATGGATTTTCAAGAAGAAAACGGACGCGGATGGTAATGTTACTGTCTATAAAGCTCGGCTTGCCGCAAAAGGTTTTCGACAAGTTCAAGGTGTTGACTACGATGAGACTTTCTCTCCCGTAGCGATGTTTATGTCCATTCGGATTTTATTAGCAATTGCTGCATTTCATGATTATGAAATATGACAGATGGATGTCAAGACTGCGTTCCTCAATGGCAACATTGATGAAGAGTTGTATAAGCTGCAGCCCGAAGGTTTTGTCGATCCTAAGGATGCTGATAAGGTGTGCAAACTTCAGTGTTCCATTTATGGACTGAAGCAAGCATCTCGGAGTTGGAACCTTCGTTTTGATCAAGTGATCAAGAGCTTTGGATTTGTTCCAAATTGCTACGAAGCTTGTATCTACAAGAAAGTGAGTGGGAGCTCAGTGACATTTTTAGTACTATATGTGGATGACATATTGATTATTGGAAATGACATTGGCATGCTTAACGATGTGAAGAGTTATTTGAATAAATGTTTTTCAATGAAAGACCTAGGAGAAGATGCTTATATATTGGGCATCAAAATCTATAGAGATAGAAAAAGACGCCTAATAGCTTTAAGCCAAAGTACAACCTAAACAAAGTTCTGAAAAGGTTCAGAATGGACAAAGCAAAGAAAGGTTCATTGCCCATGTTTTCAAGTAAGATATTGAGCAAGGCTCAGTGTCCAGCTACAGTAAACGATAGAGATACTATGAGCAAAGTGCCATATGACTCGGCCATAGGTTATATCATGTATGCCATGCTATGTACTAGACCGGATGTGTCCAATGCTCTTAGTTTGACGAGCAGATACCAAAGTGATCCAGGAGTGGAACGCTGGACAGCCGTGAAGAACATCCTAAAGTATTTAAATAGGACTAAAGAAATGTTCTTGGTCTATGGAGGTGATGAGCAGCTCGTCGTAAAAGGTTACGTCGATGCTAGTTTCGACACCGCCCCGGATGATTCTAAATCTCAGACAAGATACGTTTATATTTTGAATGGATGAGCTGTGAGCTGGAGAAGCTGCAAGCAAAGCGTGATCGCGGGATCTACAACAGAAGCGGAATACATGGCTGCTTCAGAAGCGTCAAGTGAAGGAGTTTGGATCAGGAACTTCATCACTGAGTTTGGTGTGGTTCCAAGTGCGTTGGACCCACTAGAGATATTATGCGACAACACTGGTGCCATAGCACTGGCTAAGGAACAAGGATATCATCCAAAGACCAAGCACATCAACCGCCGTTTTCATATAATTCGAGATTATATAGCAGATGGAGATCTGAAGATTAGCAAAGTACATACGGATCTGAATTTCGCAGATCCGTTGACTAAACCTTTTCCACGAACAAAACATGATCAGCACCTCAATGTCATGGGTGTTAGATTGTTTCCAGATGTAAACTAGATTATTGACTCTAGTGCAAGTGGGAGACTGTTAGAATTATGCCCTAGAGGCAATAATAAAGATGTTATTGTTATAATTCTTGTTCATGACAAAGTTTATATTCCATGCTAGAATTGTATTAAGCGAAAACTTTGATACTTGTGTGGTTTATGAACAACACCGTGTCCCTAGTAGCCTCTATGGACTAGCTCATTGATTAATGATGGTTAAGGTTTCCTAACCATAGACATGAGTTGTCGATTAATAATGAGATCATGTCATTAGGAGAATGATATGATGGATAGACCCAAATCAAGCAGAGCAATTAGATCGTGTCATTGTGTTCATCTTTGCGAAGCTTTTTCCTTATGTCAAATATTGTATTCCTTAGACCATGAGATAATGCAAATCCCTAGTATCGGAAGAAAGCTTTGAGGTCATCAAACGTCATCCTATGTGAGGGTGATCATAAAGGTGTCTCTCAGGTGATCGGAAAGTACTTGTTGGGTTGTATGTATCAAGATGGGATTTGTCCCTCCCAAGTCGGATAGATATACTTCGGGCCCACTCGGTAATCGATCTCAACACCTCTTGCAAGCACGTGGTTAAGGCATTGATCACAAAGTGATATCGGATTACAGAACGAGTAAAGTACTTGCCGTGAACGAGATTGAACTAGGTATGCCGATACCAACGATCGAATCTCGGGCAAGTAAAATATCGCGTGACGAAGGGAATATATATATGGGATTAATTGAATCCTGACATCATGGTTCATCCGATATGATCATCGATGAATATGTGGGAGTCAATATGGGTTTCCAGATCCCGATGTTGATTATTGATAGAAGATCATGTCTGCATATTCTCGAACCCGTAGGGTCACACACTTAATGTGCCTCGATGCTAGGATAGAATGGATTATTGGTTTATGAGTTTTTGTTCGGAGTCTCGGATGAGATCCAGGACATCAAGAGAGTTTTTGGAATGGTTTGGAGAATAAGATTCATATAAAGGAAAGCAGTTTTTGGATTTCAGAATCGTTTCGGAGTATTCGGTATTGTACCAGAAGGTTCTAGAACCTTCCGGAGTGGGACCAACGTGGCCCCACTTGTCGGACGGGTGCGTGGGCCTACGAGGGAGTGCCCTGGCCGCTTTGGGCCAGGGGCACAAGGCCCCATAGGCCCAGACGGCCAAAACCTAGGGGAAACCCTAGGGAAACCTTCTTGAAGGGGGAAGACTTGCCCCCCACTCCACCCTTGGGGCCGCCACCCTAGGGCTTGTAGGAGGGGCCAAGGGGGCCGGCCACCCCGAGACCCTATGTAAGGGTCCCAACCTTTAATAAGGTAGAGTCCCTTGTGTTTACAATGCTAGTCCCTGGATCAATAGCTAGCATCCACAGTTAAGATGTAATATCAAGAAACAAATGTCATAATACAACTTTATAACCAGGAATAACATAATTTTATTACATCTTACATAGCTCATTTGGCTATTACATTACATTGCAGCAGAATATCTATAAGCATGGGGTCCTTCATCTTCAAAGTGCCACAGGCAGACATGTTGGTTGTAGACTTTGTAATCCTAATCAACACACTTCACTAAATCAATCAAACCTGCAACATAACAAGTTACAGCCACAAGGGTCAATACATTTTAATTGTATTGGCAAGTGATACTATGGTAGTATGGTGGAGTCTATCATCTATATGCATTTGGCTAAGTGGAGTTGAGGCTTGCATTGCTCAAAATAGATTTTTCCTTAACATTTGAAAACACTAAGTTTTTGCTTGACAAAATCATTTCTCTCAATCAAAGATTTAAGAATCCTTTAACCCTTGTTCAAACCACAAGTTTTTAACTTAGAAATTTGGATGATGAGATTCTTGATTGCTTCCATGTCTTGATGCTCAAATTGTCCTTTACCAGGGACATGGCTAAGTACTTAGATTTTACACTCTGCAGAGGTGGTGCAATTTCCCCACAAGACTTGGTTTCCCAAGACAAGATTTTTCAGAAGCCTTCCCTTAGACCAAAATGGATGCGCTCCAACCTATCAAACTCTACCACCAACTGTCCATATGGCTAAGTTCTTGCAACCTATATGATCCAGGCAGAGCCCATAATGCCAAGTGGCTGCACTTGAAGCTTCTCAACATTTGACATCTCAAATCTCTTTGTTCCTGGGTGGCCATCCACAAGTGAGATACACAAGGTAAACCATAAAAATGGGCCTTGTGAACCACTCAACCAAAATCCACCAAGCAATTACCATTCCACCCAGGTGATTCATTAACTTAGTTGTTTTATTAAACAAAAACACAAGTCCCCAGACTTAGAAAATTTTCCATAGTATGAATATATATTCCACCCTTGTTTTCTATTAGCTAAGCTAAGCTTGATAGTAGTAGGAATCTTAACTTAGGAAAATTTCTACTAAGGTTTCATCTACTAGGTTTTCCTATAGCAAGGTTTATACTTAGCAAAATTCCATGCAAGTTTTACTTAGAAAAATCACTAATGCATAGTGAAAGTAATGGGACAAAAGTATGAAGCATCACTTGCCTTTTTGGTAGAGTATAGGTTCACTCCTTGTCCTTGCAACAATCACACTCTTCAAGTCACTACAATTCAATCAAGCAAGGCACAATCTCAATCTACCAATCAAGCAAAACATCACATAAAATCATAGAACTAAGATAATGCATGCAAGCATGCCAAACTTTGTTTTATTTGAAAGAAAGTGGTTCCTAATGGGTCATAAACATTTGGGTACACCTAATGGTCATTTTATAAAGTGGCAAAGTCATTTGCAAAAGGTTTCCCTTTATAAACCATTTTCAAAACAAGGTATCATTTTATGTGGTGTAGAAATATTTTTTTACTAAGGCATTAATCTATAGGGTTCACCAAATATGTTTTCAAACCATAAAACTTGGTGTTTGGGGTCAGAGAGTTTGAAAAAAACATTTCCCAAAGGTTTTCTTTCAAAAACTATTTTTAATAAATAAACCACATTTTTATTTGACTAGAATTGGTTTTAAATCAAAGAATCATTCTTTTGTTTCACCAAATACATTTTTGAAACAACAAAGTGTTTCCTATGGTCAGTAGGTTCAAAACAAACCATTTGTCAGAGATTTTATCCCCCAAAATCAATTTTGAACAATTTTTACATTCTAAACAAGCATACATAGGTTTCTGCAAAAAAAAACTATTTAACAGAAACTTTTTACTAAACAAAAGGCATGGTTGGCTAGGGATTGTCTTGCTGATTCCATTGATATACAGTTTGCAAAATTTGGACGTGTGGAACTAAAGTTATGGATTTACAAAATGGACATATAATAGAAAGTTTTCTGGTTTCTAAATCTAACAGAGGCCATGTGGAATGTTTTGATTGGCCGAAAACGTTTCGCGAGGATTGAGCTCTGTGGAGCGTCGGAATTAAACAGATCGAGCGGCACAGAGCGCTCCATACCGATTCGGTAAATGAAATTATCGCAGCGCTCGGATCAAAATCAGACGGCTCACAGCTTCCTGCCAAGAACTAGCGGCGCTGGCGGCAGTGTCTGGCGGCGGAGCGGCCTGGCGGTGGTGTTGCCGGCGATACAGGAATCAAGAGTGGCTGGGGAGATACTCACAGTGTTCGTGGCGTCGTGCTGATTCTCAACGTGTGGTCTGTTTGTCGAGGGGGGCTCTGGTCCGACGTGGATTGCTCACCGGAGTCCACACGGCGGCGGGCGGGCTCTGGAGGTCGTCGAGGGCGAGGATGGAGGGCACCCTAGGACAAACGGGAAGCACCGTTAGGTTCGCAAGGGCATGGTGATCAATATAGTGTCCACGGGGAAGAGAGGGGTGGTCGGGTTTACCGGGGAGACGTCGCCGCAGTTGGAGACAGACGGCGGCGCTGGCTTGGGGAAGACGTTGCCGAGCTCACGGTTCTCGCGCAGATGAACGGAAAGATCAGGGTGATGCGCCAGAAGGTAAGGAGCGAGCTCGTGTGCTCCAGGGGCAATGGGGTTGTCTGGCTTCGCCGGATTTTGTGCTGCAGCTCGTCGGAGCAGAGTGGGTTCATGCGTGAAATCGTGGCAGCCCTGTGGCCGGAAGAGAGGAGTGAGCGAGGGGAAATGGGGAGGTGATAGAGGCGTTTATGAGGGCGAGGTCACAGGGCTAATTTAACTGCCGCATTAACGCGAATTGACGCCGATAAAGTCCGCCAGAAACGGTCGAGGAGGGAGGCGCTGTCACCGCGGGTGAGGACGATGAACAGGTGGGGTGGGGTCGGTTGGTCAGCGAGAGAGAGGAGAGGGGAGTTGGGTCCACCTGTCATTGGCTCTGCGGGTCGTCTGGTGAGTGAGAGAAAAACACTTCGGGGGAGAGAGGGAAATGGGGTCTTTGGGCCTAATGGCAAATTGGTCAGGTCCATTTCTATTTTTTTCTTCTTCCTGATTGCTTTTTCTTTTTCTAATTCTATTTTGTGTTTTGGAAATTCAAACAACAATTCAAACATTCAAACAATTCAAACATTCACCACACTTGGCATTGAGTTTTTGGTTCTGTTTAACAACATAAACCAAAGTCCAAAATAAAATAATAATTTAATCTTTTTAGGATCTATTTAATAATTAAATAAAATAGACCTTAGTTATTAATTCAAATAGGTTTTGATTTATTTAATAAAATCTCCATTTTAAATCTAAATATTATCAAAACCAAATCAGTAGGTTTTATTTCAAAATATAAGATACTTGGAAAACTTGTTTAAAATAAAATAACATTTTTATTTTAGGGTCCATTAATTATTAAATAAAATGGACCTTAGTTATCAAATCAAATAGGATTTGTTTTATTAAAAACTTTATTTTGAAATCTAAAATAAAATCAAAACACTTCAGTAGGTTTTATTTGAGAATATAAAATACTTGGAAAACTTATTTTAAAAAAATAAATAAGTTTTGGTGTTTATTTAAAATGGGAAAAGCCTTTACTTAAATAATATTGGATATTAAATCCTTATTATTTTATTTAAATAAACCTTTACTATTTTTATCAAAGCAAAACATTTTATTTCAAAATATTGGCCAAGGTTTAATTTGGCTCTATAAAATAATCCTTATTTATAAATCTACCTTTTCTTTTGAAAACCAAATCTTTTATTAAAAGATCCAAAATAGTACTTTAAATATTTTTAAGTTTATTTTTTATTTATCCTTTAAATCCCTTTAGGATTTTATTTGATCCAAATAGGTTTTGAAAGTTCCCAATTGGATTCAAAAAGGTTCTTCTCACCCTGAAAATCAACAAAGTTTTATTTTATTCATTTATTTTTCACATTACAAGATTTGGAAAATCTTGGGATGTGACACCCTAGCCGCCAGCTGGTGCCCTACCTCTCTCTCTCTCTCCTGACTGCATGTAGGCGAAGCCCTGCTGCAGAAACTCTCTACCATAGCACCACGCTGTCGTGTTGTAGATCCAATCTATCTCTCCACCCCACTTGCTGGACCGAGGAAGGAGGAGACGTCGCGGCACCGTACGTGTGCATCTCTTGGAGGCACCGCCACTTGCGGCATAGGATCGGATTGGATCGCGAGGAGGAGACGGCGAGTACGACTACACCAACCACGTTCTGTTGAACGTTTCCGCTGTGTGATTTTTTCAAGGGTATGAAGATATCATCTATCCCTCTCGTTGATTGTATATCCTAGATTAGATCTTGGCTTTCCCGTTCGCATCCGTAGAAAATTTTGATTTACTATGCTGTGAAACCCTTCGCTGCCGCGACGCAGCCCGTGGTCGACATCGGCACCCTTCCACCCGGCAGACCTCCCGACGCTCCGGAGCCGGTCGTCCACGAGGAGATCAAGCTCATCATTCAGACGACGCACACCATACGGGAGGCGCCCGACTGGGCGAAGCCATTCATGGATTTCCTGGTCAAAGGTGAACTCCCAACAGAAGAGGTGGCAGCACGACAAGTGCGACGAAGGGTAAGCGCCTACACCATCATCAACAATGAGTTGTACAAGTGCAGCGTCGGAGGCATCTACCAGCGATGCGTCAGTCAAGAGGAAGGAGCCAAGCTTCTAACAGACATACACCAAGGCGAGTGTGGCCACCATGCCTCACCGAGGGCGATAGCAGCCAAGGCCCTTCGGCATGGTTTCTATTGGCCAACTGCGCTGAAGGATGCCGAAGAAATAGTCAAGACATGCAGCGGCTGCCAGCGATTCAGCCAGTTGAAGCACACGTCGTCTGCGGCGCTCAAGACAATACCGATCACCTGGCCGTTTGCAGTCTGGGGCCTGGACATGGTTGGGCCATTCAAGACAGCTCGATCCGGCATGACGCACCTGCTCGTCGCCATGGACAAGTTCACCAAGTGGATCGAGGCGAAGCCAATCAAGAAGCTGGATGGGGCGACGGTGATCAATTTCTTCACAAACATCATCATCCGGTTTGGCTACCCTCATAGCATCATTACTGACAATGGAACCAACTTTGCGAAAGGAGTCTTCGATCGTTTCTGCGGGGAAAAAGGGATCGCCTGGACCTAGCATCGGTTGCACACCCACAGTCCAACGGACAATGCGAGCGCGCCAATGGTTTGGTGCTAGCTGGAATCAAGCCAAGGCTCATCGAACCGCTCATCAGGTCACCTAGATGCTGGATAGAGGAGCTGCCAGCAGTGATCTAGAGCCTACGCACCACGCCCAATCGCTCAACCGGCTTCACGCCGTTCTTCCTTGTCTATGGGGCAGAAGCCATTCTCCCCACAGACATCCAGTTTGACGCACCTCGCAAGCAGCTCTACACGGAGCAGGAAGCCAAGGAGGCAAGGGAGGACAGCGTGTACCTGCTCGAGGAAGCAAGCGAGTTGGCTCTGTCCAGATCAGCAATTTACCAACAAGACCTGCGCCGATACCACGCCAGCCGGATCCGGCCCACCTCTTTCCGCGAGGGAGACCTAGTGTTGCGCCTGGTCCAGAGCACCAAAGGAATGCACAAGCTGTCCCCACCATGGGAAGGACCATTCACCGTCAGCCGAGCACTCCACAACAATTCGTACTACCTGATCGACGCACGGCAGCCGATGAAGAACAAGGCAGATCTCTCAGACGAGGAGACACAGCGCCCATGGAATTCCAGCCTACTCCGGCCATTTTACACTTAGAAAAGTGTATGTATCTTCCCCTTTTTTGTAGGGATTCGTAGCATGGAAAACAAAAAAATTCTACCACATACAAACAAACAAGCCAAGATCTATCTACTAGATTGTAGCAATGAGTCGATGGAATAACTCACCCTCGAAGATTCCAAAGTGTTTACGAGAGCGGATTCTCGTGGGTGATGTAGTCGTACTCTTCCCGATCTCAAGATCGCGTAGACGATCCTTCCGGCGCTGCGTTTAAGCGCCTCCCGATCACACGTTGGTACTCGGCGAAGACCTTCCTCTCCTTGTTCCAAAGCAGCAACGGAGGTTGTATCACTCTCCTCGCGATTCCGGCAGCACAACAGCGTGGTACCGGAAGTAGAGGGGAGATCTCGCAGGGCTTCGCCTTAAGCCGGAGCGAGTATGGTGGACTATGAGAGAGCCCTCGACGATCTAGGGTTTAGACATGCCGAGGAGGATGCTTGGCCGGCGGCTAGGGTTGCTAGGCGGCGGCGGTTTTCCCTAGGGCGGCGGCGGCAGCAGGAGGTGGCGGCGCCGACGACTAGGGTTTAGAGGTGGAGGTGTTGGGTATCTAGGAGGGGAGCCCTGCCCCTCCTTTTATAGGTGGAGGGGCTGGCCAAGGGGAGGGTAGTACCTCCCCAACTCGGCTTCAAGCTGGGTGGGTGGTGGAGGGGAGGAACTCCTCCCCCACTCAGTTTCCAGCTCCCTCTCCACTTCCCAAAAATAGTCGTTTGACTTTCAAATTGGCGTTTGACTTTTTCAAACTAGGATTTGATTAAACCCTTTATTTTGTTCAGCGATGACACCTAGTACATGATGCAATCATACCAACTTGATATAACACATTCATGTACCTTCCCCTCCGGAGTGCCGGACATTCCGGAACCTTCTAGAACATTCCCGATGAAAACACCGGAACCATTCCCCAACTCCGAAACAGGACTTTCCTTATATGAATCTTATTCTCCAGACCATTCCGGATCTCCTCGTGATATCCCGGATCCCATCTGTGACTCCGAACAACATTCAGTCTCTTTCTCATCATTCCATAACTACTCAAACAACGTCGAATCCTTAAGTGTGTCTCCCTACGGTTCGTGAACTATGCGGACATGATCGAGACACTTCTCCGATCAATAACCAATAGAGGAATCTGGAAATTCATATGGCTCCCACATATTTCTACGATTACTTTGCGACCGAATGAACCACTTACATACGATACCAATTTCCCTTTGTCTCATGATAGTTTACTTATCCGAGGTTATGATCGTCGGTATCTCTGCATACCTAGTTCAACCTCGTTACCGATAAGTACTCTTTTCTCGTTCCCGTGATATGTGATCCCTTGTGAGCCAGTCACATGCTTGCAAGCTAATTGGATGACAGGTACCAAGAGGGCCCAAAGTATATCTATCCATCATATGGATGGACAAATCCCACTCTTGATCCATGTGTCTCAACCAATACTTTCCGAGCACTCAATGCCACCTTTATAGCCACCTAGTTACGGTGTGGTATTTTATGTCATCAAAGCATCCATTCGGTAAAGGTGATATGCATGATCTCATGGTCGAAGGAATTAGGTTACTATGTATCATAAAGCATATAGCAATTGAACTATTAAAATGACTTGATCTTTATACTACGCTTATCTATAGGAGTATTTCCACCATATCATTCTCCTAACGATATGATCTTGTTGTTAATAACATCTCAATGTTCATGATAGGGTAACCACAATCATTTATTAACCAACAAGCTAGTGATGTATAGAGGCTTTACTAGGGACTTCAATTTAAGTTTACAAATCACACAAGTATTAATTTTTCCTTGTTAATACTATTATAGCATGAATGTAAACATTTATCATAAACACAAAGATATAATAATAACTACATTTATTATTGCCTCTAGGGCATATCTCCAACAGTCTCCCACTTGCACTAGAGTCATCTAATCTAGATTACATGGTAATATACCGAACACCCATGGCAGTTTGGTGCTGGTCATGTTTTGTCCTCGGGAGAGGTTTAGTCAACGGATACGCCACATTCAGATCTGTGTGTACTTTGCAAATCTTTATGTCCCCATCTTGGATATGTTCTCGAATAGCGTGAAAACGTAGCTTGATGTGCTTCAGCTTCTTGTGTGACCTTGGTTCTTGCGCATTGGCTATGGCACCCATGTTATCACAGTAGATAGACATTGGGTCCAGTGCACTAGGAACCACACCCAGCTCTGTAATGAACTCTTTCATCCATATCGCTTCTTGTGAAGCCTACGAAGCAGCCATGTATTCCGATTCAGTTGAAGATCTCGCCACAACGCTCTGCTTTGCACTCCTCCAGCTAACTGCTGCACCATTCAAAGTAAAAACGTATCCAGATTGTGATTTAGAATCATCCGGATTGGTGTTCCAACTAGCATCGGTGTAACCATTAACAACGAGCTGTTCATCACCTCCATAAGAAAGAACCATATCCTTAGTTCTTCTCAAGTACTTAAGGATGTTTTGATCACGTCCAATGATCCACTCTGGATCACTTTGATATCTGCTAGTTAAACTAACAGATATGCAATGTCGGGTCTAGTACATAGCATGGCATACATTAGAGATCCTATGGCTGAGTCATAGGAGTCTTACTCATCCTTTCTCTATCTTACGCTCAGATGTCGGACTTTGAGTTTTACTCAAGGTCGTATTGGGCAACATGGGCAAGAACCCTTTCTTGCTATCTTCCATTCCAAACCTCTTTAGAACTTTGTCCAAATATGTACTTTGTGACAATGATATTAGGCGTCTCGATCTATCTCTATAAATCTTTATGCCTAATATGTAAGCTTCTTTGCCAAGATCCTTCATTAAAAAATTATATTCAAATATTCCTTAACACTATTAAGAAGGTCTACATCATTCCCAATCAACAATATGCCATCTACATATAGTATTAAGAATGCTACAGAGCTCCCACTCACTTTCTTGTAAATACAAGCTTCTCCATAAGTTTGTATAAAACCAAAACTTTTGATCACCTTATCAAAACGTTGATTCCAACTTCGGGATGCTTGCTTCAATCTATAGATGGACCGTTGAAGTTTGCATACCTTGTTAGCATCTTTAGGATCGACAAAACCTTTGGGTTGCATCATATACAACTCTTCATCAATGTCTCCATTGAGGAATGCTGTTTTGACATCCATCTTCCATATCTCATAATCATAATATGCAGCGATTGCTAACATAATCCTCACAGATTTTAGCTTCGCTACTGGTGAGAAAGTCTCATCGTAGTCAACTCCTTGAATTTGTCGAAACCCCTTTGCGACAAGTCGAGCTTTATAGACAGTAACATTACCATCAAGATCTGCTTTCTTCTTGAAAATCCATTTGTTCTCGACCTTCCGCCATCCGTAAGTCCACCAAAGTCCATACTTGGTTTTCGTACATGGATCCAATCTCGGATTTCATGGCTTCTTGCCATTTATTGGAATCTGGGCTCATCATCGCCTCATATGTTGCGGGGTCATCGGTGTTGTCCACCAACATGACACTCATAACGGGATCATACCAACTGGAGTGGTACGAGTTCTTGTTGACCGAGGCTCAGAGCAACTTCAACCAAGTTTCACGATCATCATCATTAGCCTCCTCTCTTATTGGTGCGGGCACCACAGAACTTCTTCCTGCCGCACTACTCGCATTCGAGAGAAGGTTCGACAACCTCGTCAAGTTCTACTTTCCTTCCAGTCACTTCTTTCGAGAGAAATTCTTCTAGAAAGGATCCATTCTTGGCAACGAAGATTTTGCCTTCGGATCTATGATAGAAGGTATACCCAATAGTTTCCTTCGGGTATCCTATGAAGACGCATTTTTCCGCTTTGGGTTCAAGCTTGTCCGGCTGTAACTTCTTTACATAGGCTTCGCAACCCCAAACTATAAGGAACGACAATCTAGGTTTCTTCCCAAACCATAATCCATACGGTGTAGTTTCAACGGATTTAGATGGTGCCCTATTTAAAGTGAATGCGGCTGTTTCTAATGCATAAACCCAAAATGATAGCAGTAAATCTATAAGTGACATCATAGAACGAACCATATCTAAGAGAGTTCGATTATGACATTCGAACACACCATTACGTTGTGGTGTTCCCGGCGGTGTCAATTGTGAAAGTATTCCGCATTTCTTCAAATGCTCGCCAAACTCGTAACTTAGATATTCACCTCCACGATCAGAACATAGAAATTTAATCTTCTTGTTACGTTGATTCTCAACCTCACTTTGAAATTCCTTAAACTTCTCGAAACTTTCGGACTTATGTTTCATGAAATAGATATACCCATATCAACTCAAGTCATCTGTGTAGGTAAGAACATAACGATAACCACCACGCGATGCTACTCTCATTGGACCACACACATCGGTATGTATGATTTCCAATAAGTCCGTAGCTCGCTCCATCATACCAGAAAATGGAGTCTTAGTCATTTTACCCATCAGACATGCTTCGCATCTTTCAAGTGATTCGAAATCAAGTGATTCAAGAAGTCCATCGAATTGGAGTTTCTTCATACGCTTCACTCCAATGTGACCAAGGCGACAGTGCCACATATAGGTCGAGTTATCGCTCGATTTCAAATGTTTAGCCTCAATGTTATTAATATGTGTATTTCCACTATCGAGATTCAATAAGAATAGACCATCTAACAAAGGTGCATGTGCATAAAACATATTACTCATATAAATCGAACAACCATTATTCTCGGACTTAAACAAGTAACCGTCTCGCAATAAACAAGATCCCGATATTATGTTCATGCTTAACGCAGGCACCAAATAACAATTATTTAAGTATAAAACTAATCCCGATGGTAGATGAAGGGGTAGCGTGCCGACCGCGATCACATCAACCTTTGATCCGTTTCCCACGCGCATCGTCACCTCGTTCTTTGCTAGCTTCCGTTTATTCTGCAGCACCTGCTTCGAGTTACAAATATGAGCAACCGAACCGGTATCAAATACCTAGGCACTACTACGAGTACTAGTGAGATACACATCAATAACATGTATATCGGATATACCTTTCTTCTTGATGTTGCCGTTCTTCAAATCCGCCAAGTACTTTGGGCAATTCCGCTTCCAGTGACCCTCTCCCTTGCAGTAAAAGCACTCAGTATCAGGCTTAGGTCTAGCCCTGGTCTTCTTCGTCGGCGCGGTAACTTTCTTACCACCCTTCTTGAAGTGTCCCTTTTGCTTAGACTTGCCTTTCTTGAATTTGGTGGTCTTATTGACCATCAACACTTGGTGCTCTTTCTTGATCTCCACTTCTGCATATTTCAACATAGCAAACAGTTTTGGCAACTGTTTGTTCATGTTTTGCATATTGTAGTTCATCACAAAGTTCTTGTAACTTGGTGGTAGTGATTGGAGGACACGGTAAATCCCCAAAGCATTAGGAATCACTATACCCAAGCTTTGAAGTTTGTTTGCGTGCCCAGACATCTTAAGCACATGCTCACTGACGGAGCTGCCCTCTTCCATCTTGCACTTAAAGAACTTTTCAGAAGCCTCATAGCTCTCAATTGCCGCCTGAGTCTCAAAGATCAATTTGAGATCACGGACAATATCATGTGGGTCTGAATTCTCAAACCTTTTCTGAAGCTCCGATTCCAAACCATACAAGATAGCACATCGAATCGGAGCACCGAGTCTTCCGAGCGAGGTAAACATTCTTTACTTAATCGGCAAGATCACCGCAGGGTCACCCATGTGCATCCAAAGACATAGGTCAAATTACCAGTGAGGACAATCCTCAAATTCGGAACCAATCCATGAGTTGCTTCCATTGTTTTTCAACTTTTCTTTCTCTAGGAACGCATTAAAATTGATGGTAGGGGCCGCCATTGATCTACAACATATTTGCAATAGTTTAGACTAAGTTTATGAAAAATTTGAGTTCTAATTAATAGTTAAATTAATCTAGGTGAACTCCCACTCAAAACAATATCCCTCACATTTTTTTAGTGATCACACGAACCAAATCCACCACATCAACACCGATCATCACGAGAGTTGATATAGTTTCAATGGCGAACAATCAACATGTTCATCATATCTACTATATGATTCATGCTTTACCTTTCGGTGATCCGTGTTCCGAGACCATGTCTGTACATGCTAGGCTCGTCAAGATCAAACCTTAGCTTCCGCATGAGCAAATCTGGCTTGCTCACGTTGTATACACTTGCGGAATCTAACACACCCGATCATCACGTGGTGCTTCGAAACAACAAGCTTTAGCAACGGTGCTAACTATGGGTGAACACTTTATGACTTGAAATTCATGTGCATGAGGGATCATCTTATAATGCCACCGTCGTTAACTAAGCAATACAAGATGCATAAAGGATTAACATCACATGCAATTCATAATATGTGATATGATATGGCCTTTCTTCTTTGTGCTTCCGATCTCCATCTTCAAACACGAACATGATCTCCATCATCACCGGCATAGCATCAAGGTCAATGACGCTTCTCCATGGTTGTCGTCCACCGGCTTCAACTATTACAACTACTTTGAATAGACACGCGGGTCTTAACATAAATTAAAGACAACCATATGGCCACAATGACCATTGTGTTCTACTCGTGCAACATATCTACATATAGACCTCGCTCTGATACCACTGTAGGGATTCGTAGCATAGAAAACAAAAATTTTCTACCGCATACAAACAAACAAGACAAGATCTATATACTAGATTGTAGCAACGAGTCGATGGAATAACTCACCCTCGAAGATTCCAAAGTGTTTAACGAGAGTGGATTCTCGTGGGTGATGTAGTCGTACTCTTCCCGATCTCAAGATCGCATAGACGATCCTTCCGGCGCTGCGTTCTGGCAGCGCTCCCGCGGTCGGTCACACGTTCGGTACTCGACGAAGATCTTCCTCTCCCTTGTTCCAAAGAATGGAGGTTGTAGCACTCTCGCGATTCCTAAAGACAACGGCGTGGTACCGGAAGTAGAGGGGAGATCTCGCAGGGCTTCGCCTTAAGCCGGAGCGAGTATGGTGGACTATGAGAGAGCCCTCGACGATAGGGTTTAGACACGCCGAGTAGGATGCTTCCCTAGCCGCCGGCGGCGGTTTTCCCTAGGGCGGCGGCGGCAGCAGGAGGTGGCGGCGCCGACGGCTAGGGTTTAGAGGTGGAGGTGTTGGGTATCTAGGAGGGGATCCCTGCCCCTCCTTTTATAGGTGGAGGGGCCGGCCAAGGGGAGGGGAGTCCTTCCCCAACTCGGCTTCAAGGTGGGCCGGCAGTGGAGGGGAGGAACTCCTCCCCCACTCGGTTTCCACCTCCCTCTCCACTTCCCAAAAATAGCCGTTTGACTTTCAAATTGGCGTTTGACTTTTTCAAACTAGGATTTGATTAAACCCTTTATTTTGTTCAGCGATGAAACCTAGTACATGATGCAATCATACCAACTTGATATAACACATTCATGTACCCTTCCCCTCCGGAGTGCCAGACCTTCCGGAACCTTCTAGAACATTCCCGATGAAAACACCGGAACCATTCCCCAACTCCGAAACAGGACTTTCCTTATATGAATCTTATTATCCAGACCATTCCGGATCTCCTCGTGATATCCCGGATCCCATCGGAGACTCCGAACAACATTCGGTCTCTTTCTCATCATTCCATAACTACTCAAACAACGTCGAATCCTTAAGTGTGTCTCCCTACGGTTCGTGAATTATGCGGACATGATCGAGACACTTCTCCGATCAATAACCAATAGAGGAATCTGGAAATTCATATGGCTCCCACATATTTCTACGATTACTTTGCGATCGAATGAACCACTTACATACGATACCAATTTCCCTTTGTCTCACGATAGTTTACTTATCCGAGGTTATGATCGCTTGATCTCGCATACCTAGTTCAACCTCGTTACCGATAAGTACTATTTTCTCGTTCCCGTGATATGTGATCCCTTGTGAGCCAGTCACATGCTTACAAGCTAATTGGATGACATTTCACCGAGAGGGCCCAGAGTATATCTATCCGTCATATGGATGGACAAATCCCACTCTTGATCCATGTGTCTCAACCAATACTTTCCGAGCACTCAATGCCACCTTTATAGCCACCTAGTTACGGTGTGGTGTTTGATGTCATCAAAGCATCCATCTAGTAAAGGTGATATGCATGATCTCATGGTCGAAGGAATTAGGCTACTATGTATCAGAAAGCATATAGCAATTGAACTATTAAAATGACTTGATCTTTATACTACACTTATCTATAGGAGTATGTCCACCATATCATTCTCCTAATGATATGATCTTGTTGTTAATAACATCTCAATGTTCATGATAGGGTAACCACAATCATTTATTAACCAACAAGCTAGTGATGTATAGAGGCTTTACTAGGGACTTCAATTTAAGTTTACAAATCACACAAGTATTAATGTTTCCTTGTTAATACTATTATAGCAATGAATGTAAACATTTATCATAAACACAAAGATATAATAATAACTACATTTATTATTGCCTCTAGGGCATATCTCCAACATTTTTATGTAACAAGTGAACAAGAAGGAGAGCCTTAGCGCAGCGCTAAGGACTTCGTCCCAATTCTATGCACCATCTGCATTTTGTACCGGCTGGCCTAGGCCCCACAATTTCTACAGACGGCATAATGTTGCACGCGGCGCCTAGAGTAGCCTCTTCGGTCCCGGCTTCAGTACGCACGGCGACTGTCGACCCGGCAAGAGCAAAAACTCAAAGCGCACGTGGCAAGAAGATGCTGGCGTAGAAAGCAAGGGCGTCTAGGCGAACTGGCCGCACCCTACAAAAGTTAAGCCAACAACAGCGAACCAAAGTATCGCGAGGCACGCCAACATAGGAACCCCTTCGATTCCGGCTGCAGACCGCAACCCGGCTGACGGCCGGCAAGGAAAAATGCTAGAAGGGACAATACTCGCTGAGAAAAGGGGAGTTGCTCGTGGCCTAACTCGAAAGGGCGCATGTCTATTTCTCTCCTACGATAATTACCAACTCACGCATGAGCATATGCGCAAGAAAACTAACCCAAAGCAACACTTTGTCTTGCACGACCCGAGTCACAAGTTGGCAGGAAACATCAAGGGCGAGAGCTTCGCCCGGCTACTCCCAGCCGCCCAACCTCGGGACTCCACCCAGTGGACGCGCCCCCGCGCACCCACAAACTCAAGTCAAGGCGGAAAGAGAGCTTCGCCCCGGCTGGCTAACCCAGCCGGCCCGAACCTTGGGGACCACACCCAAAGGACGCGCTCCCGTGCACCCACAAACTCAAGTCAAGGTACCCAAAAGAGCTTATCCCCGGCTGGCTACCCCAGCCGGCCCGAACCTCGGGGACTACACCTAGTGGACGCGCTCCCGCGTACCCACAAACTCAAGTCAAGGTAGCCAAAAGAGCTTCGCCCCGGCTGGCTACCCCAAATGCCCAACCTCGGGACTACACCTAGTGGACGCGCTCCCGCGTACCCACAAACTCAAGTCAAGGTAGCCAAAAGAGCTTCGCCCCGGCTGGCTACCCCAGTCGGCCCGAACCTCGGGGACTACACCTAATGGACGCGCTCCCGTGCACCCACAAACTCAAGTGAAAGTAGCCAAAAGAGCTTCGCCCCGGCTGGCTACCCCAGCCGGCACGACCCTCGGGGACTACACCCAGTGGACGCGCTCCCGCGTACCCACAAAACAAAGTCAAGAAGGCAAAAAGAGCTCGAACCCGGGTGGCTACCCCAGTCAGCGCGAGCATAAAAGACCGCAAATGACGAAGACACAATCAAAGATTAGCAGAAGGCACCAAACCATAAAGCGGAGCACGAAGGCTCCGCACAGATTAAAAGATCGGCGACCGAAGTCAGCCGAAGTGTAGCACATCAGAGTAGCAATTTTAACAAATACACTCGGCATCCCAAGGATCAAGAGTCAGGAGCTTGCGAAGAAGAAGGAGCGGTAGCTGGATCAGCAGGGGCGGCGTCGGCGTCAGCAGGAGGAGGCTGGCTGCTAGAGGCTACGTCAATGGGGTTCCAAGGCGCCAGCTCCCAGTGGAACGGCCGTGGCTCTCCTGGGGCGCTGAAGTCAAACTCCAGGTCCACGTAGGTGCCGATCTTCACCCTGCAGGCCTAGAGCGCAGGAAGGCTCTCCCGAAGACCCTCGTAAGACGTCCCGAGGCGGAAGCCTCGATCGATCATGCTCAGGTCGACGCTAGGGTACCATGACTTCACCATCGCAAGCGCCATCTCTGCCCTGCCTCGAGCAGCCCACTCCTTGTGCACCTCCAGCACGTCGACGCCCTTGGAAAGCACCACGGCCAGGCTGGCCATGTCGTGCATGACCAGGCCCGCGTCCGGCCAGATGTAGTGGAAGAGATCATTGCCAACGACGCGCAAGCCGTTGCTCTCCTCCACCACCACCTTGACCAGGTCGAGGGCGGTCAGGTCATGACCAACCTCTTCCAGCGGAAGCTTCTCTGTCGCCATATCGGTCGCCTCAAGATAGTGAGCTGCAGCCAGACACAAAGCAGAATAAACTGACAAGACCGAGCAAGTCACGGCACAATTTAAGAGAGTAGCTAAAAAACTTACTGATGAACATCTCCGAGACGTTCTGGAGGTGCTGATTGAGCTCCTCCTCCCTGTGGAGAAGAGACTGGATTGTCCCCTCCTGCTGGGTGCAGATCATCTCAAAGTTTTTCAGCGCCTCCGCCCAGATATCAGCCGTCTTCTTGCCCCGCTCTATGCTAACCTCAAGCTGGTGTTTGGCCGCGGCGAGCTGATCAAACTGCGCTTGTCGTGCCTTGTTCGACTCTTCCAGCCGGGCAACCTCAGGATGGACCGTGATCGTGCCATGGTCCTTGCGACTGTGCAAGATCGTGTTCACCAGGTCTCGCGGGTGCTGCGTCAGGCGAAGGCTTCGTTGGCGTCAGTTCTGCACGTGATGTTTCCGCTGGATGAGGCGCCATCGACCCTATGGGGTCTGCTGGATTTTTTTTGAAATGTGCAGCCCGTCAGGGAGCTGGTGCGGCATCAGCTTGTCGCAGGGGGTGAAGGACGCGCTTTCCCTTGTGCGGTTGCATCGTCCCGATGTAGATCTGTCTGCTGTAGCAGATGGGCCGCCTCTTCGGCCGGATGGTGGCGAGTCGGATATGCGTCCAAATTATGCGGCTGTAAGGCAGCATGCCGAACAAATTATAGATCTGTTTGAGCAGCGTGCGCAGGTTATTCTTCAGAATAGGTAGGACCTGTAAAAGAGATAGATGTAAAATTTGTATATATTCAATGAGGCGTGTTGTGCCCTTTATTGTAAAGGTTTATTGTTGTGTAGCACGTGGTGCTTTGTTTGTATACGTGTCCTTTTTGTTAGCCTGACGTGGTCAGCTACTCAGATGTACACGCGTTATCCTCAGTCGACGAAGTCGTGAGGTGAGGGGAGCCCCCGAGTGTGTTGTAACATGAAGTAAAATGCAGACAATAGGTGAAAATTTTGGGGCGAGAAACTTAGCTTTATTCATATCGTAAGGAGGAGGTACATTATTCGACTGAGTAGACTTGGCTGAACAACCTTATTGAAAGTAAAATAGGGAGGTAGCTAGGGGTAGTGCGACGTTCCATGGGTTGGAGTATGCGACTCCAGACTCTACGTGCTTGAGGCGATATGCGCCACGTGGGATGACTTCAGTGACGATGTAGGGTCCTTCCCATGGTGACTCAAATTTCTTCGGTCGCTCTTGCTTGAGTCGCAAGACTAGGTCTCCTTCGACGAAGGACCTTGGGCGTAGCCATCGTCTGTGGTAGTTACGGAGACTCTGTTGGTACACCGCTGATCGAGCTGCTGCTATATCACGCGCCTCGTCGAGTGTGTCGACGGCATCTTCGAGTGCGGCCGTCGATTCGGCTTCACTATAAGCGACGACCCGTGGGGCCTTGTGGCATACCTCTGCTGGTAGCACGTCTTCGGCTCCGTGCACCATGAAGAAAGGCGTGTAGCCGGTTGAGATATTTGGCGTTGTGCGCAGGCTCCATAGGACCGAGGGCAGTTCTTGTGTCTGAGATCCGGCGAGTCGCTAGAGTGGGCTCATTAGGCGCTTCTTGATGCCAGCACCGACGAGGCCGTTGGCGTTTTCAACCTGCCCGTTCGTTTGCGGGTGTGCCACGGAGGCGTATGTGATGTTGATTCCGAGGTCTTCGCAGAAGTCTTGGAATTCCTTGGAGATGAAGTTCGACCCATTGTCGGTGATGATGCTATGCGGCACGCCGAACTTGTAGACAATGGAGTCAAAAAACTTAACGGCAGTTTTGCCCTTTTGGTTAGTGACGGGCATGGCCTCGATCCACTTGGTGAATTTCTTCGACTGTGACCAGTAGGTAGACGTGACCTCCTTTCGAGGACCTTGGCAGTTTGCCGATCATGTCGAGGCCCCATTGGGCGAAGGGCTAGGCCAAAGGTATGGGCCTGAGCTCTGATCCGGGTGCGTGCGGTTTATCTGCGAACCTTTGGCACCCGTTGCAGCTTCGGACGATGTCCTTGGCATCGTTCATGGTCAGACAAGAGAATCCAGCTCGTAGAGCTTTGGCGACAAGGGCGCGGCTGCCCGCATGATGGCCGCAGATGCCCTCGTGGATGTCTTGGAGGATGGTTTTGCTGTCACCGATGGTGACACACCTTTGGAGTACACCCGAAATGCTGTGTTTGTACAACTCGCCATTGATGATGGTGAAGGCCTTGGACCGGCGAGATATGCGTTGGGCATCTGTCGGGCTATCAGGCAGTTCGCCGTCTATCAGGTACCTGAGGTATGGTCATGTCCAAGTTTCTTCGACTGCCATGACCTGAATTAGGTTGACCGCTGCGATTTCTGTGTCGAGCTTTTCGGGTCCTTCCTGTCCTTCAGGTAGCGCAACCCCCGAGTGCTCTGCCTCTTCGGGTGATCCTTTTGCGAATTTCCGTTTGATGGATGGCACGCAGATCTGTTCGAGGAACACACCTGGTGGCACCCGTGCGCATGTGGAGCCGATGTTGGCGAGTCTGTCGGCATCTTCATTGCTTTCTCTCCCAACGTGCCGAAGCTCGCAACCGTCAAAGTCTCCTTCGAGTGTGTTGTACAGTGCGCGGTACACGATCATGTTGGCGGCGTGTGCGTCGCACTCGTTCATCGTCTGTTGGACGACGAGGTTCGAGTCTCCGTAGATGACCAGGCGCGTTGCGCCGCAGATCTTAGCCATTCTCATGCCGTGGATGAGGGATTCGTATTCGGCCTCGTTGTTGGAAGCTCGAAATTTCATCCGGAGGAGGTACTTCATCTTGTCGCCCTGCGGGGAGGTCAGTATGACCCCGACTCCTGCTCCGGCTTCGCGCTTGGAGCCGTCGAAGTGCATCGTCCATGACTGTGTCATGTTCGGCGTATCTAGGAGCTGCAGTTCCATCAAGTGGACGAGGAAGTCCAGAAGGACCTGAGACTTGATCGCATGGCGCTTCTCGTAGACGATGTCTAGAGGTGACAGCTCGATGTCCCACATGGCTACACGTCCTGTGGCCTCCGAGTTGTTCAGGATGATATTCAGCGGTGCCTCATTGACGACCATCACCTGGTGCTCCTGGAAGTAGTGGCTCAGCCGACGAGCCGTCATGAACACGCCGTAGGCGAGTTTCTGGTAGTGAGGGTACCTCTGTTTTGTTGGCGTCAATACCTCGCTGAGGTAGTAGATTGGGCGTTGGACCCCATGGGTCTTGCCTTCGGGTCGCCGACCACCAAGACGGTGCTTACCACCGGTGTGTGGCTTCTACGACAAAAGAAGGCTCGCGCTCCTTTGGCGTGACCAAGACGGGCGAGGTAGAGAGCCGCTTTAGATCTTCGAACGCGCGTCGTCCGGGTGTCCACTCAATTTGTCCGCCTTTGTGCAAAGGTGATAAACGGCAGTGGCTTTTTTTGCCCATGCGGCTGGTGAACCTGCTCAATGCCGTGATTCGCCCGGCAAGCTATTGGACACCCTTGAGGTTCTTCGGCTTCTCCATGGCCATTATGGCCGGATTTTCTTCGGGTTCGCCTCGATCCCTCGCTGGGAGATGAAGTAGCCTAGCAGCTGACCAGATGGGACGACGAAGGCACATTTTTCTGGGTTTAACTTGATCTTGTATCGATCAAGGTTATCGAACATCTCGCGGAGATTGTCGATGAGCGTCTTGGCCTTCCTTATTTTGATGACTATGTCGTCGACATAGACTTGTATGTTGCGGCTGATCTGGTCCTTCAAGCATGACTGCATGCACCGTTGGTACGTGGTGCCTGCATTCTTCAGCCCGAAGGGCATTGTGTTGTAGCAAAACACTCTGAACGGCGTGATGAACGCCGTTTTCTCCTAATCTTCGACCTTCAGTCGAATCTGGTTGTAGCCTGAGTAGGCGTCGAGGAAGGAGAGTTTTCGTATCTTGCAGTCAAATCGATGATCTGATCGATCCGAGGGAGAGGGAAGTGATCCTTCGGGCAGTGCTTTTTCAGCGATGTAAAGTCCACGCACATCCGCTGGATATACCAGCATCTCTTTTGGTTCTTCTGTCATCCAGAGGTGTATATTCTCATTCTGCCAGGATTCGGTTCCACTGGGAGAGGGTTTTCCTGGGATTGTTTAAGCAATTCCCTTAATCGTCGACCCCTTGCCAATTGATTCTGAAAGAGGAAACTAATAAATTGAGGTAACAGACAAGATAAAATAAACCATATTTTTTACCGGAATATTCGGTTTGATTCCAAATGGTATTCCTTGTCGAAACCCCGACTGCACTGGGGACTCTTTTGTTTGTAAGAAAGGAATGAGAGAGATATGGGTTATAAATAAAATTTCTCCCTTGGGGCGGATGCCTCCTAAAGAGTAACGGAGGTGTGCGAAGGTAGGCTCAAGCGCTTCTATTCCAATCCACAATCGGTCCAACAAGGAAACTGTCGGTTTAAGGACACAAGGTGACCCTGCTTTTTCAGGGTAAGAAGGGGTAGAGAAAATGCCTCGAGCCGAGGTCCGAGGTCCATGTCCTTTTTGGGGACCATCACGGTGTTAGCGAGCCACTCGCTCTCCTTGATCTCCCTGATGAAGTTTGCATCGAGTAGCCTATTGACTTCGACTCCGATTGCTTCGGCCCATGGTTCGGACAGTCGTCGGATGGACTGTTTGACGGGCTTGGCGTCTGGAAAGACGTTGAGTGCGTGCTCGGCGAATTCCTTGGGAACTCCTGGCATGTCCGCAGGACACCAGGCAAATATTTCCCAGCACTCACAGAGGAATTCGACGAGCGTGCTTTCCTATGTGGAGCTGAGGTCGTTGGCGATCAGCGCCGTCTTGGAGGCATCCGTCGGGTGTACCTGCACCTTCTTTGTGTTAACGGTGGAGTCAAAGGACATCTCTGGTGCGCTGTATTGCGACTGGGGGTGCCCCATTGTCTGTCACCTCGCGGAGCCTTACGAGCTCCTGCTGCATGCCGAATGACTTGGAGATTCTGTTGAAGTCCCTGTCGCAGTGGTCCGATCGGGTGAACCTCCCGTGGACCGTGATGACGCCCCTGGGTCCTGGCATCTTGAGTAGCAGGTACGCATAGTGCGGTACCGCCAGGAATCGTGCGAATGCCACGCGCCCGAGGATGGCATGGTATTGGATGACCAGTCCACCACTTCGAACTCGAGTCGCTCGCATCGGAAGTTATCCGGCTTGCCGAAGATGACGTCGAGCCATATCTTTCCTAGGGGGAATACACTCTTCCCTGGGACGATGCCATGGAATGTTGTATCAGATTGTTCCAGGCTGCACAGCGGGATCCGCATTGCTGCCAAGGTGTTGGCGAAGATCAGATTGATGCCGCTGACGCCGTCCATGAAGACGCGGCTCATGTTGAACCCGCTGATCTGCGCCTCGAGCACCAGGGCAGCATGACTTGGGCGAGGGACCTGGCAAGGGTGATCCGAACGACTGAACGTGATGCTGGATTCCGATCCGCTGAGGTACTCAGGGATGGCGGGTGGAGCGGTCACAGCCAGATTGATCTGACGGGTGATTTCTTCCGCACCCTGTTTGTTGGGCGCCCTTTTTGGATTATCAGCGATCCTTTTGGCGCGGGGTACCCGTGCCCACCGTTATTCTGCGCGGGTGCGATTGGGTGGTTTGAAGGTCCCGCAGGTGGTGGTGTAGGAGCTTCATGTGCGATCTCACCTGGTGCAGGTGCGTTCCCATATCCAGGGTTCAGGGCTTGCTGCCTCATCTGGGCCATGCTCTCGCTGAGTTTCTGGAACTCGCGGCAGTCCTTGAGCATGTGGCTTGCCTTCTTCTTACCATCCTTCTTGTCGATGTAGAAGTGGATGGTGCATGGACCCGACAGTTTGTATGCTGAGGGTCCGTCGTCATGGCCACGGCGTTGCCATGACTGTGTTGGGCATCCTTCATCGCAGAATTTGCTTCCACGGTATCCGCCGTTGCTGCGGTTGTCGTCGCTGCGGTGCTCGGCGTAGCCAGCCGCGACCATGTCGGGTCCATTGCGATTGTCGTAGACGCGCGATCTTCTCTTGCTATGGCATTCACATCGCCAGCCGTAGTCGTCTTCCTCCTCCGAGTGTGCTCGGTAGACGGAGTCCTCGTCGTCGGCCCACCTGTTGGCGATGTCCATGAGGTGGTCTAGTGTCTTGGGCTTGACGCACCCAAGTTATTATTTGAAGTCCTGGCGTTTGACGCCGTCCTTGAAGGCGTCAATAGCTCTCTCCTCAGAGATGTGCGCCGCGGAGTTCTTGGTGTTGGACCAGCGCAATATGTATGAGCGAGCGGATTCGCCCGTTCATTGGGTGCAGGCCCGTAGCTCCTCGATCGAGGCAGGCCTCTTGCTGGTGCCCTTGAAGTTTGGACAAAGCGTCGCCACTCCTCCCACCGGATGGATCCGAGGATAGGCCGCTAAGCCGATCCGGCTGCGTCGGTATGCTGAAGGCATTGCATGGCGGTTTCCTTGTTTCCGCTGTGTAGCTTGACGGACGACAATTGGTCGCCGAGCCACGCCTTGGGGTCCTGTGTGCTGTCAAACTTCGGAGTGTCCGAAGGAAGCTTGAAGTTTCGCGGCATCCGTGTCCGCCGGACAGATCTGCTGAAGCATCGGGCTCCCCAGATTTCTCCTTCGTCATCATCCTCCTCGGATTCAGACGAGCATACGCGCTTGGCGCGTGCCTTGTCGATCTTGCGCTGGGTTAGCTCGCTTCGAGCATCGTAATCGCGGCTGCGATGGCGCGAGCTCTTGTGCCTTCGAGGAAGGTCATTCTCTTCATCTTCGGATGAGGGCGTGGGCCTGCGGTTGAACCTGACCGTAGCCTTCTTCTTTGGCTCTGCAGGAGCTTCTCCGTGGAGTGCAGCTCCAACGAGTCTGTGTCCGGTAAGCGCGAACTTATGCATGGCCGCCATGATTGCATCTTGCGGTGTCTTCGAGATGACGTTGCCGTCGGCATCCATCTCCATGAAGGACGCGTTGAGGGCCCAAGTCACCTCGCGACATGCCTTGGGATCCATGTTCTCTATGCGAGAACGGTGTTTGTTGCCATGGTTACCGTGCGAGCTGGAGCCGATGCCCATGGCGGAGAGCACAGCTCGCCGCGCACTGGACTTCGAGGCTGCTTGCTTGCGCTTGTCAAGCACCTCTTGCATCTTCACCTGCTTCTTGTGCTCCTCGATTAGGAGCATGTGGTATGCCATTAGCAGGTCCCATGAGGCATCTGCGGATAGGATCTTGTTGCCTGCTACAGCTTCGTGTGCTTGAGCCCATCCTTCCTCGCTGAGGTGGATGACCCGATCAGTGTCGTTCCCGTTGGGTGGGGGGAGTGGCTTCTTCTGTTCCCACCGTTTCTACCCTGCGGGTTGGGTGGCGGGTTGTGTTCCTGATCCATGTCACTCTGGATGACTGCGACGCACTGGTAGCGCTTGTAGATCGGATTGCTGCTACCGCAGCTTTCGGATCCGGAACCGTAGGTACCTTCATTTGATGGTGGATCGCACAGATCTGAGTTGCAGCTGCTGCTGTCATAGGACTCGTCTATCAATGGTGATGTGCGTAGCACTGGGTGTGGAGCCCATGAAGAAGGCCTGGTCGATGGCAGAGGCACCCGCTCTGGGAGGCGGAGAGGGCCGTTCTGCCCCACCTGGAAGCAGAAGCTCCTGAACAGGATCTCGAGTCTGTCGCCAAGGGGTTCGAAGTCCTTCAGGGTGGCTGGCGAGTGGGCGGTGAAGTCGAAGGCGCCGAAGAGGAGATGACTCTCCGTCGCCGCGGAGTTGTAGATCGCTTTGGTTGGGACCGTCACGATCGCACAATCAGGGCCCCCAATTCCCACAGACGGCGCCAATTGACGAGGTTTAATCTCGTCAATGCCCATTGTTATGGACTTTGGGTTTTGGAGAAGATGGGGATGCTGGAGATCGCGGAACGGTTAGCAAACAAGCAACAAGGGGACACGAGATTTACCCAGGTTCAGGCACCCGGAGGGAAAACCCTGCTCCTGCTTGTCTGCTCTGATTATGGTGGAACCGGAGGTTACAGGGTGCGTAGATGCAATCTGCCGTGGAGGTGTGTATGCAGTGGTGTGCGAGAGATTGTAAGAGAGCCTCCTCGTCGTGCCCTTCTAGAATTTATATAGAGATAGGTAGGTCCCATGGATAGATCGAGTCGGTTACAGGTTTTAGGGTTTACCCGTTTGAATATTCTATCTACCCTAGTCTTGCTCTCCAAGGATCCGAAGGTGCCACGGGCCTTGTCCACCCGAAAATCTTCATGGGCTGGTGCATATTCGCCGTGGGCCTTCCTTGGGCTGGACCAGGTATGCTAAAGTAGTGTACCCGTAGGGTATAACCATGTCAGCTGGAGGAGGAACAGGCTGACGGGGAGGCCGAAGCCGCGCGCGAAGTGCGCGAGGAAGACGACACGCTCCCCCGGCCGAGGGTTCAGCACCCGCTCCCCCTCCGGCACAAGCAGGTTCTTCACAAGCAATGACGAGGGAAGAAACCTCCCCCGTCGGTACTTGTTGATGAGTTCATCAGTCACGAAGGACCCGCACCAACCGCCGCGTTGCTCCGGCAGCATATCGGAAGAGGAGGAGGCCGTGTTTAGCAAAAAGAAGGTGGCCGGCGGCGACAGGAAGAGGGCGCACAAGAACAAGGAGCGCACGGGCACGAGGAGAAGATGATCCGGAGGATGGACAAGTGTGGGAACCGATCCCCTCGGAGCCCTATTTATCCCCGCAAGCGGCAACGTCGCCCCTTCGGTTTCTGCACGACGCGTGGCGTCACGGTGCCACAGCTGCGCGACGTTTCGGCTCCAGATCCCCTGTGCCGTCGTGGTTGCCACAGAAGATCCCCGGGCTTGAGCGGGAGGCGAGGCGTGCGCTCTTCCCCCGAGGAAACGCTGTGGCAAGTTTGCGTGCGCAGTTGCCAAAAAACTGACGCAGCGACGCGAAAGTCAAACTAACGCGACGTGCGCCAGAGCCACAGGCGTGGGTGACGGCATCAATGACGTCATCTAGCCACAGATTTCGTCTTCAGCTCCGCAAGCCGGTACCTGCCTTCACTGTTTACACCCAGTGGACGGCCATCGATTCCGCAGCCGGTTAACTCCAGCCGGAAAGCAAAAGCAAAAGCTGCAGCTGGAGAAAGTAAAGCAACCTCTCAGGAAAGGAAGGAGCACGGAAGATCTTGCCCACCGGCCAAGCCCATACGTGCTCGGGGACTAGTGTCGGGGGGATAACCCCCGAGTGGGGAAAGCCAGGCATAAGTAGGCCGGCTCCAGAAGATACATGCCGCATGGCCTCCAAGAAATACAACTCTAACCGTCTGGCAAGCAAGCCCGGCTGGGCTTATAACCTTCCCGGCTGGCCCGTCTAGCCGGTGGCCAGAAGAACCGTCCGGGTGGCTGTTCCCACCCGGCTCACCTTGGATTCGATGGAGAGCACAGAAGGACTAACGCTCCATGCGGGGTACGCCTCTGGCTCTCCCTCGTCATCAAGGAAGCTGGCATGCCGTCATGACCAACGCTACCAGACAAAGATAAAGCAAGACGGTCGGCTGGACTGGCGAAAGCGGTCCGGGTGACCGTTAAAACAAGGATGAAGCCCCAAAGGAAGCCCGGGTAACCACTAAAGAGAAGGATGACGCTAAAAGAAGGGCGGACTGGGTCCTGGCCCACCGGCTGGGCCCTGCAGCCGGCCCTGCCCTGTAGGCCCATATCCAAACAGTAAACCCTAGGACCCAATTTTTAATCTGCCCCCTAGACCAGTATATAAGGGAGGGCAGAGCCAGGGTTCTAGGTAGACTCATATAGACTCAAAGGGATGACAGTAGAAGAAGAGAAGTGTTAGCATCTAGCTCCCATATTCCTCTAGCCATCGATAGTAGCTAAGGAAACAGCTCAAGGAGCACTTGTACTGAGCATCGAGCTCCCATAGATAGTTCATCTTGCAAGAGTAGGGGTGTTACCTCGCCAAGAGGGCCCCGAACCTGGGTACGTCCCTGTGTTTGCAGTGCATCGTGCCCAACCCGTTGCGTGAGCCACCGAATGCATCCGTGTGTCCCTTCTTTGCCATCCCCGATGGCTCTGCCGTGTTCCACACCATGACAAGAAGAGGCTCCTCGCCGAAGTTGTGCAACGGCGGCAGGTCCGGCGCCACGCTGGACAACCCCCACCTCGTCTCCTCCCACAGCCCCCGTCGCCGCCACTGACGACACTCCCTCGCTGGCGCACGCAAGGATGAGGAGCCTCCTTTCAAGAAGGAAGCGTTGGCGGGCGCATTGGACCAGCGCATAGTCTAGGGCTTTCTTGATGGCATCGATGATTTTGACTGGACCACCGTGGAGGCTTGCTGCTGGAAGGAAGGGAAGAGGCGTAATGGGATTGGAGAAGAGGAAACGGGAGACCGAACGGGAAATAGGAGTCACGGGACTCTTCCAGAATCGCTAATCCTATATGGAGGTGTGGACACGTACGAAGAGGAAAACGCAACGCGACAGCACACGCAAGACCACCGAACAAGCAGTGCACCTTAGAAGTGTCAAATTCGTGCATCTACGATATAACGAGTTGACGGACGTACCAAAGTGATGCTAAAACCCTTCACTTTCATATGTGTAGTTATGATATGATGATTTGTCTAACGTTAAACCTCGAAGGTGGCAAAAGGTGCTCATCACTGATCTGATGACCACTAGTAGTATATGAATAAATAGATCACTGCCAGATGATGTTGTCCAGCACACTGTTATTTTACAGAAAAAAAAAGACAATTTTAACCGTAGAAAAGAAGTTTTCTTTTGGATCAACAGCACGAAAGGGGATTACGCAATTGTTGTGTAGGACCCATACGGAGACCCAGCTATGTCGAGTAGAGCTCGGGACTGGAAAGCCTCGGTGTCGGCACCGCGACCAGCGGCGTGGCCTTCTTCATGACGATGCCGAACTTCTCTGTCAGATCCAGCACCGCGCCCTCCGGCAGCTCCCAGTCGAACCCCTGCAGCAGCATCGCGATCGAGTATGCCGTCATCCGCTCTGCCATGGCGATGCCCGCGCAGATCCTCCTCCCGGACCCGAATGGCACGTAGTCCAGCTCGCTGCCGGTGAAGTCCACCTTGCGGCCGCCCCCCTCGCCGTCGTCCCCCTTACCGTGCGAGGCAGCGAACCGCTCCGGGATGAACTTCGCCGGGTCCTTCCACGCCGTGGGGTCCCTCATGATCGCCCACGCGTTGACGAAAACGCGGCTGCCTGCGGGCACACGGTAGCCGCCGACGGTCGTGTCTTCGCTGGGGCAGTGCGGCACCATGAGCGGCAGCGCCGGGTGCAGCCGGAGCGTCTCCTTGACCACCAGCTGCAGGTAGTGCAGCTGTGGCAGGTGCGACTCCTCCACCACGCCGTCGATCCCCACCACTGCGTCCAGCTCCTCCTGCACCTTGCGCAGTATACTCCGGTTCTGCAGCATCTCCGCCATGGCCCATTCCACGGTGTTCGAGGTCGTCTCTGTACCCCCGACCACCATATCCTATCAAATCATATACAGGAGTATAGTTCTTGGTCATATTAGATTATTATAAAGTTCGGTGGGACTGTAGGAGCAAGCTATAGTGTGATTGATTGGTTGGTTACCATGAGCAAAGCCTTGACATTGGTCATGGTGAAGGCGGCCTTCCCGTCGCCCCCTTCCTTCTCCATCTTGAGCATGTACTCGAGGAAGTCATCCGACGTGTCGGCGCCGGCCTGGTCGGTCTTGACCCTCTGTTCAATGATCCTGCCGAAGATGTCGTCGAACTGTGCCTTGAGCACGTCCGACTTCTTCCGGATTCCCTGCAGGTCGAACCGCGTGAGGGCCGGGAAGAAGTCTGAGACGTTGGGCGCGCCGAGCATCTCCGTGATCTCCGCGACGAGCTCCCGGAACTCCTTCCCCACCGCCGTCCGCTCGCTCTCGGTGCCGATGTTGCCGCCCCACAGCGTGCCGGTGATGACGTTCATTGTGGTGAGGAACAGCTGCGCGCCGACGTCGACGGGCTTGCCGGCCGTGGCCATGGCGTGCAGGTGCGCGAGCGTGGCCCTGAACTCGCGGCGGCGGAGGCCATACACGTTCTCGAGCCCCGCGGGGCTGAGCATCTCGCGGACGCAGACGCGGCGGAGCAGGCGCCAGGTGGGTCCGACGGGGTTCCAGACGATGTTCTGGCCGCCGCCGTAGGAGATGGAGCGCGCGGCGTCCGGGATGTCCCGGTTGGAGAAGACGAGGTCGTTCTCGCGCAGCACCTCGCGGGCCAGGGCCGGGGAGGTGATGACGATGCCCAGCTTGGAGCCGAGGCGGATGGAGAAGATGGGCCCGTACTGGGCGGCGAGGCCGGCGAAGTAGGTGTGCAGGTCAGGGTCGAGGGACAGCAGGCTGCCGAGCAGAGGCAGGCCCTTCGGGCCCGGCGGCAGGCCGCCTTCGCCCCCGCCGCGGCGGCGCCGGATGGAGGCGACGTAGAGGAAAGCCGCGGCGAGCAGCGCCCCGTAGAGCAGCGTCGTGGAGGTGGCCGCGTCCATGGTGGCCGCGCACACTGCGGTGGTACACCGAGACAAGGAGAGAGAACGGGTACCCACGGTGCGCGGCGAATCCCGGCTGGATATATGGGCAAAGTTGGGGGTGGGAATCGCCGTGGGTGGACGGTGGCAGCCAAGCACGGGGACGAAGAAGAGTTTGTCTCTTCCAGGCAACGACCGGCCTGCCTGCCCGCTGGCGTCGTGCCCTCGCGGCCGGAAAATGTACGGGACACTCGTCGTTGACATCGATGTAGGTACTTCTACTTATCCCTGACAAATGTGTCGAGTAGCAATAAATGTAGCTTGGCTAATCCCGGCTAATTTATGTGGAAGGGGGGCCAGTGCGAGCTTGCGTTCGGAATTGTTCTTATTGGCATCTTCGGTTGTGGACGGGGGCAACCAAGAACGGAGATGCCTCATCTGTCATCTTCCGGCGGCCGGCTGGTGCCGGCCGGCAACAATAACCCGGCGGGGAAATGCACGGACCACACGTATTTTGACATTCCTTTTGAATTGCACAGCCGAACGTGTCTCAATTTCCGTTCTGTGCTATGCCTGTCAGTGTCGATATCTCCTCTGACGTACAGTATGCGGCACCGTGGATATATATGCAGGTCCCGTTCTTTCTCTTGCGACGTGCGCCTCCAACGCTGAAAGACAACTCTTAGTGGGACATATGACGCTGCCTAGCCGTGATACCTAAACGGACCGTTCCATGATGACTCGTTCTTAGCCTAAATTTGGGTTAGCTTTGTGTTGATTTGGAAAATTGCACGTCTGGCCACGTCGTCCTCTTGTCCTTTCATGGCCCCTCTGCCAATGGCTCAACACCCCACCATCTACCTTCCACTTTCATAATGAATTTCGCCGGCGCCAAAGCCCTAGCCAGTGATGGAGGATGACATCGCCCCAATACCAAAGCTATCATCAAAGGCCAAGGGGAAGGCCCTGCTCAAGACGAAGAAGGAGCTGGTGGCACAGGAGCGGCAAGCGGAGAGCATGAAGCACGCCGGCCGAACAGAGGCACGGGCGTGGAAGCAAAAGCCGCCACCGAAGAAGCGAAACGGGTCGATCTCGTTGTCGCCCTTCAGGTCAAGGCCAACTCTGTGGTCACCGCCAAAGGGCTTGCCTCCGAGGCTCTTCTATACATGAAACAAGAGGCGCTCACCGAAGCCTTGGCCATGGATGGACGCCGCCACATCATCAACAAGCTCGGTGTTGTCTGCGAGCATGCAACCATATCTTCTCCCATTGTCACATGCTGCATCGACGGAGGGGGTTGCGCTCTCGTTTCGCATATCCAAGTGCTATCTGGGCTCGGACGCTCTCGATCAATGTCGTCGGAAATCACGTCGATGGCAGGCGAGCCTACCGTCGACATCAACCACACCCATAGAGCCGGTAAACTAACACATGACCATAGCAAGGGCCCATGGAGGATCCCAACGACGAACATGTCAGTGCCCCGTGTCATGTTGGATCATTGGGAGGAGGACAACGAGGCCATCTTGCATGATATGATCGATGAGGCCAAAGCCCTGACGAGCCCAAGGACGACACTCAACAAATTTCGATCGATATTGACAACGAGCCATTGTTTGGGCATGAGGTCGAGCCTATCGATGCCGATGGGGGGAGGCGATGGATGTGGATGATGCCGATGTCGATGACAATGGTGCCGATGAAGTCGGGCCTATCGATGAAAGAACACAAAATAGGAAGAGCCAATGGACCAGCGGCTACACCATCAAGGAGGAGAAGATTCTCTATGAGGCATTGATGGCAATTGTACATGATCCATTTTGTGGCGCTGAGCAAAAAGAATTGAATATTGGCAGAGGATTGGCAAGTACTTCCATGAGTGCAAGGAATTCAAGCCCTACTGTATCTATATTGATCGAAATTACCTCTCTCTTCAAAAGAGATGGGGTTTCATCAATGCAGAGTGCAATAAATTATGTGGTGCACATAAGCATGTGGATTCTCGGCCTATGAGTGGCATCGGTGTTACCGACATGGTAATAGCTTGTCTATTTTGGTTCACATACATTGCATCTGCAGCATGTTTTGTGGATTAATTCTTATATACTTTTGTGTAGGTCGCCTGAACTATGGAGAAATTCAAAGAGAAGTATGACAACAAGCTATTCACGTTGACCCATTATTGATTGATGACCAAGAAATGTCTGAAGTGGGAAATGAGATTTTCCCTTTAACCAAGAGACTTGATAGCTCGAAGAAGCGTGGGAGTGAATCATCGTCCATCGATCTTGACGAGGATAGACCAAGCACAACTAGCCTAGACAATGGCTATTTCGTTCGTCCACGCGGTCACAAGTCCACCAAGCAAGATCTCAACCGCCAAGCCGCATCACTTGCATTGCAAGATACATTGGAGGGATTAATCACTCAAAAAGAGGAGGCAAATTTCAAGAGGGAGGGGAGGCGATGCAAGGAGAAAGAGGGCACCATTGAAAGCTTCCTTGGCCTCACGAAGAGGGATCTTAAGGTTAAAAATGCAATGCCCGGTCAAGAGCCATGAGGCCGAGGCCAGACTCATGGCCAAGGAGGCCAAACTCATGGTGATGGATTTAAGAATCTTGGATCCGGTTCAAAGCGCTTGGTTTCAGAAGAAGCAAACTGATATCCGTGAGCGCCAAGCGTGATCTCTCCAATCATATATCTTATTTTGTGCATTACGTATGAAACTTATGTTAGTTTGCATTATTCGTTACTACAGCGTGTAAACTTGGCAATATGCTAATTAGTGGTAATTTAGTTGCTAGTAATTTATTGCATATTGTTAATTTTTATCCATATATGCACCATTTGGCAAATATTGGCAAAATAGACAACATAGGTCCAATGGGTCACTGAGGATAAATACGTCCACTGAAAACTTGCCAAGAACGAACAACGGTCATTAGGGCATCTCTACCGGGCCGACCCAAACAGGCAACCCAAAGCGTCCATTTCTGACCGTTTGGGTCAGGCTGCGGGGGAATTTGGGTCATGGTCTGACTTGTCCGGCCAACCGGGTCTAGCGGCGCGACCCATCTGTCCGCGCTTGGCAAATAGACCCTTACTATGGCCATCGACGGCGGTGCCGGTGTATTTCCAGTGTGTTCCCGTCGTCTCCCGCCTTTCGTTCCCGCTGCTACCCGCCTATTCTAGGCATTTCCCGCCGTGTCCAGGCGCAACCATAAAAAGGGACGATAGCTAAGATAGATACAACCAGATATCCCTCCTACCACAAACCACCATGCCTTGTCGTCCTTGTCGTCGCACTGGCATTCGTGGCAGAGATGATCCCGACCTCGGCAGAGAAGAGCCCGACCACGACTTGTCTTTGTGGTGGCCGGACCCGCCAGATTTGCTGGACGTGTTGCCGCCTCCGAATCTGAGGTGGTCACAGACATTCAGTATGTTTCGTAACTACCTACCTCGGCCCACTCACTTCGACCGCAACATGACCACCTGCGAGCCATTCATGTGGGAGGTGATGGACCGCGTCTTTCTGCCAGAGCACCGGTGGTGTGTACCTCTCGCAGACATGCGCATTGAACTCCAGGCAGTGGTGCGGGTCAATCCTGATGACGCTTACCTGTGTGTCCACCTTGCGCAAGATGAAGAGTAGTTGTAGACACAGGAAGCGATCTATCGCTCTCTCAAAGAAGAATGGGGTATTGTTGACCTGTCGACGTCGGCGCCGCCAGTGCCGTAGGCAGCACACAGTTAGATTGTTGTTCTAGGTTGGGTTTTCTTGTAAAATATTTCTAGACTTGAATGAAAATTTGTCATTGCAAATGGCCAATGCTCACATTGCAAATTTGATTCCAAAGACTATACACGGTGAGTACACAACCTAGTCTATTGATAAGCCTACTCGTCGGAGTCGGAGTTGAAGTGATAGCAGATGGCACATGGTGTCATCGAAGATGCTGACGGTGAGCATGGATTCTTCGTCGTACTTGAAGACGACGAAGTGGCCGACTTCTATTTGGTGCCGTCCGGTGAACTCTTGCTATCTGTTGGTGAGGAACATCTGACCGAGGTGATCGAACAACACCTCCACTGGCCGCCCGCGGTATGAATGTTGGGAACGCGCTATGCAAAATAAAAAATTCTAGTGCATAACCAGGATCATATGCAAGGGGAGAGGCAACGGATCATACCCTCAAAGATGGAACGAGCGGAAGTTTGTCGATGACGAGGTTGGTCGTGTGTCGATTCCAGCAACAAGCCTTAGCAAGTCATGAGGAGATGTATTATCCCACGGGAGGCTCCCATGAACATGCACCAATGAATGCGTCATTGTCGAAATAGTCGGAACCATCGATTCCTGCAACTAGTCGATTAGCCGCTTGAAGATTTCTACTTGTCAAGATCCGAACAATCAAGTGCTCCAAGTGTCGCACCTCCACCGGTATCCACACATACAAGATCGGTGGCACCGCATCAAGGTGTGATCAAGAACACACGGTTGAGACGAGAACATGTCGATAAAGATTCGGCAGCGCTTCCACAGTCTCGTCTAGATTAGATCCAAACGGAGGTAGCACTCGAGCAGCGCTCCGTCATCATAGTAGAATAAGACCTAGGGCATACCACCCTAGGGTTTAGCACCACACCATGGTGATGGAGGAGAGAGGAGGGTGGTTGCGGCAGCGCCCGCTAGGGATTTGGTCGGGGAGGAGCGAGGCGGTGGATGGGGAGGCTAGGTTGCGACTTGAGTGCCTCTTGGGTGCCCTTTTATGGGTGGCAAGGCCCTTTGGGTCGTTCTTGACCCAGCCCCAAAGTTTGGACGAGTTCTGGTAGGTGTAGGTCAATCCAAACCTAGTCAAAAACAGTTTCCTTTTGCAAGTACGAATTTGACTAGTGTATCTTTCCTTTTCCTTTACGTCAATGTGGCTGAACCTATTATGGAACCTTCCGTACATCCTAAGATGACCCGGGTCACCCCGGTACCTTCCATAACCTTTCAGAACCTTCTTTTCCTTCCAAAACCTTCCATATATGCCTGGAACCATTCCGGACACTCCCGGGACCAATCAAGACACTTTAGGGATCATCCGGGACTTCTGGAACCATTACGAGACCATCCGAGACACTCTAGAAACCCTTCTCTCATCTTGACATGGATATGCCCTATGGGTACTAGATATTGGCCTACCCGGTGCAGCCCAGTGAAGGCCCACACGAAGACTTGCTGCTAACGCGAAGCCTAGGGAGACTCCGAATGGCCCAAGCCCACTAGAAGTTCGACTCCTTGGAGAACACGACCAAGTTGTAGATAGAATATTCAAGGGTGAAACCCTAACTTGTAACCGACTCGACCTACCCGAGACCTGGCCTCCCCATATAAAGGCCAGGAGGCCACGGCGAAGAGGATCTCCCTCCACTCATACACACACCTCATGCCAGATTGCATCTATGCATCCCCTATAACCTTCGGTTCCACCATCAATCAAGAACAAACAAGCAGGAGTAGGGTTTTCCCTCCGGGGGCCTGAACCTGGGTAAACATCGTGTCCCCTTGATGCGTGTCTGTTAACCGTCTCGCGATCTCCAGCATCCCCATCTTCTCCAAACCCAAGTCCATAACAATGGGAATTGACGAGTCGAACCCTTGTCGCATCTCATTAATGACCAAAACTTATTTTGAACACTCTCAATATTCCGGACACCTCCGATATATTTCGAGACACTCCAAACACCTTCAGAATTACTTCTCTACTAAATCTCCATTCATAGTCATATTCTAAATGCCATTGAACTCTTAAGTATGTGACCCTATGGGTTCGAATATTTGCGGCCATGTCCAGAACTCATTCCACGATAATGATTACTATTGGTGTCTTGATACACATAGTAAACCCCGCAAATAACATGAAGATTTTTATTGTGTGAACCGTAGTATTAAGTCCAATACATATCATATTGCTTCATAGATATTTTACATTGCCCGAGATGAAACAGTAGGTTATTCTCGTTACCCGTCATGTACTCTTTACTCATACTGCACTATCGATGTTCATGTGTTCAACAACTTGATCACGTGTCCGGCCAGACAGTGACAAACATCATTGTACATGAGTGGGCCCAGAGTGTATCTCTCCATCGTTAGGGGTAGCAATTTTTGCAAGCACCCCATGTGAATAATTGGTGTACCATCCGGTAAGAGCAAGTATCAACTTTATGATTACTCCGTTAAGAGCAGCGTTTGAAGAATCTTGCCACGTCTATATTGTACCCAAGTTCACATGTGTCTCGCGGTCAAACAATTTTTAGTAAAGGCAATACATTGTTTATGAGAAACTACCGGTAATAATATTGACGATGTGTTTCATGGTATATCATGTTGGGTCTATCCATCGTCGTTGTTCTCCCAACAACTCCAATAGCATATATCACCGGCAACTCTACAACACATTATCGTTTTGTCCATAGTCAGGAAACCTGGATTATCAATGATACATGAACTAGTCTTAGAGGCGAGACTAGGGATATCTAAATGATGTTTATGATTTCACACATGTATTAGGGTTTTCCTCCAAATACTCATTATCCAGATCTAATACAATTATAGCATGGAATAAACTTAATCATGAACATGAAATATAGAATAATATAATTTATTATTGCCTCTAAAGCATATTTCCATCAATGACCTGTTGGGGCTCTGCGCCGTCGACCAGCGACGCGAATTTGTGGGGAAGGAGCATCATGTCTTGATTCATGCCCGAGTGGGTGGTGATGGCAAACTCGAAGTCGGCGTGGCTGATGTCGATGGGCCCGAGCTCGAGCGACAACGATGGTGGTGATGCTGGTGGTGAGGGAGATCGTCGCGGCACGCTACTTTGGACGTGTCCCCCATGCCTTCCTCGACGGCCACGGCTAGGCCCTAGTGGCGAGGGAGATCGTGGCGGCGTGCTGCTCTGGCCGTGTCCTCCATGTCTACCTTGACGGCCACGACCAGGGCCATGTGGTCGTCCTAGACGCCCTCTCCTCAATCCAATGATGTCGGACATGGCTTGCTACCGGTAGTGAAGGATGAGAGGAAGGAGAGTGTGGTGTGGAAGAATATGGCCGTGAGTGGTTTGTTAAAAAGGTGCGGAATTGGATACCGACACGGAGCGGAAGTGACGAAATTGATGTGTGGCGGCAGGAGCGCAGGCGTCGGGGGGCGCCAGCAGTGACACGACTAGCCTTTGGAGCATCATCCCTCTCTCCATTGATGGCTAGTGGAAGAAGGCTGTTAGGTCGCTGCCATGCGGGATCTCGACCCCGCGGGAGGACACACCCATTGTCTAAACAGACACAACCATTGCCTAAAGTTGTTGCATGAATGGATCAATCCAAACACATCGGTCCACATGGGTCGTGCCGCTGAAAAGGTTATGCACGTCCTACAAGTCCCCGTCCCCACAAATGGGTTGGGTGGTGCCGGTGGAGATGCCCATACCCTGCCGAGACCAACAACACTGACCCATTCCATGTCTGAACTAGTCTCAGACCGCAGGAGATACCGTTAGGCCAACTCCAACGGCCCCCCGCAAATCAGACATGCCTTTTGACCAATTCGGTCCGTTTGCGGGGCGGGTGGACAGGCCCCGGGACGGTGTCCATCCTGGAATGGCCGGTGCACCCAACAGTGGCACCTTCCCATTTATCTGGCCCTTTCTTCGTAGGGACCAACTGAACCAAATTCAAAAAAGGGCTAGTGGAGTACCAAACTGAAACAAATTTGAAGGATCGGCGGAGTACGAAATCAGGGAACATTGTTCATACATGCACGCAAACATAGATACAGGATGAATCTATGCATCTTGCTCATAGATCATCTTCCTCTTCTTCTCGAACCAACTCCGTTGAATTGGGTTCATCTCAGAGATATCTGTAGTCATGATGCGGTTTTCTTAGGCAAGTCGCTGGATCTCTACCTTCTCCTTTCTTGCACGGGCATTGATCTCTTCTATCTCCAGACGCTTCGATTGGATGTCGTAGTAGTTCTTCGCTGCATCTTCTCTCTCCTTGCTTTTCCTCTCTTCCCTCTTGTCGATGGACACCTCCTTGTCGGCGATCAACTCTTTCAACATCTCCTGTATGGCAACTGACGAAGCTTCACGCTTGAGCTCTATCTTGGAGCCGTTCCTCCCTCTCAGCCTGTTGGTTGCCAGCCCTTCCTCATCGATGATGATTCCGGCGCCTCCTCCCTTTGCACTTCCTGCGTAGAGCTCTTTCCACTTCTCGCCATCTTTGAGCTTCGTCCAACAATGGCCCAACGTGAAAGCTTTCTTCTCGTGTCAAATCTTGAAGTGCTCCAATGCTTGCCACACCTAAACCAACAAGTTCAAGTTCATGTTTGAATGCAAAACTCGTATGAATAAGAACATATAGATATGATATGTGTAGGAGGCATACCATGTCTCCAACTCCAATGCCGCTCACGGGCCTTGACTTAACATGGTCATAGGAGGCACAAAACTCCGTGCATTATTCATAGATGAATGCCCACATCTTCTTAAGTGAGTTCATGTTGCGATCGCTCGTAAATGGATGGTCATAGAAATGTTTTTTCTCATGAAAGTATCTCCATACTCGGTTCCAAAATGCCCCTCCCTTTTGTTCTGCACCAGTTATTGCATCCTGGCTAATTTCCATCCATGCCTCGCAAATCATCTCGTCCTCTAGGGTTGAGTATGATCCGCTCCTTCGGCTACCGCCTTGTGTTTGAATTTTCCAGACTAGTTCGTCCACAAACAAAGGCTCGTGGTCGATAGAGATACTGCATTCTTGGGTACCAAGGCCTTGTTGGGTGCCAAGGCCAGGATCCTGCAAGGGCCTATGGTTAGATCATGTACATTGGGAGAGCCAGAACAAGGGACAAGTTACCTGCGTCGGAGTTGGGGTCGGAGTTGGGGATGGCGTTTCATCAAACAACTTGTGGGGAGCGGGAATGCTGCCGGCGGTGATGCTCCTCCCGGTCTTGCTGCTGCATGAAGAGCCTCCACGACAGGTGCCGCGTTCAGGTCAAGGGCAAGAGCTGGCGATGAGTCACCGACGATCTCCGGTCCCCCCATGGCCACCACTTCGACAGCAGCTGGTTTCTTGGCGGACACGGACGATGTCGTCGTGCCTGTGAGGGCAGCTAGCTGTTGCTCCTTTATCAGGAGCAAGGTGGCAGCCTGCGCAACGATGACCTCGGTGGTGAACTTGGCCTGGACGGCCGCGGCGTGCTCAAGGCCGGCGGCCCTATCGCGGGTAGCTTGGGCATCGGCAAGGCGCTGTCGGGCCTTCTCTCTACGGTCGGCCTTCTTCCCTGACTCCCCCTTCCTCTGCTCGTCCGTCAATTCCTTCTTCACCTTGACGCCGGCAGCATATTTGTCGGCTGATTTTAACGGACCAGCGGCAGATCAATAGCAGATCGGACGTGGGATGGCCTTAGGATAGGATGACGACAAATTGACCATCCGTTCATCCGTTGTATTCACGGAATGACAAAGCAAATAGAAGGATATATTTCTTATAAGTAAAAGAGTGAATTCCACTTTTTACCCCCTATTTCTGAATTTGTGACACATATTACCCCATTTAGTTGAGGTTTTACGAACATATCCAATTTAAAAGGCTTTAAACATGGTTTTGCCGTATTTTAGCATTTTGCTTGTTTTTGTTAGATAGGACCGACATGCTACGTCGATGTGGCACGACAAAATGTGTAAAGGTTGGAGGACGCCATCCACAATCATGTCTAGACTTTTCTCATCCACATGTCCCATTCCTTTTTGTTGTTTTGATATTTTTGAACCCCATTCATCACCTCACACCTTACCCAATGGATATGCTTCAGAAAAAGGGTTCGAAGCCTCTAAAAGGTGCAATTTAGATGAATTTATACTCTAAGGGGTAATATGTGTCACAAATGCAGAAGTAAGGGGTAAAAAGTGGAATACACTCTAAGTAAAAATATAGCACCAAGAAGATGACTTTCTTTTTCTGTGGACAACCATGACTTGATAGGCGCATATATGTGCAATTAGGCGACATTATATGGTGCGTGTCTGTCATGATAAGCCCGATTATTTTGCTGTTACTCTTCTAACTTGTCGTCAGATGTTACCACTACACGCACAATAAAATATCAGCCACGAGGAGCTTGCTGCCCGCATTATCAATGGGACAGACCAATTCATTATCAATGGGACTTACCATGGTCTAGCAAGGGATAATAATATAGATTGAGTACAACGTACTTAGCAAGTTCTAAATATGTAGGTGTTTGATGAATAGCCGTGGATCCAAGATCCTAGGCTTGTGTAGATTTTCGAAAATGGTATTTTAGAAAAGGTAAGTTTTAGTTTGTAAAATTCTATGTATGTCAGTCTTCACGGATTATACAGAACTTCGCAGAGTTCCTTTTCATGCGTCGTTAGTATTACTTTTCCAGAATAGGGAGTATCATAACACATTTATACACACTCGATATGTGCGCTACTTTATCCACAAACGTCCTTGGCCTTATTACTCATTCCATATTTCCTTAGATATGGAGTCTTGATACCAAGTTTCAACCGAGACATTCTGAGTATCCCTCCATGACCCCTCTACCCATCCATTGTAATGAATTTTGGCCGAGAGACCTATGTTCAATTACCATCCCTTGTAATATACCTAGTCGTTATCCTAAAGCACATGATAGGGACAACACGGGCTCCCACCCACTGATCTCCTCTCTGGATCTCAGCCTGACTAAATATATGATAGACGAAATAAATTAGGTACTTCTGACTCGCTTGCCCCATAACAAGATCTATGGTTAGCGCGGTTTATATGACGCTTTTGAATAAGTGATTGTATTTGTTGTTAATTCCTAATTTTCTCGGTATAATGGAATCTCCACCACATGGCTTCCCAACCATGTTTCTTAACCATGATTCCTTTGTCCATCATTTTCAGATTATCCGACTACCTTGAGCTGGTAATCCATAATCCATATTTATTATGAAAATAATTATTTTTTTAGATGTAGGTGATAAGGTTTTGAAAAATAATTCAAAGGACATGTAAGACTGCACTTGCATATGGTATGCAATCCTGATCTTACAAGGCAATGCAAGAATGAACTTGCCTTTCAATTACAAATCATGTACTCAGCATCTTCTACCATCATAAGATCCAAGTTGAAGAGTAGCATCATCGGTCTGATAAAAGAATAATGTTTGAAGATATCAATATCTTGGGGGTGTATAATATATGAAATGCAAGCGTTCTAATCCCTTGTTACTAATTCCCCATTGATTTCGTCTATAGGTTGTCTCAGGGTTTGCTTTTTGATTTCTTAATGATTTCATTTAGGCTTAAGTTTACTTCACCCACTAAAGCAGATTTAGACATTCGATAGTCTTAATGAAAGTTCTATAGCACATTCATTTGTAATAAGTTATAGCATAGTTATTTGTAAGTGGTAGTGGATTATTATTTTGGCTTTCCTTTAAGTGGTTTAGGGCTTTTAAAAAACTAATTCGTTTTATCCTTCTTTATTTAAGAATAATAATAAATTTTGAATAAAAATCTCTTATGAGATCCTTTAAATATCCATTTCCTTTTTACTTGTGACAATATGAGTTTAAGGTAAATCATCTTGGTTGATTTTATTTTACAATCTCATTTTATATTATTGCCATAATTATTAAAGAAAATGGTTTTTTCATTTTATTTAGTGAGAGCATGGTATTTATAATTCCTTTTATTTTCAATTCTTAATTCATTTAAGCATTTTTAGACATAAAAAGGAATTATTTACTTAATGATTTCTAGGTTAGGAATATTATTTTAAGCACTTCCCAAATTTATTAATTTTCTTCAAGTGTTTGTTTTTAAATTATTATACTCATTTATCACTGAAGCATAATTATTTTGTGATTATCATTTAATTTTCTACAAGGAATAAAATGATGTGTCGATTTTATTCTTGAAGATAAGGTTTGATATATCCCATTTTTGGAATATACTTTTTGTACATTGAATTTCATTTTTAGAGTGTTTTAATAAATAATATGAGAAGGTTTTATTCTTTGTTATTATTTTTTCCACATAAATGTTTTATATTATTGCATTCATGGATAGATCTTATTTTCCTAAGAATTTTGATATATTAATTGTATTTTTCAGAGTTAGGATGAATTAGCTATGATTTTTCTAGTGTTTAATGATTTTTTAGGAATATTCTGAGTGGATAATGTGATATACACACGTGGATATGTGTGGGGTCAGGTGACACATTGTCAGATGAAATGTTTTTCACCGAAGGATTTCTAGCTAGAGTGAATGACAAGTGGGGTCAAGGCCAAGTTAGCTGCCAAATGGCAAAGACTAGTCAACACCGATGAGGGGGTCCCACCTCGTCGATGACCTTGGACAATAGACGACGGCCAACGAAGGAGACACCTATTATTGGCACTCTAGCAAGAGCGCATAGGCATGTTCGAATGAGAAGACAATGGAAAGTTGAATGGTGTATCTCATGAATCAAGAAAGTGGTCGAAATCATTGACGACGACTATATCGGGATAGAACGATGGCAGTCGATCATTGACTTGGCGATACAGAGCACACCAAGATGAGCTAAAGGGTTCCTAAGATGCGCATAAACATGGGGAAGTTAACAGCCTACTCACACATAGGGGGTCCTAGGCTACGGGCTAAGCTACACTAAACTAAGGAGTCCTAGGGCTTCATACACACACATAGGGGGTCTCTACCCCGTCCTTGTGGTCTATTGTCGGTCGTAGAGGTTGATTTTGTCACGATTCCGGCGAAGCTCATTGGAGAAGAAGGGCACGATTCACTCGCCTCAAGCCATCATATCAAGCTAGCATCGGCCAAATTTCGGTTAAGGACTTGCCAGAGCGGCAACGCTTCGTGATAGTAGAGCAGGAGCTCCCTCGCGGTTGCTCTGGCATGCCTATTTTTAGGGTGTTGCCAGATCTCTTGCGCGAGAGCCCGAGATAGGGGAAATAAGAGTCTGAGGGTCTGGGGGTGGTGTCCATAGCTATTTATAGTACTCGAAGGTTGGTTCAGTTGTGCGTACTCTATGCTATTGAGGCGGTATCTTGATAACGATGTGCCGACGGAGGAGACGACAACACTTGTCATATTACTATTTTGCGAATAACCCGCTGGCGCGTGTGGGTTTAAGTGTGCACTGCAGGAGTTGAGCAGGTTGGGTTTGTTGCTGGGCTAGTGTTGGGCTAGCTAAGTGGGTTTCGGCCCGGTGAGCATCTAGATTAGTGATTCTTCTCCTTTCCTTTTTTATATTTTTTCTATTTTTGGTTTTCAAGACCTAGGATTGAATATGAGTTTAAATATTTTAAATATGAGGATCATTTGAATTATTCATATTGTGACTTCACCATTTTAAAGTTTTAAAAATATATTTGAATAATTCAAACATTTGACTTATTGTCTTTAGGAAAGAGAGGCATTTTTATATCTCTCTAAATAATTTTTTATGAAATGTCTTGTAGTTTATTTCTTTCTCACATAGTAATATGTGGTATTCAAATTTAACTTAACCATTTTATAGGAAATTTTCCTTAGGAAAATATTTTGATTATCCATATCCATTCCTTTATATTAGATTGCTACAACTATTCTTCAAAGACTTTGTAACATACTATGAAAATAGAATGGCAGGGATTACTTTCCTATTTTAGGAAATAATTTTATTTTGAGAAGATATGATTGAAACTTTCAAATGGATTCTTGTTCAAAATGATTATTTTGAACACTTCAATGATTCCAAGGTCTCAATATTTCTCTTCATCTTTTCTTTGAACAATTATAAAGTATTTGTACATTCATTACTAGATATGCATGATAATGCAGAATAGTCACCAGGGTTTTCTATTTGAGAGAAATCTTAAATAGATTCCTTTGTGTTTTAGAAGTACTTCATAAGATCTTGTGTTACTCAAATTTGAGTTAAGATACTTATAAAGAATTTGGTAAGTTCTTTTAGTAGATTCATGATACGTCGGAAACGTATCTATAATTTTTGATGCTCCATGCTTGTTTAATATGTACTTTGCTTTGCCTTGTCTACACTTTGAGGTGTTTTTATATGTTTTCTGGAACTAACCTATAAACAAGTTACCACAGTGTCAGTTGCCTGTTTTCTTCTGTTTTTGGTTCCAGAAAGGCAGAAAATCAATATTCTTGGAATTGGACGGGACAAAAGCCAAAGTCAATATTTTACCGTGGACAACACGAAGCCAGAAGACGAGACGGAGGAGGGCCTCGAGGGGGCCACACCCCCTGGCCACGCGGGTGGGCCCACCCTGCGCCTGGGGGGTGCATCCGCCTCAGTTACCCCCTCGGCCTCCCTTTTCGCCTATAAGAAGCCCCCGATGCAAAAACTCTAGGCACCCGATCAAAACTCCACGAAACCGTCTGTAGCCGCCGCCACCATCGTCCCTAGATCGGGGGGATCTCAAGTTCTTCCCAGCACCCTGCCGGAGGGGAGATCATCCCGGAGGCCTTCTTCTCCGGTATGAAGCGTGAGTAGTTCCACCTTGGACTACGGGTCCATGTAGTATCTAGATGGTTGTATCTAATCTATTTGTAATCATGCATGTTATGTTTGCGGGGATCCGATGGATATTGAGATTACTATGTCAGATTAATTAATGGTTTTGTCTATTTGATTCTATCATGTCTGTGTTGTTTGTGATATTGCATGCTCTCCGTTGTTAGTAGCTATCTTGTCCAAGTAGTTGCTAGTGACTCCAAGAGGGGTATTTATGATCGATAGTGGGTTCATGCCTCTAGTTTCCAAGGGAAGTGACAGAAATCTCTTCGGTTGTAGATGTGCTATTGCCACTAGGGAGAAAACAACGGTCCCTTTTTCATGGACCAAGTGGATCGTTTACCTTACACACTTTGCTTAAAGCAGTTGTCTGTTGCTTGCAACTTAATACTGGAGGGGGTTCGGATGATAACCTGAAGGTGTACTTCTAGTCATAGATGCAGTTGGATGGCGGTATATGTATATTGTTGTATTGCCCAATCGAATATCATAGGATCTTTTTGTCTAGTATTGCATTGTTATGCCTTGCTCAGTTCCTATCAATTGCCCTGATGTAATTTGTTTACCCTTAATGACATGTTGTTTATCTAAGGAGAGCACCTCTAGTGAACTATGGACCCCGGTCCAATCTTTACCATTGATACATCTTCCACGGTTACTGTTTACTTGCTGCAAACCATCATCACCTTCCACGCAATACAGTTAATCCTTTGTTAGAGCAACCAGTGAGATTGACAACCTCACTATTTGTTGGGGCAAAGTCTTGAGTTTGTGTTGTGCAGGTTTCCACGTTGCTTGCAACACCTTTGGGGCGTTTCCTTCCTCCTACTGGTTCAATAACCTTGGTTTCTTACTGAGGGAAAACTTGCTGTTGTACCACATCATACCTTCCTCTTGGGGTCTCCCAACGAAGTGCTGCTGCACGCATCAATTCACTACTAGCAAATGGGAGTGAGTGACTGTAGATGTTCTTAGTGTTCTTAGATGTGTTGTTGATGTTCTTGATGATCACAAGATCATTTGGTTGTATAGGATGATATTTAGATCAAATATATAATCTAGAAAATGATTTGGGTTCCTAGGAAATGTGTAGATATAGAAAGATGCATTCTGGATAGAACTGTGTTGCTATCCAGATTTTTTTATAATTTGTGCATAATCATTCTCCTAATCTCTCACTAATCCTTTTCTCTATCCACTGATCTACTACTATTTGATCCTAGATACTAGACTAAAACCTTTGTAGATTCCTAAGTTTACTTGGTGGAGATCTGTGGATGCTCCTCCTACTTGTTCTTCATGTTCTTGAAGTTGTTCTTCAAGTTCTTACTTTATTGTTCCCTCTAGATCTCTCTCTAAAGTGAGTGTGTGTGTTTTTGGTCCAAGCTAGGATGGTGAGTTGCGAGGCTTGGGTTCTTGGGTGCATGGATATTTGTAGTGTCCTAGGATGCATAGGATGGTGACATGTAGTATCCCAATTGTCTAAAAATTGTAATTCTACTTGTCTATTATATATAATGCTACTTCCTACATGTCATAATTGCATTGCATAATATCATGCTCATGTCATCTTGCATTTGAGCATCATATTAAAACACCCTTTTATTTGGTTCTTGATATATTATAGTTGGTTCTTGATATATTGCATGATTCCCAAGTTGAGTTGGGGGCATATCTGTTCTAACTCCACCACCTTTCTTTGTCACCACCTTACTTGCACCAACCAAACTATGTATGAGCACTTGCATTTATTTTGGTATTATGTATAGCTCATATGTGTTAAGATGGATCCACTTATATTCCTACATGCTCCCATATATTATCTATGTTGTTTTCACAACATAAATATGTGGAGCCACATGGCCACCTTTGCATGCTATGTGAGTGGGAATGTTTCTCAATCTTCCATATGGCTTGTATGTGAGAATGTGATCATGTATGAATATATATTTTGGCTATATGATAACCTAGTGGGACACCCACACTAGCATGTCCAAGTTATATTCATAAATGACTATATTCCATGTACTCCATGTGGTTATCAAGATTTCATTCATTGGCATGGCTGCATTCAAACTTGAATGCATGGATGAATATATGCCCATATGGAATTATGTTTGTTTTTCACAACTAAAAATATGGAATTTATTACCCATGCAAGCGTCACCATCTTCCATCTCTTGGGATTCATTTAAATTGGAGCAAGATTGATGATTTAAATTCATGCAAGATGTTTCTAAATTCAAATAAATCCATGGTTCTTTTGGATTTCCATTCCTCCTTGGTTTTTCCAACTCTTCATGTAGTTCCTACATGCAACATACCTTCTCTCATGTTACGTCCCTAGTGATTTCCTTGCTTTGGTTTTGAATGATTATGAGATCATTTGAATTCAAACCTAAATGGTTAAATAAATTGTTTTGACCTAATCTACTTGTTAAACTCATCTACCTAGCCCACTAAGACCTAAACCTATACCTTCTAGATCTATCTAAACCCTAGCTCTACTCTCTCTCTACATAGCTAGAATAAACCCTCTAGATAGCAAAACTCTGCCCTGCCCTCTCTCTGTTCCTGCACCTGGTCCAGCTAGACCTCCACCCCAGCTAGCGACAATAGCCAGCCTAGCGCGCCGTGCGTGCTCTCTATTCAGCAGCAGCTGCTACACCTTCCTAGCGCCTCCCTCCCGCAAACCCTGGCGCCTCCTCGCCCTACCCCTGGCTCTCCTCTCTTTCTAGACCTACCAAGCGCCCCTGGTGCCACCCAACCTGAACCGGACGCGCACCCCTCCCTGCACCTGGGCTCCGCCACGACCACACCCACTGTTTATCTCTTTTCCTCTTGATAACGTGGCCGCCCGCACGACAACCTCACGCCGAGCGTGTGCCCTCCCTTCCCTCGGCATAAAGCGAGCCAGCGGACAACAACCATACCCCAGATCGGTTAGGGCATCTCCACCGAGCTGACCCATCCGGCCTGAGCGTGTCTGGACTTGTCCGTTGCGGACGTGTGGGGCGTTCGCGGCACCCCAGCGGGGCGACCCATCCGGAGAAACGCGTCCGGATCGACCCATCCATGCATCTAATCTGGGGCTTGGTCGCGTCGGCCCGGATGCGCGCGGACAGCACGGGTGTCCTGCCCGCGTGTGCCACTAGCCAACCCGTCAGCCACCCCTTACCGACAGCATTGATTCGGACGCGGTCAACGGCACCGGTTCAGACACAACAGAAACATACGCTTTGGGTAGGGCCCCACCGGGCCGATCCATCCGGACGACCCAAAGGGTCTATTTCTGTTTGTTTGGGTCGGGCCTGGTTGATTTGGGAAGGGGTCCGGCCTCCCCAAATCGTGTCTGAATCGGTGCCGCTGACCGCGTCTGAATCAGTACCGCCAGTAAGCAGTGGCTAACGGGTGGGCCAGTGGCGCGCGCGGGAAGGACACCTGTGGCACCCCGGATTTACGGTCCGAGAATACCCGTTATGCATACATTTCACGTTCCCATGATCAGTGAGCCGTGAGCATAACCGACTAGTATCATTAGAGCATCCATAAAGTAACGAGTACAAGAACTTACAAAGGGGCCATTATGGTGAATACAACACAAATAGTGGAAGTCTTCAGCGCAGAGCCTGTGCCTTAACCTACAGGCAACTGACTAGGAAGACGGCCTAGCTCGCATAGACGTCAGCACCTTCGTCACTTCTTATCATCCGCAATCTGGCCAAGTAAATAGCCAGGGACAATGCCGGTGAGTACTTTGAATGTACTCGCAAACCACCGAGACAAGATAATAAGGATAATGCATATTGGGCTGTGGCGAGATAGCTCTAGACTATAGTTGTTTTTGAAAGAAAACCTAACATTGGCATCTCTATATCTAGTTGAAAAAGAGTTTTTGGAAATTATGCCTCTTTTTTTTGAAAATCCGGACATCTCCACATCCTTTTAAAAACAATTTAAAAACGGTTTTGGTAGTAAAACCCTTTTTAAAACCTTATCGACCATTTCTGGTCAAAACCATACTTGTTCTCATCTTTCCTCGTGACCAAGTCACATCCTTTTCATCCAGCTCAACATATCTACCGGTACTCATAGCAATCACCTTTCCAACCGTCCTTGACTGTGGACACGGATATTCGAATAGATTAGACTCTGCAGAGTTGGTGCACTTTACCCACATGAATCAATACATCCAACGGGATACAACCACGGCCCTCTACATACTGTAGACGGGGGTCCGAATAATCGAACCTAACCTTTCATTTGTTTTCCCTAGTATAGGTACTTTCCCTATGGTTGCTTAGTTCGCTCGGGACGTGTACCTGACTTCCTAAGTCCGAATCTCCCTTCCTGCGCATCCTTTATCCATTTCCAGCCGTACTGCCTTAACCTGGTACCGTCCTCGGGAGCTCCATAGTTTCAGCCGACTCCGTGGAGTTGAATGGAACCTCTCCGGGCATGACGACCCCCTAAGTGGAAAGGAACCAGCTTCCGGGGACTCTAACCCCTTTCTACACGTTATGGCGTAGCCCATACTAAGGAGGACAAACTATGAGCTAGCCCTGAGTCCCACCCAGGGTAATGTGGTTGCACGGATAAAATTGTTCCGGTAAAAGACTCGAGTACCCCTTTCCTTTTATTTCCTCTGTTCGACTTTCTCTTTATCCCCCTCATATCTCCTTTAGTGAAAACTCCACTCGGAACGATTCCTCTTTCCAAGGGTTTTATTTTGAAAACTTTGAAGTAGGGTAAAACCCAAAATAGTTTTATCTTTGAAAATCCGAGGGTTCGAAGAGGGAAGATGCTAATCATCTTAGCCTCAATCTAAAGGGGTAAATATAGGTGCAAATAGGGTAGGTGTCCTAGCGGACATCCATCCATAACTTGGAGGAGCCAAGTTACTCACGTGTTTTTATTTGAAACAAACCATGCCTTTTGATCATGCAATTTATAAACGAGATATAACACAGTTGATAAACAGGAGTAGGTTAATAAAGGAGTTCAGGAATGGTGGCTTGCCTGTTACCAGCGGTAAGTCCCTTGACGGAGTTAGATAACTAGAATACCAATTATTACAATAATAAAGATAACCCCGACCCTTCCTTCTTCTTGGCGTCTCACAATCGCAACTATCGCCGTTAACGAGCATACATGCCAACAAACAATACACCAATCAATACATGGCATACAACATCAAACCATACAGCAAACAAGGACAACTACAAGATATACATTAGTAAGATGTTGGAGGTTGATGGGTAAGATTGGCAAAAGGGTTTGGAGGCATTAGGGAAGAAGCTTCCCTTTGGATTTATAGTTTAGAGGCTACTCAAGGGAGGTTTTTTTGATCAAGGACCTGATGTGTATGATTCCATTGTATGAAAATGATACCATCAGATAGGTATTGATAAAATGAAGACAACAAAAGTGGTTTCACTATTTTATCGATTTCCCTTGATTTACAATGGATTTTATAGTTATTAAAGCTCTAGTTTAAGGAAATAATTCACCAGAACTTTTATGGAGTTCCAAAAATTATTTCATTGGGTGGTTAAGTAAAATTTTGTAGACTGATTCAAGAGGAGTTGGATTCACCTCAAAACAATTAGCAGAATGGCCTTGAGAAATTCCCAAAGACAGTACTGGATGGGATTTGTCGTTTTTGTCAGATTTATTTTACATAGGATTTTTAGATCATTCCAAGGACACATGTTAGGTAATGATAATACCATTCTGTAGAAATTGGAATCAACCATTTTAGAGTTACAGAGCTTCTGTAGTGATTTTATTAGTGAATAAACCATGCATAGAAGAGTTTAATTCACTAAAACTCAACGGAGACTCATAAATTTATGAGCTGCTGGATTCTGAGAGATATGGTTATTTATGTTCAAGGGGAGTTGTAATTAGGTCCAAACCTCATTTGGTTTGGCATAGAGAATTTCCTAAAGGCAGAGATTGCCTGTTTTTGATAATTTCATCAGAGGCAAACTAGGAAGCAAATGGGTGAGGGTCCAGTGGAACGTGAAAGGTAGGGTTTATACCTTTCCTTACCAGGTGGATTTACTCCATTTGGAGTTGTACAACTTTCTGGAGAAATTCATTTGTGAACTGGACAGATCTGAGTATATGATTTATCATATTTATTTTAGGTGTCATTTTGGTACAGATCTGGGCCTGCATGTTGGGGAAGATACTTAGGTATTTGAGAAAATTTAGATCTGAATATTTTGAGGGGTTGTACATTTTTATTTGGATTTAAACCACACCAGTACTCTGTAGATGTGAAACTCGAAAATCAAAGGAGAAGGGGCAGGGTTGCTAAAGGGCCAGATCCGGAAGGCAGATGGGCCGGTCAGGGGAAATCGGCCCAGCGGCACTGGCGAGCGCGGACGATGCGTAGGCACTCGCAGCCCAACCATCGGCCTGCTCACGGGCTCCAGGGCGAAGGGGTACGGGGTGCTCCCGGCCGTTGGATCTGACGGAGGCGGGGCGTCGTCTTCGCGGGGCTAGCTCGCCCACAAGGAAACCCTAGCTGGCAACGGGGAGAGGCGGGGAGGCTCACCGGGGGATCGAGGAAGGGCGTGGAGGCGATGGGGCAACACGGTCGAGGACGGCGACTCTAGGTATGGGAGGCACGAGGTGGTTCAGCGTTGGGAAGGAGCTCGCATGAAGATGACTGAGGGAAAGCTCACCGGGGTTCGTCGGGGAGGCTCCCAGAGTGGCTGCATGTCAACAAACAGGGGCCCATTAGCTTTAGCAGGAAGAGGGGAGTGCGACTAGGTGACATGCAGTGTAACATCCCAAAAATATCAAACTTAGATCATCAAAAGACTAATCATCAAGTTTAAGGTTAACAAAAACTTTTCTAAATGAATTCATGAATGCATGTATATGTGTATGCATGGATTTTGAATTTCCTTAAAAACCACCTTGTCTGTGTGATCCATTGCTTGTAAAATGTTTCTTAGGTGAAAAGAACATCATCTAAAACATTTCCCACACTTTTCCTAAAGACAAGTAAATCAAAACAAATATATTAAGTGAATGGTCATTTTGGCCAATTTAACTCACATGCTTACTTTGGCTGTCTCAAACTTTCAAAACCTAACAGAAACTTTTCTGGATCTTTGCACCCCTTGAATGTACTCATAACAGAGTATCAAGGCCCACTTTGTGATCATCCAGAAACTTTCAAATGCATAGTTTAAATGACAATTCAAAATTGAATCTTCTTCATATGGGAAGATCCCACTTTTCAAAACCCACTCAAACAAGCTCAACTTTCAAAACCCAAGCATCTCAGAGACTCACCAGAACCAATCTAGCAAACTCACCAAAATTCATTTCAAAATTCAAAACTTGAGTTCATGCGGCCATTTCATCAAACAGGTTGCAGACACAAATCAAACAAAACCACAAACACTATAGTGTGCAGTGTTTTGAGCCTAACTTGTTCCCTAGTTAGCTCACACACAAACCAGTAGATCATCTAGAAAGATTAGCCCAACACTAGCACCCCTGTGAGCTTGCCATTGCCATTAATGGTGAACATCCGAGCACCCCCATGTCACCCCAATGTGGACAGCAAGCTAGGAACAGCTGCAAGCCTAGCCAGCATGTCTGGGAGGCAGCCCACCGTCCACCGCCACTGCCTGTCCCAGCCGCGAGCATTGCCAAGCCCTGGACCATGCGCACAAGCCGCGCCCAGACCATGTCGAGCGTGCGCCAGAGCACCACCCGCGACCAGCGTCCCCAGACCGTGTGCCGCCCTCACCGCGCGCACACACGATCACCACCGACCCAGGACCCCGCCAGACACTCCCGTTTGCCGCCCCGTGCAATACAACCACCGCCCGCCGTCGAAGACGCCGCCGCACGTAACGCCCGTTCTGCATCAAACCACACCGCCCCATGCCTCGCGATCATGTCGTTGAGCTACGCCAGGAGACACATCACCGTCCCCTACCCTTGCCCATGCCATTAGCTGCCTGTAACGTCGCCCCCGACAAGCTCACCTTGCGCCCCGACGGTCCCCTCGCTCGACTATAAATAGAGGCCACCCCCGCACGAATTCTTCACACCATCTCACTCCCCTCTCCCCACTGACCGTGCCACACCATCCTCAGAGCAAGGCGAGCACCACTTCGCCGGAATTTCACCGGAGCCCGCCGCCTCTGGAGAAGAAGGGAGCCAGCGATTGGAGCCACCCCAGGAGAATCCACCGGTACCAGGAGGATCGCCGTCGTCGACTTCATCGTTCGCCCGCCTCGCCGACCCTAGCCTGCACTCGTGAGCCCCAAAGACACCCCACCGCCCTGCTTAGGTTTCTCGTCGGAGCTGTCTCGCGTCGACGATGACCCTCTGCTGTTGGATTAGAACTAGATCGAACGACCCACGTTGCCCCATACCGCTTCGCCCAGCCCCATGTCACTGACGAGTGGGGACACCCACTTACGCAGCCCGCGGGAGCACTGCGCTTAGCAGGCCGGCCCGTTAGAATTTCCAGCCCAAAGAATTCAAATTAAACCTTTTTATTTTTAATTTCAAACACACTTCTGTACCCAACTTCAAAAATCAACCCAGGTTGATTCAGTGCACCAAATTGGATGAAACCAATTTTGTTGGAAAGGTCTGTGAATGCTTAATTCAATCCCGTTGGATTCAAGTCATTTGGATGGGAGTACTTGGTTGGAAAATGGTTATGAAAACCTTGGAATGATGGATCATTCTATTGAAATGTTTTGGACATGTGTTTCCAAACACTTGATGATTTTGGTGATGAAAATGTTGAGGCATGCGCCTTAGCCCTTTATAAAACTGATGGTTGTCTGGATGGGATACCATTCCAATTTTATCGTACAACCACAATACCCGAATATTGGGTAGGGCTTGACTGGAAAATTATATACCTTAGTATTAGTTCCCTCACGGCCAAGGTCTGAGCTGAGGCTACCTTGTGAAGATTGTCCACATGCAAGACTCCAAGATGACAGTGGTCATGGTTGGGAGGCCAAAATCACAGGAGAGGTGCTTATACTAGGGAGTGTAATTGAAAGGTTAGGATTGATTATCCGCATACTGAGTATGGTGAATTCAGGATTTGTTCCTGACGGATGTATTGAATGTTGTGGTGAAAGTGTACAATCTCTGCAGAGTGTCAAACTATTCGAATAGCGCGTCATGATTATGGACAGTTGGAGTGGCCATACTGTTCCCCCGTCAGACCCTTTTCAAAATGACTTGTGAAATGAGTTGAGACTTTGACTTGACAACAACAGAGTTGTGACCTGAACTACAAGATCCCACTTAGGAGTTATAAAATTGTGACTAGCTTTGGAGCTTAGTAGAGATAAACCTGGATTTTTGCAAAACAACCCTAGAGCCTAGTGTCCTATTATCCAAAAACCCCTTTACTTGTTAGTACTAGTTTGCGAGTACTTAAAGAGTACTCATGGCTTTGTCCCTGGCTATTCCCATGGCCAGACTATGAAGAGGAGTACCTGGAGGATGGACCCCAGGAAGGTTACGACAACTAGGATCATCTCCCATCGTCAGCATTGCCCGTGACCTCAAGATGGAGTCACCACGCTACCGTTATTATTACGTATTCCGCTGCTTGATGTTGTATTAAGAACTGGATCATGAGATCCCTATTCGTGTAAGAACTTATGTATCGTTTGTAATGAATGAAGTACTATGGTATCCAATTCCGTTATGTCTCGCAAAATGGTAATCCCGGGATTGCGATGTATGGCATAACAGGCATCTAGGATTGAAAAATCCGGGTGTTGACAAGTTGGTATCAGAGCCATCCTGACCATAGGAGACCCTAGTTAGGTTGGACGTTGAACCAAAAACTTAGTTTCAAAAACCAAAGAAAACAAATATTTACAAAAACCTATTCTCATTCTTATCTCTTTAATTCTTTCATAAAACTTCATGTTCCTCAAAAACTCTTGCAAAATAGATAAAATTTTGACACACTTGATCACTCTGCTAATCTACTCATCCTCTATTTTTATAGATGGACATGAAGTACAGCAAGTTTTATCAACTCGGAAATGGGGGAGACCTTATCTTTGAGAGGGATCTGGATCAGCTTTCGGAACTTCTGGAGCGTCCGCACCCCGAGTTCTTCGGAGCTCAGCTCAATGATCAAGGAGGAGAAGATCTGCAGTGGCTAATTGTTGCAAGTCTCCGAGTAAAGATTAAACCTCCCACAACGGAGGGAATTCAGTTTACCTTGAGGGAAAACAACTGGCTCGATGGACTTGCCAGAGCAATGCAGGAAGCTCTTTCCCGTCTGTGTGGACAGAGCATGAATCAGATCAAGGGTACTCGCTTTGAGTTTTTCCCAAGACGTGATGCAAATGGACAACCACTGGAAGCCCCATACCACCCCGAGTTGAAGACTCAATTGGACCACCTTAGCTTCATGATGTACGACCGTCAGCAGGAGTTGGACAACTGCCGTGACTATTGCAACCACAAGTCTGCCATCATCAAGACGAAGGATCAGACCATCGCCATGCTCGCAAAGGATCGCAAGTCTCGCCGCCATCAGCTCGACAAGAAGGAGTGCATTATTGCCCATCTTTGCCATCGCATCTCATCTCTGGAAGAGACCATCCACGAGAGAGACATGCAGCTTGAGGAAAGGGAGAATGCCGGAGAAGATCTTCGTGGAGACCCTTACTCCTATCTCAGCGATGACGATGATTTTCTGGAGGATCAGGCCATGGACTTCTTCACCGATGAGGATGATTTCGCCTTCATCGATGATCCTGAAGATGATGAAGCCACAAACTCCGAGGAGTAGTAGCACTGAGCACTAGCGTAGTGAGTAGTAGTCGGTCCCACTGTATCGTAGATTTCAGAATGGTTCTTAAAACCATCTGTTTTTCCTTGTTGTGGTGTGTGTTGTACTGTGTGCTATGAGTGAATGAATGAAAAAGCAAGTTGCTAGAAAAATCTGAGTAAAACCTTTAAAAAAAACTTTCAAAAACCCAAAACCTTATCAATTTCCCTCTTTTCTCATGATCGGTATCAATCTTCAGATGCCACGTGGAGGAAGTGGTTCAGCCCCGGACCCGATGTTGTAGATCCTGCAAATGTTGACTTCTGACCGCGAAGCTGAAAGAGCCGAACGTCAAGCCAACCTAGCCATTCTGCAACAGATAGCCCAGCTAGCCCACAACAACCAAGGCCATGGAAACCAGGACAACCACGGATCTAAAATCAAGAATTTCCAGAATACCAACCCACCCGTTTTCACTAAGTCTGAAGAACCCCTAGATGCCGATGATTGGCTGCAAACCATGGAAAATAACTTAGAAGTAGCTAGAGTTGAAGCCAACGAGAAAGTCTTGTTCGCCACCCATTATCTAGCCGGAGATGCCAGGGCATGGTGGAAGAGTGTTCGTGCAATGACCGGAGGCCAGATGATGACCTGGGAGGAATTCAAGGTCAAGTTTAGCAGAACCCATGTGCCACCAGGTTTGATCAAGAGAATGAGAGACGAGTTCAGAGAGTTGAAGCAAGGAAGGATGACTGTAGTGGAATACCGTGACAAATTTTTGTCATTAGCTAGGTATGCCCCGGACGAGATAGACACCGAAGCCAAGAAAAAAGAAAGATTCCTGAATGGTCTGCATGACGAGATGCAGACAGTGTTAGTCAATATTCCCTTTGTGGATATTGAAGCCCTTGTCGACTCTGCTATCCAAATGGAAGGAAAGATCAACCAAGCCAATGAAAACCGCAAGCGTCGCATGATGCATCAACCAGGAACCCATCAGACCCAAAGTATCGCCCCAACCCATCTCCAGGATTTGCCCCACGAACCAACAGACCCCCTATGACCCGTCCGACCTATCCCAACCGTGGAAACCCTAGACCCGGAGGAAATCACAACAACCCCGGCAACTCTAGCAATTTCACCCGTGCCCCACCCAAGTTCAACACCAACAATACTACCACCAACCCCAATACTGCCCCGAGGACTGGAAGCAATGTTGTGCCTATCGCAGCCAAGGACAAGTCACAAGTGACCTGTTATGACTGTGGAAATAAAGGCCACTATTCCAATGAGTGCCCCAACAAGAAGAATTCTACAGCCCCAAACGCCAATGTCCCAGCTCAGCAGCAGCGTCGTGTCCAGCCAGGGAGATGTTTTGCCCCAGGGAATTCACTCAACCGCAATGGCCGTCTTTTTCTCATGCATGCTGAAGAAGCTCAGGAAGCGCCAGACGTCGTGTTGGGTATGTTTTCTGTTAATTCAGTACTTGCAAGAGTGTTGTTTGATTCCGGTGCATCGCATTCATTTGTCACCAAAGAATTTGCCTGCACTAGTAAAATTCAGCCAACCAAATTGAAGCATGTGATGATTGTGCAAATTCCCGGATCAACCACCAAGGCTAGGCAAATTTGCAAAGCCGTCCCTATCCGAATCCATGGCATAGATTTTTATGCTAACCTAATAGTACTCGGAACTAAAGGTTTGGAAGTAGTACTAGGAATGGATTGGATGTCCAAGCATAAAGGATTGATTGATCGCTAAGAAAGCCATTACCATGACTAGTACCACCGGAGTCTCAGTCGAGCATATATCTGAAAGCTTACCTCGCCAATTCAAGTGTAACAAGAGTCTAGCCCAACCTACCATTGACCAAGTTCGGATAGTCTGCAAATACCCCGATGTATTTCCAGATGTTTTGCCCGATATGCCCCCAGATCGGGATATCGAGTTTATCATCGAACTAATCCCCAGAACAGGACCCATAGCCCAGAGACCCTATAGTATGAACCCGTCAGAACTAGAAGAACTGAAGAAGCAATTGGATTTCATGTTGGAAATCGGATTGATTCAACCGAGTGCGTCCCCATGGAGATCACCTGTCTTGTTTGTGGACAAGAAGGATGGAGGTAACCGTTTGTGTACGGACTATAGGAAGTTGAATGATGTCACCATCAAGAACAAGTACCCCTTGCCTAAGATCGAAGATTTGTTTGATCAGTTGACTGGTGCCCAGGTGTTTTCTAAGATTGATCTTAGAACTGGCTATCATCAACTCAAAATTCATGCAGAGGATATCCCGAAGACTGCTTTCACCACCCAATATGGATTTAATGAGTATACAGTCATGTCTTATGGATTAACCAATGCCCCCGCTTATTTCATGAATCTCATGAATACGATTTTTTTGGACTTCCTGGATAAGTTTCTCGTTGTTTTCATCGATGACATTCTGATTTATTCCAAATCAGAAGAAGAACATGAGCTACACCTAAGGACCATTCTTGGAACTGTTAGAGAGCATCAGTTGTATGCAAAGTTTAGCAAATGTGAATTCTGGTTACAGGAAGTAGGATTTCTCGGTCACATTGTATCAGCCGGAGGAATTGCCGTAGACCCTGCCAAAGTGAAAGATGTAGAAGATTGGCAAGCCCCAACCACCCAAACCCAAGTTCGTGCTTTTCTTGGATTGGCGGGATATTACCGCAAATTCGTAGAAGGATTCTCGAGTATAGCCCGACCCATGACCCAATTACTGAAGAAAGACAGGAAGTTTGAATGGACGGACAAGTGCGAAGCGAGTTTTCAAGAACTCAAGAGGAGATTGATTTCAGCCCCAATCTTGATCATGCCGGATATTACGAAGCCCTTCGATGTGTATTGTGACGCATGCAAGATTGGTCTCGGATGTATGCTGATGCAAGAAGGCAAAGTTATATCTTATCTATCGCGACAACTGAAGCAACATGAACAAAATTACCCAACCCATGACCTCGAACTCGCAGCCGTATTTCTAGACCTGAAGACATGGAGACATTACCTTATGGGAAACCGTTGTGATATTTATTCGGATCACAAGAGCCTAAAGTATATATTCACTCAATAGGAGCTGAATATGAGGCAGAGAAGATGGATTGAGTTAATCAAGGATTACGATCTGGACATTCACTATCACCCTGGAAAAGCCAATGTGGTAGCCGATGCCCTTAGCAGATTGCCGTGCCGCTTGAACTCCATGATTTTAAAGGAGCAACCAAGTTTGCACAAAGAGATGGAAGATTTTCGAATGGAATTAGTAAGTGAAGGATTTTTGGCCGGCATAGAACTTCAGCCCACTTTGACCAGTCAGATTAAAGAGGCGCAGAAAGGAAATGCCAGTATCGACGGAATCAAGCGTCGTATCGGTACAGGAAAAGTACCCGGATTCACCGAGGACGAAGAAGGAGTTCTGTTGTACAAAGGATGCCTTTGTGTACCAGCAGATTCGGAGTTGAAAGAGTTATCTTGAAGGAGGCTCATGATACTCTTTATTCTATCCATCCCGGAGGAACCAAGATGTATCAAGATTTGAAAGAGCAATTTTGGTGGCATAAGATGAAGAGAGAAATCGGAAGTTATATCGCCAAGTGTGACATATGTCAGCGAGTCAAGGCAGGACATCAACGACCCGCTGGATTGTTGCAACTTTGCATTCCGAATGGAAATGGGATCAGAGGAATGGACTTTATCATCGGACTACCTACTTCTACTAGGGAAATGACTCTATTTGGGTCATAGTGGATGATTGTCCAAAGTAGCCCGCTTTCTTGCCGTCAAAACCACCTATCGAGTTCGAAGCTAGGAGTTATACATCGCTAGAATCATTAGTTTGCATGGAGTCCCCAAGAACATAGTCTCGGATCGAGGAACTCGTTTACCTCGAGATTCGGAAGAAAGTCCAAGAAGGTTTAGGAACCCGCCTAGATTTCAAGATCGCTTATCACCCTCGCACGATGGACAAACGGAGCGAGTAAACCAAATACTCGAAGATATGCTTAGAGCATGTGTGCTAGAATATGGATCCAATTGGGAAGACTGTCTGCCGTTTGCAGAATTTTCATACAACAATAGTTACCAAGCCAGTTTGCAAATGGCCCCATTTGAATTTATGTACGGAATAAAGTGCCGCACCCCTTTGAACTGGTCGGAAGTAGGAGAGAGTCAGATTTTCGGACCCGACATTCTACGAGAAGCAGAAGAAAAGGTTCACAAGATTCGTGAACACCTCAAGACAGCCCAATCCCGACAAAAGAGTTACGCCGACAAGAGACGTCGAGACCTCGCCTTCAACATCGGAGATTTTGTTTATCTGAAAGTGTCGCCATTGAAGGGAATGCAACGTTTCCAACTCAAAGGAAAGTTAGCCCCTAGATATATGGGACCTTTCAAAATCTTGAACCGTCGAGGAGAAGTATCGTATCAACTGGAACTAGCTGAAGAGATGTCAGCTGTGCACAATGTGTTCCATATCTCGTTACTTCGCAAATGTCTCGAAGTACCCGAGAAGACCGAAGTGTTCAAGAATATCGATCACCGGACCATAGAGATCAATGATGATCTAACCTATCCCGAAGTACCCATCCATATATTGGAAGAAGCCTTTCGAACTACCAGAACCCGAAGCATCAAGTTTCTCAAGATTCAGTGGAGCAACCACACAGAAGAGGAGGCTACCTGGGAACGCGAAGATCACATCAGAACGGAGTTTCCAGATCTCTTCAAATCCTAGGTAATCTTTTCGTCCTTTTTCAAATATCGGGACGAGGTTTTGTTTAAGGGGGGAAGGTTTGTAACATCCCAAAAATATCAAAGTTAGATCATCAAAACACTAATCATCAAGTTTAGGGTTAACAAAAACTTTTCTAAATGAATTCATGAATGCATGTATATGTGTATGCATGGATTTTGAATTTCCTTAAAAACCACCTTGTTTGTGTGATCCATTGCTTGTAAAATGTTTCTTAGGTGAAAAGAACATCATCTAAAACATTTCCCACACTTTTCCTAAAGACAAATAAATCAAAACAAATATATTAAGTGAATGGTCATTTTGGCCAATTTAACTCACATGCCTACTTTGGCTGTCTCAAACTTTCAAAACCTAACAGAAACTTTTCTAGATCTTTGCACCCCTTGAATGTAATCATAACAGAGTATCAAGGCTCACTTTGTGATCATCCAGAAACTTTCAAATGCATAGTTTAAATGACAATTCAAAATTGAATCTTCTTCATATGGGAAGATCCCACTTTTTCAAAACCCACTCAAACAAGCTCAACTTTCAAAACCAAAGCATCTGCAGACTCACCAGAACCAATCTAGCAAACTCACCAAAATTCATTTCAAAATTCAAAACTTGAGTTCATGCGGCCATTTCATCAAACAGGTTGCACACACAAATCAAACAAAACCACAAACACTATAGTGTGCAGTGTTTTGAGCCTAACTTGTTCCCTAGTTAGCTCACACACAAACCAGTAGATCATCTAGAAAGATTAGCCCAACACTAGCACCCCTGTGAGCTTGCCATTGCCATTAATGGTGAACAGCCGAGCACCCCCATGTCACCCCAATGTGGACAGCAAGCTAGGAACAGCCGCAAGCCTAGCCAGCATGTCTGGGAGGCAGCCCACCGTCCACCGCCACTGCCTGTCCCAGCCGCGAGCATTGACAAGCCCTGGACCACGCGCACAAGCCGCGCCCAGACCATGCCGAGCATGCGCCAGAGCACCACCCGCGACCAGCGTCCCTGCATCGCCGCCTCACCGCGTGCACACGATCACCACCGACCGAGACCGCCAGACACTCCGCTTGCCGCCCGTGCCATACAACCACCGCCGCCGTCGAAGACGCCGCCTCGCTGCGTAACGCCGCTCTGCATCAAACCACACCGCCACATGCCTCGCGATCATGTCGTTGAGCATCGCCAGAGACACAGACCGCCCCTACCCTTGCCCATGCCATTAGCTACATGTAACGCCGCCCCGACGAGCTCACCTTGCGCCGACGGTCCCTCGCCGACTATAAATAGAGGACACCCGCATCGAATTCTTCACACCATCTCACTCCCTCTCCCCACCGCCGTGCCACACCATCCTCGAGCAAGGCGAGCACCACTTGCGGAATTTCACCGAGCCCGCCTCTGGAGAAGGGAGCCAGCGATTGAGCCGCCCAGAGAAGCCACCGTACGTGAGGATCGCCGTCAACCGTCGTTCGCCTCGCCGACCGCCTGCACTCGGTGAGCCCCTCAAAGACACCCATCGGGCCGCTAGGTTTCGTTCTCGCCGGAGCTGTCTCGCGTCGACGATGACCCTCAGTCGTTGGATTAGAACTAGATCAAACGACCCACGTTGCCCCATACCGCTTCGCCCAACCCCGTGTCACTGACGAGTGGGGACACCCACTTACGCAGCCCGCGGGAGCACTGCGCTTAGCAGGCCGGCCCGTTAGAATTTCCCGCGCAGCCCAGCAATTCAAATTAAACCTTTTTCTTTTTAATTTCAAACACACTTCTGTACCCAACTTCAAAAATCAACCCAGGTTGATTCAGTGCACCAAATGGGATGAAACCAATTTTTTTGGAAAGGTCTATGAATGCATAATCCAAGCCCGTTGGATTCAAGTCATTTGGATCTGTAGATCACCCATAGCAAAAATAACAAGGCAGAAGCTTTTCTGCATTCAAACATTTTTCAAATATAAACCATAAAAGCTTTTGAGTTGATTCCAACTCTCAAAAATCACATTTAACCATACCTTTCAGAATATATAAAAATATATAGGTTTACTTGCAGAAATAATGTTCAAGGAATAAAAGAATGCTACATGAGCATTTCTAGCCACTTTAATTAATTAAAATAAAAGGGTAAAACCTTATTAAATTGTGACACCACTTTAAATCACATTCCCATGGACTACAATATGTGGTGATGACATGTGTCAACATGATCCCATGTTTAGTTTGGAGAATATTAAATCTTAAGTAGTTTTTCAATGAGTAGAAATTACTTTTCTAAAAAAAAGGGACTTAAACCAATCCTTAACCTTGTAATGTTAGAGATGATGCTAGATCATCTATAGGACCCTTGTGTGTGATGATTGCAAGTAGTTAAGTATTGATTGGTGATTGTGTACCTCGTATTTATTCATAGACGCTAGTACCGACCAAGGATACTACGAGGAGGAAGGAGGATACTATGAAGAGGAAGCCGAGGAGAACTTCAACCACTGCTCTGCACAAGGCAAGCTAGTAACTATGCAAGCTAGTAAATATGCAAGCTTATATTGACAATGTGCAAGCTAACACTTGCAAGATACCCTATTGTTGCCACAAACCCATGCTTGAGATATGAATACTATATGCCTTAAGCGTATGTGATCATACCAACTTGCTAAACCAATCCTAGTTTTATGGCAAGCTTCTCACTTTATTTCTTTATCAAAGCTTACTTAGAGTCTACTTAAGAGTTTGGTAGATATTAGACAGTTGTGCTCAAGTTTTCCCTAAGAGCATAAAATTTGGCCTAAGCTAGAAACCTTGATCTCAGCCTAAGATATAATGTTGGACTTAGTGAAACTCCACCAGTTACCACCCCTCATTATTACCATTCCCAACTGTAGATGCTAGTGCTAAGCATAAAACTTGATCAACTTTAGATGGGAGTACTTGGTTGGAAAATGGTTATGAAAACCTTGGAATGATGGATCATTCTATTGAAATGTTTTGGACATGTGTTTCCAAACACTTGATGATTTTGGTGATGAAAATGTTGAGGCATGAGCCTTAGCCCTTTATAAAACTGATGGTTGTCTGGATGCGATACCATTTCAATTTCATCGTACAACCACAATACCCGAATATTGGGTAGGGCTTGACTGGAAACTTATATACCTTAGTATTAGTTCCCTCACGGCCAAGGTCTGAGCTGAGGCTACCTTGTGAAGATTGTCCACATGCAAGACCCAAGATGACGGTGGTCATGGTTGGGAGGCCAAAATCACAGGAGAGGTGCTTATACTAGGGAGTGTAATTGAAAGGTTAGGATTGATTATCCGATACCGAGTATGGTGAATTCAGGATTTGTTCACGGATGTATCGAATGTTGTGGTGAAAGTGTATAATCTCTGCAGAGTGTCAAACTATTCGAATAGCCACGTCATGATTATGGGGCTTGAGTGGCCATACTGTTCCCCCGTCAGACCCTTTTCAAAATGACTTGTGAAATGAGTTGAGACTTTGACTTGACCACAACAGAGTTGTGACCTGAACTACAAGATCCCACTTAGGAGTTATAAAATTGTGACTAGCTTTGGAGCTTAGTAGAGATAAACCTGGATTTTTGCAAAACAACCCTAGAGCCTAGTGTCCTATTATCCAAAAACCCCTTTAATTGTTAGTACTAGTTTGCGAGTACTTAAAGAGTACTCATGGATTTGTCCCTGGCTATTCCCATGGCCAGCCTATGAAGAGGAGTACCTGGAGGATGGACCCCAGGAAGGTTACGACAACTAGGATCATCTCCCATCGTCAGCATTGCCTGTGACCCCGAAGATGGATGGAGTCACCACGCTACCGTTATTATTACGTATTCCGCTGCTTGATGTTGTATTAAGAACTGGATCATGATATCCCTATTCGTGTAAGAACTTATGTATCGTTGTAATGGATGAAGTACTATGGTATCCAATTCTGTTATGTCTCGCAAAAATGGTAATCCTGGGATTGCGATGTATGGAATAACAGGCATCTAGGATTGAAAAATCCGGGTGTTGACATGCAGAGGGAGAGGAGTAACGAGGGAGGAGCCTAGCTTGATTTCTTGGAGGAGGCCGAAGCTTGCTCTCCTTCTCTTTCGAGCTAGCCAGAGCTGGGGAGAGGGAGAGGAGCTCTGGGGTGGTAAGTGGGGAGGAGAGGGGGCAAATGAGGGCATATGGGTGAGATGGGGTGGCATGTTGCCTTATAAACCGATCTAGATGGGTCCATGGTGCACTAGGTGTATGGGGAGCTTGGGAGGAGGGATGTTGGCCAGTCATTGGGCAAGGAGGGCGGTGGGGAGGTGAGAGAGGGGGTTCTGGTCGTGCTAGGGGACAGAGAGGGGGTGGGGTGTTGTAATAAGCAAGGAGATGACTAGACAAGACCTTGTCCTTGTCTCCCTCTCGAATAATCATGTGTGGCAAGGGGTGTGGGGCATGCTATAGTGCTGGTCGACCAAGGGAGAGTACTCAGGCTGTGGTGTAGTTCTTGACAAGATTTGGTGGTGTTGGAGTTGATTTGAATCAAGTTTGCATTGTGTTAGCAAGGTTGATAAAATGGAGGTTTAAGAAGGAAGTTGATAAATTTGAAGTGGACAAAGTGTGGAAATGGTACTGGTATATGGTATAGGTCAAATAATCTCTCCACGATTTACATGGGAATTTTCTGATGATTATAATCCCATTTAAATGCACTTCTTCAAAAAGTGCTGAAGTAGATTATGGAAGCAAAAATGATATTTTTACATTGGTCAAGCTTGATTCTTGATGGGATATTGTCCTAAATACCATAACACACATTGGAGAATTTTAGTTGAATTTATTGAAGTGGAAAAGTGTTTTTGGAGAATTATTTCTTGTTTTTGCCATTTAAGAAAAAGGGGCAAAAAGAAATAGTAAGGAATCTCAAAAATATTTATTTTTGAGTTGGGAGGATGGGATATGATAAATAGGCACCAAATGAGCCTTGAGTTGGCAAGGTGATTTGGAGAAAAACAAACTTGCCTTTATAGACAAGGGTTTTGAGAAATTGGTAAGCAAAGGAAATAAAATAGTCTAATAATCCAAATAATTGTGGGAATTATTTGGGGATTCTTATATCCAAGGTGTATTATGTGAACTTGATGTAGGCATCAAGGTCAACCATGGTTTTGATGGAAAGTGGTAAAAAGGATAGAAACTAGATTCTTGGAGGATCTAGGGTTTGGTTATTCTGATGCCACCTAAACAAGGTGGGATTAGGGAGCTCAGAGCTCATCTTGGTACAAGGGGTATATGTATGGATAGAACAAGTCATATAGATGATCATGGAGGCAATATTTGGGTTTGGTTGCATTTGGGGTGATCTAGATGAGATGGCAAACTTTGTTGAAAATAAGGCAGCCATAACAGATACATCAGGTAGCCTCCTAAACCATGTGGGTTTAAGAATCACAAGGCTCTTAATGGAAACAAGTGAAGTGGGGGTTGATAGGAAATGATTATTAGATCACAACCATGCAAAGATTTGATCAAGGGGAGGTGGCATATAGATGTGAGCGTCTGCCAAAGTAGGCAAGATAATAAGATTTGCAGAAAAGATTAATATCTTGGCTGCAAAACCATAATGGATGAGTGGGAAATAGAATGGCTTAGCCAAAGGCAAGAGTAGGCTTTGGTAGTACTAAAGATGTACTACAATATGGTTCAAATGCATTCTCAAGAATGCACATAGGTTGGAAAAGGTAGAGCTCCAAAGATTAAATCTAGATAAGAAATCCAGACTTAGTCATTTTGGCAGATTTGATGATTTTGACTAGTGTTCAAGAGGGAAGCAATTGAGAGGGTGGCAAAGGTTTATCCCTTTCCTCAAGTGGCTGATGTTGAGGTATAGATTGAATATAGGTGATCAAAACTTGGATTGGGTCTCCACTAGATTGGAAACCATCAAGAGGGATTATCCCTGGATTGAGATAAGCATGAGATGAGATGATCACTTGAGTGGCTTAGGACAGATCCAGATTTGGAAGCTTGCTTGGGATTTGATGAGCACAAGCAAGGATTGGGTCCTAAAGAGTGAGCTACTAGATTATCTCACTCTAGTTCCTAAGCTAACAAGGCAAACATCAAATCAAGGCAATTCATCCTGTCAAGCTTATCTACTACTACTAAGGTTACCATCAAGCGTAGCTTGAGGTAAGGATGGATATGTTGAAAGGGGTTTTGCTTTGAAGTAAGATAAATACCATCTTAATATCTCTACCAAGATTGAGATAAAAAGGTTTTACTTAGGTTTTGAAAAATCTAGGGATAAGAGTAGTTGAAGGTTCTGTCTTGAAAACATAAGAAGAGTATATCTATGTCTCCATAGTTTCGGCAATAGAAACTAGTAAAGTATTTGGTTGGGTCAAAAGTCATCTTGGCTCAGGTTTTGAAATGCCAAAACATTTGAGAATATGAAAGATGAGCCAAGACATCTCTTTTGTAAAATAGTTTTTGTAAACTAGCGTTGAGATGAGGAGCACACAACTATTACATAAACAGATGCTTGAGCATAAGCAAACAAGTAAGCACATAATGGAAGAAAAAGTTTTTGTTCCCCCTGATTTTTGCCTCTTGGACATTTAATCAGGGTTGCTGAAATTGAGATGTTACAACACCCGCGTTGTCCGCGCGCATTTGGCCGACGCAACCAAATCCAAATTAGATGCATAAATGAGTCGAGCTGGACGCGTTTCTCCGGATAGATCGTCTCGCTAGTGCGCCGCGCACGTCCTACGCGTCCACGCAGACAAGTTCAGCCACGCTTGTACCGGATGAGTCGGCCCGACGGAGATGCCCTTACTCCCTCCCTCTATGCTTTTCCTCCTCGCCAAACCCTCACGCCGCCGCCATGGTCATATCACTGCCGTCAATGCAGTACCGCCTCCGGTGAGCTTCGTCGGCAACCGCCTCGACTCCAGGGACGAATGGGGCTCAAGAACACGGAGGCCAGGACTGAGGAGAGCACCGGCAACATCCCTGCATGCCCGGGCCTCGCCAACGCCAGCTGTACGTCCGCCTGATGCACCGCTCGCTGTTGGAACCTGTCGCCACGCCGCCGTCCTCGTCCTGGGTCCAGCCGTCGTCAGCGTCCCCACCTAGGTGAGCTTCACTTCGCCTCACCCCCTCTGGCTCACCTCCATCCTCCCGCGCCATTCCGCTCGCGCCCTCCGGCCGATGCCGCACGCCGCACTCTGGCTGCGTGCATCGACAGCAGCAGCTTGTGCTCCTCTGTTTCCGCCCAGATCCCAGTGCCCCAGTTCCTCTTCCGACAAAACCCCAAAAATCAAACTTGTATATATTTGTATACTCTACAAGTTTGGGTTTTTAGGCGTCACGAAATTACCAATGGATTGCTCTCCATAATCATCCAAAAATCGAATCAGCTAGCGAGTTTCGCGTATCGAGTTTAGTTTCGTGAGAGAACCTCCCAGATGGTTTTGCAAAAAGACACCCGATCTGTTGGGGAATCAACCCATGGTCCCTCCCTGTCCCCCATGGCAGTCCCAGCTCGTCCGTGAGCCCTGTAGCCCCGTGCCCCTGGCCCCACTTGTAAGCGGCTGTGTGTAGGTGTACCTATATGACAAAAGCCTAAGACCTTTTCTAGAATTCAAATTCAAACTCAAATGCTTTCCTATTTAAATACAAATTCTTTTATCACTTTCAAATAAATTCGAATTTGAATATTTTTTACAGCATGAAATGTGTTTAATTTCTGTATATGAATTCAAATGTCAATTCAAACATTTTGAAAATTAATTTAAACTATTCAAACCTTTGACTTTGACCCCAATTGACTAACTTTGAATTTAATATTTGTTTTTAAATTATAATTCCAAATAATATGAATGATATATGGTTTTTGAATCAGAAAAATTCCAGTTATATGAATATACTATTTAAAATATCATTTGAGCAATTAAAATTTCAAAATAATTTAAATGCTAATAAATGTCTTTTCTTAATAAATGCATAACTTTAATTCTGTAACTCCGAATTCGACCAATGATATGTCTAAAATAATCAACGAGACGAGCCTGTTCGAACTATGCATTACATAATATGAATTGAAGAATTCATCATATAAATATTAACGGACCAACAAGCTTTATGCAAGCAAAACATGACTAAACAAGTAATAAAATGCTTTATTCCTATACCCCACACCTAACCGATGCAATGCTATGTTATACCATGCAATTGTGCCGCATTCCATCATTACATACCTTGTTTGATTGTTGCATATGATTTATATGTTTATGCAATATATTTATTTTGGCCCCTTGTATGTTTGATTTTTATTCGGATAGACACCAATCAAGGGAACTATCAGGAGCCTAAGGAGTATTACCCGGATCCCACTTATTCTACAACTGAACTGCCAGGCAAGAAATTTCCCATGCTTGCACTACATATAGTACTTATTTCATCTGTCTTATTCTTTCATCATGAATCGCGTCATGAATTAAATTGCAATCTCAAGTACTGTGTAGCCTTTGCTTTTAAACCCCACCAAAGCTTATTTCCTCAATCCTATGAGCAATTACTACAGGAGTTATTTGGGCCATGCAAGTCGTAGAACTGCATGTGTAGGGTTTGTAAGAGTCTTTGAATAACAAGGTACTTAAAGAACTGAATTGAGTAGTAATGGGATAACTAAAGAAAGAGGCATTAGTGGGAAGTGTCTATTATTTGGTTCTTTATGCTCACTTGTGTCCCGTAGGACCCCGAGTACTTGATTCTTGTTCCTTGACTATCGCACTATCCATATGTGGGACCATGAATCCTCTTAGTCCGAGCTAGATTCCCATCTTATTTCTCGGGGCCACAAGTACTTTGGGGCGTTATTACTATCATGTACTTATGCCATGCTTTATTGTTTTATTTACTACCGTTGCTCGAGGAGTGTTTATTACTGTACTGTTTTGGAACCCCGCGTCACGTTTTTTCTGCTTGGACAAGCCCAATCACACTTTCGGGTTCCTAGTTTTTCTCAATCATTGTCGCAAACCCCTGGGTACTTCGCGGATCCCAGCCGACTTCACAGCGGGTATCTTAGTGGGGTGCCTCCAAAAAATCTTTTATGAATCTTGTGAGTGCTTTATGGTGATTCCTCGTTGGGTTTTTATTTGGTATTTCTAGGGTTGATCGTGCATGCGTTACTATTTCTTCAACTCTGCAGGGTAGATCTTTCTAAAAGCCATGTCCGCGGGTATGGACGACTTGGAGCTCAGTTTCTCGATCATAGACAACTATAACTAAACTACCGCTTTTAATATGATTAAAACTTGACTAGTAATAGTGCAATATTCATGGAATGGTTAATAACACTACCAACGGATGGGATGTTCTTCCGTCCTCTCGTTCGGAATGGGAAGGAGGGCAAGCAATGTTTATTTATGTTGATATATATCTGTTGGATAATTAACTGTTGTTTATTTAACGAGTGTCTGCCTATATCTGGTTAGGCGAATGTTGTAGCATGTATCTATAGAACTTCTATGTTTTATTTGTGCTGCAATTGCGTCACCCTCAGGTTGTTCCCTTTAGATGCATAAGGGCTTGTTGAGCCCCCTAGGGTCTCAAACGATAAATATTGTTCAGATGGACATGTATACTCTAAGGAAGGTTACTGGGTCGAGGAGACCGATGATGGTGGCAACGATCGTCAGGTATAGATATTCCGGGGAATGGAGATCTGTGAGATCTGTGGGCGAGATGTGCTTATTTTTAGTATATCTTATGCCAATTTGCTTCTTTATCAGTACTTTGATCTTGTCTTCTGCTTCCACTTGATACTCTGATGTGTGATGTATGAGGATATATCCTAAAATATTATCTCTATCTAGGATATTTGGATCTTGCCTTATGACGTTGAATCTTTTTATTTTTTTAGATGGTTGATTCTGATGTACTGTTCTATGTCGCTGACATACACACTTGTGTATGTTTTGTTCGCATGCCTGGCGACTACGCCATCCCACTTGATACGATGTTCTCGCAAAGTGGATAGGGTGGTTGGCCAGTACCGTGCCCTACTCCGTTTAGACGGGCCTACACGTGGGTGGCCTTTGGTCCTCCGCGGTAGCACACCTTATGCACTTTGGGTTCATCCTGGATTATTGCTTAGAGCGTAGTATCCGAGATATTACATGACACCTCACTAGTTTGCATGTCTAGGTTTCAAGCTCCCATGTGATACCGTGGTGGCGAAGGTTCCTAAGGAATCTTAGGATTGAAGCAACTTGGGATCCATGTTTTCTATTTGAGATTTACTTTTGGATCATGATAAGTGGCATTTATCGCTAGATGGCCGTTGGTATGAATTGGATACATGGGCTGATTTGCATCTCAAGTGAAAACTCAACTTTCAAATTCAATTAATAATTGTATCCATCCTAATTAAGTGAAAACTTAATTAAATATGTTGATGTTGGGGAGGTGACCCTGGATAGGGTAAGGACGGGGAAAGACAAAAGGAAGTTCCCCGTCCAGTTTCCGAGTTACAGTCTAAATCGGCCGAATCCTGTAAAGGTCGGCCGAGGTAAGCAAGAGCAGAACCCTTAAGAGAAGAGCAAGGCGTTACCCGGCCGACATACTGTGTAAGTCGGCTGGGTCAGCCCGAATAATCTGAATGCAGGTGAAGGCCAAGCCGAGTTAAGCGAGACAGTGCCGAATGATATGAAGCTTGCAGGAGAAGGAGGTTCCTATAGTCAAACTCTAGTCACGGGCTAGAAAGAATCTGAGCAGAGCCAAACACAAAGGACAAGGCGCAGAGCGACAGAAGGGCAGAAAGAGGTCACGGAGGTGACAGTCCTGGAGCCCGAGGCGTGCAGGTGGGGTCCTCTGGATCCTTGCCGTCATTAGAAGGGCGACACGGAAAGGAGGCCGCCGAGTTACTATATTGGGACAAGCATATTCCTCGAATATGCTTGCCACGTCAGCCCTAGAGGAGCCAAGGCTTCCCTTTATAAGGAGAGGCTTGGACTCTGAGAAGGGCATCGACTCATTTGGTACTGTTAGGCTGGTAAAGTTCTTCTTCTCCACTTGTATACAGCTCAAGGAGCGCTTGTAGCCCAAGAAAGGAGAAATAAAGATCTTTATGCTAGTCTTCTGTGTGTAGAATCAACTACATCTTCCCTCGCCAGATCCCTCTAGCATCCATTGGACCCATACTTTAGCCTACCCATGGCATCTGTCGTGCCACCACCACGACAGTGGATGATTTGATCTCATCAAGGCATGATTCTTTGAGTTGCAAAAAACTCATAGGTTATTTTATTCAAATAGTTGGATCTATTTGAGGGAATGCAAATGACTTTAATTTTACTAGATTCCATATATTTATTAAGTTATGATTTGATTAAGAAAGATAGATTTGGCAGATCAATATTTGATTTAAGTAATCACAAGGGTGATTCACTTGTTACATGACTCTTGGCAATACACGGGTTGGTAGAATGGATGATGTTTAAGATAAGATAGAATGAGATAATATTAATTAAGAATGTATTTGATCTTGTTTTAGGGTGTGATCATATGCTAAGGTTTGTTTAGCACATGAGTTAAATCATGTTTAGAGAAGATAAGTTAAGAATCAAGTTCTACTTGTTGTTTAATTATGTGGGGTGCGTTGATTTACTTTTATTCATGAATCTTACTTCTACCCTTGCTAACATAGAAGTTTACCAAAAATTATTTTATGGTTGGAACACTCAGCATGATAAACCATTCCTAAATCATCAGCTTAAGTGGAACTTCAATCACTTTGACAAGTTCTATCAAAAAGTTTTTTCGTCTCCCGGATTTTATATGCATTGATGCAATGCACACAACTATCCTCTAGCCATTTTTCTTGTATTATAATCTATGGGATATTACATGAGTGCTTCTGGACATCCTCCTCCGGGGTGGCTGTGGCGAAGCCCAACCAAGTCCGGTCCTGAAACGCAGGTGAGAGAAGAGATCCAGGTCAAAGTTCAGCGGCGCCGATGGCGGCGCAAGAGGGAGAGGTGGCGGCGGCGCCAGGGAGCAGTCGGCCTAGCGGTTGGATGCAGGGAGGAGTGGTGAGTTGACGCTGACGAGCGCAAACGCGTCAGTCCATTGCGGACTTGAATGAGCGCAAACGCGTCCCAGATTTAGGCCGCGAATGCACCAGTCCGGGGTGGGAGCTCATTTTTGGACCACGCTTTCCACAAATAGCAAAACGGATATGAAAAGTGCATGATGCTATAACTATAGACGATCTTTGGCATGAGGCCGTAAATTGCACACAAAACCAATGTTTGGTGACATAGTTGCATAGAACACAGAATCAAACTATTTTTGTGGCTGACCCCAACTTTTGGTGTAATGTGTTGCAGCTAGCCCAAATAAAACTTTTAGGGAATTTAACAGTGTACCTAACATGTAAACCTAGATAATCTTGATGTCATCCTAAGGCATGAGATTGAACTTAGTACATCCCCACTAGTTTATTACCCATCATTAGTATTTACCCCCACTTGTAGATGCTAGTGCTAAGCATAAAACTTGAACAACTTTAGATGGGAATACTTGGTGAAAATGGTTATGAAAACCTTAGAATGATGAGTCATTCTACTAAAATGATTTGACATGTATTCTTGAACACCAGATGTTTTTGATGATGAAAATGTTAAGGCATGGGCCTTAACCCTTTATAAAACTGATGGTTGTCTGGATGCGATACCATTCCAATTTTACCGTACAACCACAATACCTGAAATTTGGATAGGACTTGACTGTAAATTTATATACCTTAGTATGGGTTCCCTTGCGGCAAAGGTCTGAGCTGAGGCTACCTTGTGAAGATTGTCCACCTGTGCAGTACCCAAGATGAAAGTTGGTCATGGTTGGGAGGCCAAACTCACAGGAGAGGTGCCTATACTAGGGTGTGTAATTGAAAGGTTAGGATTGATTATCCGCATACTGAGTATGGTGAATTCAGGATTTGTTCCTGATGGATGTATCGAATGTTGTGGTGAAAGTGTACAATCTCTGCAGAGTGTCAAACTATTCGAATAGCCGCGTCCGCGGTTATGGACAGTTGGAGTGGCCATACTGTTCCCCCGTCAGATGTTTTCAAAAAGACTTGTGAAATGATTTATGACTTTGACTTGACCACAACAGAGTTGTGATATGAAATGCAAGTTCCCACTTAGGTGTTATAAAACTTTCAACTAGCTTTCTTTGCTTCTGAACTTAGTAGAGTTAAATCTGGCTTTTGCAAAACACCCCTAGAGCTTAGTATATCCTATTCAAAACCCCTTCGCTTGTTAGTATTAGTTTGCGAGTACTTAAAGAGTACTCATGGCTTTGTCCCTGGATATTCCCATGGCTAGAATATGGAGAGGAGTATGAGGAAGATGGACAACAGGAAGGTTACGACAACTAGGATCATCTCCCATCGTCAGCATTGCCTGTGACCCTGAAGATGGAGCTTCACCTATGCTATCATTACTATTACGTTATTCCGCTGCTCGAATTGTATTAAGAACTGGATCATGAGATCCTTATTTGTGTAAGACCTTATGTATGGTTTGTAATGGATGATGTACTATGGTATCCAATCTATTGTGTCTCGCAAAAATGGTAATCCTGGGATTGCGATGTATGGCATAACAGGCATCTGTGATTAAAAATCCGGGTGTTGACAAGTTGGTATCAGAGCCATCCTGACCATAGGAGACCCTAGTTAGAATGGACGTTTGAATCAAAAACTTAGTTTCAAAACCATAGGAAGTGAGTATTTACAAAATACTTATTCTCATTCTTATCACTTGGATTCTTTCATAAAAATTCATGTTCCTCAAAAATTCTTGCAAACTTACATAAAAATTGACACACTTGATCACTCTACTAACTTACTCATCCTATATTCGTATAGATGGACGTGAAGTACAACAAGTTTTATCAGTTGGGGAGTGGAGGAGACCTCATCTTTGAGCGTGACTTGGACCAGCTTTCAGAGATGCTGGAGCGTCCGCACCCCGAGTTCTTCGGAGCTCAGCTCAATGATCAAGAAGTTGAAGATCTTCAGTGGATAGTTGTTGCAAGTATCCGAGGAAAGATTGAACCCCCCACTGCAGAAGGAATTCAGTTCACCTTAAGAGAGAACAACTGGCTCGATGGACTTGTCAGGGCCATGCAGGAAGCTCTTGCCCGTCTGTGTGGGTAGAGTATCAACTAGATCAAGGGTACCCACTTTGAGTTCTACCCAAGGCGTGATGTTATGGGACAGCCACTGGAGGCCCCATACCACCACGAGCTAAAGAGTCAATTGGACCACCTCAGCTTCATGATGTATGACCGTCAGAAGGAGTTGGACAATGCCCGTTCCTACGCCAACAACAATTATGCCCTTGCTGTCAAGAAGGATCGAACCATCGTCATGCTTGTGATGGATCGCAAGTCTTGTCACCGTCAGATCGACAAGAAGGAGCGCAGCATTGCCCGTATTCGCCACCGGATCTCGGATTTGGAGGAGACCACTCACGAGAGAGACATGCAGCTGGAGGAGAAGGAAAATGCAGGGGAGAACATTCATGGAGACCCCCACTCCTATCTCAGTGATGATGATGACTTTCTAGAGGATCAGGCCATGGACTTCTTCTCCGATGAGGATGACTTTCGCCTTCATCGATGATGATGATGAGAATGATGAGGACACTGACTCCGAGGAGTAGTAGGACTTGAGCACTAGCGTTAGTGAGTTGTATTCGGTCCCACTGTATCGTAGCTTCACGGAATGGTTCTTAAAACCATTTGTTTTCCTTTGTTGTGGTGTGTGTTTGTATCGTGTGCTATGAATGAATGAAAAGCAAGTTGCTAGAAAAATCTGAGTCAAACTTTAAAAACTTCACCAAACCCTGAACCTTAGAAATTTCCCTCTTTTCTCATGATCTATCACAATCTTCAGATACCTCGTGGAGGAAGCAACTCAGCCCCGGACCCGATGTTGCAACTCTTGCAAATGTTGGTTTCGGACCGCGAAGCTGAAAGAGCCGAACATCAAGCCAACTTAGCCACCCTTCATCAGATATCTCAGATGGCCAGCAACAATCAAGGCCATGGAAATCAGGACAACCATGGATCTAAGCTCAAGAATTTCTAGAACACCAATCCACCTGTTTTCACCAAGTCAGAAGAGCCCCTAGATGTAGATGATTAGCTGCAAACCATGGAGAACAACCTAGAAGTTGCAGGAGTGGAAGCCAACAAGAACGTGTTGTTTTCTACCCACTATCTGGCCGGAGATAAAAGAGCATGGTGGAACAGCGTTCGCGCAATGACATGAGGTTAGCTGATGACTTGGGAGGAGTTCAAAGTCAAGTTCAGCAGAACCCATGTGCCACGGGGTTTGATCAAGAGGATAAGAGATGAATTCAGGGAACTGAAGCAAGGAAGGATGACAGTAGTGGAATACCGTGACAAATTCTTGTCATTGTCTAGGTATGCCCCGGATGAGATAAATACTAAAGCCAAGAAGAAGGAGAGATTCCTGAATGGTCTGCATGATGAGATGCTGACAGTGTTAGTCAATATCCCCTTTGCAGATATTGAATCCTTAGTTGACTCTGCCATTCAGATGGAAGGAAAGATCAACCAAGCCAATGAGAACCGCAAGCGTCGCATGATGCATCAACCAGGAACCCACCATACCCCAAAGTATCGCCCCAACCCATCTCTAGGATTTGCCCCAAGAAACAACAGACCCCCGATGAACCGCCCGACCTATCCCAACCATGGAAACCCAAGGCCCGGAGGAAACCACAACAACCCTGGCAACTCCAGCAATTTTAACCGTGCCCCACCTAAGTTCAACAGCAACAATGCCGCCACCAACACCAACACTGCCCCAAGGACTGGAAGCAATGTTGTGCCTGTTGCAGCGAAGGACAAATCGCAGGTGACTTGTTATGAATGTGGAACCAAGGGTCACTATTCCAATGAGTGCCCTAAAAAGATTGTCGCAACCCCAATGCAAATGCCCCAGCTCAGCAGCAGCGTCGTGTTCAGCCCAGAGGAAGGTTTTCCCCAGGGAACTCGCTCAAACGCAATGGTCGTCTCTTTATCATGCATGTTGAAGAAGCCCAGGAAGCGCCAGATGTCGTGCTGGGTATGTTTTCTATTAACTCAGTACTTGCAAGAGTGTTGTTTGATTCTGGAGCATCGCACTCATTTGTTACTGAAGAATTTGCATGCACTAGTAAGATTCAACCAACCAAATCGAAGCATGTTATGATTGTTCAAATACCTGGTTCAACCACCAAAGCTAGACAAATTTGCAAAGCCGTCCCTATCCGCATCCATGGCATAGATTTTTATGCTAATCTAATAGTACTCGGAACTAAAGGTTTGGAAGTAGTACTAGGAATGGATTGGATGTCCAAACAAAAAGGATTAATTAACTGTGCCAAGAAAGCCATAACCATGACCAGTACAGCCAGAATATCAGTCGAGCATGTATCTGAAACCTTGCCCCGTCAATTCAAGTGAAACAAGATTATAGCCCAGCCAACCATTGACCAAGTCGGATAGTCTGTGAATACCCCAATGTATTTCCAGACGTTTTGCCCGGTATTCCCCCAAATCGGGATATAGAGTTTATCATTGAACTAATACCTGGAATCGGACCCATAGCCCAGAGACCATATAGTATGAACCCATCTGAATTAGGGGAGCTGAAGAAGCAACTAGATGCTATGCTAGAAATTGGACTGATTCAACCAAGTGCGTCACCATGGAGATATCCTGTTTTGTTTGTGGACAAGAAAGATGGAGGTAACCGTTTGTGTACGGATTATCGGAAGTTGAATGATGTCACCATCAAGAACAAGTACCCGTTGCCAAAGATAGAAGACATGTTTGACCAGTTGACTGGTGCCAAAGTGTTTTCTAAGATTGATCTTAGAACTGGCTATCATCAACTCAAGATTCGCGCGGAGGATATTTTGAAGACTGCCTTTACCACCAGATATGGATTATATGAGTATATTGTCATGTCTTTTGTATTAACCAATGCCCCCGCTTATTTCATGAACCTCATGAATAAGATTTTTATGGACTTCCTGGATAAGTTTGTCGTTGTTTTCATCGATGACATTCTAATTTATTCCAAATCAGAAGAATAACATGAGTTACACCTAAGGACCATTCTTGGAACCCTTAGAGAGCATCAGCTATATGCCAAGTTTAGCAAATGTGAATTCTCGTTACAGGAGGTAGGATTCCTCGGGCATATCGTATCAGCCGGAGGAATTGCCGTTGACCCTACGAAGGTGAAGGATGTTGAAGATTGGCAAGCCCCAACCACTCAAACCCAAGTTCGTGTATTTCTCGGATTAGCGAGATACTACCGCAAGTTTGTAGAAGGATTCTCGAGCATTGCAAGACCCATGACCCAATTGTTGAAGAAGGATAAGAAGTTCGAATGGACGGACAAATGTGAAGCGAGTTTTCAGGAACTCAAGAGGAGATTGATTTCAGCCCCAATCTTGATCATGCTGGATATCACGAAGCCCTTCGATGTGTATTGTGACGCATCCAAGATCGGTCTCGGATGTGTGATAATGCAAGAAGGCAAAGTTATATCTTATTTATCTTGACAACTGAAGCAACATGAACAGAATTACCCAACCCATGACCTTGAACTAGCAGCCATAGTTCTAGCCCCGAAAACATGGAGGCATTATCTGATGGAAACAGTTGTGAGATTTATTCGGATCACAAGAGACTGAAGTATATATTCACTCAGAAGGAACTGAATATGAGGCAGAGAATATGGATCAAGCTAATCAAGGACTATGATCTGGACATTCACTATCACCCCGGTAAAGCCAATGTGGTAGCAGATGCCCTTAGCAGATTGTCGTGCCACTTGAACTCCATGATTCTGAAGGAGCAGCCAAGTTTGCACAAAGAGATGGAAGATTTCCGAATGGAATTATTAAGTGAAGGATTTTTAGCTAGCATAGAACTTCAACCCACTTTGATCAGTCAGATCAAGGAGGCGCAGGGAGGAAATGCTAGTATCGACGAAATCAAATGTCGTATCGGTACATGCAAAGTACCCGGATTCACCGAGGACGAAGGAGTTCTATGGTACAAAGGACGCCTTTGTGTACCAGCAGATTCGGAGTTGAAAGAAGTTATTTTGAAAGAGTCCCATGATACTCTTTATTCTATCCATCCCGGAGGAACAAATATGTATCAGGATTTGAAGGAGCAATTTTGGTGGCATAAAATGAAGAGAGAAATCGGAAGCTATATCGCCAAGTGTGATATATGTCAGAGAGTCAAGGCAGGACATCAAAGACCCGCAGGACTGTTGCAACCATTGCAGATTACGGAATGGAAATGGGATTCAGTTGGAATGGACTTTATCACAGGATTGCCTACTTCTAGTAGGGTAAATGACTCTATCTGGGTCATAGTTGACAGATTGTCCAAAGTAGCCCATTTCTTACCCGTCAAGACAACTTACCAGAGTTCGAAGCTAGCAGAGTTGTACATCGCTAGAATCGTCAGTTTGCATGGGGTCCCCAAGAACATCGTTTCGGATCGAGGAACTCAGTTTACCTAGAGATTCTAGAAGAAAGTCCAAGAAGGTTTAGGAACCCGACTGGATTTCAGCACATCGTATCACCCTTAGACCGATGGAAAAACGCAGCGAGTAAATCAAATACTCGAAGATATGTTGAGAGCATGTGTGCTAGAGTATGGATCTAAATGGGAAGACTGTCTGCCTTTCGCAGAATTTTCATACAACAACAGTTATCAAGCTGGTCTGCAAATGTCCCCATTTGAGTTCATGTATGGAAGGAAGTGTCGCACCCCTTTGAATTGGTCGGAAGTGGGAGAGAGTCAGATTTTCAGACCCGACATCCTACGAGAGGCAGAAGAGAAAGTTCACAAGATTCGTGAGAACCTTAAGACCGCCTAGTCAAGACAGAAGAGTTATGCCGACAAGATACGTCGAGACCTAGCTTTCAATATCGGAGATTTTGTGTATCTCAGAATGTCTCCTTTGAAGGGAATGTAGCATTTCCAGCTCAAAGGAAAGTTAGCCCCCAGATATATCGGACCCTTCAAGATTCTGAATCGTCGAGGAGAAGTATCATATCAATTGGACCTGCCAGAGGAAATGTCAGCAGTGCACAACGTGTTCCATATATCGTTACTTCGCAAATGCCTTGAAGTTCCGGAGAAGACCGAAGTTTTCAAGAACATTGATCACCGAACCATATAGATCAACGATGACCTGACTTACCCCGAAGTACCCATTAGTATTTTGGAGGAAGCCTTCAGAACCACCAGAACCCTAAGCATCAAGTTTCTCAAGATTCAATGGAGCAACCACACTGAGGAAGAAGCTACCTGGGAGCAAGAAGATCACATCCGAACGGAGTTTCCCGATCTCTTTAAATCCTAGGTAATCTTTTTTCTTCTTTCTCAAATCTCGGGACAAGATTTTTTTTAAGGAAGGAAGGTTTGTAACATCCCAAAAATATGAAACAATGATCATCAAACTCTAATCACTAAAATTAAGGTTAACAAAAACTTTGATTAATTTAAACTCATATGAATGCATGTGTGTATGTGATGATTTGATAAATGCATGAATGGACTTGTGTGATTAACCAAAATAGTAAGGAATGGTTTAAAGAAAAAAATAACATCATATAAAACATTTACAAGCAGAAACAAATAAAGAGAAAATTTAAAACAAATCAAATAAGGCAAATGGTCATTTTTGCCAATCTTGCTCACTAGGTCACTTTGAGTGTTTCTAGTCCAAGATTTCAAACAGAAACATTCCAATTATTTTCACCCCTTGCTAGACGAAGTAAAAGTGAAATCAAATCCCACATTTCAAACTTGCAGAAACATTTGGCAACCTCATTCAAATGACTATTCAAAATTGAATCTATAACATATGTGAAGATCACACATTTTCAAAACCCAATCAAACCAGTGCCCCTTGACTAATGCAATTAACGAGAGACTCCCTAGTATGTGCATAGCAAACCCACCAAATTTGAATCCAAAATTCAAATTTGAATCTCTTTCGGCCATTTCATGAAACACCTTGTTTGCAGCAAACAAACAAACAACAAACACTATTTGCAGCAGTGAATTTGGCCAACCTTGTTCCATCTATGGTTGCAACAATATCTTACTAGATCATCTAGCCTCTTTAACAAGCTTTAGCGCTACTGTGAGCTTGGCATAGCCATTAATGGTGACCACGCCGAGCCCAATTGCCAACCCCAACGTCGACAGCAAGCTACATGCCTAACTAGCCTCGCCAACCTTGTCTAGCAGGCACTCCACCGTCCACCACCACCCCCTGTCCAAGCCTCGAGCATAGACAGCCCCTGGACCACCCAGAACACGCGCGATCATTCTCTCTGCGACCATGCCGAGAGTGCGCCAGAGCGTCGTGCTCGACACGCTCACACAAACCACGCGCCGCCCTCGCCGCTTGCAGACGTGATCGCCAACACTCCAGCACCTCGCCAGACAACCTCGTTCGCCGCCGCACGGACCACGCACGCTATGCACCATTAATATCACCGTCGGACCCGCCCAGTGTGTCGACGCGTTCCGACCGATTAGCACCGCCCCACGCCTCGCCACCATGTCGTTGAGCTTCGCCAGGGAGCACAACACTGCCCCTATCGTTGCCCATGCCATTAGCCCTCTGTGTTGTCCACCACGACGAGCTCAGCCCGCGCCCGTCGGTCCCCTTCAGCCACTATAAAAGGAGACCACCCCCGCTCATTTTCTTCACACCAGTTCACTCCCCACCTCTCAATGATCACACCCACTCACTCCCGGATCAAGGCGAGCACCAGGTGGCCGGAATTTCACAGGAGAGGCGCCGTTGATTGGAGCCGCCCTAGGAGAAGCTGTCGGTACCAGGAGAACCGCATCGTCGACTTCGTTGTTCGCCCCCGTCACCGACCATCACCAAAGCCTCGGTGAGCCTCCCATGACCCCCACCTGCCGCACTAGGGTTCTGTCTCGTCGGCGCTGCCCGACGTGGACGATGAACCAGAGCTGTTCGATTAGATCAAATGGACACGTTCCAAACCTATCAACCCACTACCACCAACTTTCCAAATGGCTAAGTTATTGCAATCTATGTGATCCAGGCAGAGCCCATAATGCCATGTGGCTGCACGAGAAGCTTCTTAACATTCGGCATCTCAAATCCCTTTGTTCCTGGGTGGCTTTCCACAAGTGAGATACACAAGGTAAACCATAGAAATGAGCCTTGTGTAACCACTCAACACAAATCGATCTTTCCATTCCACCCAGGTGTTTTATTCACTTAGTTGTTTTATTAAGCAAAACATAAGTCCAAAGACTTATAAAAATTTCTCATAGCATAATTATATAAACAACCCTTGGTTGCTACTAGCTAGGCTAAGCATGGCAATAGCAAGTACCTTAACGTAAAGGAAATTCTAACATTGGTACAACTACTAGGATTTCCCAGCATAACATATAGATACTTGGCAAAATAATCATGCAAGTCCTATACAAAATATTTCTAATGCATAGGTATAAAATATTAGGACAAAAACATGTAGCACCACTTTCCTTGGTAGTTTGGGGAGTTGCAACAATCTTCACAACCACAATCACTATTAGCACCAAAATCTACACATAAAATAATGGCACCAAAATCACATAACAAATTATACAAACAAAAATATATGAATGCATGTAAAATGCCATGTGATGATTTTCTACACCAAACAAGACAAGTAAACAGTACTGAATCATGAACAAGTCCAAAACAAACCAAATAAACTTTATTTGATCTTTAAATCATTTTTCATAAAATTTCTATACTCAAATTATGCCTATAAATGTTTCTGCATAAACAACCATTTTTACAGAGGCAAAACATTAAACACATTGCATAAACAGATAGGATTTTCTCTCCTGATTCCAATGATATAAAATTTGTCAAATTTGAACGTGGGGATCAAAAGTTATGAATTTTACAAGTTTGAATCACTAATAGATCTAAATTCTGTTTTTAAATCTAAACCCTAGCCACACGGCGTGTTCTGATTGGCTGATACCGATTTGTATGGATCGATCGATGCGGGCCATAGGATTTAAGTGACACTGTGCGGCTTAGATATAAAGAAAACGATTCGTTAAGTGATCTATCTGTGACCACATGATCTGGATCTGATGGCTCATAGAGCTCTGACCAAGATCTGGCGGCGCGCGAGGCTACATCGACGGCGGACCTACTGGCGGTGGCATTTTGGCGAGTCTAGGGGGTTAGGGGAAACATGCAGATGCTTACCGAGCTCACGTGACGATGGCGAAGATCAACGTGGTCTTTGCTTGGACAGGGGCGCACTGGCACGGCCGGGAAACCTCGTCGGAGTTTGCTTTCGCGTCAGGTGTTCACTGCCAGAGACGGAGGCGACGTTCTACGGTGCAATGAGATGAACAAAAGGCATTAGGAGATTCTCAGAAGCAAGGCGAACACAGTCATAAGATTTAGGGGTCAAGGGGCGGTCTGGTTTTACCTTGATTGTTAAATCGGTCGGTCAGGCGCTTGATTAGGCTCGGCGGGAGCGATGACCTGGGGCTTTATAGAGCAAACCAAAGGTGTGAGAAGATGCGCACGGGCAAGACAAGCAAGCTCGTAAGAATGAGAGGTGAAGGGGAGCACGGGGTTCACCAAAATAGGTCACCGGAGAGCGTCGGGCAGCGGCGTTGCAGCTCGAATTGCCGGCAGCCTGGTGGCGGAAATGGTGCGACGAGTGAGGGGAAAGACTCGCGGTGCGGAGGGGTTTAAGTAGGCAGAGGCTCGGCAGGAAACGCCTGCTGAATCAATGGCAATTACGCCGCGCTATCAACGCCAGCAACGGCAGCGGCGACGTGTTCTTGCGCGGGATTTGGGGAAGACGACAGTGACATGGACGTGGCCCATCGATCAGTGGCTGGGGGTAGGCTCTACGCGGGTGGGGAAATGCAAAGAGAGGAGTGGCCTGGGTGGGCTGCTTTGTCTGTTGGGCCGAAAATGTGGCGCCGGGCCTAGTTCTGATTTCTAACTCTTTTTCTTTTTCTAAATTTATTTGCAGGAATCCTCTTCAAACAAATTCAAAAGCATTTGAATTCCAAATCTTTCTGGACTTTTCCAAAGTGTAACGTTCATATTTTGGGGCATAAAACCATGCTATCTCATTATACTTGCTTGGTCCTTTTGAAAATTCAAAAATAAACAGTGTCTTAGCACATGATTTGATAAGGATTTGAAAATGGTTTAAAACCATATTTGTTTTGGAAATTTTATCAAAGCTTTGAAATTCAACCAAACCAGCTTATGAGCCAACACAACTTGGTTTAAAACAAAAATTCTCTCACTTGAGAGTGGCATTTGAACAATGCATGTCTGCATAAAATAATAGCACTCAAAGTTTCTATTTCTTTGAAATGACTTTGAAAATGATCCCTAAATGTTTATGCATGCATGGATGATATGCAAAGCTTAGAAAATATGATTTTAGGGATGTTACAAATCTAACCTCCTTAAGGTGAATCTCGCCCTCGAGATTCGGATTGGCTAGCAAATAGGTGAGGGTGGTCTTTCCGAAGATCATCTTCTCTTTCCCATGTTGCTTCTTCTTCGGAATGATGGTTCCATTGAACTTTGCAGAATTTGATAGTCTTAGTCCGAGTAACTCTTTCTGCAGTCTCAAGAATCTTGATAGGTTTTTCCTCATAAGTAAGATCACTTTCCAATTGAACTTCCTCCAAAGGTCTAGTATCCTTCAAAGAAGTCTCTTCCATTTCTGGATGGCATTTCTTTAGCTGACTCACATGAAACACATTGTGAATAGCAGACAATGACTCTGGCAATTCAATCTCATAGGCTACTTCTCCTTTACGACTCATAATCTTGAATGGTCCCACATACATTGGGGCCAATTTTCCTTTGACACTCTAAGATAAGCTCTATCACCCACTTCATAGGTGACTTCTCTATGCTTAGGATCTGCGTATCTCTTCTGTCGGGACTGTGCTATCTTCAATCTGTCCTTAACTAGCTTGACTTTCTCTTCAGCCTCTTTGATTAGTTCTGGTCCGAACAAATTTATTTCTCCCACACCATTCCATAACAATGGGGTGGTACACTTTCTCCCATAGAGAAATTCAAATGGTGCCATCTCAATACTGGCTTGATAGCTGTTATTGTAAGATAATTCTGCATAAGGCAGACTTTCATCCCAACTGGCTCCATAGTCTAGGGCACATGCCCTCAACATATCTTCAAGAATCTGGTTGGTCCTTTCTGTTTGTCCATCAGTCTGAGGATGAAAAGCAGTGTTGAACTCCAACCTCGTTCCCAATGACTTATGTAGTTGCCTCCAAAAATGAGAAGTGAATTGAGTTCCCCTTTCAGACACAATACTCTTGGGTACTCCATGCAGAAATACAATCCTACTCATATAGATCTTGGCTAACTTAGCACTTGTATAGGTTGTCTTCACGGGTATGAAATGAGCCACTTTAGTTAGGCAATCCACTACTATCCAAATAGAATCATATCCTGACCTGGTCCTTGGCAATCCAGTGATGAAATCCATGCCAATCTTGTCCCACATCCAATCAGGAATAGGTAGTGGTTGTAGCAATCCTGCTGGTTTCTGATGTTCCGCTTTCACTCTACTACATACATCAGACAAAGCAATATGTTCAGCGATGTCCTTCTTGAGATTATTCCACCAAAATCTTTCTTTCATATCCATGTACATTTTGGTGTTACCCGGATGAATGGAATATGGTGAGTTGTGTACCTCCTGTAAAATCAGTTTCCGAAGCTCCGGATCTTGTGGAACACAGATATGTTTTCCATACCATAAAGTACCTTGTTCATCTTCATGGAATCCTTTGGATTTTCCTTTGCCAATATTTTCCTTGATCTCTTCAATTCATTTGTCTGTATTTTGGGCTTCCTTGATTTTGTCCAACAAAGTGTGTTGAACATCCAATGACATGAGATGTCCTTCAGGCACAATCTCCAATCTGAGATCTCCTTTTGTAAGGCCATTCACAAAAACCTTACGGCTTAGAGCATCCGCTACAACATTTGCTTTACCGGGGTGGTATTGCAAACTCAAGTCATAGTCCTTGATGAGTTCTAGCCATCTTCTTTGTCTCATGTTAATTTCTTTCTGTGTGAAGATATACTTCAAACTTTTGTGATCTGTGAATGACGAGGTTTCGACTAGTCAATACCCATTGTTATGGACTTGGGTTTTGGAGAATATGGGGATATTGGAGATCGCGGAACGGTTAGCAAACAAGCAACACGGGGACACAAGGTTTACCCAGGTTCAGGCCCCCAGAGGGAAAACCCTACTCCTGCTTGTCTGCTCTTGATTATGGCGAAACCGGTGATTACAGGGGTGCGCAGATGCAATCTGGCGTGGAGGTGCGTATGCGGAAGTATGAGAGAGATATGTAGATCTGTTGTGGCCTATTCTATCGAGGGGTGCCCTCCTCGTTGGCCCCTCCTAGCCGTTATATATGGGGAGGCTAGGTCTCAGGTACCGTTACGAGTAGGTTACAAGTTGTATTCAAACTCTAGTATTGAGCTTTCCTTGTCTTGTGCGCTTGGGACTCCGTGTCTGTATGGGCTTTATATCAGCCGAACCGTCATAGGCGTCATGGACCCTGGCAGGTCGTCGAGTGGGTCTTCCGTCGGCCAGGACCAGGTAGGCTAACATCGGGTACCCGTAGGGCATATCCATGTCAGTAGCCCCCGAGTGTTCAGTCGAATCGTAGATTCGGCTGAGGACTCTTCAATCTTTCGGGTGCAGCTGTTTAGGAGTAGAATTCCAGTAATTTTCAAATGATGTACCCAACGCGTCCGTCAGGATCTTCATCGCGCCTGCTGGCACGGATTATTACTAGCAGAGCGCAGTCGTGTGCGTTGCCAGGCCATCAGATGGTATCTGTAGGTCTTATCTTTGCGTCGTAGACACAACATCCAAAATTTTATCACCGCGGAGGTGTTTCGGGTGGCCAAGGAGGATGTTACTCACTTAGCGTTGACTGGGGCAGAGTTGCCGAAAAGTTTTTGCATGCTGATCCGAAGGATCGCAGTCGAAGAATTCATAGGTGCGCGACCAGCGCTCCCTATGGGAGTAGCCCCCGAGTGTCTGTCCGAGTCGTAGACTCGAGCGGAGACTTTAATTCAGCCATTTATTCGACTTCCGGTCCGTAGGACACAAATTTTTCGGATGCTTGAATCCATCCTCCCTATAGGAGTAGCCCCCGAGTCCGTAGTGGAGTCCTAGACTCGACGTAGGACTCGAAGAATCAATGTTGGTGTAGTACCTTAATCATGCTTCAGGTGCACGGCCAGCGCTCCTGATAGGAGTATCCCCCGAGTGTCTGGCGGAGTCATAGACTCGGCTAGAGACTCGAGCCTTGTATCTGGTAGACGCAGTCGACAATATCGTGGGCGTACCGCTGACCCGGAAGTACATTGGGTGCGCGACCAGCGCTCCTGATAGGAGTATCCCCCGAGTGTCTAGTCGAGTCGCAAACTCGAGTAGATATTCATGCGAGGAGAAACCACTGACCCGGAAGTGCATCGAGTCAGCGTCTCACGCGTAAGGATCCAGGAGCCAATGTAGCGGAGTGATGCGGAATTTTAGCCGGAATGACTCAACGTTTCGGATGAAGTCGACGCCATTGCTTCTATCGGGTGCGTGGTCAGCGTCGCGTCAGTGTAGCATCGGGCGATGCAACCATCCGAGGAGAGACTCGACTTGGGTCTTGAGTTTATGGCGTAGCCGGTTGTTTTGTTGACTCCTATTGGAGGATCCGATAGAATAGCTCGAGGCAGTCGACGACCTTGTAGGCTGCAGAAAATATAAAGAATTGTGAAGTATTTGTATCTTGTAAGAAATATTTGCCTATCAGCTTGTATAGTGAGATTCTGGTGCCGATCGAGTAGACACTATTGCACTGTATGCTAGGCCTTTTCGTTAGCCTGATTACCCTTAGTCTCAGTACCTTTCCAAGGCACTCGGAGTTTAAGGATTCAACGATCAGGCAGAATCAGCTATTCGGGCTGTCGAGTTCGAGGTGCTCGAGTGCGTGGAGCCGATGGCACATTAGGTTAATCGAAGAGGGCGCAGCCCCCGAGTGTTTCGAGTGCGAGTTAAAAAAGAAATTATCTCTAAGTAGAGGGAAACTTAGCTTTTTTTGGTTGTTGTGGCAAAGTTGACGCGGTAGCGGGTCATGCGGCGGACGTAGTCAACACCGTGGACGGCAGTCATAGCAGCGACGGGTTCCCGCGGTCGATGGCGGCTGTGAGTTCCGCATCCGAAGATTGTCGCATTCGAAGACCATATTGGGTCGTCGCATCCGAACAATGAAGTGGGTCATCGAAGTCGAAAGATACATCGGTCGCCGCAGCCGAAAACCACAGCGGGTTATTGGAGCCGAAGGCCATGGCTGGTCACGCGGCGAGAGAGACCCCGAGTCATTGCAGCCAAAGATCGCAGCGGGTCGCTGGAGCCGAAGATTCCGCGGAGCGCTGGAGTCGAAAATTGTGGTGGGTCTCCAGTGTCGAAGACTTGGCGGGTCATGCGACAGAGTTGCCGCAGCTGAAGATCGTAGAAGGTCACACGACAGAGTCGGCGCAGCCCCAGAGTGTACCACACGGTCGACGGGGATGATGCATCGAATCGTGTGGACCAGATCGATGGAGTCGTTCGTCGGACGTAGTCAATGCGGTCATCAGATCACCGGTAGAAGGAGTAGACATGGCCATGGCCGGCCGACGCTGATGTGCACTCCGTCTCGTCTCCATGCTCCGATTCATGTTCGTGTAGCATATGTATTGCAAAACAAATTAGGTAACTTATTAGGTCCACATAAAATAATAAATTAACGCAGAGGAGTAATTGAAAAAGACGGAGAGAGGAATCAGCTATGTGAACCGATTATGTATGTTCCACGCTCAAGTTTTTTTTACGCCGACATGTGCATGTGCACGTTGGGCAGCAGCCGGAGTAGATTGATCAGCTCCTAACCCAGATGTGATCTTGGAAGACGAGATGTGCGTTCTTGTATGTATGTCACGTACACGACTTGTCCCCAGCTATTATGGATGAATTTCTCTTTTGTTTTCTTTGCTGTCTGACGAGTTTGTCTGATCCGCGGATGGTCTCGGTACTTCATGCAGGACATGTCCGGCTTGAAATCACGTAGCTGCAGTGGTGGACTTGATCCGTTTGGCCGACTCCTTCTTTTCAGCTCGTGCATCGCGATAATTGACCAGATGCGATCTGGCCGCTGTTTTTGACGAGGGGTCCCGTTCGGATGATGACTTGTGGGAGCCGAAACAGATATGCTCCACGGGAGCCGACGAATCGTAGATTGCAGCGGATGGGACCGTCACGATCGCACAATCAGCGCCCCAATTCCCACATACGGCGCCAATTGACGAGGTTTCGACTCGTCAATTCCCATTGTTATGGACTTGGGTTTTGGAGAAGATGGGGATGCTGGAGATCGCGGAAAGGTTAGCAAACAAGCAACACGGGGACACGAGGTTTACCCAGGTTCAGGCCCCCGAAGGGAAAACCCTAATCCTAATTGTCTGCTCTTGATTACGGAGGAACCGGTGATTACATGGGTGCGCAGATGCAATCTGGCGTGGAGGTGTGTATGCGGAAGTATGAGAGAGATCTGTTGTGGTCTAGTCTATCGAGGGGTGCCCTCCTCGTTGGCCCCTCCTAGCCTTTATATATGGGGAGGCTAGGTCTCAGGTACCGATACGAGTAGGTTACAAGTTGTATTCAAACTCTAGTCTTGAGCTTTCCTTGTCTTGTGCGCTTGGGACTCCGTGTCCATATGGGCTTTATATCAGCCGAACCGTCATAGGCGTCATGGACCCTGGCAGGTCGTCGAGTGGGCCTTCCGTCGGGCAGGACTAGGTAGGCTAACATCGGGTACCCATAGGGCATATCCATGTCAGTAGCCCCCGAGTGTTCAGTCGAATCATAGATTCGGCTGAGGACTCTTCAATCTTTCGGGTGCAGCTATTTAGGAGTAGAATTCTAGTAATTTTCAAATGATGTACCCAACACGTCCGTCAGGATCTTCATCGCGCCTGCTGGCACGGATTATTACTAGCAGAGCGCAGTCGTGTGCGTTGCCAGACCATCAGATGGTATCTGTAGGTCTTATCTTTGCGTCACAGACACAACATCCAAAATTTTATCACCGCGGAGGTGTTTCGGGTGTCCAAGGAGGATGTTACTCACTTAGCGTTGACTGGGGCAGAGTTGCCGAAAAGTTTTTGCTTGCTGATCCGAAGGATCGCAGTCGAAGAATTCATAGGGTGCGCGACCAGCGCTCCCTATGGGAGTAGCCCCCGAGTTGTCTGTTCGAGTCGTAGACTCGAGCGGAGACTTTAATTCAACCGTTTATTCGACTTCCGATCTGTAGGACACAAATTTTTCGGATACTTGAATCCATCCTCCCTATAGGAGTAGCCCCCGAGTCCATAGTGGAGTCGTAGACTCGACGTAGGACTCGAAGAATCAATGTTGGTATAGTACCTTAATCATGCTTCAGGTGCACGGACAGCGCTCCTGATAGGAGTAGCCCCCGAGTGTCTGGCGGAGTCATAGACTCGGCCAGAGACTCGAGCCTTGTATCTGGTAGACGCAGTCGACAATCTCGTGGGCGTACCGCTGACCCGGAAGTACATCGGGTGCGCGACCAGCGCTCCTGATAGGAGTAGCCCCCGAGTGTCTAGTCGAGTCGCAAACTCGAGTAGAGATTCATGCGAGGAGAAACCACTGACCCGGAAGTGCATCGAGTCAGCGTCTCACGCGTAAGGAGCCAGGAGCCAACGTAGCGGAGTGACGCGGCATTTTAGCCGGAATGACTCGACGTTGCGGATGAAGTCGACGGTGTTGCTTCTGTCGGGTGCGTGGTCAGCGTCGCGTCAGTGTAGCATCGGGCGATGCAACCATCCGAGGAGAGACTCGACTCAGGTCTTGAGTTTATGGCGTAGCCGGTTGTTTTGTTGACTCCTATTGGAGGATCCGATAGAATAGCTCGAGGCAGTCGATGACCTTGTAGGCTGCAGAAAATATAAAGAATTGTGAAGTATTTGTATCTTGTAAGAAATATTTGCCTGTCAGCTTGTATAGTGAGATTCTGGTGCCGATCGAGTCGACACTATTGCACTGTATGCTAGGCCTTTTCGTTAGCCTGATTACCCTTAGTCTCAGTACCTTTCCGAGGCACTCGGAGTTCAAGGATTCAACGATCAGGCAGAATCAGCTACTCGGGCTGTCGAGTTCGAGGTGCTCGAGTGCGTGGAGCCGATGGCACATTAGGTTACTCGAAGAGGGCGCAGCCCCCGAATGTTTCGAGTTCGAGTTAAAAAAGAAATTATCTCTAAGTAGAGGGAAACTTAGCTTTTTTTGGTTGTTGTGGCAAAGTTGACGTGGTAGTGGGTCATGCGGCGGACGTAGTCAACGCGACGGACCGCAGTCATAGCAGTGACGGGTTCCTGCGGTCGATGGCGGCTGTGAGTTCTGCATCCGAAGATTGTCGCATTCGAAGACCATATTGGGTTGTCGCATCCGAACAATGCAGTGGGTCATCAAAGTCGAAAGATACATCGGGTTGCCGCAGCCGAAAACCACAGCGGGTTACTGGAGCCGAAGGCCGCGGCTGGTCACACGGCGAGAGAGCCCCCGAGTCATTGGAGCCAAAGATCGCAGCGGGTCGCTGGAGCCGAAGATTCCGCGAAGCGCTGGAGTCAAAAATTGTGGTGGGTCGCCGGTGTCGAAGACTTGACAGGTCATGCGACAGAGTTGCCGCAGCTGAAGGTCGTAGAAGGTCACACGACATAGTCGGCGCAGCCCCCGAGTGTACCGCACGGTCGACGGGGCTGATGCATCGAATCGTGTGGACCAGATCGATGGAGTCGTTCGTCGGACGTAGTCAATGCGGTCATCAGATCACCGGTAGAAGGAGTAGACATGGCCATGGCCGGCCGACGCTGATGTGCACTCCGTCTCGTCTCCATGATCCGATTCATGTTCGTGTAGCATATGTATTGCAAAACAAATTAGGTAACTGATTAGGTCCACATAAAATAATAAATTAACGTAGAGGAGTAATTGAAAAACACGGAGAGAGGAATCAACTATGTGAACCGATTATGTATGTTCCACGCCCAAGTTTTTTTTACGCCGACATGTGCATGTGCATGTTGGGCAGCAGCCGGAGTAGATTGATCAGCTCCTAACCCAGATGTGATCTTGGAAGACGAGATGTGCGTGCTTGTATGTACGTCACGTACACGACTTGTCCCCAGCTATTATGGATGAATTTCTCTTTTGTTTTCTTTGCTGTCTGATGAGTTTTTATGATCCGCGGATGGTCTCGGTACTTCATGCAGGACATGTCCGGCTTGAAATCATGTAGCTGCAGTGGTGGACTTGATCCGTTTGGCCGACTCCTTCTTTTTAGCTCGCGCATCGCGATAATTGACCAGATGCGATCTGACCGCCGTTGTTGACGAGGGATCCCGTTCGGATGATGACTTGTGGGAGCCGAAACATATATGCTCCACGGGAGCCGACGAATCGTAGATTGCAGCGGATGGGACCGTCACGATCGCACAATCAGCGCCCCAATTCCCACAGACGGCGCCAATTGACGAGGTTTCGACTCGTCAATGCCTATTGTTATGGACTTGGGTTTTGGAGAAGATGGGGATGCTGGAGATCGCGGAACGGTTAGCAAACAAGCAACACGGGGACACGAGGTTTACCCAGGTTCAGGTCCCCGGAGGGAAAACCCTACTCCTGCTTGTCTGCTCTTGATTACAGCGGAACCAGTGATTACAGGGGTGCGCAGATGCAATCTGGCGTGGATGTGTGTATGCGGAAGTATGAGAGAGATCTGTAGATAATGTCTCCATGTTTTGAGTGCATGGACAACAGAGGCTAACTCTAAATCATGAGTTGGGTAGTTTACCTCATGAGTTTTTAGTTGTCTCGAGGCATAAGCCACAACTTTCCTTTCTTGCATTAGCACCGCACCTAATCCATGATGAGATGCATCACAATACATTTGGAAATCTTTCTCCAAATCTGGCAGACATAAGACTGGTGTTGTCACTAGTCTCTTCTTCAATTCTTGGAAACTGAGTTCACATCCTTCAGACCAAGCGAATTTCTTGTCTTTCTTTAGCAACTCTGTCATTGGCTTAGCTACCTTGGAGAAATTCTCAATAAATCTTCTGTAGTATCCTGCCAAGCCAAGGAAACTGCAAACTTCTTTTACTGACTTAGGAGATTCCCATTCAGTTACAGCTGACACTTTAGCAGGATCAACTGCTACACCATCTCCTGACACAATGTGTCCAAGAAATCCAACTTCATTTAACCAAAATTCACACTTGCTGAATTTGGCATACAGCTTATGCTCTCTAAGCTTCTCAAGTATCAAACGCAAATGTCCTTCATGCTCTTCTTTGCTCTTGGAGTAGATTAGAATGTCATCGATGAAAACGACCACAAACTTCTCAAGGAACTCCATGAACACCTTGTTCATCATATTCACGAAGTACGCTGGTGAATTGGTCAAACCAAATGGCATCACGGTGTACTCATACAATCCATACCTAGTGGTGAAAGTTGTCTTAGGTATGTCTTGTTCTCTTATCTTGAGCTGAAAATAACCTGATCGGAGATCAATCTTTGAGAACACACAGGATCCTTCTAACTGATAAAACAATTCATTGATTCTAGGCAAAGGGTATTTGTTCTTGATAGTCACCTCATTGAGTGAACGGTAATCTATGCATAACCTTTGACTTCTATCCTTCTTTTCCACAAACAAAACTGGTGCTCCCCAAGACGAAGAACTTGGTTGAATAAATACTTTCTGCAACTGTTCTCCAAGTTGTTTCTTGAGTTCTTTCAACTCATCAACAGACATCTTGTATGGTCTCTTTGCTATTGGTCCAGATCCTGGTAGCAAATCAATCAGAAATTCCACATCTCTATCTGGTGGCATTCCCGGCAACTCTTTCGGAAACACATCCGGATATGCACTCACAATTGGCACACTGTCCATGCTAACCCCCTTAAGAGAATTTAACTTACCCCCTTTTGGTTCAAAGTTAGTCTTGAATCTAATCCTTTTGTTTTCTGGAGTTGTGAGTGTGATAGTATGGTTGGCACAATCTAGCACTCCCTTGTGCTTGGTCATCCAGTCCATTCCAAAAATGACGTCCAATCCTTGGGAGTTTAGGATTATCAGATTAACAGGAAACTTATATTTCCCAAACTCTATGACTAGATCATGACATCCTGAGTTCACTATCATTTCTCCTCCAGGAGAACTTACTTTTATAGGACACCCAATAGTTTCTACTGGTAGTTCATTTCTTTCAACAAATGCTCTTGATATGAATGAATGAGATGCACCAGTATCAAAGAGAACAAATGCTGGAAAAGAATTGAGTTTGAACTTACCAGCCACAGCATTAGGTTCCTCATAGATCTCCTCCACATTGATGTGGTTCACTTGTCCCTTCTGGAAAGGTTTGGGCTTGTTGGGTCCTTCAACTTTCTTTTCTGGGCATTCATTTTCATAATGCCCCATCTTCTTGCACTTGAAACATTCAACCTGACTAAGATCCTTCTTGACAGGCTGACTTCCACTACCACTTCCACTTCCATTGTGGTAGCTTTTTTATCCACTCTTGTGATTCTTGTACTTGTCATTGTCATGACTACGGTGATGCTTGTTGTCATGATGACGGTTGTGGTTGAGGTGGCTGTTGTACTTTCCATGCTTGTGGGATCCAGAACTCCCACTATCATCATAATGGGAACGCTTGTGAGACGATCCCGAGTTGTGCTTGTCAGAGTTGTGTTTCCTCTTCCTGCTTTCAACCTGTTTCATCTTGCTCTCCAAGATGCCAGCCTGGTCACAAAGAGATTGATAGCTGGGGACATAGGCCATAGATAGCTGCAGGTTCAGTTCATCATTTAGTCCTTCGAGGAACTTCTCTTTCCTCTTAGCATCAGTGTCAACTTCATCCGGTGCATAACGCGCCAGATTGTTGAACTCTTCAATATATTCAGCCACACTGCGGTGGCGCTGCTTCAAGTTATGAAATTCCTTCTTCAAACTCATCACCCCGGATGATATGTGATCTATACGGAAACCATCTTCAAAGATAGCCCATGTCACATCCGCAATGGGATTGGTGATCTAGAAGTTATCCGACCATGTAGTTGTTGGTCCTTCCAACAAGTGTGCTGCAAACCTGACTTTCTCCTCATCAGTACAGCCAACAGTTACCAAATCCTTGTTCACTGAGCGTAGCCAATCATTGGCCACCATGGGATCAGTAGTTCCTGAGAACTTAGCAGGACTCAGTCTTAAGAATCTAGTGAGCATGTCAAAACCTGGTGGATTGTTCTGATTATTGTTGTTGTTATTGTTGTTGTTGCTATTGTTGTTGTTGTTGTTCTGATTCTGCCTGAAAGTTGTCATCATTTGCATCAACTGTGCTTGTGCTGTCATCAGCTGCTGCATCTCTGGGTGACATTGTTGTTGTTCGGGTTGGGGTTGGCACGTCGAGGAGGCATCTGTGGTTTCATAAGGATAAGAATTAAATACCCATATACGCTTAACATGCACAATACATCACATAGACAAACACCAAACAAGCATCAAAAAGACATAAAGTTCAACGACATAACAACAAGTTTGAAAAGTAAACACGCCAATAGCAAGCCATCCACATGTTGGATGGTTATTGCGACTCAATAATGATAAGCATGGTAAATGATAGATAAATGAGTAGTCATCACTACTCCTCTGCATCAACCTCCTCATCAACAAGTGTAAGACCAGCATTCTCCATAGTGGTCTTGTATTCCTCGACATTGGTAGTCAAGGCCTCTACCTTGGCTTTGAGAGCCCTCTTCTGTGAACGAAGTCTCTCAATCACACCCTGTTGATGCTCGAGCTCGAAGTCCTTGGCCGCTAGTTCTGCATTCATCTCTCGAATCCTCTTGTTCCTATCTTGAACTCTTTTCTCTTGGCTCTTGAACTTTCTATCCTGACTCTCAAACTTGGCCTCCATTTCCTTGACTATCTCATCTTGCTCCGCGAAGAGCTTGTCCTTCTCACGAAGCTGCACCTGGAGCTCGTCATTGCTAAGCATGACGTTGTGCCTATCAGTATCTAGGTGCCTAAGAAGAACCTCTAGGTCCTGGAGGTATAGACGAATCGGCTATGCCGTCTCTCTAGCAGCATCCTCGAACTTAATAGCCTCACCATCCTCGTCGCGTCTCCCGAAGGCATGGAAGTGAGTACCTCTAATCTCCCGAGAGTGTCTCCCTAACAGACATGCAAGTAAATCCTGCATGACTACCTCTAGGCCTCTCTCCCTGTCGTCATGCATAAACTTGAAGATGATTGCCTCCGTGGTAGGCTCAGTCTGGCATCCTGGCTGATTAACCTTGAAGCCCCAAAGGTCTTTCCTCTCAAACTTGGTGAGGGGAAGCACCATGATGCTAGGAAGCGGAAGATTGAGCATACTAGTGAGCTCAATAAGAGGAGTGCCAAAACGAGTTCCCTTGAACTCTTCAGCCGTGTTGATAGTAACATTAGGCATCTATTTTATAAGATAGAAAAAGTTAGATTCAACATACATAGAGATGAATCACAAGACAAGGCATCACATGCATATCTTTGGCAATCAAAACACACAAGTCATGGCATACATAAATCCATTACAAGCATCCAAGGTTCAACTTATTTTAAACAACATTTTTGGGAAATAAAATGATAAGTGTGGTGGTCCAACTAACGAAGTACGTTACAATCCCATCTCACTTGCCAAGTTGGCTAACAGGGCATCCCTAGAGGCAATCTGTCGATCCTGATCACATGACTCCATTGCTAAGTCTATGATGTCCTCTCTTAAACGTTGGTTGGTAGCCTCTAACTCTTGGGTATGCTTCTTTTCTTCCCTAAGGTCATTTTGGGTGTTTAGCATTCTGCACTTGAGTCTATCACCAAGCTCCTTGATGGCCTTCCAAGCTGCATCCCTTGCAGAGTCAAAGAATGTGGTGTGCATCACTGAGTTGGTGACCATGCAGAATCCTGATTCCTTGTGGTTGTCTTCCTTGTTTTTATACAAGTGAATTTGCACCCACCAGTACTCAACTCCTTCATCCATCACGGGAAAACCTTTGTACACAGTTGCACCATGTATTCCCATGGCAACCATGAGGTCTTTGAGAGCCTTGGGGAATTCTGTCTCACACTCCAAGGTCATAGTCATGAGTGGTCCTTTCCTCACAGCTTCGTTGATGGAGTTCATCTACAAATAGAGATGAGAAAGAATATTAGAAAAGTTTACGAGAAGAAAAGACAAGTGTGGAAATTGTTGAAATTTTTTCCTTAGTGGTTTCCAATCCTAGGGTTATAATCCTACAGGCAACACAGTGCTCTGATACCATCTGTAAGATCCCTCCTTTTATAAAGGTAAGGATCCCTGTGATTGCAATTCTAGTCCCTGGATCAATGCTACCATCCACAGTTTAAGATGAAGTACACAGAAACAAAGGTCATTATTACATATCATTCCAGAGACAAACATAGTCTTTTACAAACTCCATGCCCATAGGCCTAATACAAGAGTTCAAATATAGAATAAGATAAACAAGTCTTCATCTTCATGTGCCACAGGCATGCATGTTGAGTGTAGACTCATAACCCCTAATCATCATTCGAATAACCTGCAACATTACAAGTTACAGCCACAGTGGGTCAATACATTGGAATAGTATTGGCAAGTGATACCTTAGTAGAATATTAGCATCTAGATACTACATGCATTTGGCTAAGTGTAGCTTAGGCTTTCTTTGCTCAAAATAGGTTTTACCTATGAGTTGAAAACACTAAGTTTTTCTTTGACAAAACTTTCCCAAGGAATCACCAATAGACATTGGTGAACCTTCACCCTTGTTCAACCACAAGTTTTTAACTTAGAAATTGGGATGAGGAGATTCTTGATAGCTTCCATGTCTTGATGCTCAAGTTTGTCCAATACCAGGGACATGGCTAAGTACTTAGATTATTCCATCTGCAGAGGTTGTGCACTTTCCCCACAAGAATTGATTTTCACCAAGACAGGACCTTTCAGAAGCCTTCCCTTAGACCAAATGGACGTGTTCCAAACCTATCAACCCACTAACACCAACTGTCCAAATGGCTAAGTTATTGCAATCTATGTGATCCAGGCAGAGCCCATAATTCCATGTGGCTGCACTAGAAGCTTATTAACATTTGGCATCTCAAATCCCTTTGTTCCTGGGTGGATTTCGACAAGTGAGATACACAAGGTAAACCATAGAAATGGGCCTAGCGTAACCACTCAACACAAACCAATCTTTCCATTCCACCCAGGTGTTTTATTCACTTAGTTGTTTTATTAAGCAAAACATAATTCCAAAGACTTAGAAACATTTCTCATAGCATGATTTTATAAACCACCCTTGGTTGATACTAGCTAGGCTAAGCATGGCAATACCAAGTACCTTAACTTAAAGGAAATTCTAACATTGCTACAACTACTAGGATTTCCCAACATAACATATAGATACTTGGCAAAATAATCATGCAAGTCCTATACAAAATATTTCTAATGCATAGGTATAAAATATTAGGACAAAAACATGTAGGACCACTTTCCTTGGTAGTTTGGGGAGTTGCAACAATCTTCACAACCACAATCACTATTAGCACCAAAATCTACACATAAAATAATGGCACCAAAATCACATAACAAATTATACAAACAAAAATATATGAATGCATGCAAAATGCCATGTGATGATTTTCTACACCAAACAAGACAAGTAAACAGTACTGAATCATGAACAAGTCCAAAACAAACCAAATAAACTTTATTTGATCTTTAAATCATTTTTCATAAAATTTCTATACTCAAATTATGCCTATAAATGTTTCTGCATAAACAACCATTTTTACAGAGGCAAAACATTAAACACATTGCATAAACAGATAGGATTTTCTCTCCTGATTCCAATGATATAAAATTTGTCAAATTTGAACGTGGGGATCAAAAGTTATGAATTTTACAAGTTTGAATCACTAATAGATCTAAATTCTGTTTTTAAATCTAAACCCTAGCCACGCGGCGTGTTCTGATTGGCTGATACCGATTCGCACGGATCGATCGATGCGGGTCGTAGGATTTAAGTGACATTGTGCGGCTCAGATCTAAAGAAAACGTTTCGTTAAGTGATCTATCTGTGGCCACAGGATCTGGATCTGATGGCTCACAGAGCTCTGACCAAGATCTGGCGGCGCGCGAGGCTACAGCGGCGGCGGACCTACTGGCGGTGGCGTTCCGGCGAGTCTAGGGGGTTAGGGGAAACGTGCAGATGCTTACCGAGCTCACGTGACGATGGCGAAGCTCAACGTGGTCTTTGCTTGGACAGGGGCGCACTGGCACGGCCGGAAAACCTCGTCAGAGTTTGCTTTCGCGTCGGGAGTTCACTGCCGGAGACGGAGGCGATGTTCTACGGCGCAATGAGATGAACAAAAGGCATTAGGAGATGCTCAGAAGCAAGGCGAACACAGTCGTAAGATTTAGGGGTCAAGGGGCGGTCTGGTTTTACCTTGATTGTTCGTCAGAGTCGGGCGGCGCTTCGGTCGTTCGCGGGGCTCGACGGAGACGACGACCTGGGGAGTTATAGAGCAAACCGAAGGTGTGAGAAGATGCGCACGGGAAAGACAAGCAAGCTCGTAAGAATGAGAGGTAAAGGGGAGCACGGGGTTCACCGGAATAGGTCGCCGGAGAGCGTCAGGCAGCGGCGTTGCATCTTGAGTTGCCGGCAGCCTGGTGGCGGAAATGGTGTGACGAGTGAGGGGAAAGACTCGCGGTGCGGAGGGGTTTAAGTAGGCAGAGGCTCGGTAGGAAACGCCTGCTGAATCAATGGCAATTACGTCGCGCTATCAACGCCAGCAACGGCAGCGGCGACGTGTTCTTGCGCGGGTTTGGGGAAGACGACGGTGACGTGGACGTGGCCCATCGATCAGTGGTTGGGGGTAGGCTCTGAGCGGGTGGGGAAAGGCAGAGAGAGGAGTGGCCCGGGTGGGCTGCTTTGTCTGTTTGGCCGAAAATGTGGCGCCAGGCCCAGTTCTGATTTCTAACTCTTTTTCTTTTTCTAAATTGATTTTCAGGAATCCTCTTCAAACAAATTCAAAAGCATTGGAATTCCAAATCTTTCTAGGCTTTTCCAAAGTGTAACCTTCATATTTTTGGGCATAAAACCATGCTGTCTCATTATACTTGCTTGGTCCTTTTGAAATTCAAAAATAAACAGTGTCTTAGCACATGATTTGATAAGGATTTGAAAATGGTTTAAAACCATATTTGTTTTGGAAATTTTATCCAAGCTTTGAAATTCAACCAAACCAGCTTATGAGCCAACACAACTTGGTTTAAAACAAAAATTCTCTCACTTGAGAGTGGCATTTGAACAATGCATGTCTGCATAAAATAATAGCACTCAAAGTTTCTATTTCTTTGAAATGACTTTGAAAATGATCCCTAAATGTTTATGCATGCATGGATGATATGCAAAGCTTAGAAAATATGATTTTAGGGATGTTACAAGTAGAAATTACTTTTCTCAAATAAAATAAATAAGACAAGTGCTTTAATCCTTGTAATGTTAGTGATGATGATAGATCATCTAGTATGAACCTTTGTGTGATGTGTAGAAATAGTTAAGTATTGCTTGGTGATTGTGTACCTCGTATTTATTTATAGACGCTAGTACCAACCAAGGATACGAGGAGGAAGGAGGATACTACGAGGAAGAAGCCGAGGATAACTTCAACCACTGCTCTGCACAAGGCAAGCCTATACTTGCAACCTTGCAAGCTAACACTTGCGAGATACCCTACTTATGCAAGCTACTACTTTCTTGTTACTATGCCAACTATATGCCTTAAGCATATGTGATTATACCCACTTGACCCACCATAATAGTTTTACTTGCAAGCTTAGTATTTTATTTTCTTTAGTAAAAATCTTTCTATCAAAAGTTTACTTAGTGACTTGTAGATTCTAGAAAGATAATTGCAGGTAGCATAAAGAGCATAAAATTTGGCCTAAGTTAGATAATCTTGATGTCATCCTAAGGCATGATATTGAACTTAGTACATCCCCACTAGTTTATTACCCATCATTAGTATTTACCCCCACTTGTAGATGTTAGTGCTAAGCATAAAACTTGATCAACTTTAGATGGGAATACTTGGTGAAAATGGTTATGAAAACCTTAGAATGATGAGTCATTCTACTAAAATTGATTGATGGCCTCCAGCTCTTTAATGCGCAGCTTATAGAGAAGATTATTCTTCTCCATCACTTTCACTTGTTCTTTAATGATCTCATTGTTGCTTTGGAGGGTTTGTATCGCCTTGAGACTCATAGTGAAACCTTCTTCGGTGGTATGCTTGATGTCTTCATCAAGTTTAGCAAGATAAACTCGCAGCCACCAAATATTCCTGGGCATCCCCGACGCCTCCTTGTTTATTTCTTCCATCTTCAACTCGAGGTCCTTCAACTCCCTCTTCCGGCGTTCTTTGTCCTCGTCAAATAACTCAAAAGAGGTAGATTTGTTCCTAGTGATTTGTGATTAGAGATAGGCACAGTAGGTCGGTATATAAGAGGGTTTAGAGGTCAGTAAAACTCGCGAGAAGCACCAAATTGTCGTTCAATAAAACAATCCAAACCAACTAGAAAAAGAAATCGCGGATTTGGAGGAGTCCTGCACCGTAACGTCCAACTATACGGTCGCACCTCGTATAGTTCCGACCGTATAGTTGGTTTCGGGCAGGTACTTCCAAATATTTCTAGCCCAAGTCGGTTATATTACCGACTAAGAACCGACAAAAGCTTTTTTTGTAATTAAAATGAAGAACGGGTCGAGGGTACTAAAGCTTTAATGACCAACTATACGGCGGGAGAATTTTATACGGCCATATAGTTGCGGCCGTATAGATACGATACCTCGAAAATTCTTCTATAAAAGGATACAGAACGTTTAACGACCAACTATACCGTTGTCGTGGTGGTATCAGGGCATATGCCATGGGTAGGCTAAAGTTGGGGCCGATGGACGTGGAGGAATCCGGGGAGGGATGATGCGGTGAAGACCGCACTCATATGAACAAAGATAAATAAATGTATATTGGATTGAAGCTCTCAAGTGGAGATAACACCTCATTCTATACATCTAATCCCTTATAATCTTGCCATACTTGTGGCTACAATCATGCTCCTTGAGCTGTTTCCCCTATGCTTCTATTTAAGCTCTCTCTGAGAGTGGAGGAAGAGGAAGAAGGAAAGCTCCTAGTGAGCAGAAAAGAGAGGAGCCCTTCGGGGCCTCCCTGAGAACGATCCCCCTGGTGCTCCTTATAAAGGGGATCCCAGGGGACAAATCTTGTACCCCACGCTTGGCATCTGTGTAGCATATTCCTAGCATCTTCTTAGATGCTCAGCATATGCCTTGGCATCTTTGGATATGCCATGGCATATCCCTTAGCATATTCCTGATGCTAACGGCATATTCCCTAGCATCTTCTTGATGCCAAGGGCATATTACATAGGTCATGTGCCAATCTGAGCCATGAGCGTCCCAAGACTGGCACGAGACTTGTTTGTCTCCTGGGTCGATGCTGAGTCGTCGTAGATGTTGCGGAGGTCTCTGGGGATGAATAATTGGGTGTCTGGATCATTACATCTCGGCCCAGATGCCCTGGGAAGAGTGAAGATTCGGCCTAGTCTTGAATTGACTCGGCTGGGGAAACAAGGCCAGCCGAGTCACTATGCAGCCAATGAGCTAGCCCTTAGGGCCACATCGCCTGGTGCTATTCGCCCACCGCCGGCTCAAGGGACGAGCTTGCATAGTCCATGTGGGCCGCTTGTGCTCGTCCCACCGGCGCTTGGTGACACGGAGTGAAGCCGAATCCCGTGGTGGGCCGAGCTGCCGCCTGCCTCGGCCCACCCGGGGGAGCTGCCCCATGCGCGGGGAAGGTCGACGGGGAGCGAGCGGTGGATTGGCGGGAGCGAGGAGTCCAGGCGGGCGCTGTCAGCCGGTTCTGCAGTAGTTCGGCCTAGTGGGCCGAACTGTCACTTGATTCGGCCCGTTGGTGCTGTTTGGCCTAGGAGGAATAGTGGGAGCAGGCCGAATTAAGTCTACTTCGGCCCAGGTTCTCTTTTCCCTTTAGTTTCTTCTCCTTATGCCATACATCTCTATTTATTTGTGCATATGTCTTTCATTGAATTGCACACTCTCTTATACAGATCCTTTTATACGTTAACTCTGGGGTACCCGGGGGTATATCCCCGACATTAGTCCCCGAGGCTATGTGGGACTCGCAGAGTCGCGCATAGGCTTCATATTAATTATATCCCCAGAGTTGTTTTCCGACATACAACTTTTTGTCGTATATTTCTTGGTCGCATAATCCTCTTGGGTAAGTTTGTGACTTTTGCCTTCTTGGGCTCTGCTCATAACCCTTTTGGGCAAGTTCTTTTGGGTTCTTGGCCTTCTTGGGCATTGTCCATAACCCCTTTGGGTAAGTTTATGGATTTCTGGCATTCAAGGACACTGGTCATAACCCCTTTGGGTAAGTTTCTAGACTTCCAGCCTTCATGGGCACTGGTCATAACCCCTTTGGGCAAGTTTTGAGTTCTGGCCTTCTTGGGCACTGCTCTTTTAACCTCTTTGGGTAAGTTATGAGTTCTGGCCTTCTTGGGCACTGCTCTTTTAACCTCTTTGGGTAAGTTATGAGTTCTGGCCTTCTTGGGCACTGCTCTTTTAACCTCTTTGGGTAAGTTATGAGTTCTGGCCTTCTTGGGCACTGCTCTTTTAACCTCTTTGGGTAAGTTATGAGTTCTGGCCTTCTTGGGCACTGCTCTTTTAACCTCTTTGGGTAAGTTATGAGTTCTGGCCTTCTTGGGCACTGCTCTTTTAACCTCTTTGGGTAAGTTATGAGTTCTGGCCTTCTTGGGCACTGCTCTTTTAACCTCTTTGGGTAAGTTGTGAGTTCTGGCCTTCATGGGCACTGCTCTTTTAACCTCTTTGGGTAAGTTATTATCCGAGTTATCTGATTCCAAATCCGAGTTACTTTACTCAAAACTGATTTTATGTCTTAAGTCTGAGTCATCCGACTCAAATCTGAGTTATATGACTCAAATCCGAATTAATTCATCCCAAATCCGAGTTACTTTACTTAAAATTGAATTTACGTCTTAATGCCTGAGTCACCTGACTCAAATCCGACTTATATGACTCAAATCCGAGTTAACTCATCCCAAATCCGAGTTACTTTACTCAAAATTGATTTTATGTCTTAATGTCTGAGCCACCTAACTCAAATCCGAGTTATATGACTCAAATCCGAGTTAACTCATCCCAAATCCGAGTTACTTTACTCAAAATTGACTTTATGTCTTAATGTCTGAGTCAGCTGACTCAAATCCGAGTTACATGACTCAAATCCGGGTTAACTCATCCCAAATCCGAGTTACTTTACTCAAAATTGACTATGTCTTAATGTCTAAGTCAGCTGACTCAAATCCGAGTTATATGACTCAAATCCGAGTTAACTCATCCCAAATCCGAGTTACTTTACTCAAAATTGACTATGTCTTAATGTCTGAGTCAGCTGACTCAAATCCGAGTTATATGACTCAAATCTGAGTTAACTCATCCCAAATCCGAGTTACTTTACTCAAAATTGACTATGTCTTAATGTCTGAGTCAGCTGACTCAAATCCGAGTTATATGACTCAAATCCGAGTTAACTCATCCCAAATCCGAGTTACTTTACTCAAAATTGACTATGTCTTAATGTCTGAGTCAGCTGACTCAAATCCGAGTTATATGACTCAAATCCGAGTTAACTCATCCCAAATCCGAGTTACTTTACTCAAAATTGACTATGTCTTAATGTCTGAGTCAGCTGACTCAAATCCGAGTTATATGACTCAAATCCGAGTTAACTCATCCCAAATCCGAGTTACTTTACTCAAAATTGACTATGTCTTAATGTCTGAGTCCTCTGACTCAAATCCGAGGTATATGACTCAAATCTGAGTTAATTCATTCCAAATCCGGGTTATCTATTTGCCACGATATAGCTTGATTGGCGTGATGACGATAATTTGCCTTTGATATGGATCCGAGATATAGATCCGAGATTAAGCTTTGGGATATGATAATTGGGCTAACCACTGAGAGATGTGATTCGAGATGTAGATATGAGATATAGATTCGAGATATGATACGCTGGCCAATAGTCATTCGAGATATGGGATAACCTGGCAAGATGGTGAGATATCAATCCGAGTCATAACATAACCTGGCAATCTGGTGAACTGAATAAAGCTTCGGCCTGAATCAGAGATATGATTAGAACGCCGAGTCTGAATACCAATCCGAATTATAATATACCCTGGCAAGCTGAATCAAATGTTAGCCCGAATCAGAGACAATCTACTGAGCTGAGTTAAAGGTTAATTCAAAGCATAAACAAATTGACTTCAAGTTATATCTGAATCATCAATAAGCTGGCCGGTAAGCTGAGTTAAAGGACAATCCAAGGCATAAATAAACTAACTCAAATTCTATCTGAATCACAAATAAGCTGATTCAACTTATGGCCGAGTTAACAGATAAGCTGGCTGGTGAGCTGAGTTAATGGATAATCCAAAACATAAACTAACTGACTCAAAATCTATCTGAATCACAAATAAGCTGATTCAACTTATGGCCGTCTTAACAGATAAGCTGGCTGATGTACAGATCTAAATCAACATGATGTTCTCTTAATCCAAAGATGACTCTAAGGATAAGTCGGCTAGTCCCCGGGTTAAGTTCTTTTCTCCCCGGGGTGAAGGATTGAGTGTAGGTGACTGAGTTATCTGTCACTTACAGTATACTTGGGGAAGTGTTTGAGTGAGTCTTGCTAAGTCATACGTGCCTTGCTGAGTTATTTGGTACTTACAGTAAGCTTGGAGTAGTGCTTGAGTCTTTCTTGCTGAGTCTTACCAGCTTTGATGGGTTAGACTTGGAGAGCCTCTGCGCTTACCTCTTTGTTCTCTGTTGACTTGGTGAACCTGAATGAGCCCTATGAGGAAGAAGCTGATGAAGATGTTCCCGTCCGGATGGAAACCCAACCAACGCCACTAGAAGGCCCCACGGTGGGCGCCAAATGTCGTGGTGGTATCACGGCATATGCCATGGGTAGGCTAAAGTTGGGGCCGATGGACGTGGAGGAATCCGGGGAGGGATGATGCGGTGAAGACCGCACTCATATGAACAAAGAGAAATAAATGTATATTGGATTGAAGATCTCAAGTGGAGATAACACCTCATTCTATACATCTAATCCCTTATAATATTGTCATACTTTTGGCTATAATCATGCTCCTTGAGCTGTTTCCCCTATGCTTCTATTTAAGCTCTCTCTGAGAGTGGAGGAAGAGGAAGAAGGAAAGCTCCTAGTGAGCAGAAAAGAGAGGAGCCCTTCGGGGCCTCCCTGAGAACGATCCCCCTGGTGCTCCTTATAAAGGGGAGCCTAGGGGACAAATCTTGTACCCCACGCTTGGCATCTGTGTAGCATATTCCTAGCATCTTCTTAGATGCTCAGCATATGCCTTGGCATCTTTGGAGATGCCATGGCATATCCCTTAGCATATTCCTGATGCTAACGGCATATTCCCTAGCATCTTCTTGATGCCAAGGGCATATTACATAGGCCATGTGCCAGTCTGAGCCATGAGCGTCCCAAGACTGGCATGAGACTTGTTTGTCTCCTGGGTCGATGCTGAGTCGTCGTAGATGTTGCGGAGGTCTCTGGGGATGAATAATTGGGTGTCTGGATCATTACATCTCGGCCCAGATGCCCTGGGAAGAGTGAAGATTCGGCCTAGTCTTGAATTGACTCGGCCTGGGGGAAACAAGGCCCAGCCGAGTCACTATGCAGCCCAGCCGAGCTAGCCCTTAGGGCCACGTCGCTGCCCTGGTGCTATTCGGCCTAGCCGGCCGGCTCTGAAGGGACGAGCTTGCTGCATAGTCCCGCGGTGGGCCGCCTTGTGCTCGTCTCGGCCCACCAAGGGCGCTCTTGGTGACGCGGAGTGAAGCCGAATCCCGTGGTGGGCCGAGCTGCCGCCTGCCTCGGCCCACCCGGGGGAGCTGCCCCATGCGCGGGGAAGGTCGACGGGGAGCGAGCGGTGGATTGGCGGGAGCGAGGAGTCCAGGCGGGCGCTGTCAGCCGGTTCTGCAGTAGTTCGGCCTAGTGGGCCGAACTGTCACTTGATTCGGCCCGTTGGTGCTGTTTGGCCTAGGAGGAGTAGTGGGAGCAGGCCGAATTAAGTCCACTTCGGCCCAGGTTCTCTTTTCCCTTTAGTTTCTTCTCCTTATGCCATACATCTCTATTTATTTGTGCATATGTCTTTCATTGAATTGCACACTCTCTTATACAGATCCTTTTATACGTTAACTCTGGGGTACCCGGGGGTATATCCTCTTATACAGATTTTTCTCCAGCTGTATAGTTGCGCCTGTATAGTTAAAACATCTGAATTTTTTTTCACAAAGGGGATACAGAATGTTTAACGACAAACTATACGGTGGGAGATTATTCTTCGGTCGTATAGTTGTAGCCGTATAGTTGCAGAAACCCCTAAAAAACTTCAGAAAAACAAGAGGAATTCAAAGGTAGAATTTTTAATAGTAGAAACTGTGAAAACAAAACACTTATCAGAGTTAGAAAAGTTACCTTACACTTACCGTTTATTTAGTCGGGAGTGACAAGCTCCTCCAACAACAAGGACTTCTTCTTGGGAGGATTTGGCCTTAGCTCATATAATAATTCTTGAAAACAAAAATCATCAAGACTAAAACTCCTCTCAATAAGATTGATGTCTTGTTGGGTAAATATATATGATGCATCTGTTACCTTTGCTTCTTGTCTCTGCATAATCTGCAACTCAAATTCTTGAAGTAAAAGGATCCAACGGATCAGTCTTGGCTTATGAAATGCCCTCTCGAGGAGTTCTTTTAAACCATCACGATCCATATGAACTCTTACTTTTGCATCAACAATATAAGAATGAAACTTGTCACAAGATAAAAATACAGCAAAGAGTTCCCTTTCTTCCATAGGATAATTCTTTTGATCACTATTAAGAGTTCTACTAGCATGATATATAATATTAAATCTGTGACCTATGTGTTGTCCCAAAGTTACTCCTATAGCATCATCACTAGCTTCACATATTAAATCAAAATTCATATCCCATATAGGTGGTTTAATGATGGGATCACGAGATAAAGCATATTTAAGTTTATCAAAGGCAATAAGGCACTTATCATCAAAATTGAATCTCACTCCTTTTTGCAACAGATTAGTCAAAGGTTTAGAAATTCCAGAAAAATTCCTAATGAACCTTCTATAAAAGCCTACATGACCAAGAAAACTTCTTATACCTTTTATGTCCCTTTGTTGTGGCATTCTTTTTATTGCTTCAACTTTAGCCCTACCTACTTCAATACCATTACCTGATACTTTATGTCTGAGGACTATGCCTTCTTTGACCATAAAATGGCACTTCTCCCAGTTCAAGACATATTAGTTGCTTCGCAACGCTGCAAGATTATATTGAGATTATCCAAGCAACTAGTAAACGAAGTTCCATAGACAGAAAAATCATCCATAAATACTTACATTATTCGTTCTATAAAATCTGCAAATATAGCAGTCATGCATCTTTGAAAAGTAGATGGAGCATTACATAGACCAAAAGGCATACGTCGATAAGCATGTAAACCATAAGGACTAATGAAAGTTGTTTTAAGTTGGTCTTCAGGATGAACAGTTATTTGGGAAAAACCAGAGTATCCATCCAAGTAGCAAAAATGAGTGTGGTTTGCTAACCTCTCTAAGGTTTGATCTATGAACGGTAAAGGATAGTGATATTTCCTAGTCTCCTTATTCAATTTTCTGAAATCTATGCATATCCTATGTCCAACAACAGTTCTAGTAGGTATCAATTCATTGTTTTCATTAGGAACAACAGTAAAGCCGCCTTTCTTAGGAACACAATGAACAGGACTTACCCATTCACTTTCTTTTATAGGATAGATTATACCTGTGTCAAGTAGGCGTACTATTTCCTTTCTTACCACTTCCTTCATTTTAGGTTTTAGTCTTCTATTAAATTCTGCAACTGGTTTTGCACCTTCTTCCATGAATATCCGATGGGAGGCTATCATGGGACTGATACCCTCCAAGTCATCCATTGAGTACCCAAAGGCCTTGCGGTGCTCCTTTAGTACCTTCATGAGTTCTTGTTCCCCTGAAAGTTTATCACTAATAATAACAGGGAATTTATTAGTATCATCTAAGAATCTATACTTAAGGTTATCCGGTAGAGTTTTTAATTCTGGGGGTGGTAATTCTTCATCCCCTCTCTTTTCTGGCTCTTCAAAAGCTTCATCAGTTGGAGGTTCTTCATTGGGAAATGAATCAAATTCATTTTATAATTCTTCTAGAGTTCTATCCTCCATATTTTGGGTCTTCATTTCTTTCTTCATCTTGATTATTTAAGAAAAGAGCTACCATTTCTTCAATAGTTTTATCCTTCTCTTCTTCTTTTATGAATAGAGGTTTCTCTTTAAATTTGAAAAAGTGGAATTCTTGTTCCGCTTTCCCAAGCTTAAGGGATACAATCTCCTTTTCGAAGTCAACTGTGGTATAATTGGGTAGTGTCAATTGGCATATCAACAACTACAAAATCAATAAGGAAATTTTTATTGTTAATTGTGATACATGTATCTTCAACTACTCTCATTGGAATTCTAAGATTTTTATTGGCTAACATGATTGTCATATCAGTATTTTCTATTGTAGCCGGTGCCATCTCTTCTTTTATTTCTAGATAAAAATCATAAGATATTGATAAGTCATAAACGTATCTATAATTTTTTATGTTCCATGCTTGTTTAGTATCCACTTTATATGCTTTGTCTACACTTTGAGATATTTTTATACATTTTCTAGGACTAACCTATTAACAAGATGCCACAGTGCCAGTTGCATGTTTTCTGTTGTTTTTGGTTTCAGAAAAGCTAGTAAGGAAATTTTCTCAGAATTGGACGGGACAAAATCCAAAGTCAATATTTCAGTGAGACGAACATAGAGACCAAAGGGCGACCGGAGGGGGCGCCACAGGGTGGCCACACCCCCTCCCCATGCACGGGCCCACCCTGGGCCGCACCTGGGCAAGGTGTGGGGCCCCTGGCCGCCCTCCTGACTCACCTCTTCGCCTATATAATCCCCCCGATGCCAAAACCCTAAATACCCGATCAGATCTCCACAAAACAGTTCGTAGCCACTGATGTGTGGTGGACGCTTCGTCGGAAAACCCCAAGAGCAAGGTATGAAGAGGCACCGCAGCAAGTTTTCCCTCAATAAGAAACCAAGGTTATCGAACCAGTAGGAAGAAGGTAACGTCTCACACGTGTTGCAAGCAACGTGGAAACCTGCACAACACAAACTCAAGACTTTGCCTAACTAACATTAAGGTTGTCAATCTCATCGGTTGCTATAACAAAGGATTAACTGTATGGTGTGGAAGGTGATGATGGTTTGCAGCAAGTAAACAGTAACAATGGAATATGTATCAATGGTAAAGATTGGACCGGGGTCCATAGTTCACTAGAGGTGTTCTCCTTAGATAAACAAACATGGCATGTTGGGTAAACAAATTACAGCAGGGCAAATGACAGGACTGAGCAAGTCATAACAATGCAATACTAGACAAAAAATATCCTATGAGATTCGATTGGGCAATACAACAATATACATAGACCGCCATCCAACTGCATCTATGACTAGAAGTCCACCTTCAGGTTATCATCCGAACCCCCTCCAGTATTAAGTTGCAAGCAACAGACAACTACTTTAAGCAAAGTGTGTAAGGTAAACAATCCACTTGTTCCATGAAAAAGAGACCGTTGTTTTATCCCTAGTGGCAATAGCACATCTACAATCGTAGAGATTTCTGTCACTTCCCTTGATTAAGTAGAGGCATGAACCCACTATCGAGCATAAATACCCGCTCTTGGAGTCACTAGCAACTACTTGGCCAAGATATCTACTAACAACGGAGAGCATGAAAGATCAGAAACAACATAGGCATGATAGAATAAAAAGACAAAACCATTAATCAATCTGACATAGTAATCTCAATATCCATTGGATCCCCGCAAACACAACATGCATGATTACAAATAGATGAGATCTGGATCATGAACGGAGCTCACAAGATCTATACATGACAGCACAAAGGAGGAGATGCAACCATCTAGCTACTACATGGACCCGTAGTCCAAGGTGGAACTACTCATGCTTCATACCGGATGCTGGCATGATGAAGAAGAAGGCCTCTCGGATGATCTCCCCTCCGGTAGGGTGCCTAGAAGAGCTTGAAATCCCCTCGATCTAGGGACGATGGTGGCAGCGGATACAGAAGGTTTCGTGGAATATTGATCGGGTCCTTAGGGTTTAGGCATCGGGGGCTTCTTATAGGCAAAGAGACGAGGTTGGGAGGCGGCCAGGGGGGCACACCCTGCCCAGGCGCGGGCCCACCCTAGGGGGGTGTGGCGCCCCTCCGTCTCTCCTCTGGAATCCGTGTTCTCTTCGGTGAAATATTGACTTTGGCTTTTGTCCAGTCCAATTCCGAGAATATTTCCTTACTAGCTTTTCTGGAACCAAAAATAGCAGAAAACAGGCAACTGGCACTGTGGCAACTTGTTAATAGGTTAGTACTAGAAAACATATAAAAATCACCTCAAAGTGTAGACAAATGAAAGCACAGTAGATACTAAACAAGCATGGAACAACAACAATTATAGATACGTTTCCGACATATCAAGCATCCCCAAGCTTAACTCCTGCTCGTCCTCGAGTAGGTAAGTGATAAAGGAATAATTTTTGAGGTGACATGCACCATCAAAACCAAGATCAAACCATTTGCAAGCATTGAAAGCTGGGATCAAAGAACTCTAAACATGTGCATGAAAGATGGAGTTCTAACAATAAGACAAAGTAAATATGCATGCAACATGAAAGGCTACAAACAAAGATCATGAATAACATGCATTGAAAAACGTTTGTTTGTTTCACATACAGAAAACATGGCATATCGGCATTCAGCTTGTCCCTCATGGAGTAGCAAATAGATGCATAGGACACATTCAAAGTTCATAAGAGTGACTAGATACAAATTGCACAAGAACAAGCAATATCAGAATATGCATCAATCAATACGTTTTGGGACAATGCACATAGAACTAAGAATGGAAACTATGCTCTCTTAACTGGTGCCTAAAGGTAGAAGGTGGAGACTTAATATAATGCTAGAAGAAAGGCCCTTCATAAAGGGAAGCAGGGATTTCAAGTTTCAAAAAGAGCTTCCAAAAATTATGGTACTTGTTAGCTTTCAGACCTCATTGCCCCTATCATAAGCATCTTTAAGTGATTAAGGTTAAAGTGAACAAACTATGGAGTATATGCTTGACAAAGTATAAGATGGAAATCTCATGTCCCTTGAATACGAGGGCCACTCCTCATGCTACTCAAGTTTAGTTACTTGCAAGTTCTTGTCATAGTAAGTACATGTGTATCATAGAGAACCGCCAACGGGGTACCCCTTGCACATGGTACAGGAGCTTTCTCATAACCAAAATGACAAGGCAAGCAGACAATGAGTATCTTGGCATTCTTCTTATTTACCATGGGATATGGTGCTTTATCTCTTTCCTCTTTTCTCAATATGTCTGTTTTTTCTCAATCTATTTTTTTATAAGAAGAATGCTTCATAGATGTCACTATGGTGATGTTGCAAGTTTCCACCATGATTAGGCATGGCTTAGGCTAACGGCCAAGGCGTTTCTCTAACACAAAATACATAACTCCATGGACTTACAAGCTCCCCTTTCATTTCAAACTGATGACATCCATAGACAAAAGAGCATGATATCAATTGTGTACAAAGTACAAGTGCAATGTTGAAAGCGTTCCCCATGAAAACATGGTTCTACTAATTCCAACATATAAGTGCAAGCATATACAACATAGATGACACAATGGTTCAAGTTTATTAGGGGCAAGGAATATAAAGTGTGACATTAGGTTCGTGAGAGCTTTAATCACTAAGTTTTCACATAACAAAATACTTTTTAATTGGAAGATAGCTGAGAACAAGAATATACTTGGAATGGTGTAACACACCATTCATAGGAATTTATAGTGGAAACTTTGGAATAACTTGGTTTCTTGGGAGTTGGAAGCATGAGTAGATCTTACTCATACAAGTGGAGGCTAGCAAAAGACTGGGAGCGATCGACTAAGATAGCAATAATGGCCATAATCATGCAGAGCGACAAAACATTACTAATCAAAACATAGAGTGGTACTACAAGTCAAGGACTAAATGATCATAGAGGCTATCGTGACTTGTTTATAGTCATAACATGGTGTGAGCATGTGCCAAGTCAACCCAAACAAAACATCAAAGGAGAATACCACAATACTATGCTTTTGTATGCTAAAACAACGCATGATTCCTTCAAGGCACACTAAGAAATCCCAATTGTTTGGAACAATTCATGCTATAGCAATAATCACTAATCATAAGGTCAAAACAACACCTAGCATGACATGCTAAAGTCTAAGTCACAGTCAAAGGAAGCTCCTCTTGCACTTCCAAGCAAGAACTTTCTACTCCTTTCCAACACCAATCAACTTATTTGAAACAACACAGCGAGAACGGGGTTCCAAACTACTTTATTCAAGCAAACTAAACAAACTAAGCAAAACAAACGAAAACTAAGATGCTCCAAGAACAACACAACAGTGCATGAAACAATAAAAACAAAGTGTCTAGAAAGACCTGAGCTTTTTATTGATGAAGAAGGGGATGCCTTGGGCATCCCCAAGCTTTGACGCTGTACCTCTTGGATATTTCTTGGGGTGGCATCCCCAAGCTTGATATTTTGTCCATTCTTCATCTCATTAATCATTCTCTCTCTACACCTGAAATTTTTCCTTCATACAAAACTTCACACAATCTTCATTAGCAACATTAGTGTATTCAAAAGATAATAGACCCTTGGGCTTAGCTTTAGAACAACAAAACTTTTCACTAAAAACACAAGCTACTATAGAAACTCCTTCAAAAAGCTCAATTTCCCAAAAAGAACCCAAAAAGGAATCAATAAGAAGCAAATGCAAATAATGGCAGAAATCTGTCAAAACAGACCAGCAGGAAGAAACCAATTTTTTGAAGACCTTCTGTTGCTCAAATCGAAAAGTGTTGAACTAACGAATGTTATATAACATACTTGGGGATTTATTAGTAAATTATCAGCTCAGTCCGACCTACAGATATTCCTCATGAATTTTTATGGTGGATGACATAAATCTGTTTTGGGACAGCAACTCCCCAAATCTTACTTATCTATCACTGAAGGTCATTCTTGGCACAAAAAGCAAACAAAAAGGATAAGGAGAGGTCATTAATGAAGTAATAACTTCCAAGACTCAAGTAAACTCTTGGGTTATCTCCCAACAAGTACTTTTCTTTAACGCCTTTAAGTTAGGCACAAGAAGCAAGAAATCAAGTGTTTTCAATACTTGCAAATTCTTCAACTATGAAAGGTATGTCATCCAAATGAGTTTTGGAGGATCCCTTCTCATCTCTCCTTGGTTTACCACTTTCATCAAAAGGATTTTCAGGAACAATCCAATCAAAATTCTGTTCAAAGGCTTCATGCATCCCAACAAGCTTAAAGGGTATGGGTATCTTGAATTATTCTCTAGGTTTGGTTTTATCTGAAGTACCCACAACATCTAAACATGAGCCTTGCATATTAAAACGCTCAAATACCTTTTTGGCTTCCTTAGCAACATCATGGAACTCTTTTAGTAAAGTTTCAAGGATAAATTCTCTCTTTTCAACATTCTTTTCTTCTTTTAGTTTTAGGAACAAAATTTCCATCATGGGGTTAAGGCTAATAAACCTAGCCTCCAACATATGAACTAAAGAAGCTGCAGCAATTTCATAATTAGGAGTAAGTTCTGCTATAGATCTATCCTCAATATCCTCATGCTTGCCAATATGATTAAAGAATTCTTCAATATTATCTTTCCCAATTATGGATCCACTACCTATTGAATGGTCCTTCAGGGCGAACTTGGGGAACAACATGGTGAGTTTGAGCAAGGTGGCGACTAGAGCAGGAGATATTTTTTGTGTTTTTTATAAGAAAAAGCAAACCAAACTAAACTAATTTTTGGGGGGTTTTTAATAAAAATAGGAACACAAAACTAAGAAAAAGAAACTAAGAAAACTAAAAACAAAGTAAATAGAAAGGTTGAGGAGGACTCCCCTTGTGAAGACGTCCTTAGCCTCCCCGACAATGGTTCCAGAAAGTCTTGATGTGTGGTGGACGCTTCGTTGGGAAACCCCAAGAGAAAGGTATGAAGCGGCACAGCAGCAAGTTTTCCCTCATTAAGAAACCAAGGTTATTGAACCAGTAGGAGGAAGGAAACGTCTCACAGGTGTTGCAAGCAACATGGAAACCTGCACAACACAAACTCAAGACTTTGCCCCAACTAACAGTGAGGTTGTAAATCTCACCGGTTGCTGTAATAAAGGATTAACTATATGGTGTGGAAGGTGATGATGGTTTGCAGCAAGTAAACAGTAACGGTGGAAGATGTATCAATGGTAAAGATTGGACCGGGGTCCATAGTTCACTCCTTAGATAAAAAAAACATGGCATGATGGGTAAACAAAATACAGCACGGCAATTGATAGGACTGAGCAAGGCATAACAATGCAATACTAGACAAAAACGATCCTATGAGATTTGATTGGGCAATTAAAGAATATACATAGACTTCCATCCAACTACATCTATGACTAGAAGTCCACCTTCAGGTTATCATCCGAATCCCCTCCAGTATTAAGTTGCAAGCAACACACAACTACTTTAAGCAAAGTGTGTAAGTTAAACAATCCACTTGTTCCATGAACAAGAGACCGTTGTTTTCTCCCTAGTGGCAACAACACATCTACAACCATAGAGATTTCTGTCACTTCCCTTGATTGATGGAGATGCGTTGGTGATGACGATGGCGATGATGCTCTCCAAATTCCCCGTCCTGCCAGGGTGCCAGAACGGAGTTTCTGGATCCGAATCTTGGTTTCTGGTGGCGGCGGTGTAGCAGAACTCTTTCTGGGAAAACTATTGAACCCCCCTCAGTTTTTCGGTCGAGAGGTAACTTATAGGCGCAGAGGGAGGCCGAGGGGGGTGCCTGGGGTGGCTGCACCCCCTAGGCGCAGCCAGTGGTGGGACCACGCCTGGAAGGGGTGTGAGCCCCCTAGGCCCCTTCTCCGTCTCGTCTTCTGGCTCCGTGGATCTTCTGATGAAATATAATTTTTGGCATATTTTCCGGGATTTTTTCTGATAGTTAATTTTCTGCACAAAAACTAGACACCAAGGTAATTCTGCCGAAAACAGCGTCAGTCCGTGTTAGTTGTATCCAAATCACATAAGTTTAGAGGAGAAACAATATCAAAGTGTTCGAGAAAGTAGATACGTTTTGGACATATCAACTCCCCCCAACCTTAGCTTATTGTTTGTCCTCAAGCAATTCAGTTGAAAACTGAGTGCGACAAAAAAACTTTCACGAACACATTTGCTTCAAATGATGTAAATATTCTCATCACAGGAGTAGATGCTTAGACAATACATAATAAAGAGTATGCAACTAAGTCTACTCAATAGTCATTGCAAGCTATGAAGAGAAACCAACTCAATAATAATAAGTAGCATGAAACATAAACATAAGCAACATTGCAATGCTATAGTAAGGTATGCTAGAGTGGTATCTCGCTTGCCTTTGTTTGAAGAGCACAATATAAATGCCAAGGCACCTTTGAAGTTCACATGAATACTAGAAGTAAAGATATCAGAGATACAAGCATGAAAGTCATGACATAATTAACCAAGTTTTGGAACAAACATAAGAATGACAACTATGCTCTCAAGAAGGTGCTCATAGAATAAGTGGTGACTCAACAAGGTGGTGAAAACGGTTTTGAAATGTTTGAAAGGCTTTCCAATGCTAAAAGGAAGGTACTCATTAGCTTTGAGCTCGCATTGCCCCTATCATAGGCATCTTCATATGGTTAAGGTGAAAATGAGGTCCAATCTGAGTTATATGCTTGACAGACCATATACTGGAAATCCCAAGTCCCTTGAGTACGAGGGCCGCTCCGCATGCTACTCAACTTTGGTTACCTGTAAGTTCTTGTCATTGTAAATACATGCGTATCATAGAGAACTGTCAACGGGGTACGCCTTGCACATGATACAGGAGCTATCCCGTGATCAAAATGACAAGGCAAGTAGACAATGAGCATATCAGTGATCTTTTTATTTACTATGTGTATATATTTTTATTGAGTATGCTTCATAAATGCTCATTATGGTGATGCTGCAAGTTTCCACCATGATTAGGCATGTTTTAGGCTAGCGGCCCAAGCGTTTCTCTAACACAATGTATAGACTCCATGAACTCACAAGTCCCCCTTTTATTTCACATCGACGACATCCGCAAACAAAAGAGCAAGGTATCAACTGGATAAAAATATACAAAAAGTGTTGAAAGCGTTCCCCGTGATAGCACGGTTCTGCTGACTCCCATCATATAATTTGCAAGCATATAACTTTCATGGACAGGTCACAATGGTTTAGAATTATTAAGTGCACGGAATAAAGTGTGCCATCAAGTTCGTGAGAGCTTTAATAACTAACTTTCTCAAAACAGACAAACATTTTATTTTGGAAGAAAACAAGGCATATTGAATATGCACTGAAGTAGCAAATGATGTTGATAGGTAGGTATGGTGGACACTGTTGGCAATATTGGTTTTGGGAGTTGGAAGCACATGTAGAACTCATACTCAGTGCAAGTGAAGGATAGCAATAGAAAGGGAGCGACAAACGAGAGAGCAATAACTATCATAATCATGCTTGCAACAAAACATGACTAATTATGGCATGAAAGTGATACAAGAATTCTGAGGCAAAATAAATCATCGAGGCTTACTGACTATTGATTATTCATATGCATGCGTGAGCATGTGCCAAGTCGATTCATATGAATAGACAAAGGAGGATACCACAATATCATATCAAATTATGAATAAAACAATGCAAGCAAACATTCAAATGACATGCTACAAACTATTAGCAAGCTGGAGCTAATCACAAGCAAGCAAGAACTACTAAGCATCCATAATGACATACACCTTACACAAACAGGCTAAGCGTGCTCACAATGATGAGTATAAGTACAAAAGTGAAAACAAATAGAGTTCATTACTAGCCTCTTACCACTCCTCAAGTTTTCTTAATCTTCATTATTGCCCTTCACTTGTGTGACTTCAATAATAACATGAAACCAAAACCCACTAAGGACGGTTGAACCCTTCAAAGAACTCACAAAACCATAGGTGACTTCAAACAACACATCTACAACCATAGGTGCTCACAATGAGAACTTGCACAACATCTTCTGTCCAGCCAGCCCGTGGCAGCGGGGCCTCTAGGGAACTACTGGCAATTAAGGTGCTCCTTTTAATAGAGCACCGGAGCAAAGCATTAACACTCTGTGAACACATGTGATCCTCACACCACAGCCATCCCCTCCGGTTATCCCAATTATTGTCACTTTGGGGCCTTTGGATCCGGACAATGATATGTGTACACAACTTGCAGATAAGACCACAAACAATACTATCATAATGATTCAATAATAAGTTCAGATCTGAGATCATGGCACTCGGGCCCTAGTGACAAGCATTAAGCACAACAAGTTGCAACAAAGTCAAATAGCACTAATAGAGATACTAGGCACTATGCCCTAACAAATCTTATTCTGTTACATGATAGAACTCATCTAATCCCTATGTAACACTACGGTTCTGAAAAGACCGTAGCTTCTATGTGACATGCCAATCCCTGGATCGGTTCATTGGCCCACAATTGAATAAGATGAATAACATAGCAAAATATCCGTGTATCATAAATAACGAAGATCCAGAGTACCATTATTACAATAAAAGTTTAGCTCAAGGCTAGCTCAAATTATTCAAGTATCATCATAAATAAAGTAAATCCTCCATTCTTCAAATTGCCCACAAGTGAACAAGTGCCGAGTGGAGTACCGTGGCCTAAATCGATTACTCGGAATCGGAATATCCTGCAACATGAAACATAGCAGCCCCGAAGGGTCAATACATGGAATGTATGGCAAGTAGAGCTATTAAAGGAGACAATAAAGCTAACAACTACATGCATATCTGGCAAGTGGTGTTGTGGCTAGCTTGCATTTTCAAATACCTTTGTCCTATTTTCATAAATAGTTTTTGATTTTATTTGAAAAGATCCCAACTAAGTTAAACCATCAACATTAAAGCAATTAGGAAATTGGAATGAGCGAGAAACATGTCATGGAATCAATATCAAGCAACTCAGATGTCCATAACCGGGGACACGGCTAATCGATTAGTTTATACACCCTGCAGGGGTTAGTACACTTTACCCATGTGACTTGGCCAGCCCAGCTCGTACCACCACTCTCATATTGGGTGATGATAGGGAGAAGTCGAAGAAGGGACCGTTCGGGAAGTAGCTCCCCAAACCCGACATGCACCGGTCCAACCTACCAAAATTCTACATCTCTGGATACGTGGGTTCGAGATACCACAACCTACTGAGTCCAACCAACCGTCCATTTCATTATTGGCACATGGTTGTACACGTAAGCTACCAAATAAAGAAGCCAATCATTCTCTCTTGATACCTGGGTGCCTTTCCGCAATGATACCACCAAAATTTATCAATCCCATCACACCCAGGAGGTTCATTGATTAAGTTGTTTTTAGTTTTCGCAAACTAACACATTTAGAAACAACTTCCAGTGATGTAACCCAGCCCTCGATCAACACAGCATGTCTAAGCACATCTACCAACGGTGGTTCATCTACAGGAAAATCCTACCACATAATAGGACATAGCATAGCGATAGTAATATCCTACACATGCATCTACAAAATACACGAAAATGCATTGAAAATAGTAGGACAACATCATGAACAAGGTAGCATCTACTTGCCTTGGCTGTAGCGGTCGAACGAATAATCCACACACGAGCAAGCGTTGCACTCGTCACAGTCTACACGATACAATTGCAATCACATAAACAAACCATACACATTCATATGCAAATAATGGCAATGCAAGATGCATGCATGACAAGTTGAACATTGCTACAGTAGAATCACATATTCTTATTCAGTATCCCTACTTTATGCATGCATGGAAAATATTTTAGATGCATAGAAAACAAAGCATGCAATTTAAAATGCTCAACAATAGAGCTAGAAACTAAATAATTAGCCCCTGCAATTAAACTGTTTGTAAAATCTTGGAAAAATATCCACTGTGTAGGCATCCTAAAATAGAGTCAGTACCAATTGGAATTACTCAAAAAGGATTTATATGATTCCCTGAGTAATTAAAATACTACAGTAAGCCTTTATATATATTCTGCAAATTCCAATACTGTAAGCCTAACTTTTTAATTCACTTTAAGATTCCTCTTGTTCTACTGATTCCAGGGACATATTATTTGCATTTTTTGGAGTTACAAAACTTTTTCTATGAATTTAATACTCTAAAAGGAGCATTAAATAATTTAATTAACCAGGACAAAACATTGCTGTAAAAGTGTAAAACAACTATACAACAATATTCTACGTGAGACACTGATTCCATACATATTTTATTTGAAATTTTTGGCCCAGTAGATCTAAAGATATGAATTTTTCAAGATTGGAACTAAATCTGCCAATTAAATCAAATTAAAATAATATAGTCAAAGCTGACTGTTGACTGCGCCTAGGTGGCATCTGACGTGGCGCTCTGACTATTCCATGGCCAGAGTTGACCAGTCAATGGTCCATCGAGGAGGGAGGCTCACCGGAGCTGCTGGCGGCGGCGGCGAGGTCGTGGCGGGGCGAGGACGGGCATCGAGGCGAGTGGTGGTGCTCGGTCGATGGCGGTGGCGGCGGGCGACGGCAAGCGGCGAGGAGGGCGACGCGTCGGCGTCGGGCGGGCGGTGGCGTCAGCGAGCTCTGCGAGAAGGCGGCGAGGCGGCTCCAGCAGATGCGAGGCGAGGGCGGCGACAGCGGACGAGGTTCTCACCTCGTCAATGGCGGCGGCGGCTGCGGACTCCGGCGAGAAATCGCCGGAGATTGGGGCGGCTCGGGTTGCGATTAGAGGGGGGTTTGGAAGAGGGGCTCGGGGAGATTGATATTGGCAAGAACAATCGGCGAAACAGTTAGAAATCGGTCCGATTCCGGAGGAATCGGAGTTGACAGGGAGTTGGAGAAGAACACGTCGGCTGACAGGTGGGCCCCACGCGGCGGGTCATGGTGACCGACGGGCCCGCTCGTCGCTGGTCGTAAGCGCATGCGGCGCTTAGTAGTTGCTACACTTCTTTGCTCAAGGGCTTCTTTTGCCGCCATGGCTGGGCCATGCAGACAGTCGGCTCATTTGCAATGCTTTTTTTTTATTATTCCTTTTATTTTCTTTTTCCTGACGATTTTCTTATCTGAAATTTTGACAGAAACTATCTAAACTAAGCCCAAAATTCAGTTTGCCATAACTTCTTCTATGAAGCTCCGATTTGGGCAATTCAAAATGCTACGGGTTCGTGGCGGAACCCTCTATGCACCAGTGCCTTCCATACACCCAAAATATAATGTTTTTCACAGGATCATGGTAAAACCAAGCGTTCATGTGTAGGTGTCAAAATGCAAATGCAAGTGGTTTGTTTTGCCAAAACCTTTTTAAACTGAAATTTTGCAAGGATGATCATGATGCAATGCCATGTATGTTATGCAGTACCAAATCTAAAATTTGGGATGTGACACCCTACCATCCCCAAGCCTACAGCAGGGGATTACTCACTCATGGATGAGGGAAACATGGATGGTTGATGGAGATGCATTGGTGATGACGATGGCGATGATCCTCTCCAAATTCCCTATCTCGGGAGGGTGCCAGAACGGAGTTTCTGGATCCGAATCTTGGTTTCTGGTGGCGGGGGTGTAGCGGAACTCTTTCTGGAAAACTATCGACCCCCCCTCGGTTTTTAGGTCGAGAGGCAACTTATAGGCGTGAGGAGGCCGGGGTGCTGGGTGGCTGCACCCCTAAGGCGCCAGTGGTGGGCCCGTGCCTGGCAGGGGTGTAGGACCCCCAGGACCCTTCTCCGTCGTCTTCTGGCTCCGTGGATCTTCTGGTGAAATATAATTTTTGGCATATTTTCCGGGTTTTTTCCTGATAGTTGATTTTCTGCACAAAAACTAGACACCAAGGTAATTCTGCTGAAAACAGCTTCAGTCCGTGTTAGTTGTATCCAAATCACATAAGTTTAGAGGAGAAACAATAGCAAAGTGTTCGATAAAGTAGATATGTTTTGGACGTATCACCATGCCAGCCTCCGGTATGATGCGTGAGTAGTTCCACCTTGGACTATGGGTCCATACAGTAGCTAGATGGTTGTTTCTCCTCCTTTGCGCTACCATGTTTAGATATTGTGAGCTCTGTTCATGATCAAGATCATCTATTTGTCATGATACATGTTGTGTTTGCGGGGGTCCGATGGATATTGAGATTACTATGTCAGATTGATTAATGATTCTATCTTGTTGATTCTATCATGTCTGTGTTGTTTGAAATCTTGCATGCTCTCTGTTTCTAGTAGCTATCTTTGCAAAGTAGATGCTAGTGACTCCAAGAGGGAGTATTTGTGATTGATAGTGGGTTCATGCCTCTATTGAATCTGAGGAAGTGACAGAAATCTCTAAGGTTGTAGATGTGCTGTTGCTACTAGGGAGAAAATAACAATCTCTTGTTCATGGAACAATTGTATTGCTTACTTTACACACATTGCTTAAAGCAGTTATCCATTGCTTGCAACTTAATACCGGAGGGGGTTCAGATGATAACCTGAAGGTGGATTACTAGTCATAGATGCATTTGGATGGCGGTCTATGTATCTTGTTGTAATGCCCAATCAAATCTCATAGGATCATGAATGTCTAGTATTGCATTGTTATGCCTTGCTCTGTTCTGTCAATTGCCCCGCTGTTATTTGTTTACCCAGCATGTTATGTTATTTATCTTAAGGAGAACACCTCTAGTGAACTATGGACCCCGGTCCAATCTTTACCATTGATACATCTTTCACTGCTACTATTTATTTTCTGCAAGCAATCATTACCTTCCACACCATACATTTAATCCTTTGTTTTCAGCAAACCGGTGAGATTGACAACCTCACTGTTCGTTAGGGCAAAGTCTTGAGTTTGTGTTGTGTAGAATTCCAAGTTGCTAGTAACACCTTTGAGTCGTTTCCTTCCTCCTACTGGTTCAATAACATTGGTTTCATACTGAGGGAAGACTTATTGTTGTACTCATTATACCTTCCTCTTAGGGTTTCCCAACGAAGCTCTACAGTGATCTGAGTCGCATCAAGACGTTTTCTGGCTCGTTGCCAGGGAGTTAAGGATGGCTTCACAAGGGGAGTCCTTCATAACCTTCTCTTTACTTTGTTTTTGTTTTGCTTGGTTTCTTTTGCCTTGTTTTGCTTGCTTCTTTTTATCCAAAATTCCAAAAAAATAGTTTTGTTTGGTTTGCTTTCTCTTATCAAAAACACACAAAAATTAGTTCCTACTCTAGTTGTTGTTGTTGTTGCTGTTGGCTTGCTCCACCTTTGCAAAAATGAATTATGCTGAGAACACTAAGTTGTGTGACTTCACTAGCACAAACAACAATGATTTCCTGAGTACACCTATTTATCCACCTGCTCCTAATGCTACCTTTTATGAAATTAAGCCTGCTTTGTTGACTCTTATTATGAAAGAGCAATTTTCTGGTGCTAGTTCTGATGATGATGCTGCCCACCTCAATAACTTTGTTGAACTTTGTGAGATGCAAAAATATAAATATGTAGATGGAGATATTATTAAGCTCAAATTGTATCCTTTCTCCTTGAGAGAAAAAGCTAAAGAATGGTTGTTATCCTTGCCTAGAAATAGTATTGATTCTTGGATTAAGTGCAAAGATGCTTTTATTGGAAAATACTATTCTCCTGCTAAGATTATATCTATGAGAAGTGAAATAATTAAATTTAAACAACTTGATAATTAACATGTTGCTCAAACTTGGGAAAGAATGAAATCTTTGGTAAAGAATTGTCCCACTCATGGACTGACTACTTGGATGATTATCCAAACCTTTATGCAGGGTTAAACTTCTCTTCAAGAAATCTGTTGGATTCTGCGGTACCTTTATGACCATTACTTTGGGTGCTGCAACAAAGCTCCTTGATAATATGATGGTTAACTATTCTGAATGGCACACTGAGAGAGCTCCACATGGTAAGAAGGTAAATTTTGTTGAAGAAACCTCGTCCTTGAGTGATAAAATTGATGTTATCATGGCTATGCTTGTTAATGTAAAAGCTCATATTGATCCAAATAATGTTCCTTTAGCTTCTTTGGTTTCTCAAGAAGAGCAAGTTGATGTGAACTTCATTAGAAACAACAATTTCAACAACAATGCCTATAGGAATAATTTTGGTAACAATATTATAGGCCTTATCCTCCCAATAATGGTAATACTTATGGAAATTCCTACAACAATACTAGAAGTGCCCCTCTGAACTTGAAGTCATGCTTAAATACTTTATTAGTAAACAAACTACTTTCAACAAGACTGTGGAGGAAAAGCTTTTGAACATTGAGAAAAATATTTCATCCTTGTCTGAAGCACAGTCCTATTTGATTTATAAAATGGTTGCTAAACCTGAAACCTCAGAAAGTACCTTTGCTGCTGCTCATTCCATACAAGTTACTATTGATGAAAATGTTAGACTGTTAGCTAAACTACATGCTAAGTGGGAAAGAGAAGCTGAAATTGCTAGAAACAATAGTGTTTGTACTATTACCACCACCAATATGGATGCTAGTAAACCACAAGAAGTACCCATTCCTCCTACAACAATGCCTAAACCCAATAAGTCTACTACCTGTGATTCTAAGTTTGATTTTGATCTTGATGGTTGCAATATCTCTGAAGTGATTATGTTCCTACAAAAGCTTGATATAATTCCTAATGCTAGTGATATGAATATGGCTTTCACCAAACACATTGTAGATGCTCTCATTAAAATTAAGGAAGAAAAATTGAAACACAAAGCTTATATTCCTAGGAAAGTAGAAGATAGTTGGGAACCCATCATTAATATGCAAGTGAATGACTTTGATCTCAAAGCTTCATGTGACCTTGGTTCTAGTGTCTCTATTATGCCTAGAAAGATTTATGAAATTCTTGATTTGCCACCTTTGGAAGATTGCTATTTGGATGTCCCACTTGATGATAATGCTAAAAATAAACTCATAGGGAGTGTTAATGATGTTCTTATTATTGTCAACAATGCCTATGTCCCTTTTTATTCCTATGTTTTGTATGTTTAATGCAATGCTTCTTGTCCTATTACTTTGGAAAGACATTTTCTTAGAATTGTTGGTGCCATCATTGATATGAAATAAGGCACCATTAAATATCAATTTCCATTCAAGAAAGGTATTGAACACTTCATTATGAGGAGATATAAGTTACCTTTTGCTCCTCCCTTTAAATAAAAAATTGATGTTAATGCTTCTTCATTTGAAAATACTTGATTCTTGCTTCTTGTGCCTAACTTAAAGGCGTTAAATAAAATTATTTATTGGGAGATAACCAAGAGTTTTCTTGAGTCTTGGAAGTTATTACTTCTTTAATAACCTCTCCTTATCCTTTTTATTTGATTTTTGTGCCAATAATAACCTCTAATGAGAGGGAAGTAAGATTTGGAGAAGTGTTGTCTTGAAAAAGATTTTTGTGCTCCACTGTAAAAATTCGTGAAAAATCTCTGTAAGTAGGTTTGAGCTGTAATTATCTGAATAAATCCCCTAGGTTGTTAGATAACTTTCTTTAGTTCAACACTTTTTTATTTGAGCAATAGAAGGTCTTCGAAAAAATCGGTTCCACGTGCTGGTCTGTTTTGACTGATTTCTGCCATTATTTGCATTTGCCTCTTTATTGATTTCTTTTTTTTGTTCTCTTTGGGAAATTGAGCTTGTTAAGAGAATTGCTACATTAGATTGTATTTTTAATGAATTTTTTTCTATTTTGAAACTAAACCCAAAGGTCTATTATCTTTTGAATGCACTAATGTTGCTAATGAAGATTGTGTGAAGTTTTGTATGAAGGAAAATTTCAGGTGTAGGGAAAGAATGATGTAATGAGATGAAGAATGGACAAAAGCTCAATCTTGGGGATGCCACCCCGTGTCACCCCAAGAAATATTCAATAGTTATAAGCGTCAAAGCTTGGGGATGCCCAAGGCATCCCCTTCTTCATCAATAAAAATCTCAGGTCTCTTTCAAGACACTTCGTTTTTATTGTTTCATGCACTGTTGTGTTGTTCTTGGAGCATATTAGTTTTCGTTTTTGGTTTTTTTTTGCTTATTTTTCTTGAATAAAGCAGTTGGACCCCCACTTTCACTGTGTTATTTCAAGTAAGTTGATTGGTGTTGGAAAGGAGTAGGAAGTTCTTGCTTTAGTAGTACAAGAAGGAGCTTGCTTTGACTGTGACTTAGACTTTATCATGTCATGCTAGATGATGTTTTGACCTTATGCTTACTGATTATTGATGTAGCATAACTTGTTCCAAACAATTGAGATTGTTTAATGTGCCTTGAGAGAATCATGTGTTGTTTTAGCATACAAAAGCATAGTATTGTGGTATTCTCCTTTGATGCTTTGTTTGGATTGACTTGGCACATGCTCACACCATGTTATGACTATGAACCAGTCACCCTAGACTCTATGATCATTTAGTTTTTGACTTGTGGTACCACTTTATGCTTTGATTAGTAATGTTTTTTCGCTCTTCATGATTATGGCCATTATTGCTCTCTTAGTTGGTCGCTCCCAGTCTTTTGCTAGCCTCCACTTGTATTGAGTAAGCTCTACTCATGCATCCAACTCCCAAGAAACCAAGTTATTCCAAAATGTCCACTATAAATTCCTATGCATGGTGTGTTACACCATTCCAAGTATATTCTTTTTTTATCTACCTTCCAATTAAAAAGTCACTTTGTTATGTGAAAATTAGTGATTAAAGCTCTCACAAAATTGATGACACACTTTATTTTTCTTGCCCATAATAAACTTGAACCATTGTGTCATCTATGTTCTATATGCTTGCACTTATATGTTGGGAATTAGCAGAACCATGCTTGCACTCTGATACCACTGTAGGGTTTCGTAGCATGGAAAACAAAAATTTTCTATCGCATACAAACAAACAAGCCAAGATCTATCTACTAGATTGTAGCAATGAGTCGATGGAATAACTTACCCTCGAATATTCCAAAGCGTTTAACGAGAGCGGATTCTCGTGGGTGATGTAGTCGTACTCTTTCCGATCTCAAGATCGTGTAGACGATCCTTCCGGCGCTGCGTTCCGGCAGCGCTTCCGCAGTCGGTCACACGTTCGGTACTCGACGAAGACCTTCCTCTCCCTTGTTCCAGCAGGCAGCGGAGGTTGTAGCACTCTCATGTTCCGGCAGACAACGGCGGTACCTAAGTAGAGGAGATCTCGCAGGCTTCGCCTTTTGAGCGAGTATGGTGGAGTATGAGAGAGAGCTATTAGTGGTCTAGGGTTTAGACACACCAATTAGAAGGCTTATAATCCAAGGCTAGTGCAATTAGAAGCTATAAACCAAAGCTCTAAACCGAGTCTAGGGCTAGGATTTAGATTAGAGGATAGGAACTTGTGTCTAGAGGAGGCCTGCCCCTCCTTTTATAGGTGGAGGGGCGCCAGGTAGGGAGGAGTCCTCCCCAACTCGGCCTAGGTGGCCGCGGCTTGAGAGGAGGACTCCTCTCCAAGTCGGTTTCAACCTCCTCTTGCTTGTTTCCCTCGGTTTCCTATTTTAGCCGCTTGACTTTCAAATGCCATTTGACTTTTCAGTTTTAGGATTCAATTTAATCCTTTATTTGGAACAGCAAGAACACTTAGTACATGATGCAATCATTCCAATATGTGATGACACATTCATGTACCCCTTCCCCGAGTCTTGGGACATTCCGAACCTTCTAGAACATTCGATGAAAACACCTAATCATTCCCGAACTCAAACGGACTTTCCTTATATGAATCTTATTCTCCGGACCATTCGGATCACCTCGTGATATCCGGATCCCATCCGAGACTCAACAACATTCGGTCTCTTTCTCATAATACCATAACTACTCAAACAACGTTGAATCCTTAAGTGTGTCTCCCTACGGTTCGTGAATTATGTGGACATGATCGAGACACTTCTCAACAATAACCAATAGAGGAATCTGAAATTCATATGGCTCCCACATATTTCTACGATTACTTTGCGATCGAATGAACCCTTACATACGATACCAATTTCCCTTTGTCTCACGATAGTTTACTTATCCGAGGTTATGATCGCTTGTATCTCGCATACCTAGTTCAACCTCGTTACCGATAAGTACTCTTTTCTCGTTCCCGTGATATGTGATCCCTTGTGAGCCAGTCACATGCTTGCAAGCTAATTGGATGACATTCCACCGAGAGGGCCCAGAGTATATCTATCCGTCATATGGATGGGCAAATCCCACTCTTGATCCATGTGTCTCAACCAATACTTTCCAAACACTCAACGCCACCTTTATAGCCACCCATTTACAGTGTGGTGTTTTATGTCATCAAAGCATCCATCCGGTAAAGGTGATATTCATGATCTCATGGTCGAAGGAATTAGGTTACTATGTATCAGAAAGCATATAGCAATTGAACTATTGAAATGACTTGATCTTTATGCTACGCTTATCTATAGGAGTATGTCCACCATATCATTCTCCTAACGATATGATCTTGTTGTTGATAACATCTCAATGTTCATGATAGGGAAACCACAATTATTAATCAACCAACAAGCTAGTGAAGTATAGAGGCTATACTAGGGACTTCAAATTAAGTTTACAAATCACACAAGTATCAATGTTTCCTTGTTAATACTATTATAGCATGAATGTAAACATTTATCATAAACACAAAGATATAATAATAACTACATTTATTATTGCCTCTAGGGCATATCTCCAACACCACTTTGCTATGCTTTGTCTACACTTTGAGGTATTTTTATACATTTTCTGGGACTAACCTATTAACAAGATGCCATAGTGCCAATTGACTGTTTTCTACTGTTTTTGGTTTCAGAAAAGCTAGTAAGGAAATATTCTCGGAATTGGATGGGACAAAAGACAAATTCAATATTTCACCAAGACGAACACAGAGGCCGAAGAGCGACCAGAGGGGAGCCACAGGGTGGCAACACCCACCCCCCCACGCGTGGGCCCACCCTGGGCCGCGCCTGGGCAGGGTGTGGGCCCCTGGCCGCCCTCCTGCCTCGCCTCTTCGCCTATATAATCCCCCCAATGCCAAAACCCTCAATAACTGATCAGATCTCGATGAAACAGTCCGTAGCCACCGCCACCATCATCCCTAGATCGGGGGGATCTGAAGCTCTTCCCGGCACCCTGCCGAAGGGGATAGATCATCCCAGTGGCCTTCTTCATCACCATGCCAGCCTGCGGTATGATGCGTGAGTAGTTCCACCTTGGACTATGGGTCCATACAGTAGCTAGATGGTTGTTTCTCCTCCTTTGTGCTACCATGTTTAGATCTTTTGAGCTCCATTCATGATCAAGATCATCTATTTGTAATCATTCATGTTGTGTTTGTGGGGATCCGATGGATATAGAGATTACTATGTCAGATTGATTAATGATTCTATCTTGTTGATTCTATCATGTCTGTGTTGTTTGAGATCTTGCATGTTCTTCATTTCTAGTAACTATCTTGGCCAAGTAGATGTTAGTGACTCCAAGAGGGAGTATTTATGCTCGATAGTAGGTTCATTCCTCTATTGAATCTAGGAAGTGACAGAAATCTCTAAGGTTGTAGATGTGTTGTTGCTACTAGGGAGAAAACAACAATCTCTTGTCCATGGAACAATTGTATTGTTTACTTTACACACATTGATTAAAGTAGTTATCCATTGCTTTCAACTTAATACCGGAGGGGGTTTGGATGATAACCTGAAGGTGGATTGCTAGTCATAGATGCAGTTGGATGGCAGTCTATGTATATTGTTGTATTGCCTAATAAAATCTCATAGGATCATGAATGTCTAGTATTGCATTGTTATGCCTTGCTCTGTCCTGTCAATTGCCCCGCTGTAATTTGTTTACCTAGCATGTTATGTTATTTATCTTAAGGAGAACACCTCTAGTGAAATGTGGACCCCGGTCCAACCTTTACCATTGATACATCTTCCACTGCTACTGTTTACTTTCCGCAAGCAATCATTACCTTCCAGACCATACGTTTAATCCTTTTTTTTAGCAAACCGGTGAGATTGACAACCTCATTGTTCGTTGGGGCAAAGTCTTGAGTTTGTGTTGTGTAGGATTCCAAGTTGCTAGCAGCACCTTTGATTCGTTTCCTTCCTCCTACTGGTTCGATAACCTTGGTTTCATACTGAGGGAAGAATTATTGTTGTACACATCATACCTTCCTCTTGGGGTTTCCCAATGAAGCTCTACAGTGATTTGAGCCGCATCAGATATAACATTAACTTTGGTGCCAAGATCAAATAAACTGTAATGAGAGGTTACTTTAAATATGCAGGGAAGAATAGGCTTACCCACATCTTTTACCTTAATTTTACCTTCAACCAATATAGAAGTCTCTTCATCAAGTTCAACTATGTTACAATGTGCATACATAGCCATGATTGATGTAGGGTTTCGTAGCATGGAAAACAAAAAATTTCTATCGCATACAAACAAACAAGCCAAGATCTATCTACTAGATTGTAGCAACGAGTCGATGGAATAACTTACCCTCGAAGATTCCAAAGTGTTTAACGAGAGCGGATTCTCATGGGTGATGTAGTTGTACTCTTCCCGATCTCAAGATCGTGACGATCCTTCCCACTATGCGTTCAAGAAGCGCCCCGCAATGTCACACGTTCGGTACTCGACGAAGACCTTCCTCTCACTTGTTCCAGCAGGCAGCGAAGGTTGTAGAACTCTCCTCGCGATTCCGGCAGCACAACGGTTTGGTACTGGAAGTAGAGGGGAAATCCCGCAGGGCTTCGCCTTAAGCCGGAGCGAGTATGGTGGAGTATGAGAGAGCTCCTCGGCGATCTAGGGTTTAGACACACCAAGGAGGAGGGGCTAGAGCCGGCGGCTAGGGTGTCGGGGGGTTAACCTCGGGTAGGTCAGAGACGGGGAAAGACAGAGGTACTGTCCCCGTCAAGTTGCCGAGCTACGGCCTAGGTCGGCCGAATCATGGATATGTCGGCCGATGAATGGAGGCAAGAAGCTCATGTACAGGTATCAAGTGGTTACCTGGCCGAGTTAATGAGAAACTCGGCCGGGTTACCCAAATGATCTTCATGCAGGTAAGGAACGAGCCGAATAAACATGAGGTAAGGCCGAACTAAACGAAGCTTGCAGGAGAACGAGAAGCCCAGGGTCAAACCATAGCTGCAGGCTAGAAGGAATCTGAACAGGGCCAAGCACAAGAGACAAGGGTGCACGGCGTCGGAGGAGTAGAAGGAGGTCATGGAGGTGACAGTCCTGGAGCCCGAGGCACGCAGGAGGGGACCACTGGACCTTTGCCGTCATTAGAAGGGCGACAGGGAAAGGAGGCCGCCGAACTACCATTTTGGGACAAGCATATTCCACGAATATGCTTGCCCCGTCAGCCCTAAGGGCACCCAAGGCACCCCTTTATAAGGGGAGGTTTGGACCCTGAGGGAGGAGAGAGTCTTTTGAGCAACGTTAGGCTGGGGAGATTCACATTGTACCCCTGAAAACAGCTCAAGGAGCACTTGTAACCCATCAAGAGAGAAATAAAGTTCATCACTTTGGCAGCTTGAGTGTAAAGACAGTTGCATCTTCCCTCCCCAGATCCCACTAGCATCCATCGGTCCCATACTTTAGCCTACCCATGGCATCTGCCGTGCCACCACCACGGCGCGCCACCATCAGTGGGCCAGCGGTGCTAGCCGAGTTGTGATCCGGACGGGAAACTTCATCAACACCGGCGAGCGCGTTGTTTCTGGCTTGGTCCAGAGATTTGGTCTCTGTGACTATGTCAGAGACAATGCAGGGAGCTTCAGGGGAAAAACCCCCCCACGCAACGGGATCTTCATCGGCCTGGGCGAGCACAAGGTCTACGTCGGCGTCGACATCACCGACGTTTATCCTCACCAGGTTATTGTTGCAGGGGAACCACCTCGGAGCGCGGCGAGCTGTCCATCAGGAGAGCATCTGGCAGGCAGCGTCGAGGTGATGGTCGCGGCAGGGACACAAGCAGCAGCCGGGTCAGCAGAGAACTTGCAGGCGCACAAGGTCCGGCCAAGCAGATCGCCGCAAACCGCCGAGGTAATTCCGCCGGTGACAAACCTGGCCGAGCTAAATGACACCACCCCAAAGGCACCTAGAGTGAGGGACCACCTCTGAGAGACCAGAGAACATTCTTGAGCAACTATAGAGAACTTAACCACACCTGGCGCCGATACTTGATCCGCAAACGCCAGCAGAGTTAGAGGAAACCAGCAAAAGGTGATGGTAGAGGCCAAAAAGTATCACCATGGAATCCTTGAACAGACCACGAGAGAATATGCAAAAGCTAATAAGTTGATATCGCACCAGCGGGTGGACGAGCCGAGATTGAGAGGAAAGAACCTCATGAATGACATTAACAAAGAGCATGAAGCTCACGAGCGAATCGAGCGATTTGGGTTTGCCGAGGTACAAGACCGGCGAAAAACTGAGGCGGCAAATGCAGCATTGGAACTAGAGGGGTTAACAGGGGAAGCTCGGCAGAAGCAACAAGAAAGAGTAAATGAGCTGGTGCGCATCGCGAACCAGCAAAATGAGGAAATGCTCAGAGCTAACCCGGCAAGACCAGGGGCTTCACGGATGGTTCATTCGGCAGGGGCAGCACCTGCTTTATCTGCGGCAGCAGCATCTTCACCCGGAAACAACGCTAGAAAAGAAAAAGCAGTAACCTCAGGGAAGAGGAACAAACAAATTGTTCCATATGACCCAGCAATAGCTGGAAAGGCAAATGAGAACAGAGGCAATGCAAGCCGAGGTAATAGTGGGGAGAGAAACCACGGCCGTATGGAAAGGGACGGCGGCGGCCGAGGTAATGGGGAACACGGCAGGAAAGAACCCGCAAGAGACAATCATGAAAACCAAACCCCAGCCGAAGTAAGGAGAGAAGTGCCGCTCAACCCGCAACCAAGACCTGAGCCTCGGCAAGAAAGAGAAGTGAGGCCAGCTCGCTACAATCAGGTGAATGAAAGGTATAATGATGGATATTCCGAGCTAGAATACGTAAACCAAGGTGGAGACAATCACTATGGGATGCAGGATAGAATCCTGTCTGAGACTTGCCGAAGTGATGCAAGAGTAAAATTGGATCGGTTATACCGGTCCGAGCTATTGGAAGAGCAAGGTCCACCAGTCCGCATGTTTTGGGCCACGGATCATGGGCGAACCACCATGCCAAATTTTCAGTTGGCAAGAGGCACAAAACTTACAACGGAAGTACCAAGCCACAAGACTGGTTAATTGATTATGCCACCATGATAAAGATAGCGGTGGCAACCTAAGATGGGCTGCGGTATGTCCCACGGATGTTGGAAGGACCAGCCGGTATGGTTGAATAATCAACCAGCGATATCAATGCTGGTTAGATTTCGAAGAGATGTTCATCGACAATTTTACCAGCACATACAAGAGACCGAATAGACCCACGACAACTAGCCATGTGCAAGCAAAGGCGAATGAAACAGATAGAGTTTTTAACTCGATGGTGTAACTGAGAAACTCATGTGAAGGAGTTATTGAATCACAAGCAATTGCTTGGTTCGCAAAAAGGCTGGCCGTGTCTTTGTCGTGGCGCTGCAGAGAGATATGCCAACCACACCGGCGAAACTATCGAATAGCGGACTCCTATGCATTGGGTGACCCAACCCAACGGAGTTAATGTCGGCAGATCATCGTGAGCAACAAGACCCGAGTACGAGAATTGGCGGGTCATCTAGGCGGGATTTCGAAGGAAGAAGAAGAGAGGCGGATTATAGGTATAATTCGGCCAGTGTGGCGATAGCGCAAGATCAGCCGAGTCACGGGCAACTCAACGACGTAAAAATGGACCTCAACGGTGGACCGCAAGAAATGATGGAAAGAGGCAATGGACCCCGAGCAAAAGAAGCAATGGCAAGAGAGGCGAAGTATCGTTTGAATCCATGTTGGATCAGCCGTAAGTTTCACACGTCAAACCCATCTAGACCAGCCAATCACACAACCCGCAATGCGCTGGATGAAAAATGCGATGGGGAACCGGCAGGAGTTCAGCTCCCCATCGGAACAGCAGCGACATCGCAGCTAATCGGAGCAAATGCGACAGCGATGCTACCGCCCCTCCCGAGGTACGATAACTCGGATCGGAGGATGCGGTGCATCAAGTAATGAACCAGGCGGGACGGAAGGATAAATCCGGACGTAATGATTACGAGAACATCACCGGTCTTATTGTGTGTTCACGAACAGCGAGGACAAGCGAGTGTGCGGCGCCGACATATGGAAGTGAATGCGGTTGTACCAGCGGTGCCAAGATACCAGCCATGGTCGATCAGAGATAACTTGGAGCATGAAAGATCACCCCGAATAATGCGAGTCCAGGTCATACGCACTTGTGTTGGATCCGACATTTGTGGGGCCAAGCATCAATGTGAAATTCTCAAAGGTACTCATCGACAATGGAAGCGATATTAACATCATGTACAAAGATACCATGCATAAGCTCGGTATATCACGAACATCTGCGATCCACGAGGACAACTTTCCATGGGATAGTGCGGGGCTTTCATGTGAGCCCATCGGTAAAGTCCGAGTGGACGTATTATTCGGTACAAGAGATAACTGCAGAGCAGAAAATTTGGAATTTGAGGTGGTCGATCTGGAAAGCTGTTATCATGCTCTACTCGGACGGCCCGCACTGGCCAAATTCATGAGCAGCTGTCATATAGGTTATCTAAAGATGAAGTTACCCGGACCACAAGGGGTGATAACAGTCGCGGGGATTACAAGAAGTCAATGGAGTGTGCCTCAGCCGGGTCAAATTTGGCCGAGTCATTGGTTATAGCAAGAGAAAAGAAAAGGATTCAAGAGGTAGCAGCCCTCGCTCAGTCAGCACAGTTAAGCATGCCGGCACTGGCCAACCCTCATGGCAGTGTTTCTTTTCAACCAACCAAAGAGACGAAGAAATTTCAGATTGATGAGCAATTCCCAGAGCGTCACATTACTATTGGTGCAGGTCTTGACGCTAAATAGGAAGGCGAGCTCACCAACTTCCTCCGTGAGAATCGGGACATATTTGCATGGTCAACTCAAGACCTGCAAGGTGTCTGCCGAGGAGTTGGTGAGCACTCTTTAACGTCGGGCCGAGCACGGCGGTGAAGCAACCTCTCGCCGCTTCGCGAAGACAGGAGAAAAGTAATAGGGATGAGATAGCTCGGCTTCGCCGCCGGGTTTATCATGGAGGTGCTTTATCCGGATTGGTTATCAAATCCGGTGCTAGTAGAAAAGAAAAAGATGATCCTAATGTAGCCATTGTGTGGCGAATGTGTATCGACTACACTAACCTAAACAAGGCGTGTCCGAAGATCCTTTTCCATTGCCTAGAATAGACCAAGTCATTGACTTGACCGGCTGTGAGTTGTTATCATTTGTAGACGCCGTATTCTGGTTTCCACGGATACCGTTAAATCCGCCGATCAAATAAAGACTGCATTTATTACCCGTCACGGGCTTATTGTTATCGCACAATGCCATTCGGCCGAGAAATGCAGCAACGTATCAAAGGTGCATGCAAAATGCTTACATGATCGGATAGGAAAAATGTACAAGTATATGTGGATGACGTAGTCATCAAAACTAAGGAAAGCAGAACCTCGCTAGAAGATATCTGACAAACTTTGCGAACACGAGAAGGTTCGAATGAAACTTAATCCAGAGAAATGCACGTTTGGCGTGCGGCGGAAAACTACTCGGGTTCCTTGTGTCGGCCGGTATATATAGGCTAATCCGACGAAGATAAGAGCAATAGAAAAATGGAATTGCCGAGATGTTTGAATGATGTACAAAATTCACGGGCTGCCTCTCGCTTAGTCGATTTGTATGTCGGCTAGAGAGAAGGCACTGCCACTTTATCAGCTAATGAGAAAGTCGGACAAATTCAGCTGGACTCCCCAGGCCGACCTTGCGTTTCACGAGTTGAAAAAGATGCTAGTTACGGCACCCATTTTAGCTTCTCCATTATCGAAAGAACCTATGCTACTTTATATAGCGGCTACCAATCGAGTAGTTAGTACTGTGGTTGTAGTGGAACGACTTGAAGAGGGTAAGTCAGTTCAGAGGCCAGTATATTATTTAAGTGAAGTATTATCCACTTCAAAGCAGAATTATCCGCATTATCAGAAGATGGCCTATGGAGTATATATATCGGCAAAAAAGCTTAAGCATTACTTTGAAGAGCATCCCATCAGAGTAATATGTGAGGCACCCATAGCCGACATATTGAACAACAAAGATGCGAGTGGCCGAATAGCAAAATGGGCGATCGAGTTATCACCGTATGCTCCACAATTTGATAGAAGAGATGCAATCAAATCTCGGTGTCATGATTTTCTCGTAGATTGGGCCGAGGTGCAGTATGAGCCACCCTTGCCAGATCCAAATTACTGGACAATGCATTTTGATGGTTCCAAACTAAGGAACGGTTTGGGCGCAGGAATAGTGCTGACCTCGCCTAAAAAAGATCAATTGAAGTATGTACTGCAAATACATTTTGCCGCGTCCAACAATGTAGCTGAATATGAAGCACTAGTCCATGGATTGAAAGTGGCAAAAGAAATTGGAATACGCCGAATCCTATGCTACGGTGACTCGGATCTGGTAGTACAGCAAGTGTCGGGCACTTGGGACGCATTAGATGCTAATATGGCTTTATACAGATTCCATGTGCAGAAGATCAGTGGATATTTTGAAGGATGTGAATTCCACCACATACCACGAGCAGAAAATGACGCTGCTGACACATTGTCAAAATTAGGATCAACCCGGCAATCGATTCCGCCAGGTATAGCCCTGGAGCACCTCAGGAAACCGTCAATAAACCCATCACCAGAATCCGAATCAATCTTTATCCCAGAAAGTTCTGCAGAGAATCATACGCCAATGGAGATAGATCGGTGAAGATTCGGAACCCCTAAAGAGGGGACAATGAGGTAATAGCAATCATGGAAAGAGCCGAGGTATGTATGTCGGCAGAGAACATGGAGATGAGCGGTGAAATCACTGCGAAGAAACAACGCCGATATGGGCGCAACCCATATTTTCGTACCTAAAAAGGCGATCGCCGAGTAATGAAGTATTAGCGGACAAACCGTCGGAAGAGCAAAGGCCTATACAATCATAAACAATGAGTTATATAAGAGAAGCGTAACAAACATATTGCAGAAATGCGTGAGTCCCACAGAAGGTCAGGAAATCCTTCTAGATATACACCAAGGAGAATGTGGGCACCATGCCTCATCTCGCGCTTTAGTAGCCAAGGCATTCAGGCATGGATTTTACTGGCCAACGGCGTTAAAAGAGGCAGAAGAATTAGTTAAGAAGTGCAATGGGTGTCAGAGATATGCAACCAGAATACATATGCCGTCGGCCGAGTTAAAAACAATACCCATCACATGGCCATTTTCTGTATGGGGTTTAGACATGGTAGGACCTTTCAAGCCGGCAAGAGGAGGAATGACCCACATCTTGGTTATGGTAGACAAGTTCACGAAATGGATTGAAGTAAAACCAATCAAAAAGTGTGATGGGCACACAGCAGTGAAATTCCTCAAGGATATCATCTTGAGATACGGATACCCACATAGCATTATTACGGATAATGGCACGAACTTTGCAGAAGGAGCCTTCGCCAGATTTTGCCAAGAGAAGCACATAAGACTAGATGTTGCCTCGGTGGCACACCCAGCATCCAATGGACAAGTGGAAAGATCTAATGGACTGGTGTTAACAGGAATAAAACCACGACTTGTTGAACCTTTGCAACGATCGGCAGGATGTTGGATCGAAGAAATCCCAGCCGTATTATGGAGCCTTCGAACTACTCCGAATAGGTCAACAGGTTACACTCCATTCTTTCTGGTATACGGGGCAGAGGCCGTACTCCCAGCCGACATAATATATGACTCGCCAAGAGTCGCTCAGTACACAACCTCTGAAACAAATGAAATAGCTCGGCAAGATGCCGTAGACCTGTTGGAAGAAGCCAGAGAGTTGACATTATCACGATCGGCCATTTATCAACAGAACTTACGGCGGTATCACAGCAGGAAAGTGAATCCAAGGGTATTCAAAGAAGGAGATTTAGTCCTCCGGCTGGTGCAACGCACGGCCGGCATGCACAAATTATCACCCCCATGGGAAGGACCATTTATCGTAAGCAAAGCATTGCACAACGATGCATATTATCTGATTGATGCTCAATCCCCTGGAGGCAAAGGCGGCAAAGCTGGTGAAGAAACGAAGCGCCCCTGGAATGTGGCGTTACTTCGGCCATTTTACTCTTAGGATTGTATCTCAAGGTCAAAAAACCAATGATGTATTTGAACCTCGGCACCCAGGCGGTGACTCGGGGACAGCCGTAGGTTATATTTATTTCATATCATGTATTCAAACCTCGGCACCCAGAGCAGTTACTCGGGGACTGCCATATGTGATGTTGTTTCATGTTTGATATTTGAACCTCGGCACCCAGGGCAATAGCTCGGGGACTGCCATATGTGATGTTGTTTCATGTTTGATATTTGAAACCCGGCACCCAGAGCAGTTACTCGGGGACTGCCATATGTGATGTTATTTCATGTTTGATATTAAAACCTCGGCACCCAGTGCAGTTACTCGGGGACTGCAATATGCAATGATTATTTGGTCTTATATGTTCAGACCGCGGCATCCAGAGCAATAGCTCGGGGACTGCCATATGGTATATCTATCTCTTTCGCGTTACATACTTGAACATTGGCGACCAGAGCAGTGACTCGGCGAATGCCATATATTGTGTTTCTTTCATGTTACGAATATGCACCCAGATACCCAAAGAATTGACTCAGGGATTATCATAGGATATGACAAATTCGTAGACATGTAAACTTCGGCATTTAAGCCAGCGACTCGGAGACTACCGTATGATACATCAAACCTATGCTAAACGCATTCATGTCCGAAACTTAATTTATAAAAGGAAGTTCTGCACGGTAAACGACGATCCAGCGATCGTTGCTTACCTCCACAACGGAGTAATTATCTTATGTTGAAAACAGGTCAACAACTTAGATATTCAGCGACAATGCCTGAATAAGATCATCAAAATAACGGCAAAAATTGAACCCTGAAAGATGAAGAAATTACAAGCCAACGAGGCAAGAATTCGGACAAGCATCTATTTAACCAAGAATCTCAACGACATATAGCAAAAGAGCCTCGAATCATACGAGTTGACAAATTTTTCGTCTACATTGTGCGCCCGGCATACCAGGGATAGCGAATAACCTAAGCGTTGTTCGTTGGAGGGGCAACCACTTGCTCAGGTGCGGGGCACTCCGAAGAAGGAGGGACTTCGACTGAGGTCGCCTCGCCCTCCGCCGACCCAGGTGTAACTTCGGCGGTATCATGGGGTTGTTCAGGAGCGTCAGTGCGCGCGGTGGAATGCCCGGTGCCTTTGGAGGAAGATCGTGCATCGCCGTTGCTATCTGAGCTTGAGCTGGAGCTATCGGATGTGGCCGAATCATCCTCACCTTCCCCGTGCTCAGCTGAATCATCACCCGAAGCACCTTCACCGCGACCTGATCCGGATCTGGGAGAAAACTCGGCCCTTCATTCCAAGTGTGCACGTCGGCATACTCGACGAGCTGGAAAGCGCGAGCTTGCCGAAGAGCAACAAAGGTCGGATCTTCAACCCAGCGGGAGCCAGTGCGCAGATTCATCAGAATGTCAAGAGAGATGTCTTCATACCATGACATGATTACAGTAAGGGCCATGTCGGCACCAGCACACGCAGCAGATTCCCTCCAAAGACTCAATCGCCTCTCAGATGCCTTTAGCCTGGTCACCAATAATTTGACCTCGTCGATATCAGGAGACCCTGAGGTATTCGGCCAGAGTGCATGGTAAGCTTTGATAGCAGCCTGCACCAAGTCCCGGCCCATGATTTTCATCGGACCAACTGCAGCACCAACGGCAACCAAGAAATCCTCCATCGAATATTCAAAGTCAACAGCATCAGGTTCACCTCGACGAACACGAGCGGCAAGAACAGCTCTAGAACTCACGGGTTTGGCCTCGGGGAAGTGATCTGCGCAAAACATGAACATGTCAAAGGATAGCAGCGAAAACAAAGAAAATTTTTAGCTCGGCCAGGCCAAATAACTTACGATGAATATAGCTCATCATTATCGAAGGTCTTTGGCCCAAGCAGTTTACTCTTCTCGAAGCGAGCTAGTTCCTCGCTCAAACCACGAGTTTTAAGTTCGGCTTGAGGAGCTCTTTGCTCTTCAGAATCCAGTCACCGATTTTCTCCTCGGCAAATTCTTGGTCAACCTTTTCTAGCTCGGATTTACGAGAGCTTGAGTGTATTCACCTCGGATTTGGGCGAGCTATCTCATCATCTTTCTCTTGTAGTTGCGAAAGTGAATGCGCTTTGTTCTAAAAATGAAGCATCACGTCGGGCATGGGCATGCAATCTTGTTGCGACAACGCAAAGTCTTGCAACTCGGCTTTGCCACAGCCCAGCAATAAGGAAACTTAGTTTAGATACTAAAAGGAGAAGAAAGGAAGTAGAAAGGAAACTAACCTTCCAAGGTCTTGATCTTCTTTTCAAGGCGGATATTGAGGTTATTGATATTACCTATTCAACAAGAGGTGAGCCGGCATTCCGCGGACGAGTATATGAGTAAGGAGGAAATGAGGAAAACGAATTATTGACTTACCGGCCTTTTTGGCCACGGGCAGAACTTTCTCGTACTTCTCTTCCAGCTTACGGTGCGAAAAAAGCAACCTCTGGAACTCGGCGGTCCGTCGGTCATGTGCAACCTAAGCAATGAAGCAAAGTTATAAAACAACAATTAAAAGCTAAATTAGATCCGAATCAAGCAAAGCTTAATTCGGCTCTAGGTGGCTGGATATTAAAAGCTAAACTAGATCCGAATCAAGCAAAGCTTAATTCAGATCTAGGTGGTTGGATATTCAAAGCTAAACTAGATCCGAATCAAGCAAAGCTTAATTCGGCTCTAGGTGGCTGGATATTCAAAACTAAACTAGATCCGAATCAAGCAAAGCTTAATTCGGCTCTAGGTGGCTGGATATTTAAAGCAATACCAGATCTGAAATAAGCAAAGCTTAATTCAGATCTAGGTGGCTGGATATTCAAAGCTAAGCTAGATCCGAATCAAGCAAAGCTCAAATCGGCTCTAGGTAGCTGGATATTCAAAGCTATACTAGATCCAAATCAAGCAAAGCTTAATTCGGCTCTAGGTGGCTGGATATTAAAAGCTATACTAGATCCGAATCAAGCAAAGCTTAACTCCGATCTAGGTGGCTGGATATTCAAAACTAAACTACATCCAAATCAAGCTAAGCTTGATTCGGCAACAGGTGGCTGGATATTCAAAACTATGCCAGATCCGAGTCAAGAAGGACTTAACTCGACTTTAGGGGAACGGATATTAAAAGCTACATCACGTCCGAATAAACTACGAACTAGACGGCCGGACTAACAAACCTTAGAAATAGAAATAAGTCAAACTTCCAAGCATACAACAAGTTATTTCCTTGCAAGTTTCGGGGACTAGAGAGTATGATAACATCTGGAAGATAATTTAAGACTCGGAGATAAAACAATTACCGCATTCATCTTGTTCGTATCAATGATAAACTGGGCAGCATGGTCAAAGCGGCCACCGATGTCGAAAAGTGGAAAGGTTGGTTGGTGGATTACCCTCGAACGATCAATGACATTCGGTTGTTGGCAAACTCAACCAGCGCTCAAGATCGTTCCCGCATTGTCCGAAAGTTAAAACTTTACCCAAGGCGGTCCGACCACGGTCGTGGGACTCTTATGAAGAGCAAGCTGCCGATGGCCGAGGTAATGTTGACTTTGGTGATGCAGCTCCTTCTTGCGCGCGCCTGCAATACTGGTTGAGAAGTGCGGCAAGACCTTTTGAGAAGAAGTCTTGGCAATAACACGCTTCTCCTTAGAAGAGGAACCGAAGGAAGTTGCGCCTCAGTAGGGACGGAGTCCTTAGGATCGATGGAGGTTAAGCTTGCGGAGGCGGCAACGATCTTCTCGGCAGAGGTCGGGATGACCGTAGGAGCTGCAGGAGTAGATGGAGGCTCAATGGTAACACCGGGACCCATAGAAGGGATAGCTGGCTCGGCGAAAGCGTCGGGCGGATCGGATCGGATCAATGGGAGAAGTCTCGGGGCATCACGACGAGCGGCGGCGTATTTAGAGCAGGGGAGAAGCGGGACGAATAGGACTAGGAATTCGACTATCATCGGAGGAGGAGGAGATGGCGGCAATCGGACTGACTAGTCATGCTAGGACCGCCGGGTTTAATGCAGAGGAGCACCGCCAAAATAAGAAAGAAGATTCATCAAGATGGGAAGCGAAGAGAGAAACAAGAAATATAGGCAAAAGAACTTACCCAAGAATTCCGGGCATAGTCTTGCGCTGGGAGGATTCAAGGATTTCTTTATTCGCTTCTTAGGAGCCGCCTCGAGGCACTAGCAGAGCCCAGCTTCCCGAGGTAACGGAGGGGAAGCAATAGGTTCGGCGTTGTGAACCTGGCGGATTAGCTGGGAAAGTAGATGCGAAATGCATAAGAAATAGGCATGGCGGCAACTACCTCAAGAACTTGGACCTCGTCTGATCACCTTCCTCTTCTTATTTGGAGTTTTGCAGCGAGCTCGAGCCGAGCAGGATCCGACTTAGGGACGAACTCCTCGGGTCCGGCTCACCGAAGATCCGGGGCACTCTGCCTCAGCCAAGGGAGCTGCAGAACCTCGGCGTCCTCGTCCTTCTGCTCTGCAAACCTCTGCAAGATGAGGAGAAAGAAAATCATGTAAACCAGTCTCTAGGAATTAAGGAGAAATAGAGTAATAAGGATTAGGTATACCTCGGGAGGCGGATTGTCGCGGGTAAATGGTTTTAACCCCCAGGACCAATCCTCAGGCATCTCGGTCTTGAAGATAGCTCGGACGCGCTTATGAATAAGATAGTTGTCCAACTCCACGGTCGAGACTCGGTTCGGATCAAGAGGACCACTCATGTAGCAAAGCTTGTGGGTCCGCTGCTGGAAGGGGTAGATCCGGCTACTGATAAAGGTTGCCATCAGGTCTTCGCCGCACAGCCCGGCCCGGATCAACTCTTTTAGCCGAATCTCGAAAGCCTCGGCCAAGGCATGAGTTTTTCTCGGATTATATAGCCAGTTCACTTTGGAAGGGGGGCCGATTGAGAACGGTGGGGCGATCTTGTCTTCCGCCCCTCTGTTCTTGACGTAGAAGAATGACTTGTGCCATTTCTTGCACGACTCCAACCCGGTGACGCGGGGGAACACGGATTTCCTCCGAGGTGTAATAGATGCCGCCCCACATTGGGTGAGCAACTTCTCGGAAGGATGCAGAGATTTGTCGGGAACAACGTTGGAGCGGATCTGGAAGAACTTCGACCAGACATGTACTGATGGCCACAGGCCGAAGTAACCCTCCGAAGCTGAGATGAAAGCGGAAAGAGAAGCTATGGCGTTCGCAGGAAGGTGATGCGGCTGAAGGCCGAAGTAATCGAGAAATTCTCTAGCGAAATCGCTAAGAGGGAGACCGAAGCCGCGGGCGAAGTGGGACATGAAAACCACATACTCACCCTCTCTGAGAACTGGAGAGGATTCGCTGCCGGGTAAACGACAGGAAACCTCGGCAGGAATCCGCCGAGTTCGGATGAGCCATTCAATCTCGCGGCGCGTGACTGAAGAGCCCTGCCACGAACCACGCTCAGGCCCGGAGCCAGCGTCATCGTCCTCAACTAGAGCACCGCTAAACGAACTAGACATAGTTCCGCCGGAGAGATCGCCGGAGGAAAAACTGGCGGCGGAGGAGAGCTTAGAGCTACAGGGCCCCGTCGGAACTTAGCACGAAAACAATGGCGAAAAGAGGAGAAACCGTCGCCTGAGTACGGAAACTGTGCGGATCGATCTAGAGCAAGGACAGGGCAAGATGGCCAGAAAGGACTCACCGGCGGCGGGGCCACAGCCGTAGAGCGCGGGCAAAAAAGGCCGAACGACGCGGTGGAATCCTCGCCGGCGGAAGCTCTGGCTGGTGAGCGGCGGCGGAGCGGCAAGAGAGCACACAGACGAAGGGAAGAAGGAGAGCGGACGCGAGCGATAAGGGGAAAAGTGAACCCAACGGGCGCGTTTCCCCACTTTATAGGCAAGCAATGAACAGGGAAGTGGGATCGTGGGTGTGGCAGTTACCCGTGTGGATCGTGGGGTAGCACAAACGCACGACGGTGAATGGAGCCACACCAACGGCCACATACAAAGAAAAGTTGTTACGATCCCAAGCGGAGCGGAACACGAGGCGTCGTAACGGCGGCGCAGCAGGTACAGGGTTCACTGTGGCTTGTCAGTAAATACTGTATAAGGACCTAAAAACTAGGAAAGCAATGATGGGGTGACACGTAGGACGTAGCGTATGATGGAAGGAACGAGGAAACTTCGGACGAGGCCATAGCTCGGGAACAAGACTAAAAAGCGATGAAGCGATATACCCGGCCAAAGTAATGGGCGTGGCCACACCGACCGGGGACTAATGTCGGGGGGTTAACCCCGGGTAGGTCAGAGACGGGGAAAGACAGAGGTACTGTCCCCGTCAAGTTGCCGAGCTACGGCCTAGGTCGGCGAATCATGGATATGTCGGCCGATGAATGGAGGCAAGAAGCTCATGTACAGGTATCAAGTGGTTACCTGGCCGAGTTAATGAGAAACTCGGCCGGGTTACCCAAATGATCTTCATGCAGGTAAGGAACGAGCCGAATAAACATGAGGTAAGGCCGAACTAAACGAAGCTTGCAGGAGAAGGAGAAGCCCAGGGTCAAACCATAGCTGCAGGCTAGAAGGAATCTGAACAGGGCCAAGCACAAGAGACAAGGGTGCACGGCGTCGGAGGAGCAGAAGGAGGTCACGGAGGTGACAGTCCTGGAGCCCGAGGCACGCAGGAGGGGACCACTGGACCTTTGCCGTCATTAGAAGGGCGACAGGGAAAGGAGGCCGCCGAACTACCATTTTGGGACAAGCATATTCCACGAATATGCTTGCCCCGTCAGCCCTAAGGGCACCCAAGGCACCCCTTTATAAGGGGAGGTTTGGACCCTGAGGGAAGAGAGAGTCTTTTGAGCAACGTTAGGCTGGGGAGATTCACATTGTACCCCTGAAAACATCTCAAGGAGCACTTGTAACCCATCAAGAGAGAAATAAAGTTCATCACTTTGGCAGCTTGAGTGTAAAGACAGTTGCATCTTCCCTCCCCAGATCCCACTAGCATCCATCGGTCCCATACTTTAGCCTACCCATGGCATCTGCCGTGCCACCACCACGACATAGGGTTTCGGGGACCCCCAAGTCGGCGGCTAGGGCAAAACCCTAGGTGGTGGCGGCGGCTATGGAGGGCTGCAGCTTTCTAGGGTTTGAGGTGAGGGACTTGTGTGTGTAGAGGAGGGAGCCCTGCCCCTCCTTATATAGGTGGAGGGGCCGGCCGCGCCAAGGGGAGGGAGAGGAGTCCCTCCCCAACTCGGCTTGGAGGTGGGCCGCCGGTTGGACGAGGGAACTCCTCCCCAACTCGGTTTCCCCTTCCTCCTCTTTTCCTCTTTCCAATTTTAGCCGTTTGACTTTTCAAACTAGCTATTTGACTTTTCAAACTAGGATTTGAATTAATCCTTTATTTGGATAAGAGATGACACTTAGTACATGATGCAATTATTCCAACATGCAATGATACATTCATGTACCCCTTCCCCTCCGGAGTGCCGCACATTCCGGAACCTTCTAGAACATTCCCGATGAAAACACCGGAATCATTCCCGAACTCCGAAACGGGACTTTCCTTATATAAATCTTATTCTCCGGACCATTCCGGATCACCTCGTGATATCCCGGATCCCATCCGATACTCCTAACAACATTCGGTATCTTTCTCATAATACCATAACTACTCAAACAACGTCGAATCCTTAAGTGTGTCTCCCTACGGTTCGTGAATTATGCGGACATGATCGAGACACTTCTCCGAACAATAACCAATAGAGGAATCTGGAAATTCATATGGCTCCCACATATTTCTACGATTACTTTGCGATCGAATGAACCACTTACATACGATACCAATTTCCCTTTGTCTCACGATAGTTTACTTATCCGAGGTTATGATCGTCGGTATCTCTGCATACCTACTTCAACCTCGTTACCGATAAGTACTCTTTTCTCATTCCCGTGATATGTGATCCCTTGTGAGCCAGTCACATGCTTGCAAGCCAATTGGATGACATTCCACCGAGAGGGCCCAGAGTATATCTATCCGTCATATGGATGGACAAATCCCACTCTTGATCCATGTGTCTCAACCAATACTTTCCGAACACTCAATGCCACCTTTATAGCCACCCAGTTACGGTGTGGTGTTTGATGTCATCAAAGCATCCATCCGGTAAAGATGATATGCATGATCTCATGGTCGAAGGAATTAGGTTACTATGTATCAGAAAGCATATAGCAATTGAACTATTGAAATGACTTGATCTTTATGCTACGCTTATCAATAGGAGTATGTTCACCATATCATTCTCCTAACGATATGATCTTGTTGTTGATAACATCTCAATGTTCATGATAGGGAAACCATAATCATTTATCAACCAACAAGCTAGTGATGTATAGAGGCTATACCAGGGACTTCAAATTAAGTTTACAAATCACACAAGTATCAATGTTTCCTTGTTAATACTATTATAGCATGAATGTAAACATTTATCATAAACACAAAGATATAACAATAACTACATTTATTATTGCCTCTAGGGCATATCTCCAACAGTCTCCCACTTGCACTAGAGTCATCTAATCTAGATTACATGGTAATATACCGAACACCCATGGCAGTTTGGTGTTGGTCATGTTTTGCCCTCGGGAGAGGTTTAGTCAACGGATCCGCCACATTCAGATCTGTGTGTACTTTCCAAATCTTTATATCCCCATCTTGAATATGTTCTCGAATAGCGTGGAAACGTAGCTTGATATGCTTCAGCTTCTTGTGTGACCTTGGTTCTTGCGCATTGGCTATGGCGCCCATGTTATCACAGTAGATAGACATCGGGTCCAGCGCACTTGGAACCACACCCAGCTCTGTAATGAACTCTTTCATCCATATCGCTTCTTGTGAAGCCTCCGAAGCAGCCATGTATTCCGATTCAGTTGAAGATCTCGCCACAACGCTTTGCTTTGCACTCCTCCAGCTAACTGCTGCACCATTCAAAATAAATACGTATCCAGATTGTGATTTAGAATCATCCGGATCGGTGTTCCAACTAGCATCGGTGTAACCGTTAACAACGAGCTGTTCATCACCTCCATAAGAAAGAACCATATCCTTAGTTCTTCTCAAGTACTTAAGGATGTTTTTGACCGCTGTCCAATGATCCACTCCTGGAACACTTTGATATATGCTAGTTAAACTAACAGCATATGCAATGTCGGGTCTAGTACATAGCATGGCATACATTAGAGATCCTATGGCTGAGGAATAGGGAGTCTTACTCATCCTTTCTCTATCTTCTGCCGATGTCGGACTTTGAGTTTTACTCAAGGTCGTATTGGGCAACATGGGCAAGAACCCTTTCTTGCTTTCTTCCATTCCAAACCTCTTTAGAACTTTGTCCAAATATGTACTCTGTGACAATGATATTTGGCGTTTGGATCTATCTCTGTAAATCTTTATGCCTAATATGTAAGCTGCTTCGCCAAGATCCTTCATTGAAAAACTGTTATTCAAATATTCCTTGACACTATTAAGAAGGTCTACATCATTCCCAATCAACAATATGTCATCCACATATAGTATTAAGAATGCTACAGAGCTCCCACTCACTTTCTTGTAAATACAAGCTTCTCCATAAGTTTGTATAAAACCAAAACTTTTGATCACCTTATCAAAACGTTGATTCCAACTTCGGGATGCTTGCTTCAATCCATAGATGGACCGTTGAAGTTTACATACCTTGTTAGCATCTTTAGGATTGACAAAACCTTTGGGTTGCATCATATACAACTCTTCATCAATATCTCGATTGAGGAATGCTGTTTTGACATCCATCTGCCATATCTCATAATCATAATATGGAGCGATTGCTAACATAATCCTCACAGACTTTAGCTTTGCTACCGGTGAGAAAGTCTCATCGTAGTCAACTCCTTGAATTTGTCGAAACCCTTTTGCGACAAGTCGAGCTTTATAGACAGTAACATTACCATAAGCATCTGTTTTCTTCTTGAAAATCCATTTGTTCTCGATGACCTTCCGCCATCCGAAGTCCACCAAAGTCCATACTTGGTTTTGTACATGGATCCAATCTCGGATTTCATGGCTTCTTGCCATTTATTGGAATCTGGGCTCATCATTGCTTCCTCATATGTCTCGGGGTCATCGGTGTTGTCCACCAACATGACATTCATAACGGGATCATACCAATCTGGAGTGGTACGAGTTCTCGTTGACCTCCGGCTCTGTAGCAACTTCAGCAGTTTCATGATCATCATCATTAGCTTCCTCTCTAATTGGTGCAGGCACCACAGAACTTCTTCGGTCTTTGTGCTACTCGCAATTCGAGAGAAGGTTCGACAACCTCATCGAAGTTCTACTTTCCTTCAGTCACTTCTTTCGAGAGAAATTCCTTCTCTAGAAAGGATCCATTCTTAACGAAGATTTTGCCTTGGATCTATGATAGAAGGTATACCCAATAGTTTCCTTCGGATATCCTATGAAGACGATTTTTCCTCTTTGGGTTCAAGCTTGTCCGGTGTAACTTATTTACATAGGCCGCAACCCCAAACTTTAAGGAACGACAATTTAGGTTTCTTCCCAAACCATAATTCATATGGTGTCGTTTCAACGGATTTAGATGGTGCCCTATTTAAAGTGAATGCGGCTGTTTCTAATGCATAACCCCAAAATGATAGCGGTAAATCCTAAGTGACATCATAGAACGAACCATATCTAAGAGAGTTCGATTCTGACGTTCGGACACACCATTACTGTTGTGGTGTTCCGGCGGTGTCAATCGTGAAAGTATTCCGCATTTCTTCAAATGCTCGCCAAACTCGTAACTTAGATATTCACCTCCACGATCAGAACGTAGAAACTTAATCTTCTTGTTAGGTTGATTCTCTACCTCACTTTGAAACTCCTTAAACTTCTCGAAAGTTTCGGACTTATGTTTCATGAAATAGATATACCCATATCTACTCAAGTCATCCGTGAAGGTAAGAACATAACGATAACCACCGCGCGATGCTACACTCATTGGACCACACACATCGGTATGTATGATTTCCAATAAGTCCGTAGCTCGCTCCATCATACCAGAAAATGGAGTCTTAGTAAATTTTCCCATCAGACATGCTTCGCATCTTTCAAGTGATTCAAGAAGTCCATCGGAATGGAGTTTCTTCATACGTTTCACTCCAATGTGACCAAGGACGATTGCCACATATAGGTCGAATTATCGCTTGATTTCAAACGTTTAGCCTCAATGTTGTTGATATGTGTATTTCCACTATCGAGATTCAATAAGAATAGACCATCTATCAAAGGTGCATGTGCATAAAACATATTACTCATATAAATCGAACAACCATTATTCTCGGACTTAAACAAGTAACCGTCTACAATAAACAAGATCCCGATATAATGTTCATGCTCAACGCAGCACCAAATAACAATTATTTAAGTATAAAACTAATCCCGATGGTAGATGAAGGGTAGCGTGCCGACCGCGATCACATCAACCTTTGATCCGTTTCCACGCGCATCGTCACCTCGTTCTTCGCTAGCTTCCGCTTATTCTGCAAAGACTGTTTGAGTTACAAATATGAGAAACCGAACCAAGATCAAATACCGTGCACTACTACAGTACTAGTGAGATACACATCAATAACATGTATATCGATATACCTTTCTTCTTGATGTTGTCGCTCTTCAGATCCACCAAGTACTTTGGGCAATTCCGCTTCCAAAGGACCTTCTTCCTTTGTAAAAGCACTCAAGATCGTGCTTGGGTCCAGCCTTGGTCTTCTTCGCGGCGGTAACTTTCTTACCACCCTTCTTGAAGTGTCCCTTCGCTTAGACTTGCCTTTCTTGAATTTGGTGGTCTTATTGACCAACAACACTTGGTGCTCTTTCTTGATCTCCACTTCGCAGACTTTAACATAGCAAACAGTTCCGCAACCGCTTGTTCATGTTCACTGTTGTAGTTCATCACAAAGTTCTTGTAACTTGGTGGTAGTGATTGGAGGACACGGTAAATCCCAAAGCATTAGGAATCACTATACCCAAGCTTTGAAGTTTGTTTGCGTGCCGGACATCTTAAGCACATGCTCACCTTGGAGCTGCCCTCTTCCATCTTGCGCTTAAAGAACTTTTCGAAGCCTCATAACTTTCAATTGCCGCATGAGTCTCAAAGATCAATTTGAGATCCTCGACAATATCATATGGTCAATTCTCAAACCTTTTCAAGCTCGATTCCAAACCATACAAGATAGCACATCGAACTATGGAGTCTTGATTCTTCCGAGCGAGGTAAACATTCTTTACTTCATCGGAAGCATCACCGCAGTGGGTCACCCAAAGTGCATCCAAAGACATAGGTCAAATTACCACCGTGAGGACAATCCTCAAATTGCGGAACCAATCCATGAGTTGCTTCCATTGTTTTTCAACTTTTCTTTCTCTAGGAACGCATTAAAATTGATGGTAGGGGCTACCATTGATCTACAACATATTTGCAATAGTTTAGACTAAGTTTATGACAAATTGAGTTCAAATTAATAATGAAATTAAACTAGGTGAACTCCCACTCAAAACAACATCCCTCACATTGTTTTAGTGATCACACGAACCAAATCCACTACATCAACACCGATCATCACGAGAGTTGATATAGTTTCAATGGCGAACAATCGTCATGTTCATCATATCTACTATATGATTCATGCTTTACCTTTCGGTGATCCGTGTTCTGAGACCATGTCTGTACATGCTAGGCTCGTCAAGATCAAACCTTAGTTTCCGCATGAGCAAATCTGGCTTGCTCACGTTGTATACACTTGCAGAATCTAACACACCCGATCATCACGTGGTGCTTCGAAACAACAAGCTTTAGCAACGGTGCTAACTAAGGGTGAACACCTTATGACTTGAAATTCATGTGCATGAGGGATCATCTTATAATGCTACCGTGCCTACTAAGCAATACAAGATGCATAAAGGATTAACATCACATGCAATTCAATAATATGTGATATGATATGGCCTTTCTTCTTTGTGCTTCCGATCTCCATCTTCAAGCACGAACATGATCTCCATCATCACCGGCATTGCATCAAGGTCAATGACGCTTCTCCATGGTTGTCGTCCACCGGTCTTCAACTATTACAACTACTTTGAATAGACACGCGGGTCTTAACATAAATTAAAGACAACCATCTGGCTCCTGCCGGTTGCCAACTTACAATAAGGAACATTGCATACATCAAATATAATCACAATCATGGCCATATCACATCACTGCAAAACAAAGTTAGACGCCTCTACTTTCTTTGCATATTTTACGTGGTTTGGGGCTTTCAATAAGTGTCGTTCTAACTTACGAACAAGAACCACAACATTGATACTAGCATTGTTGATCACCCGTTGTAAATTGGATCTTAACTATGCTAGGAGAAACAGGCACCCGCAAAGCCACTTATGCAATACAAGTTGCATATCAAGCGTGGAGCAAGTCTCATGAACGATGTCATGTAAGGTTAGCCCGGGCCGCTTCATCCCAACATACCGCAAGATGCAAAGTACACAAGAAGCAATCGACAATAAAAGCATCAACGACCACAATGACCATTGTGTTCTACTCGTCTGAGATCTACATATAGACACGGCTCGATACCCTTTGTAGGGTTTCGTAGCATGGAAAACAAAATTTTCTATCGCATACAAACAAACAAGCCAAGATCTGTCTACTAGATTGTAGCAACGAGTCGATGGAATAACTTACCCTCGAAGATTCCAAAGTGTTTAACGAGAGCGGATTCTCGTGGGTGATGTAGTCGTACTCTTCCGATCTCAAGATTGCGTAGACGATCCTTCCAAGGCGTTCCTGGCGCTCCCTTGATCAGTCACACGTTGGTACTCGATGAAGACCTTCCTCTCCTTGTTCCAAAGAGCAGCGGAGGTTGTAGCACTCTCCTCGCGATTCCTGCAAGACAACAAGTGGTACCTAAGTAGAGGGAAATCAGGCAGGCTTAAGCCGGAGCGAGTATGGTGGAGTATGAGAGAGCTCCTCGGCGATCTAGGGTTTAGACACACCAAGGAGGAGGGGCTAGAGCCGGCGGCTAGGGTTCCGGGGACCCCCAAGTCGGCGGCTAGGGCAAAACCCTAGGTGGTGGCGGCGGCTATGGAGGGCTGCAGCTTTCTAGGGTTTGAGGTGAGGGACTTGTGTGTGTAGAGGAGGGAGCCCTGCCCCTCCTTATATAGGTGGAGGGGCCGGCCGCGCCAAGGGGAGGGAGAGGAGTCCCTCCCCAACTCGGCTTGGAGGTGGGCCGCCGGTTGGACGAGGGAACTCCTCCCCAACTCGGTTTCCCCTTCCTCCTCTTTTCCTCTTTCCAATTTTAGCCGTTTGACTTTTCAAACTAGCTATTTGACTTTTCAAACTAGGATTTGAATTAATCCTTTATTTGGATAAGAGATGACACTTAGTACATGATGCAATTATTCCAACATGCAATGATACATTCATGTACCCCTTCCCCTCCGGAGTGTCGGACATTCCGGAACCTTCTAGAACATTCCCGATGAAAACACCGGAATCATTCCCAAACTCCGAAACGGGACTTTCCTTATATGAATCTTATTCTCCGGACCATTCCGGATCACCTCGTGATATCCCGGATCCCATCCGAGACTCCGAACAACATTCGGTCTCTTTCTCATAATACCATAACTACTCAAACAACGTCGAATCCTTAAGTGTGTCTCCCTACGGTTCGTGAATTATGCGGACATGATCGAGACACTTCTCCGAACAATAACCAATAGAGGAATCTGGAAATTCATATGGCTCCCACATATTTCTACGATTACTTTGCGATCGAATGAACCACTTACATACGATACTAATTTCCCTTTGGCTCGCGATAATTTACTTATCCGAGGTTATGATCGTCAGTATCTCCGCATACCTAGTTCAACCTCGTTCGATAAGTACTCTTTTCTCGTTCCGTGATATGTGATCCCTTGTGAGCAGTCACATGCTTGCAAGCCAATTGGATGACATTCCACCGAGAGGGCCCAGAGTATATCTATCCGTCATATGGATGGACAAATCCCACTCTTGATCCATGTGTCTCAACCAATACTTTCCGAACACTCAATGCCACCTTTATAGCCACCCAGTTACGGTGTCGTGTTTGATGTCATCAAAGCATCCATCCGGTAAAGATGATATGCATGATCTCATGGTCGAAGGAATTAGGTTACTATGTATCAGAAAGCATATAGCAATTGAACTATTGAAATGACTTGATCTTTATGCTACGCTTATCTATAGGAGTATGTTCACCATATCATTCTCCTAACGATATGATCTTGTTGTTGATAACATCTCAATGTTCATGATAGGGAAACCATAATCATTTATCAACCAACAAGCTAGTGATGTATAGAGGCTATACCAGGGACTTCAAATTAAGTTTACAAATCACACAAGTATCAATGTTTCCTTGTTAATACTATTATAGCATGAATGTAAACATTTATCATAAACACAAAGATATAATAATAACTACATTTATTATTGCCTCTAGGGCATATCTCCAACAATTGATTCCTTGGTTACCTCTTCATCTTTGGTTTCATCTAGATGTTCTTCAATTATTGGTGCACTTTCTTCTTATTTCGCCTCTTGTACTTCCTTGACCTGTACATACTCAAAAATATGCTTTTGTGCAGTGTTAGGGAAAGGTATCTCATACATTGGTTCTAGGGAGGCCAATGTTGCTTTAACTTCTCTTTTCTTCTCAGGTTCAGGTGGTGGATCAAACTTGACCGAACCCTCTTTTCGGGCTTCGATGTGTTCTGTAAATCTTTAACAACTTGTAACACAAGATCTGAATCTAAATAAAGCTCTTTAGATAATTCATTAATATGGCATTTTTTTATTATATTCGTGAATACATTCATGGTCTATTTCTATGCCTCCTTCACTTCCTAGACCAAAATTCCATGAAAATCTATGATCGTGAATTCTATTAAGTAAAGCCCAAGCTTTAGTTATAGGTAAATACATAAAAGCTCCTCTCGCGCAAGAGTCTAGTTCAATTTTATTAGGTTCAATTAAACAGCCATAAAAGATATGCAATAAATACCATTCAGGTAAATCATGATGAGGACATTGTCTAAGCAAATCTTTAAATCTTATATAAGATCTTACTATCCTTCATTGGAACGGTTCTTCCAAGTCATTATAAGACGCCTGATTCCAAAAGATTTTGATAATGGGTAATATTTATATAGGAGTTCACAAGCTAAATTATCCCAAGTAGTAGTGGCTTCTAAAGGTAGAGATCTATACCATGAGAGAGTTGTACTTGTCAAAGTTTGACTAAAAATTTTAATCCTTACCTCATCGGCGGTATACCCCGTTAATTGGAACGTGCCACATATATCTTTGAAACATGCAATATGCTCATATGGATCAGGATCTTCTTCATCTCCTGTAAATTGCTTCTTGTGTAAAATACCAAGTAGTAGGGGATTTATTTCAAACCCCCTTGTCTTCTCGTTGGAGTTGTCTCTTTTATAAATATCATAGGGCTTCCCAAAGTGGTTGAGTGGTTTAGCACTAGTCATATGCTCAAACTCCATCATATTGGTGGAAAGCTATAAATCAAAACAAAACTAAACAAAACTAAAGTAAATAAACAAAAACTAAAAGACCTACATCGCTTAGCTCCTCGGCAACGGGCCAGAAAATAGTTTGATGACTGTAAGTGCACAGATCGGATGTAGCTAGTTTCCAAATAAAGATATCGATCCCACAGGGAGCAGGAGTCTGAAGTCTAAGAATTCTTGAAGTAAAAACTGAAAATAGAATTGCTAAATAAAGTTCTAAGTAACAAGATAAAATGCGAGTATTGCATAAAAAGGTGTTTTGGCACGTTGCACATCATGAACAATATTCAGTATTGCGTAAAAAGGTGTTTTGGCTCATATGCTCATATGCAAATGCGAGTTTGATATAAGAGAACAATGCGTAAAGTAAATAAAACCGAATACGGGAAATAAATATCACGTATGTAAAAGAGATTTGAAACTTCAGTGGGAAAAAGGCGTTCTCAGGGATTAGCGGATACACCACTAGCATTATAAAGGGCTAAGGTAAATATTATCATCATGAACATTGTCAACTACGTATGTGCGGGAGGAACTTCGTATTTGGACAAAGAGGCAGCAACCACTGCTCAAATCATCCTCATAACCACAGTAGACAGCAATCAGCACCAATTGAATTACCGCGCTATTAAGGGACATAATCCCACAGGACGTATCCCATGGCATGGATAGTGTTTTGTGAGTTTCCTTGATTCCCAAGTTGATACGTTAGGGGTGCCAACAGATTTATAGTCACTGTAAGTGCTAACATCTCTCCGTCTACCAACAAGTAGTTCCCTACATCAAGTCCCCACAAGATGCAAATATTGGAGAGGTCGACTTCTCCCAACATCAAGATGCAGACAATCTAACACATGGTGACATCGTTGAATATCATAATAAACTTTATCTTATTCCAATATCATACTAGGGTTTCTCCATCTCCCAAAGAACTAATGATCTACTCATACATGGAGGAAGACAGCATCATAATGATGGTAATGGAAACGATCATTGATGAATAGTACCTGTATAAATCCACAACTAGTGCAAGAATTACAACAAGATCTTGATGGGATGAATGGAGATGATGGTGGTGATGAATATGCAATGGTTGATGAAGATGGAGATCGATGCCTTGGCCTCCCAGATCTGCGTAGGGCGAAAATGGATCCCTAGGGAAAGTCCCCCCTCTAGATGCCTTTCGGAGGTTAGTTTTCGGCGATTTATGTGTGACATGGTTATACCCAATGGGTGCACAACATTAGCATATACTGTCCAGCCCAAGGAAGGCCCACTACGAGCAACGCAGCCCATGGAGTTTTCGGGTGGCCCAAACCTGTGACGTCTCTGGATCCTTGGAGAGCAAGACTATAGTAGATAGAATATTCAAAGGGGCAAACCCTAACTTGTAACCAACTCGATATGTGCCCGAGACCTACCTATCTCCATATAAAGGCTGGAAGGGCACAGCGAGGAGGGTCTCTCACCTCACCGCATACGCACCTCATGCCAGATTGCATCTGCGCACCCCTGTACTTTGGTTCCGCTGTAATAAAGAGCAGACAAGCAGGAGTAGGGTTTTCCCTCCGGGGGCCTGAACCTGGGTAATCTCGTGTCCCTTGGTTGCTTTTCTATTAACCATTCCGCGATATCCAGCATCCCCACCTTCTCCAAAACCCAAGCTCATAGCAATGGGCATTGACGAGATCGAACCTCGTCAATTGGCACCGTCTGTGGGAATCGAGGGCGCTGATTGTGCGATCGTGACGGTCCCAACCAAAGCGATCTACAACTCTTCGGCGACGGAGAGCCATATCCTCTTCGGCGCTTTCGACTTCACCGCCCACTCACCGGTCACCATGAAGGATTTCGAGCCCATAGGCGACCGGCTCGAGATTCTATTCTGGAGCTTCTGCTTCCAGGTAGGACAGACCGACACTCTCTGCCTCCCAGAGCGGGTGCCACTGCCATCCATCAGGCCCGCCTCATTGGCCCCGCACCCGAGCGTGCTAAACACGTCAACACTGACAGACGAGTCATATGACAGCAGCTGCTGCAACTCAGATCTGTGCGGCCCCCCATCGGATGAGGGAACCTGCGGTTCCGAATCCGAAAGCTGCGGCACTAGCGATCCAATCCGCGGGCACTACCAGTGCACCGTGGTCATCCAAAGTGACATGGAACAACAACCACCAGGTTTGAGTGCCCACGTACCACCACCCAACCCACATGGTGAAAATGGAGGAAACGGGAGGCAACCATCCCTCCCGCCCAACGAAGGTCACGCTGCCGCCTATCAGAAAATCAACCTCGACGATGCTGGATGGCCCCAGAAACGCGAAGCCGTGGCAGGCAACAAGAACCTACCCATGAATTCTTCACGGGACTTGCTGATGGCATACCACCTCCTTCTCATCGGCGAGCACAACAGGCAGGTGAAGCTACAGGAAGAGCTCGACAAACGCAAGCAAGCGGCTTCAGAGTCTAGCGCGCGGCGAGCTACGTTCTCCGCCGCTGGCGGCTCCAGATCGCACGGCAACAATGCCAACAAGCATCGCTCTCGCACGGATAACATGGACCCCGCTGCACGTCACGAGGTCACCCGAACCCTCAACACGTCCTTCATGGAGATGGACGTCAACGGCAACGTCATACCGAAGACGCTGCAAGTTGCGATCATGGCAGCCACCACATATCTCGCATCCCATCCACCTCCGGTGGGGGACTCGAAGAGAGCTATGCACAAGTCCACACTAGCCGGACTCGGACTCGTCGGAGCTACGCTCCATGATGAGGCTCCTGCGGAGCCTAAAAATAAAGCTACGGTTAGATTCAACCGTAGCCCCATGCCCTCATCCGAAGAGGAGGAAGACGAGCATGATCTACCTCGACGACGCAAGAGTCCGCGACGTCGTAGCCACGAGTACGATGCCCGAAGCAACCTCGCTTAGCGCAAGGTCGACAAGGCACGCACCAAACGCGCATGCTCTACCGAAAAGGATGATGACAGAGAACTCTGCGGGGCTAGATGCTTCAGCAGATCTGTTCGGCGAACGCGGTTGCCGAGAAATTCCAAGGTTCCTTCGGACACTCCGAAGTTTGACGGGACACAGGACTCGAAAGCCTGGCTCAGCGACCATTTGTTATCCGTCAAGCTACACGGTGGTAACAAAAACACCACCCTACAATGCCTTCAGCTGCAGCTGACAGGCGCAACTCGAATCTGGCTCAGCAGCCTATCTTCAGGCTCAATCCAAAACTGGGAGGAGCTGGCATACAGTTTCATCCGAAACTTCAAGGGCACCAGCAAGAGGCCAGCCTCAATCGACGAGCTTCGAGCCTGCACTCAACGTACGGGCGAATCCATTCGCTCGTACATCTTGCACTGGACCAACATCAAGAACTCCACGGCGCACATCTCTGAGGAGAGAACGATCGATGCCTTCAAGGATAGCGTCAAGCGCCTTGACTTCAAGGAGGAACTTGGGCGCGTCAAGCCCAAGACACTTGACCACCTCATGGACATCGCCAACAAGTGGGCAGATGGCGAGGATTCCCTCCACCGAGCACATTCGGATGAGGACGACGAGTACGGCCGCAGACGTGAACGCCGTAGCAAACGAAGATCGCGCGTCTACGACGATCGCGACGGACCCGACATGGTTGCGGCTGGCTACGCCGAACGCTGCAACGACAACACCGCAGCAGCGGAGGATACCGCGGAGGAAATTTCCGCGACGGGGGACGCCCCGCACAGTCGTGGCAACGTTGCAACCGCGACGACGAGCCCTCAACATATGACAAGTGAAGGAAATATGCCCTAGAGGCAATCATAGAGATGATTATATTTATAATGTATCCATGAGGTTATTGTATTGTTCCTTGAATATCCATATCAGGCAACATGTATTGATTGGCAATTATGTGAATTGTTTGTGAAACTCTTTACTTGTATGGTTATTTAATAGTTATCCCTAGTCGGAGTTCATGTGAGGACACATGTGAATATTAGACTAGCACATTGATTGGTTGATGACTATGTTTCGCAAGTCATAGACATGGAGATGTCAAACCAATGATGTGGACACATGTTATGAACATGGGGTTGGACTAACCCAACTTGAGACTGGCAATTAGTTGCAGCTCTCTCTCTACACATCGTTTACGTTTTGTCCTTAGACCTGAGATTATCGCATGTACTTGAGATGTGGATCGACCTACTTTGAGGTTATCAAACGATGCTCCGTAACTGGGTAGTTATAAAGGTAGCTTTCGAGTTTGTCCTAAATCATGCAAGGCATGGTCAATCAAGATGGGATTTTCCCCTATCTACTTGAGAGAGATATCTCAGGGCCCCTCGAGTGATCAGATCCAGAAATGCATGGCCATGCTACATATGGTTAAGAGTTAACCTAGTAAAGGGATTCTGAATCATAGTATCGATAAAGGGAGGTCAGCTTGGAGCTAGACCAAATATCATGAGGCAAAGGGAAAGACATGTACTAAACCTTGTGATGGTTCGTCCGATATGATCTTTGTATGCGTTTAGGAGTTGGCACGTCTTGCCAGAGGCCGCTACCAACTATTGACAGAATAAGTGTAGTCGTGTCATGTCTATACGTATATGAACCTATAGGGTCACACACTTAAAGGGCTGGAAGCCTAATGAGGATTGGATCCGAATTAGACCAGGCTTAGGCTACTAATGGGTTGCTAATGTAGAAGCCCACTAGGGACGCCTATATAAGAGAGGGTGGGGCGAGATGACCAGGGTTAGACCATTACTCCCAGCCGCCACTCCTCACGCCTGTGTTGCACGCGCGGACCAAGTAGTCCGGCGTCTGACACTTCCACCCCGCACGTGTGGATACCTCGGAGGCGCTGCATCTGTAGCGCTTGGACGAGCCGCGCAAGGGGAGCTGCTCGTGTGACGAGGAAGAGGAGGAGACGTAGAACATCTACACTGCCTCGACGCGCTTCATCAAGTTCCACAACTGTCCGTCTAGTGGTAATCCCGTGATCTATGACAATAGTAATCCTAGTTTACGCGGTAGAAATTTTGATTTGCGCTAGTGTAGCCTACCTGTATCCCTTCAGTGGTATTAGAGCCGATGCTGTTCGGTTATAGGTTCGGGATGTTTGCATATGGTGATATGCAGATTGATATGAATGATGTGATCGTCTGTATTGCGGTGGTTCAGGATTGATCTATGATCTTGCTTTCCGTGATCGTGATTCTGAGGTTGTCGAAAGACTTACCCCTACCGGTCAGTTTCCGCCATCGGGGTAGACAGTGACACATAAATCCTGTTGAATCACGCGAAGATCAATATGATTGATCAAATCGTAACCTATATCTAAAATCGATGTACCGTGATCAAAGGAGTTTGATTGAATCGGAACAAGAGTCGGTTTACGGTAAATTTGATTTGTCGATCAAAATCCTTAAAGAAAATTGTGTAGATTCGATCTCTCATACCACGAGGGGCGCTGCCCCTTCGAACCCCGTAGGGGGGGACCCCCTAGACCCTCCTTATCGTAGCCCCTTTTGTATCTCGTTAAGGTAACTAGGTGCTGTGAGTTCACATGATCCGGTAGAATGTGATTCTATGCATAACTTGTTTTTGCAGGATGTATTTGATCAGTATGGCCCATATATGTATGTGATGCATGTATAAAAATTATCATGACCTGCGTGTCGTGAGTACAGCAACACAGCTGGAGCCATATGTGTTGTCAATTATTGTAATGGCCTGCGTGCCAACTTGTGATGATCCCAATACTATGTAATTTTGATTCCTAGTTGTAATGAGTAATAGCTTGTATTAGTTCTTAGAGGACTCATCACTTGGAGGATGGCTCACATGGAACATGAAGATGGAGATCATGATGGTGGACAGGTTCTATGGCGATGGAGATCACCATGAGAAAATGGGCCATACTGTGTCACATTTATGTGAATGCTATTCTTATGCGTTGTACTCTATGCATGCTTAGATGATAGAAGTAGAACGATCCCTCACAAATTTTAAGTTAAACCATGCCCTCCCAACCAAACCTTGCACCATCCTATGCCCTATACAATTGTTGGTGATCCTATGAAATTAGGGTGTCGCGGTTTTCCTTGGCTGGATGGGTTTGTATCGGATACCTACACGCATAAGGGTTGGTGAGCTTGACAAGGTCATCTTAACAGTTAAGGACCTTGGGGCATAAAGGTTGGGTGCCTAGTTTTGACATAGAGATGTCACCCAACAACAAGAGTCATATGTGATATGATTAGCAAGTGTTGCTTACCGATTTACCTTGTCTTCTAGCAGTGATGCTAAAGCTCACTAGTCGACTTTTTAATTGTGGATCTTGAATCACTTAGTATCAATAGAGGGATATTGATTTAAGTGGGAGTATATGCTATTAAATTGTTTAATATGTTTTACTCTTTCATGGTTACATGGCTTAGTATTTTGCATGTTTTCTGTTGTAGATCAATGTCACCAAACACTGCATCACATTTTTCTTTGTGTTTGATTCTTGACAAAGATAAACTAAATGGAACAAACTATTTGGACTAGGTCCGTAACCTGAAAATTGTTCTCAGGTCTGATAAAAAGGAAACGGTTTTGGATACCCCAATCCCCAATGAATCTGTTGATAATGCATCTGCTGCCCTTAAGAATGCCTACAACAGAGCATGTGATGATTCTCTTGAGGTTAGCTATCTTATGCTTGCATGCATGGAACCTGAACTCCAAAAGAAGTTTGAGGATCAAGATGCATACGATATGATCTTGGCGCTTAAGGACATGTTCCAAGATCAGGCAAGGACTGAGAGGTACAATGTTGCCAAGTCCTTTGTGGAATGCAAGCTGGCAGAGGGAGCAGCTGTAGGCCCCCATGTGATCAAAATGATTGGTTACAGTCAGACTTTGGAAAAGCTTGGTTTTCCACTAGGCCAAGAGTTGGCTATTGACTTCAATTTGGCATCTCTTCTGTCTAGCTATGGGCAGTTCATTTCGAACTACCATATGCATGGGGTGGAGAAGGGCCACTGAGTGCTTCTTTTGTCATGAACATGGCCACTGGAAGAGAAATTGTAGAAGACACTGAGTGCTTCATTTCGAACATGGCCACTGAGGGCTAAGGATACGATCCCAAAGCCTGCATCCAAGCAAAAGGCTGGACATGTAGAAGACACTGAGTGCTTCTTTTGTCATGAACATGGCCACTGGAAGAGAAATTGTAGCAAGTACCAGGCTTCTTTGAAGAAGAGTGGAAGTAAGAGTACTTCCCACTCAAGTACGCTTGTTGTAAATGTTGTGGACATTCTTCTCGCTGATTCCTATGTTAACTCTTGGGTATTTGATACCGGATCGGTTGCTCATATTTGCAATTCGATGCAGGGGCTAATAAGGACTAGAGAAGTGCAGAAAGGCGAAGTAGATTTTCGCGTCGGAAATAAACCAAGGGTTGCTGCATTGTTCGTCGGCGTCATGCAACTTCACCTTCCATCAGGATTTATTATGGAGTTGAATAATTGTTATTACATTCCTAGTATGGGTCGAAACATTTTATCACCTTCATGTTTGATGAGGGATGGTTATTCATTCGCGAGTGCAAACAATGGTTGTGTAATCTCTAAGAATGATATGTTTATGGATGATGCTCCCATTGTGAATGGGTTATTTATTTTAAATCTTGATGATGCATCTGTTTACAATGTTAGTTCTAAAAGGCTTCGGCCTAATGATTTGAGTCCTACCTATTTATGGCATTGTCGTTTGGGGCATATAAGTGAAAAGCACATGAAGAAGCTCCATGGTGATGGTCTTCTAACTTTGTTTGATTTTGAATCATACGAGACATGTCAGGCTTGTTTACTTGGAAAGATTACCAAATCGCCTTTTTTGGGTTTACCCGAGAGAGCGAAAGACTTGTTGGAACTCATACATACTGATGTGTGTGGACCAATGAGCACGACAGCCAGAGGTGGATATCACTACTTCATTACTTCCACTGATGATTTCAGTAGATATGGTTATGTCTATTTGATGAAGCATAAGTCTGAAACTTTTTAAAAGTTCAAGGAGTTTCAGAATGAGGTAGAGAATCAACGTGGAAAGAAAATAAAGGCCTTGCGATCTGATCACGGAGGTGAATATTTGAGTCACGAATTTAGCAATCATCTTAAGAGTTGCGAAATTGTTCCACAGCTCACGCCACCCGGAACGCCTCAAAGAAACGGGGTCTCCAAACGGCGCAATCGAACTTTGTTGGACATGGTTCGATCGATGATGAGCCAGTCGGATTTACCATTATCATTTTGGGGTTATGCTCTAGAAACGGCAGCTTTCACACTTAACAGGGTACCATCTAAATCCTTAGTTAAGACACCATATGAGATGTGGACTAGAAATAATCCCAGTATGTCTTTTCTAAAGATTTGGGGATGTGATGCATTTGTCAAGCGACTTCAGTCGGACAAGCTAACACCCAAATATGATAAGTGCATTTTCATGGGATATCCGAGGGAAACCTTAGGGTATTACTTCTACAACCGAGAAGAGGGCAAAGTGTTTGTTGCTCGTAGCGGTGTTTTCCTAGAGAAAGAGTTTCTCACAAAGGGAACGAGTGGAAGGTCGGTGCGACTTGAAGAAGTTCAAGATGAGCCAATTGGGGATGCTTCTACAAGTGATGCTATTGTAGAAGACCAAGTTGAGGAACCCGTGGCAATAGAAGCACCACAACCACGGAGATCGGCGAGGCTCCGCGAAACGCGGGAATTATTATTGTTAGACAATGATGAGCCTGCGACCTATGCAGAAGCGATGGTGGACCAAGACTCTGAGAAATGGTTGATCGCCATGAGATCCGAGATAGAGTCCATGGGAGACAATCAAATTTGGAACTTGGTTGACCTGCCTGATGGTATTAAAGCCATCGAGTGCAAATGGATCTATAAGAAGAAGATTGATATGGATGGAAATGTTCACATCCATAAAGCTCGACTTGTTGCAAAAGGTTTTTGACAAGTTCAAGGAGTTGACTACGACAAGACTTTCTCGCTCGTAATGATGCTTAAATCTATACGGATCATTCTAGCCATTGCTGCACATTTCGACTATGAAATATGGCAGATGGATGTCAAGACGGCTTTCCAAAATGGAATCCTAACTGAGGACGTGTATATGATGCAGCCCGAAGGTTTTGTCGATCCAAACAATGCTGGAAAGGTATGCAAACTTCTAAATTCCATTTATGGGCTGAAGCAAGCATCTCGGAGTTGGGACGTTCGATTTGATGAAGTTGTAAAGGAGTTTGGCTTCATCAAAAGCGAACAAGAATCTTGTGTTTACAAGAAGGAAAGTGGGAGAGCTCTGGTATTTCTAATATTATATGTAGATGACATATTACTGATTGGAAATGACATTCCTATGCTCGAGTCTGTTAAGACCTCGTTGAAAAATAGTTTTTTGATGAAGGACTTAGGAGAAGCGGCATATATTCTGGGCATCAAGATCTATAGAGATAGATCAAGGAGGCTAATTGGATTAAGCCAGAGTACATACATTGACAAAGTATTGAAACGGTTCAGCATGGAAGAGGCTAAGAAGGGGTTCTTGCCCATGTCTCACGGCATTAAACCCAGCAAGACTCGGTGTCCTTCGACTACTGATGAGCGTGAGCGCATGAGTAGGGTTCCATATGCTTCGGCTATTGGATCCATCATGTATGCAATGATATGTACTCGCCCAGATGTTTCCTATGCTCTAAGTGTTACGAGCAGATATCAGGCCGATCCAGGTGAAGGTCACTAGACAGCGGTAAAGAATATCCTTAAGTACTTGAGAAGGACTAAGGATGTGTTCCTAGTTTATGGAGGTGAGGATGAACTCAGTGTAAGGGTTACACATATGCGAGTTACCTTAACGACTCAGATGACTCCAAATTGCAATTTGGTTATGTGTTTGTCATGAATGGTGGTGTTGTGAGTTGGAAAAGTTCCAGGCAAGATACGGTGGCCTCCTCTTCAACAGAAGCTGAATATATTGCCGCCTTGGAGGCTGCAAAGGAAGCTGTTTGGATTAGGAATTTCCTAATTGCTCTTGGTGTGGTTCAGGGCGCGTCCAATCCCATGGACGTTTATTATGACAACAATGGTGCTATTGCACAACCCAAGGAACCTAGACAGCACCAGAAGAACAAACATATTTGCATGCGTTACCATCAGATTCGAGAGTTCGTTGCGGATGGTAGTGTCATGATATGCAAAATACATACGGACTCAAATGTTGCTGATCCTTTTACAAAGCCACTCCCGCAGCCTGCGCATGAGGCGCACGCAAGAGCAATAGGTATTAGATACAATCTAGATTGACTCTAGTGCAAGTGGGAGACTGAAGGAAATATGCCCTAGAGGCAATCATAGAGATGATTATATTTCTTATGTATCCATGAGTTATTGTATTTTTCCTTGAATATCCATATCAGGCAACTTGTATTGATTGGAAATTATGTGAATTGTTTGTGAAACTCTTTACTTGTAATGTTATTTAATAGTTGTCCCTAGTCAGAGTTCATGAGGACACATGTGAATATTAGACTCGCACATTGATTAGTTGATGACTATGTTTCGCAAGTCATAGACATGGAGATGTCAAACCAATGATGTGAACACATGTTATGAACATGGGGTTGGACTAACCCAACTTGATACTAGCAATTAGTTGCAGCTCTCTCTCTCTACACATCATGTAAGTTTTGTCCTTAGACCTGAGATTGTCGCATGTACTTGAGATGTGGATCGACCTACTTTGGGATTATCAGACGTTGCTCCATAACTGGGTAGTTATAAAGGTAGCTTTCGGGTTTGTCCTAAAGCATGCTGCAAGGCATGGTCAATCAAGATGGGATTTTCCCCTCTCTACTTGAGATAGATATCTCTAGGCCCCTCGAGTGATCGGATACAAAAATGCATGTTCGTGCTACATATGGTTAAGAGTTAACCTAGTAAAGGGATTCTGAATCACAGTATCGAGAAAGGGAGGTCAGCTTGGAGCTAGACCAAATATCGTGAGGCAAAGGGAAAGACATGTACTAAACCTTGTGATGGTTCATCTGATATGATCTTTGTATGCATTTAGGAGTTGGCACGTCTTGCTAGAGGACGCTACCAACTATTGACAAAATAAGTGTATCCGTGTCATGTATATACGTATATGAACCTATAGGGTCACACACTTAAAGGGTTGGAAGCCTAATGAGGATTGGATCCGAATTAGACCAGGCTTAGGCTACTAATGGGCTGCTAATGTAGAATCCTACTAGGGACGCCTATATAAGAGAGGGTGGGGCGAGCTGCCCAGGGTTAGACCATTCCTCCCAGCCGCCACTCCTCATGCCTGTGTTGCGCGCACGGACCAAGCAGCCCGGCGTCTGACGCTTCCACCCCGCACGTGTGGATACCTCGGAGGCGCTGCATCTGTAGCGCTTGGACGGGACGCGCAAGGGGAGCTGCTCATGGGACGAGGACGAGGAGGAGACGTAGAACAACTACACTGCCTCGACGCGCTTCATCAAGTTACGCAACTGCGTGTCTAGTGGTAATCCCGTGATCTATGACAACAGTAATCCTGATTTACGCGGTAGAAATTTTGATTTGCGCTAGTGTAGCCTACCCATATACCTTCAACAAGTTGTCGGGCCCTTGCACCACCCACTTCTACATTGATAAGCGGGATGGCAAAAAGAAGGCCAGCCACATGCTGAAGGATTGTCGCGAGTTCCCAAAACTCAGCGAGGGTTTCACCCAGATGCGACGCCAGATCGTGAACCCCGGGTTTGGACCCGCACCTGCACCAGGTGACATTGCCCACGGAGCTCCTCCACCACCACCCGTGGGGCCTCCGAACCAAGCAATCGCACCCGTGCAAAACAACGGCGTAAACGGGTACCCCGCGCCAAAAGGGTCCCTAATGATCCAGAAAGGGTGCCCAACAAACAGGGTGCAAAAGAAGATCACCCGCCAAGTCAGCCTGGTTGTGACTGCTCCACCCGCCCCCTAAGTACCTCAACGGCTCGGAGTCCTGCATCACATTCAGCCGCTCGGATCACCCCCGCCAGATCCCTCGCCCAGGTCATGCTTCCCTGGTGCTCGAGGCGCAGATCAGAGGGTTCGAGATGAGCCGCGTCTTCATGGACGGCGGCAACGGCATCATCCTGATGTTCGCTAGCACCCTATCAGCAATGCGGATCCCGCTGTGCATCCTGGAACAATCCGACACAACGTTCCACGGCATCGTCCCAGGGAAGGGCATATACCCCCTGGGAAAGATATGGCTTGACGTCATCTTCGGCAAGCCCGACAACTTCCGGTGCGGCGGAGTTGAAGTGGTGGGCCATCATCACATTACGCCATCCTCGGGCGTGTGGCATTCGCAAGGTTCTTGGCAGTACCGCACTATGCGTACCTGCTACTCAAGATGCCAGGACCCAGGGGCGTCATCACCGTCAAAGGAAGCTTCACCCGCTCCGACCATTGCAATAGAGATTTTAACAGAATCTCCCAGTCATTCGGTATGCAAGAGGAGCTAACAAGGCTTCGAGAGGTGACAGACAACGGGGCACCCCCAGTATCCAGGCAAAACGCACCAGACATGTCGTTCGACTCAACAGTCAACACGAAAAAGGTGCAGGTCCACCCAATGGATGCCCCCAAGACGGCGCTGATCGCCAACGACCTCAGCCCTGCATAGGAAAGTGCGCTCGTCGAATTCCTCCATGAGCGCTGGGAAATCTTCGCCTGGTGTCCTGCGGACATGCCAGGAGTTCCCAGGGAATTCGCCGAGCACGCACTCAATGTATTCTATGGATGCCAAGCCTGTCAAATAGTCCATCCGACATTTGTCCGAGCCACGGGCCGAAGCCGTCGGAGTCGAAGTCAACAGATTGCTCGACAGACTGCTCGACGCCGACTTCATCCGGGAGATCAAGGAGAGCGAGTGGCTAGCCAACACTGTGTTGGTCCCTAAAAAAGACACGAACATCCTGCGGATGTGTGTGGACTTCACGTCGCTCAACAAGCACTGCCCAAAGGACCATTTCCCTCTCCCTCGAATCGATCATATCATCGATTCGACTACATGATGCGAGAAACTCTCCTTCCTCGATGCCTACTCAGGCTACAATCAGATTCGGCTGAAGGTCGAGGAGAAAATGGCATTCATCACACCGTTCGGAGTATTCTGCTACAACACCATGCCCTTCGGGCTGAAGAATGCAGGTTCCACGTACCAGCGGTGCATGCAGGCGTGCCTAAAGAGCCAGATCGGCCGTAACATACAGGTCTATGTCGACGACATAGTCATCAAGACACGGGAATCCAAGACATTGATCGACGATCTCCGCGAGACGTTCGATAACCTCGATCACTACAAGATCAAGTTGAACCCAGAAAAGTGCGCCTTCGGCGTCCCCTCTGGCCAACTACTTGGCTACTTCATCTCCTAGCGAGGAATCGAAGCCAACCCGAAGAAAATCCAGGCCATACTGACCATGGAGAAGCCAAAGAACATAAAAGGTGTCCAGCAGCTAGCCGGGCGCATCGCGGCACTGAGCAGATTCATCGGACGCATGGGTGAGAAGGCTTTGCCTTTCTACCAGCTGCTACGCAAATCTGACAAATTTTAATGGACACCCAAAGTAGATGACGCATTCGAAGATCTGAAGTGACTGCTCTCCACCTCGCCCGTCCTGGTCACGCCAAAGGAACACGAGCCTCTGATGCTATACATAGCAGCCATGCATCAAGTGGTAAGCATAGTACTCGTGGTTGAACGACCCGAAGAAGGCAAGACCCATGGGGTCCAGCGCCCAATCTACTACCTCGGCGAGGTACTGACGCCAACAAAATAGAGGTACCCTCACTACCAAAAGCTCGCCTACGGCGTGTTCATGATGGCTCGTCGGCTGAGCCACTACTTCCAGGAGCATCAGATAATGGTCGTCAATGAGGCGCCACTCTCCAACATCTTGAACAACCCTGAAGCCACGGGACGCGTAGCCCTGTGGGGCATCGAGCTATCCCCTCTAGACATAGTCTACGAGCGGCGTAAGGCAATAAAATCTCAGGTCCTCCCGGACTTCCTCGTCCACTGGATGGAGCTCCAGCTGCCGAACACCCCGGACATGACGCAATCATGGACGATGCACTTCGACGGCTCCAAGCGTGAGGCTGGAGCAGGAGCTGGCGTCATACTAACGTCACCACAAGGCGATAAGATGAAATACGTCCTTCGGATGAAATTCCGTGCCTCCAACAACGAGGCCGAATACGAGGCCCTCATCCACGGCATGAGGATGGCCAAGATCTGCGATGCAACGCGCCTAGTCATCTACGGTGACTCAACCTCGTCGTCCAGCAGAAGATGAATGAGTGCGACACACACGCTGCTAACATGATCACGTACCGCGCGCTCTACAACTCACTCTAAGGAGACTTCGACGGCTGCGAGCTTCGCCATGTTGGACAGGAAAGCAACAAGGAGGTCAATAGACTCGCCAACATCGGCTCCACTTGCACACGGGTGCCGCCAGGTGTGTTCCTCGAACAAATCTGTGTACCCTCTATCAAAAGGAAATTCCCCAAGGGATCACCCGAAGAAGCAGAGCACTCGGGGGCTACGCCACCCGAAGGACCCGAAAAGCTCGACACGGAGGTCGAGTTGGTCAGCCTGATGCAGGTCATGGCAATCGAAAAAACATGGACATAGCCGTACCTTCAGTACCTGATAAACAGAGAACTGCCTGATGACCCGACAGATGCCCGGCGCATATCTCGTCGGTCCAAGGCCTTCACCATCATTAATGGCGAGATGTACAAGCGCAGCATTTCGGGTGTACTCCAACGATGCATCACCATCGGTGATGGCAAGAAGATCCTTCAAGAAATCCATGAGGGCATCTGTGACCATCACGCGGGCAGCCGCGCCCTCTTCGCCAAAGCTCTACAAGCTGGATTTAACTGGCTAACGGCCATGAACGATGCCAAGGACATCGTCCAGAGGTGCAACGGCTGCCAGAGGTTTGCGGATAAGCCACACGCTCCAGGGTCGGAGCTCAGGCCCATACCCTTGGCCTGGCCCTTCGCCCAATGGGGCCTCGACATGACCGGCAAACTGCCCAACTCTTCGAAAGGAGGCCACGTCTACCTCTTGGTCGCAGTCGACAAATTTACCAAGTGGGTCAAGGCCATGCATGTCACCAACCAAAAGGGCAAGACAGCAGTTACGTTCTTTGAGTCCATAGTATACAGGTTCGGCGTGCCGCACAGCATCATCACGGACAACGGGTCGAACTTCATCTTAAGAGAATTCCAGGACTTCTGCGAAGGCCTCGAAATCAAGATATCATACGCCTCCGTGGCGCATCCGTAGACCAATGGACAGGTCGAAAAGGCTAACGGCCTCGTAGGTGCTGGCATCAAGAAACGTCTGCTCAGCCCACTCGAAATACTTGTGGGAGCTTGGACAGAAGAGCTACCCTCCGTCCTCTAGATCCTGCGTACAACACCAAACATCTCCACTGGCTACACACCATTCTTAATGGTGCACGGAGCCGAAGCCGTGCTACCCGGAGAAGTACGCCATAAGGCCCCACGGGTTGTCACCTACAGTGAAGCCGAATCATCGGCCGCACTCGAAGACGCCGTCGACACACTCGATGAGGAACGCGACATCGCCGCGGCACGCTCCGCCATCTACCAGCAGAGCCTCCGCAACTACCACAGCCGCCGACTGCGCCCAAGGTCCTTTGTCGAAGGAGACCTCGTCCTGTGACTCAAGCAAGAGTGGCTGAAGAAGCTCAAGTCACCCTAGGAAGGACCATACATCGTCACCTAAGTCATCCCAGGTGATGCCTATCACCTCAAGGACGTCAAGTCAGGAGTCGCATACTCCAACCCATGGAACATAGCACAACTGCGACGCTTCTATCCCTAGCTATGCCTCTTTACTTTCAATAAGGCTACTCAGCCGAACAATGTACCCCCTCGATACGATATGAATAAAAGCTAAGTCCTCAGCCCAAAACCTCTTTTCCTCGCATTACTTTGTGATTACAACACACTCGGGGACTCCGCCTCACCTCACGACTTCGTCGACTGAGAATTATGCATGAACACCTGAGTAGCTGACCGCGTCAGGCTAACAAAAAGGACATGCATACAACAAAGGCACCACGTGCTAACACAAATAATCTTTACAACAAAGGGCATGGCAAGCCCACTCAAGCATATACAAGTTTTACATCTTTCTTTTTACAGGACCTACCTATTCTGAAGGATCATGTGCGCCCGATGCTCAAAAAGATCTACAATCTCTTCGGCATACTGCCTAACGGCCGCGTAATGTGGGCGCATGTCCCATAGGCCACCATTTGGTCAAGGGGCGGCCTAGCCGCCACCGCCGCAAGATCAACATCTGGGCGATGCAGCCGAACAAGGGAAAGGGCTGCCTTCGCCCCCGCAACCAGCTGGTGCCACACCAACTCCCTAAAATGACCCACATTTCAAAACTTCGCCAGCAAACCCAATAAAGTTTAAGGCGCCTCATCAAGGGGGAACATGACGTACAGAATCGATGCCAGGGAAGTCTTCACCTACCTTAGCACCCGCGACAACTGATGAACACGATCCTGCACAGTCGCAAGGATAGTGGCCTGGTCACGGTCCATCCAGAAAAAGCCTCCGGCTTCCATGTCCTGTTGGGTCAGGCAGTTGATACGAACTGCAACGCGTTCCTTCTCCTCCCTCGGAACAAGTTTGGCACCTGCAGAAAATATTGAGTAAGATGACACGCAAAACAAGGCGCACCCGAAGACGAGCAGCAACTCAAGAAAGCTTACACTGCAGCTGCTCGGCCAACTGCTGCAGCTCCCCCATCAGATACTCCTCCCTAACGGTAGCTCGCTCCGCCTTCGACTTCCACACGTCCGCGTGACCTCGTACGCCAAGGATCTCCTTCTCAAGACTATGGACACGATCACGAAGGAAAACAAGCTGCGACGCGTCATCCAAAGACGGTCACGGCTGAGGGACAGTCAAAGCATCGACAAGAGCCTCACCCAAAGGACCCTAAAGGCAAGCAAGCAAGAATATGAACAACACATTTCTTAGGCAACAGCCCGAAGCATCATTTATATACATCAAAAATCCACTGTGTGGCACAAGGAAACAGTTCAACAAATATTACAGAAAAATAGAAGATAACTATTCTACAACTACGGCAACAGAGCCTAGGCACCCACATCCGGCGTGGCCTCAGAGCCAGACTGCCTGCTCTTGACCTCCACCTGTTGCTTCGCCATGTACTCCACCAGAAGGTCAATGAGCTTCGGCCCATAACGCTTACAGCGGGAAGCAAAGAGAGCGAAAGTTACCTTTGAGCCATCGGCAGCCGTTGGCATCCGGGAGGTGATGTGCGCCAGGTCCAGCTTCGCTCCGGATGCCATGGCCATGGACAACCCCATCGAGGCGTCGAGGCCCTTCTGCTTGCGCTTGTAGGCGGCAGGTGCATCCTCTGACAACACATCCGCCAAAGAGTCAACATCCTCAAGGGCGGCGCCCTTGGGAACGATCTCCTTGTAGAAACGCTCCAGGACCCCCTTGGCCTTAGCAAGGGAGCCAGCAGCAGTACCGCAGCGGTCTTCGACCGCCGCGGTGGCATCATCCAAAGCGCTCCCTTGCTCCAGGGCACCGCGATCGAACGTAATGCCCGAAGCATCTAGAGCAAAGAAGACAAAGCAAGAATCGAATAAGGGTTTGAAGACAGTGCAACCGAAAAACCAAAAGCAGGCCAAGCACTTACCAGAAACGGCCTTGGAAGCAGCCATCAGCTTCTCAGCCACCTCCTTCTCGCGCGCACCGCAACAGTTGCGAGCTGCTCCTCGCGATCCGAAGCCTCCCGCTGCAACCGCTCCTTGGCCTCGGCAGCAGCAGCCAACTCCTGCTGCAGGCGCTCCTTCGCCTCCACGGCATCTTCAGCCTTCTTCTTCGCTCGCCCAAGGCTCTTTTTGAGAGCATCAAGCTGGAGAAGGGCCGCATTATTTTCATCTGCAAAGCAACTAGAACACGCATGAGCAATACAAGCCACATTCAGGCGAGCAGGCAAAAAAGACATGAACAAGTATGACACATACCTCTAAGTTGCTGCATGCTAGCCTCCAATGCCAGATGTTGCTGAACAAGAAGATTAGCACTGCGCACAAAAGGCTATGAGAAGAAACAAAAGTATCACAAAAAGAGCTCGGGGGCTGCGCCCAGAAAACGAGTAAAGCATCAAACAACACGACACGAAAAAGGCTCGAGGGCTCCCCCCAGGACAAACGGAAAGAAACCTACATGCTCATACAGGGACTCCGAAGGTCCGGGTGCAGTCTTCTGCACGACGATCACCCGAGCCTCCTGTGGAGAAGGGTTCAGAGCCTCGCCAGCAGAGTTGGCCATCGTCTGAGAGCGCGGAGTCATCGGCTTCCACTCCCCTACGTTCTCCTGGGCGCTCTCACTAAGAGAACCCTCCGAGGAGTGGCTACAAATAAAAATATTCATCAAGGCAAGAAGAACAGTGCAGACGCAAAAAAAATAAGCGAAGGCACCCAAAAACCACTTACGAGTCAATATCACTCAAATTGAAGACGGGTGGCGTCTTCCCCTTCATCTTCTTTGCCGGCGGCTATGGCGCCACCGCCTGCAGAGTCACAACCGGGAACGGCACAGAAGAAGCACCATCATCCTCGCCGTGGCGCACGAGGAAGGATGGGTCCCTTGGCGTCAGCGGAGTCGAGAAATCCGAAGACTCGCTCGAGCTCCGTACACGCTTTCGGGTCTGCCCCTTGCTCGCCTCGGGGGCTTCGTGAGTAGGCGACTGCGTCGGTGGCAACTCAGATTCGGAGTCTGCCTCCTCATTGTCTGGCGCCTCCCCATATTTCTCAGGAAGTGGGGCATGGACCCCATAACCTTGAGGCGCTGCAAACAAAGATAACAGACAGATGTCAGAAACTACAACAAGCAAAAAACATACAGCAAAGCGCAACGCGCATGAGCAATCTTCACCTTCGAGGCCCCTTTACTGGCACTAAGAGGAGGGGTCAGCGATTCCCCCGGCAGGTCGTCACCAGCCTTGTACTTCAGCAGCGGACGGAGGGCCCTATCAAGATCACCCGAAGATAATTCTGCGGATGACACTCTGGTGGGATCATTAGGGCCGGCATAGAGAAACATCGAGTGCGCCAGGGCTTGGAGCGGATGCACCCGACGCCTGTGGAAGGTGCGGATGATGTCAACCCCGTTGACCTCCTTGTCGGGCACTAGTTGGAGAGCATCCACCCGCTGGTAGAGCATCTACACCTCCGCCACTTCGCCCTCCAAGATGTGGTTCTTCCACGATCTTTTTCGGACGATCTTCTGCTTGGAGTCAAAGGAGGCAAGACGAAAATGCTGACCGTCCAGCTTGACATCGCGGATGTAAAACCACTTGCGACGCCAATACTGAACGGACTCGCAAATAGAGAGGGAGAAAAATTGGACAAAGGGACGAAGAGAAATGATACAGCCGCCGAGCGGACAGACTCCATCGGAGCCGGACTGCCTCTTCACGGAATAGAGTTTCTGGAAGAGACCAAAGTGTGGCTCGATTCCGAGCCAGCACTCGCAAAGCGTGATGAAACACGCTATGTTAAGATGATGAATCTGAATCCCGTAGAGGAAAAGAAGCCCACGAAGGAACGCGTGGGCAGGAAGCGACAAACCACGGAGAATAAAAGCAACAAAGATCACCAGAAAACCCACAGGTGAGCGAGGGATTACCTCGTCGCCGGGGATCTTGACATCCTCCTTGTTTTGCGGGATTAACCCCGCGTCGCGCAGCTTACGCAGGTCGGTGTCGCGCATGTCAGAGCGCCTCCACTTGCCATCGGTATTGCGCGCAGGAGCGGCAACCTTCTTACCACCAGCGGCAGCACTTGAGCCTGCTCCGGCGGCGACCTTCTTCGACTTCACCATCATGATGCATCGACGGCGGTGGTGTGCGCGTAAGAACAAGGAAGGAAAGGACCAGAGACGTTCACCGAGCGAGGAGAAAGCTTGTGAAAATGGAAGCAGTGAAAGCAAATGGCGAAGGATGAAAAACAAACCGTTGTTTCCCCACAGTTATAAGGATGAAGACGAAGAACAGGATTCGTTCATCCAGAAGCCCTAAAGCTAGGGTCAGATCCAACCGTCCACGTGTCAACACGGCAGCGAACAGTCGCCCGCACGCCGTCCACTACACACAGAACCCGAGGAGACGTCGTAATTGTCGCCACGTCGCGCACGACCAGTCAACTCCATGTCAATAAGTGGGACCCACGCTCGTCCTATCACATCACCGTTGGCGCTACAGACGGTTGAGGTCACCGATCGTCAGCACTGACGTCATCAAGCAACCTAGCAATGACCATAATTCTTCGACTGATCAAACAAGTACTTACTCGAATCTACGATTTGAACAACTACTCGGTGGTTACTCCTATCAGGAGCGCTGGCCACGCACCCGAAAGACAAATTTGTGTCCTACGGACATGAAGAACAAACAACTCTTGAACTTCGAGTCCTACGTCGAGTCTGCGACTCCACTAGGGACTCGGGGGCTACTCCCATAGGGAGGACTGATTAAGCATCTGAAAAAATTGTGTCTTACGTACCTAAAGCTCAATCAACTGAACTAAAGTCTCTACTCGAGCCTACGACTCGAACAGACACTCGGGGGCTACTCCCATAGGGAGCGCTGATCGCGTACCCTATGGATTCTTCTACTGCGATCCTTCGGATCAAAAATGCAAAAACTTTTTGGCAACTTTGCCCCAACTAACGCTAAGTGAGAAGAATCCTCCTTGACCACCCGAAACACCTCCGCGGTGATAAACATTTTGGATGTTGTGTCTACGACATAAAGATAAGACCTGCGGATATCATCTGATGGCCTGGTAACACACCTGACCACGCTCTGCCAGTAAAAAACCGTGTCAACAGGCACGATGAAAATCCTGACGGACGCGTTGGGTACATCACTCAAAAACTACTGGGATTCGATTCCTGTAATACCTCAACGACCTGAGTTGAATTACGCCAGCATCTGTTCCGGATTCGAGTCTAGGGACTTGAGTCTAAAGAAGATCGTGTTGTTTTGTCATAAGACAGTTAACTGACCCTGATCCGCCAGGAGAGTCAGGCACACGCATCAACAATCCCTACGAACTAAAATCATTCTTTCTCTTATGAACAGAAACGGCTGCACCCGAAAGATTGAAGAGTCTTCAGCCGAATCCTCGATTCGACTGAACACTCGGGGGCTACTGACATGGTTATACCCAACGAATGCACAACATTAGCATATACGGTCCAGCCCAAGGAAGGCCCACTACGAGCAATGCAGCCCATGGAGTTTTCGGGTGGCCCAAACCTGTGACATCTCTGGATCCTTGGAGAGCAACACTATAGTAGATAGAATATTCAAAGGGGCAAACCCTAACTTGTAATCGACTCGATCTGTGCCCGAGACCTACTTATCTCTATATAAAGGCTAGGAGGACACGGCGAGGAGGGTCTCTCACCTCACCGCATACGCACCTCACGCCAGATTGCATCTGCACACCCCTGTACTTTTCGGTTCCGTCGTAATCAAGAGCAGACAAGCGGGAGTAGGGTTTTCCCTTCGGGGGCCTGAACCTGGGTAAATCTCGTGTCCCCTGGTTGCTTGTCTATTAACCGTTCCGCAATCTCCAGCATCCCCACCTTCTCCAAAACCCAAGCTCTTAACAATGGGCATTGACAAGATCGAACCTCGTCACTGGGTGTTATGTATGTCGTCTCTCCGAACCAGTTGCACGAGGTGAAACTATTTGAGAAGGCGGATACGGCGCCAACTATACGGCGGCCGCCCGTATAGTTGGTCGTCAACTCTTCTGTCTCCGTTTCTCGCTTCGGGTTTTTTTCTGGTATTATTAATATTTCCCAAATAAGTGATTTAAGTATATTTTGGCTCATTTTCTCTCTAGTGCAACTGCTTCAAGAATTTTGTACATTGGATCCATCATCTGATCTAATCATGGTGAAAATAAACATATAAAGTGCGTGTGAACGCCGTAAAATACCAAAATCCTACATCTACAATGCAAAATAATCATGTAAAACATGATGCAAATATGCACTCATCAATCGCACACACGTCCGACACCCCGACAACCTCTGTCTCCTCTCTCTAGCAAAGCAGCAGAAGCAACAAAACCTTTCCATATAAACCACCACGAAAACATGTACTTCGTTAATCCGAAACCACGGAGAATAAATTAGAGGGGGGAGAGATCCTTCACGAGGAGTTGTAAAATGAGAGAAGGAGGTGTAAAATGAGATAAGGAGGAGGTGCTTCGCTAATCCGAAGCAACAAATCCTTTCCATATAAACCACCACGAAAACATGTACTTCGCTAATCCGAAACCACGGAGAATAAATTAGAGGGGAGAGATATCCTTCATGAGGTGTAAAATGAGAGAAGGAGGAGGTGCTCCTTATATAGGGGAGGGGGCACACCCCTCCCATGGCCGGCGGCCAAAGAGGGTGCCCCCACCCCTTCCTCATTCATGTAGGTGGATGCTACACTCACATAAACATACCTCCACTCAAAACTTCACTCACGTGTATTAATTTTCCACCAAAATTAATGTCATCTCTCATTTAATAAAACCATTTTTATTTATTTTGTACCTTGTAGACATTAGGGCATATGAGAGTGCTGATTATTAATAAAGTTGCAGCCCTCATTCTCAAAAAAAAGTCACGTACTCCCTCTGTTCAGAATTAGATGTTACAAATTTTTCTATATTTAAATATGTTTTGGAGTTCTCTTTTAAAAAATTAGGATTTAGTGTATAAGTACATGTGAATCTAGACAAATCTGCGACGTCCATAATTGGACGGAAAAGGTACATGAAATCATCACGAGCTGTAATGAGCAGCGAGGCCATTAAACAAATCTGTGATAAACTTAACCCAATTAACTAACGTCAATATACTTATGGAAAGCTCACAAAGATCTGATGGAAAGCAAGTCAGATTGCAGACGCATTGTTTCTAACAAGGCCTCCTTCCTGCACCCAAGTACCTGACCACTCACCTGAAGATGACTGAAGATACAGTGTATTGCAAGAACAAGAAGTTCTGTTGCGCAGGTTAAAGCAGTTTAAAAAAAAAAAACGGGTTAAAGCAGCATCTCAACATGCACATAGGATCGACAATGTATTATTATCAACCTAATGTAGTACATTCCCTTGCCTCTTACTTGCATCCAGCAAAGAATTTCTAGTTCTACAGCTTCTCATTTTGAGGATTAACACTATTCTATAGTCTACATAAGTACACCTTCCCATGCTTGTCTCTGAAAAAAGCAGTCCGGAGGACAGACTTGTGATCATCCAGCTTAGACATGCAAAACTTACTGCCCTTTCACAATCTTCTGCCTATTTGTCACCCACAATCTACATTTATCTTAAATCTAACATTTTGATACATCTGAGCTGAGAACCGTTGCACAGTCAATCAAACTCCAGTCACCCCCGCCAAATCTTGGACAAACAAGCTAGAGTCGCCCATGCCAAAATCTTGGTAGTCAAGCAGCCAATCTTTCGTTCCATCCCACAGCAACTGCTCGGTAATGCTGCCAAACTCATCATCTTTGCTTCTCGCAAAACTCAGCCATGGCTCATCGACGAGCAGCTCTTCCTCCAACAGCCAGTTTGCCAACAGATCCTGGTCGTGACCGCCGGTGTTCCTGCTTGACTGTTCTGATGAATCCGTCGGCATTGACATGCCTTCAAAGAAGAGCCCCTTGTAATCCAGATGATTTACTGTGTCGCTGGATTTAGCTGATGTGGTTTGTGATGTAGTCCTTATCGGGCTAGCCACCTTAGTGTTCGCCAAAGGCTGATGTGTGGCCGGGTCTATGCCCATTTTTACAAGCTTCTTCTTGATGTGCGTGTTCCAGTGGTTCTTTATCTCGTTGTCTGTTCTCCCAGGTAACTTGGCAGCAATTTTGGACCATCTGCACGTATGGATGCAAGATATGAGGAGTAATGACAACTAGTATGGTACTATAAGTTGATCATGCAGAGAACCAAGCGTTGGCTTGGTGGCAAGGCTAGCGAGTGCGCAGCCAGCCCACCCGGGTTCGAGTCCCCATGGGGACCGAATTAAACGGGGTTTTATTCGAGCGCGTACAATTTGCGGCTGGAGAGATCTCATCTATCTAACAACGTATAGCCCGCGAGGGATCATTCCCCGGGGGTCAACGTTATAAGTTGATCATGCATTTGGAACAAAAACACTGAAAAAAATTAGAGCAGCAAAACATTGCTCATTGACCATTTCCAATGGTTATGGCAGCTTGCTGGAAGCTAGCAATCTAATAATTCACCTATTTTCACAATTTAGCCTCCTTTTCATTGCAAAATGGAATTTGAGATAGACATAAAGGACTAGCTTGAGAATGACCTAATGGAGTAATGGGTGCCAGTACTTTTGTTTTGTATTCCCTCCATTTCAAAATATAAGATGTTTTAGCTTTTTCCTAAAACACATGTATCTAGACACCTTTTGGTGTGTAGGTTCACTCATTTTGCTCTGAACCTACATGCAAAAAGGCGTCTAAATACATGCGTTTCAAAAAAGACTAAAACATCTTATAATTTGGAATGGAGGGAGTAACTTTTAAAGTGGTCTTCAGTTCACATATCTACACTCTAAAACTTTAACCCAGGTTTCAGAACAACCTACGGATTCACCTTTTTGGAGGGGCCTGATGAATGTAAAGGATGATTTCTTTGCGAGGGGAACTATAGAGATAGGTAATGGGCAGAATACTAGGTTTTGGGAGGACTCATAGTTAGGAGACAAGCCTCTTTGTGATGAGTATCCATCTTTATACAATTTTGTTCATCATAAAAATGTAACAGTAGCAAAGGTCCTGGAGTCGGTTCCTATAAATATAAACTTTAGAAGAGCTCTCTCGGGTAATAAATGGCAACGATGGATACAATTACTTACACGCCTATTGGAGGTCCAACTTTCGGATAGTGAGGATAGTTTCAAGTGGAAGCTAACAGCCTCAAGGTGTTTCACAGTCAAGTCTTTATATCTTGATTTACTTAATGGTCAAACAACGTATCTTAAGAAATACATATGGAAAATCAAAGTACCTTTAAAATGAGGATTTTTATGTGGTTTCTACATAGAAGAGAAATTCTAACTAAGGACAATCTTAGAAAGCGGAACTGGCAAGGGTCTACTAAATGTTGTTTTTGTGATCAAGAAGAGACAATTCAACATTTATTCATAACATGTCCTTTTGCAAAGATATTATGGAGGATTATATTCTTGTCTTTTAACATACCTCCTGCAAACGTTACAAATCTTTTTGGAAATTGGCTGAATGGAATTTCAAAGCATGATAAACGACACATCAGAGTTGGTGTCTGCGCTTTATTATGGGCTATATGGAATGTGCGAAACGATTTCATCTTTAACAAAAAAAGTTTTCCATCATTTCTGCAGGTTATTCCTATGGCTACTCATGGGATCCATATGTGGTCTTATCTCCTCCCAGAGGAGGAGCGCCACGCCATGGATTTTGGGTGCAGCCATTTGGAGACGGTCGCACGGGACTTCTACAGCCAATACGGGTGGCGGTCTGATCGGCGATTGACTTGAAGATGATCATACGCCGTTCTCTCTCTCTTTTGTTTAGATGGCTAGTCCATGTTGATGTTGAAGTGTATAAGTGGATTGCACTAGTCCTTTCCATCAGTTCGGACTTTTGGTTGCGTTGGCTAGTGCATGAAGCTTGACATGGTATCAGAGCCTAAGGTTTTGAGTTCGAGTCCTGGCTTTCGCAATTTATCCTAAAATTGTTGTTGACCCCTCTTTGTCCACGTATAGGCCTCTTGAGTCATACGCGAGTTTCGCGCGCCGTCGCTCTCTTCCGGTTGCACGTGTTGACTTCTCCCCGTCACACGTGAGAGGGGGTGTTGAAGTGTATAAGTGGATTGCACTAGTCCTTTCCATCAGTTCGGACTTTTGGTTGCGTTGGCTAGTGCATGAAGCTTGACAGTTGAGACATTGTGCGACCCGTGATCTTGTAATAATGTGTAATACTTTCTCTTAATAATGAAATAAAGAGCCGTATGCATCATTTTGATGCAGAGGCTGGGGTTATCCCCCTATTGAATAAAAAAACATATGATATATGGCGACTACATCAAACATAATATTTTCCTATTCAAGGTGCAATAATTAAGGTGAAGATCTGAATGCCGTGATTCACCCAGTTTCCCGTGCATGTTTCATCCGTCGGATTCACCCAGTTCCCTGCTTCACGATTCGTGCATCCAGGTTTCATTCAGTTTTATTGTGTTTCGGGGGTCGCAAACATATTCGTATCCAGCAAGATTGAATGATCTCATACAGAGGCCTTCTGTGCATGGGATTAAGTCATTTCTCGTGAAGATCTTCATTGCATAAGGCAAAAATCATTAAAAGGGCCGGGAAACAAAGAGGATAAGAAGCCTACTCCCTCTGTTTGTAAATACATGTTCTATGAACATTGAACAATCTTAAGCATGTAGTTTTGGACCTAACTTTCATATGAATATCTTAGTACAAAATAGAAAATTATGGTAGTTTAAAACAATCTTCATGAAAAATATAATTATACTGTTTTCACATAAGAAATAGAATATTTTCAACATATAATACCAGCCTACTAGGTCAAAGTTGGAAATGTTTGACTGCCCGCTTTCTAGGACATCATGTATTTTCAAACAGAGTCAGTGTATTAGGAAAATTAATTTAGAGATTTCTTTAGCAATTCTAAAGAAATAAAGAAAATATGTTAATTCAGATGTAACCTCGTTTAATGTGTGGAAAGGCTTATTTCTACAGAAGATTATTTTTTGTTGAGAGCCGAGCCATGGAGGAGAATGGAGTTCTGAGGACGGATAATGATACCATGTCATGTGCACACCACTCTACTACTTTTGATCATTGTGTAGGAATTCATTTGGTTGGAATACTGATACTACAAGATTTGTGCATACTCTTTTTACTAGCAAGCTAATCAGGACATATGTATATGCAACTGCCGGGTGATTTTATTTATTTTATTGAAATGCAATGTTAAAATAGAAAGCAATCTGTCACAGTGACATTTGTGCTATGCTGAGCCTTGTGATAACTAGGATGCCCACATGCATCAAAGTGAGCTCTGTTCACAAAAATACACACAGAACATTTATAAGTACAATATGCATGTAATATGCTAGAACTTTTTTCTTTATAAGTATATCCTACAGTTTTATAATTCTAAACTTAATCATGTATATTTTACCCATACCCAGGAATGCGTGCAATGCAACTAGCTTCTCCTAGCATAGCAATGCAGCAGATGGGTTGATATGCCAAATGTGTGTTAGCATGCGTTGCTATAATTTGTAGCACTATGATATGCCCATACACACAGTTGTACCTGTTGCCAAGCTTTGCGTGGAGGTCGATGACGAGCTGCTCCTCATCAGCAGTGAGAAGACCACGCTTTAAGTCAGGGCGAAGATAGTTGGTCCACCGTAGCCGGCAACTCTTGCCACAACGCAGCAGCCCCGCCAGCTTAGGCACCGCTCGCCAGCAGCATCGACCGTGTGTCAGGATGAAGCTGACGAGCTTATTGTCCTCCTCCGCAGTCCATGGTCCCCGCTTCACTCCCTGCTTGTCACAGCAAGGCTGCCTCCCCATCTGCCACTTTACTGCAGACTAAAACTAGATGATCAATCCCTGGGTTAGAAGCCTACCAACAAACTTATATTGCCTTGTGTGAGCTACCAAACTCTTGCAGACAAGCATCAGACAAAATGGCTGTGACAGCTCCCTTGCAACTGCAATGGGTGTTAGTGCTTGCATATTTATAACACAGCGTGTAGCATTTTCATGCATTTTGTACATAGTGATAGTGACAGTGATGGTGATTTGGTTAACATGTGACCAGGAAGCAAGAGCCTCGATCTGCGGTACAGTAAAATTTTGCAACATAAGTCCCCATAAAATAAAAGCAATAACATGCATATGTACTGCAGCATCATGAACTTCAGATTCAGACATACTGTCAAAAATCTGAGACCAAGTTGATTCCTGCAAATTTGTGCAATTCAATACTACCTGGGCTTAATATTATATAAATGAATCAACTCAGTAGAGAGAGTAATTCTCAATTCTTGCATATGTAAGAATATCATGATGCCCTAGCTACTGATCATTTTTTCAGCACAGCAACAGTTCGATTGCAGATAACACTAAGAAGGTACAATTTTATCTGAAAAGAACAGCTTACCTTTTGTTTCTAAGACTGATGTTGCTTCCATTACCCACAGGGGCATATATGTATGTTGCCTTCCTCACCAACTTACGCAACGATTCCATCAGCCACTTCGTCACCAATAGTGTATATAGCTGACAAAACCATGGGGAACTCTCTGACTTGGATATCTCCATTGCAAGTTGCATTTGTAACATGCTTGTATCAACCAAGATTATGATCAGAACACAGGATGCGCTAGACGTAGCATTTAATCTGTTTAGGGAAATCAGGCATGGCCAGTGTGTCCCAGTGGTGTAGTCTGTGCCAAAACATTCAGCATCTGTGCTCGCCAGTTCTGCCAGGTTCTCAGCACAGAAGAATTTGACTGAACGATACTCTTCTGCCATACATACAGGTGTATTTATCTTATCAATACCAACACTTATGAGAGAAGGATCCACGAACAGATAGGACCATACCAACCATCTCATACATCATCTTCCTTGAACATGTAGTTAATCATGGGGTTCACACGACCACCTGGAAAATTTTGCCTCCCTATAGTTCTATGTCAATATCAAGACAGTACAACAGATTACTAAGTGATTAGATATAGGAAAACAGTGGCAAATGTCAGTAATTTTCAGGTACCCTGTTCCACCAAACAATATCCTGTAACAAAACTATCTTTTTGCAATGAGATGTGAAAAAAATGGGAAACTACTAGCAGTAATAGCTTAGTGAACTCCACAAATCTTATTCATCAAATGAATAGAAAACAAGCTGATGATATAATTTCTATTCCGAAGTGACAGCAAGGGACAGCATACACGTCTGCGGGTTTACTTTACACAACACAATCTGCCGACACGGAGAATGACCGCATGCTGTAACAAGAAAACAACATCAATTTGGTGATACATACGTTGTAATATTGCTATGAGGAGCATAATAAGTTTAACGGCAAATAGCATACCACAGAAAAGCACTAACCAATTTACCATCTTATTTTATGCAGTTGCCGACAGTCCGGAATATCCAATTAAACTGCAATGCATCTGGACTTACCAAATCTTCAACCCGATATAGTTACTGCTCATGCTACTGAGATGACTACCTTGAAAATGCCATTGACAGAGAATGTGTCTAGTCTTTCCATCATCGCACTTCATCAGCTATATTTACTTAACAACCTGGATTAGTAACCTTCCAGCTAAGAAACCGTAAAGACAGAGTCCTCAGTAAGACATCAGCACATCGCACAAACTTTTGCACAATTTCTTCCTGAAAAGGCCTGAAGAGAAAGGCTAGGCTTCTAGGAAATATTATACATGTCAATTCAGCGAGAAATCAATTTGCTAAGAAATGTAGTCTAGCTAGGAAACATTATATTACATGTCAATTCAGCGAGAATATTTTTTTTAAACAATGTCAGTCTCTGACCTACTAAATCTTCCAATATCGGTTGCTTCATTTGACAGAAAATTACCGAGCAGTACACACATTTGAAGAATACAATCTAGCAATTCCATTGCCATCCGCATATTGACTTAATACCCAAGCAAACAACATCGAACTACAATATTCGTGTTGGCATGTTCCTATCCTCAACTCTCAAGTACTCAACATCAAACGTGCTAAACTATAGAGCACAGAACTGCATGCTGGTGTTGCAAGAAACTGTCAGTACCAACAGAAGGACTAGGCTGAAGATTACTGAAGGTCCGTCGTAATAGCAACTTAGCAAGTCCCCGGGGTTCACAAACTCACAATCAGCAAATTTCCTCTTTGCTCGCTAATAAATCAAATAAAACTCGCAACGTGTGGCCATGAAGCGATAGGCGCAACGGAAGCAATGGGCGGCAGAATCTTAATTTGGTGGGTGATGGACGGAAGGGCCTCACCGCACATAGACTGGGCGGCTGCGCGTGGAGAAGAAGGGGGATCCGTCGAGGCGGCAGTGGCGCTGACGCGGACCTCGCACCCTTCGCCACCCGCCACGGCCGGACTCAGTGGCAGCGCTGTACGGGCAAAAGGAGAGCATTGACAGGGGCGCTACGGCGAGTCTGACACGGCTCCGCGCTACGCTGCCCCCATTGACGGCGATGGAACCAAGCGAAAAGGATAGCAACGTCGGAAAGGGGCGCCACTGCTCATATTCTCTTTTTTTCGTTAGTAGCAAAAATCTGTTGGTTATGATGCTCTTAGGTCATCACTTGTTTAGAAAAATAAACAGGGTTTTGTTTTCTCTTCTTAGAAAAACAACGGGAAACTTTATTGATTATCAATCAAAGTTATATTATTTAGTAGAGTTTACGATAAAAAACTAGGACGTTCATAGATCCAGTTATAGTAATTTTAGAAATGATGGAGAGACAGAGAGGAGAAAAAACGCTTCGCTCGGTCCGCTCCCGCGGGCGGAGGCGAGCGAACCCTAGCTAGCGTCGCCGCCCTCCCCTCGCCATCGTCGGTGGGCGTCATCGGGCAAAGCCCCGGAGGCATTGGCGGCGCGGGGGGAGGGGGGGAGGGGGGTGGGGGGAGGGGGAGGCTCCCTCTTTCCCTCGTTTGACGATAGCAATGCGGGTGGCCTCGACGGACGGGGGTGCGGCGGTGTGGCGGCTCCTGGTGCATGCGAGCAAGCGGAAGTGGCGGGCTTCGGGGCGGCAACGACGGCGTACAACGTGAGCCGGTATTCCAAGGATATGGGCGGCGCAGGAGCTCGCCGCAGCGGTTCTGCGGCTTCGGATTGCACTCCTTGCAAAGCCTTTCTTCTTGGGTGTGTGTGTGTATGTATAGTTTTGTCTTGTAAGCTGGGTTCAGCATTCTGTATATGTTTCGCCCTTTGGCGTTATGAATTTAGTGTCGGGTCTTTTGACCTATTTTCTATAAAAAATAATTTTAGAAATAAAACACCCCTAACTAAACTATGTGCTGCTTTATTTGACTCTCTCCCGCAATGGCCAGAATCAACATTCCCAATAGCTCATGCATGTGTAACAATCTCGGCGTAAAAAAATTCAGTCATGGCCTGAACATAACTTGATGACTTCCAAAGAGTGATTCTGCTTCCACTTGATGGTAACCCAAAGAATGAACAAGGACTAGACCATGTACCATTGCTATAGCTTCCGTCATAGTAGGTGACGTCACATGCGGTAAAAATGTCGAAGAAGCAGCAATAAAATCTTCCTGGTTGTTAAGTACGATCGCACCACGGCACCAGTAGCTCCTGCCCCTTCGCTCTCCACAGTGGCTGCGCATCAACATTGAGCTTGGTCTGATTACTCCTTGGTTTTGTCCATATTTTCTTAATTGGCATTAGATCAGTGCCGGTCCTTCTAGTAGCATTCGCCGTGATTGCTCGTATCGAAATGCACAATTTTTGGACCGAAGGGATCTGCTTACCATGAGTCTGACGCCGCCTCAACCACCAGATATACCAGAACTGCCACAGCAATGAGATTGTGAGTTTGGATAGTGTGTTATAATTAGGTACATCCGAGACCGGTGCCCTAAGCAGATATTCAAAAGCTTCCGCTCCAGTCCAGTACGTCCCCGTTGCTCCCACTATCTTGCACTCTAAACCCAGAATTTCTCTAAATATCGATAGCCCCTTGGCATTGAAACATCATATGCTTTAAATCCTCCTCTACCGCCTCGCACAATGGGCAGATGCCATCAGTACCAGTGTGTCGTTTAGGATATGTTTCATGGGCAAAATTCCGTGTAGGACTCATCGGCCGAAGATTTTAACATTTGTCGGTACGATTTAAATTCCAAAGGGTCTTCCAAATGGGGTTACTGAGAGATGTACATCTAATCAGCGATCGAAAAGTAACACCATTAAACTGATGTTTCAATTCAACGTGATATGCAGACCACATAGAAAAGGTGCCCGAGCTCGTGCCATGCCAAACTAAAAAAAAATCATCAAAATCATTAACACTTAGTGGAATTTGCAGAATTATATCCACAACAATAGGATGGAAAATATTATGAAACAAATCCTTGTCTGAACTGCTAGTAGTCATTCAATAAGCTCCCACACTTTTGTCAGAATACAATTACCTCGCGGTGTGGTTACCTTTCGGTCGGAGCTGCTAGGGATCCACGGATCCTTCCATATGCCAATTTGTTCACCGTTTCCAACATGCGAAATACATCGACATTTAAAAATTTGGATCCCGCAACAATGCTTTGCCATGTGAATGACGAACCTGTCTTAGGCCCAGCTTTTCAGATATCTCCTAAAGGGTAGTATTTTGCACGAAGAACTTGAGCATATAATTAAAGAGTTTGGTTCATCAATTAATCTCCAAACATGTTCTGCTAGCATGGCTAAGTTAAAAGAATGGATGTCTCTAAATCTCATGCCACCATCCTTCTTTGGAAAGCATAATTTCCACCATGCATACCAATGTGTATTTTTTCCTTGATCATCATATCCCCACTTGAATTGTGAAATCACATCTGTGATCTACTCAAATATTATTTTGATAAGAGAAAAACTGACATAGCATAAACTGGAATGGCCTGAAGAATAGCTTTATAAGAATTTTCTTACCACCAATTGATAATAGCTTTTCTTTCCATCCTTTCATGCGTTGTGGCACCCTCTCAATAAAATGCCAAAATCAATCACTCATGTCCGCTCCAACTGTTGCATGGAGGCCGAAATATTTATCCAAGAATAGCTTCATTATTTATGTTTAAAGTATTACAAATATCCACCTTCACATCCACATATGAAGACAACACAAGATTTTGCTACACTAACCAATTGTCCTGAGTCTGTGCAACAGGAATCCGGCACTTGTTGCAACGAGATTGCATTATTCAAATATACTTTCAAGAGGATAAAAAATCATCAACAAGAAGTAGGTGTGATACTGATGGTGCATTCCTACACACCTTGACCCTTTCAATGCCACCAATCTCCTCCGCATGCAACAAAATACTATACAACCCATTCACACATAAAAGGAACAAATACGAGGACAACAATTCCCCTTGATGAATCCTCCGGTAGGAGTAAACCCCTCAGCCAATTGAGAGTTAAACCTAACTGAGTAGGAAACCGAAGTAACACATGCCATTACCATATCAATCCACTCGGCATGGAAACCAAGCTTAATCATCATATTCTTCAATAACTTCCATTCCACTCTGTCAAATGCTTTATGCATGTTAAGCTTTACCGCACATAAACTAGACTTTCCCTTCCTCTTATTTTTTATTTTGTGTACACATTTATAAGCCACCAAGACATTATCTGTAATGAGACCGGTTCAAAAGCAATTTGATATGGGGAAATGATTTCAAGCAATATCAATTTTAATATTTCTGCAAGCCTCTTGGAAATAATTTTATAAACAACATTGCAGAGAGAAATAGGCTGACATTGGGATACCTTATCAGGATTATCCACTTTCAGAATCAGCGCCACTATCGTTTCATTCCATTCTGGTGGAATAATCCTCTCATTAATCATCTTTGGTATAGCAGCTATGATGTCATTACTAATATGGTGCCAAAAATTTCTTATAGAAAATAGCATTTAATCCATCATGCCCTGCCGCTTTGAGGTCACCAATACTAAAAATACTAAAGACAACTTTCTTCACGTCTTCAGTTGCGAAAGGAGCGATAAGGTTTCCACTCATCTCAGCAATGACTTTACATTTTGTCCAAAAAGTTCCGATCAAGCTGCTGATTTTCAGAAGAAAACAAATTTGTAACATACTGTAGGATAAACCGGGTTTAAACTACCCGTACCTCCTTTAAAAAAACTATCCATACCCTCTACAATCTGCCCCCGTTGGCTCCTTCAGTTTCTTGATGAAATTTTGTTTTCTACGAACCGATGCAAAGTTGTGAACATATGCTATGTTTTCATCGCCGTTTTGGAGCCAATTAGCATGTGCTCTCTAACTCCACTTTATCTCCTCTTGACACAATAACCTTTCGATCAGTTTTACAAGATCATGTTTGCGTGATCGTTCACATCCGATAATGGGCCTCTCATAATTTCCTCTAGCTCCCTCTAGGCAGGGCTGTACTTAACGGAGGCCCTGTGCCAAACCAAAAAATAGGCCCTCGATGTAACCATTCGAAATATGTAACCAAAAATATTTTTTGTAATATATATCATGTTGGTGTCACAGATTTTTGGAAGAAATTACATCTTAACAAAGCGGTTATGAGTATTCATAAGTAGTATTCCATCTATCCCAGTTTATAAGACTTACGCGTATACCTAGGTCGTCCGCATGAGCTATATAATATGAATTATATAATATAAAAATTATATCATTAGAAATATAATATTTGAAATTTCTAATAATATAGTTTTTATCTTATATACCTCATGTTAAGTTGGTCAATTTGTCAACCTAGAAATATAAATATGGTAAGTCTTATAAACTGAGACGGAGGGAGTACTTCCTCCAATCCATAATACTACATCCGTCTCGGTTTATAAGACTTACGACGTATTTCTAGATTGACAAATTAACCAACTTAGCATGAGAAACATAAGATAAAAACTATATTATTAGAAACTTTAAATGTTGTATTTTCTAATGATATAATTTTTATATTATATAATTCATATTATATAGCTTATGCGGACGACCTAGTTATACGCGTAAGTCTTATAAACTGGGTTAGAGGGAATAGGTGTCATTAGTTTAGCATTAAATTAGCACTTATTATTGGAGGGAGTGCATACTTTGGCACAAACATGCCATCCTTCTAGCATTTCGTTGAGGCAAAATCTTCAATTAATTTTCATAAGAAACCTTCTCTAAAATATCATATATCAAAAATCAAACATGCAAACAAATGGGAACCTTTGATTGAACTTGGAAGTAGACCACTGGACGGCGGTGCGTATGGCATTCCGATTTTCTTCTTCTCTTAATGACTCCGTGCGACCAAGCAATCCTAGCCGAGCCTCCATCTCTAACCAGTACATCACCCAGGTCGTAGGGGCGGTAGCAAGAAGAAAGGGGATCGGAAGAAACAGAACAGAGCAGAGAGATGTGAAATAGAGAAGAAAACACTACTCCCTCCGGTCCATATTAATTGACTCAAATTTATTTAGATTTAAATAAATCTTAACACTATTTAGAATATAGGTTCATTCAAATTTTGACAAATCAAAATTAATTAATATGGATCGAAAGAGTATAGAAATAGACGATTGATTGGGGTTTTAGCCTGATGTAGGAGCAACAATTGGGAGACGAATAGAAGGATACTGGGGCTGAAAGTGAAAGAGATAAAGAGATAAAGACAAATACGTGCATGCGTTAATTCCGTGGCATATATCCTAGGCAGCAGTATAGCTGGACGACATTGATTAGTCCCTGCATAGCCAGCTTTGCTAGGACGATGGGTTTGTATGCACGAGTCAAATTCCATGAAATCTAAACCAGTCATTAGCTATAATACACTAAATAATGGTTTAACATAACAAATTAGAAGCTCTCCTAATTTAAAGATGCTGTGCGATCGATCACTCTATACATGCTTCCCATATGGGCCTGCTTCTAGGCCTTATGTAATTGTTTCATGAGCTCCTGCAGCATCTACCGACCCCAATCATGCAGGCCAGCATGCATATGCTTCAGCACATCGATCACGTCAAGGTTAGTATTCGGAGCGTTCCGCTGCTCCTCTACCGCCTCCCTGAATCCTTCTTATTTAAACCATTTCGCTTCAAAGTTTAGATGCTTTTTCCATGATTACGTGTGCATCCGCACAAAATTCTATATCCAACAAAAAAAACCTATTGTGAGACCCTAGCGTATATATATGATTGATAGTATATTCAACAAATATTTCCTCCGTCCGTAAATAAGTGTATTTCTAGCCTTATTTTAAGTCAAAGTTAGTAAAGTTTGACTAATTTTATAGAAAAACGTAGGAACACTAAAAAAAATGATAATGTTTGATAATCTTCATTGCCGTATGAATACATCATCAACGTTTCGTTGGAAGATAAAGATTTTCAGTCTTTAAGGATATAGACATTGAATCCCTCTGTTACCTTACATCTGCATAGAATAGATATTGGCTATTTCGTTCTTGTTATTAGAAAAAAATTGTTTTCTGCTACGAAACCCTCTAGTGGTATTAGAGCCGATCTATATGTAGATTTGTTGGTACGATTAGAACACGTAGTGATATGTGGGCATTGATTTTCTAGTTGTTAGCCTTCCACGTGTACTTGTTTATATCGCAATATTGTTTGATGAAGTGGCCTAGATCGACCTTACGCGTACTCTTACGCTAGTGGCTTCACACCTAACATATGGCTTATAGCATATATGTGGCTGACGAGTGTCTATCTATATGACATTAGTAGATATAACATTTACAACGGATGACCATGAACAAGGGATTTAAAGCCACAACTAGTCAATCAATGTTGTGGTTGAAAGTTCATAGGCAAGAATCGGTACTTTTGCGAAAGACTTAACAGTTACGTAAAACTTGCAAAAGATAAAATAAAAATGTCTAACTTTATTTATAGAGCATGTGATATGATATGGTCATAGTAAGTATTTATGAAATGTTCAGCCAGCATGGAGGCACCGTGGACCTAGTGTCGTGTTGGAGCGCTCGATGGAGATTAAGGCGCAAGGACCATGTCATGTCACATATTTATTTACATATGATGTTATTACTTTATGTATATTATTTTGTTTATCTTAGACATATGACTGTAGCATTATAAGGTGATCTCTCAATTCAATTTAAATAAAAGTGTTCTCCCTTAGTGTGCACCAGCAAGAATATTCTCTGTTATGAAACACACCGTGACGACCGGGTGTTACACATCTCGGTATACGGGTACAGTGGGTATAACCCATGTTGCACAACAAAAACACTAAAGGTTACATCAGCGAGCCTAGCATAGTGTGTTATAGTTGGCATCCATTAGACTACCTTGCGTTTAGTTGTAATTTGAGATAATAAAACTATAGAATTTTAGATACTTACTTTATGGACTACTACCGTATTGTTTAAGTGTCGAATTAAAGATAAAAGTTCTAAAGAAAACTTTCAAGAAAACCCTACTTACTTCATAAGATTTAATAAGTTGTATTAATCATAGAGTAACCGATTCCAAAGTTAGTATCTAAAAGATCATACCCTAATCAGAAGAATGTCCAGGTACTAAAATCATGTACTACCTCTGATTCTAAATAAGTGTCACGGTTTTAAACTAAAATAGTTCAAAACTATAATACTGCTTATTTAGGACCCGAGGGGGTAATATTGATGCACTCTGCAAAGTAGAATTTGAGAAAAACAACTCAGAACACAAAAAGAGGAGACGTGATCTATCGATACTAGGGTTCAGGGTTTAGGGTTATGTACATACATATAAATGAAAATCAATTGTCTTATTTTAAAAAAAATAGAACAAAGTGACAACACGTTGTTTCTATTCATACATCAACAAGGGTCAGAAAATAATTCTATGGGACCTGGTCTACAAGTAGACCAATTCACACGATTGACACGTGACAATTTAGATCTAGAAAACAATTGCTAATCTTGTTTTTTCCTCTATTTTATACACGTGTTGTTTGTAGGGGTTCATAGCATGGAAAACAAAAAAATTCTACCGCATGCACACGAACAAGCCAAGATCTATCTACTAGATTATAGCAACGAGTCAATAGAAGAACTCACCCTCCAAGATTCCAAAGCGGTTAACGAGAGCAGATTCTCGTGGGTGATGTAGTCGTACACTTGCCGATCTCAAGATCGCGTAGACGATCCTTCCGGCAGCGCTTCCGCAGTCGGTCACACGTTCGGTACTTGATGAAGACCTTCCTCTCCCTTGTTTCAGCAGGCAGCGGAGGTTGTAGCACTCTCCTCGCGATTCCGGCAGCACGACTGTGTGGTATCGGAAGTAGAGGGAAGATCTCGCAGGGCTTCGCCTAAGCCGGAGCGAGTATGGTGGAGTAAGATAGGGCCTTGGCGATCTACGGTTTAGAGGCACCAAAGGGGGGTGTAGCCGGCGGCTAGGGCTTGGGGAAGCCCCAAGTCGGCGACTTGGAGAAACCCTAGGCGGCGGCAGCACTTGGAGGTGGTGGCGCCAAGGAGCTAGGGTTTTGGGTGTGAGGGGTAAGGGCGCCCTACCCCTCCTTATATAGGTGGGAGGGAGGCAGTTGGGAGGAGGTAGTCCTCCTCCAACTCCTCCTCCTTGGCAGGCGGGTGGAGGGAGTGGGACTCCTACCCTAGGTAGGTTTCCTACTCTCCCTCCACCAAGCAAACTTAGGATTTGACTTTTCAAATTGGCGTTTGACTTTCAAACTTGGATTTGATTTCTCTCTTCATATTGCCCAGCCAAGTGACCTAGTACATGATGCAACCATTCCACATTGTCATGACACATCCATGTACCCTTCCCCTCCGGAGTGCCGGACCTTCCAGACCCTTCTAGAACATTCCTGGTGAAAACACCGGAATCATTTCCGAACTCCGAAACAGGACTTTCCTTATATGAATCTTATTCACCGGACCATTTCGGATCTCCTCGTGATATCCCGGATCCCATCCGAGACTTCTAACAACATTCGGTCTCTTACTCATCATTCTATAACTACACAACAACATCGAATCCTTAAGTGTGTCTCCCTACGATTCGTGAATTATGCGGACATGACCGAGACACTTCTCCGATCAATAACCAATAGAGGAATCTGGAAATTCATATGGCTCCCACATATTTCTACGATTACTTTGTGATCGAATGAACCACTTACATACGATACCAATTTCCCTTTGTCTCATGATAGTTTATCCGAGGTTTTGATCGTCGGTATCTCTGCATACCTAGTTCAACCTCGTTACCGATAAGTACTCTTTTATCGTTCCTGTGATATGTGATCCCTTGTGAGCCAGTCACATGCTTGCAAGCTAATCGGATGACATTCCACCGAGAGAGCCCAGAGTATATCTATCTGTCATATGGATGGACAAATCCCACTCTTGATCCATGTGCCTCAACCCATACTGAAAGAGCATTTTTCTATCCCTCTGATTTTGATGTTTGATAACAACACACTTATCAGTTTAATCGTGTGCTAAGTGTATCACAGGTTTGATAAGGGTGTGGAACAAATATTTACCTAACCAATTACTCTTGCAAAAAAACAATGTGACAACCGGTAGTACCGGAAAAATGTCCGGTACTACCGCTTGGCACCGGTACTACCGGTCCTAGTACCGGTTGGATCCGTGCAAGGCTGATAAGGAAGAGTTTTCCTCAGTACCACCCGGTACCACGGAGCGGCACTACCTCTCCAACCGGTAGTACCGCTTGAGACAAGTGGTACTACCGCTTGTACACGGTCATACCGCTCAGCAGTACCGGGCAGTTCTGAGGAAGAACCACCCCTCTCAGTCTTGCTCAGTACCAAGCGGTACTTGGGACCGGTAGTACCGCCCAGACCGGTAGTACCGCATCATACGACCGGTACTACCGCTTGGGGGAAGTACCGCAAGGGAATACCGGGCAATATTGAAGCTGGCTCGACCAACTATGGCATCTCCGGTACCTGGTCCGGTACTGGAGCGGTAGTACCGCTTGAGTACCGGTACTACCGGTGCATTAAAGGCTCCAATGGCCAGATTCCCTACCTTGGGACAAGTTTCTCATCCTCATTAAAGTTAAGACCACCATTGGAGCCACCAAATCTTCAAGATCTCCTCAATTCACCACCCAAAGTCTTTGATCTTTGGGGAATCGAAGGAGGAGGCCCCGATCTACTACTTCACCAAAAGAGATATTCATTTCCCCCTCATTTCATTGAGGCCCCCCTTTGCTCTAGTGTTTTCTTGGAAACCCTAGTTCTTGTTTTGGTTCTTACAAGCTTGTCTTTGGTTTCTTTGATAGCTTGCTTGTATTTGGGAGCCTCCGATTAAGTTGTGGATGTGTGCCCCAAACTTGTAAAGGTGTCGGCTTCCACCTTGAAGGTTGCCGATATAGTGGAAGGTGAATCGATCTCATTGGGGTGAGATTCATCGGAGAACAAGGGAGGCCTTTCGTGGCGTTGGTGGTTTGCAACCACCCCCTCTCCAAACGTAGACGTACTTCACCTCAAAAGGAAGGAACTACGGGAAACAAATCCTTGTGTCTCCGCGTCCACCACTTTGGTTACTTCTATCCTTTACCGCACTTTACTTACTTGTTCTTACCTTGTGTTGTGGTAGCTCTTGCATAATTATCATATAGGTAAATTCACCTTAGTTGCATTATCTAGAGAATTTACCTTATTGTCAAACCTTAATTTGAAAAATAATAAAATTTGAAGTAGCACCTATTAACCCCCCCCCCCCCCGTCTAGGTGCCCATACGATCCTTTCAATTGGTATCATAGCCTCGGCTCTTTATTCGGGCTTTACCGCCTAAGATAATATGGGTAGCAACGATGGGGATGGTGGTGGTGAGCCTCCCCCGGTGACCATGGAAGATCTCAAAAACTTGGAAACAAGATTGAGCTCTTCCTTGGTCAAAGAAGTCAAGAAGATGCTTGAGAAACTTCTTAAAGACAAAGAAGGCTCATCACCCCCATATCCTCAAGAGGATCAACCATCTATTTTACCTAAAGGGAATACGTCGGTATCCCCCGAGTGTATGATGGTGGGGGGTAAATAAGACAACGCTAATTCCTCCACACAACTTGATGGGGGGAAGGGTGAGCACCGTGATTCTTGGTACTCTCCCGATCCTCCCATCCCTCACCCTCATGTGTACAATAGAGGTGACCCACCTAATATTGAAGATTCTGCTACTTTTGCTCAATGGCAATCACTAATGAGAACTCATGTGCGAAGCTCTTGCATTGAACTATGGAACATCATCGAGCATGGACTCTTTATTGGGGATCCAAACAACTTGACAAGAATAGAGGTTGTCAATAGTCAACTCAATGCCACTGCTTTGCATATGATTCAAAAAGGATTGGGGACAAACGATTATCCACACATTAAGCACTTTAGCATTGCCAAGGAAGCTTGGGATGCCCTCACCGTATTATTTGTTGGAAATGAGAGTATGAGGAGGAACCGATATGATGCTCTAAGCAATGAAGCCGAAGGCTTCTACATGAAATAAGGTGAAGATCACGAAGACATGTACCGAAGCCTCAAGACCACCACCACCGCTTTTAGAAATGTGGGTGCCTCACATGTGGATGATGCATGGATAAAAAGGAAATATGTGAGTGCACTCATGCCTTTTGAGCCCACCGACTTGAAGAGCCTACAAGGAAGACACAACTTCCATCTCATGACCTCAAATGAAGTTATGCAAGAGATGGCAGCCTTCAAAGTAGCCGCTAAGAATGCCAAAGATTCTCGTGCTCGTGCCCTTGGTATGAGCAATGTTGTCAATGTTGCATTGAAGGCCAAAGTTGTGGACCATGGGGATGAAGATGATAGTGATGAAGGCCTCTCCATGGACCATCCCGATGAAGTCAAGTTTGCTCATGGTCAATATATGGCCTTCTATGCAAAGAACTTTTGGAAGAACCCCGCCAAGTCCAAGATGGAAATGCAACGGAGAAGCAACCCAAATGGGAAAAGAGAGAATACCACTAGGTTGAGAACTTGCTTCAGTTGTGGTGACCGCTATCACTTTGTGGCAAGTTGCCCCTATGAGAAGAGAGAAGATCATGGTGGTAAACTTGTGTTGAAGAAGACTCTCAAGGCACCTTACAAAAAACCTTTCATCAAGAAGAATCCCATCAACAAGAAGTCGGGAGAAATTGTCTTGATCACTCATGAAGAATACTCCTCCGATAATGAAGATGATGAAGAGGAAACTTCTCATGGTGTGGCTGCTCTATCCACCACCTCTACTCCGACATTCTCACTCTTCGATTCTCCAAATGAGAACTCTCCCACCAAGAACGTCACTTGCCTTATGGAAAGAGGAACGGAGGTATCCTCATCATCCCGCTCTACTCCCTTGGATAATGATGAAATTTATGATGAGATGTCTCTTGATGTTAAAAAGGAATTAATTGCCTTTGATGAGTTTATGACTAACCTAGAAGGAGATGCTAAGTTACATTTTGGAAACATCCTAGATCAACTTTCACATACTCAAGAGCTTCTAGATGTAAGATGTAAACTTGGTCATGAACACATGATTGAGCTAGAGGCTTTAAACAATGCTCTAGAAGAAGAACAAGAAACTAGGTTGTCACTTGAATTAAAACTTGAAGGGCTTGATGAGTCCAATGACATTATTGTTAACAAACTCATCAAAGAGCGTGATCATGCTATTGCTAAATACAAATGGGCTGAAAAGGACAAGATTGAGTTTGGTGTGGTTCATGAAAAACTTGCCGAGGACTTTAGGTTGCTTAACAAGTCCCACAAGGCTTTGGAGAGTGAACTCTTGTCACTCACAAAGTCCCATGAAACGTTTCAAACTCAATTGGCCAATATTCCTTCACCTAGTAACTTCATTCCATCTAGTAGTACAACTATTCTTGAAGAGAATGCTAGGTTGAAGGGGGAGCTTGCTAAGGCCACATTTCCACAAGGCAACAAGTCCATTGATGATCTTTTGAGCAAGCAAAGTCCTAGTGGTGATAAAGGGGGCATTGGTTTTGTCTCCAATACTAAGAAGAATAAGAACAACAACAAGAAGAAGAAGAAGGCCAAGCTCGCACAAGAGACCAACAAGACCATTGTGGATAGTAAGACCACAAGTGGTAAAACTATGTCTCATGATTACTTTGCGGGAAGTGCTAACCCTCACTATGTTCTAATGCGTGATTATTATGGTGATGTGTATGCACAATATGTTGGCCCTTATGATGGGTATATTGCTTGGTCTATTGGGGTTCCCGATACCCTTGTTGCTAACAAAAGAGGACCCATTGAAAAATGGGTACCTAAAAATTAGCTTGATCTTTTGTAGACTTATGCTTCCGGAGGGTCAAAGTGGGTGCTTGATAGTGGTTGCACAAGTCATATGACCGGAAGATCATCTATTGTTAAGGACTTAAAGCCAAATGATGATCAAATCACCGTGACATATGTCGACAAATCAAAGTCTAAGTTAATGGGTTTCGGCAAGGTTGTGGTTGCTCACGACATTACACTCGTGAATGTCATGCTTGTTGAGACCCTTGGATACAATTTACTTTCGGTCCTTGCTCTTGGAAAGATGGGCTTTGCCGTCTTTATTGATGTTGATATTGTGGTCCTCTTGTGGAGAAAGTCTCTCAAGGTCGCTTTCGTTGGGTACGTCGAACATGACTTGTATGTGGTGGACTTTTCGGAGCAAACCACTACAGGTACGATGTGCTTATTCGGAAAGGACGATGTGGGTTGGCTATGGCATCGCCGACTAGCCCATGTCAATATGAGAACTTTGCAAAGTCTCCATAAGGAGGGCCATATTGTTGGACTAAAAGAAAATGTTTCCTTTGCCAAAGATCGTGTTTGCAGGGCATGTGTTCTAGGGAAGATGCATGATGCTCCTCACAAGCCTAAGAACCGCATCAAGTCCACCAAGATCTTGGAGCTCCTCCACGTGGACCTCTTTGGTCCTCCATCTCATGCAAGTCTTGGTGGGAAGAAATATTGCTTGGTGATTGTTGATGAATTTTCAAGATACTCTTGGGTTTATTTCTTCAAGTTGAAGAGTGAGACTCAAAAGACCTTCATCGACTTCATCAATTTGGTCCAAAGGCAATACAATGTTCCCGTGTTGATTATAAGAAGTGACAACGGCACCGAGTTCAAGAACTACACCTTGAATGATTTTCTTAGTGATGAGGGGATTAAACATCAATATTCTGCTGCATACACCCCTCAACAAAATGGTGTGGCCGAAAGGAAGAACCGGACTCTTATTGAGATGGATAGGACCATGTTGGCGGAGTTTAAATCTCCATATAACTTTTGGGCCGAAGCCATCTCCACCGCATGTCATGCTTCAAACCGGCTCTACCTCCTCAAGGAAATCAACAAGACTCCATATGAAATACTTACCGGTAACAAGCCCAACATATCTTACTTCCGGGTGTTAGGTTGTAAGTGTTTCTATATCATAAAAGGTGTTCTTTTGTCCAAATTCGAGTCTAAAGCATTAGAGGGTATTTTTGTTGGCTATGGTCTCGAATATCACACTTATAGAATCTATGATAAGCTCTCCGGAGCCGTCATAGAATCTTGTAGTGTGACCTTCGAAGAATATGATGGTCCCCAAGGGGGGCGTGTTGATGCTTGTGATGCAGATGATGAAATGCCTCAGGATGCCATAGGAAGAATGGGTGTGGGATATATCTGCCCCATTGAGGAACCCCTTATGGCGGATCGAGAAGAACTATGCTCCACTCAAGTGGAGCCCTCATCTTCACAAGATCAACAAGCTCCATCCACTGAGGAAGACAATGACTCAAGCCAAAGACAAGATGTAGATCCTCAACACCATGATCATAGTGACAACTCTAGTCAAGGGGAGCTTGATTCTTTTGCCCAGGTGTCAAGTGGTGCCAAGGCAATTGCTCAAGGAAGATCCGTACAAACTGCTTTGAAGCAAGCTCAAATTGATGCTAGAAGAGCACTTGGTCAAGACCAAGGTCAATCTTTGCCTCTCAATGTAGAGGATGATTCCAATGATGATCAAGGTCAAGATGATGGTCAAGACGAGGATCAAAATGAAGAAGAGGGTCCCCCAAGAAACAACACGGAGATCCACGCTCGTCGCGAAGCTAGGAAGGAAAGAATGTTGAAATTAAGAGACCACACTATACAAAATGTTGTTGGTGACCTAAGGAAAGGCATTTCCACAAGAGCACAATTGAAGAGGTTCAGTGAACATCAAGCTCACATCTCCACGATTGAACCTAAGAAAGTGTGGGAGGCTCTTGAAGATTCGGATTGGTTGGAAGCTATGCACAAAGAGCTCAACAACTTTGAGAGAAACAAAGTATGGAAGTTAGTTGAGAAGCCAAAGGATTGTCGTTTAGTTATTGGAATAAAGTGGATATTCAAGAACAAGCAAGATGAGCATGGAATTATAGTAAGGAACAAGGCTAGATTGGTTGCACAAGGGTATCTCAAATTGAAGGCATTGACTATGGAGAGACTTATGCACCCGTGGCTCACCTTGAGTCCATCCGTATCCTTCTTGCTTATGCGGCACATCATAACTTCAAGTTACAACAAATGGATGTAGAAAGTGCATTTCTTTATGGCCCATTAAATGAATTAGTATATGTTAAGCAACCCCCGGGATTTGAGGACCCCAACCTCCCAAACCATGTCTACAAACTCGATAAGACGCTTTATGGGCTCAAGCAAGCCCCACGCACGTGGTATGAGAACCTTAGAGAATTATTGTTTGACCGTGGATTTGAGGTTGGGAAAATCGATCCCACTCTTTTTACTAAGAGGGTCAATGGGGAGCTTTTTGTATGCCAAATATATGTTGATGATATTATCTTTGTCTCATGTAACAAAGCTTTTAATGATGAATTCTCAAAGCTTATGACTAGTAGGTTCCAGATATCTTTGATGGGAGAGTTGAGAGTATTTTTGGCTTTGAGATCAAGCAAGTTAGAGGAGGGACATTATTCAATCAAGCCAAGTATACTCAATATATGCTCAAGAGATTCAAAATGCAAGATTTAAATGGAGCTCCTACTCCCATGGCTACAAAGACTCATCTAGAACAAAATCCAAATGGTAAAGATGTGGATCAAAAGGTATACCGGTCCATGATTGGTTCTTTGCTTTACCTTTGTGCATCTAGACCCGATATTGTGTTGAGTGTAGGTGTGTGTGCAAGATATCAAGCGGCTCCTAAGGAAAGCCATTTAATGGCGGTCAAGAGAATCTTTAGATATTTAGTTCATACCCCATTTTATGGTCTTTGGTATCCTCGAGGCTCAACATTTGCTCTTTGTGGATACACGGATTCGGATTGGGCAGGTGATAAGGATGATAGAAAATCAACATCCGGGGCTTGCCAATTTATTGGTAGGTCATTGGTATGTTGGTCTTCTAAGAAGCAAAATTGTATGTCTCTCTCTACCACCGAAGCCGAGTATGTCGATGCCGCTAGTGCTTGCACTCAATTGCTATGGATGAGGCAAACTTTAAAGGAATACGGTGTCCATTGTGACAAAGTGCCTCTTCTATGTGACAATGAAAGTGCCATCAAAATTGCATACAACCCAGTGGATCACACAAGGACAAATCATATTGAGATTCGTCATCACTTCATTAGAGATCATGTTGCTCGAGGTGATATTGATCTATCCTATGTGTCAACCAAAGATCAACTTGCCGATATATTCACGAAGCCACTTGATGAAGCAAGGTTTTTCTACTTGAGGAATGAACTAAATATCGTAGATTCAAGGAGCTTGACTTGATTATCTTGCACTCTCACCTAATACTCGACCCATATTTGGTTTAGGTGTAGGCATGGACATAGGGGGAGTGCGGTCCTAATTGATTGGACCATACCTCCCCCCATTATGCGTAAACTAAACAAAATCATTCCTCTCAATATCATTTTGTGATATGTGAGCTTAATGATGAGTTTCGGTAATGGACCCAAGATATATCTTCGTGGTGCCAAGCCGAGTATACTCAAACATGGTGGCCTAGGCCACCGCCCCCTCTCAATCGAGAGGTTGATGTGCGTACTCGTGTTTGTCACTTTTAAATTGGTTTTTACTCATGGTTGTCATCTTTTGAGTTGCTTTCACTGATCTTAGTCTCATGCACTCTAGTTTGGTTTTTGACATCTTTTTCTCGATTTTTTTGGAGGGCATGTGCTTCCCAGCACAATTGTCTCAACCCAAGCCTCTCTACTTACTCCCTCACAAAAAACCTCTCTATCCGCACAAGAATCACTCTTTTTCCTGGCCTTGGAATCAGATGGGACCGGTACTACCGGTTGGATGAACGGTACTACCGCCCCTGGGAAGTTCCCAGGTCGTATCCTGGAAACTGCTCCAGGAGCTACCGCTTCAGGAACCGGTACTACCGGTTGGCGGAGTCGGGTATATATTGGATGAGCGTGGGGAGGCACCCATAAGTGCCCTATTCTTCCCCACGCTCCCCACAGGTACCCGCGCCGCCACCGGTGCCCTTGACGCTGCCGGAGCCCTGCCGCGCCCTCCTCTCTCCGGATCCTCCTTGGATTCGGCCTCTTGGCGGGTTCCCCCTCCTTTCCACCGCCATGGATCCCGGTACAATCGCCCTTTCTCTCTCTCCGCTTAATTTCCTCATCGGATCTAGGTTTTGGGATAGATTTGTGAAGAAATTGACATGTTCTAAGGTTGTACTGCCATATGCTTCCCTTGTTGCCTAGTAGAATCGTCTATTTACAGATTATTGTCGTCATTTTGGTCTGTTTCTACCAGATCTGACAAACCTGTACCGCTCAACCGGTAGTACCAGAACTTTTTCCGGTACTACCGCTTGGAAGCGGTACTACCGGTCGTCAGGTCCGGTAGTACCGGCCCCAATTGACATCAACTTTCTGTTAAATATTGGGTTCTATCTTTTGCTCCTTGAGATTCTTGGGAACTTACCCCCTTGCTATCCTCCCTCGTGCTTTCACAGATGCAGGTGGTTCTAGGGGTGCACGCAAGCGTTCCAAAGCTAGTCGTGAGATTGTTGAGGAAGAGACGGAGTTTGAGGAAGAGGTTATGCCACAGCCAAGACATCGTTCCAAGTTGCCTGCCACTCGAGGTGGCCGTGGGGGTCGTGAGGGGGTTACCAAGCGCTCTGCTGGGCGTGGCAGCGCTCCTCCTTCTCGCCCCCTTCCTCAGGGCGCACCAAAAGTCTCAGCTCAAGGCCATCAGGGCCAAGGAAATTGTCTGACATCTCTGAGTCGGAGTTTCGGGCACTCAGGATTGACAATGCATACTCCCGCAACTAGGACGAGGATAGAGAAGACAGTCTTTTCTACAATGATTTCCAAGAGCGCGTTTATCATGAGGTTCTTTTGACCAATATTCAGATGGTGGTGCCTCAGTAGTGGATTGACATGGAGCACATCAACAAGAACCTTGACTACTTTGCTGAAGCTAAAGAAATCTGCTCTCACCTGGGCTTGTTCCCCATTATGGAGTTCCAGTATGATTATGATCCACTCCTTATTGCACAGTTCTATGCCACGGCACATTTCCACACTGGCCGCACTCGGAAGATCACCTGGATGACTCAAGGTGCAATCAATGAAGCCACACTTGCGGAGTTTGCTGCAATTTTGGGGCATGAAGATCGCGGTCAGGACACTCCTTGTGGTTTCCGCTGTCACATGCGGGATCACCCCTCCAAGAAGGATGTCCTCACACCACTATATATCCAGGTCTGCGGGATTGCTGGCAAGATCAAGGATCTTCTCCCCACGTATGACATTCTCCATCGCATTTTCCGTGAGACTGTTGCTCCTCGTGCGGGCAACAAGGATGAGATACATGGGTTCTCTGTCGACTTGTTGTTCAACACCTTCCTCAACCGCGACCCAGGCACTCTTCTTGATGTGTCAGACTTCATATGGAATGAGATGACTACTGCTGCACACTCTCGGAGGGTTCCACCATTTGCTCCATATATTATGGCCCTCATTGTGTCAAAATGCCCTCCCATTGCTAGGACACTATACACTCGTCCTCTCATTGTGCACAGGCCCAAGGCACTCAAGATCAAGACACATGCTAAACCCCGCATTGTGGTGGATGAGGAGGAAGGATATGACTCTGAGGATGCTGACAGTGGTCGTGACACTGACTATGTTGTCTCCCGCCGCAAGAATGCCAAGCCCACCTGGGCCAAAAGGATGGAGGCCAAGCTCAAGAAGATCTTCTGCTTTCAAGTTGACAACCAGAAGCGAATGTATGAGGCACATGTGTATGCCAAGAAATCTAGTGCTCGGCAGAAGGACATGATGGTTGCCCAGGGTTTGACCGTCTCCGAGGGGTCCGAGACCAACATCACTCCAGAAGAACAGAGGATCTCTCAGCACAGCCGTTGGGACAATGATGTCTCTTCCTCGTACCGCGCCCCACCCCCCTACGAGGAGGACCTTGAGGATGATGATGAGGAGGAGGAGGATTGACTGTCGGGACGGTAGTCTTGCACTTGTCCCTTTTTTGCGTCTTGATGCCAAAGGGGGAGAAGTTGTACTTTAGGCACGGGTGTTTCATGGGAAGTCACAAGCTCGTTCTTACTTTGATCCTTTTATTGCTTGTGAACTTCGATTTCCCTCTATTTTATGTGTGAGACTATGTGGTTATGTCGTGGATCCATCTTATGAGACTATGTGGTTTATTTATTTGGATCCATCTTGTGATGATATGCGTTATCTATTGTCTATATGTTTCTCATCACATGTTATTGTGCAAAGGTATGATTTCAAATGCTAGTATCTATATTTGTGCACCTATGTTGGGTTTGTAAAATAGAGGGGGAGGCTTGTTTCTACGCATCTAGGGGGAGCCTCATCTCTATTTTACAAATCCCATGTGTTTCCTATTAAAATCATCTTGCAAGAGTGTATTGTCATCAAACACCAAAAAGGGGGAGATTGAAAGAGCATTTTCTATCCCTCTGATTTTGATGTTTGATAACAACACACTTATCGGTTTAATCGTGTGCTAAGTGTATCACAGGTTTGATAAGGGTGTGGCACAAATATTGACCTAACCAATTACTCTTGCGAAAAACCAATGTGACAATCGGTAGTGCCGGAAAAATGTCCGGTACTACCGCTTGGCACCGGTACTACAGGTCCTAGTACCGGTTGGATCCGTGCAAGGATGATAAGGAAGAGTTTTCCTCAGTACCACCCGGTACCACGGAGCGGCACTACCGCTCCAACCGGTAGTACCGCTTGAGACAAGCGGTACTACCGCTACACCTGATCGTCTGGCTCGGCGATCTGCGATTCCGAGGAAGAACCACCCTCTCACTCTTGCTCGGACCAAGCGGTACACAGGACCCGATACTACCGCCTGCAGTACTGCTGTCATCGACCGGTACTACCGCTTGGGGGTAGTACCGCAAGGGAATACCAGGCAATACTGAAGCTGGCTCGACCAACTATGGAATCTCCGGTACCTGGTCCGGTACTGGAGCAGTAGTACCGCTTGCAAGCGGTACTCCGGTACTACCGGTGCATTAAAGGCTCCAACGGCCAGATTCCCTGGAGGGGTACCTACCTTGGTACAAGTTGCTCATCCTCATTAAAGTCAAGACCACCATTGGAGCCATCAAATCTTCAAGATCTCCTCAATCCACCACCCAATGTCTTTGATCTTTGGGAATCGAAGGAGGAGGCCCCGATCTACTACTTCACCAAAAGAGATCTTCATTTCCCCCTCATTACATTGAGGGCCCCCTTTGCTCTAGTGTTTTCTTGGAAACCCTAGTTCTTGTTTTGGTTCTTACAAGCTTGTCTTTGATTGCTTTGACAGCTTGCTTGTATTTGGGAGCCTCCGATTAAGTTGTGGATGTGTGCCCCAAACTTGTAAAGGTGCCGGCTTCCACCTTGAAAGTTGCCGATATAGTGGAAGGTGAATCTATCACGTTGGGGTGAGATTCATCGGAGAACAAGGGAGGCCTTTTGTCACATCCCAAGATTTTCCAAATCTTGTAATGTGAAAATAAATGAATAAAATAAAACCTTGTTGATTTTCAGAGCCAGAAGAAACTTTTTTGAGTTTAAATAGAACCTCAAACCCATTTGAATTAAATAAATCCCAAAGGAATTTAATGAGTTAAACATTTAATTAATGGTAATTAAAAATGTTTTTGAAATTACTATTTTGGAATCATTTAATAAAAGATTGGTAATCAAAAGAAAAGATGAGTTTATAAATAAAGAATATTTCATAAAGCCAAATTAAAACATTGGCCATACTTTGGAAATTAAAACATTTTATTTAAATAAAATTAACAAAGATTTGTTTAAATAAACTAATAAGAATTTAATATCCAACCTTATTTAAATAAAAGGTTTTATCAATTTACATTGAAACATCAAAACTTATTAAAGTATTTAAAAAATAAGATTTCCCAATTATTTGATATTCACAAATAAAACCTACTGTTTTGGTTTTGAAAATATTTGGAGTTCTAATGAAAATTTTATTAAATAAACCAAACCCTATTTTATTAATAAACCATGGTCCATTTTTAATTAATAAAAGGAACATAAAAGTATTTAAAAATACTAATTTATTTTGGACCTTGATTTATGCTGATAAACAGAACCAAGTTCAAATTGTGAAGAGTGGTGTTTGAATTAATTTGGTTGATATTTATTTGGTTGAAAATTTGAAACAGAAATTAGATTCAGAAAAAGAAAAAAAAATACAGGAAGAAAAAAATGTAGTCGGACCTGACCCAACCGCTGCCCAACAGCCCACCTAACCCAGTTCTCTCCCGCAGAAACGATTCAACCAACTACGACCAAGACAGATCGATGGTGGACCTCCCCCTCATTTCTTTTCCACTGACTGGTAGGCCCGCTTGTAGGGGTTCGTAGCATGGAAAACAAAAATTTTCTATCGCATACAAACAAACAATCCAAGATCTATCTACTAGATTGTAGCAACGAGTCGTTTGGAATAACTTACCCTCGAAGATTCCAAAGCGGTTAACGAGCGATTCTCGTGGGTGATGTAGTCGACACTTCCGATCTCAAGATCGCGTGAGACGATCCTTCCGCGCCACGTTCGCAGCGCCCGCAATCGGTCACACGTTCGTACTTTCGAAGACCTTCCTCTCCTTGTTCCAGTGACGGAGGTTGTAGCACTCTCCTCGCGATTCCTAAAGACAACGGCGTGGTACCTAAGTAGAGGGAAATCCGCAGGCTTAAGCCGGTGCGAGTATGGTGGAGCTTATGAGAGAGGCTATTAGTGGTCTAGTAATTAGACACACCAATTAGAAGGCTCTAAACCAATTAGAAGGCTCTAAACCGCAGCTAAAGCAATTAGAAGCTCTAAACCAAAACGGCTCTAAACCGGAGATCTAGAGTAGAAAGTTATGTGTCTATGGGAGGAGCCCTGCCCCTCCTTATATGGGAGGGGGGTCCTTGGCGCGCCAGGGGAGGGAGGGAGTCCCTCCCCAACTCGGCCTAGGGCTGGCGCCGGCCTGGAGGAGTCCAACTCCTCCTCCAGGTTGGTTCCAACTCCTCTTGCTTGTTTCCCACAGTTTCTTGTTTTGGCAGTTTGACTTTCAAACTGGACATTTGACTTTTCTGTTTTAGGATTCAATTTAATCCTTTATTTGGGACAGCAAGAACACTTAGTACATGATGCAATCATTCAATGAGCAATGACACATTCATGTACCCTCCCCCCCCGGAGTGCCGGACAATCCGGAACCTTCTAGAACATTCCCGAAAACACCTAATCATTCCCGAACTCCAAAATGGGACTTTCCTTATATGAATCTTATTCTCCGGACCATTCCGGATCACCTCGTGATATCCCGGATCCCATCCGAGACTCGAACAACATTCGGTCTCTTTCATAATACCATAACTACTCAAACAACGTCGAATCCTTAAGTGTGTCTCCTACGGTTCGTGAATTATGCGGACATGATCGAGACACTTCTAACAATAACCAATAGAGGAATCTGAAATTCATATGGCTCCACATATTTCTACGATTACTTTGCGATCGAATGAACCACTTACATACGATACCAATTTCCCTTTGTCTCACGATATGTTACTTACCCGAGGTTATGATCGCGGTATCTCTGCATACCTAGTTCAACCTCACATCGATAAGTACTCTTTTCTCGCCCCGTGATATGTGATCCCTTGTGACCAAGTCACATGCTTGCAAGCTAATTGGATGACATTCCACCGAGAGGCCCAGAGTATATCTATCCGTCATATGGATGGACAAATCCCACTCTTGATCCATGTGTTTCAACCAATACTTTCCGAACACTCAATGCCACTTTTATAGCCACCCAGTTACGGTGTGGTGTTTGATGTCATCAAAGCATCCATCCGGCAAAGGTGATATGCATGATCTCATGGTCGAAGGAATTAGGTTACTATGTATCAGAAAGCATATAGCAATTGAACTTATTGAAATGACTTGATCTTTATGCTACGCTTATCTATAGGAGTATGTCCACCATATCATTCTCCTAATGATATGATCTTGTTGTTGATAACATCTCAATGTTCATGATATGGAAACCACAATCATTAATCAACCAACAAGCTAGTTTAACAAGAGGCTATACTAGGGACTCTTATTTTAGTTTACAAATCACACAAGTATTAATGTTTCCGGTTAATACAATTATAGCATGGTATGTAAACATTTATCATAAGTGTGAAGATATGATAATAACCACTTTATTATTGCCTCTTGGGCATATCTCCAACAGTCTCCCACTTGCACTAGAGTCAATAATCTAGTTTCAAACCTTTGTGTATATAACACCTATGGCTTTCCGGTGTTGTATGTACACGATTGCTAGTGGTCAACTGATCTCCGGATCTGACACTTCCAGGTCCGTGTGTAATTGCATGTCTTTGCCTCTCGCATCACTCATTCTCTAATGAGATGGCTTTGTATAAATTTGGTCTTTCGGTGTGACCTTTAGCTCTTTGGGGTTAAAACATGTTGATCATATTGTCGCACAATATATCTTCATAGTATTATCCCATCGTGAACTACACCTAGTTTGATAACAAACTACTTGACACAAATGCCCTCTTTGTGCTAAAATAGCAGTTATATACTTGGCCTTTTGTTGTAGTATCTGTCACAATGTCTTAACTTTGGAACTCATCCAAATCCATTATGGAACTCACCTTCCATTATATTGTGCCACCCTTAGTTTAGATTGAGATAAACTTAATTTGTACTTTGTGACAAAACTAGTATCAATGTAGTACTTTTACAATGAACTAATCCATCTATTTGTCACTTCTACAAATATTATACTCTTAGTTCTTCCAAAAGATCATAAGAATATCCTTACTATTGTCCAATGATCATCTTACGAATCATTCTGGTATATGCTCACAACATTTAGAGCATAGGACATATCTGATTTGTACATATCAAGATGATATAAATACTCTTTGTGATTTTATACATCAAGTATCAATCTATACTTGATTATTTGTTTCACTTTACCAAATGTCAATACACTTGAATATATCATCAACATTGAATTTATTCAATCCTTTCTGTGCGACAAGAACCTCTCTTGTAGTTTCTATATTGAACTCATTCAATATCTTGTCTATGTACTGGCACAACCATATTAGCGTCTATTGATGCCAAATATTTAGGTTTTGCCTAAGTCTTTCATCGGGATGAAATTCTTAATATGTGTTAATAAAAGATACAATATTTCCAATCAACAATATGTCTTCCACATAATGTATTAGAAACATGTCTTAGCGCTCCCACTTAATTTCTTGCAAATGCAAGCATCTTCATTGTCTCTAATGAACTTTTAAACTCCTTTAACAGTTTCATCATAGTGAAGATTCCAACTCCGCGATGCTCACTTTAACCATTGAAGTTTGCATATGCTTTTAGCATCCTTTGAATCAACAAAACCCTATGGACCGTGTTATGCACATGTCCTAGGTAACGATTCTATTAGAAGAACTTGTTTTGTTTATTCAACTACCATATAACAAATTATATGTAGTGGTTGCTACATTAATCCGTCTAGACTAAATATCGCTATGAAAGATCAGATCTTGTCATAGTCAACCTTTGAACATTGTTGTGAACTCTTTCCCAACATGTTGACTATTTCATAGATGTGAAACATCCATGTCTATTTCTTTATAGATCCAGACACAACTATAAGGTCTTACACCTTTCTCGAGGGTCCTTTAAGTTCAAAACTTGATTTTCTCGTGTATGGAACTATCACGGATTTTATGGCTTCAAGCCATTTTACGGAGTCAGGGCCCATCATCGCTTCTTTGCATGTAGTCGGTTCATTATTCTCAAATAATGATTCAACCCTCAAATCTTGGTATTTGATTGTTTATCCGACCTACTTGTTTCAATAGGAACTTGAATCTCCGTGACCACAACCTTTGAGGTACGTGAGCCATGAGCTTTGTTGCTGGCTCCGGAACACTTTTCGGTGCTGCGCAACTCTGCACATATAGCTAAGGTTCTTTTAACCTTATCAAAATTCTATTGTCCTCCTACTTAACTTTTCACGAAAAATTCCTTCTCAAAGAAACTTGACGTTTTAAGTGACAAACACTTTTGTCTCCGATGTTATGGAGGATTACTTAACAGTTATTCAAAATAACATACAAAGACAGGTTCATCCGACTTTGGTTGCACACATCTTTCTTATGCATAGCATACCAATGTTTAAGAAAGGACAACTTGGGTTTTATCCCAAACCATAACCTTATATGGTGTCATTTCAACGGATTATGATGGAGCTCTTTTCAGTGGAAAAACGGTAATCTCTAAAGCTTTTAATCTTTAAAATATAATGGCAGTTTTATAAATTATACCTTTGATCTTACCATGTCAAACAAGGTTTAATTACATATCTCGAACGCTCCATACTCTTATGGTTTTTCGGGAAATGCAAATCCACGGAACGATTCCTTAAATCTTAGGTATTATGCTAAACTTTGTAACTCAAATATCTTCCTTTATGATCTTTATCATAAACTGTTTATATTCTTGTTACAATGATTTTGCACTTCATCTTGAAAGTCTTTGAACTTTTCAAATGTTTCATACTTCATCCTTATTAAGTAAATATTCATATATTCACTCAAATTTTTTTGGAGAAAGCATATGAAGTTGAAATCCATCGCTCTTGACTACACATAATGGACTTCGTACAACAATATGTACAAATTCCAATAAGCTAGTCTTTCGTTCCCTTTTGGCCTATGAACGAAGTTTTAATTATCTCTAGGAAAGTTTCACAAGCATCATTTGATCAAAATCAAAAGACTCCAAAATTCCATACATATGGAGTTTCTTCATGTTTTCTTTCCAATATAATTTAAACGATGTCACTTCCTAAGTGATCTTTTCAATCAATTTGTCTTTCGACATCTTTAGCATTAGCTTTATGGATGTGATTTTTCCAACGAGATTTGTGAATCATCCATCTTTTATGGATTACGCAATTATTTGAACAACCCTTTTGTTCTCATAACACCGATAAAACAAATCTTGAAGGCAAGCTTTGATGTTTAACGAGCAACACAATAACCCTTTATTTGTTCTCGATGAACATCATCACATATTCTTTGCTAATTACTTAGGCCATGTAGTTCATGAATTACATTGTTTTGTATGACAATTCATACCAACAAATTCAGTATCAAATACTTAAGAACCACATTGTTTAATAAGCAAAGAATATAGCCATAACATGTATATCATCTATATACTTAAATTGAACAATTCTAATCTTTTCTTTTCTGCCATATATTTATGAGATTCTCTTTCAGTATTTCCTATTCTGTTTGAAAGAATCTATCAACATCAACAGTGGAGTCATACATATGACATATAGTCCAAAGCGTGTATAGTTAAATACCAATGTCTTTGGACTTGCACTTTGAAGTAGATCACCATCATCAAATGTTTGGTGTTCTTTCAAATTCCTTTCTTTAGTAATCTCTTGGTGTAGTAAACATTTTACCTACATCAAATATTCACCCTTAACATGGAATCGTCCATGATCAAGCTACTTTTAGCTTATAACGATGAATTATGAGTATAATGTTGCTATCCAAAACCTTTTTGGAGGATCAGGACAACAAGTGTCTCCAACCTTTTGCAAATTCTCATCAAATATGAGAACATGACTTTTGCCATATTATACTCTATCATGTTGCAACCAAAACTTTGTTTCAGATATCACAATATCTTCCACACATCATGGTTTCAAATAACTCTTTCAGATCCTAGATAACCTTGATATTAAGAGAATTCTTTGAATATCAAGAATCATGGAGACAAACATGATACTCATATACTAACTCTTGGAATTGTCACTCTTGATTTAATACCAATTATTAAACTTCATGGAGTAACCGAACTTCTTGAAAGTTTGCAATAGGACTTTTAAACTTTATATTAACACTTCAAAACAATACGATACCAGTTCAGAAAGTAAATTAACCAGAATTCTATAGCTCTATCATCTCAATTATAACTAAGCACAAGGTGGTAAACGGATGCCAATGACTACAACAACTATGCAAATTCACTTTGATTTAGTTTATGATAAATTGAGTTCTAATTAATAATCAAATTAATCTAGGTGAACTCCCACTCAAAACAACATCCCTCACATTGTTTTAGTGATAACACGAACCAAATCCACTACATCAACACCGATCATCACGAGAGTTGATATAGTTTCAATGGCGAACAATCATCATGTTCATCATATCTACTATACGATTCATGCTCTACCTTTCGTAATCCGTGTTCCCGAGGCCATGTCTGTACATGCTAGGCTCGTCAAGATCAAACCTTAGTTTCTCGCATGAGCAAATCTGCTTGCTCACGTTGTATACACTTGCGTAATCTAGCACACCATCATCACGTGGTGTTTCAAACAACAAGCTTTAGCAACGGTGCTAACTAAGGGTGAACACTTTATGATTTGAAATTCATGTGCATGAGGGATCATCTTATAATGCTACCGTGCCTACTAAGCAATAAAAGATGCATAAAGGATTAACATCACATGCAATTCATAATATGTGATATGATATGGCCTTTTCTTCTTTGTGCTTCCGATCTCCATCTTCTAGCACGAACATGATCTCCATCATCATCGGCATTGCATCAAGGTCAATGACGCTTCTCCATGGTTGTCGTCCACCGGCTTCAACTATTACAACTACTTTGAATAGACACGTGGGTCTTAACATAAATTAAAGACAACCATATGGCTCTGCCGTTGCCAACTTACAATAAGGAACATTGCATACATCAAATATAATCACAATCATGGCCATATCACATCATCAGACACCTGCAAAACAAAGTTAGACGCCTCTACTTTCTTTGCATGTTTTACGTGGTTTGGGGCTTTCAATAAGTGTCGTTCTAACTTACGAACATGAACCACAACATTGATACTAGCATTGTTGATTACCCGTTGTAAATTGGATCTTAACTATGCTAGGAGAAACAGCACCAAGAAAGCCACTTATGCAATACAAGTTGCATGTCAAGCGTGGAGCAATTCTCATGAACTATGTCATGTAAGGTTAGCCCGGGCCGCTTCATCCCAACATACCGCAAGATGCATAGTACACAAGAAGCAATCGACAATAAAAGCATCAACGCCCACAATGACCATTGTGTTCTACTGCAACAGATCTACATATAGACACGGCTCGATACCCTTGTAGGGGTTCGTAGCATGGAAAACAAAAATTTTCTATCGCATACAAACAAACAAGCCAAGATCTATCTACTAGATTGTAGCAACGAGTCGTTGGAATAACTTACCTCAAGATTCCAAAGCGGTTAACGAGCGATTCTCGTGGGTGATGTAGTTGTACACTTCCGATCTCAAGATCGCAGAGACGATCCTTCCGCCACGTTCGGGCAGCGCCCCGCAATCGGTCACACGTCGGTTTCGATGAAGACCTTCCTATCCCTTGTTCCAAAGAAAGCGGAGGTTGTAGCACTCTCCTCGAGATTCCTAAGAAGACAACGGCGTGGTACCTAAGTAGAGGGAAATCCGCAGGCTTCGCCTTAAGCCGGTGCGAGTATGGTGGAGCTTATGAGAGAGGCTATTAGTGGTCTAGTAATTAGACACACCAATTAGAAGGCTCTAAACCAATTAGAAGGCTCTAAACCGCAGCTAAAGCAATTAGAAGCTCTAAACCAAAACGGCTCTAAACCGGAGATCTAGAGTAGAAAGTTATGTGTCTATGGGAGGAGCCCTGCCCTCCTTATATGGGAGGGGGTCCTTGGCCAGGAGGAGGAGTCCCTCCCAACTCGGCCTAGGGTGGCGCCCCCGAGGAGTCCAACTCCTCCTCCAGGTTGGTTCCAACTCCTCTTGCTTGTTTCCCACAGTTTCTTGTTTTGGCAGTTTGACTTTCAAACTGGACATTTGACTTTTCTGTTTTAGGATTCAATTTAATACTTTATTTGGGACAGCAAGAACACTTAGTACATGATGCAATCATTCAATGAGAAATGACACATTCATGTACCCTCCCCCCCCGGAGTGCCGGACAATCCGGAACCTTCTAGAACATTCCCGATGAAAACACCGGAATCATTCCCGAACTCCAAAACGGGACTTTCCTTATATGAATCTTATTCTCCGGACCATTCCGGATCACCTCGTGATATCCCGGATCCCATCCGAGACTCCGAACAACATTCGGTCTCTTTCTCATAATACCATAACTACTCAAACAACGTCGAATCCTTAAGTGTGTCTCACTACGGTTCGTGAATTATGCGGACATGATCGAGACACTTCTCCGAACAATAACCAATAGAGGAATCTGGAAATTCATATGGCTCCCACATATTTCTACGATTACTTTGCGATCGAATGAACCACTTACATACGATACCAATTTCCCTTTGTCTCACGATATGTTACTTACCCGAGGTTATGATCGGTATCTCCGCATACCTAGTTCAACCTCACATCGATAAGTACTCTTTTCTCGTTCCCGTGATATGTGATCCCTTGTGACCAAGTCACATGCTTGCAAGCTAATTGGATGACATTCCACCGAGAGGGCCCAGAGTATATCTATCCGTCATATGGATGGACAAATCCCACTCTTGATCCATGTGTTTCAACCAATACTTTCCGAACACTCAATGCCACTTTTATAGCCACCCAGTTACGGTGTGGTGTTTGATGTCATCAAAGCATCCATCCGGCAAAGGTGATATGCATGATCTCATGGTCGAAGGAATTAGGTTACTATGTATCAGAAAGCATATAGCAATTGAACTTATTGAAATGACTTGATCTTTATGCTACGCTTATCTATAGGAGTATGTCCACCATATCATTCTCCTAATGATATGATCTTGTTGTTGATAACATCTCAATGTTCATGATATGGAAACCACAATCATTAATCAACCAACAAGCTAGTTTAACAAGAGGCTATACTAGGGACTCTTATTTTAGTTTACAAATCACACAAGTATTAATGTTTCCGGTTAATACAATTATAGCATGGTATGTAAACATTTATCATAAGTGTGAAGATATGATAATAACCACTTTATTATTGCCTCTTGGGCATATCTCCAACACCGCTATCACTGTTCATCGTCTCCTTCACCCATCCCGCAGCGACCAGTTCTTCTCCCCCGTTCTGCCGTTGATTGCTCCAGCTTAATTCACTTTAACGCGACAGACGTTACCAGCCTTGATCACGCAGATGGAAACGCCAGGACATCCTCTATATTTCCCCTCTGACACCTCGCTCGCCGCCTGCATCCTCCAATTTCTTCCCGAGCACCCTCTGCTCCGACGAGGGCCAGTATCGATTCCGGCCAAACCACATCACCCCGAACCTCCCTGAGCACGCTGACAGCCTCCCCACTCACAGACAATCCTCCCTGTGCCTTCCGTTCGACCGCGGGCGCCCCGAAGCGTCGGCTTGGACAAGCTCCGACAGCGCCGCCGTCCGTTTCCACTCCGGCGACGACTTTCAGGTGAACCAGACCGCCCCGACCCCTCTCGTTCACGCACACAGCGTCGCCTTGCTCTTGCACATCTGAATGTGCTCCTGTTTTGCCTTAGGGCGATCTGCAGCGACGACTCCTACCGTCACCACCGTCTGGCTTAACTCCGACGAGCACTTCTGGTATGCATCTGACCACCCCGCGCCTCCTCGTTCACACTCCCACACTCGCCACAACTTTCTGCAACTAACCGCATCGTTGTTTTGCTTCGGGATGATCTCTGATGTCGCCTCGACCGCGACGAGCCACCGACCGACCTCCACTCCGGCGAGGAATTACTGCAGACTGGCGCCGAGACCAACCGACCGCCCCAAGCATCACCTCGTCCTCGCGATCACGGTGGCGTTGTCACCTCGTACTTTGCTTCCTAGAACGCCGATAGTCAGCAGACCGTCGCTGCCATGAGCCACCGAGCGCCGAATTTGACAAGACATGTTAGTGACCGTTAGATTTAGATCTAACGATAGGAAAGAAAGTGGGCGAAGGGTATCGAGCAAGATGCAAGCGATCCCACTTAGATCCAACGATCCAGAGAGATCAATCCGCCCGAACCGGTATCAGCCTATTAAAACATGACGCGTGTCCCCTAGGTTGTTTAAAAACAGATTTGAATCTGATTTATTTGCAAACTTCAAACCCTTATAACTTGAGATCTACACGTCCAAAAATTTAAAATTTTATATCAATGGATTCAGGAGAACAAGCCCTAGCTAACTGTGGTCTTAGTTTAGAAAATAGTATCTGTTAACTTGTTTGAATTTGCAGAAACATTTGTGTACTTGTTTAGAGTAGGAAAATTATTTAAAATTGATTTTGAGATTAAATCTTTTGCAAAATGGTTTGTAGTGACCTTACTGACCCTAAGAACCAACCCATGGTTTTGAAAATGAAATTAGAAAAATTTAGAATGGATTAATTGAATTAGTCTATTTCTAGCTAAATAAAGATAAGGATTTTTTTTAGGAAAAAGGTTTTTGGAATAAAAACCTTGGGAAAATATTTCTTCAAAGATACTGAACCAAAACACCAAGACTTGAGAATTAGAAACTTTTGGTGAGAAACTTAAAGATTTTGATTTGATAAAACCATTTTTCCACCATATAAAATATTGAATGGAATTTTAAAAATAGTTTTTGGACAAAACCCTCTAACTAATGACTTTGCCATTTTGGGTAAATGACCAATTTGGACCTTACAAAGTTTGAAAACCTAGTGGAGACCATCCTTGCAATAGGACCATCCTTTGCATACTTATGCATGACTTAGTTTCCTTCTTGTCTTGTGTGGGTGATTTTGTTTGAGTAATGGTGGTTTGGAAAGTTAGTTGATTTGGTGTTGCTTGGTTGACTTGTAGTGAAATTAGCAAAGTGTGAAACTAGCAAGATCAAGGAGTGAACCCTCATTCCCTACCAAAAAGGCAAGTGACACTATCATCTAAAGTCCTACTATTTTCATTATACTTAGTGGATTATGAAAACATGCAAGAAAAAGTTTTCTTTATACTTATGCTATGCTAAATCCTAATAGGATTCCCTATACACTCCTTAGTGAAAATATTGAAGTTGTACATGCTTAGCCATGCTTTATTTTGACAAGAGATACATGTTGAAATTTTACAAAGGATTGAGAAAAGGACTTATGTTTTACATGATAATAAAACAAGGACTCAATGAACCACCTAGGTGGTGGACACTTTAAATTTTGGAGAAGGTGGCAACAAAAAGGACCATGTCTATGGGGATCACTTTGTGTTGTGCTCCAAAAGAAAACCACCTAGGAAACTTAGAGATTGAACATGTTTCTCCAATTGTGGCTTTCGTGTGCAACCACATGCTATTATGGCTCTGGCTTAGTCAACTACATTAGGAAGACCCATACATTGTCTTTGGTTACTGGACATGGGGATCTGGAATGCTTCATGGGGGCTGAAGACAAGCTAGCAATGATGTATGGGAGGACCTCTTGAAAAGACTTCGTCACATTCTCAGTCTGCCGGTACTCCATCTTGGTGAGCACTAATCCAGTAGGCCACTGGTGGCAACAAGATGGGATTGTGTCATGTGGGTAAAGTGTACTCCTTCTACATAAGTTAATAAAATCTAAGTACTTAGCCGTGTCCCCGGTTATGGACAATACTGAGCAACTAAAGTTTGAACTATGGGAGATCTCGACATTCCAACTTCTAATATAAAAACTTGATGCACTTGGGGGTACCAAGAAATTCAAAGAAATTTTGCTAAACTTGTTGCACTTGGGGTTACCAAGGTGCTCAAGAATATGATGTACTTGGGGTTACCAAGGATCTCATGATTTTTGATAAAACTTGTTGCACTTGGAGTTACCAAGGTGCTCAAGGAGTTTTGACAAGGACTTGAACACTTGAGTTTCTACCAAGGAGTTCAAGGAACTTGGAAAAGAAATTTGACAAAGAACTTAAAACCCTTTTTGGAAAGATAGGATAAAATATTGCTTTATGCAAATAAGCCTTAAACTCTACTTAGCCAAATATGCATATAGTGATAGGATCCACTCTTATTATACACAGAAGTGAAGCTTGCCAATACAATTCAAAATGTATTGACCCTTGTGGCTGTAACTTGTAATGTTGCAGGTTGACTGTTTTAAATGAAGATTGTTTGATTGACTAGGACTACAAAGTCTACAACCAACATCTGCCTGTGGCACTTTAAAGATGAAGGACCCATGACTATAATTATTCCGCTGCAATTTTTGTAATAGCCAAATGAGCTATGTTTGATGTAATAAACTTATGTTATTCCTGGTTATAAAATTATGTTATAACCTTTGTATCTTGATATTACATCTTAACTGTGGATGCTAGCTAATGATCCAGGGACTAGCATTGTAAAACACAGGAGGAATCTACCTTATTAGGTTGGGACCTCTACACCTTTCATGGCGTTGGTGGTTTGCAACCACCCCCTCTCCAAACATAGACGTACTTCCCCTCAAAAGGAAGGAACTACGGGAAACAAATACTTGTGTCTCCGCGTCCACCACTTTGGTTACTTCTATCCTTTACCGCACTTTACTTACTTGTTCTTACCTTGTGTTGTGGTATCTCTTGCATAATTGTCATATAGGTAAATTCACCTTAGTTGCATTATCTAGATAATTTACCTTATTGTCAAACCTTAATTTGAAAAAGAAGAAAATTTGAAGTAGCACCTATTCACCCCTCCCTCTAGGTTCCCATACGATCCTTTCACATACTTTCCGAACACTCAATGCCTCCTTTATAACCACCCAGTTATGGTGTGGTGTTTGATGTCATCAAAGCATCCTTCCGGTGATGGTGATTAGAATGATCTCATGGTCGAAGGAATTAGGTTACTATGTATCAGAAAGCTTATAGCAAACGAACTATTAAAATGACTTGATCTTTATGCTACGCTTATCTATAGGAGTATGTCCATCATACCATTATCCTAATGATATGATCTTGTTATTAACAACATCTCAATGTTCATGATCGAGAAACCACGATCATCTATCAATCAACAAGCTAGTATTATAAAGAGGCTTTACTAGGGACTCTAATTCAGTTTACAAATCACACAAGTATTAATGTTTCCTGATAATACTATTATAGCATGAATGTAAACATTTATCATAAACACAAAGATGTAATAATAACTGCTTTTATTATTGCCTCTAGGGCATATCTCCAATAGTCTCCCACTTGCACTAGAGTCAACTAATCTAGATTACATGGTAATATACCGAACACCCATGGCAGTTTGGTGTTGGTCATGTTTTTCCCTCGGGATAGGCTTAGTCAACGGATCCGCCACATTCAGATTTGTGTGTACTTTGCAAATCTTTAAGTCACCATCTGTAACACCCTCAGAATCAGACCTATGCAAGTTTTAGCGAAACCCGCCAAACCTGCATAGAAACGATTCAAAGGTACCCACCAGGCACTTTCGTGCGGGTGGAAAACGAAGTAATAACATTACACAACAGTCCTCGATGGGACCCACAGAACAGATATATATATATACAACACGACTCCATGAGTCAAGAATACAGATATAATATTCAAAGATCCAAATCACCTTGAAAATGATAGAGCGTCCGACTACGGACAAGATGCAAATGGGGCTAAGAGCCCTGAAGAATAACCAATGGCGTCCATAACCCTGCGAGCCAAGCGGAAGGGTAACCACCTTAACGACGTCGATCTCAAAACCTGCTTAAACAAAGGGTGCCGACAAAGGGCAAAGGAAAAAAGAGGCGTCGATCGAGGCCAAGACAGCGAGGCTAGAATTCGGCGGTCCTCGCCTACATAGGTATGGTGGATCAAGCGGCGGTGGCGATGCACTGAACAACCTATAGAGACTCGATACAACTGGCGGTTATCAGAGAGGGATAAGAATGACCTATCCGGATCCATCCTGAAGCTAACACCAAACAAACCCATCCTGGTGTTTCCCCCTCGATACCAAACGAGGAAGTCAACCGAGGAACTCACACAGTTGGCAGTTTTATTTATTCAGTTATCGTTGCAGCAATTACTAGTCAGGTATTGATAATTGTCCTGATAAAAGAAGCGGTGGGCCCTTTTAGTTATTCATTCTGTTGTAGTTGCGGCAATTACTAATCAGATATATATAGCATGAGATAAACCCAAAACCCAGCAGTTGTTGGTACTTTTATTTAGCCATTCCGTTGTAGTTGCAATACTTACTAGTCAGGTACAATTGTCGCAAGCGACACTCCAACAAGCAATTGTGGGCAGTATTATTTAGCCATTCCATTATAGTGAAGCTGATTACTAGTCATTATAAAGTCAAATTTATAGCACTACTTTAGTTATGCTTGTCTATGATTGAGATACTGTGCTCCAAGTCGTCCATAACCGCGGACACGGCTTTCAGAAAGTTTTACCCGGCCGGGGTGCACCAATAGCAACACACGCTCGATCGACCTCGGAAAAACCAAATCAAAACCCAACGAGGCCTTCACGATAAAGCAATCACAGGATTCAGAAATATTTCAGGGGGCCACCCCTTGGAGTACACCCGCAACGAAGTTAGCTGACTTCGAGACGGACCCGAGGTTTGTGGGGCCGGTACAGCGACGGGAACCCAAAACTGGGCTTGTCGATACAGCGTAAACGGGTCACAGTTCCTAACAAGATGTGCTCCTCGCAATCGTAAATCTGAGAGTAGCATGGCATAAGTACAGTATAGTAAATAAAACCTCAAACTAGTTTGTGGCCCCAAGAAATAAGACTGAATCAAGCTCTGGCTCAGGGGGGTCCCATAATCCTCCCGGATGTGGATAGCGCGATAAATCAAGGAACAGGTATCAAGTACTCGGGGTCCTACGGGACACAAGTGGGCGGTCGGAAACCAAATATTATCTATCACCCACCGATGCCTCTGCTTACTTCAATTTTAGTTGTTAAACAGAAATTAAAGTGAGCGATAAGTAAAGCCATGATCATCTCCAACATCAACATGCGGCAATACACCAACAACTGTGGCACATGACGACACGCAACAACACTTGAGCAAGCGACTACGACGCGCAAGTCCCACTATCTACCAAACAACAGGTAATAGGATGTGTCCAAGGCAAATATAAGGCTGCAAGGGATATCCGGGCACGAAAACTAGAGCATCGCAACACAGATAGCAATAGATCAACAGGAGGGAAATAAATACTATAAAAGTAAGATAGGTAGAAAGGGGGAGATGCTCGCCTGAAAACATTGTCGAAGGTTCAACCAAAGATCGGGGCGAAGCTCACATCAACTCAACGGCCTTATCCGCGAAGAAGCAAAACACTAGAAGAAACACCGGATGCAATATTTAATATTGCGGCAAAAGATCGGGCATGATGCATGTATGATGTATGACATGGCAAAGGTGCGATGCGATTAGGTCATATTAAGCGGAACCGGGGGTCCCGACAATTAATTAAACGGTTCAAGTTGTTTAGATACCCCGCAATTTAAATGTTGTCTTAACATGGCAAAATAAGTTACCGGTTCGCTACACAAATTTAAATGAGGCCAATATGAGACGAGATTTGCCCGCATATGGGCCCCATATTTAATTATATGGTGAATCGGCATAAGGCCCCCAAACCACACAAATATGCATGCGAGTATGACAATTTAATATGCAACAGGTTTTATGTTTAGCATTTATAAAAATAGGGGTTCGGCTAAGGGTCACACTTTAGGGTTCGGCAGATCTTGGGGATCCGGGGGTTCGGGGTTCGGCCTCAGGGTTCCAGGTTCGACGGGCTCGTCTCGGCAGAACATTCTCGAGCAACGGGTAGATCTTGTTGCATCCTCGTGTCGGGTCGGTCTTGTCGTTCGGAAGTAGAACTTGTCGTCCTTGTGGCGATCTTGGCGTCCTTACGATTCGGTTTTGGCGTCCAAGGGTAGTACTTGGCGTTCCGGATCGGGTCGATCCTGTCGGTGAGAAGAGCTTGGCATCTAGGTTCTCGGCGAACTTGGCGTATACGCATCGGCGATCTTGGTGTTCCGGATCGGTCTCGGGTCCATGAAGCAGATCTTGGCGATCCAAAGGGTGCGGGGTCCGGAAGAACTTGGTTCGGCATCGGAGTCGAGGTACTCGTTCATACTTGATTCACCAAGGTTTTTGTCCCACCGACAGACGGTAGACGAGATTGCGCGACAACATCTTCACCTGATTGCCAACACGAGGCAAACTCACCAGACCATCGATCCCAACACTGTCATGAAAACACATCGGCGTACACAGACCACTTAACACCACCAGATTTCAAAGGTGCACACTAGCAGGAGCATGTGCGCTGGCGATTAACGGCGGCCACGGTTGCTGCAGACGAGGCGACAGCCAGCGGGCCAGACGCGGGCCGACGGAGAGGAGGCCCCCAGGCGGCGGTATAGCACGGGGAGGAGGCGGCTAGGGTCGGGCTCGGCCGGGCGGGCGCGGTGCTTGGCGGCGGGCGGAGAGACGGCCGAGGCCGGAGGGGTCACGCGACGGCCAAGCTCGGCGCCGGAGGAACCGGCGAGGCCGGCAGAGGTCGTGGCGGCCGGAGGAGGGTCGGGAGGAGAGGTGGCCGCCAATGAACGGCGTGGAGAGCTGCAGAGGGAGCGGCGGCAATGCGGTCGGGACGAAGGCGACGGGAGGCTCGGGAACGGCGCTGGGCGCTGGCCAGCGGGCGGCGGCGCGGCCCGAGCGGGAGGGCCGAAAGGCTGGGCCGAGAGGAGAGCGGGCGGCCCGGGCGGAGGCCGGCGGAGCGCCAGAGAGAGGTGCGGGCGGAGGGAGGTGGCCGGGCATCTGGCGTGGGGAAGAGCGGGGCGCGGCTGGCAGAGGGAGGCCGGGCGGGCGTGGCCGGGCGGGAGGCGGCGTGGGCGAGCGGAGGAGAGAGGAGAGGCGAGAGGCGGAGGTTGGAGGCTGAGGCGAGGGAGGAAGAGGACCAGAGGGAGAGAATCGGGAGGTGGGGTCGCAGGTGGGGACAGGGGCGGGGCCGGGGCACAGGCGGTGTGGCTGGCGCGTGGGCCAGGGGGGAGGAGAGAGGGATGGTGGGCCGCGCGGGACCCGGGGGACAGGGGTGGGGTGGGTTGCGTGTGTTATGTGTTGAGTGTGTGGACTGGGTGGGTTGGTTGTGTGAGGAGAGAAGGAGGGGTGAGGTGTCAGCGGTTGAGTGGAGGGAGTGGTGAGGGGAGATGAGGTGGCGAGCGATGATTGGAGGGGGTGAGGTGGAGGCAGGGTGGGTAGGATAGGATAGGTAGGAAAAGGTCTAGGTTGGACCGATTTATTTCTGGGGTGGTCGTTCGGGTCGATTCGGCCCGTTCGACTGCCCCACTAAAAATAATTCAAAATTTTATTTATTTTAAATGCACCGTTTGCAAACCGATAGCAGACAAACAAAATAATCCGGAGCCCCGGGTTTTTGCGTTTGAATAAAGACGGGGCGTTTAGAAAACAAATTGGGTTTTTCCGCAAATAGTTTTATGCAAGCAAATGCAAGATGATGATGATGCTCAAATGCAATGTGGCATGATGACATGAGCATGCGGTCATGATGATGCAATGCACAAAAACAACGCGATTTTCTAGTAGTGGTTTTGCGGGATGCCACACCATCTTGGACATGATCTCGAATAGCGTGAAAACGTAGCTTGATGTGCTTCAGCTTCTTGTGTGACCTTGGTTCTTGCGCATTGGCTATGGCGCCCATGTTATCACAGTAGATAGACATTGGGTCCAGCGCACTTGGAACCACACCGAGCTCTGTAATGAACTCCTTCATCCATATTGCCTCTTGTGAAGCCTCCGAAGCAGCTATGTATTCCGATTCAGTTGAAGATCTCGCCACAACGCTTTGCTTTGCACTCCTCTAGCTAACTGTTGCACCATTCAAAGTAAATACGTATCCAGATTGAGATTTAGAATCATCTGGATCGGTGTTCCAACTAGCATCGGTGTAACCATTAACAACGAGTTGTTCATCACCTCCATAAGAAAGAACCATATCCTTAGTTCTTCTCAAGTACTTAAGGATGTTTTTGACCGCTGTCCAAAGATCCACTCCTGGATCACTTTGATATCTGCTAGTCATACTAACAGCATATGCAATGTTGGGTCTAGTACATAGCATGGCATACATTAGAGATCATATGTCTGAGGCATAGGGAGTCTTACTCATCCTTTCTCTATCTTCTGCCGTTGCAGGACTTTGAGTTTTACTCAAGGTCTTATTGGGCAACATGGGCAAGAACACTTTCTTGCTATCTTCCATTCCAAACCTCTTTAGAACTTTTTCCAAATATGTACTCTGTGACAATGATATTAGGCGCCTCGATCTATCTCTATAAATCTTTATGCCTAATATGTAAGCTGCTTCGCCAAGATCTTTCATTGAAAAACTATTATTCAAAAAATCCTTGACACAATTAAGAAGGTCTACATCATTCCCAATCAACAATATGTCATCTACATACAGTATTAAGAATGCTACAGAGCTCCCACTCACTTTCTTGTAAATACAAGCTTCTCCATAAGTTTGTATAAAACCAAAATTTTTGATTACCTTATCAAAACGTTGATTCCAACTTCGGGATGCTTGCTTCAATCCATATATGGATCGTTGAAGTTTGCATACCTTGTTAGCATCTTTAGGATCAACAAAACCTTTGGGTTGCATCATATACAACTCTTCATCAATGTCTCCATTGAGGAACGCCGTTTTGACATCCATCTACCATATCTCATAATCATAATATGCAACGATTGCTAACATAATCCTTATAGACTTTAGCTTCGCTACTGGTGAGAAAGTCTCATCGTAGTCAACTCCTTGAATTTGTTGAAACTCTTTTGCAACAAGTCGAGCTTTATAGACAGTAATATTACCATCAACATCTATTTTCTTCTTGAAAATCCATTTGTTCTCGACAGCCTTCCGGCCATCCGGTAAGTCCACCAAAGTCCATACTTGGTTTTCGTACATGGATCCAATCTCGGATTTCATGGCTTCTTTCCATTTATTGGAATCTGGGCTCATCATCGCTTCCTCATATGTCGTAGGGTCATCGGTGTTATCCACCAACATGACACTCATAACGGGATCATACCAATCACGAGTGGTACGAGTTCTCGTTGACCTGCGAGGTTCCGTAGTAACTTCAACCGAAGTTTCATGATCAACATCATTAGCTTCCTCTCTTATTGGTGTAGGCACCACAGGAACTACTTCCGGTGTTGCGCTACTCGCAAGTTCGAGAGAAGGTTCAACAACCTCATAGAGTTCTACTTTCCTTCCAGTCACTTCTTTCGAGAGAAACTCCTTCTCTAGAAAGGATCCATTCTTGGAAACGAAGATTTTGCCCTCGGATCTATGATATAAGGTATACCCAATAGTTTCCTTCGGGTATCCTATGAAGTCGCATGTTTCCGCTTTGGGTTCAAGCTTGTCCGGCTGTAACTTCTTTACATAAGCTTCGCAACCCCAAACTTTAAGGAACGACAATTTAGGTTTCTTCCCAAACCATAATTCATACGGTGTCGTTTCAACGGTTTTAGATGGTGCCCTATTTAAAATGAATGCGGCTGTTTCTAATGCATAACCCCAAAACGATAGCGGTAAATCTATAAGTGACATCATAGAACAAACCATATCTAAGAGAGTTCAATTACGACGTTCGGACACACCATTACGCTATGTTGTTCCCGACAGTGTCAATTGTGAAAGTATTCCGCATTTCTTTAAATACTCGCCAAACTCATAACTCAGATATTCACCTCCACGATCAGATCGTAGAAATTTAATCTTCTTGTTACGCTGATTCTCTACCTCACTTTGAAATTCTTAAACTTCTTGAAAGTTTCGGACTTATGTTTCATGAAATAGATATACCCATATCTACTCAAGTCATCCGTGAAGGTAAAAGCATAATGATAACCACCGCGTGATGCTACACTCATTGGGCCACACACATCGGTATGTATGATTTCCAATAAGTCCGTAGCTCGCTCCATCATACCAGAAAATGGAGTCTTAGTCATTTTACCCATCACACATGCTTCACATCTTTCAAGTGATTCAAGAAGTCCATCGGAATGGAGTTTCTTCATACGCTTCACTCCAATGTGACCAAGACGACAGTGCCACATGTAGGTCGAGTTATCACTCAATTTCAAACGTTTAGCTTCAATATTATTAATGTGTGTATTACCACAATCGAGATTCAATCAGAATAGACCATCTATCAAAGGTGCATGTGCATAAAACATATTACTCATATAAATCGAACAACCATTATTCTCGGACTTAAACAAGTAACCGTCTCGCAATAAACATGATCCAGATATAATGTTCATGCTCAACGTAGGCACCAAATAACAATTATTTAAGTATAAAACTAATCCCGATGGTAGATGAAGAGGTAGCGTGCCGACCACGATCACATCAACCTTTGATCCATTTCCAACGCGCATCGTCGCCTCGTTCTTCGCTAGCCTCCATTTATTCTGCAGCACCTGTTTCGAGTTACAAATATGAGAAACCGAACCAGTATCAAATACCCAGGCACTACTACGAGTACTAGTGAGATACACATCAATAACATGTATATCAGATATACCTTTCTTCTTGATGTTGTCGTTCTTCAAATCCGCCAAGTACTTTGGGCAATTACGCTTCCAGTGACCCTCTCCCTTGCAATAAAAGCACTCAGTATCAGGCTTAGGCCTAGCCTTTCTCTTCTTCACCGGTGTGGCAACTTTCTTACTGCCCTTCTTGAAGTTTCCCTTTTGCTTAGACTTGCCTTGCTTCTTGAATTTGGTGGTCTTATTGACCAACAACACTTGGTGCTCTTTCTTGATCTCCACTTCTGCAGACTTTAACATGGAGAAGAGTTCTGGCAACGTCTTGTCCATGTTTTTCATATTGTAGTTCATCACAAAATTCTTGTAACTTGGTGGTAGTGATTGGAGGACACGGTGAATCCCCAAAGAATTAGGAATCACTATACCCAAGCTTTGGAGTTTGTTTGCGTGCCCAGACATCTTAAGCACGTGCTCACTGACGGAGCTGCCCTCTTCCATCTTGCAGTTAAAGAACTTTTCAGAAGCCTCATAACTCTCAACTGCCGCGTGAGCCTCAAATATCATTTTGAGTTCACGGACAATATCATGTGGGTCATGGTTCTCAAACCTTTTCTGAAGCTCCGATTCCAAACCATACAAGATATCACACTGAACTGTGGAGTACTAATTCTTCCGAATGAGGTAAGCATTCTTTACTTCATCAGTAGAAATAGTTGTAGGCGGGTCACCTAGCGGTGCATCCAGCACATAGGTCAAATTACCAGCATTGAGGACAATCCTCAAATTGCGGAACCAATCCGCGAAGTTGCTTCCATTGTTTTTCAACTTTTCTTTCTCTAGGAACGCATTAAAATTGATGGTAGGGGCCGCCATTGATCTACAATATATTTGCAATAGTTTAGACTAAGTTTATGACAAAATGAGTTCTAATTAATAGTTAAATTAATCTAGGTGAACTCCCACTCAAAACAATATCCCTCAAATTGTTTTAGTGATCACACGAACCAAATCCACCACATCAAAACCGATCATCACGAGAGTTGATGTAGCTTCAATGGCGAACAATCAACATGTTCATCATATCTAATATATGACTCATGCTTTACCTTTCGGTGATCCGTGTTCCGACCATGTTTGTACATGCTAGGCTCGTCAAGATTAAACCTTAGCTTCCGCATGAGCAAATCTGGCTTGCTCACGTTATATACACTCGCAGAATCTAACACACTCGATCATCACGTGGTGCTTCGAAACAACGAGCTTTAGCAACGGTGCTTACTAAGGATGAACACTTTAAAACTTGAAATTGTGTTTGAGGGATCATCTTATAATTCTACCGTCGCAAACTAAGCAATACAAGATGCATAAAGGATTAAAATCACATGCAATTCATAATATGTGATATGATATGGCCTTTCTTCTCGTGCTTCCGATCTCCATCTTCAAGCACGGACATGATCTCCATCATCACCAGTATGGCGTCAAGGTCAATGGCGCCGTTTCATGGTTGTCGTCCACCAGTTTCAACTATTACAACTACTTTGAATAGACACGCAGGTCTTAACAGAATTTAAAAGACAACCATATGGCTCCTGCCGGTTGCCAACTTACAATAAGGAACATTGCATACATCATATATAATCACAATCATGGCCATATCACATCACATCACACCCCTGCAAAATAAAGTTAGACGCCTCTAATTTTTTTGCATATTTTACATGGTTTGGGGCTTTCAGTAAGTGTCGTTCTAACTTACGAACAAGAACCACAACGTTGATGCTTGAACTATCAAGTGCCCGTTGTAAATTGAATCTATACTATGATGGGAGAGACAGACACCCGCAAAGCCACTTATGCAATATAAGTTGCATGTTGAGCGTGGAGCAAGTGTCATGAACGATGTCATGTAAGGTTAGCCCGGGCCGCTTCATACCATCATACCGAAGATGCAAAGTACACAAAAAGCAGTTGATAATAAAAGCACCACCGCCCACAATGACCATTGTGTTCTACTCGTGCAACAGATCTACATATAGACCTGGCTCTGATACCACTATAGGGGTTCGTAGCATTTAAAACAAAAAAATTCTACCGCATGCACACAAACAAGACAAGATCTATCTACTAGATTGTAGCAACGAGTCGATAGAAGAACTCACCCTCGAAGATTCCAAAGCGGTTAACAAGAGCAGATTCTCGTGGGTGATGTAGTCGTACACTTGCCGATCTCAAGATCGTGTTGATAATCCTTTAGGCGCTGCGTTCCGGCAGCGCTTCCGCGGTCGGTCCCACGTTCGGTACTCGATGAAGACATTCCTCTCCCTTGTTCCAGCAGGCAGCGGAGGTTGTAGCACTCTCCTCGCGATTCCGGCAGCACGACGGCGTGGTGTCGGAAGTAGAGGGAAGATCTCGCAGGGCTTCGCCTAAGCCGGAGCGAGTATGGTGGAGTAAGAGAGGGCCTTGGCGATCTACGGTTTAGAGGCACCAAAGGAGGGTGGTGTAGCCGGAGGCTAGGGCTTGGGGAAGCCCCAAGTCGGCGACTTGGAAAAACCCTAGGCGGCGACAGCACTTGGAGGTGGTGGTGCCAAGGAGCTAGGGTTTTGGGTGTGAGGGGTAGGGGGCGCCCTACCCCTCCTTATATAGGTGGGAGGGAGGCGGTTGGGAGGAGGGAGTCCTCATCAAACTCCTCCTCCTTGGTCGGCGGGTGGAGGGAGTGGGACTCCTACCCTAGGTAGGTTTCCTACTCTCCCTCCACCAAGCAAACTTCGGATTTGACTTTTCAAATTGGCGTTTGACTTTCAAACTTGGATTTGATTTCTCTCTTCATATTGCCCAGACAAGTGACCTAGTACATGATGCAACCATTCCACATTGTCATGACACATCCATGAACCCTTCCCCTCCGGAGTGCCGGACCTTCCAGACCCTTCTAGAACATTCATGGTGAAAACACCGGAATCATTTCCGAACTCCAAAACAGGACTTTCCTTATATGAATCTTATTCTCCAGACCATTCCGGATCTCCTCGTGATATCCCGGATCCCATCCGATACTCCGAACAACATTCGGTCTCTTACTCATCATTCCATAACTACACAACAATATCGAATCCTTAAGTGTGTCTCCCTACGGTTCGTGAATTATGCGGACATGACCGAGACACTTCTCCGATCAATAACCAATAGAGGAATCTGGAAATTCATATGGCTCGCACATATTTCTACGATTACTTTGTGATCGAATGAACCTCTTACATACGATACCAATTTCCCTTTGTTTCACGATAGTTTACTTATCCGAGGTTTTGATCGTCAGTATCTCTGCATACCTAGTTCAACCTCGTTATCGATAAGTACTCTTTTCTCGTTCCCGTGATATGCGATCCCATATGAGCCAGTCACATGCTTGCAAGATAATCGGATGACATTCCACCGAGAGGGCCTAGAGTATATCTATCCGTCATATGGATGGACAAATCCCACTCTTGATCCATGTGACTCAACCCATACTTTCCGAACACTCAATGCCACCTTTATAACCACCCAGTTATGGTGTGGTGTTTGATGTCATTAAAGCATCCTTCCGGTGATGGTGATTAGCATGATCTCATGGTCGAAGGAATTAGGTTACTATCTATCAGAAAGCTTATAGCAAATAAACTATTAAAATGACTTGATCTTTATGCTACGCTTATCTATAAGAGTATGTCCATCATACTATTCTCCTAATGATATGATCTTGTTATTAACAACATCTCAATGTTTATGATCGAGAAACCACGATCATCTATCAATCAACAAGCTAGTATTATAAAGAGGCTTTACTAGGGACTCTAATTCAGTTTACAAATCACACAAGTATTAATGTTTCCTGTTAATACTATTATAGCATGAATGTAAACATTTATCATAAACACAAAGATATAATAATAACTGCTTTTATTATTGTCTCTAGGGCATATCTCCAACATTGTTTTCTAAAAATGGTCCACACCTCAAAATCTGTGTACCGGGTCTCATAAAATTATTGGGGATGCTGGTGGTTGCGAAGAACGTTTGTGTCCCGGTACCGTGAGGCCGTGGGTCGAGGGCTTCTCGTGATGTCGCAAGCTACGGGGAATTTGGTAGAGGCGCTGGAGCCACCACGAACGTGTAACAGCTAACCAGGGGCAGAAGCTTCGGAATCAAAATTTTCACCAAGCTATTCTCTGTCCCGGATGCCAGAACGGAGGCATCCATTTCGGCGTCGCGCGAGGTCGGTTGACTCAAGCCATATCTGTCGTTCCCCGCAGCAAAAACCTACACATATTTATCCATTGGAGTACAATGGAAGGGGAATAAACTTATTCAGTATAGAAAATAGGAAAACACATCTTCCTTTATTGTTTGACATGAAAATTTCTTTACTTCAGACTTTAGAAGACACTATACCGAGTAATTCTACTCCGTTCCGTACATCAAATCTCTCGCACGACTTCTCTGATTTTACTAATGCAGTCATGCGAGGACCAACAATATCTGACAACAATTCTGAAGTTCAGCATGCGGATCCAGATCGACAACTACGGTTGCTCCCCATCGCCACGAACCTCCACCCCGACGCCCCTCTCCTCTGCTCGACCTCCCGCCGCCTGCAGCCCGCGTGCGTGCCTTCCTGCTCGACTCCACAAGTGCCGTCGCCAGCGCATCGCCGCCTCTCGCGCTCCCTTCAAGTTCGACCGACCCTAGTTCTCCTTGCCGCCTCCCTGGTCGCCTCAGCCGAACCGCGGCGCCGTCGGCCGTCCTCTGCACCGCGCCGCGCCGCCACGAGCACCCTCTTCCTGGACCTGCCATGGCCGCCTCCCGACGGCACCCTCTCTTGGACGTCCTCGTCGCACGACGGATCGACGACCATGCCCCGCTACAGCACGACGACCGTGCCCCGCCATAGCACCTCATACGGTCCCTTTCTCGCGTATTGGTTCAGCGCTCGTAGCTTGGTTCACGTCTTGATTGTTTTCTCTGGAGTCATCACTCGTAGCTTAGTTCGGCTCCGTTTCGTGCTCTTACAGGAGTTCTACACGGAAAAATGCCTACAGCCCAGCAAACACGGACGATGGACAGACAAAGTGCGAAAACCACCGCTAGACAAATTATGCAGTAGAGAAGAGATAGAGATAGAAGCTTGGCCTTCGATATACTTGAGCTGAGGAAGATCTAGATGTACCTGCAGATTCCGTAGAACATATACATGATGATAGCCTCTGTCTCCTTGTTTGAATGACCAGCACGCCATAATTCAAAATCAAATCAGGAGGCCAATAAAAATCCAATCGAGACAGGGGGGAGGCAAAACTTGGACCTGGAAGGCATCCTGATTGACAAACATGTGTAGGGATAACAAGAAGGAACATCAGGAGCGGACAACTGCTAAAGGTGAAGACTAGTATGTCAGAGATGTTGATGAGAGGCGGGGTGCGCTTGGTGGTGTCCATGGCAGGACGCCTAGGTTTTAAAACATGGAAGCTGCGGCAGCTCAGATCAACCGAGCAGTTCCTTGCGTATTTAATTTGAAGCACAATGATGCTTGCTGAATGTATCAGATGGTTTCACGAGCATTTGTGGTCATGACCTATGCTCATAGTGGGAGCATTTACGGCGAGGTAGCAAAGAAATCACCTAGGGAATAATAGGAACGTTGCTTGACTCTTTTATTTTCGCTGAGTAAGTGCGACATGCGTCGTCGAGTCCTTGCAAGGGCCTCTCGTCCGGCGAGTAAAACATCATATCCTTCATAAAAAAACCACCGAAAAAAATGTATTTTGGTGGATGTTTGTTACCCTGGCCCTAATTATGATGGGTTTTTTGTAATTTACTCTCGTCCAGCCCAGCTAGGGATCCCAGCCCATGAACCAAGTGATGCCTCGCGTGGAGAAAAACGGCACACGGAGGGAGCGACGAAGGAGCCCATCAAACCGACGGTGGTAGGCGTAACCCGACACGGAACTGCTCAACTGGGCCGCGCAGACCAGCGATTGGCTGGCACACCGCTAGAAAGGACGAGACAAGGCTCGACCGCACACGGCACGGCACGTCTCCGGCCGCGAGAAAATCACAAGGGAACCGACGCATCCCAACCGGCGCTGCCTCCGTGCCACTGCCGACGCAGCCCCAGCACAGCACGGCACGACGCGACGGGGCGCGCGGTGCGGTTCACGGACTTCACACTAGTCCCAACCGGCACGGCTCCGGACGAAGGAATTGGGCTCGGCTGCTCGGGATCGACGTACCAGTACTACGTCGGGTTACCTCGACAGGGTGTCAAGTGTCATCAACCGGGGCCGATATCGTCACGAGCCCTGGCCCGGACCGGATGACGCGCCGTGCTAGTTTCTGGCTCACCCATTGGTCCGCACACGTATTCCGTGGGACCGCGAGAGAGAGAGTCGCCGTCGTCGCCAGGCTCCGCACTCCGCTCCACGAGGACGAGGCGTCGTCGGGGGGCGCTAAACAATTCTGGCCCGGTCTAAGTCAAACACCGGATCGCTCAGCTGATCAGTTCAGTAGATCGATCGGGTGGCTTAACCTGGTACTCCCGTCGACCCACTCGCCACGCCGGTCGCGTGGTGTGGTGGGATCCTGTCGCTGCCGGTCTCCACCTACACGAACCAAACTAGTAGCAACGTTCCCCTCGCACGTACGTTTTCATATAAAAAATCCATCTAAAATGACGGTATTCCTAGCTCGCTACAATCTCTTACTATAGCCTAAGGTTTAACGCTCCCTTAAAAAAAGGCCTAAGTTTTGACGCCCATGTCTTATCAAGATTTTTTTTTCGCAAAATTTTATGATATGTTAATAATCATCAATAGCAATATAAACAGAGCTAAAAGTAGTAAAAAATACAAATATATCATTGGACCACCTAGCGACGACTATAAACACTATCACGAGCCGAATGCGCGTGCCCGTCACGTCCTTGCCTCTCGATCACTGGAGTCGTGCAAAGCTTGTCATAGTAAAACTTGTTGTAGTAGACAGACGAGAAGCCATCGTGCTAAGGATACGAAAGAACATCACACTACAGCAGCAGCCAACGCCAAAAATAAAAATCGTAGATCGGAAGAGATTCTCCTAAAATCTTATCAAGAAACACGGAAATGGACTGGATCCCAAGAGATCCGACAGACAAACGACTTCACGCGTCCTCCATCGACGCTAGATACACCATCGAAGCGAGGACAGTGCAGTGACGATCTTATTTTGATTATAGGACGTAGTCATCGTCTCAATATCCAAAAAGATACCCAAAAATAGTCTAGACAAAGAACAAATAACCTCACATCGGCGACATGCCATGGTCTAACACACCTCCAATTCCATAGAGCCATGAAGATGGAGAGGACCGGCGATGTCGCGACGAGGGGGGCGGAAACCCTATATGGGTTTTAGCTTCTTATGATCGCCTCTTTCCCTGTGGCAGCTACATACCGGTTCGGTACTCGTACTAGCAGTGTCGCAATATGCATCTGGTAGTTTCATCAATCTTAAATCGCTGCAACTCTGCTTGCGCGTGTGTGACAGTGGTGGTGTGTACCGGTGTAGGTGAGTATGTGCGTCAACATCGTACTCAATCTCTATCTTCCCGCAATGAGTTAGTCGAAACCTGCATTTTTGTTGTCGTCACCAATTATACAAAAGTCAAACATCAAAACGGAAAAAAAGTTTGGTGCATGCTCAATAAAAAGAAAACAAACATGTCAATTACCATGTTATTATTTTCTTAACCTCACTCTCGCGTTTAAGGATGCATAACAACCACACTAATCATTGGGGAGAGGGGTGGGGGAGGAGGGGACACCACGAAGCAGGATGGATGCCCCCTAAGTTTATGTGGGATTGTTTACTACTTCCTATAGCTCTTCAAGGTTTTGCATAAGTTACCAAACAAAAGTTGCTTACCCCATTTTACCTTAAAACGATATTATTCAGTATTAAGAAAGAACAATTATATACATTTATGAAATCATAACAATATTGTGTGTATGTTTAGACTCTAAAGTCTAAAAGAAGTATATTATTTTAGTACAAATTAAATTGCCTAACACTAGATATGTCAGAATTAAGAAATAAACCTTCAACGCATAGTGATATGAAAATGATACCGTTTATTCACCAAAGTCAACATTAATCAAACTAAGATGTGACATTTGAACCCTGAGACGATTTCACCTTAGTTTATTTCAGCGGTAGAAGGTTCTTGAGGATGATGGGTTGCATTAAAAAAAGATAAATTAACATGAATATGCAAATTACCGACCTGGTACACGCACTAGGAGAGAGGCAGCGGCTCTTGTAAAACCAATCTAGGGTTTTGGTCCCTCCCGCCGGTGATGTCGCCGGTCTGCTTCGTCCCCGGCGGCCTTGGTGCCTTGGAGGTGTGGTGGACCACGACCTCTCGCCGACGGAAAGGTTCATGTTATTTTTTTAGACTGTTTTTAGTGTTATTTAAGGATGTTGACGCGATGGCTACGTTTATAAATCAGAATAAGGTACTCTCCACCTTATCCTCGCTCCGATGATGCGTCTAGCATCGACGAAGGGCGCGTGGAGTGGTGTGTCCGACGGATCTCTTAAAATATGGTCGTTTTTCGTATTCTTTGGTATAGTTTGAGACCGGTCTCTTTCGATCTATGATTATCATCATCGACGATGGTCGCTACTCTAGTGCGCTGGTCCTTCGGGACCTTAGCATGACGACTTCTGTGGTCATTGGCTCGTCGCTAGGTGATCCAGTGACCTATTTATAAATTTTATTACTTTTAGGCTCTTTTATAATTATTAATAGATCAGTGAAATTTTACAGAAAAATATAAATATGCAAGATTTTTTTGTTCTAGGCTGTGAAGGTATCTTCGAGAGCTAAATCAGAGGAGATAAGAAAAGCAAAGACGACAAATCTCCATAGGGATTATTCTGTAATAAATATTTAAAGGGGAGTACTAGTACTAGCAAAATATTTCAGGATGGAGTAAATATTGAAGGATTACTTCTGTACCTTTTTTCTGGCATATGTAATTAACTGCAAAGATATCGAATATCAATTAATTAGAGGCAAGTTATTCGTGCATAAATAACAAAATCTGCTGAAACACCGATGACTCATCAAAGCAAGATAACGTCACATTTATCCTATGGTTTTATATGGATTTTCCCTTTTTTAGAACCATATACGGATTGTTTTCTCCAGAGTCCTGCGCGTTTTTAACCTGACATCCCGAGGGGGACGAAACGGAACAGCTGCAGCTGCGCCAACCCAACCCGTCCCGTGCCATTACGACGCACCCATCCTCTCCTGCGAAACCAAAGACCAGACCACTCACGCCGCGCCGCACGCACTGCACGCGCAAGCCCTTCTCCGATCGTGCTCGCTCGCCGCCGCGGTGGTGGTAGTAGGGTGACCGGAGCAGCGGGGAGGAGGAGATGAGGCCGCCGCGGAGGCCGTTGGGGGTGGTGGTGGCGTGGGTGCGGCGGCAGCCGCCCAAGGTCAAGGCTTTCCTCGCCGTCGTCGCGGGCATGGCCGCGCTCGTCTTCATCCGCTTCATCGTCCACGACCACGACAACCTCTTCGTCGCCGCAGAGGCCGCGCACGCGCTCGGCCTCGCCGTCCTCATCTACAAGCTCACCAAGGAGAAGACCTGCGCTGGTTCGTTCGCAACACCCCCCTTCTCTTGACCCCCCTTTTTCCGAAGCTAATCCTCTCGATCCGTCGAGCTCGTGTGGTTTCACCGCGGGCTGATCTGATTTTTGGAAAAGTTATGTCCCTTTAAGTGCGTTACCGCTTACCTTTATTTTTAGGAGGAAACATGGGATGCGTTTCGTTCAGTTTAAGCTTTTCGAGATTACCAGTTTAAGCTTATCATCCTCGTATGTTATATTTGGTGCTGATTGCCTGCCTTTGGGTGTTGATTGATGTAGATAATTCTGTGTTTTTTTAGGGCGAGACCTATAAAATTATGGATCCACTGTTCTGCTATCATGTGTGAGGGGTAACTGTTAGCATACTGTCTGCAACTTGCGATGTGACCTAGGTATACATTGCAACTGCTTTGGGGAAACGGTGAAATTGTTTGTAACTTTGTATGCTGTTTTCTCTCGGTAAGTGCAAGGGGAAAACTTTTCCTTGTTCAATCCAATTGCTTGCCCTGTTCCGCCTCCGGAGTTTCTAGCTGCATCTGTCTACTGTAGAGGCTCTATCGCTGTATGCAGGCAACTCAGGCTACATGCCTGTTTTAGAATATGGTTGCAGTCTTATATCGCTAAGATCATAGCATAGTTTGTTCTGATCACTATGGTGTATGTGATAGTTCATAAAGTGTTTGTTTAAACTTTCATATTCTGGTTCAGAGATGGAGGTGGTTAAATTGTGCCCTTTTTCAATCCCTACATGAACAGCTGCCTCTGTCCTGGGCTTGCTGTTCTTCAGAAGCTTTCCTGCTTTATTTATAGGAATGACCTTGTCCCTATATGCTTTATTAATGGAAAAAATATCCGTGCAGGGTGCAAAGTTAAACTCTACTATTTTCATAAAAAGAAGAACAGACAAAAACATTAATGATATGTTCATACACGTCAGCATCATCCTTTTTGCTGTTTTGCGTTCCTTATTAGGAACATATGTGTGTTCCTTTTGTTCTTTGTCAGCTGAAAGACAGAATGTTTTTTTCCCGGAAAGCAACAACAAATTTTCCATTGATCTACTATATGTTAATCTCATGGGTTTTGGTAACTGGCATTCTCATATCAGGAAACATGAACACATTTTCAGCATCTGACTTTTTTCTCTGGGAAAATTTGCTACAGGACACTGTTATTTTCTGTCATTTGCTGAAACATACCGTCCTATTGTGTGACTGTGTCTTTGCCAGGTACCATTACAATTTTGTGACACATTTGCCAGAACACACCATGTGGCCAAAAATAGAAAGTTTTGGCACTTTTGCCCGAGTGACCATGTTATGGCCGGGTTTGAAGAAAATGTGCCAAACTTTCCCTTTTTGGCCGTGCGGTGTGTTTTGGCAAATGTGCCACAAAATTGTAATGGTACCTGGCAAAGACACAATTGTTCGGTGTGTTTTAGCAATCGCCAAAAAATAACGGTGTCCTGTAGCAAATTTTCCCTTTCTCTTTTTGTGGTATATTTGCTGCTCATGATGTTGCATTTATGTTATCTGTTTGAACATTATGATCAGGTAATGTTTTATCACCTGATACAAGGAAACAATGAATGCCCGCTCAAGCTGTGAAAAATGGCATGCAAATGGATATAATTATGGTCAACGAATTTGCCTTCTCACTTACCTCTGGCAGTGAAGTTTTTAATCGCTGGAATCTGCAATGACCTTCCAGGTCTCCATTAAGGATAAACTGGCTAGTCTCTGATATTAAAGTACATACAAATGACTGATATGCTGTAATATGGCACTAAATGGCTTATCATTGTGTGTAAAAATCACAATTCCGTGATAAATTATTTTCCGTTGATGTTGCGTGTTCATGATCATTGCTGTGTAATTTCGTACTCATGGTCTAACTTGTTCAAAACTTTCCCTCTTTAAATCTTTTCAGGACTGTCACTCAAGTCTCAGGATTTGACAGCACTGTTCCTGTCTGTTAGGTTGTACTGCAGCTTTGTTATGGAGTATGACATCCATACAATACTAGATTCAGCTACACTAGTAGCTACTCTTTTTGTCATTTACATGATTCGGTTCAGACTGAGGGCAACTTATATGGTGGAGAAGGACAACTTTGCATTGTACTATGTGGTAAGAACAATATCAACTTCTAGACTATTAATTGATTGTGGCATTCAATTTCTTAAATCACCTCTCCGACTTAAGTTTTCTCACTACCAAGACCATATCCTGGTTGTATATTTGTAGATCCACAAAATTGCTATAAGATGTCAGTATTGCTTTTAGAAAGAGTTGTTCCTCTGTCCCTGGTGTTGGCTTGTTTTCCATATCGTTAATCCATTCATCTTGTGAACCTCCTCTTATTGCCAAACATACTATCTTACTAGACTTACTGTCCAGGTGGTACCTTGTTTTGTGCTTGCATTTTTCTCTCATCCTTCAACGTCACATTTCGCGGTTAACCGGATCTGCTGGGCCTTCTGTGTTTACTTGGAAGCTGTTTCAGTTCTGCCACAGTTGCGCTTGATGCAGAATACAAAGGTAACTATTAAAACAATAGAACATCCATAATGCCTCTATTGCAGAGTTCAATGGCCATATTTATCTAACTTCTACATATTATTTTGAGCAGATTGTTGAACCGTTTACAGCTCATTATGTGTTTGCATTGGGTGTTGCAAGGTTTCTTAGCTGTGCACACTGGGTCCTTCAGGTTATTTTCTCTGTCTTTTTTTCTTCTTACAAGCCTTCAGTTTTAGTTTCTTTGTCACACCAATGCGCCAACACAAACTGTATTCAGACGAGTCGCATTATGTAATATTCGAAAAGAGTGGTCCATTCTCCAGATACTTTAGATGAACAAAACAGAACCTCTTTGGGAAAATGAATACACAATTCTGTTACAAATATAAAATAAAGCAGCTCCTTTCACTGGTTGTTCTATTTTATCATTTTTTTGAGGCTCTCATTGCCGTGTAGTATGTTGCTTACATTATTAAATACAGATGATCGAATGTTTTTGAATCGAGGTATATTTCTGTTGTTACCACCGTGATCATTCATGTTCATACCTGATGTAATATATCCCAGGAAACCATAGTTCTACCTAATTGGATGATGGATAACATCTTGTCAGCGTATTTATGTTTAGTTGCATTATTTTGCAGAAATCAATCAGTTATCCAGGGGTTTTAAAAACAAGTTAAATGAACTAAATTCATGTTACAGAATTTAACGATTTGGTGTTTGAGTCCATCTAAACTAACTAACGGCACTATGATTTTTTTTGTAGGTCTTGGATACGCGTGGCAGATTGTTGACTGCTCTGGGCTATGGTCTGTGGCCTTCGATGGTGCTTCTCTCTGAAATCGTCCAGACATTCATCCTTGCAGATTTCTGCTACTACTATGTGAAGAGGTACGTAATCAAGCTTCTGCTATCTCTTTAGCAAAGAGAGTTAAACATCTGATAACGGGTGATTTTGTGTGGTGCAGTGTTGTTGGCGGACAGCTTGTGCTGCGGCTCCCTTCGGGGGTGGTGTAAAATCTGCAACAAGAATACACAGCTCAGTTGGTCAGTGCTCTGTCGTACTGTTGAACAGTGGTTCTGCTTCTAGCGCCCAACCTTCTCTCTTCCCATGTGGGGTAGATTTAAGAGCGAGCCTTGTTTGCTTTTCGTTTTCCTTTCCAGATATAAACTGAAAATTGTACCAGAGAACGTCGTGAAGATTAGGTTGATGAGAATGCTGTCTGTCTATCAATAGCTGACTATTTATTCAGACTAGTTTCCAAGTTCTCCTTACCTCTCTGCACCCTCAGTTACCCCGTTTCCAGAATAGGAGTTCCAAGGGGATCCTCCTTCAATGCTCGTGTTCTGTTTCATCTGTGTTTATCTGGTGTTTTGCTACGTTTTAAATTTTGACTTCTGATGATCCAGCTTTGGCCCTTCTTTGGGGTTTGCAGTCCTGGACGGGAAGAAAATCTGAAGAGATTTCAGGCTAGGTATTAGACCAAAAAAATCAGGGTGTTTGGTTTGGAGGCATTTGCCAATGCTTCGTTGATACAGTTCGGCTTGTAGTTACACAAAATATTGCTTGCAAAATACTCGTTTAATCCATGAGGGACTACCCCTCCGTTCTAAAATATAAGATGTTTTAGCTTTTTACTAATCCATTTATGTATCAGATACATGTCTTTCAAAAAAATTCAAAAAAAAGCTAGTAAAACATCTTATATTTTGAATGGAAGGAGTACAATCTAATTCTGGAGCACACAGTTTTAGGTTTTTGTTTGTTTGAAAAAGGGCTCATCGATTTCTTTTCATAGAAACTAAGGTTCAATGCAGAAAAGCAAAAGAGTGAAACGAAATTTCCTCCCGTTAAGGTACTCTCGTCAGGCCACGTCCGATGGAGGGTACTTACAAAAATAAACTACTCCTTCCGACTCATATTAGTTGACTTGGATTTAGCTAGATTTAGATATATCTAGCACTAAAATATGTCTAGATACATTTGAATTTAGATAAATCCAAGTCAATTAATATAGGTCGGAGGAAGTAACATTTTTCCATTTATCCTAAGCACTAATGCTTATAGCACCAATACTTATTTTTATAGGAGAGGTGTGTAAATAAGTATAGTGTTATTTTTCTACTCTGCAGGGACAGAGACAAGGGGGACGAGCAGGGGCGATGCCCCCCTATGCTCATGATTTTCTTAAGAATATTAGCCATGGCAGGTCCTTATTTGTGGTAGATTTGCTAGCTTAGCCCCCTCAATCATATCACATGCACACCTTGCCTCCATGGGCTTGGACGCTGGCTCCGTCCCTGCTACTCTGATCTTGCATTGTAATGTCCCACAAGGACTGGGACACCACACTGCCCAGAATTGTGATGCCCCATTGCTAGCCCCAAATCTGCTCCGTGCCTGATGAGCAAAGTATTTCTTTTTCAAAAAAAAAAAATCTTCCCAGAAACTTTCACTTCCAAAGCCATTTGGCTGACAAAGACATATTCATTGAATCAGACTCTAAAACTTCTCTATCATACGGCAGTTCTTATTTTATCGGAGTACCGGAAAAAACATAGATACACACGTGTAAAAACTCGTTTTCACTGTCATACAAAGCTTGTATTGATATACAATGGAGTGCTCCCAGAACACAACTTCTTGATGAAAAAAAACCCTCCCGGATCGCCTCCCTCCCAGGCGGCTTCGAAGGCGCCGCCATCCCATCTTCAAGGCTCGGCCGATCTAGAAGAAGAGGTCGCCGCTGCCGCCGGAGCAGGCAGTGGTGGCAGTGCCCACCCTGTCGAAACGACGATGGGGCAGAGATGGGTGCTCGGTCGCGTCGTGCGGGAGGTGGCGTGGCGTTGACTGAGGCTGGGGGTGGCGCGACCTGGATGGGGCCGGGGCCTGAGGCCTCCAGCGTAGGGGCGGCAATGTGTAGGCGGTGGCGCGCCGCCGTTGTGGCCGCCGGCGACGGGCCAGATCTCCGGAGCGTGCGATCTGGCCCTTTTGTTCATTTTCGGGGATGGAGGAGCCCAGGTTGGGCTGTGGTTGTGGGGGTCCTCGATCCCTTCGACATCCTAGCCTTTTGCTGCTTCCTTGCGATGTCTTCGTGTTGGAGGAGGCTGACGGCGTGGGGGCCTGCGAGTCTCACGAATAATGGCGGTGGTCCTAGGGTTCCTCCCGCACCAAGACGAAGATCTGCCGATGTCTTCCCTTGGTGATCTAGCCAGAGTGTCGAGTTCCGGAAAGCTCCGCCGGTGAACTCTCATGGACGCATATGCCTAGAGATTGCTGGATCAGCGCATATGCCTAGAGATTGCTGGATCGGAAGGTATTCGGTTGTGCGTACTCATGTTTTTCTGGTCGTTTGGTTTCAGCGGAAGCGTTACGAGGCTCTGTTGTTTGTTACCATCACGTGTCATGTCTTCGACGATCCATGGTTAAGTCAGATCCGGAGAATATCAGGAAAACAGGAATATGTGGGCATCGATGGTGATTTTAGAATGTATGGCGATGAAGAACTGGCTGCGTGATCTGCGACTCGCAGTAGCGACTGTTTGTGAACGGAGACAGACAGTACATGAGGAGTTACCAATCTTATCTTCCAGGGTAAAAATCGGTTTGACCTTAATTGGTTGTGCTTGACAATGACCTGCATTGTTTTGTGAGTGAGAACTTTCTCCAGGGTAAAAGCACAGGTGACGACGGCGCTTGTGCATTGTTTTCTTCTTGAAGTCGTCACTATTTGAGTGGTTGGATTACTGGTATTGTTAGTGTTGTTGCTTAGAGAAATCGTTCTATGTAGCGAGACTTTTTTTGTAATTTTTTTTGGATGTATGCATCCATAAGACCACTAGAGCATGCGTTGTTACAGAAGTTGTGTGTAATTGGTATCTCTTGATATTAATATATACGAGTATTATTTTCTAAAAAAAAATGAAGTGCTCTAAAGGAATGGTGGAATGGTGACAGGCAAGACATCCCTTCCATCTTGCGAGATTTGAACACCCGGCTGCGTCTGTTAAAAGTAGGCTCAACTTGCCGTGCACACCAGGCGGTGGACGATTCGTGTGCTTGCTTCCTAGTCGCGGCGTCGGAAAACTAGTCCCTGCCAACACCTCGTCGAGAATAATAAAATCCATGGTGGCGCGACCGTGCAAGAAACCAAATTACGAGATGGCGCATACGCTTGCAATGCCTTACTTGCCGTGAGCAGGCCGGCTGCCCGGCTGCTTCTACCTCCCCAGCAAGTAAGGACGTGTTTGGTAGTCCGGAGGAACCCAGATTTTCTCAGCTCATCCCACGTTTTATTGTTTGTTAGGTTGGGTCGGCTCCCGTCGGCACTGTCCAACTCGTACGAAAACTACCGCTCGGCCCTGCCGAGTTATGAAGCTCGAATCGAGCTTCGCAACCGGGCACTGCCGAGTCGATCCCCGCACGCGCTGGAGCCCACAGGGGTCACGCCCCCGCACCACGTCGCTGGACCACTCTTCCCCCGCAACCGAACCACTCCCAGGCACACGCCCGCGTATCTCCTCTGCCCCGCCGCCGCATCTCTCCTCTGCCCCGCCGCCGCGTCTGTCCTAGCTCGCCGCCGCGTCTCCTCTCGGTCTCAGGCCGCCGCCGCATCTCCAGACCTCGTTCGCCGCCGCATCTCCTGACCTTATCCGCCGCCGCATCTCCAGACCTCGTTCGCCGCCGCATCTCCTGACCTTGTCCGCCGCGACCTCCCAACCTCGTCTGTCGCGGCCTCCTAGCGGTGCAGCTCGCCGCGGCCTCCCAACCTCGTCCGCCGCGGCCTCCTGGCGGTGCAGCGTGGAGGCGCCAGCAGTGCAGCGTGGAGACACGAGCGGTGAAGCGTGGCGGCGCCTGAGCCCGCCGGCAGCGGCGCCGAAGCCCGATCTGGACCTGATTGCTTTTTCGTTTTGTGTCTAGGGACCTGATTGCGTTTTATTTTTGTGTGGCATGGCTCAAGTCATACAAGCACATCAAACAGGATCTGAACTGAGCTCGGCTCATCTCACCGGACCCACCAAACATAACACAACTAGTACACTTGCATGTGGTGGGCATAGCTATACTCAACTTGTATGGGGTGAGATTGCCCACCCGGGCTACCAAACACGCCCTAATTAGTTCGAACTTCCGTTCCCTTCCAAACATCTCATCGCGAGTGGACGCATACTGGTATGGAGTATGGTAAGCAGCCAAAAAATGGTGCTAGTATATATGATGCAAATGGGATGCAAAAACTAACTACAACATGTTTTTACAAACACATGACATGTAATTTCGTATGAATCTACCACAGTATTTTAGATCTAGATTTGAGATTGTTAAACCATGGCACACTGATTATTTTTCACAAATCACAATGTGTAGTGTGGCATCCCGCAAAACCACTACTAGAAAATCGCGTTGATTTTGTGCATTGCATCATCATGACCGCATGCTCATGTCATCATGCCACGTTGCATTTGAGCATCGTCATCATCTTGCATTTGTTTGCATCAAACTATTTTTAACAAACCCGATTTTGTTTTCTAAACGCCCCGTCTTTGTTCAAACGTAAAACCGGGTCTCCGGAATATTTTATTTTGACTAACTATGTTTTGCAAACGCTCCGTTTTAACACAAATAAAATATTAAATTATTTTAGTGGGGGCAGTCAGACGGGCCGATTCGACCCGAACGACCACCCCATGAATTTAAAACGGTCCCACTAAATCCTAAGTTCACCCAAAACTATCCTACCCACCCTGCCTCCACCTCACCCCCTCCAATCATCGTTCGCCACCTCATCTCCCCTCACCACTCCCTCCACTCAACCGTTGACACCTCACCCCCCTCCTCTCTCACCCAACACACCCCACCCACACACACCACACCACGCAGACCCTGTCCCACTTCTCACCCCTGGGCCCGTCCCCTGGCCCACCACCACCTCTCTCCTCCCTCACCTCTCCTTCCCCCACGCGTTCTCCCTCTCCTCCCACTCCCGCCTTTGCTGGCTCGCCTTGAGCTCCTCCCTCAGTCGGCTCTGCCACTCGCCAGCCAGCCTCTCCTCCTCCCTCGCCGGCCTTCCCTCTTCCCTCCGCCTTGCCATCATCTCGGCTCGGCTCCCTCGCCTGTCGCCTCTCGCCTGCCTCGTCCTCCCATGGCCGCCCGCCAGCCGTCGCCCCATTGGACCGCCTCCTCCCGCTCTCCTCCTCCCGGCCTTGCGAGCCCTTCCCGACCTGCCGCCGTGGCCTCTCCGCGCCTCCCGGCGACCTCTCTGCCGGCCGCCTGCGTAAGCCCACGCCACGCATGCGTCCCGACCTCGAGCTCCTGCTCTGCCCGGCCCGTGTCTCCGGCGCCCCATCCCAGCTCGGCCGCGGTCCTCGCCATCGTCCCGCCTGAAGCTCCTCCGGCCTGCAGCCTCGGCCTTCCTCCTCCCTCGCTCGACTTGCCGCTTGGCGGCACCGCCTGCGACCGCGAACCCCCCTACATCGCCTCCATGCCGCTCGGACGCCCTCCTCCACAGCTATCACCGCCGTGGCGCTCACCTGATCGTCGCGATCTGTCGGCCTTCCTTTTGTTGTCCAGGCTTCGTGTGTTTTGCATCGTGTCGTCTTGTGGTTTGGTGCTGTGAAGATGGGTGAAGTAGTGTGAGGGCACTGCAATTAATTCCATATGGCGATCATTGTCGTGGTGTGAAGATTTTGGTGTTCCCCAAGAACCAACCGATGAGGGAGCCACCCGATGATTGATGCGAGAAGCCGGACCCGAACGTCACTAGAAGGACCGTGCGACAAGATCTTCTCGGACCCGAGGATCACCAAGACTTCCGCTCGGCAACGCCAAGTACTCCCCTCGGACGCCATGACCTCCTTCCTGGATCCCGAAGACCGAAACCGTGGAACCGACAAGACCGACCACACCGACGCCATGATCTCCCTCACGGAATATGAAGACCGTTCCGATTCCGCGGACCCCTCGAACCCCAAGATCTCTGCCGTGAGACGACAAGACCGTCAGCACGACCCGACGACCGCGGATGCGACAGGATCATCCCCAGGACGCCAAGTTCGTCACGAGAACGCTCCCGAACGCTAACACCGACTCGATTGCGCGGGCCCGTCAAGACCCTCGCAACGGCAAGATCGACCCTGTGGGACCCGACAAGATCGGCACGACGACAAGAACGACACCGACCGGAAGAACCCGATGCGCCCCCGACACCGAACCAAGTACTCTTTTCCGGACACCGAGTCCGCCGAGAACCCGGATGCGACAAGATCTACCCCAGTAACCCGAGAACGCTCCCACCGAGACCGAACCCAGATCTGAACCCTGAGACCGACCCCGAACCCCGGAACCCCAAGATCTGCCGAACCCTAATGTGTGAATCCCTACCCGAAACCCTATTTTATAATATAATAAACTTGTTGCATATTGAATTGTCATACTCGCATGCATATTTGTGTGGTTTGGGGGCCTTATGCCGATTCACCTAATAATTAAATATGGGGCCCATATGCGGGCAAATCTAGTCTCATGTCGGCCTCATTTAAATTTGTGCATCGAACCGGTACCATATCTTGCCATGTTAATACAACATTTAATTTGCGGGGTAGATAAATAACTTGAACCATCTAATTAATTGTCGGGACCCCGGTTCCGCTTAATATTGCCCAATTGCATCGCACCTTTGCCATGTCATACATCATACATGCATCATGCCCGATCTTCTGCCGTAATCTTAAATATTGCATCCGGTGTTTATTCTAGTGTTTTGCTTCTTCGCGGATAAGGCCGTTGAGTTGATGTGAGCTTCGCCCCGATCTTCGGTTAAACCTTCGGCAATGCTTTTCAGGCGAGCACCTCCCCCCCTTTTCTACCTATCTTACTTTTATAGTATTTATTCCCTCCTGTTGATCTATTGCTATCTGTGTTGCGATGCTTTAGTTTCCGTACCTGTGATATACCGTGCAACCCTATATTGCCTTGGACACATCCTATTACCTGTTGTTTGGTAGATAGTTGGACTTGCGCGTCGTAGTCGCTTGCTCAAGTCTTTGCGTGTAAATCCGTGCCACGATTGTTGATGTATTGCCGCATGTTGATGTTGGAGATGATCATAGTTTTACTTATCGTTCACTTTAATTCCTGTTTAACAACTAAAATTGAAGTAAGCGAGGCATCGGTGGGTGATAGATAATATTTGGTTTCGACGCCCACTTGTGTCCGTGGGACCCCGAGTACTTGATACATTCCTTGATTTATCGCGCTATCCACATCCGGAGGTATATGGGACCCTCTGAGCGAGCTTGATTGATCTTATTTCTTGGGGCCACAAACTAGTTTGAGGTTTTATTTACTATCCTGTACTTATGCCATGCTACTTACGTATTTACGATTGTGCGAGGAGCACACTTTGTCTTGTTAGGAATTGTGACCCGTTCGCGGTATCGACAAGCCAGTTTTGGTTTCCATCGCTTCTGACCGACCCCACAAACCTTGAGTCCGTCTCGAGCTAGCTTACTTCGTTGGGTAAGACTCAAGGGTGGCCCCTGAAATATTTCTGAATCCTGTGATTGCTTTGTCGTGAAAGCCTCGTTGGGTTTTGATTTGGTTTTTCCGAGGTTGATCGAGTGTGTGTTGCTATTGGTGCACCCCGGCCGGGTAAAACTTTCTGAAAGCCGTGTCCGCGGTTATGGACGACTTGGAGCACAGTATCTCGATCATAGACAAGCATAACTAAAGTAGTACTATAAATTTGACTTTATAATGACTAGTAATCAGCTTCACTATATTGGAATGGCTAAATAATACTGCCCACAATTGCTTGTTTGGAGCGTCGCTTGCGACCATTGTACCTGACTAGTAAGTATTGCAACTACAACGGAATGGCTAAATAAAAGTACCAACAGCTGCTGGGTGTTTGGGATACCTCATGCTATTTTTATCTGACTAGTAAGTGTTGCCACTATAACGGAATGGTTAACTAAAAGTGCCCACTGCTTACTTTATCAGGATGATTATCTAAACCTGACTAGTAATTGCTGCAACGATAACTGAATAAATAAAATTGCCAACTGTGTGAGTCCCTCGGTTGACTTCCTCGTTGGTCTCGAGGGGGAAACATCAGGATGGGTTTGTTTGGTGGTAGTATCAGGTTGGTTCCGAATAGGTCTTTCTTACCCCTCTCTGATCGCCGCTAGTTGTATCGAGTCTCTATAGGTTGTTTAGTGCATGCTTTGCCGCCTTTCGATCCATGCCTATGTAGGCGAGGACCGCAATTCTAGTCTCGCCGTGTCTTGGCCTCGATCTTGACGCTCCTCTTTTTCCTTTGCCCTTTGTCGGCACCCTTTTGTTTAAGCAGGTTTTGAGATCGGCGTCGTTAGCGGGTTACCCTTCCGGCTTGGCAGGGTTATGGACGCCATTGGTTATTCTTGGGCTCTTAGCCCCATTTGCATCTTGTCCGTAGCTGGACGCTCTATCGTTCAAGGTGATTTGGATCTTTGTATATTATATCGTATTCTTGACTCATGGAGTCATTTGTTATATATATATATATATACATGGGTCCCATCGAGGACTGTTGTGTAATGTTATTACTTCGTTTTCCACCCGCACGCAAGTGCCTGGTGGGCACCTTTGAATCGTTTCTATGCGGGTTTGGCGGGTTTCGCTAAAACTTGCATAGGTACGATTCTGAGGGTGTTACATGTAGAAAATTTTACTATCTCGGATCCAAATTACTAGTCGTAGATCCATTGATTCTAGACAAATTTTAGACAACTATTTGTCTAAATGTGTGACAAGTAATTTAGATTAAAGGAGTAACATAAATAAATAAAACAAATACATCACGAAGTAGTCCAATAGTAGAATGTACGGAGTTGATTCTCTGGTGGCTGCTCCTCTTGTTGTTCAATCGCAGTGGCCCGTGCATGACGGTGACTGCCGCTGGGCTGCTGCCCATTCTAGTCGAAAGGCGACCGATTGGCGCCATGGTTGCGCGATCTACAACCTCTGGAGTGGAGGCCTTGATCGGAACACTTTGCCGGAGTTCTTCCCGGTGTGCTGCCAAGTGCTTCGTCCCCTGCGGCGCTTTGGTGGCCGGCGAAGGGTGCTCACAGCCGACGGCGGTGGAGAAGATTTAAGGACCTGATTGCTTTTCAGTCTTTTGTTCTAGGGTCTTTTTGCAAAGTTTTAACTATGTCTTTAGTTTCTTCCTTTTTCAAGGAGCCTTTATGTAATATGTACCCACCGTCCAGTTATTAATAGCAGCTTCTAGGGTCTTCGAACACTTTCCCGTTCAAAAAAAAAAGAAATTGAAGTAAGGAAAAAGGGCAAAAAAATTTTGAAGGAACAAACCAAAAATAGCTTTACCCTCATTTTTTTTATTTTTTTTATTTTTTTTTATTATTTATTATTATTTTTTGGCAACGAAGAAAAGGATGGGTTCTCTCTCCTCCTCCTCTCCTCTCCTTCCCACCACGGCGGCGGTCTCCGATGATCGTTGTGGGTTGATCGGGAGCTGGAGGGCCATAATCCGTGAGGTGGCTGGGGTTCTGATCGTTCCCTGCCAACGGGGCCTGATCTCGAGAGAGGGCTCGGGACAGGTGTCGCTACAGGATGCTTCGGGGCTGATCCTGGCGCGCTGGTGTTCGGTGGTGGGAATTTCGTACGGGGCGCGACTGGTACATGAAAGTTGGCACGTTCTCGTGGGTCCGTCGATGGTGGTGGGGGCAGTTCCTCGCGGTGTCGCCGGTGCGTCGCCCTACGTGCGTACGTGCCGGGTGATACGGCTCGGTGGTTGTGGGAGGGCAGCGGGCGCTGACGGTGGGGCTTCGCTGGAGGAGGGCCACCTGCCAGGGGAGGCGCGGGGTACTAATACGACGGAGCACGATCCACGGTCAGTTTCGCCTCCATTTCGTGTTTCCTCAAACCCTAGATTGGGAGCCGTTTCCCCTCTCGCCATTTCCAGATCTCGCGGTGTGTGTGGTGTGGTGTTCGTCCGGGAGCCTCCTGTTCTTCAACAATCGTCGCCGCGGATTGCTTCTCCGGTGAAGTGGAGCGGTGTTGTTTCGGGAGATTGTAGATCGTTTACGCAGGTGGTGGCTGCGGAGTCTGGTATGGATCGGCGTTTCCGCGGTGGTCGTGGTTCCCCTTCTCGTCCCCCAGGCCGATCTGGTCCCTATGCGAGCAGATTCGGTCCTGGGTACGGACAAGGCCGTTTTCCTATCGATCGCAGAGGTTTGGAGGAGGATCATAGGGAGAGTGGTTGGATCCGCGAGCAGGAGCGGCGCCGCGAGGAGCAGGATGCTCGGCATCGTGATGCGTGGCATAGGGATGAGTTGAGGCAGGCGGAGATTGAGGCTAGGATGGAGGATCAACGCAGGGAAGCTTTGGCGCGGGAGCGGGCCTTGTCGGAGGCTCGTCGTCGTGAAGCGGAGCAGGCTCGCAATCGGGGCCGGTGGAGCCATCGCCCGGAGATGCAACAAGGTTCAGGGTCTGATGCTACTGCGTCGTCGTTCCCAGGCAGATCAGGTAACTCTGATTCGAATCCTAGAAGGGGGGAGCCGGTTTTTGCACGAACTGTTGAACAAGTTAATGTGCCTCGGGTTGTGATGAATACTTCTGTTCCTGTAACTCGATCTGCGTCTGGCTTGAACACCTCGACATCTACTTCTGTTAATGTGCCTGTTGGGGGGACTCGTCCTGTGAATTTGTCACCAATTTTGTCAGTTACTCAGTCTGGGGCTGTGGCTACTACTCTGGTGGGGTCCTCTGTACCATCACCCGATGGTGATAACCGAGGATGGTGCTATGGCTGGAGGTTCTGGGGATGTGCAGTTGCTTGATGTGATTGAAGAAGAGGTTGTGTGTGATAATTGTGGGAAAGATCATAGCATTTTGGTCTGTCAAGAGAGGAAACCATGGGAGTATGTTCCTCTTTTCTTTGGCAGTACTGACTTTGAGCAGGGCTTTCACTCTATTCCTGTGGTGGAGTCGAATGTTCAGTCTATGGAACAGCTGCATTATGCTCATATAAGTGTGGTTAGGGGTGATGTCACTGGCAAGGATCTGGAGAAGGAGTTTCAAATGTGGGCAGATGCTTTGGGATCGGGATGGAGGTTTAATGCCAGGTCTATTAATGATGTGGAATTTTTGATGAGGTTCCCCTCTGCTAGATCTATTGATGACTTCCATTTTGGGAAGGTCTTCATGAAAACTATTCACGATCTTTGTGATTCAGTTGTCTAAGTGGAATGGGGATTTGCAACCTGTTGACTGGCTGGAAGAAGCCTGGTTTAGAATTGTTGGCATTCCTATGAAGTACAGGGAGAAATCAACTGTCTTCTATGTTGCCACTTTGGTGGGTACACCTGTGGCCCTGGACAGGAACAACTTAAGGAACTTGGCATATGTGAGAGTTAAAATTGCCTGTTTGGATGTTTCTTTGGTTCCCAATACCAGAAGGGGGGAGATGCAGGATGGGATATATGAATTTGAATACACCAGGGAGATCTTTGCTCCAGATGCTGTATCCAATCTGCCTTCTGCTATGGGGATTGATGGGCAGGGTGGTGATGATGGGGTGGATAAGGAGAATGAGGGTGAAGCTGAACATAAGAGACCTGATAATGGTGGTGGGCAAAGAAATGTTCCTGGTGCAGGTGGTGATGGAGGTGCTGGGGGTCGTCAACATGGTGGAAATGGTGCTGGTGAAGCTGGGTTGGACAAAGGAAAACAGGTTGTGGTGGGCAGAAGATTAGGGGGGTCTCTTTTGGGACTAAAATGGCTAACATCTGGGCTAGCTCTGGGGGTGATGGTCGTTCAAGAGGGATTGTGATTAGAGAAAATGTTGCAGGTGGTTCTGGTGGTGGTGGTGGAGCAATTATTCAAACGTAACAAGCTGTGGGGATGCAAGATGATACTCGGGAAAAATGGGCTGATGGGAGTGGGCGGTGCTTCCATGGATGTGGAATGAATGTATCCTCTCTGTGGTTAATGTGGGCGATCTTGAGATTCTTTTGGTCCCCAGAGGTTTGATGATTTTATCAGGGGTTTGTTAAAAGATAAGAGTAGTGATAAGCACTATGAACTTATGAAACAATATGGTCATTTGCTGGATGAGGAGGAAGAGCAAGGTGAGGGTGCACAGGCAAAGAATGATAGTGTTTCTACTGATACCTCTTTTGTTTCCTCATCTGATAGAGGAAAGAAGGGAACTATTGGGGGGTCTGGGGTGGAGGATGCTCAGGACATGGAAGTTGCCAATCAAGATCAGGAAGTTGTGGCTGTTGATTTGTCTCAACCAGATGGTTCTACTCAGGAAAGTGTGGAGTCTCAATCTGAACAAGTGGCTGATGTGGAAGAACATGGTGTTAGAAGGAGCTCAAGGGTGGCTGATCAAGGAGGTGCTAGAAACATGGCTGAAGGGCATTTGACTCAGCAAAATCCTAGGGATCTTCGGTACAAATCTAACTTTGCATAACTCTTTTTGCTTACGGATGATGATATCATTATGCATAGAGCTTTGGAAATGGGGATAGATGCTTCTTCTATATCTTTGGAACATATTAATTCCTTAAAAGAATTGGAGATTGCTAGACATAGTTTACGGGATAGGAGGCGGTGGTGAATGAATGTGATCCGATATGAATGAGAAGGTTTTGTTTCTAGATTGGAAGGATGCTAGTGATGATGGGAAGATTTTACTCTGTGGTTTCTAGGAAGCAAAAGAAAAAGTTGAGAAGCTGGTTACATTATGAGGAGAGAAAGTTAAAGGTCTTCTTTGTGAAGGTTCACAATTATCACCCTATGAGTGGTATTGTGACTGGAACAAGAGAGAGAAAATGTGTATTATGATAGGTGCTATTTTGAATATTAGGGGTGTGGGGAAGAAAGGCGCAGGGGCTTATCTGAATAGTCTGTTGAGATAGGAGAGGGTGGATTTTATTGGGTTACAGGAAACTATTAAGAAGGACTATTCTGAGGCTTTTTTCAGGAGGATTGATCCTATGAATCGATTTTCCTGGAGTTGGTTGCCTTCTGTGGGAAGGTCTGGAGGCATTTTGGGGGGCCTACGTTCCTCCAAATTGACTCAGATGGGTGTGTCTGTGGGCAAATTTCATGTTAAGATGAAGGTGTTTGATGTTTTGAAACAGATTCAGTGGCATTTGGTGATTGTGTATGGGGCCGCACAAGAAGAGAATAAAGAGGAGTTTCTAGTTGAGCTAGCTGAGGTTTGTCAGGATCAAACTATTCCGTTGTTGGTGGGTGGCGATTTTAATGTGATCAGGTGTGTTTCTGAAAAAAATAAGGGTCGGGTTTTGAACAAATGGGGGCACATGTTTAATTCGATTATCAATGCTCATGGGTTAAGAGAGATCATCATGTCTGGAGGGCAGTTTACTTGGTCCAACAACCAGAAAAACCCAACTTTGGAGAAATTGGATAGAATCTTAGTCTGTAAAGAATGGGAGAAGTTGTTTCCTCTTACTACTGTACACAAGTTGTCTAGAGAGGTTTCTGATCATAGTCCTTTGATTCTGGATACTACGGAAGGGAAGGAAATAGGGGGAAGAGAATTCATATTTGAGAAGAGCTGGTTACAATGTGATGACTTTTTGACCAGGGTGGAAAAAGTTTGGAAAAAACGGGTGAATGGCAAGAACAGTCTTGATAGGTTGCAGAAAAAGCTTAAAAATGTCAGAAATGATTTGAAAGGATGGGGTATTCATTTAAGGGGGGAGGATAAAAAAGGAAGAAAAAGTTGGTGGAGGAGTTGCACGAGCTTGAAAAAATTGAGGAACTGATTTTACTTACTGCTGAACAACTTAAAAGAAAAGCTGTTATTCAGAAAGAGCTGCTGGAGGTGTATGAAACTGAGGAGAGTTTTTGGCAGCAAAGGTCGAGGGACAATTGGTTTCTTAGAGGGGATAATAATACTGAATATTTTCATAGGATTGCTAATGGGGTAAGGAGAAAGAAGATGATTTTTTCAATGAAGGATAGGGAGAATGTGATTCAGGGGACCTATGCTCTCCTGAAACATGCTACCAGTTACTACAAATCTTTGTTTGGGCCTGCTGATGGGTTTTCTATTAGGCTTGCAGATGACAATTGGTAGGACTGGGAGAAACTTAATGATGAAGACAGGGAGAAAATGGGGATACCTTTTACTGAGAAAGAGGTCAAAGGGGTTATTGATCAGATGGAGAAAAATAAAGCTGCTGGTCCTGATGGGTTGCCTATTGAATTCTATCAACACTGTTGGGCAGTTATAAAAACAGATGTTATGGCTGTGTTTGATGATTTTTTTGCTCATAAGATTGATTTGAGGAGCATTAACTATGGTGTGATTACTCTGTTGCCAAAAGGTGATGATGCTGATAGGATTCAGAAGTATAGACCTATTTATGCACTCCGGTGTTGTTTAAGATTTTACAAAACTCGGCGATTAGAATCGAGCTGTGATGGGGAAACTTATTGATACTTGTTAGACTGATTTTATTAAAGGGAGGTTTATTGTAGATGGGGTAACTTTATTGCATGAGATTTTGAACGAGTCAAAAAGTCAGAAGCAGCAGGGTGTGGTTTTAAAAATTGACTTTGAGAAAGCTTATGACAAGGTTAACTGGGACTTTCTGTTTTACTGTTGTAGGCAGAAAGGTTTTAGTGATGATTGGATGATTTGGTTAAAATGTGCCGTGACTCAGGGTACTCTCAGTGTTAAGGTCAATGGGGAAACTGGTCCTTACTTTGGCAGCTTTAAAGGGGTTAGGCAAGGGGACCCCTTTTCTCCTTTTCTGTTCAATTTGGCAGGGGAATGTTTGGCTAAGATGGTGCTTAATGCTCAGGCTGGTGGGTTGTTTACAGGTTTGGTTGATAACATGTTTGATAAAGGGATTGCCATTTTACAATATGCTTATGATACCATTTTGTTTATTAAGGATGATCCTGAGGGGGCTAGAAACCTGAAATTGCTGTTATATTTGTTTGAATCCATGTCTGATCTCAAGATTAACTTTGAGAAGAGTGAGGTGATGATGGTGTTAGAGGATGAGGAGAAACTGTCCAGTTATGCTGAGATGTTTAATTGTCAGAAAGGCAGTTGGCCTATTAAATATTTGGGTTTGCCGGTTTGTAGTAGGAGATGTTCAGTGGCTGAAATGAGCTTTATTGGTGAGAGGTTGAAGAAAAAGTTAGATGGCTGGATGGGGGGGGGGGCTTTGTCCCTGGGTGGGAGACATGTTAAAATCACTGCTTGTGTATCCGGTGTGGCTGTTTACCCTATGACTATGTTTCTCCTACATAAGTCAAATGTGGAAGAAATTGAGAAACAGACTAGAGCCTTCTTTTGGTATGGGAAAGTGGGGAAGAAGAAATATCATCTGGTTAAATGGAAGTATGTGTGTAGGCCCAGGAAAAAAGGTGGACTAGGGATTAAAAACATTAGGCTTTTTAACATTTGCTTGTTATGTAAGTGGTGGTGGCGCCTCGAGGGAGGGCCCAGCAAGTTTTGTAAGGAAAAAATATCCGAAGAAAGGTGGAATCAGTAATGTGAAACACAGACAGAGTGATTCTCCATGTTGGCATGATTTGATTAAGATTAGGGATCTTTATTTGGCTGGTAGGAGAATGAGAGTTGGTAATGGGGAATTGACTGATTTCTGGCATGATGCTTGGTGTTTGGACTTGCCTCTGAAAGATAAGTTTCCGGATTTATTTGATATTTGTCAGAATCAAAGGATTACGGTGGCAGACATGGCAAAAAAAGGGTGGAGACTTTCTTTTAGGAGATGGCTGATATCTTGATGGATTGAATCACCAGGAGCAGTTGAGAAAGTTGCTGTCTGAGGTGGGTTTGAATCAGGAAAAGGACAGACCTGTTTGGATGTGGAGTAAATCTGGCAAGTTCTCTGTTAAGTCAATGTATACACGCCTGTCAAATGTTGGGACTGATAGAAGTTTTAAGCACGTGGAAAGCAAAATTCCTTGAAGATTAAGATTTGGGCGTGGCTTATCCGGCACAATGCTATTCTCACCAAAGACAACATGAGAAGAAAGAATTGGGTTGGAGATTTTACTTGTAGGTTTTGTAGGAAGGATGAGAACATTGGGCACTTGTTCTTTTCGTGTGTGTGGTGCTAAATATGTTTGGGGGTGGTTGCGGAAATTGTTGGTGCCGCGAATAGGCCTGGATCTTTTTCTCAATATTTTTGGTGGGCTTCTCAGTATGTGGGGGTTAGTAGGAATGTGCAGATTACGGTGGTGGCGGCAATTTGTTGGGCTATTTGGAAGCTTAGGAATAGAGCTTGCTTTGAAAAAAAACTCATTAACTCGCATGTTGATTTGGTCATATATGCTTGTGTGTTTATTCGTTATTGGGCAGGGTTGCATGGAGACGACTGCCAAGGCGGTCTTTGCAGTCGGAGCGAATACTCTTCAACAAAATGCATTGGGCGATGCGCTATGGATGTGGCCCTGTTCCTTTCCCCGACCGCAATTCCTGAAGATCGTGGTCATGATGCTCCGGAGCTAGAAAGAGGGAGGGAGAAAAGAAGGAAAACTGGAAGATAAAAAAGGACTGGCTGCGTGAAGATGATGTTGGATTTCAATATCTTAGTTCCCCTGGTGGTGTTTTGTTTTGGACAGTTCCCCACTAGCCTGAGGGCGGTGTTCTTGCGTCTCCATCCTCCTTCTTTGTTTCTATCTGGTTTGTTTAGTGTGTAAAGTTGAACCTCTTACTTTTTTTGTTTTTGACCCCCTAGGTGGGTCAGTACTATGTGTGGTTTGTTGTTCCGTTGTCTGATGATAATGGAAACCGATCCCTCTTCCCGAAGGATTGTATGGAAAAAAAAAAAGCTTACCCGTCTGCCACGTGGGACCCACAGCATGGCGGAACACGGAGAGAGCGGTGCGTTTACACACTTCTGTTTCTTTCCATCCTGGTTCTCCTGACCGAGTCGGACCAGATCCTTCCCTGTTTCGTCTTACGTTTTAAACCCACGGCCAAACGACCCGAGCTTCCCATAAACGTAAGCCAACCGTGTGCGCGTGCGTGTGCCCGAGCTTGCTTAACATACCCACTCTTGAATTTCCTCCTCCTCGACTTTCCTCCCCATGGACGGCTCGAAGGCAACCGGCGGCGGCGGCGGCGGCGAGAAGCCCAGCGCCGACCAAAACCATAGCCCCAATACCCCCGCCGCGACCGGTGGGGACGACGCCGTGGCGGCCGCGGCGACGGTAGGGAGGCGGCCGTTCACCGCCTTGAGCCAGGAGGAGGCCGACCTCGCCCTCGCGCGCGTCCTCCAGGAGCAGGTAAGCGTCCAGATCTCGCGCGGTTTGACTGGTCCCGCCCTCGAACGGCGGAGGCTCATGGTCTAATTTCGGCGCAGGAGCGGGCGTACATGATGCTGAGCGCGCACGGCGGGGAGGGGAGCGAGTACGCGGACTCGGACGCCGGGAGCTACGACGACTACGACGAGGAGGAGGGGAGCGAATACGAGGAGGAAGAGGGGGAGGTGGGGGTACTGCCCGACGACGAGGACGAGGAGGTGGGCGACGCGGAGGGGGCCGAGGTGGACCCCGCGGGTTACGAGGACGACGAGGCCTACGCCCGGGCCCTGCAGGATGCCGAGGAGCGCGAGGTCGCCGAGCGGCTCATGGCGCTCGCGGGGATTACAGACTGTGGGTGCAAGAGACGGATTTTTCGAAATTCAGTCACGTTTTTCTCCCACCCGTCTTCTGGGATGCTGATTAGTGTGTGGTTTTTTTCAGTAGGGGAAGAGATGGAGCAAGATATGGAAGAGGACGAAGATGAGGAAGACGGGGATAGCGCACAGGTGACATTTCGTTCCCTTACATGATTTGGGACGCCCGTATTCTCTGTGAGCAGTTTGTTGTTTCATGTCTGTGCTCGTGCAGTCTCTAGCTTTTCTAACAAGATATGAACTTATTTTTACGTATTTGATTTGGGGATAATTTCCTGTTTGTGTTCCTAACCAAAACGTAGGCGCTACGCTAGTTTGTTGTCCCAGTCTTCAGAGTAGGTAGCTGTATGTTTGAAACACATTTCTGGTAATTGTTCATGTTAAGATATGCATTGTCTTTTAATTATTTTCTTCAGCTCATCATTTTGCAGCGGTCTGGAATAATAATTGTAATACATTGTCAGATACAGGGGTTGCTTATAGAACTTAGAGCTGCTTTACTTGTACTAAAAAGAATGTGGGTTTGGTTAACACAATGGCATGCTTCCATCTTCATATTCACTCTCACTTCCCACCATTTGTAAATACACTGAAGACTGACATATAATTTGGAATCTATTTCTCCTACTCTGATGATCTGATTCTTGCGAATAGGCATATTGTTGCTGGCATGCAAAAGTGCATATTCAATATCAGTTCTATTTGGGAACTGCCAAAACTAGCCTTTAAATCTATAACAATATCCATCCCATGAACAATTTGTATCTTTGTTAAGGACATGGTCTTATTCTCTTCTTTATCATCATAAAAATCTCCCAAGCATGAAGCTGATATCTGACATTTTCAATACTGGTGCTTATGCGAAACTTTAGGATGCATGGGAAGATGTTGATCCAGACGAATACTCTTACGAGGTAAGTTATATATTTGTACTAAAATAAACGGTGATTCTTTGTATTTAGCATATCTGCATCTTCATATGAAGCTTGAAGATTTTTTGCTCAGCTAGACAGAACCTTCAACATTCACTACTGAATATTAATTAATGGTTGTGGTGTTCTTAGGAGCTCATTGCATTGGGTGAAGTAGTCGGCACGGAAAGCAGAGGTGTCTCTGCTGATACTCTGGCTTCATTACCTTCTGTAACTTACCAGGCACAAGATAAGCAAGACAGCAACATGGAACAGTATGGACATGAATTTGAATACTTTTATCTGTTCAAAAACTTGCCTGTAGGCACAGTGTCCTGATCTGTGAAGTTCATTTGTAGATGTGTTATTTGCCGAGTGGAATTTGAGGAAGGTGAATCATTGGTTGCACTTCCTTGCAAGCATTCATACCATTCTGAATGCATAAACCAGTGGCTGCAATTAAACAAGGTACGCCCCTCTGTCCATCATTCATATCCGGAAAAATGACCACCAAGCTCTTGATGAAAGAAAGAGATGGTCTATGAGCCCGTCCGTCGTTCCTTTTAAATTCCTCCACAAATGTGATTCCAGAAAAGCTTTTTGTCCATCAGTAGGTATGATGGACAAAAAGCTTTTTTGCAACGACAACGCAGTCAAAAAAGCAATTTAATACTCGGTTTGAATAGTATTAGATATTATATCATGGGTTACTAGTTTTGGGGTAAATTTTTGTTATTGATGGTTTCGTGAAACTGAACACTCCAGAAGAGTACTAGACAAATGTTTCCATAACATAAAGGTGACAAAATCCATTGGCTGTGTTGCAGGTATGCCCTATGTGCAGTGCTGAAGTTCCTACCTCAGATAGCAACCAAGCATGACATTCTGGTGTGGTCATCATCATGGGAGCTTAATGGGAAGAAATAGGGGCAGCTTATATTTTCTGCTGTTGGTGAGATTCAAGCATCAGGAGCTGCTGCATTGTTCCAAGATACCAGCAGACTCGGCCGATATGTACTTGTCAAAGTTCTTCACCATGCTGCTGCTTTGTGTATCCTGTGAAGACGCTCATTGTTAATGTATGATTCATTGATGTAAAATAGTTTAAATTTATAGCCATTCTTTGTTAGACGCTTGTTGCCCATGTATGATTTCATGGATGTAGAATAATTATCATATTTATAGTCATTCTTCTACACTTGGTCGCCTGACATGCTTGAATGATGATAGTGTTTCCAACAAATGCTGGATGATGCTTGTGTGACCTACAAAATGATGGGTACTCCAGATGCAGCAGCTGACTCTGAAAAGTTTTGCTACTGTTCGGGGGGTTCACTCTAAAAAAAGAATGTTCAGGGTGATTAGGAGCATTGAAATTTTGGTTTTAACAAACATGAGTATTCTTGTACATTGCCACCAATTCTGAAAGCGTCGTATAAGACACATAAGGAACATAAAGGAAAGATAAAGCAGAATGAAGAAAAACACAACAATGTTTTTCCGACCTCCTCGGCTCCATAAACCAAGTGTTGCAAAAAGAAGGTTTGCCTCACTGAAGGGACAGAAACTAGCAGCTATTTCTTCAGCTCATCAGGGAGTTGCAACTTTCCTATGGGTTATTGTACGTTTGGGCTTCTTCAGGGTGCAGCCCCTGTTGGGTTGACCAGCATTACAGGTTCAGCGGCCAAGGATAGCTGAGATGGGTCAAGGTCTTCAGATAAAGCTAGCAGCTCACCCTGCCTATTGACAGTAGACATAGGGAAATTGCTGACATTTTCGAGCTCTTCCCTTCAGCACCGCAAAAAAAAAAAAAAAAAAAAAAAAAAAATCTAGAGTATGGAAGGGCCAAGCTCCTGGCATATGTATCTTGCAATACTGAACTGCAGTATGAACAGAGCTAAATGTTATTCTTATGGTGCCTGGAATCAAGCCGAACGGCTTACAAATAGCAAGTATACCGCTTGGTGGTTATTTGATTCAAAGGATTTGCCTATGAATTTTAGACAATTCAGATCTTCTGGAAAAAAATTGTATGGTGGTTGTTTGATTTGTAGGATTGGATCTCGTAGAATTTTTTTCTTAGGAATCCTTTGCACTAGATTTCATAAGAAATCTTAACATCCACTCACATACTTTATAAAAATCCTTTTTCCATGTGATGAAATCAACCAAACTTTGGTGCATGTGAAATCCGAGTGAGCATAACATTCAATCATGCGTTTTAGAATCCTACGAATCAAAGAGGCCCGGAAAATCATGACAAATAAAGACACAAGGAGTCCATCCTACATGATCTTCTGAACATGGTCCACCATTTATTGACAGTTCTCAAGATTAACCACCAAATCAATTTGATGTCCGACCAAGAATTTATGTCAAAACTATGTTTTTTTGGTACTTTCAAAAGCATCAGAACACAACAACACAAATGGAGTTTAAAGCAGCGATTGCTGCGTTTCTGGACATGTCTAATTTATAAACAACCAACTCATACTATTATATACATGTTTAAATTTGTTTTTATATTATTTAATATCCATGAAACTGTTATCCGCACGTGAGCATATGCTCTTAGGCCATCCCTAACGGCCCCCACATTTCACACATCTGTTTGGTCTGAATCGGTCCGTTTGCAGGGTGGAGGACAGGCCGTCCGGGCTCAGCCCGGTTGCGGTGGCCTGTGCCCCAACGGCCACTCACCCGTAAAAAAAAGTACGAAAAAAATAACGAGGACGAAAATAATTAAACATATTACATATTTAGGTCTTGTCCTGGGTCCCCCAGTCCAAAATACACACACACAAAAAAGAAAAAAAACCAATATTATGGGGTCCCTTGGCGTGGAAGGGAGGCGAGGCGACGGGTTGCTGCTGGCCGGCCAGAGCCCTGGTCCCGCGACTGCGCCGCCTACTCCTTCTCATCGTTGTCGGTGAGGTCAATGAATACCTGCGGCAGGGGCCACGCGCCGGCAGGGGTGTCACATCCCAAAATTTTTCAAATTTTGTAATATGAAAAATAAATAAACAAAATAAATAATTGTTGGAATTTAGGGTAAAAAAAGAAACTTTTTGTTTCTAAATGGAAACTTAAAAACCCCACCTTGAACAAACTTTGAATAAAGTTTGAATCCAACTAAATTCAAATCAAGTGAAATGCATTCTTCATAAATGCATCTTGAAATTTAAACACTTGGAAAATAAACCAAAACTCTAAAACCATAATGGAAGAAAAACATTTCCAAGATCTCTCTAAGACTATGGATTTGATCCATATAAAAATTGGTCAACAAACATTTGTAAATGATCAAAAATGTTAAACAAAAATATTATAAGACCGTAAGAATTGATTTCATTCAATTTGAAGTCATGAATAAAAACTTATGAATTTAATAAGATGAAAGGAAATAATTTCCAAAGCTAATAAAGCTCCTATCTAAAATCCATACCAAATTGTGAGTAAATAATACTAAAGAGATATAAAAGGATAAACAAATATTAATTAAGATTTTACAAATTGGAATCACCAAGTTTGGATCTTTAAATAAAAAGATATGGATTTTATAAGATAAAGAAAGAAATAATAAATAAGGAGTATTTAAAAAAAGCCAAATTAAATCTTGGCCAAATCCATAAGCAAATGGAATGAATATAATCCAAATCCAAATAATATAATGGATAAAGAATATTCAAATAAAAAAATGTGGCATTAACCAAATTCCATCTCTAATTGAATAAAGACAATTGCCCAAATTAAATGATTAATAATCCTATTAAAATACTTTAAATAATTCAAAGTGAATTATTTAATACCCCATTAAATAAATAAAACCTACTGAATAAAGGTTTGATGAAATTTTGATTTCAAATAAGGGTTTGAGAATTTAATTAAAACTTATTTAATAAAGGAAAGTGCCCTTTTTAAATAAAATATAAACCACAAATAAATAAGAGAATTATTCCTAAAATGGTATTTAAAAATACATGTTTAGACAGATTAAAAACTTACAGAAAGTTTGGCAAGGTTTTGAATTCAAATGGTTGTTTGAATGGTTTAAACAAAATCAAAACAGGAAAAAGGAAATAGAAAAAGAAAAATGAATCAGAACAAAAAAAAATGAAAAGGACCCGGCCCAGAAAGCCAGACCCATCTATCCCAACTAACCCCCCGAACCGTTTTCTTTTCACTCAAAAACAAACCCGCAAAGTCGCTGACACCCAGACCCCACCTTTCCTTTCCCTCTCTCGCTGACTAGCCAGCCCCACTCGTTAGTCGTCTTCCTCACCCCCCGCGGTGACCACGCCCTCGCCGGCCGTTTCTGACGTTTAAAACTCGATTCAATACGCGACAATGACGCAGCCTTTACTCCCTGGGACCACGCTCCTTTAAACGCGCACACCCCCTCTAACTTTTCCCCCAAACACCATCTTCCCTCCGCCCCCAGGCCGCCCTGAATTCGTCTCGAAAGCTCTCAGACTCCGACGACGATTCCGGCCGCTCCCCGCCTCCCCTTGCCCCCTCGACCACACGAGGCTGATCCCCAGACTCCTGCGCACCTCCCATCACCAACCACTAGCCCGCGCGTTCACTAGAGGCTCGGCAACATCAACATCAGAGCACCACCGCCTCCTGCCTCGACTCCGGCGAGTTTCCCCGGTGAGCACTGATCGCCCCTCTTCCTCTCGTTGATGCACGCATGATCGCCGACCTCATGCGTAGCTAATGCAACCCTTGTCTTGTATTAGCGCGGTCCGAAACGTCGCCAACGATGACAGCCCGAGCACACCGCCGCCAGAAGCTTCTTCGGCGAGAAATTACAGCCACACCCGAGCGCCCCTTCGATGGTGGAGACCACCTTGAGCATCAGCACTTCGCGGCGACCTCGGTGAGCTACCTCTCTCCCTCTCTTTCTTCTTGAATCGCCAGTAACACCACCATCTGACTGCGCCGCCACCAACCACCACCGCCAGCGTCGCCCGTTCCTAGTCAGTCGATTTAGGCCGTAGGATTTTGATCGCGTGGCTTCGATAGAACATAACCCGAAGGGGTACGAGTGATCCTGTGCCGCTCGATCTGTTTAAAATCCAACGCCCCATGTTGCACGATCCACACGAACCGGTACTGACCAATAAGAACGTGACACGTAGCCAGACTCTGGTTTTAAAACAGAAATTTGATCTATTAGTGATTAGATTTTGTAAAATTCATAACTTTTGATCCACACGTCCAAATTTTGCAAATTTTATATCAATGGAACCAGCAAAACAAAATCTATCCAACCATGCACTTTGTTTAATGAATTGCTTCTAGAAACTTAGTGGTTTTTGCAGAAACTTGTGTAGGCATAATTTGAATATAAAAATTATTCTAGAAATATTTTTATAGTAAAATCCTTGGCAAATGGATTGTTTTGAACCTACTGACCATAGAAACCAACTTATGAATTTAAAAATGTATTTTGTGAAGTTAAATAATGAATCTTTGAATTAAAGCATTTCTAGTTAAATAAAAATATTGATTATAGTTTTAAAATGCTCTTTGGGTAAAACCTTTGGAAAATGATTTGAATTAAACTCTCTGACCCAAAAAACCAAGTTTTAGGATTCAAAAATATATTCGGTAAACCCTATAAAATTATTACTTTGCTAAAAGGCATTTCCAACAACATAAAATATTACTTTGGTATAAAAATGGTTTATAGGTAAAACCTTTTGCAAATGGTTTTAATATTAAACACTTGACCATAAAACACTAACATTCGTGTTTAAAAATGTATTTGTCAAACACTAGGAAATATTACTTTGATTTGAACCATTTCTAGCAAAACAAAAATGATTCAAATGGCCATTTTCACTAACTTAACATCAAATGGTTTTGCCACTTTTATAAATGACCAATATGTGTTTTAAAATGTTTATAACCTATTAGAGACCACTTTTCCAAATAAAACAATCCTTGGCATGCTTGCATGCATTGCTTTGTTTTTATTATTCTGTGTGATGAATTGCTTGAATGGTAGATTGAATTTGTGCCTTGATTGAATTGTAGTGAAATTTGAAGAGTGTGTCTATTGCAAGATCAAGGAGTGAACTTATATTCTCTACCAAAAAGGCAAGTGGTGCTTCATACTTTTGTCCTATTATTTTCACTATGCATTAGTGATATTTCTAAGTAGGACATGCATGGAATTTTTGCTAAGTATAAACTATGCCATGGGAAATCCTAATAGATGAAACCTTAGTTGAATTCTCCTAAGTTAATATTCCTACTACCATCATGCTTAGCTTAGCTAGTAGAAAACAAGGGTGGATTATATTCAGGCTATGGAAAAATATTGCTAAGTCTTTGACTTATGTTTTTGCTTAATAAAACAACCAAGTGAATGAAACACCTGGGTGGATTGGTAATTGCTTGGTGGTTTTTGGTTGAGTGGTTACACAAGGCCCATTTCTACGGTTTACCTTGTGTATCTCACTTGTGGATTGCCACCCAGGAACAAAGGGATTTGAGATGCCAAATGTTAAGAAGCTTCTTGTGCAACCACATGGCATTATGGGCTCTGCCTGGATCATATAGGTTGCAATAACTTAGCAAAATGGACAGTTGGTGGTAGGGATTGATAGGTTTGGAGCGCGTCCATTTTTGTCTAAGGGAAGGCTTCTGAAAGATCTTGTCTTGGTGAAAATCAAGTCTTGTGGGGAAAGTGCACCACCTCTGCAGAGTGTAAAATCTAAGTACTTAGCCATGTCCCTGGCAATGGAAAATTTGAGCATCAAGGCATGGAAGCTATCAAGAATCTCCTCATCCCAATTTTTCTAAGTTAAAACTTGTGGTTGAACAAGGTTGAAGGTTCACCAATTTCTATTGGTGGTTCCTTGGGAGTTTTTGCCAAACAAAAACTTAGTGTTTTCAAATGATAAGGAAAATCTATTTTGAGCAAAGCAAACCTAAGATCCACCTAGCCAAATGCATATAGATGATAGTTACCACTATACTACCATAGTATCACTTGCCAATACAATTCAAATGTATTGACCCTTGTGACTGTAACTTATTATGTTGCAGGTTTGTTTGATGTTAAAGAAATGTGTTGATTAGTATTACAAGTCTACAACCAACATGTTTGCCTGTGGCACTTTGAAGATGAAGGACTCCATGCTATAGTTATTTCTGTTGCATTGTAATGAGATAGCCAAATGAGTTATGTAAGATGTAATGAATTATTTTATTCCTAGTTATAAAGTTGTACTATGACCTTTGTTTCTTGATATTACATCTTAATTGTGGATGCTAGCTATTGATCCAGGGACTAGCATTGTAAACATAGGGATCTCTACCTTATTAAAGGTTGGGACCTCTACAAGGGGCCACGCGCCGGCAGGGGCCGGAGCGGGAGGCGGAGGCGGTGCCGGGAGCGCGGGCAACGCTAAGAGCGCAGGGGGCATCTGGGCCTGTGCGGCCACCCAGTACTCGTGCAGTGGATGAGCGTTGTCATCCCACCTCTTCTCCTCCAGCTGGGAGGCGAGGATGGCGGCCTGGAGCTCCTCCTCCGTCATCGGCCGGCGCTTCCGCTTTTGCCCCTCCTCCTCCAGCTTGATAGCCACCAGCCGGGGCGGCTCCGGGTCCTCCTCCAGCTCCAGCCAAGGCCACACCTCAGACGCCACGGTGTCCGCGCCACGATAGCGCGACCAGTCCGAGATGTCGGGTTGTGGCGGTGGGAAGTGGAGGCCGTCCTCCTCCTGGGACCCCTCCCAGTAGTCCTCCTCCTCGTCGTCGTAGAGGTTCTCGAGGGGGGCCTCGATGGCCTCGCGCCGGGCCACGTGCTCTGCCTCGAACCATCGGTCCTAGACTAGGGAGTTGATGGCATAGGCCAGATCTCGCCGCAGATCTGGCAGGAGGAAGGCCCAATGCCGGCAGATCTCGCGGTGACGCATAGGGCACGAGGTAGGGATGGCCGGCACCGGCACGTAGGCGATATTGAGGTGCCACCCCGCCGGCACCGGCACGGGCAGGGCATGCCTGCATTGATGAGCATGCACACGGCCTCGAGGCTCACATATACGTGCCGCTCGGAGTGTGGGCGCGGCGGCGGGCACGACGACAAGCCGCGGAAGAAGAAGGAGGAGCCGCGCTGGGGCGGCGACCTAGAGACAGAATGGCGGCCACGTCCATTACCGGTGTAGGAGCCGCCCTCGTGGTCGGTCTGGCCGCGCCGACACCAAGCCTTCCAACTGTCCTTCATCATCGCGGCTGGCAAGGGCCAACGAGGGAGGAGCTTGTCGGTGGGGAGGGAGCGAGGTTAGGGTTTTGGGGTTTGTAATGTTGGAGATATGCCCTAGAGGCAATAATAAAAGTGGTTATTATTATATCTTTGTGTTTATGATAAATGTTTACATTCATGCTATAATAGTATTAACCGGAAACATTAATACTTGTGTGATTTGTAAACTAAATTAGAGTCCCTGGTAAAGCCTCTTTGTAATACTAGCTTGTTGGTTAATAAGATGATCATGGTTTCCCGATCATGAACATTGAGATGTTATTAACAACAAGATCATATCATTAGGAGAATGGTATGATGGACATACTCCTATAGATAAGCGTAGCATAAAGATCAAGTCATTTCAATAGTTCGTTTGTTATAAGCTTTCTGATACATAGTAAACTAATTCCTTCGACCATGATATCATGCTAATCACCATCACTAGAAGGATACTTTGATGACATCAAACACACACCTAACTGGGTGGCTATAAAGGTGGCATTGAGTGTTTGGAAAGTATGTGTTGAGGCACATGGATCAAGAGTGGGATTTGTCCATCCATATGACAGATAGATATACTCTGGGCCCTCTCGGTGGAATGTCATCCAATTAGCTTGCAAGCATGTGACTGGCTCACAAGAGATCACATATCACGGGAACGAGAAAAGAGTACTTATCGGTAACGAGGTTGAACTAGGTATGCAGAGATACCGACGATCAAACCTCGGATAAGTAAACTATCGCGAGACAAAGGTAAATTGATATCGTATGTAAGTGGTTCATTCGATCGCAAAGTAATCGTAGAAATATGTGGGAGCCATATGAATTTCCATATGCCTCTATTGGTTATTGATTGGAGAAGTGTCTCGGTCATGTCCGCATAATTCACGAACCGTAGGGAGACACACTTAAGGATTCGATGTTGTTTAGTAGATATGGAATGTAAATAGGGAAAGCAAATGTTGTTCAGAGTCTCGGATGGGATTCAGGATATCATGAGGAGATCCAGAATGGTCCCGAGAATAATATTCATATAAGGAAAGTCCAATTCCAGAGTTCGGGAATGATTTCAATGTTTTCATCGGAGAGGTTCTAGAAGGGTCTAGAAGGTTCACCAGACCGGAAGGGGAATGGTTCATGAATTTGTCATGGTTAAGCGGAATGATTAGATCATGTCCTAGGTCACTTGGTTGGGCATTTGCAAGAGAGGAATTAAGCTCCAAATTGCAAGTCAAAAGGCAGGTTTAAAAAGTCAAACTGGAACAATGGTTTTCTAGTGGAAGAAGGAAAGAGTCCTTCTTTCCTTCCAACAAAAAGAGGGAGTTGGGGAAGGATTCAAACTCCCCTCTCCCAAGCTTCCCTCCCTCTCATAAATAGATGGGAGGGGCTGCCCCAAGAGAACACAACTAGCCCTCCCCACCTTGCGCCGCCGCCACCGTCGCACGCCGCCGCCCAGCGCACCGCCACCGCCTCGCGTCGTCGCCCTAGCCGCCGCCGACACCTCCACCTCCTCTCCGGCCCTCTAAACCTAGATCGCCAGAAACCCTAGATCCACCATAACCTGCTCCGGCTTAGGTGAAGCCCTGTAGGATTTTCCCTCTACTTCCGACACCACGCCGTCGTGCTGCCGGAATCGCGAGATGAGAACTACAACCTCTGCTGCCTTCTGGAACAAGGAGATGAAGGTATTCATCGAGTACCGAACGTGTGACCGACTGTGGAAGCGCTGCCGGAACGCAGCGCCGGAAGGATCGTCTACGCGATCTTGAGATCGGCAAGTGTATGACTACATCACCCACGAGAATCTGCTCTCGTTAACCACTTTCGAATCTTCGAGGGTGAGTACTCTAATCGACTCGTTGCTACAATCTAGTAGATAGATCTTGGCTTGTTTGTGTGCATGCGGTATAAATTTTTTGTTTTCCATGCTACGAACCCCTACAGTGGTATCAGAGTCATGTCTATATGTAGATCTGTTGCACGAGTAGAACACAATGGTCATTATGGGCGGTGGTGCTTTTATTATCAATTGCTTCTTGTGTACTTTGCATCTTGCGGTATGATGAGATGAAGCGGCCCGGGATAACCTTACATGACATCATTCATGAGACTTGCTCCACGCTTAACATGCAACTTGTATTGCATAAGTGGCTTTGGGGGTGTCTGTCTCTCCCATGATAGTATAGATTCAATTTACAACGGGCACTTGATAGTTCAAGCATCAACGTTGTGGTTCTTGTTCGTAAGTTAGAACGACACTTATTGAAAGCCCCAAACCACGTAAAATATGCAAAGAAAATTAGAGGCGTCTAACTTTGTTTTGCAGGGGTGTGTTGTGATGTGATATGGCCATGATTGTGATTATATATGATGTATGCAATGTTCCTTATTGTAAGTCGGCAACCGGCAGGAGCCATATGGTTGTTCTTAAATTCCGTTAAGACCTGCATGTCTATTATTCAGAGTAGTTGTAATAGTTGATGTTGGTGGATGACAACCATGGAGCGGCGCCATTGACCTTGACGCAATGCCAGTGATGATGGAGATCATATTGTTCGTACTTGAAGATGGAGATCGTAAGCACAAGAAGAAAGGCCATATCATATCACATATTATGAATTGCATGTGATGTTAATCCTTTTATGCATCTTGTATTGCTTACTTCGCGACTATAGCATTATAAGATGATCCCTCTCACAAAATATCAAGTTATAAAGTGTTCATCCTTAGTAAGCACCGTTGCTAAAGCTCATTGTTTCGAAGCACCACGTGATGATCGGGTGTGTTAGATTCTGCGAGCGTATACAACGGGAGCAAGCCAGATTTGCTCATGCGGAAGCTAAGGTTTGATCTTGAAGAGCCTAGCATGTACAGACATGGTCTCGGAACACGGATCAGCGAATGGTAAAACATGAGTCATATAGTAGATATGATGGACATGTTGATTGGTCGCCAATGAAGCTACATCATCTCTCATGATGATCGGTTTTGATGTGGTTGATTTGGTTCGTGTGATCACTAAAACAATGTGAGGGATATTGTTTTGAGTGGGAGTTTACCTAGATTAATTTAACTATTAATTATAACTCAATTTGTCATAAACTTAGTCTAAACTATTGCAAATATGTTGTAGATCAATGGCGGCCCCAACCATCAATTTTAATGCGTTCCTAGAGAAAGAAAAGTTGAAAAACAATGGAAGCAACTTCGTGGATTGGCTGCGCAACTTAAGGATTGTCCTCAATGCTAGTAATCTGACCTATGTGGTGGATGCACCGCTGGGTGACCCGCTGCAGCTGATGCTACCGATGAGGTGAAGAATGTTTTCCTCACTCGGAAGAATCAGTACTCCACAGTTCAGTGTGTTATCTTGTATGATTTGGAATCGGAGCTTCAGAAAAGGTTTGAGAACCATGACCCACATGATATTGTCCATGAACTCAAAATGATATTTGAGGCTCACGCGACAGTTGAGAGTTATGAGGCTTCTGAAAAGTTCTTTAACTGCAAGATGGAAGAGGGCAGCTTCGTCAGTGAGCACGTGCTTAAGATGTCTGGGCACGCAAGAAAGCTTCAAAGCTTGGGTATAGTGATTCCTAACGCTTTGGGGGTTCACCGTGTCCTCCAATCACTACCACCAAGTTACAAGAACTTTATGATGAACCACAATATGCAAAACATGGACAAGTCGTTGCCCGAACTCTTCTCCATGTTAAAGTCTGCGGAAGTGGAGATCAAGAAAGAGCACCAAGTGTTTATGGTCAATAAGACCACCAAATTCAAGAAGCAAAGAAAGTCTAAGAAAAAGGGAAACTTCAAGAAGGGCGGTAAGAAAGTTACCGCACCTGCAAAGAAGACCAAGGCTGGGCCTAAGCCTGATACTGAGTGCTTTTACTGCAAGAGAGAAGGTCACTGGAAGCGGAATTGCCCTAAGTAATTGGCAGATTTGAAGAATAGCAACATCAAAAAGAAAGGTATATCTGATATACATGTTATTGATGTGTATCTCACTAGTAGTCGTAGTAGTGTCTGGGTATTTAATACTGGTTTGGTTGCTCACATTTGTAATTCGAAACAGGTGATGCAGAATAGACAGAAACTAGCGAAGAATAAGGTGACGATGCACGTTGGAAATGGATCAAAGGTTGATGTGATCGCGGTCGGCACGCTAAATCTTCATCTACCATCGGGATTAGTTTTATACTTAAATAATTGTTATTTGGTGCGTGCGTTGAGCATGAAAATTATATCCGGATCATGTTTATTGCGAGGCGGTTACTTGTTTAAGTCCGAGAATAATGGTTGTTCGATTTATATGTATAATATGTTTTATGCACATGCACCTTTGATAGATGGTATATTCTTGTTGAATCTCGATTATAGTAATACACATATTAATAACATTGAAGCTAAATGTTTGAAATTGAGCGATAACTCGACCTATATGTGGCACTATCGTCTTGGTCACATTAGAGTGAAGCGTACGAACAAACTCCATTCCGATGGACTTTTTGAATCACTTGAAAGATGCGAAGCATGTCTGATGGGTAAAATGACTAAGACTCCATTTTTGAAGGGATACGGGTAGGCTACACTAGCGCAAATCAAAATTTTCTACCGCGTAAACCAGGATTACTGTTGTCATAGATCACGGGATTACCACTAGACGCGCAGTTGCGGAACTGGATGAAGCGTGCCGAGGCAGTGTAGATGTTCTACGTATCCTCTTCGTCCTCGTCCCACGAGCAGCTCCCCTTGAGAAGATCGTCCAAGGTTCTTGTACATGTCTTTCCCTTTGCCTCACGATATTTGGTCTAGCTCCAAGCTGACCTCCCTTTCTCGATACTGTGATTCGGAATCCCTTTACTAGGTTAACTCTTAACCTTATGTAGAACGGCCATGCATTTCTAGATCCGATCACTCGAGGGGCCCAGAGATATCTCTCTCAAGTAGAGAGGGGAAAATCTCATATTGATTGACCATGCCTTGCAGCATGCTTCAGGACAAATCCGAAAGCTACCTTTATAACTACCTATTTACGGAGTAGCGTCTGATAGCCCCAAAGTAGGTCGATCCACATCTCAAGTACATGCGACAACCTCATGTCTAAGGACAAAATGTACACGATGTGTAGAGCGAGCTGCAAGTCTAATTGCCAGTCTCAAGTTGGGTTAGTCCAACCCCATGTTCATAACATGTGGCCACATCATTGGTTTGACATCTCCATGTCTATGACTTGCGAAACATAGTCATCAACCAATCGATGTGCTAGTCTAATATTCACGTGTGTCCTCACATAAAATCCTACTAGGGACAACTATTAAATAACCATACAAGTAAAGAGTTTCACAAACAATTCACATAATTGCCAATCAATACAAATTGCCTGATATAGATATTCAAGGAACATTACAACAACTCATGGATACATATGAAATATAATCATGTCTATGATTGCCTCTAGGGCATATTTCCTTCAGTCTCCCACTTGCACTAGAGTCAATCTAAAATGTATCTAATACCAATTGCTCTTGTGTGCGCTTCATGCGTGGGCTGCGAGAGAGGCTTAGTCAAGGGATCAGCAACATTTGAGTCCGTATGTATTTTGCATATCATGACACTACCATCCTCAACGAACTCACGAATCTGATGGTAACGCATGCGAATATGTTTGTTCTTCTGGTGCTGCCTAGGTTCCTTGGCTTGTGCAATAGCACCATTATTGTCACAATAAACGTCCAAGGGATTGGACGCACTTTGAACCACACCGAGAGCGATCAGGAAATTCCTAATCCAAACAGCTTCCTTTACTGCCTCTGAGGCAGCAATATATTCAGCTTCTATTGAAGAGGAGGTCACCGTATCTTGCTTGGAACTTTTCCATCTCACAACACCACCATTCAAGACAAACACATAACCTGATTGCGATTTCGAATCATCTGAGTCGTTAAGGTAACTCGCATCTGTGTAACCCTTTACACTGAGTTCATCCTCACCTCCATAAACTAGGAACATATCCTTAGTCCTTTTCAAGTACTTAAGGATATTCTTTACCGCTGTCCAGTGACCTTCACCTGAATCAGCTTGGTATCTGCTCGTAACACTTAGAGCATAGGAAACATCTGGGCGAGTACATATCATTGCATACATTATGGATCCAATAGCCGAAGCATATGGAACCCTTCTCATGCGCTCACGCTCATCAGTAGTCGAAGGACACTAAGTCTTGCTAAGTTTAATGCCGTGAGACATGGGCAAAAACCCCTTCATAGCCTCTTCCATGTTGAACCGTTTCAACACTTTGTCAATGTATGTACTCTGGCTTAATCCAATTAGCCTTCTTGATCTATCTCTATAGATCTTGATGCCCAGAATATATGCTGCTTCTCCCAAGTCCTTCATCGAAAAACTATTTTTAAACGAGGTCTTAACAGACTCGAGCATAGGAATGTCATTTTCAATCAGCAATATCTCATCTACATATAAGATTAGAAATACCAGATCTCCCACTTTCCTTCTTATAAACACAAGGTTCTTGTTCGTTTTTGATGAAGCCAAACTCCTTTACAACTTCATCAAATCGAATTTTCCAACTCTGAGATGCTTGCTTCAGCCCATAAATGGACTTTAGAAGTTTGCATACCTTTCCATCATTGTTTGGATCAACAAAACCTTCGGGCTGCATCATATACACGTCCTCAGTTAGGATTCCATTTAGGAAAGTCGTCTTGACATCCATCTGCCATATTTCATAGTCGAAATGTGCAGCAATGGCTAGAATTATCCGTATAGATTTAAGCATCGCTACAAGCGAGAAAGTCTCGTCGTAGTCAACTCCTTGAACTTGTCGAAAACCTTTTGCAACAAGTCGAGCTTTATGGATGTGACATTTCCATCCATATCAATCTTCTTCTTATAGATCCATTTGCACTTGATGGCTTTAAAACCATCAGGCAGGTCAACCAAGTTCCAAACTTGATTGTCTCCCATGGACTCTATCTTGGATCTCATGGCGATCAGCCATTTCTCAGAGTATGGGTCCACCATCGCTTCTGCATAGGTCACAGGCTCATCATTGTCTAACAATAATAATTCCCGCGCTTCACGGAGCCTCGCCGACCTTTGTGGTTGTGGTTCTTATCTTGCCACGGGTTTCTCAACTTGTTCTGCTACAATAGCATCACTCGTAGAAGCATCCCCGACTGGCTCATCTTGAACTTCTTCAAGTCGCCCGACCTTCCACTTGTTCCCTTTGTGAGAAACTCTTTCTCTAGGAAAACACCGCTACGAGCGACAAACACTTTGCCCTCCTCTCGGTTGTAGAAGTAATACCCTAAGATTTCCCTCTAATATCCCACGAAAATGCACTTATCCGACTTGGGTGTTAGCTTGTCCGACTGAAGTCGCTTGACAAATGCATCACAACCCCAAATCTTTTGAAAAGACAAACTAGGATTCTTTCCAGTCCACATCTCATATGGTGTCTTAACTACGGATTTAGATGGTACCCTATTAAGTGTGAAAGCTGCCGTTTCTAGAGCGTAACCCCAAAATGATAATGGTAAATCCGACTGGCTCATCATCGATCGAACCATGTCCAACAAAGTTTGATTACGCCGTTCGGAGACCCTGTTTCTTTGAGGCGTTCGGGCGGCGTAAGTTGTGGAACAATTCCGCAACTCTTAAGATGATCGCTAAATTCGTGACTCAAATATTCACCTCCACGATAAGATCGCAAGGTCTTTATTTTCTTGCCACATTGATTCTCTACTTCACTCTGATACTCCTTGAACTTTTCAAAAGTTTCAGGCTTATTCCTCATCAAGTAGACATAACCATATCTACTGAAATCATCAGTGAAAGTAATGAAGTAGTGATATCCTCCTCTGGCTGTCGTGCTCATTGGTCCACATACATCAGTATGTATGAGTTCCAACAAGTCTCGCTCTCTCAGGTAAACCCAAAAAAGGCGACATGGTCATCTTTCCAAGTAAACAAGCCTGACAAGTCTCATATGATTCAAAATCAAATGAAGTTAGAAGACCATCACCATGGAGCTTTGTAGAGGTCCCAACCTTTAATAAGGTAGAGATCCCTGTGTTTACAATGCTAGTCCCTGGATCAATAGCTAGCATCCACAGTTAAGATGTAATATCAAGAAACAAAGGTCATAATACAACTTTATAACCAGGAATAAAATAATTCATTACATCTTGCATAGCTCAATTGGATATCTCATTACAATGCAGCAGAAATAACTATAGCATGGGGTCCTTCATCTTCAAAGTGCCACAGGTAATCATGTTGGTTGTAGACTTGTAATCCTAATCAACACATCTCACTAACATCAAACAAACCTGCAGCATAATAAGTTACAGCCACAAGGGTCAATACATTTGAATTGTATTGGCAAGTGATACTATGATAGTATAGTGGAGCCAAACATATATATGCATTTGGCTAGGTGGAGATTAGGCTTGCTTTGCTCAAAATAGACTTTTCCTTATCCTTTGAAAACACTAAGCTTTTGCTTGTCAAAATCACCCAAGGCATCTCCCAATAGAAATTGGTGATCCTTTAACCCTTATTCAACCACAAGTTTTTAACTTAGAAATTGGGATGAGGAGATTCTTGATAGCTTCCATGTCTTGATGCTCAAATTGTCCATTTCCAGGGACATGGCTAAGTACTTAGATTTTTTACACTCTGCAGAGGTGGTGCACTTTCCCCACAAGACTTGGTTTCACCAAGACAAGATCTTTCAGAAGCCTTCCCTCAGACCAGAATGGACGCGCTCCAACCTATCAATCCCCTACCACCAACTGTCCATTTGACTAAGTTATTGCAACCTATATGATCTAGGCAGAGCCCATAATGCCAAGTGGCTGCACTTGAAGCTTCTCAACATTTGACATCTCAAATCTCTTTGTTCCTGGGTGGCAATCCACAAGTGAGATACACAATAAACCATAGAAATGGGCCTTGTATAACCACTCAACACAAACCATTCCTTCCATTCCACCCAGGTGTTTCATTCACTTAGTTGTTTTATTAAACAAAACACAAGTCCTTGACTTAGAAATATTCCATAGCATGAATATAATCCACCCTTGTTTTCTACTAGCTAAGCTAAGCATGATAGTATTAGGAATCTTAACTTAGAAAAATTCTACTAAGGTTTCATCTACTAGGATTTCCCATGGCATAGTTTATACTTAGCAAAAATTCCATGCAAGTCCTACTTAGAAATATCACTAATGCATAGTGAAAATAATGGGACAAAAGTATGAAGCATCACTTGCCTTTTTGGTAGAGAGTATAAGTTCACTCCTTGATCTTGCAATATTCACACTCTTCAAATCACTACAATTTAATCAAGCAAGCAAGAATTCAATCTACCATTCAAGCGAACATCACATAAAATAATAGAAACGAGGCAATGCATGCAAACATGCCAAAGGTTGTTTTATTTACAAAAGTGGTTTCTAATAGGTTATAAACATTTTAAAACACCTATTGGTCATTTTATAAAAGTGGCAAAACCACTTGCAAAAGATTTTACCTATAAACCCTTTTTAAACCAAAGCATTATTTTATGTGGTTGAAAATGCCTTTAGCAAAGCAATAATTTTTATAGGGTTCACAAAATATATTTTTAAATCATAAATCTTTGTGTTTAGGGTCAGAGAGTTTAATCCAAATAATTTCCCAAAGGTTTTCCTCCAAAAAGTATTTTTAACAAATAAACAACATTTTTATTTGACTAGAAATGTTCTAAATCAAAGATTTATTCTCTTGCTTCACAAAATATGTTTTTGAATCTACAAGTTCGTTTCTATGGTCATTAGGTTCAAAAAAATCCATTTTCCAAAGATTTTATCACAAAAATAATTTTAGATTGAATTTTATATTCAAAATATGCCTATACAAGTTTCTGCAAAGCCACCAATTTAACAGAAGCAATTTACTAAAAAAAGTGCATGGTTGGAAAGTACTTGGTATTCTGATTCCAGTGATATAAAATTTGCAAAATTTGGACGTGTGGATTGAAAGTTATGAATTTTGCAAGTTTACAAATCCAATAGATCAAATTCTGTTTTTAAAACCAGAGTTGGCCACGTGGCGCGTTTCTATAGGCTGGTACCGGTTCGTGTGGATCGAGTGATACGGGACGTTGGATATAATTAACAAATCACGACACAGATGCTCTCATACCTCTTCGATATGTCAATCTATCCTACTCGTTGGATCAACATCTAACGGTGTCTGACTGGCGCTTAGCGGCGGCGACGGCGCTCTGGCGGTGTCGTTGCCGACGATGCAGGATGCGAGAAAGAGAGAGAGGGGACTCACCGAGTTCGCAGCATGCTACTGATGCTCAACGTGTTCGCGAGGAGGCAGGGGGCGCACGGGTTCCTGGGGAATTGCTCACCGGAGTTCCTACTGGCAACGATGTGCTCAGGCGGTCGTCGTTGGCGACGCTGTAGGACATGCGCAAGTGATTGGTGAACGCTAGAAGATGCGCAGGACAATGGAGAATAAGATACTGTTAACCAGAATAGGAGGGATGGACGAAACCTACCAGGAATGCTCGCCGGAGTCGAGGCCGTGGACGGTGGCGAGGAGACGTTGTTGTTGCCGAGCGTCTGAGGCGCGCGCGAGTGAGCTTAGGGTGGAGCAGGCTCGGGTGGTCGAGGGGGCAAGGCACGGCCTGGGTTCACCGAAATTCGAGCGGGACCTCGTCGGAGGCAGCGACGGTGCAGGTGGAATTAGGGACGGCCTGTGGGCTCTCTTGCAGCGGTTTGTGAGGGAAAAGGGAGGGGAGAGGGAGGTGGTTTAAATGAGCGAGGTTGCGGTGTGATTAACTGAGCCATTACTCGCAGTGAATCAATTCTGCAACGACCGGTAACGGCGAGGAGGGAGCGTGGTCACCGCGGCGGGTGGAGACGATGGTATGGCAGGTGGGGCTCAGCGGTCAGCGAGAGAGAGAGAGAGAGAGAGAGAGAGAGAGAGAGAGAGAGGAGGTGGGACCTAGCAGTCAACGTCTGAGGGGGTGAGTTCCTGAGTGGAAAACGGTTCGGGGAGGGAAAGGAGATGGGCTGCGCCGCTGGGTTGGGTTGGGCCTTGCTCCTGGGCTGGTTGCTTTGTTTATTTTTTTCCTTCTCCTGTTTATTTTTCTTTTTCTATTTCTTTTATTCTGTTTTGATTTTGTTTAATCATTTCAAACAACTTATTTGAATTCAAACTTCAACCAAAATTTGTGTAGATTTTAATGCTGTTATTTAACATATTCTAAAGTCAAATATAGAATAATTCTTTTATTCTTTTTAGGGTCTTTTATTTATTTATAAATAGACATTTGTCTTTATTCCAATGAAATTAAATATGGTTTTAGTTCCATAAATTTATTTAGTTGATTTCTTTGATCCCATTTAAGTTAATTAAATAACTTTTATTCCACTTGGGTAAATTCCAAATACTAATTTCCCATGATTTAATTAATCATTCTTATTAGGGAATTTGTCTTAATCCAATAGAATAGAATTTGGTTAAGGCCATATTATTTTATTTCAATATTATTTATCCATTTATTTCATTTGAAATTGAATTATGTTTATTCCATTTGTTTATGGTCTTGGCCAAGTTTTAATTTTGGATTTTAAAATACTCCTTATTTATTATTACTTTCTTTATCTTATAGAATCCATATCTTTTTATTTAAAGATCCAAACTTGGTGATTCAAATTGGTAAAATCTTATTTAATATTTGTTTATCCTTTTAAATATCTTTAGAATTATTTTCTCACCATTTGGTATGGATTTTTAGACAGGTGCTTTATTAGCTTTGGAAATTCAGTTTCCTTATCTTACTAACTTCATAAGTTTTTATCTTTGGTTCCAAATTGAATGAAATCAATTTCTATGGTTTTGTAATATTTCTATTTGTCATTATTGATCATTTATAAATGTTTGTTGACAAATTTTTATATGGATCAAATCCATGGTCTTAGAGATATCTTTTGAAATGATTTTCTTCCATTAGAGTTTTAGGGTTTTGGTTTTGATCCCATTTAAGTTAATTAAATAACTTTTATTCCACTTGGGTAAATTCCAAATACTAATTTCCCATGATTTAATTAATCATTCTTATTAGGGAATTTGTCTTAATCCAATAGAATAGAATTTGGTTAAGGCCATATTATTTTATTTCAATATTATTTATCCATTTATTTCATTTGAAATTGAATTATGTTTATTCCATTTGTTTATGGTCTTGGCCAAGTTTTAATTTTGGATTTTAAAATACTCCTTATTTATTATTACTTTCTTTATCTTATAGAATCCATATCTTTTTATTTAAAGATCCAAACTTGGTGATTCAAATTGGTAAAATCTTATTTAATATTTGTTTATCCTTTTAAATATCTTTAGGATTATTTGCTCACCATTTGGTATGGATTTTTAGACAGGTGCTTTATTAGCTTTGGAAATTCAGTTTCCTTATCTTACTAACTTCATAAGTTTTTATCTTTGGTTCCAAATTGAATGAAATCAATTTCTATGGTTTTGTAATATTTCTATTTGTCATTATTGATCATTTATAAATGTTTGTTGACAAATTTTTATATGGATCAAATCCATGGTCTTAGAGATATCTTTTGAAATGATTTTCTTCCATTAGAGTTTTAGGGTTTTGGTTTATTTTCCAAGTATTTAAATTTCAAGATGCATTTATGAAGAATGCATTCCACTTGATTTGAATTTAGTTGGATTCAAACATTATTCAAAGTTTGTTCAAGATGGGTTTTAACATTTCCATTTAGAAACAAAAAGTTTCTTTTCACCCTAAATTCCAACAATTATTTATTTTGTTTATTTATTTATTTCACATTACAAAATTTGGAAAATTTTGGGATGTGACAAGCTTCTTCATGCGCTTTTCACTTATATGCCCCCAAAGGACAATGCCATAAATAGGTAGGACTCAAATCATTAGGCCGAAGCCTTTTAGCACTAACATTGTAAACATATGCATCATCAAGATTTAAGATAAATAACCCATTCACAATGGGAGCATTAGCCATAAACATATCATTCTTAGAGATTACACATCCATTGTTCATACTCGCAAATGAATATCCATCCCTCATCAAACATGAAGGTGATAAACTGTTTCAAAGGAATGTAATAACAATTGTTCAACTCCATAATAAATCCTGATGGAAGGTGAAGTTGCATGACGCCGACGAACAATGCAGCAACCCTTGCTTTGTTTCCAACGCGAAAATCCACTTCGCCTTTCTGCACTTCTCTAGTCCTTATTATCCCCTGCATCGAATTGCAAATATGAGCAACCGATCCGGTATCAAATACCCAAGAGTTAACATAGGAATCAGCTAGAAGAATGTCCACAACATTTACAACAAGCGTACCTGAGTGGGAAGTACTCTTACTTCCACTCTTCTTCAAAGAAGCCTGGTACTTGCTGCAGTTTCTCTTCTAGTGGCCATGTTCATAACAAAAGAAGCACTCAGTGTCTTCTACAGGTCCAGCCTTTTGCTTGGGGGATCGTATCCTTAGCCTTGCCCTTCTTCTTCCAAGAAGTAACCTTTTTCTTGAAGCTAGGCTTGTTCTGCACATCCATCACATGGCTATGCCCTGCACACTTCTTCATATCACTTTTTGCTGTTTTTAGCATCCCGCATAACTCATTAAGGCCCTTCTCCACCCCATGCATATGGTAGTTCGAAATGAACTGCCCATATCTAGATGGAAGAGACGCCAAAATGAAATCAGTGGCTAACTCTTGGCCTAGTGGAAAACCAAGCTTTTCCAAAGTCTGACTGTAACCAACCATTTTTATCACATGGGAGCCTACAGCTGCTCCCTCTGCCAGCTTGCATTTGACAAAGGACTTGGCAACATTGTACCTCTTAGTCCTTGCCTAATCTTGGAACATGTCCTTAAGCACGACGATCATATCGTACGCTTCCTGATCCTCAAACTTCTTTTGGAGTTCAGGTTCCATGAATGCAAGCATAAGACAGCTAACCTCAAGAGAATCATCACATGCTCTCTTGTAGGCATTCTTGAGGGCAGCAGATGCATTATCAACAGGTTCATCGGGGATTGGGGTATCCAAAACCGTTTCCTTTTTATCACACCTGAGAACAATTCTCAGGTTATGGACCCAGTCTGAATAGTTTGTTCCATTTAGTTTATCTTTGTCAAGAATCAAACACAAATAAAAATGTGATGTAGTGTTTGGTGCCATTGATCTACAACAGAAAACATGCAAAATACTAAGCCATGTAACCATGAAATGGTAAAACATATTAAACAATTTAATAGCATATACTCCCACTTAAATCAATATCCCTCTATTGATACTAAGTGATTCAATATCCACAATTAACAAGTCGACTAGTGAGCTTTAGCATCACTGCTAGAAAACAAGGTAAATCGGTAAGCAACACTTGCTAATCATATCACATGTGACTCTTGTTGTTGGGTGACATCTCTATGTCAAAACTAGGCGCCCAACCTTTATGCCCCAAGGTCCTTAATTGTTAAGATGACTTTGTCAAGTTCACCAACCCTTATGCGTGTAGGTATCCGATACAAACCCATCCAGCCAAGGAAAACCGCGGCACCCTAATTTCATAGGCCCACCAACGATTGTACAAGGCATAGGATGGTGCAAGGTTTGGTTGGGAGGGCATGGTTTAACTTAAACTTTGTGAGGTATCGTTCTACTTCTATCATCTAAGCATGCATAGTAGTAAAACACATAAGAATAGCATTCACATATGATGTGACACAGTATGGCCCATTTTCTCATGGTGATCTCCATCGCCATAGAACCTGTCCACCATGATGATCTCCATCTTCATGTTCCATGCGAGCCATCCCCCAAGTGATGAGTCCTCCAAGAACTAAACAAGCTATTACTCCTAACAGCTAGTAATCAAAATTACATAGTATTGGGATCATCACAAGTTGGCACGCAGGCCATTACAATAATTGGCAACACATATGGCTCCAGACGTGTTGCCCTACTCACGACACGCAGGTCATGATAAAATTTATACATGCATCACATACATATATGGGCCATACTGATCACACACATCCTGCAAAAAAAATTTATGCATAGAATCGCATTCTACCAGATCATGTGAACTCGCATCACCTAGTTACCTTAACGAGGTACAAAAGGAGCTACGATTAAGGGGGGTCTAGGGGGTCTCCCCTACGAGGTTCGAAGGGGCAGCGCCCCTCGCGGTTTTCTTTAAGGATTTTGATCGGCAAATCAAATTTACCTAAACTGTGAAAATTGAGAGATCGAATCTACACAATTTTCTTGAAGGATTTTGATCGGCAAATCAAAATTTCCATAAATCGACTATTGTTCCGATTCAATCAAACTCCTTTGATCACGAAACATCGATTTTAGATCTAGGTTCCGATTCGATCAATCATATTGTTCTTCACGTGATTCAACAGGATTTATGTGTCACTGTTTACACCGATGGTGGAAACCGACCGGTAGGGGTAAGTCGTTCGACAACCTCAGAATCACGATCATTGAAAGCAAGATCATGGATCAATCCTGAACCACCGCAATACAAATGATCACATCATTCATATCAATCTGCATATCGCCATATGCAAACATCCGAACCTATAATTGAACAGCATCGGCTCTGATACCACTAAAGGGATACGGGTAGGCTACACTAGTGCAAATCAAAATTTTCTACCGTGTAAACCAGGATTACTGTTGTCATAGATCACGGGATTACCACTAGACGCGCAGTTGCGGAACTTGATGAAGCATGTCGAGGCAGTGTAGATGTTCTATGTCTCATCCTCGTCCTCGTCCCACGAGCAGCTCCCCTTGCGCGGCTCGTCCAAGTGCCACAGATGCAGCACCTTCGAGGTATCTACACGTGCGGGGTGGAAGCGTCAGACGCCGGACTGCTAGGTCCGCGCGCGCGACACAGGCTTGAGGAGTGGCGGCTGGGTGGAATGGTCTAACCTGGTCAGCTCGCCCCACCCTCTCTTATATAGGCGTCCCTAGTGGGCTTCTACATTAGCAGCCCATTAGTAGCCTAAGCCTGGTCTAATTCGGATCCAATCCTCATTAGGCTTCCAACCCCTTAAGTGTGTGACCCTATAGGTTCATATACATGTAGACATGACACGAATACACTTATTCTGTCAATAGTTGGTAGCGGCCTCTAGCAAGACATGCCAACTCCTAAACGCATACAAAGATCATATCGGACGAACCATCACAAGGTTCAGTACATGTCTTTCCCTTTGCCTCACGATATTTGGTCTAGCTCCAAGCTGACCTCCCTTTATCGATACTATGATTCAGAATCCCTTTACTAGGTTAACTCTTAACCTTATGTAGCACAGCCATGCATTTCTAGATCCGATCACTCGAGGGGCCCAAAGTTATCTCTCTCAAGTAGAGAGGGGCAAATCCCATCTTGATTGACCATGCCTTGCAGCATGCTTCAGGACAAACCCGAAAGCTACCTTTATAACTACCCATTTATGGAGTAGCGTCTGATAGCCCCAAAGTAGGCCGATCCATATCTCAAGTACATGCGACAACCTGAGGTCTAAGGACAAAACGTACACGATGTGTAGAGAGAGCTGCAAGTGTAATTTTCAGTCTCAAGTTGGGTCAGTCCAACCCCATGTTCATAACATGTGTCCATATCATTGGTTTGACATCTCCATGTCTATGACTTGCGAAACATAGTCATCAAGCAATCGATGTGCTAGTCTAATATTCACGTGTGTCCTCACATGAAATCCGACTAGGGACAACTATTAAATAACCATACAAGTAAAGAGTTTCACAAACAATTCACAAAATTTCCAATCAATACAAGTTGCCTGATATGGATATTCAAGGAACATTACAACAACTCATGGATACATATGAAATATAGTCATCTCTATGATTGCCTCTAGGGCATATTTCCTTCAATTTTCTGGTATGATGGAGCAAGCTATGGACTTACTGGAAATCATACATACCTATGTTTGTGGTCCAATGAGTGTAGCATTGCGCGGTGGTTCTCGTTATGTTCTTACCTTCACGGATGACTTGAGTAGATATGGGTATATCTATTTCATGAAACATAAGTCCGAAACTTTCGAGAAGTTTAAGGAATTTCAAAGTGAAGTAGAGAATCAACATAACAAGAAGATTAAGTTTCTACGATCTGATCGTGGAGGTGAATATCTAAGTTACAAGTTTGGCGAGCATTTGAAGAAATGCGAAATACTTTCACAATTGATACTGCCGGGAACACCACAACGTAATGGTGTGTCCGAATGTCATAATCAAACTCTCTTAGATATGGTTCGATCTATGATGTCACTTACAGATTTACCGCTATCGTTTTGGGGTTATGTATTAGAAACAGACGCATTCACTTTAAATAGGGCACCATATAAATCCGTTGAAACGACACTGTATGAATTATGGTTTGGGAAGAAACCTAAATTGTCGTTCCTTAAAGTTTGGGTGCGAAGGTTATGTAAAGAAGTTACAGCCCAACAAGCTTGAACCCAAAGCGGAAAAATGCGTATTCATAGGATACCCGAAGGAAACTATTGGGTATACCTTCTATCATAGATCCGAGGGCAAAATCTTTGTTGCCAAGAATGGGTCCTTTCTAGAGAAGGAGTTTCTCTCGAAAGAAGTGACTGGAAGAAAAGTAGAACTCGATGAGGTTGTTGAACCTTCTCTCGGACTTCAGAGTAGCGCAGCACCGGAAGTGGTTCCTGTGGCGCCTACACCAATAAGAGAGGAAGCTAATGATGTTGATCATGAAACTTCAGTTGAAGTTACTACGGAACCTCGCGGGTCAACGAGAACTCATACCACTCCTAATTGGTATGATCCCGTTATGAGTGTCATGTTGGTGGACAACACCGACGACCCTGCGACATATGAGGAAGCAATGATGATCCCAGATTCCAATAAATGGCAAGAATCCATGAAATCCAAGATTGGATCCATGTACGAAAACCAAGTACGGACTTTGGTAGACTTACCGGATGGCCGGAAGGCTGTCGAGAACAAATGGATTTTCAAGAATAAAATAGATGCTGATGGTAATGTTACTATCTATAAAGCTCGACTTGTCGCAAAAGGGTTTCGACAAATTCAAGGAGTTGACTATGATGATACTTTCTCACCGTTAGCGAAGCTAAAGTCTGTGAGTATTTTGTTAGCAATCGCTGCATATTATGATTATGAGATATGGCAGATGGATGTCAAAACGGCATTCCTCAATGGAGACATTGATGAAGAGTTGTATATGGTACAACCCAAAGGTTTTATCGATCCGAAAGACACTAACAAGGTATGCAAACTTCAACGGTCCATTTATGGATTGAAGCAAGCATCCTGAAGTTGGAATCAACGTTTTGATAAGGTAATCAAAAGCTTTGGTTTTATACAAACTTCTGGAGAAGCTTGTATTTACAAGAAAGTGAGTGGGAGCTCTATGTAGATGACATATTGTTGATTGGGAATAATATAGACCTTATTAAGTGTCAAGGATTATTTGAATAATAGTTTTTTAATGAAAGATCTTGGCGAAGCAGCTTACATATTAGGCATAAAGATTTATAGAGATAGATCAAGATGCCTAATATCATTGTCACACAGTATATATTTGGACAAAGTTCTAAAGAGGTTTAGATGGAAGATAGGAAGAAAGGGTTCTTGCCCATGTTGCCCAATACGACCTTGAGTAAAACTCAAAGTCCTGCAACGACAGAAGATAGAGAAAGGATGAGTAAGACTCCATATGCCTCAGCCATAGGATCTCTCATGTATGCCATGCTATATACTAGACCCGACATTGCATATGCTGTTAGTTTGACTAGCAGATATCAAAGTGATCCAGGAGTGGATCATTAGACAGCGGTCAAAAACATCCTTAAGTACTTGAGAAGGACTAAGGATATGGTTCTTTCTTATGAAGGTGATGAACAGCTCGTTGTTAATGGTTACACCGATGCTAGTTGGAACATCGATTCAAATGATTCTGCATCTCCATCTGGATACGTATTTACTTTGAATGGTGCAGCAGTGAGCTGGAGGAGTGCAAAGCAAAGCATTGTGGCGAGATCTTCAACTGAATCAGCATACATAGCTGCTTCAGAGGATTCACAAGAGGCGATATGTATTTAGGAGTTCATTACAGAGCTCGGTGTGGTTCCAAGTGCGCTGGACCCAATGTCTATCTACTGTGATAACATGGGCGCCATAGCCAATGCGCAAGAACCAAGGTTAGACAAGAAGCTGAAGCATATCAAGATGCATTTTCACGCTATTCGAGAGCATGTCCAAGATGGTGACATAAAAATTTGCAAAGTACACACATATCTGAATGTGGCGGATCCGTTGACTAAACCTCTCCCGAGGGCAAAACATGACCAACACCAAACCGCCATGGGTGTTCGGTATATTACCATGTAATCTAGATTAGTTGACTCTAGTGCAAGTGGGAGACTGTTAGAGATATGCCCTAGAAGCAATAATAAAAGTGATTATTATTATATCTATGTGTTTACGATAAATGTTTACATTCATGCTATAATAGTATTAACCGGAAACATTAATACTTGTGTGATTTGTAAACTAAATTAGAGTCCCTGTTAAAGCCTCTTTGTAATACTAGCTTGTTGGTTAATAAGATGATCATGGTTTCTCGATCATGAACATTGAGATGTTATTAACAACAATATCATATCATTGGGAGAATGGTATGATGGACATACTCCTATAGATAAGCGTAGCATAAAGATCAAGTCATTTTAATAGTTCAATTGCTATAAGCTTTCTGATACATAGTAACCTAATTCCTTCGACCATGAGATCATGCTAATCACCATCACCGGAAGGATGATTTGATGACATCAAACACCACACCGTAACTGGGTGGCTATAAAGGTGGCATTGAGTGTTCGGAAAGTATGTGTTGAGGCACATGTATCAAGAGTGGGATTTGTCCATCCATATGACGGATAGATATACTCTGGGCCCTCTCGGTGGAATGTCATCCAATTAGCTTACAAGCATGTGACTGGCTCACAAGGGATCACATATCACAGGAACGAGAAAAGAGTACTTATCGGTAACGAGGTTGAACTAGGTATGCAGAGATACCGACGATCAAACCTCGGATAATTAAACTATCGCGAGACAAAGGAAAATTGGTATCGTATGTAAGTGGTTCATTCGATCGCAAAGTAATCATAGAAATATGTGGTACCATATGAATTTCCAGATTCCTCTATTGGTTATTGATCGGAGAAGTGTCTCGGTCATGTCCGCATAATTCATGAACCGTAGGGAGACACACTTAAGGATTCGATGTTGTTTAGTAGATATGGAATGTAAATAGGGAGACCGAATGTTGTTCAGAGTCTCGGATGGGATCCGGGATATCATGAGGAGATCCGGAATGGTCCGGAGAATAAGATTCATATAAGGAAAATCCAATTCCGAAGTTCGGGAATGATTTCAATGTTTTCATCGGAGAGGTTCTAGAAGGGTCTAGAAGGTTCATCGGACCGAAAGGGAAATGGTTCAGGAATGTGTCATGGTTAAGTGGAATGATTAGATCATGTCCTAGGTCACTTGGTTGGGCATTTGCAAGAGAGGAATTAAGCTCCAAATTGCAAGTCATAAGGCAGGTTTGAAAGTCAAACTGGAACAATGGTTTCCTAGTGGAAGAAGGAAAGAGTCCTTCTTTCCTTCCAACAAAAAGATGAAGTTGGGGAAGGATTCAAACTCCCCTCTCCCAAGCTGTCCCCCCTCTCATAAATAGATGGGAGGGGTTGCCCCAAGAGAGCACAACCAACCCTCCCCACCTTGCGCCGCCGCCGCCCAGCGTCGCCGCGCCTGCCGCCGCCGACACCTCCTCCTCCTCTCTAGCCCTCTAAACCTAGATCGCCGGAAACCCTAGATCCACCATAACCTGCTCCGGCTTAGGCGAAGCCCTGCAGGATTTTCCCTCTACTTCCGACACCACGCCGTCATGCTGCTGGAATCTCGAGGGGAGAACTACAACCTTCGCTGCCTGCTGGAACAAGGGAGAGGAAGGTCTTCATCGAGTACCGAACGTGTGACCGACTGCGGAAGCGCTGCCGGAACACAGCGCCGGAAGGATCTTTTACGCGATCTTGAAATCGGCAAGTGTACGACTACATCACCAATAAGAATCTGCTCTCGTTAACCGCTTTAGAATCTTCAAGGGGGAATACTCTAATCGACTCGTTGCTACAATCTAGTAGATAGATCGTGGCTTGTTTGTGTGCATGCGGTAGATTTTTTTGTTTTCCATGGTACAAACTTCTACATGTAAGTGGGGACTGGAAGTGGGAGTGGAGTGAGGAGCTTGTCGGTGGGGAGGGAGCGAGGCTAGGGTTTTGGGGTTTGTAAGTGGAGACTAGATGTAGGAGTGGAGTGGGAGTGGATGGGGATGGAGACTACACAGTCCCATTAAAAAGGACGTGGTCCCTCTCTCTGGGACACCGCCAGGTGGGACCCGAAGAAGACTCGGCTGGACCGCCGCGGACGAGGCCGTCCGAGCCCATAAACCAACCCCCATTTAACCCGATTTCAAATCGAATCCTTGGCATAATCCGGTCCGTTCTGGTGCGTTGGACCTTGGCCTCGATCCGAAAGGACATGATCGGACGCGCGACGTCCGGTTGGGGGGGGGGGGGGGCATTTGGGATGGCCTTACGAGCCGATAACACCATTTCCGCCTAACCGGTCCTTCTCATGTATTAATAATGCTGTAACTAATTCTCAGTCAGGTGATTTAATCTCATTTAGTACTTAAAATCCCAGTTACAACCTTACATACAACTTCTCGGTTGCAAACCCATTTATAACTGACAAATCCCAGTTACAAATCTTGAGTTGCAACCGTGCTCGCAACTTATAAACGCAAAGTGAGTCCGATGATTATGTACTTTCTCTGGTCTATATTAATATTCTTAATTTTATCTAGATTCAAACTCATTTAATTTAAATACTTTAAATCCTTTAATTAGATACATATGAATATAAATAAACTTGAGAACGTTAATATTGACCGGAGGTAGTAGTTAAATGAGCTCCAACTTACTTCTCAGTCACGGAGAATTAGTAAAACCGTTGAGCTAAAACTATAGTAAAAACAATGAAATGTAAGGAGTAGCCCTTTGTATTGTCCTCCGTGATCTTGTTATCCTTTGTGACTCTAATCAAGGAGCAGACAGAGCAGAGGTGAACATGGATACGGCCTTGTTTGCTGATCGTGACCACAACAAAAGTTGCCTTGCAGAGTGAACCTTTGTTGGGCTTCACGTCTACGGAGTTTGCCGAGGCGCTGGCACTTTGGCATGCAGTATCGATCGCTAGCGATAATGGCTATATGACAGGATTATCTTGGCTTCAGATTGTTTGTCCATGTAAATCAAGATCGATCATCAGTTAGCTCCGTGGTGTCGGACATCAAACAGCTGGTAGCGAGTTTCTCTTCGACTACCTTTCGGCACGTAAATCGCCAACGAAGCGGCACACAGGGAGCGTCTAGGGAGAAATCGGGGGCTGGTTTGCACTAACCAGCCACCGCCAGAAATAGATACCAGGACAACCACCCCCACTTCCAGAAATAGAAAGAATCAAGCCACCCCTCTGGACCACGCGCGTCCAGCTGGTTTGGACCACGCGAGTCGTCCCCAGCTTCCCCGTCCTCTCCCAGGCTCCCAGCCAAAAAGCAAAGCAAAAGACCCACCACCTGTTGGAGATATGCCCAAGAGGCAATAATAAAGTGGTTATTATCATATCTTCACACTTATGATAAATGTTTACATACCATGCTATAATTGTATTAACAGGAAACATTAATACTTGTGTGATTTGTAAACTAAAATAAGAGTCCCTAGTAAAGCCTCTTGTTAAACTAGCTTGTTGGTTAATATATGATCATGGTTTCCTGATCATGAACATAGAGATGTTATTAACAACAGGGTCATATCATTAGGAGAATGATGTGATGGACATACTCCTATAGATAAGCGTAGCATAAAGATCAAGTCATTTCAATAGTTCAATTGCTATATGCTTTACGATACATAGTAACCTAATTCCTTGACCATGAGATCATGCATATCACATTTACGGATGGATGCTTTGATGACATCAAACACCACCGTGGCGGGTGGCTATAAAAGTGGCATTAAGTGTTCGGAAAGTATTGGTTGAAACACATGGATCAAGAGTGGGATTTGTCCATCCTCATGACGGATAGATATACTCTGGGCCCTCTCGGTGAAATGTCATCCAATTAGCTTGCAAGCATGTGACTTGGTCACAAGGGATCACATATCACGGAACGAGAAAAGAGTACTTATCGATGTGAGGTTGAACTAGGTATGCGAGATATCTGACGATCATAACCTCGGATAAGTAAAGTATCGTGAGACAAAGGAAAATTGGTATCGTATGTAAGTGGTTCATTCGATCATAAAGTAATCGTAGAAATATGTGGAGCCATATGAATTTCCAGATTCCTCTATTGGTTATTGTTCGAGAAGTGTCTCGATCATGTCCGCATAATTCACGAACCGTAGGGAGACACACTTAAGGATTCGACGTTGTTTGAGTAGTTATGGTATTATAAGAAAGAGACCGAATGTTGTTCGAGTCTCGGGTGGGATCCGGATATCACGAGGTGATCCGGAATGGTCCGGAGAATAAGATTCATATAAGGAAAGTCCCGTTTGAGTTCGGGAATGATTAGTGTTTTCATCGGGAATGTTCTAGAAGGTTCGGATTGTCCGGCACTCCGGGAAGGGTACATGAATGTGTCATTGCTCATTGAATGATTGCATCATGTACTAAGTGTTCTTGCTGTCCCAAATAAAGGATTAAATTGAATCCTAAAAAGAAAAGTCAAATGTCCGGTTTGAAAGTCAAGCGCCAAAACAAGAAACTGTGGGAAACAAGCAAGAGGAGTTGGAACCAACCGGAGGAGGAGTTGGACTCCTCCAGGCGCGCCAGCCCAAGGCCGAGTTGGGAGGACTCCTCCTCCTGGCCGCCATGACCCCCTCCCATAAAAGAAGGGGCAGGGCTCCTCCTAGAGACACATAACTTTCTACTCTAGATCTCCGGTTTAGAGCCGTTTTGGTTTAGAGCTTCTAATTGCTTTAGCCAGGTTTAGAGCCTTCTAATTGGTTTAGAGCCTTCTAATTGGTGTGTCTAATTACTAGACCACTAATAGCCTCTCATAAGCTCCACCATACTCACTTGCTTAAGGCGAAGCCTGCGGGATCTCCCTCTACTTAGGTACCACGCCGTTGTCTTTGCGAATCGCGAGAGAGTGCTACAACCTCCATTTTCTTTGGAACAAGGGAGAGGAAGGTCTTCGTCAGTACGAGCGATGTGACCGATTGCGGGAGCCGGAACGTGGCTGGAAGGATCGTCTACGATCTTGAGATCGGGAAGAAATGCGACTACATCACCCACGAGAATCTGCTCTCGTTAACCGCTTTGGAATCTTCGAGGGTAAGTTATACCATCGACTCGTTGCTACAATCTAGTAGATAGATCTTGGCTTGTTTGTTTGTATGCGATAGAAATTTTTTTTGTTTTCCATGCTACGAACCCCTACAGTGGTATCAGAGCCGTGTCTATATGTAGATCTGTTGCACGAGTAGAACACAATGGTCATTGTGGGCGTTGATGCTTTTATTGTCGATTGCTTCTTGTGTACTTTGTATCTTGCGGTATGTTGGGATGAAGCGGCCCGGGCTAACCTTACATGACATCGTTCATGAGACTTGCTCCACGCTTGACATGTAACTTGTATTGCATAAGTGGCTTTGCGGGTGCATGTTTCTCCTAGCATAGTTAAGATCCAATTTACAACGGGTGATCAACAATACTAGTATCAATGTTGTGGTTCTTGTTCGTAAGTTAGAACGACACTTATTGAAATCCCAAACCACGTAAAATATGCAAAGAAAGTAGAAGCGTCTAACTTTGTTTTGCAGGGGTGTTCAGTGATGTGATATGGCCATGATTGTGATTGTTTTTGATGTATGCTATATTCCTTTTTGTAAGTCGACAACCGGCAGGAGCCATATGGTTGTCTTTAATTTATGTTAAGACCGTGTCTATTCAAAGTAGTTGTAATAGTTGAAGCCGGTGGGCGACAACCATGGAGTAGCGTCATTGACCTTGATGCAATGCGGTGATGATGGAGATCATGTTCGTGCTAGAAGATGGAGATCGGAAGCACAAAGAAGAAAAGGCCATATCATATCACATATTATGAATTGCATGTGATGTTAATCCTTTATGCATCTTGTATTGCTTAGTAGGCAGCGGTAGCATTATAAGATGATCCCTCATGCACATGAATTTCAAATCATAAAGTGTTCACCCTTAGTTAGCACCGTTGCTAAAGCTTGTTGTTTCGAAACACCACGTGATGATCGGGTGTGCTAGATTCTGCAAGTGTATACAACGTGAGCAAGCCAGATTTGCTCATGCAGAAACTAAGGTTTGATCTTGACGAGCCTAGCATGTACAGACATGGCCTCAGGAACACGGATTACCGAAAGGTAGAGCATGAGTCATATAGTAGATATGATGAACATGTCGATTGTTCGCCATTGAAGCTATATCAACTCTCGTGATGATCGGTTTTGATGTGGTGGATTTGGTTCGTGTGATCACTAAAATAATGTGAGGGATATTGTTTTGAGTGGTAGTTCACCTAGATTAATTTAATTATTAATTAGAACTCAATTTATCATAAACTAAATCAAAGTGAATTTGCATAGTCATTGGCATCCGTTTACCACCTTGCGCTTAGTTATAATTGAGATGATAGAGCTATAGAATTCTGGTTAGTTACTTTACGAACTGGTATCGTATTGTTTTGAAGTGTTAATCTAAAGTTTAAAAGTCCTATTGCAAACTTTCAGTAAGTTCCGGTTACTCCATGAAGTTTAATAATTGGTATTAAAACAAGAGTAACAGTTCCAATGTTAGTATATAAGTATCATGTTTGTCTCCACGATTCTTGATATTCAAAGGATTCTCTTAATATCAAGGTTATCTAGGATCTGAAAGAGTTGTTTCAGAAACCATGATGTGTGGAAGATATTGTGATATCTGAAACAAAGTTTTGGTTGCAACATGATAGAGTATAATATGGCAAAAGTCATGTTCTCATATTTGATGAGAATTTGCAAAAGGTTGGAGACACTAGTTGTCCTAATCCTCCAAAAGGTTTTGGAGAGCAACATTATACTTAGATTCACCGTTACAAGATAAAAGTAGCTTGATCATGGATAAATCCATAATAAGGGTGAATATTTGATGTAGGTAAAATGTTTACTACACCAAGAAGATTACTAAATAAAGGAATTTGAAAGAACACCAAACATTTGATAATGGTGATCTACTTCAAAGTGCAAGTCCAAAGACATTGGTATTTAACTATACACGCTTTGGACTATATGTCATATGTATGACTCCACTATTGATGTTGATAGATTCTTTCAAATGAATAGGAAATCTTGAAGAGAATCTCATAAATATATGGCAGAAAGGAAAAGACTAGAATTGTTCAGTTTAAGTATATATATGATATACATGTTATGGCTATATTCTTTGCTTATTAAACAATGTGGTTCTTAAGTATTTGATACTGAATTTGTTGGTATGAATCGTCATACAAAACAACAGAATTCATGAACTACAATGGCCTAAGTAACTAGCGTAAGAATATGTGATGATGTTCATCGAGAACAAAATAAAGGGTTATTGTGTTGCTCGTTAAACATCAAAGCTTGCCTTCAAAGATTTGTTTTATCAGGTATTATGAGAACAAAAGGGTTGTTCAAATAATTGCCGTAATCCATAAAAGATGGATGATTCGCAAATCTCGTTGGAGGAATCACATCCATAAAACTAGTGCTAAAAATGTCGAAAGACAAATTGATTGAAAGATCACTTAGGAAGTGACATCGCCGTTTAAATTATATTGGAAAGAAAACATGAAGAAACTCCATATGGATGGAATTTTGGAGTCTTTTGATTTTGATCAAATGACGCTTGTAAAACTTTCCTAGAGATAATTAAAACTTCGTTCATAGGCCAAAAGGGAACGAAAGACTAGCTTATTGGAATTTGTACATATTGTTGTACGAAGTCCATTATGTGTAGTCAAGAGCGATGGATTTCAACTTCATATGCTTTCTCCGAAAATTTGAGTGAATATATGAATATTTACTTAATAAGGATGAAGTATGAAACATTTGAAAAGTTCAAAGACTTTCAAGATGAAGTACAAAATCATTGTAACAAGAATATAAAGTTTATGATAAAGATCATAAAGGAAGATATTTGAGTTCTGAGTTTAGCATAATACCTAAGATTTAAGGAATCGTTCCATGGATTTGCATTTCCCGAAACACCATAAGAGTATGGAGCATTCGAGATATGTAATTAAACCTTGTTTGACATGGTGAGATCAAAGGTGTAATTCATAAAATTGCCATTTTATTTTAAAGATTAAAAGCTTTAGAGATTACCGTTTTTCCACTGAAAAGAGCTTCATCATAATCCGTTGAAATGACACCATATAAGGTTATGGTTTGGGATAAAACCCAAGTAGTCCTTTCTTAAACATTGGTATGTTATACATAAGAAAGATGTTTGCAACCAAAAGTCGGATGAATCATCTTTGTTAAGTATTTCTCCATAAACACCGAGACAAAAGTGTTTATCGCTTAGAACGTCAAGTTTCTTTAAGAAGGAATTTTTCGTGAAAAGTTAAGTGGGAGGACAATAGAACTTTGATAAGGTTGAAAGAACCTTAGCTATATGTGCGAGTTATAGCGCGAAAAGTGTTAGGGCGGCAACAATGCTCATGGCTCACGTGCCTCAAAGGTTGTGATCACGGAGATCTAAGTTCCTATTGAAACAAGTAGGTCGGTAAACAATCAAATACCAAGATTTGAGGGTTGAATCATTTTTGAGAATAATGAACCGACTACATGCAAAGAAGCGATGATGGGCCCTGACTCCGTAAAATGGCTTGAAGCCATAAAATCCGTGATAGTTCCATACACGAGAAAATCAAGTTTTGAACTTGAAGGACCCTCGAGAAAGGTGTAAGACCTTATAGTTGTGTCTGGATCTATAAAGAAATAGACATGGATGTTTCACATCTATGAAATAGTCGACATGTTGGGAAAAAGTTCACAACAATGTTCAAAGGTTGACTATGACAAGATTTGATCTGTCATAGTGATATTTAGTCTAGACGGATTAATGTAGCAACCACTACATATAATTTTGTTATATGGTAGTAGAATAAACAAAACAAGTTCTTCTAATAGAATCGTTACCTAGGACATGTGCATAACACGGTCCATAGGGTTTTGTTAATTCAAAGGATGCTAAAAGCATATGCGAACTTCAATGGTTAAAGTAAGCATAGCGGAGTTGGAATCTTCACTATGATGAAACTGTTAAAGAGTTTAATTTCATCGAGAGACAATGAAGAAGCTTGCATTTGCAAGAAATTAAGTGGGAGCGCTAAGACATGTTTCTAATACATTATGTGGAAGACATATTGTTGATTGGAAATAATGTATCTTTTATTAACACATATTAAGAATTTCATCGATGAAAGACTTAGGCAAAACCAAATATTTGGCATCAATAGACGCTAATATGGTTGTGCGGAAGTACATAGACAAGATATTGAATGAGTTCAATATAGAAACTATAAGAGAGGTTCTTGTCAGCAGAAAGGATTGAACAAGTTCAATGTTGATGATATATTCAAGTGTATTGACATTTGGCAAGTGAAACAAAATTCAAGTATAGATTGATACTTGATCACAAAGAGTATTTATATCAATCATGCCGTGATGTGTACAAATCGGATATGTCCTATGCTCTAAATGTTATGAGCATATACGAATGATTCATAAGATGATCATTGGACAATAGTAAGGATATTCTTATGATCTTTTGGAAGAACTAAGAATATATTGTTTGTAGAAGTGACAAATAGATGGTTAGTTCATTGTAGAAGTACTACATTGATACTAGTTTTGTCACAAAGTGCAAATTAAGTTTATCTCAATCTAAATTAAGGGTGGCACAATATAATGGAAAGTAAGTTCCATAATGGATTTGGATGAGTTCCAAAGTTAAGACATTGTGACAGATACTGCAACAAAAGGCTAAGTATATGACCGCTATAATAGCAGCTAAAGAGGGCATTTGTGTCAAGTAGTTTGTTATCAAACTAGGTGTAGTTCACAATGGGATAATACTATGAAGATATATTGTGCGACAATATTATCAACATGTTTTAACCCCAAAGAGCTAAAGGTCACACCGAAGACCACACTTATACAAAGCCATCTCATTAGAGAATGAGTGATGCGAGAGGCAAACACATGCAATTACACACGGACTGGAAGTGTCGATCCGGAGATCGATTGACCACTAGCAATCGTGTACATACAACACGGAAAGCCATAGGTGTTGAATACACAAAGGTTTGAAACTAGATTATTGACTCTGGTGCAAGTGGGAGACTGTTGGAGATATGCCCAAGAGGCAATAATAAAGTGGTTATTATCATATCTTCACACTTATGATAAATGTTTACATACCATGCTATAATTGTATTAACATGAAACATTAATACTTGTGTGATTTGTAAACTAAAATAAGAGTCCCTAGTAAAGCCTCTTGTTAAACTAGCTTGTTGGTTAATATATGATCATGGTTTCCTGATCATGAACATAGAGATGTTATTAACAACAGGGTCATATCATTAGGAGAATGATGTGATGGACATACTCCTATAGATAAGCGTAGCATAAAGATCAAGTCATTTCAATAGTTCAATTGCTATATGCTTTCTGATACATAGTAACCTAATTCCTTCGACCATGAGATCATGCATATCACCTTTACCAGATGGATGCTTTGATGACATCAAACACCACACCGTAACTGGGTGGCTATAAAGGTGGCATTAAGTGTTCGGAAAGTATTGGTTGAAACACATGGATCAAGAGTGGGATTTGTCCATCCTCATGACGGATAGATATACTCTGGGCCCTCTCGGTGAAATGTCATCCAATTAGCTTGCAAGCATGTGACTTGGTCACAAGGGATCACATATCACGGGAACGAGAAAAGAGTACTTATCGATGCGAGGTTGAACTAGGTATGCGAGATACCGACGATCATAACCTCGGATAAGTAAAGTATCGTGAGACAAAGGGAAATTGGTATCGTATGTAAGTGGTTCATTCGATCAAAGTAATCGAGAAATATGTGGGAGCCATATGAATTTTCAGATTCCTCTATTGGTTATTGTTGGAGAAGTGTCTCGATCATGTCCGCATAATTCACGAACCGTAGGAGACACACTTAAGGATTCGACGTTGTTTGAGTAGTTATGGTATTATGAGAAAGAGACCGAATGTTGTTCGAGTCTCGGATGGGATCCGGATATCACGAGGTGATCCGGAATGGTCCGGAGAATAAGATTCATATAAGGAAAGTCCCGTTTGGAGTTCGGGAATGATTCCGTGTTTTCATCGGGAATGTTCTAGAAGGTTCGGATTGTCCCAAGACTCCGGGGAAGGGTACATGAATGTGTCATTGCTCATTGAATGATTGCATCATGTACTAAGTGTTCTTGCTGTCCCAAATAAAGGATTAAATTGAATCCTAAAAAAGAAAAGTCAAATGTCCAGTTTGAAAGTCAAACTGCCAAAACAAGAAACTGTGGGAAACAAGCAAGAGGAGTTGGAACCAACCTGGAGGAGGAGTTGGACTCCTCCAGGCCGGCGCCCAGCCCAAGGCCGAGTTGGGGAGGGACTCCCTCCCTCCCCTGGCGCGCCATGACCCCCCTCCCATAAAGGAGGGGCAGGGCTCCTCCTAGAGACACATAACTTTCTACTCTAGATCTCCGGTTTAGAGCCGTTTTGGTTTAGAGCTTCTAATTGCTTTAGCCAGCGGTTTAGAGCCTTCTAATTGGTTTAGAGCCTTCTAATTGGTGTGTCTAATTACTAGACCACTAATAGCCTCTCTCATAAGCTCCACCATACTCGCACCGGCTTAAGGCGAAGCCCTGCGGGATCTCCCCTCTACTTCCGGTACCACGCCGTTGTCTTTGCGAATCGCGAGAGAGTGCTACAACCTCCACTGCTGAAACAAGGAGAGGAAGGTCTTCGAAAGTCGAACGTGTGACCGATTGCGGAGCTTAGGAACGTGGCTGGAAGGATCGTCTACACGATCTTGAGATCGGGAAGAGTACGACTACATCACCCACGAGAATCTGCTCTCGTTAAACGCTTTGGAATCTTCGAGGGTAAGTTATACCATCGACTCGTTGCTACAATCTAGTAGATAGATCTTGGCTTGTTTGTTTGTATGCGATAGAAATTTTTTGTTTCCATGCTACGAACCCCTACACCACCACCACGTGACAGCAGTTCCCTCTCTCTCCCTCTCTCTTCTTCCTCCCCAGGACAGATCCATCTTCTCCCTCCTTCAGATCTCCATTGGAGGCACATGGTAAAAAGGTTGAGATCTGGTCACAACAGTATCAAAGGTGCACAACAAAACATAAACCCTCTTTCCCCCTCTCTCCCCTCCACCCCTCCCCCTCATCCTTTGATTTTCTGACAGATTTTTCCTTGTTTTCTATGATCCTCTCCATGATTTTGGAACACACAGGAAACAAACTTACAACATGGTAAAGCTGTATCTTCAACAATCTAAGAAGCAACTATGGCATATGATATTTTTACAACTAGGTTGCAACATAGATGGCCATGGATACCTGGTTGCAGCATAGATTGAAAACACAAACCTGATTTCAGATCTGAATAAAAACAACTATGTCCATAGATACCTGGTTGGACTAATCAAAAGTTCAAGTAGTATGTAGGGCAGATAGCCATAAACCTGCAGTAGCTTATGTAACACCCTCAGAATCGGACCTATGCAAGTTTGGACAAAATTCACCAAACCCGCATAGAAACGATTCAAAGGTGCCCACCAGGCACTTTCGTGCGGGTGGAAAACGAAGTAATAACATCACACAACAGTCCTCGATGGGACCCACAGAACAGATATATATATAAGCGACTCCATGAGTCAAGAATACAGATATGATATACAAAGATCCAAATCACCTTGAAAACGATAGAGCGTCCAGCTACGGACAAGATGCAAATGGGGCTAAGAGCCCTGAAGAATAACCAATGGCGTCCATAACCCTGCCCAGGCCAAGCCGGAAGAGTAACCACCGCTAAGCGTCGATCTCAAACACCTTAACAAAGGGGTGCCGACAAAGGCAAAGCAGAAAACAAAGAAGGCGTCAAGATCGAGGCCAGTACACGGCGAGGCTAGAATTCGGCGGTCCTCGCCTACATAGGTATGGTGGACTGAAGCGGCAGCGGCAGCATGCACTAAACAACCTATAGAGACTCGATACAACTGGCGGTTATTAGAGAGGGTAAGAATGACCTATCCGGATCCAACCTGAAGCTATCACCAAACAAACCCATCCTGGTGTTTCCCCCTCGAGGCCAAACGAGGAAGTCAACCGAGGAACTCACACCGTTGGCAGTTTTACTTATTCGGTTATAGTTGTGACAATTACTAGTCAGGTGTATATAATCATCCTGATAAAATAAACAGTGGGCACTTTTATTTAATCATTCCATTGAAGTTGCAGTAATTACTAATCAAATGCAGATAGTATGAGATAAACCCTAAACCCAGCAGTTGTTGGTACTTTTATTCAGCCATTTCGTTGTAGTTGCAATACTTACTAGTCATATACATTTGTCGCAAGCGACAACCAAACAAGCAATGGTGGGCAGTATTAATTAGCCATTCCGTTATAGTGGAGCTGATTACTAGTCATTATAAGTCAAATTTATAACAGTAAACTTTAGTTATGCTTGTCTATGATCAAGAAACTGTGCTCCAAGTCGTCCATATCCGCGGACACGGCTTTCAGAAAGTTTTTACCCGGGGGTGCACCAATAGCAACACACGCTCGATCAACCTCGGAAAAACAAAACAAAACCCAACGAGGCTTTCACGATGAACAATCACGATTCAGAAATATTTCGGGGCCACCCTTAAGTAGAATCCATAACGGAGTAGGCAAGCTCGAGACGGCCTCAAGGTGCAGGTAGACGGCTGTGAGCGATCGGGAACCCCAAACGGGGCTTGTCGACACAGCGTAAACGTGTCCCGATCCTAAGCGATGCAGTGCAATTACCTCGCACAATCGTCAAATAAAGCGGTAAAACATGGCATAAGTACAGATCGTAAATAAAACCTCAAACTAGTTTGTGGCCCCAAGAAATAAGAATGAATCAAGCTCGCTCAGGGGTCCCATATACCTCCGGATGTGGATAGCGCAAAATCAAGGAACAGTATCAAGTACTCGGGGTCTTACGGGACACAAGTGGGCGTTCGAAACCAAATATTATCTATCACCCACCGATGCCTCTGCTTATTCAATTTTAGTTGTTAAACAGAAAGTAAAGTGAACAATAAGTAAAACTAGAATCATCTCCATCATCAACATGCGGCAATATATCAGCAACTGTGGCATATAACGACACACAACAACACTTGAGCAAGCAACTACGACGCGCAAGTCCAACTATCTACCAATCAACAGGTAATAGGATGTGTCCAAGGCAATATAGGGCTGCACGGTATATCACAGGTACGGAAACTAAAGCATCGCAACTCAGATAGCAATAGATCAACAGAAGGGAATAAAGACTATAAAAGTAAGATAGGTAGAAAGGGGGAGATGCTCGCCTGAAAACATTGTCGAAGGTTCAACCGAAGATCGGAATGACTCACGTCAACTCAACGGCCTTATCCGCGAAGAAGCAAAACACTAGAATAACACCGGATGCAGTATTTAATACACGGCAGAAGATCGGCATGATACATGCATGATGGATGGCACGACAAGGTGCGATGCAATTAGGTCAAGATTAAGCGGAACCGGGGTCCCGACAATTAATTAGGTGGTTCAAGTTGTTTAGAACCCCCGCATATTAAATGTTGTTATAACAAGGCAAGATAAGATACCGGTTCGCTACACAAGTTTAAATGAGGCCAATATGAGACTAGATTTGCCCGCATATGGGCCCCATATTTAGTTATTAGGTGAATCGGCATAAGGCCCCCAAACCACATGATAAGATGCATGCATGATGAATGACAATTCAATATGCGACAAGTTGTATCTCAATTATAAAATAGGGTTTGCGGGAGAGGGTTCACACATTAGGGGTGGTCGACGATCTTGGGGTTCCGGGGTTCGGGGTCGGTCTCAGGGTCCAGGGTTCGACGGATCTGGGGTTCGGGGTTCGACGGACGCGGTCTCGGCGGGATCGTTCTCGGATAGCGGGGTGGATCTTGGCGTTCCGGGAAGCCGGACTTGGGTCGGTGTCGGGGGGCGCATCGGGTCCTTCCGGGCGGTGTCGTTCTTGTCGCATGCAGATCTTGTCGGTACCGTGTACCCGTCGGACTTGTCTTCGGGGTGAAGAACTTGGTGTCCGGGCGGAGTGCTTGGCGTCCCTGGGTTCTCCGCGTCCGTGTTGCGTCCGTGATGTAGATCTTGTGAGACCGGCGTCATCGGGTTCGGGCCTTGGCGTTTCACATCATCGTGGTAGTCTCGGGGCGTCGAATCCGGGAAGCAAATCTTGGAGTAGGGCGCCATCCGGGTTCGGTGTCGACGGTCTTGGTGTTCCGATGGAGAACTCGGTGTATCCGTGGTCTTGGTTCTTGTCGGGGCTCTCGGGCCGCCGGATCGGGCTTGGATTACGGGACCGGTCAGGTCTCGCCATCGATCCTTGAGGAGATCATGGCGGTTCCATTCAACCCATGAAGGAGACCTTGTCGCTTGGTATCCGGTGTAGAAGATCTTGTTCGTGGAGGTGCTAACTTGCAATAGCACAGCTACAACAGATTCGATCTCTTTGCTTGCCTCACGAGGTTACACACAGGCGCGATGCGGGCGAGGCACGCGAGGACTCGGTTGGCGTTCTTGGCGTCAGGAGGACTCGGGAGCGCTGCAGACTGCAGAGCGGGGGCGGCGAGCCTGCAGGAAGGACAGGGAAGCGCAGCAGAGCTCGGCGGGCGAGTGGCGGCGTCCGCTGGAGACGAGGGAGTAGCCTGATGGCGGCGAGGCAGCTCGGCGGCAGCGAGCAGGGCCGCGAGGAGGGAGGGTCATCGAGGGAGGCAGAGAGCGAGGTCGGACGAGCCAGGCGGCGCCGGGGTGAACGGAGAGGGGCTGCATAAGCGGCGGCAGAGGGGACGCGCCCATGGAGAGGAGAGGTGGGCGGAGGAGATGGCGCCGGGCGGCATGAGGAGTGCTGGCGGCGAGGCAGAGCTTCGCCACGGGAGCGTGGGAAGCGGGAGGCGGATCACGCGGGGTGGCGATGGGGACACGGTGCTCGGGAGGCAGCCTCGAGATGGTGGCCGGCCTTGGCTCGGGAAGGAGGAGGAAGCTGAGCCAGTGGCGGAGGAGGTGCGGGCAGCGGCGTCGGGTGTTCTCGGGGACAGGAGGAAGCAGGGGTGGGGATCGGGTGCGTGCCAGGGGTGGGTGGAGGCGTGCGTGGCGTGCGGGGGTTGGGTGGAGGCAGGCGGAGGCGGAGGCCTTGGCGTCACAGGCGGAGCGGAGGCGGCAGGAGGGTTGGACGGGCGTGCCTCAAGGAGAGAGAGGAGGAGAAGGCAGGTCTGGCGTGGGGAAGGATAGAGGAAGAAGAGGCAGGGGAGAGAGAGGGAGGCAGGTGGGGCCATGGGGTGGGGAGGTGGTGACTGGGAGGCTGTGGCGCGGGGGAGGGGGGGGAGTGGGTGTAGCTGGCGTGGGTGGAGGCTGGGAGAGATGAGTGGGGGCTGGGGCCACGTGGGGGTGTGTGGGTGGTGGGGGGAGGTGGGGAGGTGGGGTGGTATGGTGTGATTGGGGGGGGTGAGGTGGAGGGTGAGAGAGGGTAGAAGTTTGGGTAGGTTTAGGAATTAGAGGGGCAGGTGGGGTTGGACCGATTTAAATCTGGGGCGGTCGTTGAATTGATCTGCTCGACCGCTTCCCACTAAACAAATTAAATCTTTTATTTAATTTCATTGGGCCGTTTGCAACCGAATGCAACAAAACAAAATACTCAGCCGGGGTTTTGGCGTTGTATAAGATGGGCGTTTAGAAAACAAAGACGGGTTTTGCAAACATAGTTTTATGCAAACAATGCATGATGATGACGATGCAATGCACAAATTCAACGCGATTTTCTAGTAGTGGTTTTGCGGGATGCCACAATCTGACACCACTAACAAGGGATCTCGCCCTTGAGATCCGCCTCATGGTACCGGAAAGAAGGTCGGCGGTCTGAATCTTCTCGCTTCGTGTAGATCCTTGCGACACCACTAACAAGGGGTCGTTGTCCGTGATCGTCGAGGGAACTCTCCGGTAACAAAAAGATCGAAGGCGGAGGTATCAACAAATAAAGCCACCTCTATCTTCGTTGGAAAGAGGGAACCGATGCATTCTCATCAACTTCAATGTACAAAAGCGAATAGAAAGGGTAGTCGGCATGGGGGCCAATCCATCACGCACCCAAACTATTACTCTGCACATTCGGTAGAAAAGAGTGCAACCATTCTCGGAATCAGACTGAAGATCTCGACAAGCGAGGTTCGGAAACGAAGGAGTGATGCGGACTCTGCATCGGGTCTGGCGTAGAAGACTTCGTCGCGTCGGAAAACACCGGAAAGCACAAACAAGGATCATAGAAGGATAACACCGTAGACGGATTTCCTCAGGCAGCTTGAACACCGGATGGTAGAACACTGTTATCAGAGGAGGAAGCGAAACCCTGAAGGTACGACGGAAACCCAACCACGAGAATTCCTGGACTCGAAGAAAAGATAAGAGAGCAGATTTAAAACACGTCGAGGTAAGAGGAGAACAGCAGAGGGTAAGGAGTAAAATCAGACCTAATCAGAACTACCCAACCGATTTGCAAAAATAATTTTGACACTCTACTTCGGCCGTTAGCTAGGTTATCCTGATTTGGACTTGTGGGTATCGCAACCGCCGAGCTCGATACCACTCTGTAACACCCTCGATCGGACCTATGCAAGTTTGGACAAAATTCACCAAACCCGATAGAAACGATTCAAAGGTGCACCAGCACTTCAAGGGTGGAAAGCAAGTAATAACATCACACAGTCCTCGATGGGACCCATGAGCAGATATATATATAAGCGACTCCATGAGTCAAGAATACGATATGATATACAAAGATCCAAATCACCTTGAAAAGCGATAGTGCGTCCAGCTACGGACAAGAAGCAAATGGGGCTAAGAGCCCTGAAGAATAACCAATGGCGTCCATAACCCTGCCCAGGCCAAGCCGGAAGGGTAACCCTGCTAACGGCGTCGATCTCAAAACCTGCTTAACAAAGGGTGCCGACAAAGGGCAAAGCAGAAAACAAAGAAGGAGCGTCAGTACTGAGGCCAGTACACGGCGAGGCTAGAGTTCGGCGGTCCTCGCCTACATAGGTATGGTGGACTGAAGCGGCGGCAAAGATGCACTAAACAACCTATAGAGACTCGATACAACTGGCGGTTATTAGAGAGGGTAAGAATGACCTATCCGGATCCAACCTGAAGCTATCACCAAACAAACCCCTCCTGGTGTTTCCCCCTCGAGACCAAACGAGGAAGTCAACCGAGGAACTCACCGCTGGCGTTACTTATTCGGTTATAGTTGTGACAATTACTAGTCAGGTGTATATAATCATCCTGATAAAATAAACAGTGGGCACTTTTATTTAATCATTCCATTGAAGTTGCAGTAATTACTAATCAAATGCAGATAGTATGAGATAAACCCTAAACCCAGCAGTTGTTGGTACTTTTATTCAGCCATTTCGTTGTAGTTGCAATACTTACTAGTCATATACATTTGTCGCAAGCGACAACCAAACAAGCAATGGTGGGCAGTATTAATTAGCCATTCCGTTATAGTGGAGCTGATTACTAGTCATTATAAGTCAAATTTATAACAGTAAACTTTAGTTATGCTTGTCTATGATCAAGAAACTGTGCTCCAAGTCGTCCATATCCGCGGACACGGCTTTCAGAAAGTTTTACCCGGCCGGGGTGCACCAATAGCAACACACGCTCGATCAACCTCGGAAAAACCAAATCAAAACCCAACGAGGCTTTCACGACTGAACAATCACAGGATTCAGAAATATTTCAGGGGGCCACCCCTTAAGTAGAATCCATAGCAGTAGGCAAGCTCGAGACGGCCTCAAGGTGCAGGTAGACGGTGTGAGCATCGGGAACCCCAAACGGGGCTTGTCGACACCGCGTAAACGTGTCCCGATCCTAAACAGTACAGTGTGCAGTACCTCGCACAATCGTAAATAAAGCGGTAAAACATGGCATAAGTACAGGATCGTAAATAAAACCTCAAACTAGTTTGTGGCCCCAAGAAATAAGAATGAATCAAGCTCTGGCTCAGGGGGGTCCCATATACCTCCCGGATGTGGATAGCGCGCAAAATCAAGGAACAGGTATCAAGTACTCGGGGTCTTACGGGACACAAGTGGGCGTTCGGAAACCAAATATTATCTATCACCCACCGATGCCTCTGCTTATTCAATTTTAGTTGTTAAACAGAAAGTAAAGTGAACAATAAGTAAAACTAGAATCATCTCCATCATCAACATGCGGCAATATATCAGCAACTGTGGCATATAACGACACACAACAACACTTGAGCAAGCAACTACGACGCGCAAGTCCAACTATCTACCAATCAACAGGTAATAGGATGTGTCCAAGGCAATATAGGGCTGCACGGTATATCACAGGTACGGAAACTAAAGCATCGCAACTCAGATAGCAATAGATCAACAGAAGGGAATAAAGACTATAAAAGTAAGATAGGTAGAAAGGGGGAGATGCTCGCCTGAAAACATTGTCGAAGGTTCAACCGAAGATCGGGACGAAGCTCACGTCAACTCAACGGCCTTATCCGCGAAGAAGCAAAACACTAGAATAACACCGGATGCAGTATTTAATACACGGCAGAAGATCGGCATGATACATGCATGATGGATGGCACGACAAGGTGCGATGCAATTAGGTCAAGATTAAGCGGAACCGGGGTCCCGACAATTAATTAGGTGGTTCAAGTTGTTTAGAACCCCCGCATATTAAATGTTGTTATAACAAGGCAAGATAAGATACCGGTTCGCTACACAAGTTTAAATGAGGCCAATATGAGACTAGATTTGCCCGCATATGGGCCCCATATTTAGTTATTAGGTGAATCGGCATAAGGCCCCCAAACCACATGATAAGATGCATGCATGATGAATGACAATTCAATATGCGACAAGTTGTATCTCAATTATAAAATAGGGTTTGCGGGAGAGGGTTCACACATTAGGGGTGGTCGACGATCTTGGGGTTCCGGGGTTCGGGTCGGTCTCGTGGTCCGAGTTCACGGATCTGGTTCGGGTTCGACGGACGCGTCTCGCGGGATCGTTCTCGGATAGCGGGTGGATCTTGGCGTTCGGGAAGCCGGACTTGGTCGGTGTCGGGGCGATCGGGTCCTTCCGGCGGTGTCGTTCTTGTCGCATGCAGATCTTGTCGGTGCGTGTACCCGTCGGACTTGTCTTCGGTGAAGAACTTGGTGTCCGGCGGAGTGCTTGGCGTCCCTGGTTCTCCGCGTCCGTGTTGCGTCCGTGATGTAGATCTTGTGAGACCGGCGTCATCGGGTTCGGCCCTTGGCGTTTCACATCATCGTGGTAGTCTCGGCGTCGAATCCGGAAGCAAATCTTGGAGTAGGGCGCCATCCGGGTTCGTGTCGACGGTCTTGGTGTTCGATGGAGAACTCGGTGTATCCGTGGTCTTGGTTCTTGTCGGGCTCTTTCGGCTTGGATCGGATCGCCGGATTACGGGACCGGTGCGAGGTCTCGCCATCGATCCTTGAGGAGATCATGGCGGTTCCATTCAACCCATGAAGGAGACCTTGTCGCTTGGTATCCGTGTAGAAGATCTTGTTCGTGGAGGTGCTAACTTGCATAAAGCAGCTACCCGACAACGATTCAGCCTCTTTGCTTGCCTCACGAGGTTACACACAGGCGCGATGCGGGCAGGCGTAACGGCGAGGACTCGTTGGCGTTCTTGGCGTCCGCGGAGGACTGGGAGAGCGCCGCAACCTGCAGCGGGGACGGCCGAAGGCAGCCTGCAGGAAGGACAGGGGAAGGGCGCAGCAGGGCTCGTCGGGGCGGCAGGGAGTGGCGGCGTCACCGCTGGAGACGAGGGCAGGTAGCCCTGATGGCGGCGAGAGGGCTCGGCGGCAGAAAGCAGGGCAGGGAGGAGGGGGTCATCGCGAGGAGGCAGAGGAGCGAGTCGACGAGCAGCGGCGGCAAGGGGTGAACGGAGAGGGCCGCAGGCGGCGCAGCAGAGGGGACGCGGCCCGCGGAGAGGAGAGGTGGGGCGGAGGAGATGGCGCCGGGGCGGCCGCGGGGAGTGCCTGGCGGCGGGGACGAGGCAGAGCTCGCCGGCGGGGAGCGTGGGAAAGCGGGAGGCCGGATCACGCAGCGGTGGCGATGGGGACACGGTGCTCGGGAGGCAGCCTCGAGATGGTGGCCGCCTTGGCGCCGGGAAGGAGGAGGAAGCTGAGCCGCGGTGGCCGAGGAGGTGCGAGCGGGCGGCGTCGGGTTTTCGGGGCAGGAGGAAGGAAGCGAGGTGGGGATCGGGCGTGCAGGGGTGGGTGGAGGCGTGCGTGGCGTCTTGGGGTTGGGTGGGCCGGGCAGGCTGAGGCGGGAGCCAAGGGCGTCCACAATGCCAGGCGGCCAGAGGAGGTTGGACGCGGCGTGCCTCATGCGAGAGAGAGGAGAAGGCAGGGCGTGCGTGGGAAGGATAGAGGAAGAAGAGCAGGGGAGAGAGAGGGAGGCAGGTGGGGGCCGCGGGGCCGGGTGGGGGAGGTGGTGACTGGGAGGCTGTGGCGCGTGTGAGGGGGTGGAGTGGGTGTAGCTGGCGTGGGTGGTGGCTGGGAGAGATGAGTGGGGGCTGGGGCCACGTGGGGGTGTGTGGTTGGTTGAGGGAGTTGGGGAGGTGAGGTGGCATGATGTGATTGGGGGGAGTGAGGTGGAGGGTGAGAGAGGGTAGAAGTTTGGGTAGGTTTAGGAATTAGAGGGGCAGGTGGGGTTGGACCGATTTAAATCTGGGGCGGTCGTTCGGGTCGGTCGGCCCGTTCGACTGCCCCGACTAAACAAATTAAATCTTTTATTTAATTTCATTGGGCCGTTTGCAACCCGAATGCAACAAAACAAAATACTCCGGAGCCCCGGGGTTTTGGCGTTTGTATAAGATGGGGCGTTTAGAAAACAAAGACGGGTTTTGCAAACATAGTTTTAGCAAACAATGCATGATGATGACGATGCAATGCACAAATTCAACGCGATTTTCTAGTAGTGGTTTTGCGGGATGCCACAGCTTAGTCAGTTATTCACTGCAAAAACCTAAACTTTTGGACATCTTGGCAAATTCAACATAGTTTAATACTGAGACAGAAGAAGTGCAAACTTAAAACCAACATAGTTCACTACTGAGAAACCATCTTTACTGTTTTCCAATTTGTACATAGTTTGCTATAGTTGGGATGGGCAAAAGGCATCCTTTTCCTGGTGGTGAGTATAAGTGTAGCACACTTGTAAGTTTCTTTGATAGTGAAGGACCTGAAAAAATGTTGAAAGAAAATAAAATGGTGTCAGGAACTTTTTTCTTGTAAATTATAGCTGACAAAGTTATAGTTGTGCATGTGTTGTATGTAAAACACAGTTATAGTTGCTAATCAAAGAAGTGTATTCTTGGTTTTTTGTTTTTTGCAGATGTCTGGGCTTGATCTTAACGCGCTTCCTGATGATTTGGACATTCTAGATGCAGAAACAAATGCACCTGAGCCACTGTTTTGCACTCAAGCTGTCTGTGAAGAGATTGTGGAGGAATCTCCAGACAATGATATAGCTGAGAAAGTTGCAGATGGTGCTGACTCAGGAGCGCAAAGTGCTAGAGGAAATCAGTTAAATTTTATGCCGCCACAGGCCCCCGCTGGCAACCCGGACATCCCCAGCAACACTGCCCCTACAGCAACCTCTACTGACCCTAACTTAGCAGATGATGGTGTTCCGTTGAATGAAGAAGTTGCGTCTAGTCCGCAAGAACCTTTCCTAGGGATGCGGTTTGACACTATTGGTGATGCAAGATCACACTACAATTCTTATGCCAAGAAGTTGGGTTTTTCTATCAAATTAAATACATCACAGCGACAAGCCACTACAAGAAGACACCCCATATAGCAATACATACTTGGCAACGCCAATGAATATTTGTTGCAATTTTTTATTGTATATACGTATGGGTGCGTTGCCAACCACATTCGTTGTTCAGTACAGAGATTTTATAGTCGTACACAAAGGAATTATGAGAGCCCAGACCACTAAAGCACGACTGCATTAACCCACCAGAACGCATGCATCCACCCTATAGTCCCAATTCCCTCAGCTCCCCCAAACCTAGCCGCCGCCCTCCACAGCTGCAGGGTGCCTCTCGGTCTCCCACAAACCTCGCCAGGGCCAGTGACACAGCTCACGCGCCCCACTATTCACATCCTATTGTTAGGATGAGGAGCAAGGATGTCTCGAAGGGTTGATTCGACAACCAAGATGGATTTGGGATACATTATGATGCTGAGCTTTCTCGAAGAGCCACGATGGCGAGGTATAGAACTAGGGAGCGGCGGCACAAGGTCACGTGAGAGATTTGGATTCGAGGTTAGATTTCTTTTTTGCTACAGTACCAGTTTCCCTCCTGCGTTCTCCATTTTTTTAGATTTTTGTGCATCCTTGACCCTAACTGCATCATCTGCAGCTATTTTCCCTATTTGTATTGGTTAGAAGTAAATGACGCTCGCTCAACCTAAAGGAACATTATATTACAATTGGACAATTACTAAAAAATTGACATGAACAATAGAGAGAGGTGATTTTCATCTACCTGTTTTAGTTTCTGCAATAGTAGCCGACAAAAGGTATGTATCAGTATGGTATCATTTTTTCACATGTTACTATGATTCCATCTTTGTATGTCAGCTAGGAAGTTGAACACTTATAAATAGGTATGGCGCTTTGGGCTGCAGCGAGACTATGATTCTTGGCTTTGTTCCGATATCCATTTGATCTAAAGTTTCTGGATATAGTAATCCTCATGCTCACATGGATAGAAATGCAGAATGCCACGTCACATTAACAAAGGAGATGAAAGGACGTACTCTATTGCATTTTGGATATGAGGTATCTCTTTCCCTTTTATAAAAGTACAATCGCTTCACACCTCCTTTAGTGTCATATCAAATGGTAGAAACTATATACTCGCTCCGACCCATATTAGTTGACTCAAATTTGTCTAGATTCATATGAATCTAGTTAAGTATCTAGTCTAGATGCATCCGTATTTAGACAAAGTTAAGTCAACTAATATGGATCAGAGAAAGTAACTTAAAATTAAGACTTCATTTCCCGAGAGATCTATTTATCCGAAGTTATACCTAAGCACTGTAGCTCACATGTCTTTGTCTCTCAATATTTTCCCCAAAATTGTATGACTAGCTGTTTCATCAATACGCCTTGATTTATTCAATGATCTTGACCTTGAGCTACTCTTGTTATGCCGTGCTAGACATGTGTAATGGGGCTGGAGGTAGAGGCAGAGCTGTTTCATCAATACGCCTTGATTTATTCAATGCTCTTGACTTTGAGCTACTCTTGTTATGTCGTGCTAGACATGTGTAATGGGGCTGGAGGTAGAGGCAGCAGCGCAGTGGCACGAGATATTTGTACAAGAAGGTGCAAGTGTGTGTGCATCATCAGCAACAACCAGCAACAGGACAACCGGCAGGTATTTGATTTTACTTAAGGTGGACAATCTAGTTAACTGAAGGTTTTGATTTTTCTGTTTGGTGGATTCGTTCAGATCCTGCTGTGGTTATTTCTTATCTAGATATCTTTCTATATTTCTGTCTGTGTGGTTACCGCTATGGCATGTGGGTCTGATGTTAAATGCACATGATAGCAAAAAAGTCTTTGCACTTAGCTTTGGCAAGCCACAAAGGTGTGTTTACCTACAAACTTTAAGCAAATACTATAGACTTTACTATACACTTCACACTCCTTTGTCCACTTTGATACTAAAAACAAGATTTATATTTGCAGGTCACATACATCATCAAGACATGCTATTTGGATATCAGATTTGGTTATGTTAGGCCAAATATCAGAAGAGCATATATAGACTAGGCAGAATATAATATGTTGATGCAAGATTGTAAATTGTCTACTCTTTAGATAATTTTCGTTATTGAATGGTGTTTGAAGTATCATATTTTGATACAAGATTGTAAATTGTCATCTCTTCTGATGATTTTCGTGTATGAAATAGTGTTACTTTAATAAATATTGAATTATTATGATGCAATGCATTCATATTATACGATTTGTGTGATGTGGTATGTCTCATACGCTCTGGCTAAGAAAATTATCATCTTCCAAAGTGATCAAAACAATCTAGTCAAGGAAAAAATTGTGGTAGAGAATTTCAATCCGTATAGGATACATCTACCAACACATGCAACTGTTGTTTCGATTCTATAGCTATTTTGCATCGCCTACCCCATTGGTTACCAACGCATGTATATGCGTTGCATTATACCCTTACAACGCCCAAAAACGCAATGCATTTTTATTCGTTGGTAAAGTGGCTAGCAACGCCTATATGTGCATCTAGATACACATAAATCCGTTGGTGTAGAGGGGGTCTTCTTGTAGTGAGCTTTCACTAATGAACTGAGGAAGCAGACATTTGTTTGCAATAGGTACAAACCAAAAAAAACAGAAGAAGAAAAACAGAAGGAGATAATGAATGTTGTGGAAGAAGTTAGTCCTATCCAGATAGACGATGACGATGAGGAAGGTGGACAATCTGGCCCCACTAAGAAGTCAAAGTCTAGCAGCAAGCTAAGGGTTAGGCGCAAAAGAGAATCAATCATACAAACCAAGTGCCCAGCTAAAATGATTGTCAAGTTGATTAATAACAAATGGGAAGTAACTTATTTCATTTCAGAACACAACCATCCCATGGTTGTCAAGCCTTCACTTTCCAAGTACTTGAGATCACATAAAGGCATACCACCAGATGAAAGAGAATTCCTTAAATGCCTACATGATAGCAATTTAGAAACAGGTAATTTTTTGCTGTCTGCATATAAAAAACCCACAGAAATTGTACTTCTGTTTGTAGTATGACACTAACAAAGTATGGTTTTATATGTGTTGCAGGCCGAATGATGACAGTCATGTCTTCGTTTTATGGCGCAGAAGCTTTTGTCCCATATGCTCCTAAGGATATTACAAATTTGCGCACAAACTTTCGAAGTGAAAATAAGGAATGGGACATGAGTGAGACAATTGCTTACTTTGCAGAGATAAAATATAAGGACCCTGGTTTCTACTCGAATTTTTCTTTTGATGAAGAAAACAGATTTGAAAATATTTTCTGGGTGGACAGTTATGCGAGAAAAGCATACATAGAGTCATATCATGATTGTGTATCTTTTGATACAACTTTCATGACAAATCACTTCAACATGCCTTTTGCTCCTTTCATAGGCATAAATAGGCATGGACAGTCATTTATGCTTGGTTGTGGTTTCATAAGGGATGAGAAAGAGGAAAGTTTCAAGTGGCTTTTCAGGGAAATTCTTAAGGCCATGCATGGGAAGCAACCAACTAACATTATCACAGATCAGGATTGGGCTATGAGGGCAGCAATTTCTTCTGTTTTCCCTGACGCTGTGCATCGCAACTGCCGCTGGCATGTTATTAAAAAAGCAAATGAAAAGCTCGGTGCATTCCTGGGGCGAAACCCAGGTTTGGCAATTGAGTTCAATGATGCATTGATGAAAGTATGACAATAGAGGAGTTTGAAGCTAAATGGGCAGAGTTGGTCTTAAAGTGGGGGTTGGCAGCACATGAAACATTTGCATGGTTAAAGAACTGGGCACACACATGGGTTCCTTGCTACTTTAGGCACCGCTTCTTCCCGTTCATGCAATCAACTCAGAGAAGTGAAGGATTCAACTCTGTATTGAAACGTTATATCAACCCTCACAATTAAATCAAGCATTTTGTGAAACAATATGAGAAAATTCAGGAAAAGATGTTGGGAAGGGAAAGCCATGCTGATTTCAGAACAGAAGTGCTTGAAGTGGAACCTTGGTCCCGGTTCCCAATTGAGAAGCATGCTTTATCTATTTACACCAGGGACATTTACCACCATTTCAGGCTTGAGTTTGAGTTGATAGGCCGATACAATGTGCAACTTGTAGGAATTAACATGTGATTGTTAGTTCCTAACAATCAAACCTGCTATCCCTATGGTGGAAGAAGCTACATGGTTAATTCTAATGGAGGAAATGACAACTACAACTGTGATTGCTGCAAATATGAGAGGGATGGTTTGATGTGTTGTCATGTGCTAAAAGTGTTCACACATGTTGGTGTTGACTCAATACCAGAGCGGTACATATTGCGCAGGTGGACACAACAAGCTTTGGAACCCGTGGTTCAACCAGTTATCCCAGCAAGAGATGATGTGATGCCAGAGGAGTCACGGATGCAACTGCAATTTTCCAACTTGTCTACCAAATTTGTAAATGTTGCTAAGATTGGTAGCAATTCAGAATAGCATGAAGCTATTGCTCGTAGACACATCAGGGAGATGATAACCGAGTTTGCGCAACTAGACAAAGTGAAGAAGAGGAACACAACCAGTGCATCAAAGAATTCTAAGTCTACTTCAGCTCCTACGGCAAAACGGAGAGCAAATTCAGGACCTACCACAACAGCCTCTGTGGCTACAACAACTAACTTTGGAAATGCTACAACAGTTACTAAAAAACGCAAAACAACAAATTCCGGTCCTACTCCAGCAGCACCAACACCTCCAACGTCTACCAGAACTACTGGTTGGTTCGAAGCAGAACCTTCTAATATGCCTCCTCCCTCGTCTACTATGGCACCAATTGACCAAGGTCATATGGTTGAGCCTGAAGAAGAAGCAATGGTCATCCTTGACCCTCCCAGATCAACTACAAAAGGTCGGAAGAAAGGTCGATTTCCTTCTAGAATTGAGTTGCAACCTAAGAGAGTTATTGTGTGTACTTTGTGTAATCAGCCTGGACACAATTCTTCTACTTGTACAGCGGCATTAGGTTCAGGCTCATTGGGCAAGAAGTTGTGAAATCCTTATAGTCTACCCCATTTCATCTTGGACAATAACTAAATGTATTTTTTTGCTATTTGTGTTTTGCAAACAATGTTGTATCAATAAACTACAATCTATTCATGTTATAGTAGTGTGAAAAAATTCAGGAAAAAAGGAAAGAGTTTGATGGAAAACTGTACATTATTTCTTCTTCATAACTTCCTTCCACTTGATGGTGTTTTTAGCAGAAGTAACCCATCGATGAGTCATAAGATTTCTTATATTTTCAACATGTTCAGGACCATAAAATGGCAACCGTCTGCCTGTCCAAGTTTCTGCATTCATGAGAGCAAAAACACCACAGTCTTTGCTGCAAAAAAAGAAGATGTTATTTCTCAGGGTTCAGGGTGAAAAAGCAACAAAGCATAGTTGATGCAAAACAAGTCCTTCATATGTAACCAGCCTTTATATGATAATTTGATGCTAGTTGTCTTAGTACTAGTGGTAGGCAACTTAGATGTAAAAAGTATAAACATTATACTCCTGGTAAATCCAACTTATAATATCTAGCATACAACTTTGCTTGTGAGACCTACAAACATAGTTGAAAAAAATAGATGTATCTTTGTCACTTGTTGTACTCATAATCCACTTAAGTTGTATTTAATGCAGGTTAAAGTTGCTGAGATGCATTAAGCTAGCTCCTTGCATTATGTGTTAGAGAAATACACCTAGTAGGTAACTTACAGTTGGACAGTGCAACCTAGTAGGTTCAGGTGTACAACTTAGCAAAAAGTACATATACAACTTATATAAGAACTTCAAAAACTATGCCATCCATGTAAATTTCTTGCAAAAACTAATAAAAGTTGCTAGTTAGTACATAATATGGGAACCAACTTATGATCCAGCTAAGATGTTTCTTACTTGGTTGTCTGTTTTGGGGCAAAAATGTCACCCATATGATTCTCAAACTTGTCAACCTTGATGCGCGAGGTTGGGTAGTGTTCCTTCCATAAAGTTATAAAAGATGCTCTAATTTTCTCAGCATTTTGGAGGAGTTTCTTATGTACCACTGTAATCATTGAATCAAGAACTTCGAATCTTCTACATTTTATATTGGCAACAAACACCCAGTAGTGGTTCACTTGGATTTTTGGATCATCACTTAAATTCTCCAACACTGTAATCATGACCTGTTTGTGTGTAAAACTGATGAGACAAATTGACATTTGAAAATTCAAATGAACAGTGAAGTTAAAAAGTGTGCAAGAAACTTGAACATATTTCATATAATGTATATGGATGCTTGTAAATATCAGTATATAAACTTAATAAAAAGGACAGAAAAAGCAAAAAGGAGATTAGAACATGAAACGTAGACAAAAAAGAAAAGGCAATTAAGATGCATGGGTAAGCAACTTAGACATAGTGGCGGGAACAACTTAGCATGACAGCAAAAGCCAACTTATTTGGTTTAGCTAGCCAACTTGTACAGGTGAACAGAAGAAAAAGGAAGAAGAAGAAACCTGAACATGACACTGGAATCAACCTTAATTGGGTTCAGAAAACAACTTGACTGTTGGCAAAAAACTACTTAATTATACTTAGTTGGATTTGCAAAACAACTTAGCAGGTGCGCAAAAGTAAACTTAATTAAGCTGACTAGTGAAATCAGGAATAAAGTTAGAGGTTGTGCAAAATAAAACAACTTAGCAACTAATATGCTGATAAAAAGGAAAGCTAGAAATGACACAGTGAATTCAACTTGGCCAGAATCAGGAAACAACTTAGCATCACGGTAAAGCCAACTTAATTGGACTAGCTACAAAAATTCTACAGGATAATCAGAAGAAAATTTAAGAAGAAAAAACACAAAATCGTAGACACCTATGTATACAACTAACTATATGTGGAAATGAACTTCGTGACCACAGAAAAAACAACTTACAAGGTTTTTCTTGTCTAGTTGTGCATCCTTCTTTGAGAAGTGTTTCTTAAGCTCCTTGTCTTCCAACTGCCCATGTAGAAGTAGGCCCTATGATAGAATAAAAAATAAATTGAATGCACATGTGAAAAAATTTGATTGACGTCCACAGAAAAAAAAATCTTGAGTTGCTTACCCCCATCCTCAAAGGCATCACCACCTTCTTCTCTGAGATATCCATTGATTGGTTGATTGCTTCCATTCCAAGTTCAACAACGATATTCTTCAACTCACCACACAGCATCATAGAGTTTGCCAGCTCTTGTAAAGAGACAAAGTACTTCTCGAAGTTGACAATTATTGGACTTGTGTCTCTATATTGACCCCTTCCATTTCTTTTTGCATGAGCTGTGACAAGAGAGTAGACTTCTTTCACATCAGCTGAACAAGCATATGTGTTCTTTTTTGAATAATCTATGTAAGGTGATTTTAGGCATGCGGGCAGTCTGATGATCCTTTTTTTGGCAGCAGATGTTGCTAAGTTGCTAGCAGAACCATCTGTGCACGACGCAACTTTATTGGTAGCTGTTGATGGTGTGTGTACATCAAGTTGTTGCTCCACCGCAACTGTTGGAGCTTCTTCCTTCAAAACCTTTTGCCTTTCCACCATTTTGTAGATTTCAATGGCCTCCTTTTCCATCTCCGTGTTCCAATTATCATCATACTCATCGAACCTTGTTTTGTTCAGGTTCACTGGTGTAATCCCTCCTTTTGGTGGCGAAACAACTAAATTAACAACTCGCTCATCATTTTCCTCTTGACTACTATCAAAACCAAGATCAAAAGATGGCGGGTCACAAGCTTGCTGCCATGTATCAGTCCTTATTGTAGTTGCCACGGGTGGTGCTGAATTAGGTTGTGGTGGTGGGTAAGTTTTCCTTGTTGGGACAGATAACACCACTTTGGGCTGCATGTCTTGGATTGTCGCTGGTATAGCTTGAGTACCACACTCATTTGTAGACTGATGTTGGTTGTTAGTTGCTGCACCAATAGATTCAGTTGCTGTTCCTCGGGTACTAGTTACATATCCTTTCTGGTTTGTTGAAACTGCCCTATACATAGTTGATGCACCTTTTGCAACTGAATGAACACTTTTAGTTGTAGCAGTTGCTTTTGAGATGAAACATTCTGTTGATGGTTCAGGATGTGCAGTTTCAGAATTCATGTCCGTGCTCCCGCCAACTGGTCTTCCTCGATGCACAACTGCTTTCTGTTTCATGTTCATGTTTACTTGTTTATCACCTCCGATTGCTAAGTTATCCAGCGCAATGCACTCTGCTTGCAGATTCTGTACAACTGGATTTGCGTGGAAAATACCAATTGTTGGTGTTGTTGCAGGAGAAGAGTGTTGGGCCCTCCATATTTTAGGCATGAAAATGGCATTTTGGTAGATCTTTGCTGACATATCAAATACTACTGGAGGCTGGTTGTTTGACATGCTGACAGTACTAGATTCAGCTGATCCAAACTGTCTGAGCTCGAAGAACGGGCTCAACTCAGGCTGCGGGGCCTCTGTTTGCTTAGAAGACTGCATCAAACCCTGCGCTGTGAGGTTGTCTGTGTCATGATGGCTCTCTCTTGGGCCCTCAAACCCATGTTCATTGTCATTGTTACACATCCTCCTTTCCATGGAATCACTAGCTGATGTGTTGCTTCTTTTTATGAACCTTGGTGATCTCCTTGGCATCTTTTCCAAGTCAACAACGCGGTTTTCATCCCTATCCCGAGCATTAGGAGGTTCTCTAGTTGTGTTTGCATCTCCTTCATCCCTGTCTTTTTCTTTACTGTCCTCATCTTCATTGTCACTATCATCATCTCCATCTTCATCTCCATCTTCATCTGTGTTGTACTCGTTATCACTGTCATCGTTCTCATCAGCTGGCCCCTTTCTTTGTCTCTTTCTTTTTTTGACATCGGTAAATCTCTTCCTGCTGTCTTCCTCTTCTAGTTCACCTAATTGTTCTACAAATGTCCCCACCCTGTTTGAAATGTCAGTGCACAACTCCCCAATCATTACAGCAAGCTTCCTTTTCTTCTGCACAACACAACGCATCAACTTAGTAAAAAACATTGAGATAAAAAAGCAACTAAAAGATACTACATATTAAATCAGAAACAACTAAGTAGTTCTGTGTGAATACATTTTCCCAAACATTGAAGTTGACTAAGTTAGTTGAACAAAAATCAACTTAACATTTTGTGTGGTAATAAAACAACTATGGTTTTTAATTCAGAAAAGCGGATTTTTAAAACAGTCACAACTTAGTCTTACATGTGATCGACTTACCTAGATGCTAAAAACAATTTCACTATGATGAATAAAACAACTTAATAGTAATCACTGTACAACTGAGGGGATGACAAAAAACAACTATACTAAAATCATCATACAACTACATATGGGTTATGATGTAACTTAGGGATACAACATAAACAACTTGATGAATCATGGACCCAATTTTGTTGTGCAACTAACTATATGTAAATTACCATACAACTTAATAGTTTTTTGTATGCAACTTAGGGTACAACATGTGATCAACTTAACTATGTAGGTAAAACAACTTAGAAGGATATAATACATAATAGATAAACTACATCAGTGGATATGCAGAAACGCAACGAAAAAGATATACACAACATACTGATCTTTATAAAGCAAAATCCAATGGTCTAAGAGGTAGGTGACAAAACTCAAATTGGAAGGAAAAATTACAGGGAGTGCGAAGCGGATAAAAAATGGCATACCTCATATAGAAAGTTTCTTGGAAGTTTTGATGAAACAAATTCTTCAGTCCTAGTCATCCAAACAAATAGATTGTCCCTGATTGTCAACCCGACACCATCTTTGAACTGTAAAAAAAGAAGTGTAAATTAATTGTGTCATGTGGTCATAGTTGTCGCATAGAATTGAAAGTAGTAGTAATTACCCTCAGCTTTCCAAACTCCCCATTTGACTTTGTATCCTTACGTATAACTGCTTGTATAAGTTTTTCATCCCATGCTTCAGCACGAATGGGGCAATCTTCTGCTGATGGCACATGCTCGTCGACATCTAGATAGGCGAACAAACAAAAATTTGGTTTGTACTACAAATTTAACGAGTAAAAAAGAAGGAAAAGTAACAACGTACCACAAGGTGTTGTAGGCAACAGCACACCGATTTCTTCGAAACACCCATCTTCTTGACTTCTGTGTTTATTTGGTCAATGGCAATTGACAGAAATTTGTTCTCCGAGTCACACTGAGGTCAACAATGCTTGGATAACACCTAGGACTGATACTGCATTTAGTTGTGGGGAAAATGAAGCAGCTTATGGCGGCAGCAAAATATGCCCTTAGGAACTTTAGGTTAGCTACCCCATTCATGTCCTTGATCATATTGCACCATGCCTTCCACTCTGGTGCTGACCCACCCTTAATGTTATAGGTTGAATTTATGAATGAAATTGGATCAGTTTCCATCTCATATACTACAGTCAAGCCTTCATTTGCGAGCCCGAAAACCTTATGGAAGCTATTATCATCTACTAGTATTGTCCCCCTCCCTGGAATTGCGAGCTCGCTCCTTATTGGGTCATAACAGGACAGCAACCACATGCTTAAATCCGCAGGCATTTCAGATGCTTTAACCTTTAACATGCCTCCCCACCCATATTCTGTGATGAGATCCCTCTGTTCTTTACTTAAAAGCTTGTTCAGTTTGAATAATCTAGCAGGAGAAGCTCTATTCCTGCCAATCTGCAAAAGAGAACATGCAAAAGTTGTCAACTAAAATGAGAGAATTGACAAAAAATAAAATCAATAAACAAACATTTAAATGCACTAACCACTTGGATCTTTCGCCTTGGACAAGCTGGAGCTATAAAAGGACCGGCAGCAACCGGAGGAACTACTGACTGCGTCTTCTTCCTTGCAGGTGCTGGAACTACAGAAGGCCCAGGAGCAACTATATTTGAATTGGGTGCAACATTCGGGGCAGTCCTTCTACCAGGATTTCCAGTTAGTAACCATGCCTGCTGTCTGCGGAAAATAAAAAAACACAAGTTCTCAGTGCTACAAAAACAAAAAAATGAGACAAGCTAACAAAACAACATGGAATAAATGATAACACTAGGATGTTATACCTGCGTTGTTGTGCTCCAGTTGATGCACGTCCATCTACTGGTACAGTTGGTAGTTGCAGCCGCGGGAAATGATTAGTCATCCCTCCTCCTTTTTTACTGATAATGATATTAAAAAAGGGAGTTAAGATGGTGGGGGCAATTAGATAGCTATATGAACTTATATATCCATAAACTTAGATAGCTATATGAAGTTAGTCCTAAAGCAACATCCCATTCATAAGTTGTGTTTGCTGCAGCAAAAAGTTTCTCCTAACTATACCTAAGTTGACTGAGCTTGCACAATTAGTTTCTCACTCTGCTTAATAAGAACATGAATATAATTTCTAACAGTAATAACCAAGTTGCTTGTGCATGTTTGCTTAGTTGCATTTAGGATAACATTTAGTTACATTTATGCAAGAAAAACAAATATGTAAACCAACTTAATGACAGACCAAATGAAAACACCTATGAAACACAACTAACTATAAAAACTAGTGAACTTAATGACCACAATAAAACAACTTGGGAACAACTTAGATAATTTCTTTACATAATCAGGTCACAAAATAAGTAGGGACAAAGTAACATCAAGCACACAAACTAAGTGAGTATATATATTTCCATTTCATCTAAATAATTTAAAAAAAGAAGGAAAATATATATGATGATGATGATGGATGGATGATGAGGTGAGGTGAGGTGAGGTTTGGTTTGGTAGACTTGACTAGGTCCGTTGAAATTCAAGTGTCAATGCTACCTTCTCTCTCTCTCCCTCTCCTCTCACTTTGCCAAGGCGGCAGGGCAGCTGCTTAATTCCAAATGAACAATCATTGCTGCTGGACTACATATATCTGTTGATCATCGGAGGCAAGTACGTAATTAAGAGCATCTCTGACAGTAGAGAAGCTACCGCCGGCATCCTCTTGTGCTCTCCATGTTGTCTACCTTCTCGCGATGTATGAATAACATCTAACAGTAATAACCAAGTTGCTTGTGCATGTTTGCTTAGTTGCATTTAGGATAACATTTAGTTACATTTACGCAAGAAAAACAGCTATGTAAACCAACTTAATGACAGACCAAATGAAAACACCTATAAAACACAACTAACTATAGAAGCTAGTGAACTTAATGACCACAGTAAAACAACTTAGATAATTTCTTTACATAATCAGGTCACAAACTAAGTATGGACTAAGTAACATCAAGCACACAAACTAAGTGACATCAGGACATGCACATGGACAGATTTTACCAGCAAATCAACAAGTATTACAGTGACATACACATGGGCAAACTAATCAGCTCACAAACACATGAATTCATTGTGTTACAGTGACATGCACATGGACCAGTAAATCAACAGCATATTTCACAGTAAGCAACTACAAAAATCCCTCCTAAGATGCACATGCCAAATCGAGATAGGGATTTCATATTTCCTAGTTCCTAAGATGTAGATCCGCAGCAAAAAACACCAGTAGAAGCCTAGATATGCTAGGATTCGATGGATTTTGTAGGAACTCACCAAACACGAGAGCTCCGCGGGGTTGAATCGAGAAGAAATCCGTCGTCGGAGCAATCTCCGTCGCCAAACTTGACGCCCTTTCGCGCTCCTCATCCTCCCCGGGCACCACCATGTTTGCTAGACCGATATACGTCGGCAATCTCCTCTGCCACCTCGCCAAACAGACGAGGATCTCCTGCTTCTCGCGCTGGGTAGTTCTCCGACGACGCATTGGACGCCCTCGTCCCGCGCGTCACCCTCTCAACCAGTCAGCACCACCGATCTACTCGCCGCCGACGGAATCTCCACCAATCTCCACCTCGCCCACCGCCACCGATCTACCGCTCCTCGCGCGACGGGAACTCTCCGACGACGCAATCGAGACAATGGTCAACCCAACAGCTAAAGTGCGTCCCCCTCTCCGGCCGTCAGCACCTGGAAATGGTGCTGCCGCCTGCGGATCCTCCGTCGATTTCAGGGGAGAGGAAGAGGAAGAGGAGAGGGGAACGAGGAAGACGAGCACGATAGGAAGACGAACGTGAGCAACGGCTCTGGCACGCCGACAACGCCGCGCGCAGGTGGGCCCCAGGTAAAAAAGTCCGAAAACTGTAGGAGGCGCGATGAAGATCGTACGGTCACAAATCGATGGCTTCGGAAGTCTATCTGGCCACCGGTTGCTTTTTTAGCTGTTGGGTTATGGTTAGTCTAGCTAGGTTTTATTTCGAACGTTGCCCTCAGATAGTATCCAGGAAACTCTCTGTATCGATATTACTATGTGATCCAAAAAGTGCCCTGTTCTCTAAAAAGAATTATTGCCAGAAGACTGATCTAATGTGTTTTTCTTGAAGAGAAGGCTGTAAAGTTGTCGCGGTTCTAGAAAAGGTACGCCAATAGCCTCAGCTTTGTTTCTAGATTCCCTCGAGAAAAATGTTGCTTCTAGATGCAAATCCGTGTTCTCTCCGCCGTACTAGGAGCAGTGAAGTCGGCCGAACCCGCGGGCGCGCGTCACCGTCGTGCTGTCCCCACCCGGCCACCCCCCAACCCGCCCGCAGCGAATCAGCGGGCACCGTCGCCCCGAAACCACCCAGGATTATTCCGAATCCACGTGGAGCCCCATGGCCTGGGGGCGGATCAGGCAAGGCAGGCACCGCACCGGAGCACGGCCACATCCCACATGACACCGACGTGCACCTCGCTCCTTTCGTCAGGCGGGCCGACTTCCCTCCCAGCCATATCACGATGATGCTGCCGATGACTCACCGCCCCCATCCCGAATCCCATCCTCTGGCAAAAACAAAAACAAAAACAGTACCCGACCTCGACGCAATCCGCCCCCACCATTCCGCTGCGTTATAAAGACGAGCCCGGACGCCAGCGACATACCCACCTCACCCTCCTGCCTGCTTCCCCCTCTCCCCAACCAGTTCTGCTGCATTCCGCCTCTCTTGCCGTTCCTCCTCTCAGATCCGCGGACTCGTGATTCCTCCTCCCCGCCATGATCACGGCGCCTCAGTTAGCCCCGGCGGCCACCGGGTTCGGTCGTCCCACCCCCTGCTCCCCCCGAAGGACGGTCCGGTGCGCGGTGGCAGTCGCGTCATCGGCGGCGCCAGCCGGCAGGTGCACGCTGTACGAGGTGCTCGAACTTCCGGCCGGCGCGACGGGCGGCGAGATCAAGGCCGCTGTGGCATCCCGCAAAACCACTACTAGAAAATCGCGTTGAATTTGTGCATTGCATCGTCATCATCATGCATTGTTTGCCAAAACTATGTTTGCAAAGCCCGTGTTGTTTTCTAAACGCCCCATCTTTTTCAAACGCCAAACACCGGGTCTCCGGAATTATTTTTGTTTGTTGCTATCGGTTTGCAAATGGTGTTTTTAAAACAAATAAAATTTATATTTATTTTAGTAGGGACAGTCGAACGGGCCAACCCGACCCGAACGACCGCCCCAGTTTTTAAATCGGTCCACCCTTTCCAGCCCCCTTTAATCCTAAAGCTACCCATTCCTATACCCACACACACCTCCACATCACCCCCTCCAATCCTGGAGCGCCACATCAGCATACCCCTCTTCCTAGCCAATCAAAACCGGCCACGTGGCCCACCTGCACCAAACCCACTCCCATCCACCGACCCACTCAGCCCCCTCTCCCTCTCAGCTCACACAAACCCACCAACCCTCCCTGCCAGTCCCCGCCCCGGGCCCACCGAGCCAGACCCTCCCCACACGCCTGCACGCACGCGCCTGGAACCGGTTCCCACCATGCGTGGACCCCACCCCACCGACCCACCTCCCCCTGCTTCTCTCTCCTCTCTCCTCCGCTGCCCGCCTCCCTTTCTTCCCTAAGCTCCACCTCGCCACGCCGGGCGAAGTCCTCATGGCGGCCGCCATGGCCTCCTCAAGAACCACCGCAGCCCTCTCGCGCTCTCCCACTCGCTCGCTCCACTCACATCGCGCCCGTGCTCCAACCGTCTCGTCCGCGACCGACCTCCCCGACCCCCATCGCCGGTCTGCCCCGCCGCCACCTTCCTCGGCCGCTGCCTTGAGGCTGCCCAAGGGCCCCGCCTCAAGACCTGCCGCCTCGCTGGCTCACCGGGCCGGGCGCCCACTCGCGCACGACCGCCTCGCCACTCGCCACTGACGCCACCACTCCCTGCCGCCGCCGATGCTGTCCCGAGCTCACAGCCGCGCCTTCCTCCGTCATTAAGCCCGCTGAAGCGCTGCCCCCGCCCGCGGTGCCCTCGCCAATGAGCTCGCTGACCCCTGCCCGGCGCCCGCCAAGGCCGCCTCTCCGGCCGTCCGTCGAGCCCTCCGCGTTTCCCAATGAAGCGCCGCCACTTCGCCAACCTCCATGCGCAGGCCTCGACACATGATGCCAAGATAGGGAGTAGTGGTACTGCCGGTGGTTTGGTGTTGTCCAGAAGACGGTGAGGCTCCGAAGTCTATTCGAATAGCCATGTTTCGCCACACGAGTTCAAGATCTCCCGGAGGCCTTCGTCTAAGACACCAAGAACGCCTACACGGACGCCAAGACCTGGATCCGAAGATCGATCCCAAGGCCCGAACCCGGGACGCCAAGTCGCCAAGACCTACCTCACGGAGCGGCGAACCCCGGACCCCGATGAACCATGATCTATGCTTCAGAACAGCAAGCCCCTTGGAGTGAAACCAACAAGACCTACCGCCGGACGCCGAGATCTACAATCGGACCCGAGGACACCAAGACTCCGGCGCGACAAGTACTCCCCCGGACGTCAAGACCGATGCAATGGTGCGGGCCCGACAATATCCCCGCGACGATAAGAACGACAGCGACCGGGAGAACCCGATGCCCCGACGCCAAAACAAGTCCTTCGTTCCGGAACGCCAAGACCTACCCCGACATCCGAGAACGCTTTCGCCGAACCCCGAACCCCAGATCCGTCGAACCCTGAGACCGACCCCGAACCCCGGAAACCAAGATCGTCGAGCCCCTCTGATGTGTGACCCTTTTCCTCGAACCCTATTTTATAACATATCAATTTGTTGCACATTAGATTGTCATTCCCGCATGCATAGCATTGGGTTGGGGGCCTTATGCCGATTCACCTAATAATTAAATATGGGGCCCATATGCGGGCAAATCTAGCCTTATATTGGCCTCATTTAAACTGTTGTAGCGAACCGTTGGTATATTTTGCCTTGTTAAAACAACATTTAATATGCGGGGGTTCCAAATAACTTGAACCATTTAATTAATTGTCGGGACCCCGGTTCCACTTAACATGACCTAAATGCATCGCATCTTGCCATGCCATACATCATACATGCATCATGCCGATCTTTTGCCTTAGTATTAAATATTGCATCCGGTGTTTCTTCTAGTGTTTTGCTTCTTCGCGGATAAGGCCGTTGAGTTGATGTGAGCTTCGTCCCGATCTTCGGTTGAACCTTCGACAATGTTTTCAGGCAAGCATCTTCCCCCTTTCTACCTATCTTACTTTTATAGTCTTTATTCCCTCCTGTTGATCTATTGCTATCTGTGTTGCGATGCTCTAGTTTTCGTACCCGTGATATCCCCTGCAGCCTTATATCGCCTTGGACACATCCTATTACATGTTGTTTGGTAGATAGTTTGGACTTGTGCGTCGTAGTTGCTTGCTCAAGTGCTGATGTGTGTCGTCATATGCCACAGTTGCTGATGTATTGCCGCATGTTGAGGTTGGAGATGATTCTAGTTTTACTTATCGTCACTTTAATTTCTGTTTAACAACTAAAATTGATATAAGCAGAGGCATCGGTGGGTGATAGAAAATATTTGGTTTCCGAACGCCCACTTGTGTCCCGTAAGACCCCGAGTACTTGATACCTGTTCCTTGATTTTTGCGCGCTATCCACATCCGGGAGGTATATGGGACCCCCCTGAGCCAGAGCTTGATTCAGTCTTATTTCTTGGGGCCACAACTAGTTTGAGGTTTTATTTACGATCCTGTACTTATGCCATGCTACTTTCTGTATTTAAATTGTGCGAGGAGCACACTGTACTGTTTAGGATCGGAATGTTTACGCGGTATCGACAAGCCCAGCCACACTTTCGGGTTCCCAGTCGCTTACAGCCATTGTCGCAACCTTGAGGCCGTCTCGGAGCTTGCTTACTCCGCTATGGATCTACTCAAAGGGTGGCCTCAAATATTTCTGAATCTGTGATTGTTCAGTGAAAGCCTCGTTGGGTTTTGAGTTGGTTTTCCGAGGTTGATCGAGCGTGTGTTGCTATTGGTGCACCCCGCCGTAAAACTTTCAAAGCCGTGTCCGCGGATATGGACGACTTGGAGCACAGTATCTCGATCATAGACAAGCATAACTAAAGTTTATTGTTATAAATTTGACTTATAATGACTAGTAATCAGCTTCACTATAACGGAATGGCTAATAATACTGCCCACAATTGCTTGTTTGGTTTGTCGCTTGCGACCATTGTACCTGACTAGTAAGTACGGCAACTACAACGGAATTGGCTGAATAAAAGTACCAACAACTGCTGGGTTTTGGGTTTATCTCATGCTATCTGTATCTGAGTAGTAATTGTTGCAACTATAACGTAATGATTAACTAAAAGGGCCCACTGCTTTTTTTTTTGATCAGGACGATTATCTAAACCTGACTAGTAAAGTGCCGCAACCATAACTGAATAAGTAAAACTGCCAACTGTGTGAGTTCCTCGGTTGACTTCCTCGTTTGGTCTCGAGGGGGAAATACCAGGATGGGTTTGTTTGTTGTTAGCTTCAGGTTGTATCCGAATAGGTCTTTCTCACCCCTCTCTGACGCCAGTTGTATCGAGTCTCTATAGGTTGTTTAGTGCATGCTGCCGCTGCCGCTTCAGTCCACCATACCTATGTAGGCGAGGACCGCCGAATTCTAGCCTCGCCGTGTACTGGCCTCAGTACTGAAGCTCCTTCTTTGTTTTCTGCTTTGCCCTATGTCGGCGCCCCTTTTGTTAAGCAGGTTTCGTGATCGACGCCGTTAGCAGGGTTACCCTTCCGGCTTGGCCTGGGCAGGGCTATGGACGCCATTGGTTATTCTTCAGGGCTCTTAGCCCCATTTGCATCTTTTCCGTAGTCGGACGCACCGTCTTTTCAAGGTGATTTGGATCTTTGTACCGTATATCTGTATTCTTGACTCTTTGAGTCGCTGTTATATATATCTGTTCTGTGGGTCCCATCGAGGACTGTTGTGTAATGTTATTACTTCGTTTTCCACCCGCATTTAAAGTGCTGGTGGGCACCTTTGAATCGCTTTCTATGCGGGTTTGGCGAATTTTGTTCAAACTTGCATAGGTCCGATTCGAGGGTGTTACCACAGACAGCGCTCGACCGGGCGCTGCACCCAGACGTGGCGGCGCGGGCGGCGACTTCATCCGGCTCCACGACGCCACGCTCTCGGACCCGGACGGCGCGCATCGACCGCGACGTTGTCGCCAGCTCACGCGAGCCGCCCGCCTCGTGCCGTCGCCAAGACAGCCTGGGCCGGCCCGCCAAGACATGGGAGACCGACCAGTGCTGGTAGATCTGGCTGGCCTGCACCGACAGCCTGACTGGGACTCCCTCGTGAATACCACCGCCGCCCGCACTCCTCTTGGCCGATCACCTAGATTTTTAGTTACGGTGACGGGTGACCAACCCATATGCGTTTGTGTACTGTACATGTAACCACTAATCAGTAACCACACTATTTTGGCTGTTCTGATGAATGTGTAGTGATCTTCAGAAACATGTGTGTAGGTAGAATTAGAGTTAAATCCATGGTTAGTCACTGAACTTGCTTAGTAAAGTCAATATGGTCAGTGTACACAGAAAATACGAGTTTACGGTCATTATACTCGCGCGAGAGCGTCAGACACGGTCACTGAGCGATACGACGCGTTATATGTGATGACTAGGCCCTCAGTGGGTCCTGCTGTCAGCTTCACACTTAAATTGATGGTCACTAAACTTGCACTAGAGTGTCAGCCATGATCATCGAGTGACACATAGCTTGGGAGGATTGGTTTTATTGTAAAATGGCGTTAGGTGTGAACCCACTCTTTCACAGACAGGGTGAAGGAGCTCTGGATGGTTTAGGAGAGTACATGCTTCTCCTCTTGTCTCCTCTACGTGTCGTGGAATATCATGACCATCATGGCTTAGCAAAAAAATAGGTGGATTTTATTTTTTAACAAAAACTCCTTCAATCAAAATCTGAAGTCATAAGTCACACAGATAATCAGTGTAATCTGCACGGACGCTTTCTTCGTGTGTCCGGTACAAACTAGTCTTTGTATGTTTGTTGCATTTTATAAGACAACAAAAGCTTCATTCTATATGATGATTCATAGAATGGCCAAGTACTCTGACACCACTTGTTAAATATTGACAAGGCCAAAGCTGACACGTCCATGATCGATCTCTCTGAATGTGATCGGCCGACACGAGCGTATTTTCGATTTCTCTTTTTATATAACCTTTCCGTATGAGTGTAGTGCAGTACTTATCGATCCATCGATCGATCGAGCTAGATAACCGGCAATAAAAAAAGACAAGAAACAATCACTGCATTGCACACATCATTTTGTGACGGTGACTAATCGATCGGGAGACACAAACAAAACAAAAAAGATTGCTTGTATGGGCACGTGCGTGCTTGCTGGTTCGTGTGTGTGTGTGCACTGGGTGCAATGAAGGTATCGATCAATCCTTACATCATGATTCTCATACATACATATACATAGCTGCATGTACGACGACAAAACATATATACATATACATATGAAAAAAAACCATATGATAAAGCATCGAGAAAAGTTAAGGCACATCATGCACAAGTGATGAGTGGTGTTGTACGCGTACAGTTCAAGAAGATTGATCGAGCATGCATATGGAGATTTCGTTTTCGTTACAGTTGAAGGGAACAGAAAAGTCAAGGCCTAATCAGTCAAACCGTTTTGTCTCCACGTCAGTGTTGTTACAACCCTTGCATGAGGTATAAAGTGTGTCAACAACACTGTGTCAACTCAACCCATCATGCATGAGGAAGAAGACACACACCTACACCATTTTGCAACAAAACCAAAAAGCAATCAAAGTATCACTGGTGATCATGGTTGACGCCGTAAGTTTAGTGACTATTAATTTAAGTGTGAAGCTGACAACAGGTCCCAGGCGCCTAGTCATCACATATAGCGCGTCAGTATCGTGGCCGACGCTTTCGCGCGAGTTGAATGACCGTAAACTCGTATTTCCTATGTATAGTGACCGTATTGACTTTGCTAAACAAATTCAGTGACTAACCATGAATTTAACTCGTAGAATTAACCAATGTGTACTAGTACTAGCAGCGATCCGATCGCTGCAAAATGCAATCTCTTCTTGCGGTTTCACATTGTTTTCTGGCGACGTCTTCGATACCTTGCTGGCAAACCATGGTTCACGACGACGTGATGCCCTGGTTGTCTACTCGATGACAGGGAATGATTGCCAATTGGATGGGTGGCCTCAAATTTCCACAGGAATGGCTTGCGGGATGCAAAGGCCATTTCCACCCCTTCTCTCTCAAGGTTCAAACATGATCGTTGACCGATCGACGGCTCTTCGAGAGCAAGTTCAATAATACAGCCGGTCGTTGGATCTAAAAAATATAAGAAAATAACACATCATTTATAGTCCGCTATATAGTCAATATATGTTTAATAGTTAGTTATAAAAGTGTACTATTAAATATACTAAATAATATATGGCTTACATTGTAGGGTCACGCAGAGATAAAACGAATTTTTTTCCTCTAACGTGGTCATCCCAAGATCTAGCCGAGGTAGAAGGCCACAAGGTTTACCACTAGACGCGCAGTTGCGGATTACTGATAAAGCGCGTTAGTTGATGCAGTGCAGTCCTATGCGATCCGATCGTCCTGGTGCTGATCGTACAACACCTCTGCTGGTATCCACACGTACAGGAAGGAGCACCGGCGGCGAACTGCTAGGTTCGATACGACGGCAGGACTGCTGTGAAGTTAGGATTTCCAACACATGAAATGACCTAACCGATCAACCATTAACCTTTCTGGGTTACGGTGCTCCACTATATATAGGGAGTGAACATGGGCTCCACCCTCGTGGCCCATTCACTAAAGCCCATATAACACTAGTCACCGCGAGTCCGACTTACTGACTCAGTCCTAATCCGGCTCGGGTCCAACCCGGCAAGATTTCCGGTTCAGATCCAATCCGAACTTGCTCCCGCTCTTAAGTGTGTGACCCGAATTTTTTTTTGAAAAAGAAATACCCTCAAAAAAAAAGTGTGTGACCCGGCAGCCTCTTGGTTACTCGGACACGATTGGAGTCCGACTCACAATCGATCAGTCGGCAACGGATCCTAGCAGAACATGCTGACTCCCAAGTACCAATGAGTCATGACGACTTGCCTTTCCAATGCGACTTGCGTCTGAGTCTCTTTTGCCTCACGATATACCTTGTCAGACTATAGGCGAATAATTGTCATCCCTTAAATAGTCTGACTCTCTTCTCGATTCGAGATAAGTGATTCACCCGACTAACTCTTAGTCGATCGCCTCGGTTAACACTTAACCGAGTCGTGCATGGCCATGCTTTCCGAATCATATCTTTCGAGAGGGCCCAGAGAATATCTCTCCGAGTGGAGGGGAAAAATCCCATCTGTTATTCATATCACGCAGCTTGATTCTAATTCGACCCGAACTCTGCATTTATAACTGACCAATTATGGATCAGCATTTGACAGAACCTAAGTCGGTGATCCTCAACTCGGACTATGCAATAACCTCAGGTCTAAGGATTACATTGATTGAGATAAACAAATGACAACTTGTTCGTTGTACCTCAATATGGGTCAATCCGACTCGCTAAACTCTTTAGCCGAGTCTGTGTAAGTCGGAATGACATCTCCATGCCCATGACAAGTGGAACCAAGTCATCAAGCCGACTTTCACATTGGTCTAAGTTGTGTGTCCAGCACAACCTCAATGACCAAGGACATTTAGTATAAACAACATGAATGCATAGTTCCACAACCGAATCACATATTCAATGATACACATCGGATGTTTATACAAGGACAACTTTATATCTTTATAAATACAATGGGAAATCTCATCATACATGATTGCCTCTAGGGCATATTCCTAACAGTCTCCCACTTGCACTAGAGTCAATCTTCCGACATCACATGTCCAGGCATCTAATGCCCATAGCTCTTAGGTGCGCCTCATGATTTGGCCGTGGTAACGGCTTTGTCAACGGATTCGCAATATTTGAAGGGATTCGCAGCATAGTAAATCAAAAAAATTCTACGGATGCGAACGGGAAAGCCAAGATCTAATCTAGGAGATGCAAACAACGAGGAGGGGATAGATGAGATCTTCATACCCTTGAAGATTCGCACAGCGGAACGTTCAACGGAACGTGGTTGATGTAGTCGTACTCGCTTCTCCTCCTCGCGATCCGATCCGATCCAACACCGCAAGTGGCGATGCCTCCGAGAGATGCACACGTGCGGCACCTCGACGTCTCCTCCTTCATCGGTCCAGCAAGTGGGGTGGAGAGATAGGTTGGATCTACAACACGACGGCGTGGTGCAAGCGGTGGAGAGTTTCTGTGGCAGGGCTTCGCCTACGCAATGGGAGGAAGAGAGAGAGAGGCAGGCGGCTAGGGCTTGAGGAGGAGGTGTGGGAGAGTGCGCCCAGCCCTCTTTATATAGAGGGTGGGCTTGCCCCCAAGCCCTAGGGCCGGCGGCCAAGGACGGAGGAGTGGGGGGCAAGTTCCCCCCCTTCTAGAAGCTCCCCTAGGGTTTCCCCTAGGGCTTGGCCGGCTGGGCCTATGGGGCCTTGTGCCCCTGGCCCAATGCGGCCAGGGCACTCCCTTGTAGGCCCACGCCCCCTCCCGACAAGTGGGGCCACGTTGGTCCCACTCCGGAAGGTTCTAGAAGCTTCTGGTACAATACCGAACAACCCGAAACAATTCCGAACTCCAAAATTTGCTTTGCCTTATATGAATCTTATTCTCCGGACCATTCCGGAACCTCTCGTGACGTCCTGGATCTCATTCGAGACTCCTAACAAAAACTCATAAACCAATTATCCAATCTATCCTAGCGTCGAGACACGTTAAGTGTGTGACCCTTCGGGTTCGAGAATATGCAGACATGATCTTCTATCAATAATAAACAGCGGGGTCTGGAAACCCATATTGACTCCCACACATTCATAGATGATCATATCGGATGAACCACGATGCCAGGATTCAATCAATCCCATATATATATTCCCTTCGTCGCGTGATATTTTACTTGCCCGAGATTCGATCGTCGGTACCGGCATACCTAGTTCAATCTCGTTCTCAGCAAGTACTTTACTCGTTCCGTAATCCGATATCACTTTGTGATTAACTCCTTAACCACGTGCTTGCAAGCGGTGTTGATATCGATTACCGAGTGGGCCCGAAGTATATCTCTCCGACTTGGGAGCGACAAATCCCATCTCGATACATACAACCCAATAGGTACTTTTCGATCACCTGAGAGACACCTTTATGATCACCCTCTCATAGGATGATGTTTGATGACCTCAAAGCTTTCTTCCGATACCAGGGAGTTGCATTATCTCATGATCTAAGGAATACAATATTTGACATAAGAAAAGCTTCGCAAAGATGAACACGATGACACGATCTAATTGCTCTGCTTAATTTGGGTTTGTCCATCATATCATTCTCCCAATGATATGATCTCATTATTAATTGACAACTCATGTCTATGGTTAGGAAACCTTAACCATCATCAATCAATGAGCTAGTCCATAGAGGCGTACTAGGGACACGGTGTTGTTCACAAACCACACAAGTATTAAAGTTTCCGCTTAATACAATTCTAGCATGGAATATAAACATTATCATGAACAAGAATTATAATAATAATATCTTTATTATTGCCTCTAGGGCATAATTCCAACAATATTTTCATCCGTGTGTACCTTGAATAACTTGATATCACCCTGATCCACGAACTGGCGAATCAGGTGGTACCGCATGAGTATGTGCTTGTTCTTCTGGTGTTTTCTAGGTTCCTTGGCTTGTGCAATAGCACCATTGTTGTCACAATACACATCTAACAAATTGGACGGGCCCTGAACCACACCAAGATCCATGAGTAAATTCCTCATCCAAACAGCTTCCTTTGCTGTCTCCGAGGCGGCAATATACCCAGCCTCTGTTGTAGATGCAGACACAATCTCTTGCTTGGAACTCTTCCAGCTCACAGCACCTCCGTTTATAATAAACACGTATCCGGATTGCGAACGAGAATCATTAGAGTCGGTAAGATAACTCGTATCCGTGTAACCCTTTACACTGAGTTCATCTTCACCACCATAAACCAAAAACATATCCTTAGTCCTTCTCAAGTACTTTAGGATATTTTTAGTCATTCGATGGATTTCTCCAGGATCAGCCTGGTATCTGCTCACAACACTTAGAGCATATGAAACATCCCGCCTAGTACAAATCATGGCGTACATGATGGATCCGATTGCAGAAGCATACGGAATCGCACTGATCCGACTTCGCTCATCAGTTGTCGAAGGACACTGAGTCTTGCTAAGTTTTACACCATGGGACATCGGTAAGAACCCCTTCTTAGACGATTCCATGTTGAACTTCTTCAACACTTTGTCCAAATAAGTACTCTGACTCAATTCAATGAGCCTCCTTGATCTATCTCTATAGATCCGGATTCCGAGGATGTATGTTTCCTCACCCAAATCTTTCACTGAGAAACTCCTTTCCAATGATTCCTTGGTTTCTTGCAACATCTGGACATCATTTCCAATCAGTAATATGTCATCCACATATAAGATTAGAAAGTTTACTTTGCTCCCACTAAACTTCTTGTATAAACAAGAATCATGATCACTCTTGATGAAGCCAAACGATTTGACTACCTCATCAAAGCAAATATTCCAACTCCGAGATGCTTGCTTCAACCCATAAATGGATTTCTGAAGTTTGCACACCTTGTCAGCATTAGCCGGATCAACAAAACCCTCGGGCTGTATCATATACACGTCCTCGGTTAAATTTCCATTAAGGAAAGCTGTTTTGACATCCATCTGCCATATCTCATAGTTGAAATAGGCTGCTATAGCTAACATGATTCGAACTGATTTAAGCATCTCTACGGGCGAGAAAGTCTCGTTGTAATCAACTCCTTGAACTTGTCAGAACCCTTTCGCGACAAGACGTGCTTTATAGATGGAAACATTTCCATCCATATCAGTTTTCTTCTTAAAGACCCATTTGCACTCGACGGGTCTTGCATTGTCTGGCAGATCAACCAAGTTCCAAACTTGATTTTCATCCATGGACTTTAACTCGGATCTCATGGCTCCAAGCCATGACTCGGAATCAGATCCCACCATCACTTCCGAATAATTTGCTGGCTCATCACTGTCTAATAGTAACCCATCACGAACACTTCGTAATCTTGCCGATCTTCGTAGTATAGGTGCTTCTGCCGGCTCAGCTACCACGACCGGCTCAACCTCCAAGGTTTTTGCCGACTCGCTACTAGCCGGCTCCTCTCGAATTTCTTTGAGCTGCACCGTGCTCCCACTTACTCCCCGACTGAGAAACTCTTTCTCAAGGAAGACACCGTTCTAAGCGACAGACACTTTGCCCTCTTCTCGGTTGTAGAAGTAGTAACCCAAGGTTTCCCTCGGATACCCCACGAAAATACACTTATCCGACTTGGCCGTGAGCTTGTCCGACTGAAGTCCCTTGACAAATGCTTCATAGCCCCAAATCTTAAGAAAAGACAAACTCGGCCTTTTGCCTGTCCACATCTCATGCGGTGTCTTCTCTACCGATTTTGATGGTACTCTGTTTAGTGTGAACGCCGCTGTTTCTAGACAATAACCCCAAAATGATAAAGGCAGATCTGTCTGACTCATCATTGATCGTACCATGTCTAAGAAGGTCCGATTCCGCCTTTCCAAAACACCATTCCTTTGTGGCGTTCCTGGCGGAGTAAGTTGAGGAACTATTCCACAACTTTTCAGATGGTCATCAAACTCATGGTTCATGTACTCGCCTCCTCGGTCCGACCGAAGAAACTTTATTTTCTTGCCGAGTTGATTCTATGCTTCATTCTGGAATTCTTCTGACTTATGTTTCATCAAGTAGATATATCCATACCTACTCAAATCATCAGTGAAGGTAATGAAGTACTCATAACCACCTCTGGTTGTCGTGCTCATTGGTCCACATACATCACTATGTACTAGTCCCAACAAGTCGTACGCCCTCTCGCAACTCTTTGCAAAAGGTGTCTTGGTCATTTTGCTGAGTAGGCAAGATTCGCATGTCTCGAACGACTCCAAGTCGAACGAAGTTAGGAGTCCGTCATCATGGAGCTTCTTCATGCGTGTCCAACTTATATGACAAAGCCGACAGTGCCAAAAGTAAGTCATATTCAGATCATTTGGTTTGAACCTTTTAACATTTATGTTATAAACCGACTCACCATCAAGATTCAAAATAAATAACCCTTCCTGGACGGGTCCAAAGCCGTGAAACATATCATTCAAATACAAAGAACAACCATTATTCTTGATATTCGACTCATAGCCTTGCCTCATCAAACATGAAGCAGAAATAATGTTTTGACTAAGCACTGGAACATAATAACAATTATTCAGTTCCATAATGAATCCGGAAGGTAAATGAAGCTGCATCGTGCCGACTTCCAACGCAGCAACTCTTGCTTTGTTGCCGACTCGAATATCAACCTCGCCTCTTGCTACGCTCCTAGTTCTTACCAGTCCCTACAACGAGTTGCAGATGTGAATAACCGATTCGGTATCATATACCCAAGAACTATTAGGTGCATCAGCAAGATATATGTCTATAACATTGCAAACAAGTGTACCTGAGTTGGAAGTCATACCTCCACTCTTGGCTTTGTCGGCCAAGTACTTGCTGCAGTTCCTCTTCCAATGGCCATCCGCCTTGCAGTAGAAGCAAGTGGATCCGGATGAAGGAGATGGCTTAGTCCCTGAGGAAGCGCTTGGGACCGGGTCCTGAGCCTACTTTCCTCCTGACTTAGTCTTCTTCTTAGTCCAAGAACTCTTCTTGAACTTAGCCTTATTCTGCACCATCAACACTTGACTGGCACCCTTCTTGAGATCCGCCTCTGCCTGCTTGAGCATCCCATGTAATTCAGTGAGCTTCTTATCCATACCATGCATGTGGTCGTTCGAAATGAACTGCCCATATGCACTAGGAAGAGAGTTCAGAATTATATCCGTAGCGAACTCTTCGCTAATGGGGTAGCCAAGCCTCTCCAGAGACTGCACGTAACCAACCATTTTGATCACATGCGGACTCAGTGGATCACCATCCTTAAGCTTGCAACTCGACAAAGCCTGAGAGACTTGATACCTCTCAGTCTTCGCCTGAGCCTGAAACATACTTTTGAGGCTTTCGATCATATCGTAGGCCTCAACATTCTCGAACTGCTTTTGCAAGTCCGGTTCCATGTGAGCAAGCATAAGACAACTAATATCCGTGGACTCATCCTTAGCCTGACGGTAGGCATTGGTGGCAGCGACAGTCGCATTCTCATTCGGCTCATCTGGAAGTGGATTGTCTAGGACATGGTCCTTCTTTTCTTGTTTGAGAACAATTCTCAGATTTCGATACCAGTTGGTAAAATTAATGTCGTTTAATTTATCTTTCTCAAGGATAGGTCTCAACGCAAAACCGTATATCTGAGAGTGACTGCTACTTGGTGCCATGATCTACAACAGAAAATATGCAAAACACTTAAGACATGTATTCATAAAAGAGCAAGCATATTAAACATTTTAATATTTTATGCTCCCACTAGAACCAACACCCCTCCGATGGTTACTAAGTGATTCAGAATCCTAAATAAGCAAGTCGGATAGTGAGCTTTAGCATCACCGCTAGCCTCCAAGTGATCTAGGTAGACAACTCCTTGTCAATCGTATCTCCTACGACTCCTGTTGGACGGGTGGCATCACATGCCCCGGCTCCCATCCGACCTTTCCCCGAGCCCCACAACCGTTGTGATAGACCCGTCTAGCTTACCGAGTGTTTCCGTAGTAAGAGTCCGACTCGAACCCACCTAGTTGGAAAGAATTGGCAGCACCTCAATTTTATGAGCTCACTACCAAAAATGTCCGACTTGTGATGGTGCAAACACTGGCGGAAAAACCGACTAGACCTTCTTTGAGGGATTAAATTTTACCGACTATCTAATAGAGTTAAAACAAAGACATAACAATAACACAAAATAAAGCAATTATAATGTGAAATGGTATGGCTCCCTTCATGGCGATCTCCATCTCCACAAAGCATGTAATCCGACTCGTGCCAACTCTTGTCACTTGCCGTCTTACTCCATGTCGCCGATACATCGCCTTGCATGTCTTCCGGGTTCTCCAAACAGCTACACTAGCTTAGTAAAGTAAATTACAAGGAGAATCCGACACACAGGTCGTTATACAATAAAATGACAGCACCTAGGCTCCAGCCGGCTGACAAAAACCGTGATTCACAAATCACGTATGGATTACACACATACTGAAGGGTTTCGCGGCATAGTAAATCAAAATTTTCTACGGATGCAAACAGAGGGAAAGCCAAGATCTAATCTAGGAGATGCAATCAACGAGAGAGATTGGATTAGATCATCATACCCTTGAAGATTCGCACAACGGAACGTTCGTCGGAACGTGGGTGATGTAGTCGTACTCGCTTCTCCTCCTCGCGATCCGATCCGATCTAGCACCACAAGTGGCGGTGCCTCCGTGAGATGCACACGCAAAGACTCGGCGTCTCCTCCTTCCTCGGACCAGCGAGTATGGTGGAGAGATAGATTGTATCTACAACACGACGGCGTGGTGTATATGGTGGAGAATTTCACTGTGCAGGCTTCGCCTACAAATCGGGAGGGAGAGAGGAAGGCAGGGCTACTAGGTCTTGGAGGGAGGTGTGTGTAGGGGGGAGGCGACCACCCTCTATATAGAGGAGGCGCCACCCTTGCCCTCCTCCAAGCCTATCTCTAGTTTAAACAATTTAAACTCTCCCTTATCTAGAAATCCTATCTCTATATTTAAACGATTTAAACTCTCCCTTATCTAGAAATTCTATCCCGAGATTTAAGCGAGTCAAATCTCTCTAGAATCGGCTGGGCCCTATGGGGCCTTGTGCCCCCGGCCCAATGCGGTGACACTCCCTCATAGGCCCATGCCCCTCCCTAAGGTGGGGCCACGTTGGTCCCTTCGGAAGGTTCTAGAAGCTTCCGTACAATACCGATTAACCCGAACAATTCAACTCCAAAACTGCCGCCTTATATGAATCTTATTCTCCGGACCATTCCGAACCTCTCGTGATATCTCGGATCCCATCCGAGACTCAACAAAAATTCATAAACCAATTATCCAATCTATCCTAGCATCGAGATACGTTATGTGTGACCTGCGTTCGAGAATATGCGCACATGATCTTCTATCAATAATCAACAGCGGGTGCAGGCACCCATATTGACTCCCACACATTCATCGATGATCATATCGGATGAACCACGATGCCGTGATTCAATCAATCCCATATATATATTCCCTTCGTCTCGCGATATTTTACTTGCCCGAGATTCGATTGTTGCACTGCCATACCTAATTCAATCTCGTTCACAGAAGTACTTTACTCGTTCCGTAATCCAATATCACTTTGTGATTAACTCCTTAACCACATGCTTGCAAGCGGTGTTGATATCGACACGAGTGGGCAAGTATATCTCTCCGACTTGGGAGGGACAAATTCCATCTCGATACATACAACCCAACAGATACTTTCCGATCACCGAGAGACACCTTTATGATCACCCTCTCATAGGATGACGTTTGATGACCTCAAAGCTTTCTTCCGTACGTGGAGTTGCATTATCTCATGGTCTAAGGAATACAATATTTGACATAGGAAAAGCTTCGCAAAGATGAACACGATGAAACGATCTAATTGCTTCGCTTAGTTTGGTCCATCCATCATATCATTCTCCCAATGATATGATCTCATTATCAATTGACAACTCATGTCTATGGTTAGGAAACCTTAACCATCATTGATCAATGAGCTAGTCCATAGAGGCGTACTAGGGACACGGTGTTGTTTACAAACCACACAAGTATTAATGTTTCCGCTTAATACAATTCTAGCATGGAATATAAACTTTATCATGAACAATAATTATAATAATAACATCTTTATTATTACCTCTAGGGCATAATTCCAACAGTCTCCCACTTGCACTAGAGTCAATAATCTAGTTTACATTTGGCAACAATCTCACACCCATGGCACTGAGGTGTTGATCATGTTTTACACGTGGAAGAGGTTTAGTCAATGGATCTGCGACATTCAGATCCGTATGTACTTTGCTAATCTTCAGATCTCCATCTGCTATATAATCTCGGATTATATGAAACTTGCGGTTGATATGCTTGGTCTTTGGATGATATCTTGGTTCCTTAGCGAGTGCTATGGCGCCGGTGTTGTCCTGAGAATATCTCCAAGGGTCCAATGCACTTGAACCACGCCAAGCTCGATGATGAAGTTTCGATCCAAACTCCTTCACTTGACGCTGCGGCAGCCATGTATTCCTCTTCTCAGTAGATCCCGCGATCACGCTTTGCTTGCGCCTTCTCCACTCACACTCCTCCATTCAAAATATAAACGTATCACGTCGAGATTTGGAATCATCCTTGTCGGTGTCGAAACTAGCATCGACGTAACCTTTACTAAGTCGCTCATCACCCCATAGACTAAGAACATTTCTTTAGTTCTATTTAGGTACTTTAGGATGTTCTTCACGGCTGTCCAAAGGTTCCACTCGATCACTTTGATATCTCGTCAAACTAAGAGCATTGGATGATCCGGTCTAGTACACATGGCATACATGATGGAACCTATGGCGAGGCATAATATGCACTTTGCTCATAGCTTCCTATCATTTCATCAGAATGGACACTGAGCCTTGCTCAATATCTTACCTGACAACATAGGCACTGAACCTTTCTTTGCCTTATCCATTCTGAACCTTTTTAGAACTTTGTCTAGGTATGTACTCTGGCTTAAAGCTATCAGGCGTCTTTGTCTATCTGTTATCGCCATATTTTGGCCAAAGGAGGAGATGGGCCGTAATCAAGATGGGCTTGGAAGATACATATATGCAACGTGTTGTTGAATCGGCCTTGTGCGTGGATTTGGGCTAAATTGCCCGTATCTCAGATATTGTAGTAGGTTCCGTTTCGTTTAAGTAAGAGATAGAGTTGTAGGGTTATTCCAAAGATAGAAAGTCTCCAGACTATAAATATGTACCTAAGGTTATTGAGAAAAGGAGGACAATCACGTTCACAACAAACACAATCTCGGCGCATCGCCACCCCTTGTTTTTAGGGTTTCTTTCGGGTAAGTGTCATGCTGCCTAGATCGCATCTTGCGATCTAGGCGATCTCTATGCGTTATTTGGTGTTACTCGTCTGAAGCCTTGTTGATGGCGAGTAATACTATTATCATAGTTTTGTTGAGGCTAGCATCGGTACCTTTTACTATGATTGTTTAGTTATGCCTCTATTTATCTCGCCGCTTTGCACCTTTTCCCGTGTAAGGGTAGCATCTTGCTTGATCTTTATTCAGATTTGATCTGTTATAGTTATGCCTTGTTTTCCAAGGTTTAGTTTGATATCCACGTAGTCAGGCCTTGCAAACGGGTTGAACGATCCAGTAGTACGTGAGGATATGGTTTGCTAGCTCGAGAGGAGTTGTTCCGGGAATTGACTTTACGTCGGTTGTTAGGCCTTCTCTAGGGTTAGTTTTCTATCATCTTTTGTATCTACCAGGCTCAATTACGTGTAGGATGTTCCAATTACGTGGTGAAAACGTTAAACTGTCGTAGATCGATTTAACTTGTAATGATGAAGCAAAACCCCATGTTATCGTAGATCTAATGCAGAACCATGGGATAATCGGCTCCAGGAGCCGATTCACAGGGAAACCTGGGAGCCGGTCACGGCTCGAATTTTACGTATACTTGTTTACCATGCAGGAAACTGATCGAAGTAATCCATCACCTTCCTGACCAGGTATAGGTCAGGTGGCACGCCCTTGAACCAAGCCAGGACGTGTGCCGGAGTTTTGCGGGCCATTCCCCGAGAGACCAGGGCCCACCAGCAGTTCTGGGAGCCTCCCGGCTCTTCGTGTTGCTCGTCGTTGCTCGCGGTGGGTTTTGACATGCAACACATTCTGGCACGCCCGGTGGGACGTTCAACAGCATCTGCGTCAACATCCGACGCTGAGATGGGGGACAGACCGGTCACGTACGACGATCTGCCTGAGGAGCACAAGGCGAAGTATGATGATATCAAAGCTCTCTTTGAAGCCGATCTCATCGGCTCTTTTGAGAGGACCCGTAAGCATGGCATCAGGTGGAAAGGGTTCTCACCCGAAGGTGCTCTTGATGAGGTGGATCTATCTGCTCTTCGTGAGGAGCGCACTGAGCTCGCGACAGAAGTCAACTACATGGTGGCTCATTCTCTTCACCGCCATTCCGAGATCCTAGTGAACGCTTTCGGCGGATCGCGATTCGCGTAGTCCGAGAGATCATGAAGCATCAAGATCTCCGTCGGGGCCTACTCTAGGGACTCACCAGGAGAAAGACCGCTCTGCACAGGCCACCGCTGCTCACACTTGCAGCTCCGAGCCACCGGGGCAGCGGCGTACATAGTCTACAAGGTCGAGGTGACCAGCGATTGCCGCCTGTTTGAACCACCTAAAGAAATCCCACATGGATATGTGTGCACCTACGTCGGACTGCAATAACTTTGCCAAGACGAACCAGATTGCAACCGCAGGATTTCTGCGCAGGAGTTCTGAGGCGGGCTTGAGAGCGTGTATTTCGAGCAGGGTGTGCAGGATGGACGCCGACAACAAAGCGTGGCTAGACAAGTATGCCACCGAACGAGTCATGAGAATTTAGCCCTGCAGCTCAAACAAAGGAACAAATCCGTACCATCTTGAGAGACCATTCGGCTGCGTCAAGAGAAGGACAATCGGCTATTCCAAGCCGTACCAACGAGTTTGATCTCGATTCCCTGCCGCCCAAGTATCGGCTCCCCGAGTTCTCAAGGTTTAGCGGATCGGAAGGGTCGAGCTCGATCGAGCACGTGAGCCGATACACCGCACGATTAGGCATGATTTCAAGATCGGATCGATTCGCGTAAGGTTCTTTTTTGGGTGGTACACCGATTCGATCGAAGCAAGGCATTGCGGACACAAAAGCGGGGAGAAACGGAGGCGGTATACATCCAGCGTTTTCAACTGCCAAGAACCGATGTTATTCGTTTAGCTTAACGAAAGAGGCGATGAGCTGGCAAGGTCTCAGACCTGTCAAGGATCCGCTTTCAAGTAGAGTACAACTCATTGGCGCATGGCCCGAAGATGACGATGTATGAACAACGCCACCCCGAGTTGTACCAAGACAAGTTCAAACGTCCGATAGGCCTGGTCGATAGAAGAATAGGATCCTACACAAGACCGGAGGTGGCCGTGGCTGAATGGGCTCGGGGCGATCCTGTCCTGCAAATGGGTGAAGCAAGAAGGGCCTGCAAAAGGGTTCGACTTGATGTGAGCAAAGCTGAGCGGATATTCGATTCTTCTTGAAAGAAAAGCACCGGGTTACCCGAAGGCCACAAAATCCCTATGGCTCAGGAGATGAACGGGAGACCATACTGCAAGTGGCATCACTCGTTCACCCACACCACCAATGATTGCAAAGAGCTATGTCGCCAGATCCAAACGGCGATAGAACAGGGCCGTCTGATCCTTGGGCGTTCGCCATGAAAGTAGACACAAACCCATTTCCGGCGTCAACATGGTAGAGCACAGTCCTCCACGAGGCGTCGGTTGGATTTCGTTCGATGTTAATATGGCGGGATCATGTACCACCATGGCACATACAAGGAGGAAGGCGGTCGCTCTCGGGCAAAGAAAGAGAGGAGGCTGGTCCACGCGACCGCCTGGTTACGATGACAAAGTGTATTTAATCGAGGAGCGTGAGAAGCGTGCGATATCGAAGCCACACTCCACGCATCTCCTTAACAAGTATGAGCGTCAAGATGACCGACATCGCCAAGCGATAGAGACGGTGAGGATATGAGCACCTCGCTAGGGGAACGTCAAAAGAAAAGGAAGGCGAGACAAACATTGGGATTGTCCTTTCTTCAAGTATTGCTGATGCGGAATGAGCCGATTGCCTACAATCGATACTGCCCGGAATGTGGACAGCGAAGGAGGACACGGGCCGCTTCGGTGTTCAAGCGTCTAGGGCCTCTCCACCTCGTGAGCCGACACAGGAGTCCGCTCGAGCAAAAGATCTCGAGGAGCCAATGGATGACAAAGAAGAAGACAGATACCACCGTCAAGGTGGTGTCCCGATGGACTTAGACACACCAAAAGCGTGAGTTCAGCTGCGTAACTTGGAGGAAGCCGAGCGCAGATTCCACGCTTTAAGGAAAGCACGGCCCGATCTAGCCGCGAAAATTCGGCGACATTGGAAGCGGAAGATCGTCCGAAAAGGAAAGAGTGGCGCCCAAGCGGTAAAAGCCGATGCGAATACATCGGTGGCACAAACATGGTGTTCATACTTCCGCCGAGTTCTGCGCTCCAGAACCAAGAGCTACGGTGGCCCGGTTGATCGCGATGACCGGATTATCTTTGAAAAGCCACGTGAGAAGGGCTACAAACATCCTGAAAGCTCAGACTGCGAGGTTACATCAATGGGCGACTGTCGGCAAGATGTTGGTTGACACGGGCGGCGATCAATATAATGCCATACTCCATGCTACGGCGTTTGGGGCGCTCCACTGCAGATCGATCAAAACCAACGTCACGTTAAGCGACTTCAACGCCAAACTTCATAAGCAAAGGCGTCTTGAACGTGGATCTGACCGTGGGCAGAAAAACCATCCCTACGTCATTCTTCGTCGTGGACAGCAAAAGCACCTACGATGTCTTGCTAGGGAGAGATTGGATTCACGCTAACTGCTGCATTCCATCCACGATGCACCAGTTCCTAATATAGTGGGATGGAGATGAAGTGGAGGTCATTCATGCAGATGATTCGATCGAGATCTCCATAGCTGGCATGAACATCTGGGAAGCAGAAGACCAAGAGCCGATCTCTGGAATCAGTCTAGACGGCTGTGAGCGCATTGAAGCTACAAAAAGCGGGTGAGGCTGGTCTTATCCACGGCGACAGAGTAGCAAAGTCCACGATCGTGCGTGGTATGGCGATCCTCGCGATCGGCCACAAAAATAAAAGCGATAATCTTACGACAAGCGAGTCATGCAGTCGTAGTAGGGAGATTCCCTGCCATTGTAAAGCACAAATAAGGTGTAAACCGTCCTTGACTAATGCAATCAAAAAGGGGGCCGATTCAGGCAATCGGCCCAAATTATTTTTGTTGTCCTCACCAACTGTTTGCCATGTGTTTAGCATCGATTTAACAGGCGATGGAAAGCTAGGGTATGGGTTTACATCCGCTGATGAGCTAGAGGAGATTGACATCGGTCCTGGGGATAAGCCACGACCAACATTTATCAGCAAGAAGTTAGATCCGAATTTGCGGGGTCCAATGATAGCTTTGTTAAAAGAATATCGAGGCCTTTGCACGACTATCTGAGAGATGCCGGGTTAGACAGAGCATCATTGAGCATCGACTCCGCTTAAAAAGGATTTCGCCATTCCAAAGGTGAGCACGGATGAAGGCGAAATTTTGGAAGAAGTCAAGAAAGAGGTCGAGAAAATGTTGATGACCAAGTTAATCAGGCCATGTAGGTATCTTTGAGTGGATTTCTAGTATCGTACTGTAGAGAAAAAGGATGGCGTTGGCGTGTTGCCATAGATTTTCGGGATCTCAATAGAGCTACTCAAAGGATGAGTATCCGATGCGGTAGCGAGACGTTAATCAACGCGGCTGGTCATAAGATCTTGAGCTTCATGGATGGCAATGCGGTTATAACCAAATTTTATGGCTCGGAAGATATACACAAGGCGCATTGAGTCCCAGGTTCGGTGGGGTTGTTTGAATATGTAGTCATGACGTTTGGATGAAGAATGTCGGCGCCACGTACCAAGAGCCATGAATTACATTTTCCATGATCGATCGGCAAGTGGTGGAAATTTACATCGATGACGTGGTGGTCAAGTCGCCTTGATACAAGGACACTTGGACGATCACGCAGCGTCTGGACCGAACAAGAAAATTCGACTACGGATGAATCAAAAAGTGTGCCTTGAGGTGGCGGTCAGTTCTTGGGTTTCTTGGTCCATGAGCGGGATTGAGATCGGCTGAAAAGTCGGGAGGCGGTCACGAACAATGAAGCCACCTACCACGAAGAAAGAACTGCAGTCTCTCATCGGCAAGATCAACCGTCGGAAGATTCATCTCAATCATCGGGAAGAATAGAGCCGTTCATGGGTGGTGAAAATTAAATCGATGAGGAGTTCGGCGGGGGCGAATAACAACGAGCCTTGACGAGATTAAAGAATATCTAAAGCCGCCAGTGTTAGTTCGCCCGGTGGATAGGTCGTTCTACATTTACTTGTCGATGGTAACACGTCCATCGCCTCGATGGTGGTGCAAGTCTATGATGGGCTGGGCGAGTTGTATTTTACATCGGCGGAAGGATCTTTGGATGCGAGACAAGGTATCTGAGATCGATAAGTTGTGCCTCACTGTTTTTCACACCAAGCTGCGCACATCTTGCTCTCGTGAGATTGTCATCATATGCAAATCGGATGTCATAAAGCACATCTTGTCGGCTCCTATGTTGAAAGGCCGACTCGGCAAATGGATGTTTGCGTTATCGAATTTGACATCCGGTATCAACCAGCGGCGCCGAAGTTAAGAGTCGAGCATTGGCCAACCTTATCGCTGAAAGGATCAACACTAATATAGCAGTGTCTGCTCTGACGTGGGCTATGTTTTCGATGGATCGGTTTGTGGCGATGGTTGCGGCATCGGCATTCTACTCGTGTCGCCCGGGGCAACATTTTCCTTCTCCATCGGTTATCTACCCTCGCACCAACAACGTCGGCGAGTATGAGGCGTCGCAAGGACTCGAGTTGCTCATCGAAGGGCGAAGCGGTGGAAATTTTGGAGATTCCAAGTTGGTGATTTCCCAACTCACGGAGGAATACAAGTGTGAGCGAGTCGCTCTTCCCATTATGGCTGCAATGCCGTGAGCTGATGGCACGATTCGGTACATAAACTTCACGGATCCGCGATCGCAGAATACCGAGGCGAATGATCTTGCACAAATGGCCTCGGGCTACAAGGACGTAGCGAGAGGAGCCGATGTTCGTGCAGTTCACAGGCAGACGATCGAGAGCCGATATCTTCAATTACTTGAAGGATTCGGCTCGGGGGCACCTAACGGATAAGGTACAAGGCCATGAAGTATGTGCTTATTGGGACGACATGTTTCTGAGGACTGGAGGTTCTTGCTCAAATGTCTGGGCCAACCGAGGCCAATCGGCTCCTACACGAGGTACGAAGGCGCTGTGGAACTCACCAATCGGCTCACAAGATGAAATGGTTGATCAGCGATCGAGGTTTTATTGGCCCACCATGCTTGAGGACTGTTTCAAGTACTACAAAGGGTGTCAAGCATGTCAGAAATTTGGGAAAATTCAGATGGTACCCGCGTCAGCAATGAACCCCATCATCAAGCCTTGGCCATTCCGAGGTTGGGGCATGGATATGATCGGCAAGATCAATCCTCCATCAAGCAAAGGCCACATGTGGATTTTGGCCATTACTGATTATTTCACTAAATGGGTGGAAGCTGTCCCTATGAAGTCAGTGAACTCAAAGGATGTTATCAATTTTGTGAAGGAACATGTCATTCATAGATTCGGGATTCCCCAGACTATCACGACCGATGGAGGTTCGGTCTTCATTTCTCACGAGTTTAGAAAGTTCTGTGAGGACACGGGGATTAAGCTGATTCGATCATCTCCATACTATGCTCAAGCAAATGGGCAAGGCAAGCGTCAACGAGCCTTATCAAGCTGATCAAGAGGAAAGTCGATGAGCACCCTAGGCGTTGGCACGAGGTTTTGTCAGAGGCTTTATGGGCTTATCGCATGTCATGCCATGGAGCGATAAAAACCTCGCCATACCATCTAGTCTATGGACAAGAAGCCGTATTGCCCTGGGAGATTACGGCTGGATCGAGACGTGTCACTTTTCAGAACGATCTAACAACTGAAGAATATGCGTCTTTAATGAGTGACAGCGTTGAGGATTTAACTGAGCTTAGGCTGTGGTCGCTCGAGAAAATCAAAGAGAACAAGGCCAAGGTAGCTCGTGCATATAATAAGAAGGTGAGACCAAAGGAGTTCCACGTTGGCGATCTGGTATGGGAAGCTGTATTGCCATTGGGGACTAAGGATGCAGCGTATGGTAAATGGTCTCCAAATTGGCACGGGCCATACAGGGTCGATCAAGTTTTAAGAGGGAACGCGTACATGCTTGAGGAGCTGGACGGCGTAAAATTCCCAGTGGCTGTCAACGGTCAACATCTCAAGAAATATTTCCCAAGCATGTGGGATGATGGACAATGAAATGTGGGGGCCGATACATGAAATCGGCCAAATAAAAAACAAAATATATAGCCGATGCACAGTCATCGACTCTAGAGGTTCAAACTGTTACAAGCAGGTGCCAGTTTACATGAACGAGCTACTGAAGGAATGCCTCGAAGGCGTGGAGGGCGTCAGCACGGACACGATCCACCTCGGCGATCTCGGCTTCGTCATCTTCGTCCTTGCCCGTCACTAGCTGCTTGTTCAGGGCACGTATTTCTGCCAGATCGGTCTTCAGTTGAGCTTTGAGGCCTTCTGCTTCGTCTTGGGAGCGGGCGATGGATGCTTACTTGTCGCGAATGAGCTGTTTAGTCGCCCGGACCTTCTCTTCAAGATCTTCCAACTCCTTTTTTAAGGATGCGAGCTCGGCCATCTTGTGAGGTGTCGGTTTGGCATCCGACGCCTTTTCTCGTTGAGCTGCGACATCATCGCAATATTGGCCTTCACGGAAGTTGGGGCGGCAGATTGATCCTTTCACGAGCTAACTTCAACCTTGACCCGTAGAAAGACGAGTTACAAGCGGCCAAAGCTTCACCGCAATGCTCTTTGGAGTTGGTCTTTGATTTCAGCAAGAACGCTCTTCACCTCCTCGAACCCTCGATCAACTCCTCGATCGGGAGAGGGCGACAAGGCTTTAAGACGCTGGAATTGAGGTAGAACAGCCTGGCTCGTGGTTCATCGTTGGCAACAAAGGAAGTTGGTTCGATGGATTCGGGTCGAACGTCGACAAGCCTGAAATATCACAACCACAGCAGCCGAAAGGCGTCGATGTCGTCAACATGTAAGGATGAGCCGAAGAAGCGTACCTCTCCTAAGATCGAGGATAGCAGATGACGAGACAATCGGCTTGTGTGTGGTTGCTGGGGGCTTGGCCAAAGTGGTAGCCGTTTCATCTGCACCTTCGGGGATTGCTAGATCCGGCTTGGCTAAAGGCATCGGCACTGCCCCGGCTTTCCCACTAGAAACGTCAGTCGTGTGCATGGAAGGTGTTTAGCCGATGTAAATAATGATGAATCGGCAGATAAAAAGAAACAAGTGGTAAGAGCATGAAGGGTGATGACTTTCGAAACCTCCTGGCTCGACGAAGAAGTTTGTAGTCCCTTGCGAGCCCTCTTGGGACTCACAGCTGGCCCCGCCTCGACTGGTGCTCGGGGGGGCAGTAGGTTCAGGAACCGACCTTTTCCTGGAAGCCGATGGTGGTAAATCTGGCTGGCTCGGTGTAATGGTCCTCTCAGAGTCTGTTGGGCCCAATTCTCCTCGATTGGTTTGAGTGTCCTCGCTGGAGGTGTCTTCGACGGAAGCCTGCAAGAGAAGGAGAGCTAGTAAGCACGAGCATGTCTCCAAGAATGGAAGAATGAAAGAGATCAACCAAGGCATGGATCAGCGTACATGCGAACTTTCTGGAGAGGGGCTCCGGCGCCTCAAGGTCTTCCTGGCAGGTATCTTCCTCACCATCGTTCTTGTTTTAGTTGGAACTCGAGGGGCAGATGACTTAGAAGTTGCTTGGTTCTTGGAAGCCGATTGTGGTGATATCGGCTGGTTCTGCATCATGACCTTTTTCAAAGGTGGCGAGTTTTTGCAGAAAAGAACCCACGAGTGGCGGAAAGAACTCGAAGGGGAGCCATCAACGTGCGTAGGTTCGGGACCATCTTGTTGCTGCAAAGAGAGAGTGGGTTAGTAGAAGAATCATTTGTGAGTGCATCAAGAAAATGTACAAGTAGTGGTACCATTCCACGGGATATCATAGTCGACATCGAATTTGTTTCAAAGCGGTCCCAGAGCTCTCCTGAAGGCATGAGTCTTCCACATCGACCACCAGTTTTCAAAGCCATCGGTTGATGAAGCAAAGATGAGGTCGTTAGGAATTGGGATGGTCAGGGCATCAAAGAAGGAATAACACCTTTGACTGGTGAGAGGATCGGGCAGGTCGGCTCTGCTCTCTGTAAGATGGTGGAGAAAGAAATGGGGAGGTACTTGTCCAAGGCCAAATTGCCGAGCCACTACGACCGGCTGGTAGAATTCATACCCAGGCTTGATTATTCTGTTGGATGTACTCATGCCAACTGGAAGGAAATAGGGACGGATCACATTGGAAAAAGAGCCGAAAGTCTTTGGTGTCATCGGCAAAGTTGTCTAACTGAAGGAGATTGGATTTTCGAAATGTTTGATTCTTCCATGTAAGGAAAGAAGATAGGATTGTCGGCCTTGAAAGAAAGTCTGAACCACTTGGATGCTTCTGAGGATCGATTTACTACTGGCGATCTATACAAAGCTTGGCCGTCTGGTGCATCGGATCTGCTTCCTTTGACATCTGGAAAGGTGCAACTCGCCAAAAGGGGAAGTTTGGGACGTGGTTTTGAAAATACAGGTGAGCCCATAGCTGAATGAACCACCAAGGACCTCCTGTTTTGCTATGCGGAGAATAGTTTGAGACATCAATCGGAGATATCGATAAACCTCTCCAAGGAACAGTTCTTGATGCCAAGTTGAGTGCCTTTGGCAAGTTCAGAGGCCAAGGAGAGATAATTCTTGGTTGGAGCAAGGGAAGGCCAGAATATGAAATGTTCCAGCCAGAAGTTGAGAAAGGCTGTGTGTTCTTTCTCTGTGACAGGGCCTTTAGTTTTCATATGGCGTTGGAGGTAGGCACCCCAGTTCGTGCAATCTGTCTTGGAAGACAGCTTGTAGGGGACCTTGGTCAGCTTAAAAGCAGAGGGGCTGGGTGATGTAACATCCAGACCAGTAATCATCACCACGTCTAACAGAGTTGGTGACATGGGGCCATGACCGAACATGAAGCAGTTCAGAGCGTCAGACCAGAAGTAGCCGATGGTTTTTAGAAGATTTTCATGTTTCTCGAGGGGAGACAATGACAAATGCAAGGCATCGGCTATTCCTGTGGTTTCCCATTGGGATTGGTAAGCTCTAGCTACCCTGCTGAACCAAGAGACCCAATGTTCAGGGGGATTAGGCCAGGCTCGCAAGCAGTCGGCCCAAGAGTTCAAATCTAGGTCTTGGCTTACGAAGGGGATTCTGTTTGCTTCGCAAGAGATCAGATGGGGACTAGATTCTGCACGGGGCCAAGACAGAGAATTTGGGAGAGAAGGATGCGGCGTGAGATATACGAAACCTAAAAGATTTTAATGGTGGAATAAAGCATTAATTGGTGTTTGCCATTAAATCTAGCATCGTGTTCGGGCTGCGAGGTAAGCGTACCTTCGGACTGGAGACCGGGTTGGTGTTGGGGACGATTCGCCATCTAGTTTGCCGTGGGATGGATCTATGCGATTGGGGATCGAGGGTTCTTGTCATTGTGAGCTCGATCGGTGAGCAATTGGAGATCGTCGCCCTTTTTGAAGAGGCGCGATGCTACCGCTTGAAAGCGGAGTGGCTCAGATTTGTCTAAGTATGCGACCAAATTTGACCTTGTCAACGTTTTTGGGAAAGCCGATGTTTTACCATCGGCTCTTTGAGCTTTGACTTGGTTGACTGTATGAGCGCAGTGTGGTGAAAGTCGATACATTACTATCGGCTTCTGGAGCATTGACCTATTTTGACTATCGACAAAATCAAATTGGAAAAGCAATCTTTGTTCATTCAAAAGACGGTTGTTTACAATGGAGCTGATTGCTTACAAAAGGAAATCTACTACTAGTGCTACTACTACTAGTTCCTAATCTAGAGGTGTGTCGCCATTTGTCTTCGTCGTCTTGTTATTTGTCATCGGGCCTTCTTGCGTCGTCTTATTCTTTGAAGATGCCTGAGGCCTCCTCGTCCTCGTCGTCTTGGTGTCCTCGCTGGACGGCTGAAGCGCTTCACCGCGGTACTCGTGGAGAGGGCATCATGATAAGGGGTGGCGTGGCGATTACGCTCGCAACGCGTAACCCGATAAAAAAGGGGAAAAAACATCAGCAGTGGTTTTGGAATTATTATTGCCAAAACCAGGGGGGCATGTGTTATCGCCATATTTTGGCCAAAGGAGGAGATGGGCCGTAATAAAGATGGGCTTGGAAGATACATATATGCAACGTGTTGTTGAATCGGCCTTGTGCGTGGATTTGGGCTAAATTGCCCGTGTATCTGTATATTGTAGTAGGTTCCGTTTCGGTTTAAGTAAGAGATAGAGTTGTAGGGTTATTCCAAAGATAGAAATTCTCCGGACTATAAATATGTACCTAAGGTTATTGAGAAAAGGAGGACAATCACGTTCACAACAAACACAATCTCGGCGCATCGCCACCCCTTGTTTCTAGGTTTTTTTTCGGGTAAGTGTCATGCTGCCTAGATCGCATCTTGCGATCTAGGCAGTATCTGCTTATGCGTTATTTGGTGTTACTCGTACTGAAGCCTTGTTGATGGCGAGTAATACTATTATCATAGTTTTGTTGAGGCTAGCATCGGTACCTTTTTACTATGATTGTTTAGTTATCTTTCTCTAGTTATCTCGCTGCCTTTGCACCTTTTCCGGGTGTAAGGGTAGCATCTTATGATCTTTATTCATCGATTTGATCTGTTATAGTTATGCCTTGTTTTCCAAGGTTTAGTTTGATATCCACGTAGTCGGGCCTTGCAAGCGGGTTGAACGATCCGATTAGTAAGTGAGGATATGGTTTGCTAGCTCGAGAGGAGTTGTTCCGGAATTGACTTTCGTCGGTTGTTAGGCCTTCTCTAGGGTTAGTTTTCTATCATCTTTTGTATCTACCAGGCTCAATTACGTGTAGGATGTTCCAATTACGTGGTGAAAACATTAAACTGTCGTAGATCGATTTAACTTGTAATGATGAAGCAAAACCCCATGTTATCGTAGATCTAATGCGAACCATGGGATAATCGGCTCCGAGAGCCGATTCACGAAACACAGGAGCAGTCACGGCTCGAATTTTACGATACTTGTTTACCATGCAGAAACTGATCGAAGCAATCCATCACCTTCGACCAGGTATAGGTCAGGTGGCACGCTATGAACCAAGCGGGCGTGTCTTGGAGTTTTGCGGGCGTTGCAGGTACGAGGCCCTGGCGATTCTGGAGCCTCCGGCTCTTCGTGTTACTCGTCGCTTTCATGGGTGGGTTTTGACAGCAACACTATCTCTATAGATTTTGATGCCCAATATAAGCAGACTTCACCTAGGTCTTTCATTGAAAACACTTGTTCAAATAACTCTTCACATCGTTAAGCATGTTGATGTCATTTCCGATAATCAATATGTCATCCACATATAGTACCGAAGCGTCACCGAGCTCCCACTCACTTTCTTGTAGATGCAAGCTTCGTAGCAATTTGGAACAAATCCAAAGCTCTTGATCACTTGATCAAAGCGAAGGTTCCAACTCGAGATGCTTGCTTGATCCATAAATGGAGCGCTGAAGTTTGCATACTTTATCGGCATCCTTAGGATCGACAAAACCTTCGGTTGCATCATATACAACTCTTCATCAATGTTGCCATTGAGGAAAGCGATCTTGACATCCATCGCCATATTTCATAATCATGAACGCAGCAATTGCTAATAAAATCCGAATGGACTTAAACATCGCTACGGGAGAGAAAGTCTCATCGTAGTCAACACCTTGAACTTGTCGAAACCCTTTCGCGACAAGCCGTGCTTTATAGGCGGTACCATTACCATCCGCGTCCGTTGTCTTCTTGAAGATCCATTTGCACTCAACGGCCTTTCGGTCGCTAGGAGGTCCACCAAAGTCCATACTTGGTTTTCGCTCATGGATCCCAATTCGGATTTCATGGCTTCGGCCATTTCTCGAGTCTGGGCTCATCATCGCTTCCTCATAGTTCGTGGGTTCACCGTCTTCTACCAACAAGACAGTCGAAGGCGGTTCTTGTACCACTCGGGAGGGCACGCGACCTTGTCGACTGCGACGTTCGATGCGACATCGTCCAAAGCTTCATGATCCTTGTCATTAGCTTCCTCTATTGTTGGTGCGGTGACCTTTGGAACAATTTCAGTTTGCGCTACTCTCCAATTCAAGAGAAGGTTCAATAACCTCGTCTAGCTCTACTTTCCTCCCACTCACTTCTTTGAGAGAAACTCCTTCTCAATAAAGGAACCGTTCTTTCGCGACAAACACTTTGCCTTGGTTACGTGATAGAAGGTATACCCAATAGTTTCCTTAGGGTATCCTATGAAGACGCATTTCTCGCTTTGGGTTCGAGCTTGTCCGCATCAACTTCTTGGCGTAAGCTTCGCATCCCCAAACTTTAAGAAACGACAACTTAGGTTTAGCACCAAACCACAGTTCATACGGTGTCGTCTCAACGGATTTAGATGGAGCCCTATTTAAAGTGAATGCATCGGTTTCTAATGCATAACCCCAAAATGATAACGGCAAATCAAGAAGAGACATCATTGATCGGACCATATCTAATAGGGTTCGATTCGTGCTCGAGACACACCATTGCTACTGTGGTGTTCCGGTGGCGTGAGTTGTGAAACGATTCCACTTGCTTTAAGATGCGTGAAAATCATAACTCAAATATTCGCCCCCGATCGGATCGTAGAAACTTAATCTTTACATTACGATGGTTCTCCACTTCATTCTAAAATTCCTTGAACTTTTCAAATGTTTCAGATTTATGTTTCATTAAATAGATATACCCATATCTACTTAAGTCATCGGTAAAAGTGAGGAAATAGCGATATCCACCGCGCGTCGAAACACTCATCGGTCGCATACATCGGTATGTATGATTTCCAACAAGTCCGTTGCTCGCTCCATCATAGGAGAAGCGGGGTTTTGATCATCTTGCCCATGAGGCATGGTTCGCATGTGTCAAATGATTCAAAATCAAGAGACTCCAAAAGTCCATCGAATGGAGTTTCTTCATGCGCTTTACACCAATATGACCTAGACGATTACCACAAATAAGTAGTATTATCACTATCTACTTTGCATCTCTTAGCCTCAATGTTATGGATGTGTGTTTCATCTCTTTCGAGATTTAGAAGAAATAAACCATTCACAAGAGGTGCATGACCATAAAAGATGTTACTCATATAAATAGAACAACCATTATTCTCCGATTTAAATGAATAACCGTCTTGCAATAAACACGATCCGAAATAATGTTCATGCTCAACGCAGCACATAATAACATTTATTAAGGTTTAAAACTAATCCGAAGGTAAAACTAAGGAGAGCGTCTTGACGGCCATCACATCAACTCTTGATCCGTTGCCAAGCGCATCGTCACCTCATCCTCATAGCCGCGTCTATTCCGTAGCTCTGTTTGAGTTACAAATATTAGCAACGAACCGTATCAAATACCCGAGCACTACAACGAGGGCTAGTAAGGAAAACATCAATAACATGTATATCAAATATAGCTTTGATGGTGCCAACCTTCTTGTCGCTAAGTATTTCGGACGATTGCTTCGATGACCCTTGTCCTTGCAATAGAAGCACTCTGTCGGCTTGGGACCGGACTGAGCTTCTTCTCGCGAGGGCATTGCGCTTTGCGCGCCTTCTTGAAGGGCTTCTTTGCTCCTTAACTTTCTTAAAGGAGGGCTTGTTGACCATCAACACATGATTATCCTTCTTGATGTCCACTTCCGCAGCCTTGACTTTGCGAAGAGCTCGGTGATCGTATCATGGAACCAATCGATTATGAGTCACTACAAAACTTTTGTAGCTGGGAGGAGTGATTGCGAGAACCACCAATCTTGATCTCCTCTGGAATCGTGCATTCCAGTTGCTCAAGGCGTTGAGTGTAGCCCGACATCTTTATGGCGTGCTCACTAACGGAACTCCCTTCCTCCATCTTGCAGTTAAAGAACTTCTCAGAGATCTCATATCTCGAGCGGGCTTGAGTCAAACATGGTTTTCATCTCCTCGAGAATCTCAAAGGGCCGGATAGGTTTCAAAACGATTTTGAAGCTCGGTTCCATAGCAAACAACATGGTGCTCTTAATCACACCATAATCATCTTTCTTGTTGATAGACAGCTTTCTCATTAGCCGACGCCGATTCTTGGTGAGGTCACCTAACGCTTTACCAAGGACATAGTACTTTTGTCCGCCAGACAGAATGATTCTTAGATTGCGGAACCAATTGGTGAAGTTAGACCCATTGTTTCTAAGCTTTTCTTTCTCAGCAAAAACGTTGAAGTTGAAGTTGGACTTGGCCATTGGATCTACAGTATTTGCAAGCACAATTTAGACTATGTTCATGACAAATAGTTCAACTTAATCAAATTACTAGATGAACTCCCACTAAATTCAACATCCCTCAAGTTGTTTAGTGAACACGATCCAAATTCACCACACCTAATCCGATCATCACGAGAAGAGATGTGGTTTCAATGGTGGACAACAAAGTGTCGATCATATCATTCATATGACTCATGCTTAACCTTTCGGTTCTTGTGTTCGAGGCCATGTATACATGCTAGGCTCGTCAAGTTAGACCAAGTATTTCGCGTGTGCAAAGCTGGCTTGCACCCGTTGTATGTGAACGTAGAGTCTATAGCACCCGATCATCACGTGATGCTTGGAAACGACGAACTTCATAGCAGTGCATATTTGGGGAGAACACAGTTTTTATCTTGATCTTTAAGTGAGGAATCATCTTATAATGCTACCATCGCGATCTAAGCATAATAAGATACATAAAAGGGATAAACATCACATGCATATAACTTTATGTGACATGGTATAGCCAATCTTCGCGCAATGATCTCCATCTTGTGCGTTCCGGCATGATCTCCATCACTCCACCACGAATAGCAACTACAACTATTGCTAACTACTTAGCGATAAAGTAAAGCTATTACATGGCGTATAAGAAGTTGACTCGCAGGTCATACACAATTATAAAGACAACCATATGGCTCCTGCCGGTTGTGTACTCATCGACATGCAAGTCGTGAAACATTACAAAACATGATCATCGCATACAATATACACATCACATCTTGGGCCATACCATATCACAGAAAACACTCCCTGCAAAAACAAGTTAGACGCCTCTACTTTGTTGTTGCATGTTTTACGTGGATTATGGGAGTAGATGCTAAGAACGATTCTTACCTACGGAAAGCCAACGGTGATATTATGGTTGCCAAACTCGGTGTTAATCCCATGACAACTATAGTGAGAAAGCGACATCCACCACCGCATGTGTGGTACAAGCCACACGTCAAGTCGGAGCCGGTCTCATGACGGCGTCGCGTAAGGTTGGCCTGGACCGCTTCAATCTCACTATCCTGCGTCATAAGAAGAACACAAACAAGAGGCTTGCAACAGAAAACATCAACGCCCGCAACAACCATGTTGCGTTCAACTCGTGAAACACATCTACGCATAGATCTAGCTCTGATACCACTGAAGGGTTTTGCGGCATAGTAAATCAAAATTTTCTACGGATGCAAACAGAGGGAAAGCCAAGATCTAATCTAGGAGATGCAATCAACGAGAGATTGGATTAGATCTTCATACCCTTGAAGATTACGCAGTGAGCGTTAATCGAGCGTGGGTGATGTAGTCGTGCTCGCTTCTCCTCCTCGATATCCGATCTAGCACCACAAGTGGCGGTGCCTCCGTGAGATGCACACGCGTCAAACCTCGGCGTCTCCTCCTTCCTCGGACCAGCGGTATGGTGGAGAGATAGATTGGATCTACAACACGACGGCGTGGTGTATATGGTGGAGAATTTCTGCAGGGCTTCGCCTACAAGCGATCGGGAGGAGAGAGGAAGGCGGGGCTACTAGGGCTTGGAGGGAGGTGTGTGTGTGGGGAGGCGCACCACCCTCTATATATAGAGGGGCGGCCCTGCCCTCCTCCAAGCCTATCTCTAGTTTAAACAATTTAAACTCTCCCTTATCTAGAAATCCTATCTCTAGATTTAAGCGATTTAAACTCTCCCTTATCTAGAAATTCTATCCGAGATTTAAATGAGTCAAATCTCTAGAATCGGCTGGGCCCTATGGGGCCTTGTGCCCTGGCCCAATCGTCCAGACACTCCTCATAGGCCCATGCCCCCTCCGGAAGGTGGGGCCACGTTGGTCCCCTTCGGAAGGTTCTAAAGCTTCGGTACAATACCGATTAACGGAACAATTCCGAACTCCAAAAACTGCCGCCTTATATGATTCTTATTCTCGGACCATTAGGAACCTCTCGTGATATCCGGATCCCATCCGAGACCGAACAAAAATTCAAAACCAATTATCCAATCTATCCTAGCGTCGAGATCGTTAAGTGTGTGACCTGCGGGTTCGAGAATATGCGGACATGATCTTCTATCAATAATCAACAGCGAGTGCAGGCACCCATATTGACTCACACATTCATCGATGATCATATCGGATGAACCACGATGCCAGGATTCAATCAATCCCATATATATATTCCCTTCGTCTCGTGATATTTTACTTGCCCGAGATTCGATCGTCGGTGCGTCATACCTAGTTCAATCTCGTTCACGGCAAGTACTTTACTGGTCCGTAATCCGATATCACTTTGTGATTAACTCCTTAACCACATGCTTGCAAGGTGTTGATATCGATTAAAGTGGGCCGGTATATCTCTCCGACTTGGGAGGGACAAATTCCATCTCGATACATACAACCCACAGATACTTTCCGATCACCGAGAGACACCTTTATGATCACCCTCCCATAGGATGACGTTTGATGACCTCAAAGCTTTCTTCGGTACCAGGAGTTGCATTATCTCATGGTCTAAGGAATACAATATTTGACATAGGAAAAGCTTCGCAAAGATGAACACGATGAACGATCTAATTGCTTCGCTTAGTTTGGGTCATCCATCATATCATTCTCCCAATGATATGATCTCATTATCAATTGACAACTCATGTCTATGGTTAGGAAACCTTAACCATCATTGATCAATGAGCTAGTCCATAGAGGCGTACTAGGGACACGGTGTTGTTTACAAACCACACAAGTATTAATGTTTCCGCTTAATACAATTCTAGCATGGAATATAAACTTTATCATGAACAAGAATTATAATAATAACATCTTTATTATTGCCTCTAGGGCATAATTCCAACACATACATCACATGCACATGAACCATACCATTCACAACTTCCTGCAAAAACAAGTTATGCATAGATACAGTATCTACCGGCGCTGTGAAACTCGCAACGTCATCTAAGGCGCTACGACAGGGCGAAGCCGGCGGTACCCCGATGGCGGAAGCCGACCAGTAGGGGTATGTCGTTCCACGACCTCAGCAGTATGATCACGGAAATCAGATCTATCATTCCCCGAGTACAGTTGATCCAATCAACATCGTACAAAACCGATCTATCTCATAGATCGACCACCAAAATAGCACATAGATCTCATCCACAGCCAACCACATATCACATATACGAGATCTCGAGCCTAAAACTAGAAGCTATCGCTCTGATACCATTGTAGGGCCACGCAGAGATAAAACGAAACTTTTTTCCTCTAACGTGGTGATCCCAAGATCTAGCCGAGGTAGAAGGCCACGAGGTTTACCACTAGGCAGCGATTGCGGATTCTGCGATGAAGCGTCGATTGATGCGATCAGTCCTTTGCGATCCGATCGTCCTAGTGATGATCGTACAACACCTTTGCTGGTATCCACGCGTACAAGGAGGAGCACCGGTGGCGAACTGCTAGGTTCGATACGACGGCAGGACTGCTGTGGAGCTAGGGTTTCAACACATGGAATGACCTAACCGATCAACCATTAACCTTTCTGGGTTACGGTGCTCCACTATATATAGGGAATGAACGTGGGCTCCACTCTCGTGGCCCATTCACTGAAGCCCATATAACACTAGTCACCGCGAGTCCGACTCACTGACTCAGTCCTAAACCGGCTCGGGTCCAACCCGGCCAGATTTCCGGTTCAGATCCAATCCGAACTTGCTCCCGCTCTTAAGTGTGTGACTCGGCAGGCTCTTGGTTACTCGGAGACGATTGGAGTCCGACTCACAATCGACCATTCGGCAGCGGCTCCTAGCAGAACGTGCCGACTCCTAAGTACCAATGAGTCATGACGACTTGCCTTTCCAATTCGACTTGCGTCCGAGTCTCTTTTGCCTCACGATATACCTTGTCAGACTATAGGCGAATAATTGTCATCCCTTAAATAGTCTGAATCTCTTCTCGATCCGAGATAAGTGATTCACCCGACTAACTCTTAGTCGATCGCCTCGGTTAACACTTAACCGAGTCGTGCATGGCCATGCTTTCCGAATCATATCTTCCGAGAGGGCCCAGAGAATATCTCTCTGAGTGGAGGGGCAAAATTTCATCTTGGTTATCCACATCACGCAGCTTGATTCTCGATCGGCCGAACTACGCCTTTATAAGCGACGATTCACGGATCAACGTTGTGTAACCTAAGTCGGTGATCCTTAACTCGGACTATGCAATAACCTCAGGTCTAAGAATTACATTGGTTGAGATATAGAAATGACAACTTGTTCGTTGTACCTCAATATGGGTCAATCCGACTCGCTAAACTCTTTAGCCGAGTCTGCGTAAGTCGGAATGGCATCTCCATGCCCATGACAAGTGGAACCAAGTCATCAAGCCAACTTTCATATTGGTCTAAGTTGTGTGTCCAGCACAACCTCAATGACCAAGGACATTTAGTACAAACAACATGAATGCATAGTTCCACAACCGAATCACATATTCAATGATATACATCGGATGTTTATATAAGGACAACTTTATATCTTTATAAATACAATGGGAAATCTCATCATACATGATTGCCTCTAGGGCATATTCCCAACATACATGTCACTCTCATAAAGTGCCTAAAAACACGTGCTAAAGTTGGATCCTAACTTATAGCCCGTTTACATTCTCTCTCCTATTTTTTATCCTCCACCTCACCAAAATTATACTACTTTACTTGCTCTTCTCACTCGGCCTACCTTTTCCCTTGCTCATCCTCCTCGAAACACCCCCTATATAAATATGACAACCACCTGATATAAATGTGCTATCATTGTTTAGCAAGGCAGCACAATGTCTTGCACAATTCAAGCCTAAAACAGACAGAAAGGAAAGAGAACTAAAACAAACAAAAAGGAAAGAGAAGAGAAAACAATGCCGACACGAGCGGTCCGATAAAAACAAAGATGAATCACGATGTTGCATACGAACCAACTCCAAGGAGGCAAGTGATGATGTTGTTGTTGCCTGAACTTTCCAAGGGTTACCCGATCCGCATCCTAACAGTTCCCCCGGTACGCTACGTTGGTGGGAAGAGGTACACTCGACGCCCTTCAGAAAGAAAAGAGACATCTGCAGACGTCACCATGTTAGTGCCAAGACGACAGGGATGTCTCCCGATCCTCCTCCCCCAAAAAACCACACCCCAGGCTCCGTCGCTCTACCATTCGTTCCACTCACCAGCACAAGCCACCATGATCTTGCAATCGCCACCGTCGTGTCACCATGGCCCACGCTCCGAGGCCGGTAAGACATAGAAACAAAAATGCTGACGAGGGTCAGCGATACAACGACACGCGGGAGGGAACTACCTCCACCTGCGGGATGCGGCAGCTGACTGAATGCAGTGGTAGGGACAAACCAGGCTCTCATCAACCCGATCAAGCCCGAGGGGGCCCGTGAAGTCCCGTCGCCGCACTGCAGCAGGAGCGCCATCGACACTACCATCCCCTACACCAGCCCGTACTCATCATCCACTGTCGGAGCAGCCATCGCACCATTGCAATTGGCTAGCCAGACGCTGGCTATCACGACTTGTAGCAGCCAACGACTACGTCGCCGCTTCGAACACCACCCCGGACTTGAGGAAGCTGACGCCACTGAGCCTTGACCACCGCATGCCAGGTTGCACCGCCACATTCGGGAAGCCTCGCCCCCTCTCCGCGCGCGGGAAGAAGCCGACCCGCCACCACCAGCCCCGCACGGGAAAGGCCCGGTATCCATGCTGACGACAGTGGCATGGGAGAAAGAAGGGAAGGGACAGAGGGGGAGGGGGAAGCTAGGGTTCGACCGTCGCCCGCGGGAGGGTGATGGAGCAGACGGCTTGGGGTAGAATTTTACTCGTGTATGTCTCAGTCAATCGTATCTAAAGAAAGCAATACAAATCTGATTTTGTGGTATGTCATGGCAAAATAAAATACATGCCACGAAAACATGGTTTGGTGATATTGCATATGTGTTTTTTATATTAGTATTCTATAAGAAAAACAAACGTTTCAAGATAATTGCTTCCCACGGTCAATGATTTTTATACCTCAAGTGTGTGAACTTGCAGAAAACATAGTTTTGTGATATTGTATATGTGTTTTTGATATTGTATTCTAACAGAAAAGGCAAATTCAATTGTTTCAAGACAATTGCTTCCCACGGTCAATGAATTTTATATCTGAAGTGTGATATCTTGCAGAAAACATAGTTTCGTGATATTGTATATGTGTTTTTATATTAGTATTCTAAGAAAAAAAGGCAAATTCAATTATTACAAGATAGTTGCTTCCCAAGATCAATGAATTTTATAGCTCAAGTGCGAGAACTTTTATCATGTGTAATTTTTCGTATAGGAACAAGCCCCATCCAAAAACGTGTATTTTCCTCTCAAAAAATGTAGTTTGACTCTGGTGGATTTTTCTTTGCTGTGAAAGTCACCACAACTTCTAGCTTGTTGATTTGTCCACGACAACACAATAATAACTAGCTGGGATGAATATTTCCAACCCAAGCCGTCTAATATTTTAATGTACTACTTCCTCCGTTTTAAAATATAAGATCACCAGAGCAAAGTTGTTTGGCTATCCATGATTTCACGCATCAAGTACCAATCGAATCGGACTGGAGGTTTTTTTTTTTGGCTCCTGAGCTCTAATGATCTGTTATATTAAAAGAAAATCAAAAACCATATTTATGAGTTTGAAAAATTGACTTTTTTGGAATATCCAACAATATATCCCACAACCATGCAAAATATGAATCTGAAATACTTTATACGGTTTTGCTATTTCTCAGTCAACTGAGAATTTCTAAGTCTCAGTCACCAAAAAAGTGCAACTGATTTCAATTGCACTTTTATGATAGAAAAGGTCAATTGCATTTTTCTATCAGAAAAATGCAACTAGAACTAATTGCATATTTCTTTTAATCACGGTTTCACTTTTTTCAGGCGACTGAGACTTAAAAAAATCTCAATCGACTGAGGCATAGACAAACTCTACTTTATATCGTGGGTTACACAAAAATGATAAAAGTGTGGTATGCATATTTTCAAATCTTCATGTTTACCAGATTTTGGCATTTCTTTTAGCCGACATTGTAAAGAATTTCGCATTGCAAATTCGCATGATTCGAATACACTTCATACTCCCTCAGGTCCATATTAACGTTTCTTAACTTTGTCTAGATTCGTATGTATATAGTTAAACTTTTAGACTAGATACATTCGCACTTAGATAAAGCCGAGAACACTAATATGGACTGGAGGTAGTAATAATATCCATATTTGTTTTTTGAGGTGTGCTTCGGTGATCGTTCTTGTGTTTTTAGTTTCATAAGTTTGAGAGAGAAGGAGACACCGAAGTAAAAGTCTTGTTTTCCACATTTTTGAATCTAAAAAAATATGATTTCAATGACACTTGTAGAATCGAATAAGAATATATATGGGGTCTTCTATAAGAGAAATTTCTTGTCGAAGGGTGGGAGAAAAGTGTCGAGACACAGACGACTGAGCTAGACACTTTCCTAAGTTAGATTTGATGTTATCTAACTTGTTTACTTAACTAATACTTCTACAGCTGGTTAGATATTAAAAACAAATGTTGACAGCGGCAGCTACCCTTCTAGATGGAAATCCGTGTGCTCGCTGCCGTACTATGAGTCTGGGAGCAGTGTAGCCGATCGAACCCGCGGGCGCGCGTGGCGTCGCGTCCCCATCGCATTGCCCCACCCCCACCCCAACCCGGGAACCAGCGGGCACCGCCGCGCGATAACTGAACGGATCCACGTTGGGGGGGTAGGCACCCACAGGAACATGGACACGTGACGCCGACGTGCACCTCGCTCACTTCCTACTTCCAGATCACGACGATGCTGCCGCTGCGCTGACTCACATCCACCTTGAAGCAATCCGCTCACGAACCGTTGCTTTATAAAAGACGAGCGAACCCCCGGAAGCCAACGCATTCCCCATCTCACCTGCCTACTTTTCCTCCCCCGCCTATTCTGCGTTCCGTCTCGCCGTTCCTCTTCTCACATCCGTCCGTCCCCGCACTTCCCTTTCCTCTCCGCGATGATCTCCGCGCCTCCGCTGATGCAAGCCCCGGCGACCGCTGCTGGGTTCGGCCGGGCATCTAACTCTTCCTCCTGCCCCCGAAGGACGGTCCGGTGCGCGGTGGCCGTGGCGCCGGCGGGTAGGTGCACGCTGTACGAGGTGCTAGGCCTGCGGGCCGGCGCGACGGGCGGCGAGATCAAGACCGCGTACCGGCGCCTGGCGCGGGAGCTGCACCCCGACGTCGCCGGCGCGGCCTGCGACAACGACTTCATCCGGCTCCACCACGCCTACGCCACGCTCTCCGACCCGGACGCCCGCGCGCGCTACGACCGCGAAGTCGTCGCGCAGGCGTACGCGCAGCCTCCGGCCTCCAGGCCGTCGCCGCACAGCTTCTGGGGCAGGCCTCGCCGCACCTGGGAGACCGACCAGTGCTGGTAGATCCAGACCTCCATTGATCAAGAGCTCGGTCCTTGTGAATACCTGCCACTGCGGGCGCCTCGCGCTCTCTCTCCGCCGGGCAGGCCATGGTCGCTCACCATAGATTTTTTGTTACGGTGACCCACCCATGCGTCTGTCTGTACATGTAACACGTCCCCTTCTTCTTGTCTGTTCTGAATGTGTGGTGCAGCTTCAGAAACATGATAGTATGTGCTAGTAGAATTAATACGTGTCGATGTGTAAATACTAGCAGCAATCTGATCCCATGTTTAACCAATATGCAATCCCAATGAAGTCTAATGCCGATTATGTCTTGCGGTTCGAGATTGTTTCCGGCGAGCAATGACGTCTTTGTTTCTTGGCTGGCAAACCAGTACGTATTGAGGACGACGTGCTACCATATGGTGTTCTTTTTTCTATGCCAACCAACGATCGCCGATTGGGTGGGTGGGATTTCCGCAAGTATATTCCATTCCGTTGATCGCGGGATGCAATGCCGTTTACTCCTTCTCTAGATCAAGTATATACCCATTGACAGCCGGCGCCATCTTCCTACCGTTGGTCACGACTTCGCTTAAAAAGATCTAGGGTGATCAAACGAACCCTAGTCATCTACTCTCTCTGTTTGAAAATATAAAATGTTTTAGATTCTTTTAGTGTATAGATTCATTGAACCTACACATTAAAATATGTCTACATCTATTTCACAAATCTAAAATATCTTATATTTCCAAACGAAGAGAATAACACATATATCGTATGGTTCATCTCCTGTCTACGTATAACGGTAAAATAGTATGTTAGTTGCACACTAATCAATCCCCGTCGAAACATTGAAACCAATCCCGTAAACCGGTCGCCCGGTTTTTTAACTAGCTCCATCATGTCACCTTGTCCAACGAACACACCGATGCCCGTAGCCCTGCCCAACCGACACGACTAATGCGGCCTCCAAGGCCATTGCCTCCACCGTTTCCTTGGCGGCGACGTGGTGTATGTCGGTTCATTGGGCGGCCACCGTTGCCGCCGCCTCCACCACCCGCTGCAACGCCATCTCGGCAATATGGCCTTCCTTCTCGAAGGCCAACACCTGTGCCTCGCCCATGCACCGGGCCAGCACTGTTGCCTCGAGGTGGACCTCGTCGACCTTCATGTCCGGGTAGCGGGTGCAGCACATCTCCCAGATCTTCGTCCAGTTGGCGATCTTGCAGCGAGGCATGGCTACTGGTGGCTGGCGCTTTTTCGGATGCTGGTTTGCTCTTGCTTTGGGGCTTGTTTTCTCCACCGCGTCGATGACCGTCTTTTATAGACCGCGGAGCGAGCTGAAGTTCTTGTGATGCGCGGAAAGTTTTCTCGCTGCGGAAAGCGTGGCGCTAGAAACGAAAGCGATAGTCTTGACGGAAGCCGACGTCGCGTCACCATTAACATCGTATCGCTAGGGTGTTAACCAATGACAACGGGAGAGAGACGGACACATAAATCAAACCGCTGGACGTGGTGAAGCAGACAGGCCGGATCACTCTTCGTATGGACCGTGACCCGATTCAAACGGACCATTGTGACCCGATTCAAACGGACCATTGGAGGAAAAAATCGGGCCCGATGGAGATGCCCCTGACTAATCAAGTTGGTTCGATTCTAGAAGCAGATGTCGACAGCGACAGCTGTGCTTCTAGACGAAAATCTGTGTGCTCTCGGGCGACGAGTGAACTCGACCGAACCCACGGGCGCGCGTGCTGATTGCGCTGGCCCACCCCCAACCACGAATCAGCGGCCACCCAAGCGCGTAAACCAGATAACTAGGGAAAATAATTCTATAGGATCCGGATAAGAAGGTAGAGGAAGGCACCCACCGACCGAAACACGGCCACATGACAACGTGCACCTCACCTCGCTCCCTTCGTCAGGCCGACTCCCACACCGCCCAGCCCAGCCAGACCACGACGGTGCCGCCGCTGACTCGTATCCCCACCCCAACCCCTCGAGAAAACAAATACTACTCCGTACTAGTAGTGCCAGCGCGAAGCGATCCGTACTACTCCGTAGAAGCCAACGACAGTCCAACCACATCACCTGCCTATCTCCTCTCAGATCCGCCTACCCGTGATTTTCATCCTTCCGTCCCCGCGCTTTCCCATTCTCTCCGCGATGATCTCCGCGCCTCAGTTAGCCCCGGCGGCCTCCGGGTTCGCTCGGGCTTCTCCCCGCTCACGAAGGACGGTCCGGTGCGCGGTGGCCGTCGCGTCGGCGGCGCCGGCCGGGAAGTGCACGGTGTACGAGTTGCTCGGGCTGCGGGCCGGCGCGACGGGCGGCGAGATCAAGGCCGCGTACCGGCGCCTGGCGCGGGAGCTGCACCCCGACGTGGCCGGCGCGGCCGGGGACGACTTCATCCGGCTCCACCACGCGTACGCCACGCTCTCCGACCCGGACGCCCGCGCGCGCTACGACCGCGACGTCGTCGCCCAGGCCTACGCGCAGCCGCCCGCATCAAGGCCGTCGCCCCACAGCTTCTGGGGCCGGCCTCGCCGCACCTGGGAGACGGACCAGTGCTGGTAGATCCGACCTTAGCTTAGCCTTGTGAATACCTGCCAGGCTGCCACTACCGGAGGCCCGCGCTCTCTCGCCGCCGTGCGGCCATGGCCGCTCACCATGTATTTTTTGTTACGGTGGCCCACCCATGCGTCTGTACACGTAACCTTCCCTTCCTTCTCCACTGTTCTGATTTCTGAATGCGCAGTGCAGTGCGTCTTCCGGAACATACTAGCAGAGTTAACATGTGTAGTCGATATGTAATTAGCAGCAGCAATCTGATCGGAGGTTTGAACAAATTCCAGTACAATCTTTTTTTTTGCCGTAGCAACTCTGTTTTGTGGTTCGACATTTTTTCGTCGACCGATGCGGCCTTCGTTTCTTGCCTGGCAAACAAGGATTGACAACGACGTGCTAACGTGGTGTTGTTGGATGACAGCGAACGATTGTTATTTGGGTGGGTGGCCTCAAATTTCTGCTCGTATATTCCTTCCGTTCCATGGATCCTTGTCTCTTTTTTTTTCGGGTATGTCACCACCTGTACTTTACTTTGGATTGAGGGATGCAATGCCGTTTTCTCATTCTCTTTCAAGCATTTACTTTGGATTGAGGGGTACAACCAGTAAGGGCTTGTTTGATTCAAAGGATTTGTAAAACATAGGAATGGGAAAAGTGTAGGAATAGAATGGCATGACACTTAGAATCCTACAGGAATGAAAAATGCAGGAATAGATAAGATAAGTTGTTTGATTGCACCGCAGGAAAAACACAGGAAATTTTATAGGTTTTAGGTACATGTCATAGTTGTCATAGACACATAGGATTTTTTTCAAGAGGTCTCACCTCTTGTTAGAAATCCTATAGGATTGTAGTGTAGGAAAGCAATGAATAGAAATTTTGTAGGATTTATTCCTTTGAATCAAACACATTCTATTGGAAAAAAATCCTATGGATTGGAATCCTATAGAATTCCTTTGAAAATCCTTTGAATCAAACATGCCCTAAGAGTTCTTTTTTTAAAAAACACAGTACAATCAAAGATGCTCACAACATGTACATGCACATATCCCTCTGAACGCACACACGCACACCCTACCCCTATGGGCAGAATGGACGAAAATAACCCCAAAAAATAACAATTTCACGAAATAAACTCCGGCCAGAAGAAATTCACGGAACTAACCCTTTTTGCAACGCATATGCGTGGCGCCCATATGAAAGCGGGCGCCATTACGCTGCGCGCGCACACTGCCCGGCGTGGAGCCGGTCCCGATAGTCTGGCGCCTTGCGGCGCCCGCCTGTGTAATCTTGGCCGTTGCGCTGGCGCCCGCACTTTAGGTCTTGTACCAGCGCGGCGCCAGACCCAGTCCACTTCCTCTCAGACGCACAGGAGTTCTAGCGGCGGCGGCTCTTCTCCCCCCTCCACCTTCTCCCTCCTAGTGTCCAAATCGGAAGCCTCTCTCCGTGGAGTTCGATCCCCCCAAGTGCCTTGAGGTATTCTTCCCCTTCATCTTTGATTTGACCCATTAATTTCTTGTTTTTGGTCCATATCTTGTAAACCCTAGTTTGTTTTGTAAGATGCATGGTAGAATGTTCTTGTATTGGCATATGGGTTGGTATTGTGTTCATGTTGTTAGCATGGGTATCTATTAAGTGTGTTGACCATGGTATTGTTGTTGTGATTATGTTAGGCATGGCAAGAATTGTTCATGTTCACCATGTAGACAAGGATGCTTTTTGAGAGGTAACATAGAACCGGACCGGACGAGCTCGATTTGGTGTTTGAGCGTACTCCAACATATGCCGAGGTCTTGGAGCAATTGAGGATTGAATTGAAATGGATGGACCCAAAGGATGATATTGAGTTGGAGGAAGACATAATGTTGGCTTGGGAATGCATGTCCGTTGGAAGACCATGCGTATCTTCTCCGAGGCCGTTGGCTTGCATACAAGGAGGTGGTGGCGAATCACTAGACAAGGCTCTTGAGCTATTTGCCACCAAGAAAGTTGGTAGTTCATTGTCTTTGGACTTAAACCGTATGGCATCCCCATTCGTGCTATGAGTCCTCCACCAGTAGACCAAGAGCTAAGGCGTGAACCTCCTTGACCCAAACATTGAGCCCGATTTCAAGACACCAAGATGATGATTGTGGGGTGAAGATGAAGATGACAATGATGATGTTGAACTCCACGACAACAATATTGGAGATTTAGAAATATATCACACAAGATGACATGGACCATGACCTCCGTATTCTCGAGGCTATGCATCGGACTCGGATGATGATGGTCCCGAAGAAGAAGTTGACGAGGAGGGTTCACGGCTAGAGGCGAAATCCACCATACCGTATTGGGGCGGGACCATCGGGTGCCTTTGTTTCGTGATCTCAATCTCGCGGATGAAGCCACGGTTGATGGTGGCAAAGGCATTGTGCTCGGACCAAGCACAAGTTCTTACCGGGATGGCAATGAAGTGAATAGTGGCTTTTGCAAAGGATCAAGGTTCAGGACCTGGTTGGAATTTAAGCAATGGATAAAGGACTTCTCGGTGAAGCATCATCGTCCTTACACGGTCGTGCACTCGGACATCAAGAAGCGTTACGGTGAAGTGCGAGGAGGAAGGATGTCCTTGGATAGTGCGTGCAAGACCATTCAAGGGAGGTCTGAATGGCACATATCTAGTTGCGTATCAACTCACATGTGCCGAGGCCGGTGTTGGATGGGAAGGATGCGAAGCGAGCACCGGCAACTCACCTCCGAGTTCCTCGCTTATAGGCTTTCCAATGACATTGCGTCGTTTCCAATAATGACCATCAAGCAGGTCATAGAGTTTGTGAAAGCCCTCTTTCACTACGAGGTGAAGTACGGGAAGGCATGGAAGGCAAAGCAAGCCGCATTCAAGATGTTGTACGGTGATTGGGAGGAATCTTATAACCGAATCCCAAGGTTGTTGTTAGCGATGGCCAATGCTAACCCCGGCATGGTTCATGTGGTTGAACCTTATGGGAACAAGACAAGGGTTGTAAACGGGAAAACCGTGCGAGTATTTGGCCGTGCATTTTGGGGTTTTGAGCAATGTGTCCGGGCTTTTGAACATTGTAGACCGGTCATCTCTGTTGATGGCACCTTTATGACCGGACAATTAAAAGGCACTATCTTGATTGCAATAGCCAATGACGCGAACAACCGGTTGATTCCTTTGGCGTTTGCTTTGGTGGAGGCAGAAAGCAATGATAATTGGGAGTGGTTCTTCTATCTTTCGACATGATAGAAATATTGAACATATGGGAAAGTGGGCACGAGCTTTTGATGACGGTGGCCGGAGGTATGGCCAAATGACAAGCAACATGGAAGAGGCATTTAACAAGTTGCTAAAAGGTGTCCGTGCATTGCCCGTCACGGCAATAATCCGATATACATTCGACATGATGAATGAGTATTTTCTGAAATACACATGAAACGGACCGACATATTGCGGGGGACAACAAGAACAACTACAAATACAAGTTCCCTCCGAAGGTTTTAGGAGCGACATGGACGGATGGGGACGTGGTGGTGGTCGGGAAACGGGCAACGACCAATTCCAAGAGCCTCGTGAGAGAGCCCGGTGTGGAACATGCAATGGTGAAGGGCACAATGCAAGAAAGTGTTCTCAAAGGAAAAGAGCAAAAGGAAATCAAGGAAGTAGTAGCCAACCAAGTAGTAGCCAACAAGCTCCAAGTCATCCAAGTAGTAGCCAACAAGCTCCAAGTCATCCAAGTGGTAGCCAACCAAGTGGTAGCCAACCAAGGACTAGCCAACCAAGGACTAGCCAACCAAGTGGTAGCCAACCAAGGACTAGCCAACATGCTCCAAGCCAACCAAGGACTAGCCAACATGCTCCTAGACAACAAAGAGGTCGACAACTTGGGCTCTGACGAAGAGAGGCGTGGTGGATTTAATCCCGCTAGTATGATAGGTTACTTAGCCGGACCAAACCCGTATGCTCGTAGGTATGTTCACATTTATGCATATTTTACTATCATTCATGTTTATTGGGTTAAATGCATCCTTTACTAACTTGCCCCTTTTATTCTTATAATAGGTATGGCGACTCAACCCAACAAGGCCAATGATGGGGAATGTGTGAACTACTCGAAGATCTGGGCGGATGATATGGAGGTGGTGGCGAAGAGGAAGGAGGCTGAGGAAGAGAGGAAGAGGAAGGAGGCCGAGGAAGAGAAGAAGAGGAAGGAAGCTGAGGAGGAGAAGCGGAGGAAGGCATTCGAAGAGGTAGTTCAACTTGCTCGCCGCAAGATAGAGGAGGAAGAGAATCGCCGCGCTAAGGAGTCTCGGGATGCCGAGAGGGAAAGGCTGCGTCAAGCGGCATGGCGTTCCATGGAGGAAGAGGAAGAGAAGAAGAGGAAGGGCAAAGGGCCTATGTTCTAGACTTTGAGTATGTAACCGGGAGTCATGGACTTGTATGTTCTAGACTTGCTCGAGAACCTTGTTATTTCATGAACTTGTATGTTCTAGACTTTAAGGGCAAGAAACTCGTGTTATTTCGTATGTGTCCACAAACTTGTATTTCCCCTCGAAATAAAAAACCTGAAAACTGGATGTGGCACCATATTCACCGTGCGGCGCCATGAGGTGTGGCGCCGCACATTCCTGGGCTGTCTTGCACCATGTGCGGCGCCAGAGGTCATGGCGCCCGCATTCTGACTCTTTCTGCTGTTCTGTTGGTGCATTTGAGTTGTTTTTCGAGCAGGTTTTTTCGATGTTGTTCGAGCATTGAAGTTCACGACAACCATTCAAGTTCATGACAACAACATCCAAGTTCACGACAACAACATCCAAGTTCACGACAACAACATCCAAGTTCATGACAACATCGAAGTTCACGACAACAACCATAAGTACTAAGTTCACGACTACAACCATCTACTCTACTTCCCACGGGTGGTCTTCGCCCCTCGGCCCCTTCTCGTGGGCATCTTCCTCCTCCTCGGTTCCTCTTCATCCTCCACCTCTAAGCGATATGGATTCTTGGGCTTCTTTGTCTTGGTCGTGGAAGGGTTGGGTGTGTAAGGCTTCTTGGGCTGCCTTGGCTTGAACATGTAGTCGGACCGCTCGTGTACCTTGTAGCGAGTGTAGTTGCCCAATGTCATCTCGTCGGGGACGCTTTACTCATCTTGCGGCTGTCAACAAAAGAAGATTGGTAAGGACAAATTCAGGAGAAATGCAAGGGAGGGTGGGGGATGCAATGGTTGTACTACCTCGGGTGTGTTCGCCTCGTCCTCGTCCTCGTCCTCGGATGTGGAGTGATGATCGCCAGAATTGTCACCTTCGGGCGTGTTGGACCGTGACGCGGACGGTTTTGCCACCTCAGGGTCACGACAACCTAGCAAGTTCGACAGCCTCCTTAACCGTTGGCCCTGCTTCTTAACGAACTCACGAAACAGACCCTCTCCCTTCTCTCCGCGAGGGTATGTGTCCAAAGCGTCCTCGCATGCATCGGCGGACTTCCTTACATGATCGCGCTGTAATAGACAAGAAACTAGTAAGTTATCCATGAAAGGTGTGAGAAGGACGGAAAAAATATTATTCGGCACACTTTACCACAAAGTTGACCAAGGGAGCAAACTCGGTTTGTCGCCCTTCTCTGACCATGATGTTGTATTGTTCGGTTGAAAGCTCATCAAACACCAATGGCTGCTCCAAGATCGAATCCCGAAATGCCCGTGGGTATATCTCCACCCGCGCGTTCTCAACGAACCATGCGATGTAGTTGTTGAAAGCATCCCGATTGAAGGGCCTATCCTGTGCTCCTTTTGCTTTCCTAGCCTCGGTCACACACCTCCTGAATTTCTCAAGGTGCTTCCTATGAAGCTTGGGCCAATCCTTCTCCTTCCTCTGCTTCTTCCTGTCCAAGCTGCACACAACAACAACAAGTCAAAAAGCGTTATTTGGCGAATGATACGCACATCACATGGTAAGGCAGTTAGTAGCTTACCTATGGAGCCCTATGTCCGTGTCCTTCCACTCAGGCGGTACAATCTGAAATAACCCAAAGCGGTCATGACACGGTGAGGCTGGTGATACTCAACAGCCCACATGCACACCATGAACAGCGCATTAGCCACGAGATTCTCTGAGGCAAATAGGGTTAAGGCGATAGTCCTCCGGGACACCAAAGCGGTCCCCTCGACCGTATGGCTCCCACGTCACCTGCATCATACCACAATCATGTCAGGGTCAAAGATTACAAGTTCAAGACATATAATTGACCGCCGTCGCTGAAATTACCTGATCCATGGTGATCGTGTCAAACTCGTTCGTGTACCTCTTGTACGCCTCCAGTGGGTCCGTTGGCGGTTCGGAGACCACATCCCACTTGTAAGCCCACGTGGGGAGAAGGTAGTTGTTGCCGTTATCAATGTAAGGATTGAATGACAACAATCTCGGCCGTCCAATGGAGAAGCGTTCCCATCTCCACACCGAAAGAAGGAGCAAACAACCACCAATCCCTGAATCGGCGGAGCTCCTAAGGCAAGCGTCATCCAGCTGCAGATGAAGTGAACAACCATTTGGTAAGAACAATTTTTTTGAGATAGTGCAAAAATATACAACAACATTTGTAAATAACTCATTACCTGACGGTACAACCAGCATACGCCAGAACCCCAAGCGAAGGTAGAGTCGAAAAAAAACAGCAACTTGAGCCAATGCCAGAGCACGATCCCCACTGCTGTCAGGAAACAGAGTCCTCGTGATAATGTACCACACATACACACGAGTGTATGTCTTGATCGTCTCCTCATCGGCATCCTCGGGGCAAATCTTGAAATTCTGGATGATCCAAGTAAAAGTAGCCCCGGCAACAACCCTCAGTTTTTCCCCCTTCTTGTTTATAGCCTCGGGTGGATCCTTCCCTATAAGGGCGACCATCTGCTCACGCCCGTGCGAATCCAAGGACATGCACACAGGGTTTCCCTCGATTGGGAGTGCCAGGATCATGCTCATGTCCTGCAAGGTGATCGTAGTCTCACCGGTCCTAAGGTGAAATGTGTGCGTCTCCGGCCTCCATCGGTCCACAAGAGAGGTGATCGCAGTAGGGTTGAAGGCCGGTGTGGACCGAGTGACCATGTGGATAAGGAGGAGTCCTAGCTGCTGGATGTACCAGTGTACGCGCATCATAACGCATCTTGCGGACGAGACCTCGTGGTACCTAAGTCGAAGGGTTGAAGCTCCTGCAAACATATAATGGCAAAATGTTAGATTTTCATCTAAACAAACATGACATCTTGTTAGACTTGCATTGAAGTTTTAGTACTGTCTTCTCCGACATCTTGTAGGCACGGTGTTGAACATCATAGTGAGCATTGTTTAGAAGGGGGTTTAGAGCCATCCTACATATTCAAAACAATAGAGAGAATAACAATAATTATAAAATGTCCAGCTTATAGTTCTAGCATCTAGAATTGCAAGCTAAATCAACCATCTTATAGTTCTAGCATATAGTTCTAGCTTTTGTCCATCTTATAGAGACATCCTACATATTCATCCTACTCTACCTATAGTTCTAGCATCTAGAATTGCAAACTAAATCAACCAACTAGACTTCTACCATATAATTGTAAGATAAATCAAAACACCAACTAGAGTTCTACCATATCTCCATCTTACTCTAGCCATATGGAATTGCTAATATGAAAAAGCACCTAACATGTACTTTAAAGATAAATAACCCAACTAGAGTTGTACCAAAGAGTACTATGCCATATCCAAACCTAAATATCAAATAAGCATTGCAATGGTTCATCTCAATCTCTACATCTAATTGAACCTAGGGTTTCACCGAAATTTGAAGAAAAGGGGAAATTAGCAAGAATTTTTTGGACAAATAGCAAGGGATTTGAGAGGAGATACCTGGGGGAGGGATTGGGAGCAAGATCCTTGGACAAATCTACCAGATCTTCTTGGTTTTAGAGAGGATTCACGAGGCCGAACCCTAGCCGCCATGCCTTCTCTGGTGAAATTTGGGAGAGGAATGAGGTCGGGGCTGGGGCTGTTGGTACAAGACCTAAAGTGCGGCGCCAGCGCAACAGCGCCACTACACAGTCTGGCGCCACGCTCAAGCGCCATGTGGCATCCCATAAAACCACTACTAGAAAATCGCGTTGAATTTGTGCATTGCATCGTCATCATCATGCATTGTTTGCCAAAACTATTTTGCAAAGCCCGATTTATTTTCCCAAACGCCCCATCTTTATTCAAACGCCAAACCCCGGGACTCCGGAGTATTTTTGTTTTGTCGCTATCGGTTTGCGAATGGTCCAATCGCATAAATAAAATTTATAATTATTTTAGTAGGCGGTCAGGCAGACCCGACCCGAACGACCGCCCCCGATTTTAAAACGGTCCACCCCAAACCAGCCCTCTAAATCCTAGAGTTACCCACTAGTCTACCCACCCCACCCAGCCACATCACCCGGGCCAATCAGCTCGTGCCACCTCCTCTTCCTCCTTTCCCCAGCCAACCAGGAACCGCCACTTGTCCCCCATCTTATCTCTCTCCTCTCTCTCTCCCAAACACAACACACACAACACACTCACACACACGCGCGCCAGCACACACAGCACCCACGCGGGACCCGCCTCCCCTGGCCCACCACCACTGCCTCCCCATGCCCCTGTTCATCTCCAACCTCTGGCCGCACACGCCCGACCCCTGCCCGTGCCCATCCTCAACCTCGCTTCCCCCCGCTCACGCCCCGCAGCACCCTCCTCTCCCCATCTTGCCTCCGTGACCAGCCGTCGCCCTTCGCCTCCCCCTCACCGCCCTCCTCCTCTGCCTTGCCCGCCTCGCTCCTCCCGCCGTCCACCGCCCGCCCTCCCGCACTCTCCTGGGCTCCTCCTGCCTGCCGCCTCCACGACGCCGGCTGCGCTTCCCACGCCCGCTCTCCGGTCCCAGTGGCCTCCTCCTCTCCCTCCCGCGCCCGTCGCCCCAGGCCCCTCGCCCCGCCCGGCACCCTCTCCGCCTCGCGTCGCGACACGCCCGCTCCCTCGGCGTCGCCCTCCTCGACAACCGCCGCTCGGCCCTGCATCGCGCCGCCCTGCTCTCTGGCCCGCCGTCACCGGCCGGTGCCTCCCCTCCACCCGTTGGCCACCGCCTCTGCTGTGAGCGCCTCGGCCGACCACCGACCGCGACCTGCCTCGCCTCCCGTTGCCCCTCGCCGGACCGTCCCGCCGCCAGAGCCAACGCGGCGACCCCCGCCGCGGGCTCGCTCGCCGCCAGCGTCGCCATCCGTGGACCCCACGACACCAACCCGTCTGTCGGCGAGCCGTCCGAAGCCGCAGCTGCGTCGTCAAGCTTCTGTCCCTAAGGCCTCTAAGGAAACAGGCGTGCTCTGAAGCGATGTTGCATATGGGCGTGAGGCGTTGTAATTGCGCTGGCGATGACCTCGTTATGTTCGACGACCAAGACCACTCGATGAACCATCGATCGCAACCTGAGTCGCGCACAAATGAAGTCGATACCTCCACGATCTCCTTCCGGGCACCAAGTTCTTCTCTCGGCCGTCAAGCTCTCCGTCACCGGACCCTCGAGATCTTCCACACGGAGCGGCGATGCATGACCTGGAGAAGGCCGACACGATCCAAGATCCCCGACTCGAAGATTCCCGGAACGCCAAGACCACCACCGTTCGACAAGAACCCCGTCGAACATCTAGACCTCGGAATCACCAAGTTCTTCCTCTGGATCCCGAAGACTAGAACCGTGGAACCGACAAGATCGACCTCACCGACGCCATGATCTCCCTCACGGAATCCGAAGCACGGACCCGCCCAGACCCTCGCAACGGCAAGAACGCCCCCGTGAGACCCGACAAGGTCTTCCCGACGACAAGAACGACACCGCCCCGGAAGGACCCGATGCGCCCCCGACGCCGAACCAAGTCCGGCTTCCCGGAACGCCAAGAACTACCCCGATACCCGAGAACGATCCCGGAGTTTGAACCCCGCTGCCGTCGAACCCTGGACCCCGAGACCGGAACCTGGACCCTGTCGAACCCCGAACCCCGGAACCCCAAGATCGTCGATCCCCCTCATGTGTGAACCCCTTATCCGAGAACCCTATTTTATAACATAATAACAACTTGTCGCATAATAATTGTCATTCTCGCATGCATATCTGTGGGTTGGGGGCCTTATGCCGATTCACCTAATAAATAAATATGGGGCCCATATGCGGGCAAATCTAGTCTCATATCGGCCTCATTTAAACATGTGTAGCGAACCGGTTCCATCGGTTGCATTGCTAAACAACATTTAATTTGCGGGGGTTCTAAATAACTTGAACCATCTAATTAATGCCGGGACCCCGGTTCCGCTTAATCTTGACCTAATTGCATCGCACTTTGCCATGCCATGCATCATGCCGATCTTCTGCCGTGTATTAAATATCGCATCCGGTGTTTATTCTAGTGTTTTGCTTCTTCGCGGATAAGGCCGTTGAGTTGATGTGAGCTTCGCCCCGATCATCGGTTGAACCCTTCAACAATGTTTTCAGGCGAGCATCTTCCCCTTTCTACCTATCTTACTTTTATAGTCTTTATTCCCTCTTGTTGATCTATTGCTATCTGTGTTGCGATGCTTTAGTTTCCGTACCCGTGATATTCCCTGCAGCCTTATATTGCCTTGGACACATCCTATTACCTGTTGTTTGGTAGATAGTTGGACTTGCGCGTCGTAGTTGCTTGCTCAAGTGCCGTTGGGTGTCGTCATATACCACAGTTGCTGATGTATTGCCGCATGTTGATGTTGGAGATGATTCTAGTTTTACTTATCGTCACTTTAATTTCTGTTTAACAACTAAAATTGAATAAGCAGAGGCATCGGTGGGTGATAGATAATATTTGGTTTCCGAACGCCCACTTGTGTCCCGTAAGACCCCGAGTACTTGATACCTGTTCCTTGATTTATCGCGCTATCCACATCCGGGAGGTATATGGGACCCCCTAGCGAGCTTGATTCCGTCATATTTCTTGGGGCCACAAACTAGTTTGAGGTTTTATTTACGATCCTGTACTTATGCCATGCTACTGCTTTATTTACGATTGTGCGACAGATAGCACACTGTACTGTTTTGGTAAGCGGGATGTTTTCGGTATTGACATCCCGATTGGGGACTGCTCGTTCTGACCATCGGCAAACCTTGAGTCCGTCTCGGAGCTTGCTTACTCCGTTGCGGGTATACTCCAAGGGGTGGCCCCCTGAAATATTTCTGAATCCTGTGATTGCTTTGTCGTGAAAGCCTCGTTGGGTTTTGATTTGGTTTTTCCGAGGTTGATCGAGTGTGTGTTGCTATTGGTGCACCCCGGCCGGGTAAAACTTTCTGAAAGCCGTGTCCATGTTATGGACGACTTGAGCACGATATCTCGATCATAGACAAGCATAACTAAAGTTTACTGCTCTAAATTTGACTTATAATGACTAGTAATCAGCTTCACTATAATGGAATGGCTAATTAATACTGCCTACAATTGCTTGTTTGGTTGACGCTTGCGACAATTGTATCTGACTAGTAAGTATTGCAACTACAATGAAATGGCTGAATAAAAGTACCAACAAAGCTTTGGGTTTTGGGTTTATCTCATGCTATCTATATCTGATTAGTAAGTACTACCACTATAACGGAATGGTTAACTAAAAGTGCCCACTGTTTACTTTATCAGGACGATTATCTAAACCTGTCTAGTAAAGTGCCGCCACTATAACCGAATAAGTAAAACTGCCAACGGTGTGAGTTCCTCGGTTGACTTCCTCGATTGGTCTCGAGGGGGAAACACCAGGATGGGTTTGTTTGGTGTTAGCTTCAGGTTGGATCCGGATAGGTCATTCTCACCTCCCTCGATATCCGCCATTGAATCGAGTCTCTATAGGTTGTTTAGTGCATCTTGCTGCCGCTTGATCCACCATACCTTTGTGGCGGACCGCCGAATTCTAGCCTCGCGTGTCTTGGCCTCGATCTTGACGCTCCTTCTTTTCCTTTGCCCTTTGTCGGCACCCTTTTTTGTTGCAGGTTTGAGATCGGCGTCGTTAGCGGTTACCCTTCCTTGGCTGGGCAGGTTATGGGCGCCATTGGTTATTCTTGAGGCTCTTAGCCCCATTTGCATCTTGTCGTAGCTGGACGCTCTATCGTTTTCAAGGTGATTTGGATCTTTGTATATTATCTGTATTCTTGGCTCTCTGAGTCATTGCTATATATATCTGTTTGTGGGTCCCATCGAGGACTGTTGTGTAATGTTATTACTTCGTTTCCACCCTTGCGAAAGTGCTGGTGCACCTTTGAATCGTTTCTGCGGGTTTGGTGAATTTTGCCCAAACTTGCATAGGTCCGATCGAGGTGTTCTGAGTGGTATCGAGCACGGCGGTTGCGATACCCACAAGTCCACTGTAGGATAACCTAGCTAACGGCAAGTAGAGTGTCAAAACTATTTTGCAAAATCGGTTGGATAGTTACGAATAGGTCTGATTTTACTCCTTACCCTCTTTGTTCTCCTCTTACCTCTCGTGTTTTGGATCTCTCTTCTCTCTCTTCGAGTCCAGGAATTCTCGTGGTTGGGTTTCCGTCGTACCTTTAGGGCTTCGCTTTCTTCCTTCTGTAACGGAGGTGCTGCGATCATCAATCTGCAACTTGTCTGTTGAACCTTCATCCGATCTTTTGTTCTTGAGCTCTCTATCCATATGTGTTCCTTGCCGGATGTCAGTGTCGTTGAAAAACCTATGAGAAGGACGAGCTTTGGTGAAGTTGGAGTCGACCTTGAGCACGAGTTGTTCATGCCAATGGAACCACCGCGAAACCTAATCAGTGTGTCTTTCATACGATTTCTGCTGGCAATACTCCCTTGTTTCCGAACCTCGCTTGTCGAGATCTTCAGTCTAATTCCGAGAGTTGGTTGCTTAATCCGCCTATTCGTGTGCAGAGTAATGGTTTGAGTGTGGGATGGATTAGCTACCCTACCACTGCTCTTATCATTCACTCTTGTATGTCGAATCAATGGATCCAGCAATTTTACTCCGTCCACGGAAGTTAGGGGTGGCTTTATCTGCGATACCTCTACCTTCGATCTTTTGTTCCCGGAGTGTTCTCTCGACGATCAGGAGCAACGACCCTTTGTTGGTGGTGTCGCCGATACCCAGATGAAGAAGGAACCCTCGTTAGTGGTGTCGCGAGGATCTACACAAAGCGAGAAGACGGAGAACGCCGACCTTCCTTCCGGTACCATGAGGCGGATCTCGAGGGCGAGATCCCTTGTTAGTGGTGTCGAATTGTGGCATCCCGCAAAACCACTACTAGAAAATCGCGTTGAATTTGTGCATTGCATCGTCATCATCATGCATTGTTTGCCAAAACTATTTTGCAAAGCCCGATTTATTTTCCCAAACGCCCCATCTTTATTCAAACGCCAAACCCCGGGACTCCGGAGTATTTTTGTTTTGTCGCTATCGGTTTGCGAATGGTCCAATTAACGCAAATAAAATTTATAATTATTTTTAGTAGGGGCAGTCGAACGGGCCAACCCGACCCGAACGACCGCCCCAGATTTTAAAACGGTCCACCCCAAACCAGCCCTCTAAATCCTAGAGTTACCCACTAGTCTACCCACCCCACCCAGCCACATCACCCGGGCCAATCAGCTCGTGCCACCTCCTCTTCCTCCTTTCCTCAGCCAACCAGGAACCGCCACTTGTCCCCCCATCTTATCTCTCTCCTCTCTCTCTCCCAAACACAACACACTCACACACACGCGCGCCAGCACACACAGCACCCACGCGGGACCCGCCTCCCCTGGCCCACCACCACTGCCTCCCCATGCCCCTTCATCTCAACCTCTGGCACACACGCCCGACCCCTGCCCGTGCCCATCCTCAACCTCGCTTCCCCCCGCTCACGCCCCGCAGCACCCTCCTCTCCCCATCTTGCCTCCGGCGACCAGGCCGTCGCCCGCCGCCTCCCACCTCACGCCCGCCTCCCGCTGCCCGCCCGCCCACTCGCTGCCACCGCCCGGCCCGTCCCGCGCCCCTCCGCCTCTCCCCAGGCTCCTCCTGCCCCGTCCACGCCGCCTCGACGCCTTGCTCACGCTTCCCGCCCGCTCTCCAGTCCCAGTGCCTCCTCCTCCCTCCGTCGCCCGTGGCCCGCCTCGCCCGCTGCCCGGCACCCTCTCCGCCTCGCGTCTGCGACCACGCCCGCTCCTCCGGCGTCGCCTCCTCCAACCCGCTCCGGCCCCTCTGCATCGCGCCGCCCCTGCTCCTGCGCCCGCCCGTCGGCCCGGTGCCTCCCCTCACCGTTAGCCACCGCCTCTGCTGTGAGGCGCCACCGCCGATCGCGACCTCGCCTCCGCCTCCCCGTTGCCCCCTCGCCGGACCGTCCCGCCCCGCCGCAGGAGCCAACCGCAGCGACCCCCGCCGCCGCAGGAGCTCTGCTCCGCCCGCCGGCGTCTCCATCCCATGGACCCCACGACACCAACCCGGCCGTCCGTCAGCGAGCCGTCCGAAGCCGCGGCTGCGTCGTCAAGCCTGCTGTCCCTAAGGCCTCTAAGGAACAGACGTGCTCCTGAAGCAGTAGTTGCATATGGGTAGTGAGGACGTTGTAATTGCGCCTGGCTTCGATGACCTCAGTTATGTTCGACACCGACCAAGACCACTCGATGAACCATCGATGCTGCAACCTGAGTCTGGCACCGACAAATGAAGTCGATACCTCCACGATCTCCTTCCCGGGCACCAAGTTCTTCTCTCGGCCGTCAAGCTCTCCGTCACCGGACCCTCGAGATCTTCCACACGGAGCGGCGATGCATGACCTGGAGAAGGCCGACACGATCCAAGATCCCCGACTCGAAGATTCCCGGAACGCCAAGACCACCACCGTTCGACAAGAACCCCGTCGAACATCTAGACCTCGGAATCACCAAGTTCTTCCTCTGGATCCCGAAGACTAGAACCGTGGAACCGACAAGATCGACCTCACCGACGCCATGATCTCCCTCACGGAATCCGAAGCACGGACCCGCCCAGACCCTCGCAACGGCAAGAACGCCCCCGTGAGACCCGACAAGGTCTTCCCGACGACAAGAACGACACCGCCCCGGAAGGACCCGATGCGCCCCGGCGAACCAAGTCCGGCTTCCGGAGCCAAGAACTACCCGATACCGAGAACGATCCCGGAGTTTGAACCCCGCTGCCGTCGAACCCTGGACCCCGAGACCGGAACCTGGACCCTGTCGAACCCCGAACCCCGGAACCCCAAGATCGTCGATCCCCCTCATGTGTGAACCCCTTATCCGAGAACCCTATTTTATAACATAATAACAACTTGTCGCATAATAATTGTCATTCTCGCATGCATATCTGTGGGTTGGGGGCCTTATGCCGATTCACCTAATAAATAAATATGGGGCCCATATGCGGGCAAATCTAGTCTCATATCGGCCTCATTTAAACATGTGTAGCGAACCGGTTCCATCGGTTGCATTTCTAAACAACATTTAATTTGCGGGGGTTCTAAATAACTTGAACCATCTAATTAATGCCGGGACCCCGGTTCCGCTTAATCTTGACCTAATTGCATCGCACTTTGCCATGCCATGCATCATGCCGATCTTCTGCCGTGTATTAAATATCGCATCCGGTGTTTATTCTAGTGTTTTGCTTCTTCGCGGATAAGGCCGTTGAGTTGATGTGAGCTTCGCCCCGATCATCGGTTGAACCCTTCAACAATGTTTTCAAAGAGCATCTTCCCTTTCTACCTATCTTACTTTTATAGTCTTTATTCCCTCGTTGATCTATTGCTATCGTGTTGCGATGCTTTAGTTTCCGTGCGTGATATTCCTCGACCTTATATTGCCTTGGACACATCCTATTACCTGTTGTTTGGTAGATAGTTGGACTTGCGCGTCGTAGTTGCTTGCTCAAGTGCCGTTGGGTGTCGTCATATACCACAGTTGCTGATGTATTGCCGCATGTTGATGTTGGAGATGATTCTAGTTTTACTTATCGTCACTTTAATTTCTGTTTAACAACTAAAATTGAATAAGCAGAGGCATCGGTGGGTGATAGATAATATTTGGTTTCCGAACGCCCACTTGTGTCCCGTAAGACCCCGAGTACTTGATACCTGTTCCTTGATTTATCGCGCTATCCACATCCGGGAGGTATATGGGACCCCTTAGCGAGCTTGATTCCGTCATATTTCTTGGGGCCACAAACTAGTTTGAGGTTTTATTTACGATCCTGTACTTATGCCATGCTACTGCTTTATTTACGATTGTGCGACAGATAGCACACTGTACTATTTTGGTAAGCGGGATGTTTTCGGTATCGATCCCGATTGGGGACCTCGCTGCTTCTGACCATCGACGCAAACCTTGAGTCCGTCTCGGAGCTTGCTTACTCCGTTGCGGGTATACTCCAAGGGGTGGCCCCCTGAAATATTTCTGAATCCTGTGATTGCTTTGTCGTGAAAGCCTCGTTGGGTTTTGATTTGGTTTTTCCGAGGTTGATCGAGTGTGTGTTGCTATTGGTGCACCCCGGCCGGGTAAAACTTTCTGAAAGCCGTGTCCGCGGTTATGGACGACTTGGAGCACAGTATCTCGATCATAGACAAGCATAACTAAAGTTTACTGCTCTAAATTTGACTTATAATGACTAGTAATCAGCTTCACTATAATGGAATGGCTAATTAATACTGCCTACAATTGCTTGTTTGGTTGACGCTTGCGACAATTGTATCTGACTAGTAAGTATTGCAACTACAATGAAATGGCTGAATAAAAGTACCAACAACTGCTGGGTTTTGGGTTTATCTCATGCTATCTATATCTGATTAGTAAGTACTACCACTATAACGGAATGGTTAACTAAAAGTGCCCACTGTTTACTTTATCAGGACGATTATCTAAACCTGTCTAGTAAAGTGCCGCCACTATAACCGAATAAGTAAAACTGCCAACGGTGTGAGTTCCTCGGTTGACTTCCTCGATTGGTCTCGAGGAGGAAACACCAGGATGGGTTTGTTTGGTGTTAGCTTCAGGTTGGATCCGGATAGGTCATTCTCACCTCCCTCTGATATCCGCCAGTTGAATCGAGTCTCTATAGGTTGTTTAGTGCATCTTTGCCGCTTGATCCACCATACCTTTGTGGCGAGGACCGCGAATTCTAGCCTCGCCGTGTCTTGGCCTCGATCGACGCTCCTTCTTTTTCCTTTGCCCTTTGTCGGCACCCTTTTGTTTAAGCGGGTTTGAGATCGACGTCGTTAGCGGGTTACCCTTCCGGCTTGGCCTGGGGGTTATGGACGCCATTGGTTATTCTTGTGGCTCTTAGCCCCATTTGCATCTTGTCCGTAGCTGGACGCCTATCGCTTTCAAGGTGATTTGGATCTTTGTATATTATCTGTATTCTTGGCTCTCGAGTCGCTATATATATTTTGTGGGTCCCATCGAGGACTGTTGTGTAATGTTATTACTTGCTTTTCCACCATTACGAAAGTGCTGGTGAGCACCTTTGAATCGTTTCTATCGGGTTTGGTGAATTTTGCCCAAACTTGCATAGGTCCGATCTGAGGTGTTACACCGCACTATCGGGACTGGCCCATGAGCTCCACGCTGGCAGTCTTGTGGCCAGCGTAATGGCGCCGCACTTCAAAGTGCGGCGCCAGGCCGTATGGTGTTGCAAAAAGGGTTAGTTCCGTGAATTTCTTCTGGCCGGAGTTCATTTCGTGAAATTGTTATTTTTTGGGGTTATTTTCGTCCATTCTGCCACCCCTATGAGCACCTCCGAGAAACTAAGCCGGCGGATCGGGTCTTGAGATTGACGAAGTCACCACGGACGCCTCGCTGTCGACGGGAACATCGCCTCCCACTGAAAGAATATTCCGCCAATTATGCAACACACAGTGTCAAACCTGGGGTTTGAACTCTGGTGGACTGGGGTATAACCACCCTCCTAACCATCCAACCAAAGGTTGGTTTGCAACCAGCAAGAGTTCATACCAAGCATTTACACAAGAAAGAAGCTACAACCCACATCCAACAATTATTACATCCTAGCAAAAACATAAACTAATCTCAATTGGAAAACAAATAAAAACAACCTACAATGAAAGAGGGACGGGCGAAACTGGGCCATGACCCCCCTCCCCCTCTTTCAAAATTGCAATTTTTTTACTACTAGGTATATTTAGTGCTCCTGACCCAACACATCCCAGTAAGCAGACTACAAAACAATCAATTGAACAATGACAAACACATCGTCTAGTCCATGGCGACCTGATCCGCTGATAGTTAGGTGTTTCTTCGTCGATTGATTTCTGTGTGACTTGTCCATCGCTCGCCCTCTGCCCACCTCCTCAATCCACTTCTTCTCGCCGCAATCGGTGACCCGACGCAGCCACGCCGTGCTCCTGCTAATGCTTCACCCTTGCAGTGCCCTCAGTTCAGGATGCAAAGCCCTACCCTAATTCCCCTGCCTAGTTAGGTATCCTTTTTTTATTTACTTCATTAAGGATTGGGGTGTAATTGTGCCCCAACCCTGGTTAGGAAATTAAGAAATTTATATGTATTAGAACAATTTTCAGTTAGGGAAACCACTGAAGATTGAAAAAAGACGAAGAAACTGCTAAACATACGCCTGCTCTTGATGTTCTTGCTTTGGTAAAATATGTAAATCAGAGGTAAGATGAGCATGCACATAGAAAATAAGAGGCAAGTGGAGATAAGCAAGAAAATTCTAGCAACCAAGATGATCCCACCACTCATATCAGTTGTATTTGCTTGATCAAGATATATATCATCATAACACTGCCACCTCATCTTATATATGCTCTATGACTTTCCCCTTTATTCATATGCGTTCGGTGTTTTTGAAATTGGCCCCTTCTTATGTTTTGTTCACCCTCCGCCACTGGATACATGACACTAGAACTAACTCCCCACCCTTGTTCTATGAGTGTTGAGGCAAGGTCCACATAGGGAGTGAGTGTATCTATTTTTTTGTAAAGGAGCATATATTAATGTCACGAAGATACCAATTACACCTAGTCTCTGCAACAACGCATTAATCTATTGGCATCACAGATGCACATAGCCGAAAAAAGGAGAATTACAAAAAAGAAAAGTCCCGCTACAGCGATCAGATCTTTATTAGAAGCGATACTAACACCATCGAAAAAACATCAGAAGTCCAACATCTCCAATAGCGACGCCTTCAAGAAGAAAACAGAGCACAACCACCATCGTCGTTTGATCAAAGATCAAATGTTTTCACCCTGGAGAAAGTTCTCGCTCACAAAACAATGCCTTCAACAATACCATTGCCAGCACAACCAATTAAGGCCAGACCTTAGATTTTCACCCTGCATTGTATGACTATGAACTCCTCCTGTGTTGTCGCCCCCATTTTCTGATGTCGTTGATACAAGTCACGAATCACCAAGCCGGTTCCTTATCGCCACCAGGACTCGATCCACCATTGCTAGTCCTCAAATCTTGGCTTCCATGACATTCTCTGCACATTGACTTTACCATGTGTGGAAATAAAGACATGTTCCACGATGGCAACAGATTGCAGAGCTTCGCCACGCTCCCTCTGAAACCAAATGGTCAAAAAACACAGTTGTGCATGAACGAATCCTATCTGTTCCAACAATCTCCAGACATGAATCGTCCATAAAAGTTTGCCGATTGAGCCTTTCGAAACTCGACACCCCACATAGTTCACTAAAGATAGGCAAATAGCAGAACATTATCATGGCATAAGAGGGATCCTTGGACCGCTACCTTTATTCAGGCCGAGCCCCCACACAACCGACCATCCCGACCGCCCGATCCGCTGGCATGCCGGCAAAACGATGACGACTTGGCCACCATGAACGAGCAAACTGAAATTTGGAGAACACATTTTGATTGCTTCATCTATGTAGAAAAATCCAATAATATTTAATCCCGTGTTGGTAGAGCCTAACTAGGTTGTTTGTTGTTGTGATGACTTCTTTGCTAAGATATGAAAGATACTATTTTACATTTAGCAGGTATTTTACCTCTATATTTTTTATATATATTGGGTGCACCAGGGCAAGATAATTTAGTTTAAGAAGACCATTCTCATCTTACTCTTGTGACATGGTGACATTAACTTGCTACAAAAGTAGAGCTTGCCACGTTGCCAGCCTTGGACAAACTAGATCCCACCTAAAGGACACACTAGGAGGAGAAGCAACATGAATGACTTTCTTAAATTTTGTCATGCTTGTTGAGTATGGTGTTGCATAAGCCTGGATAATGGTCTCTAAGAGGAAAATTTACATACCATGTCTTCTATCAAAATATAATGAGTATTTTTGATAGCGAACGTTCAGAAGCAAAAAGGTGAGCTTCGACTTCATCAAGTTGGCCAAGAAGTGGGAGTCCCTCGGTTTTCAATGAACCTGAAAATGGTTTTGGATCCACATATTATGTTCATTAGATTTTCTATATGTTGTCCTTGGTAATAAACTTGAATAATCATTTACTAAGGAGCGTAGTATTTTGGCTTCGAAATTTTGAAGCTCTATACCTCCCTTATATTTTGAAATCTAGATCACAGTCAGTTTTGTTAGGCTATATTTCTTTTCTATATAGTTATTTTGCCTAGAAAATCTAAACTTAGAGTAGCGAAGTCTCTACAACACCCCTTTGCGATTTTGCAGTACAAAAACAATGTTTAAGATGAAGCAACCCATTCGAAAAAATGCTCTCATTTCCAATTATTACACAATTTTCAGTCTTTCTTCAGCCTCAGATATGGATCGGAATACCTAGATAGAAGATAAGGAAATGAACGCATTCACGGTAAAAAAATCTACATATAATGAGCTTTGGTTTCATACACTTCTTCAATAATAACTCACTCTTTTGGAATATGGCTTTGAGATCGGATAATTGATCACACATGAACCTTAACCTTAAGGTTTTTCTCTTAGTTTTAAACTATTCTTGTGGCTAAATGTTTCTTGTGATTAAATGTATCTTAAATGTATCTTAGCGGTTTTGGTCCAGGATCTCATGCTTTAGGTTTCGATCTATGTTCCTTGCTCTTTCCTATCTTCAATTTGGTCAATTTCCCATCGAATCGACGAATTGAAGTTTTTTGAGTTCATGCTCAAATCGGTTTAAACGTATCTATAATTTTTGATGTTCCATGCTTGTTTAGTATGTACTTTGATTTGCTTTGTATACATTTTGAGGTATTTTTATATGTTTTCTAGGACTAACCTATTAACAAGATGCCACGGTACCAGTTGCCTATTTTCTTCTGTTTTTGGTTCCAGAAAAGGCAGAAAATCAATATTCTCGGAATTGGACGGGACAAAAGCCAAAGTCAATATTTTACCGTGGGGAACACGGAGCCAGAGTATGAGACGGAGGGGAGCCACTAGGAGGCCACACCCCCTGGCCGCGCGGCCAGGCCTGGCCCGCGCCTGGAGGGTGCGGCCACCCCGGGTGCCCCCTGCCTCGCCTCTTCGCCTATAAGAAGCCCCCAATACCTAAACCCTAAGGACCCGATCAATCTTCCACGAAACATTCCATAGCCGCCGCCACCATCGTCCCTAGATCGGGGGGATCTGAAGCTCTTCCCGTCACCATGCCAGAGGGGAGATCATCCCGGAGGCCTTCTTTATCACCATGCCAGCCTCCGGTATGATGCGTGAGTAGTTCCACCTTGGACTACGGGTCCATGTAGTAGCTAGATGGTTGTTTCTCCTCCTTTATGCTACCATGTTTAGATCTTGTGATCTCCGTGTTGGAGATATTCCCTAGAGGCAATAATAAATGTAGTTATTATTATATCTTTGTGTTTATGATAAATGTTTACATTCATGCTATAATAGTATTAACCAGGAAACATTAATACTTGTGTGATTTGTAAACTAAATTAGAGTCCCTAGTAAAGCCTCTTCATAATACTAGCTTGTTGGTTAATGGATGATTGTGGTTTCCCTATCATGAACATTGATATGTTGTGAACAACAAGATCATATCATTAGGAGAATGGTATGATGGACATACTCCTATAGATAAGCGTAGCATAAAGATCAAGTCATTTTAATAGTTCAATTGCTATAAGCTTTCTGATACATAGTAACCTAATTCCTTCGACCATGATATCATGCTAATCACCATCACCGGAAGGATGCTTTGATGACATCAAACACCACACCGTAACTGGGTGGCTATAAAGGTGGCATTGAGTGTTCGGAAAGTATGGGTTGAGGAACATGGATCAAGAGTGGGATTTGTCCATCCATATGACAAATAGATATACTCTGGGCCCTCTCGGTGGAATGTCATCCAATTGGCTTGCAAGCATGTGACTGGCTCACAGGGGATCACATACCACGAGAACGAGAAAAGAGTACTTATCAGTAACGAGGTTGAACTAGGTGTGCAGAGATACCGACGATCAAAACCTCGGATAAGTAAACTATCGTGAGACAAAGGGAAATTGGTATCGTATGTAAGTGGTTCATTCGATCACAAAGTAATCATAGAAATATGTGGGAGCCATATGAATTTCCAGATTCCTCTATTGGTTATTGATTGGAGAAGTGTCTCGATCATGTCCGCATAATTCACGAACCGTAGGGAGACACACTTAAGGATTCGATGTTGTTGAGTCGTTATGGAATGATGAGTAAGAGACCGAATGTTGTTCGGAGTCTCGGATGGGATCTGGGATATCACGAGGAGATCCGGAATGGTCCGGAGAATAAGATTCATATAAGGAAAGTCCTGTTTCGGAGTTGGGGAATGATTCCGGTGTTTTCACCGGGAATATTCTAGAAGGGTCGAGAAGGTCCGTCACTCCGGAGGGGAAGGGTACATGAATGTGTCATGACAATGTGGAATGGTTGCATCATGTACTAGGTCACTTGGCTGGGAAAAATAAAGGGAGTAATCAAATCCTAGTTTGAAAGTCAAACGCCAATTTGAAAAAGTCAAACGGCAAGTTTGCTTGGTGGAGGGAGAGTAGGAAACCTACTTGGGGAGGAAGTCCTCCTTCCTCCACACGCCGGCCAAGGAGGCCGAGTTGGGGGAGGACTCCCTCCTACCAACCGGCCACCCTACACCTATAGAAGGAGGGGTAGAGCTCCCCTACCCCTCACACCTAAAAACCCTAGCCCTCTCCTCTAGTCGCCGACGCCACCACCTCCTTGTGCCGCCGCCTAGGGCACCACCAACTCGGCGAGTTAGGGTGTTCCCCAAACCCTAGCCGCCGACTACACTCTCCCCTTGGTGCCCTCTAAACCCTAGATCACGAAGGCCTCTCTCATAGTCCACCATACTCGCTCCGGCTTAAGGCGAAGCCCTGCGAGATCTCCCCTCTACTTCCGGTACCACGCCGTCGTGCTGCCGAAATCACGAGGAGAGTGCTACAACCTCCGCTGCCTGCTGGAACAAGGGAGAGTAAGGTCTTCATCGAGTACCGAACGTGTGACCGACTGCGGAAGCGCTGCCAGAACTCAGCGCCGGAAGGATCGTTTACATGATCTTGAGATCGGCAAGAGTACGACTATATCACCCACGAGAATCTGCTCTCGTTAACTGCTTTGGAATCTTCGAGGGTGAGTTCCTCTATCGACTCGTTGCTACAATCTAGTAGATAGATCTTGGCTTGTTTGTTTGCATGCGGTAGAATTTTTTTGTTTTCCATGCTACGAACCCCTACAGTGGTATCAGAGCCGTGTCTATATGTAGATCTGCAGACGAGTAACACAATGGTCATTGTGGGCGGTGGTGCTTTTATTATCAATTGCTTTTTGTGTACTTTGCATCTTGTGGTATGATGGCATGAAGCGGTCCGGGCTAACCTTATATGACATCGTTCATGAGACTTGCTCCACGCTCAACATGCAACTTTATTGCATAAGTGGCTTTGCGGGTGTCTGTCTCTCCCATTATAGTATAGATCCAATTTACAACGGGCACTTGATAGTTCAAACATCAACGTTGTGGTTCTTGTTCGTAAGTTAGATCGACACTTATTGAAAGCCCCAAACCACGTAAAATATGCAAATAAAATTAGAGGCGTCTAACTTTGTTTTGCAGGGGTGTGCTGTGATGTGATATGGCCATGATTGTGATTATATTTGTATGCAAATAAAACATCAACGTTGTTTGTATGCAATGTTCCTTATTGTAAGTTGGCAACCGACAGGAGCCATATTGTTGTATTTAAATTCTGTTAAGACCCGCATGTCTATTCAAAGTAGTTGTAATAGTTGAAGCTGGTGGACGACAACCATGGAACGTCGCCATTTACCTTGACGCAATGCCGGTGATGATGGAGATCATGTTCGTGCTTGAAGATGGAGATCGGAAGCACAAGAAGAAAGGCCATATCATATCACATATTATGAATTGCATGTGATGTTAATCCTTTATGCATCTTGTATTTCTTAGTTAACGACGGTAGCATTATAAGATGATCCCTCATGCACACAAATTTCAAGTTCCAAAGTCTTCATACTTAGTAAGCACCGTTGCTAAAGCTCGTTGTTTCGAAGCACCACGTGATGATCGGGTGTGTTAGATTCAGCGGGTGTATACAACGTGAGCAAGCTAGATTTTCTCATGCGGAAGCTAAGGTTTGATCTTGACGATCCTAGCATGTATAGACATGGTCTCGTAACACAGATCACCGAAAGGTAAAGCATGAGTCATATAGTAGATATGATGAACATGTTGATTGTTCGCCATTGAAGCTACATCAACTCTCGTGATGATCGGTTTTGATGTGGTGGATTTGGTTCATGTGATCACTAAAACAATGTGAGGGATATTGTTTTGAGTGGAAGTTCACCTAGATTAATTTAACTATTAATCAGAACTCAATTTGTCATAAACTTAGTCTAAACTATTGCAAATATCTTGTAGATCAATGGCGGCCCCTACCATCAATTTTAATGTGTTCCTAGAGAAAGAAAAGTTGAAAAAAATGGAAGCAACTTCGCGGATTGGTTCCGCAATTTGAGGATTGTCCTCAATGCTGGTAATTTGACCTATGTGCTGGATGCAATCATGGGTGAACCACCTGGCACATTACTCCGATGAAGTAAAGAATGTTTACCTCACTCGAAGAATCAATACTCCACTCAAAGGTGCTATCTTGTATGGTTTGGAATCGAGCTTTAAAAGGTTTGAGAACCAAGACCCATATGATATTGTCCGTGAACTCAAAATTATTTTGAGACTCACGCGGCAGCTTGAGAGTTATGAGGCTTCCAAAAGTTCTTTAACCGCAAGATGGAAGAGGGCGTCAAAGTCGAGCATGTGCTTAAGATGTCTGGGCACGCAAACAAACTCCAAAGTTTGGGTATAGTGATTCCTAATGCTTTGGGGATTTACCGTGTCCTCCAATCACTGCCACCAAGTTACAATAACTTTGTGATGAACTACAATATGCAAAACATGAACAAGACGTTGCCAGAACTCTTCTCCATGTTGAAATCTGCAGAAGTGGAGATCAAGAAAGAGCATCAAGTGTTGTTGGTCAATAAGACCACCAAATTCAAGAAAGGCAAGACTAAGCAAAAGGGAAACTTCAAGAAGGGTGGTAAGAAAGTTACCGCACCGACAAAGAAGACCAAGGCTGGACCAAAGCCTGATAGTGAGTGCTTTTACTACAAGGGAGAAGGTCACTAGAAGCGGAATTTCCCAACGTACTTGGCGGATTTGAAGAACGGCAACATCAAGAAGAAAGGTATATCCGATATACATGTTATTGATGTGTATCTCACTAGTACTCGTAGTAGTACCTGGGTATTTGATACTGGTTCGGTTGCTCATATTTGTAACTCAAAACAGGTACTACAGAATAAACGGAAGCTAGCGAAGAACGAGGTGATGATGCGCGTTGGAAATGGATCAAAGGTTGATGTGATCGCGGTCGGCACGCTACCTCTTCATCTACCATCAGGATTAGTTTTATACTTAAATAATTGTTATTTGGTGCCTGCGTTGAGCATGAACATTATATCTGGATCATGTTTGTTGCGAGACGGTTACTTGTTTAAGTCCGAGAATAATGGTTGTTCGATTTATATGAGTAATATGTTTTATGCACATGCACCTTTGATAGATGGTTGCAACATCCCTAAAATCATGTTTCAAAAACTCATGCATATCATCCATGCATCCATGATCATGTAGGATTCCATTTCAAAATCATTTCTAAACAGGAGCATATGTGCTCATTATTTTATGTATGAATGATCTAGCCTTTGTGCTACTTGCTATTGAGAAATGTACTAATATTCTCTCAGTATTGTTTAGAATCCTAACTTAAGTGATTCCAAAGGCTTGAGCCAAGTTTCAAAACAAGTGTGAAATAAAACCAAAGTTTATGCCTTTTTATTATATCTTCCAAAGGATTGATTTCATTTTATTTTTCAAATGACCCAAGTAGGTTTGAGTGAACAGTTGTGTTTGACACATATTTGAGTACAAAGTTCACTGTACAAAAGACCAGAGAAAGTTTGAAATCAAACTGATTTGAAATGAAGTTTGAAAATCATTTTAGAAAATCAAACAGAAAAAGAAAAGGATTAAAGTGGGAAAAAATAAGCAGCCAGCCATTCTGGCCCAACCCAATTCGACCCAATAGCCCAAAGAACCCTCCATGAACCGTTTTTCTTTACTCAGAAGCGAACCCACCGAGTGACCACGCTGTCCCCACCTCCCCTGCTTTCTCTCACGACAACATGCCCACTCGACTTTCGTCGTCTCCACCCTGCGACCCCTTCTCCCCCAAATTATGCCGGCTGTTTCCGGTGATTAAACCTCGCTTCAATTCGATTGATTGCGCGAGTAATTTCATCCCCCGACCTTGCGTACTTAATCTCCTGCGACCTCCTCTCCTTTTCCCTCAGTTTTCCCCCTCTCTCTGCCCCTAGGCTGCTCAGAATCGACCCTGAACCACCCACTGCTCCGACGAGCTCCAGCTCGAATTCCGGCCAACCACCGTCGCCCCTTGCCCTCCTGACACTGCGAGTGAGTTCCCCATCTCCTTCTGCACTTGCCAGTATCACCCACTCGCCCCCGCGCGCTCCCATTCGTCGGCAACCTCAACGTCAAGCAAGCGCCGCCGTCTGTCTCAACTCCGGTGACGTCTCCTGGTAGTTCCCGACCGCCTCCGTCTTTCTTTTTGATGCTCACGTATTTGCCAAGCTCGTGCGCGTCTAGCACTCTGCTTGTGACTCTCTGGCATGGTCTACAACTTCGGCAACAACGAGGAATAGCCGTGCCCGACGTCTGCCTCTACTCCGACGAGGAATCCCCACCGTGTCTGTGCGCCCCTTGACAAGCCGCTACCACGTTGAGCTCCAGCACGCCTCTGCGAGTCTGGTAAGCACTTCCACTGAACCCAGCCCCCTTTGTAGCCACCGCGACGCCGTAGACCGAGCGCGCCGCCGCTCGCCGTCGCCGCCAGACTTTGGTCGTTTGATCGAGAGCCGTTAGATCTAGATCTAACGCGTGAGACAGAATCACTTAACGAAACGGCATGTTTAGATCTGGACCGTGCGCAGTCACTTTAATCCAACAACCTGCATCGACTGATCCGTGCGAAGCGGTATCGACCAATCAGAACATGCCGCGTGGCTAGGGTTTAGATTTAAAATCAGAATTTGAATCTATTAGATGTTTAAACTTGTTTTAATCATAACTTTTGATTCCCACTTCCAAATTTGACAAATTTTATATCAATAGAATCAGGAGAGAAAGACCTTTCCATTAATGCAATGTGTTTAATGTTTTGTTTCTGTCAAAATGGTTATTTTTACAGAAACATGTGTAGGCCTATTTTGAGTATATTAATTATTTGAGAAATGTTTTAATGTTCAAATAAAGATTGTTTGGCAAGTTTTGAACTTGTTTATGAACCAGTACTGTGCACTTGTCTTGTTGAGTATAGAAAATCATCACATATCATATTGCATGCATCCATATATTTTTGCTTGTATCTATTTTGTATGTGATTTGGTGCTATCATTTTATGTGTAGATTTTGGTGCAAATAGTGATTGTGATTGTGAGGATTGTAGCTACTCTCCAAACTACCAAGGCAAGTGGTGCTTCATGATTTTATTCCTATGTTTTTCAAATATGCATTAGAAATATTTTTGCTAGACTTGCATCGATGAATTTTGGTCTTTATATGCTATGCTTTGGAAATCCTAATAGTTGTAGAATTGCTAGAAATTTCTAAGTTAAGATATTATCTATGCCATGCTTAGCCTAGCTAGTAGAAACCAAGGGTGGTGAAATATTCATGCTATGATAAAATATTTCTAAGTCTTTGGACTTGTGTTTTGCTTAATAAAACAACTAAGTGAATGAAACACCTGGGTGGAATGGAAGGAATGGTTTATGTTGAGTGGTTACACAATGCCCATTTCTATGGTTTACCTTGTGTATCTCACTTGTGGAAAGCCACCCAGGAACAAAGGGATTTGAGAGGCCAAATGTTAAGAAGCTTCTAGTGCAGCCACTTGACAATATGGGCTCTGCCTGGATCACATAGGTTGCAATAACTTAGCCATTTGGAAAGTTGGTGGTAGTGGGATGATAGGTTGGAACGCATCCATTTGGTCTAAGGGAAGGCTTCTGAAAGGTCCTGTCTTGGTGAAAATCAAGTCTTGTGGGGAAAGTGCACAACCTCTGCAGATGGAAGAATCTAAGTACTTAGCCATGTCCCTGGTATTGGAAAATTTGAGCATCAAGACATGGAAGCTATCAAGAATCTCCTCATCCCAATTTCTAAGTAAAACTTGTGGTTGAACAAGGGTGAAGGAACCCAATGTCTATTGGTGGTTCCTTGGGAAAAGATTTTGACAAAGAAAAACTTAGTGTTTTCAACTGATAGGCAAAACCTATTTTAAGCAAAGCCAGCCTAAGCTACACTTAGCCAAAATGCATATAGTATTTAGTCCACCAATATTCTACTAAGGTATCACTTGACAATACTATTCCAATGTATTGACCCACTGTGGCTGTAACTTGTGATGTTGTAGGATATTCTGATGATGATTAGGGGTCATGAGTCTACACTCAACATGCTTGCCTGTGGCACATGAATATGAAGACTTATTTATCTTATTATATATTTGAACTCTTGTATTAGGCCTGTGGCCATGGAGTTGTAAAATACTATGTTTGTCTCTGGAATGATATGTAATAATGACCTTTGTTTCTGTGTACTTCATCTTAAACTGTGGATTCTAGCATTGATCTAGGGACTAGCATTGCAATCACAGGGATCCTTTCCTTTACAAAGGAGGGATCTTACAGATGGTATCAGAGCACTGTGTTGCCTGTATTATGACCCTAGGATTGGAAACCACTAAGGAAAATTTTTCAATAACTTCCATACTTGTCTTTTCTTCTCGTAAAATTTTCTAATCTTCTTTCTCATCTCTATTTGTAGATGAACTCCATCAACGAAGCCGTGAAGAAGGGACCACTCATGACTATGACTTTGGAATGTGAGACAGAGTTCCCAAGGCTCTCAAGGACCTCATGGTTGCCATGGGAATACATGGTGCAGCTATGTACAAAGGTTTTCCTGTGATGGATGAAGGAGTTGAGTACTGGTGGGTGCAACTTCACTTGTATAAAAACAAGGAAGACAACCACAAGGACTCAGGATTCTGCATGGTCACCAACACAATGATGCACACCACATTCTTTGATTCAGCAAGGGATGCAGCTTGGAGGGCCATCAAAGAACTTGGTGATAGAATCAAGTGCAGAATGCTTAACACTCAGAATGATCTTAAGGAAGAGAAGAAACATGCCCAAGAGTTAGAGGCTACCAAACAAAGCCTAAGTAAGGACATCATAGACTTAGCAATGGGTCCTTGTGATCTAGACAAACAGATTGCCTCTAGGGATGCCCTGTTGGCCAATTTGGCAAGTGAGATGGGATTGTAATGTACCACATTAGTTGGACCACCACACTTATCATTTTATTTTTCCCAAATGTTGTTTAAAATAAGTTGAACCTTGGTTGTTTGTAATGGATCCATGTATGTCATGACTTGTGTGTTTTGATTTTCAAAGTTATGCATGTGATGCCTTGACTTGTGATTTGTCTTGAATTGTGTTGATTCTAACTTTTTCTATCTTATTAAATAGATGCCTAATGTTACTATCAGCATGGTTGAAGAGTTCCAGGGAACTCGTTTTGGCCCTTGTATTATTGAGCTCATTAGTTTGCTCAATCTCCCTCTTCCTACCATCATGGTGCTTCCCCTCACCAAGTTTGAGAGGAAAGACCTTTGGGGCTTCAAGGTCAATCAGCCCGGACGCCAGACTGAGCCTACCACGGAGGCAATCATCTTCAAGCTCATGCATGATGACAAGGAGAGAGGCCTAGAGGTAGTCATGCAGGACTTGATTGGACGTCTGTTAGGGAGACACTCTCGACATGTTAGAGGTACTCACTTACACGCCTTCGGTAGACGTGATGAGGATGGTGAGGCCATTGACTTCGAGGATACTTCGAGGGGGACAGCAGAGCCGATTCGTCTATACCTCCAGGACTTAGAGGTTCTTCTTAGGCACGTTGACACTGATAGGACCAACGTCATGCTTAGCAATGACGAACTCCAGGTACAGCTTCGTGAGAAGGACAAGCTCTTCCCGGAGCAACATGAGATAGTCAAGGAGATGGAGGACAAGTTCGAGAGTCAGGACAGAAAGTTCAAGAGTCAAGAGAAGCGAGTCCAAGATAGGAACAAGAGGATTCGATACATGACTGCAGAACTGGAGGCCAAGGACTTCGAGCTCGAGCATCAGCAGACTGTGATTGAGAGGCTTCGTTCTCAGAAGATGGCTCTCAAAGCCAAGGTAGAGGCCTTGACCACCAATGTCGAGGAATACAAGACCGCTATGGAGAATGCAGGTCTTACCTTTGTTGAGGAGGAGGTTGATGCTGAGGAGTAGTGATGACTACTCATTTATCATTTATTTATCATGCTTTTTATTGAGTCGCAATGACCATCCAACATGTGGATGGCTTGCTATTGGTGTGTTTACTTCGCAAACTTGTTGTCTATGTTGTTGAAATTTTATTATTATGATGCATGTTTGGTGATTGTTTAAGTGATGTATTGTGCATGTTAGCATCTATGGGTATCTTATTCTTATCTCTATTGAACAAACCACAGATGCCCCCCGACGTGCCAATCCCAACCCCAACAACAACAACATCACCCCTGAGATGCAGCAAATGATGACAGCTCAGACTCAGCTGATGCAAATGATGACTACGTTCATCCAGAACCAGAACAACAACAACAATAACAACAACAACAATCAGAACAACCCACCGGGTTTTGACATGCTTACCAGGTTCTTGAGACCGAGGCCAGCAAAGTTCTTAGGAACTACTGATCCTATGGTGGCCAATGATTAGCTACGCTCTGTGAATAAGGACTTGGTAACAGTTGGCTGTACTAATGAAGAGAAAGTCAGATTTGCAGCTCACTTATTGGAAGGACCAGCAACTACTTGGTGGGATAACTTCCAGATCACCACTCCCATTGAGTATGTGACATGGGCTATCTTCGAAGATGGTTTCCGTACTGCTCACATCTCATCCGGAGTGATGAGTTTGAAGAAGAAAGAGTTCCATAACTTGAAGCAGCGCCACCGCAGCGTGGCTGAATATATTGAAGAGTTCAACAATCTGGCGCGTTATGCACTGGATGAAGTTGACACTGATGCTAAGAGGAAGGAAAAGTTCCTTGAAGGGTTGAATGATGAACTGAACCTGCAGCTAACTGTGGCCTATGTTCCCACATATCAGTCTCTTTGTGACAAGGCTGCTATTTTGGAGAGCAAAATTAAACAAGTGGAAAGCAGGAAGAGGAAGCACTCTAACAAGCACAGCTCGGGATCGTCTCACAAACATTCCCATTATGATGATAGTGGGAGTTCAGGATCCCACAAGCATGGGAAATTCAACAAGCACCACAACCACAACCGCCATCATGATAACAAGAGTCACCGTAGTCATGATAATGACAAGTACAAAAATCACAAGGGTGGATATAAGAACCACCATAGTGGAAGTGTTAGTGGAAGCCAGCCTGTCAAGAAGGATCTTAGTCAGGTTGAGTGTTTCAAGTGCAAGAAGATGGGGAATTATGCAAATGAATGCCCAGAAAATAAAGTTGAAGGACCCAACAAGCCTAACCCTTTCCAGAAGGGACAAGTGAACCACATCAATGTGGAGGAAATTTATGAGGAGCCTGATGCTGTTGCTGGTAAGTTCAAACTCAATTCTGTTCCAGCATTTGTTCTCTTTGATACTAGTGCATCTCATTCATTCATATCAAGAGAATTTGTTGAAAGAAATGAACTACCGGTAGAAACTATTGGGTGTCCTATAAAAGTAAGTTCTCCTGGCGGAGAAATGATAGTGAATTCAGGATGTCATGATCTAGTTATAGAGTTTGGGAATTATAAGTTTCCTGTTAACCTGATAATCCTAAATTCCCAAGGATTGGATGTTATTTTGGGAATGGACTGGATGACTAAGCACAAGGGAGTGATAGATTGTGCAAACCATACTGTCTCACTCACAACTCCAGAAAACAAAAGAATCAGATTCAAGACCAACTTTGAAGCAAAAAGGAGTAAGCTAAATTCTCTTAAGGGGGTTAGCATAGACAGTGTGCCAATTGTGAGTGAATATCCGGATATGTTTCCGGAAGAATTGCCAGGAATGCCACCAGATAGAGATGTGGAATTTCTTATTGACTTGCTACCAGGATCTGGACCTATAGAAAAGAGACCGTATAAGATGTCAGTTGATGAGTTGAAGGAACTCAAGAAGCAGCTTGGAGAACAGTTGCAGAAAGGTTTTATACAACCAAGTTCTTTGTCTTGGGGAGCACCAGTTTTGTTTGTGGAAAAGAAAGATAGAAGTCAAAGGTTATGCATAGATTACCTTTCACTCAATGAGGTGACTATCAAGAACAAATACCCTTTGCCTAGAATTAATGACTTGTTTGATCAGTTAGAAGGAGCTTGTGTGTTCTCAAAGATTGATCTTCGGTCAGGTTATTTCCAACTCAAGATAAGAGAACAAGACATACCTAAGACAACTTTCACCACAAGGTATGGATTGTATGAGTATACCGTGATGCCATTTGTTTTAACCAATGCTCCAGCATATTTCATGAATATGATGAACAAGGTGTTCATGGAGTTCCTTGATAAGTTTGTTGTCATTTTCATCGATGACATTTTGATCTACTCCAAGAGCAAAGAAGAGCATGAAGGACATCTACGTTTGATACTAGAGAAGCTTAGAGAGCATAAGTTATATGCCAAATTCAGCAAGTGTGAATTTTGGTTAAATGAAGTTGGATTTCTTGGACACGTTGTGTCAGGAGATGGTGTAGCAGTTGATCCTGCTAAAGTTTCAGCTGTGACTGAATGGGAATCACCTAAGTCAGTAAAATAAGTTTGTAGTTTCCTTGGCTTGGCAGGATACTACAGAAGGTTCATTGAGAATTTCTCCAAGGTGGCAAAACCTATGACATAACTGCTAAAGAAAGACAAGAAATTTGCTTGGTCAGAAGGTTGTGAACTCAGCTTTCAAGAATTGAAGAAGAGACTAGTGACAGCACCAGTCTTGTGTTTGCCAGATTTGGAGAAGGATTTCCAAGTGTATTGTGATGCATCTCATCATGGATTAGGTGCAGTACTTATGCAAGAAGGGAAAGTTGTGGCTTATGCCTCGAGACAACTCAAAACTCATGAAGTGAACTACCCTACTCATGATTTGGAGTTAGCCTCTGTTGTCCATGCACTCAAAACATGGAGACATTATCTTTTGGGAAAGCGATGTGAAGTGTTCACAGATCACAAAAGTTTGAAGTATATCTTCACCCAGAAAGAAATTAACATGAGACAAAGAAGATTAAATGGCTAGAACTCATCAAGGACTATGGCTTAAGTTTGCAATACCACCCCGGTAAAGCAAATGTTGTAGCGGATGCTCTAAGCCGTAAGGTTTTTGTGAATGGCCTTACTAAGGGAGAATTGCCAGATGATCTATGTGCCCAATTTAGAGATCTTAGATTGGAGATTATGCCTGAAGGACATCTCATGTCTTTGGATGTTCAACCTACTTTGTTGAACAAGATCAAAGAAGCTCAGAAGACTGATAAGGAAATTGAAGAGATTAAGGAAAAGATTGGCAAGGGAAAAGCCAAAGGATTCCATGAAGACGAACAGGGTACTTTATGGCATGGAAAACGTATCTGTGTTCCACAAGATCCGGAGCTTCGGAAACTGATTTTGCAAGAAGCACACAACTCACCGTATTCCATTCATCCGGGTAACACCAAAATGTACATGGACATGAAGGAAAGATTTTGGTGGAATAATCTCAAGAAGGACATCGCCGAACATATTGCTTTGTGTGATGTATGTAGCAGAGTGAAGGCGGAACACCAGAAACCAACATGATTGCTTCAACCACTACCTATTCCTGATTGGAAGTGGGACAAGATTGGTACGGATTTCATTACCGGATTACCAAGGACAAGGTCAGGATATGATTCTATTTGGGTAGTAGTGGATCGCCTAACTAAAGTGGCTCATTTCATACCCGTGAAGACAACCTACACTAGTGCTAAGTTGGCCAAGATATATATGAGTAGAATTGTGTGTCTACATGGAGTACCCAAGAGTATCGTGTCTGATAGGGGAACTCAATTCACTTCTCATTTTTGGAGGCAACTACATGAGTCATTGGGAACGAGGTTGGAATTCAGCACTGCATTTCATCCTCAAACTGATGGACAAACAGAAAGGACTAATCAGATTCTTGAAGATATGTTGAGAGCATGTGCTCTAGACTATGGAGCCAGCTGGGATGAAAGTCTGCCTTACGCAGAATTCTCTTATAATAACAGCTATCAAGCCAGTATTGAGATGGCACCATTTGAGTTTCTCTATGGGAGAAAGTGTACCACCCCATTGCTATGGAATGGAGTGGGAGAAAGAAGTTTATTCGGACCAGAACTCATCAAGGAGGCTGAAGAGAAAGTCAAGCTGGTTAAAGACAGATTGAAGATAGCACAGTCCCGACAAAAGAGCTACGCAGATCCTAAGCGTAGAGAAGTCACCTATGAAGTAGGTTATAGAGCTTATCTTAGAGTGTCACCACTTCGTGGAGTGAAGAGATTTGGTGTCAAAGGTAAATTGGCCCCAAGATATGTTGGACCATTCAAGATTCCGAGTCGTAAAGGAGAATTTGCTTATGAGATAGAATTGCCAGAGTATTTGTCTGCTGTTCATAATGTGTTCCATGTGAGTCAACTTAAGAAATGCCATCCAGAAATGGAAGAGACTTATTTGAAAGATACTATACCTTTGGAAGAGGTCCAATTAGAAAATGATCTCACCTATGAGGAGAAACCAATCAAGATTCTTGAGACTACAGAAAGAGTTACTCGGACTAAGACCATCAAGTTTTGCAAAGTCCAATGGTACCATCATTCCGAAGAAGAAGCAACATGAGAAAGAGAAGATGATCTTCGGAAAGACCACCCTCACCTATTTGCTAGCCAATCCGAATCTCGAGGGCGAGATTCACCTTAAGGGGGTTAGATTTGTAACATCCCTAAAATCATGTTTCAAAAACTCATGCATATCATCCATGCATCCATGATCATTTAGGATTCCATTTCAAAATCATTTCAAAACAGGAGCATATGTGCTCATTATTTTATGTATGAATGCTCTAGCCTTTGTGCTACTTGCTATTGAGAAAGGTACTAATATTCTCTCAGTATTGTTTAGAATCCTAACTTAAGTGATTCCAAAGGCTTGAGCCAAGTTTCAAAACAAGTGTGAAATAAAACCAAAGTTTATGCCTTTTTATTATATCTTCCAAAGGCTTGATTTCATTTTATTTTTCAAATGACCCAAGTAGGTTTGAGTGAACAGATGTGTTTGACACATATTTGAGTACAAAGTTCACTGTATAAAAGACCAGAGAAAGTTTGAAATCAAACTGATTTGAAATGAAGTTTGAAAATCATTTTAGAAAATCAAACAGAAAAAGAAAAGGACTAAAGTGGGAAAAAAAATAAGCAGCCAACCATTCTGGCCCAACCCAGCCCAATTCGACCCAGCTAGCCCAGCAACCCTCCCGCGAACCATTTTTTCTTTACTCGCAAACGAACCCACCGAGTGACTGACCGCCTGTCCCCACCTCCCCTCTGTTTCTCTCACTGACAGGACAGCCCACTCATTCGTCATGCGTCTCCACCCTGCGACCCCTTCTCCCCCAAATTACGCCGTCTGTTTCCGGTGATTAAACCTCGCTTCAATTCGATTGATTGCGCGAGTAATTTCCTCCCCCGACCTTGCGTACTTAATCGCCTGCGACCTCCTCTCCTTTTCCCTCAGTTTTCCCCCTCTCTTTGCCCCTAGGCTGCTCAGAATCGACCCCGAACCACCCACTGCTCCGACGAGCTCCAGCTCCCGCCAACCACCGCCGCCTTGCCTCCGACATCGCGCGAGTGAGTTCCCCATCTCCTTCTGCAATTGCCAGTATCACCCACTCGCCCGCGCGCGCTCCCATTCGTCGGCAACCTCAACGTCAAGCAAGCGCCGCCGTCTTACTCAACTCCGGTGACGTCTCCTGGTAGTTCCCGACCGCCCCCGTCTTTCTTTTTGATGCTCACGTATTTGCCAGTCTCGTGCGCGTCTAACACTCTGCTTGTGACACTCTGGCATGGTCTACAACTCCGGCAACAACGACGAACAGCCGTTCCCGACGTCTGCCTCTACTCCGACGAGGAATCCCCACCGTGTCTGTGCGCCCCTTGACAAGCCGCTGCCACGTTGAGCTCCAAAGACGCCTGTGAGTCCGTAAGCAATTCCATCGACCCAGCCCTCAGTAGCCACCACGATGTAGACCGAGCGCCGCCGCCGCCGCTACCGCCAGACTTTGGTCGTTTGATCGAGAGCCGTTAGATCTAGATCTAACGCGTGAGACCGAATCACTTAACGGAACGGTATGTTTAGATCTGGACCGTGCGCAGTCACTTTAATCCAACGGCCTGCATCGACCGATCCGTGCGAAGCGGTATCGACCAATCAGAACACGCCGCGTGGCTAGGGTTTAGATTTAAAATCAGAATTTGAATCTATTAGATGTTTAAACTTGTTTTAATCATAAATTTTGATTCCCACTTCCAAATTTGACAAATTTTATATCAATAGAATCAGGAGAGTAAGCCCTTTCCATTAATGCAATCTGTTTAATGTTTTGTTTCTGTTAAAATGGTTATTTTTATAGAAACATGTGTAGGCCTATTTTGAGTATATTAATTATTTGAGAAATGTTTTAATGTTCAAATAAAGATTGTTTGGCAAGTTTTGAACTTGTCTATGAACCAGTACTGTGCACTTGTCTTATTGAGTATAGAAACTTTAAGTACTGTGGTTATCGTTATGTTCTTACCTTCACAGATGACTTGATTAGATATGGGTATATCTATTTCATGAAACATAAGTCCGAAACTTTCGATAAGTTTAAGGAATTTCAAAGTGAGGTAGAGAATCAACGTAACAAGAAGATTAAATCTCTACGTTCTGATCGTGGAGGTGAATATCTAAGTTACGTGTTTGGCGTTCTGATCGTGGAGGTGAAACCTAAATTGTCGTTCCTTAAAGTTTGGGGTTGAGAAGCCTATGTAAAGAAGTTACAGCCGGACAAGCTTGAACCCAAAGCGGAAAAATGCGTGTTCATAGGATACCCAAAGGAAACTATTGGGTATACCTTCTATCATAGACCAGAAGGCAAAATCTCCGTTGCTAAGAATGGATCCTTTCTAGAGAAGGAATTTCTCTCGAAAGAAGTGACTGGAAGGAAAGTAGAACTCGACGAGGTTGTTGAACCTTCTCTTGAACTTGCGAGTAGCGCATCACCGGAAGTAGTTCCTGTGGCGCATACACCAATAAGAGAGGAAGCTAATGATGATGATCATGAAACTTTGGTTGAAGTTGCTACAGAGCCTCGCAGGTCAACGAGAACTCGTACCACTCCTGATTGGTATGATCCCGTTATGAGTGTCATGTTAGTGGACGACACCGATGACCCTGCGACATATGAGGAAGCGATGATGAGCCCAGATTCCATAAATGGCAAGATGCCATGAAATTCGAGATTGGATCCATGTACGAAAACCAAGTATGAACTTTGGTGGACTTACCGGATGGCCGGAAGGCTGTCGAGAACAAATGGATTTTCAAGAAGAAAACATATGCTGATGGTAATGTTACTGTCTATAAAGCTCGACTTGTCTCAAAAGGGTTTCGACAAATTCAAGGAGTTGACTACAATGAGACTTTCTCACCATTAGCGAAGCTAAAGTATGTGAGGATTATGTTAGCAATCGCTGCATATTACGGTTATGAGATAGCAGATGGATGTCAAAACGGCGTTCCTCAATGGAGACATTGATGAAGAGTTGTATATGATGCAACCCAAAGGTTTTGTCGATCCTAAAGATGCTAACAAGGTATGCAAACTTCAACGGTCCATATATGGATTGAAGCAAGCATCCCGAAGTTGGAATCAACATTTTGATAAGGTAATCAAAAGTTTTGGTTTTATACATACTTATGGAGAAGCTTGTATTTACAAGAAAGTGAGTGGGAGCTCTGTAGCATTCTTAATGCTATTTGTAGATGACATATTGTTGATTGGGAATGATGTAGACCTTCTTAATAGTGTCAAAGAATATTTGAATAATAGTTTTTCAATGAAAGATCTTGGCGAAGCAGCTTACATATTAGGCATAAAGATTTATAGAGTGTCAGACCCCTCCTTTATAAAGGAAAGGATCCCTGTGATTGCAATGCTAGTCCCTGGATCAATGCTAGCATCCACAGTTTAAGATGAAGTACACAGATACAAAGGTCGTTTATTACATTCATTCCAGAGATAAAACATAGTCTTTTACAACTCAGGGCCATAGGCCTAATACAAGAGTTTAAGGAATAAGTAAATAAACATAAGTCTTCATCTTCATGTGCCACAGGCAAGCATGTTGAGTGTAGACTCATGACTCCTATTCATCATCGGAGTAACCTGCAACATCACAAGTTACGACCCACGAGGGTCAATACTTTGGAATAGTATTGGCAAGTGATACCTTAGTATATTTTAAGTGGAATATATTACTATATGCATTTGGCTAAGTGTAGCTTGGCTTGCTTTGCTTGAAAATAGATTTTTCCCTATTAGTTGAAAACACTAAGTTTTTCTTTGTCCAAAACATTCCCAAGGAACCACCAATAGACATTGAGGTCCTTCACCCTTGTTCACCCGTAAGTTTTACTTAGAAGTTGGAGTGATGAGATTCTTGTAGCTTCCATGTCTTGATGCTCAAAAGTGTCCATTGCCTTGGACTAGGCTAAGTACTTAGGTTTTCCATCTGCAGAGGTTGTGCACTTTCCCACTGCACTTGGTTTCCCAAGACAGGACCTTTCAGAAGCCTTTCCTTAGTCAAATGGACGCGCTCCGACCTATCATCCCATCTACCACCAACTGTCCAATTGACTAAGTTCTAGCAACCTATATGATCAAGGCAGAGCCCATATTGCCAAGTGGTTGCACTGTAAGCTTTCTCAACACTTGGCCTCCAAATCTCTTTGTGCCTGGGTGGCTTACCACAAGTGAGATACACAACCCAAGTCCATGGCCTTGTGTAACCAATCAACATAACACATTCTTTCCATTCCACCCAGGAGGTTCATTTGACTTAGTGGTTTTATTAGGAAAGTATAAGCCTCATGGCTTAGAAATATTTTCATCATAGTAAGTGTAGATTTTCACCAACCCTTGTTTCCTATATAGCTAAGCTAAGCAAGGCATGGCAACTTATCATAGGGAAAATTCCTTAGCAATTCTACTATTATAAACTACATAGGATTTTCCCAATTTTTGCATTTAGACAAAGTAACATGCAAACAAAATATCTAATGCTGGTTCAAAACATAGGTTAGAAATATTCATGAAAATATCACTTGCCTTGGTAGTGGGGAGAGTAGCACTCTTCACAATCACAATCACTAGCAAAATCTACACAAGAAATTATAGTATACAATTACACACAATTATATACAACCAAAAATAATATGAATGCATGCATGCAAGAATTTACTAAGTGGTGAATTTTGAAAATTCTTCCAAGTATGCTCATTTCTACAGAAACTTAACATGTCACAAGTTTGCCAACTAAACTCATTTGGCACCAATATAATTTACCAAACTAAATCTATATTTAAAAATAGCCTTAAACTTGTTCTACAAATAAAGTCTTTTTAATTGTTACTATTTGTTAAACAAATTGGATATTCAGAAAGGTCTTGTTTCACTGAATCCAATGGTATAAAGTTTGCAAAAATCTAACGTGGCAATCAAAAGTTATAAGCATTTGAATTTGGATCAAATTTCTGGTTTTAAATCTATTTTTAGATCTAACCCTAGACACGCTGTCATGTGTGATTGGCGCGTGCATCGCTTGGTTGGATCACTCTCTGCAGCCGTAGGATCTAAACAGATCGTACGCTCCAGATCGCGTACCGCTTCGGGGTTAAGTGGATCTATCCTAGCGCTACGATACAGATCCAACGATCTAAAACAACAAGCCAAAATCTGGCGGCGCTCATCGGCTGTGCGCGGCGGCGATGGTCGGACGATGGCGGCGCCGGCGATACAGATCGCTAGGTGGATGGGGGAGATGCTCACCGAGACCGCGAGGATGTGGGGATGCTCGATGTGTGATCAGCTCGGCAAGGGGCATTCAGGGTTGCGGTAGATTTCTCGCCGGAGTTGGATCTGGCAACGGTGGTTCTGCTCGAGGTCGGAGGCGACGTTGTAGATCACTAGGATGCCAAAGGGAGGTGTGGTTAGATGCGGAAGATCACGGAGAGCATGCGAGCGTGAACGACAAGGTTCGGGGCGGTCTGGACTTACCACTAGAGCTCGCCGGAGTTCGTGCAGAAGACGGTGGCGGCCAGTCGTCGACGTTGCCGAAGCTACGGGTCATGCGAAGGTAAACGGAGGGTGTCAGAAGGTGCACAGAGATTCACTGAACATGATAGCGTAAACGCGAGACCGAGGGAAACTCTAGGCTCACCGGAATTTGCCGGCGCAGTCGTCGGAGACGACGGGGTTACAGAGAGCAATGCACGCAGCCTGGTGGCGCTCTGGGTTCGGGGTTTGAGGGAGAAGGGATAGGGGGCAGAGGGGGTTTATATAGCCTGGTCATGAGCGAGAATCACTCGGGCATTGATTCGAATTGACGCCGCGAATTAAACACAGAAAACGGCCGCGTTGATTTGGGGATGAACTGGTCGTGCGGGTGGAGACGATGCTGACGTGGAGGAGGCCCGCTTGTCAGCGAAGTGCGCGAGGTGGAAGTGGGGTCTGCATGGCCGTCAACGCTGCACTCTGCGTGAGAGAAGTAAAGAAAGGTTCCCGGGTGGGCTTGCTGGGCTCGATTCGCTGCTAGGCCAGAAACTTGGCGCTCGGCCTTTTTCCTTTGTTTAAGTCTTTTTCTTTTCTAATTCTATTTTCTGGAATGATTTTTGATATGAATTCAAATCCTTTTGAATTCAAACAAAATTGGGGATCTTTGCAGGGTTCTGTGGTTTCAAATATAGTCATTTAACCAAGTGGTTACCTTGTAAGGGCCTGGTCAAGCTTGGGTTTTGACTTGTCTCTAGTTTTGTGAATGATTGAAATAGGGTTTAGAAAATATTTCTAAATTGGAAACTTGGGTTAAAATGCTACACCTAATCTTTCCAACAATGGAGGCAAGCAATCAAGTTCCTAAACAATCCAATCTCAAAGGGTGATGGCCAATTGAGTTGAATTTGCACACATGAAATCATAGCTCAAACTTCTGTCTCTAAATGATTTTGAGAAAAACCCTAAATGGATGAATGATGCAAGAATGATATGAATGAGTTTTTGAATATGAATTTAGGGATGTTACATAGAGATAGATCGAGACGCCTAATATCATTGTCACAAAGTACATATTTGGACAAAGTTCTAAAGAGATTTGGAATGGAAGATAGCAAGAAAGGGTTCTTGCCCATGTTGCCCAATACGACCTTGAGTAAAACTCAAAGTCCAGCAACGACAGAAGATAGAGAAAGGATGAGTAAGACTTCCTATGCCTCAGCCATATGATCTCTAATGTATGCCATGCTATGTACTAGACCCGACATTGCATATGCTGTTAGTTTGACTAGCAGATATCAAAGTGATCCAGGAGTGGATCATTGGACAATGATCAAAACATCCTTAAGTACTTGAGAAGAACTAAGGATATGGTTCTTTCTTATGGAGGTGATGAACAACTCGTTGTTAATGGTTACACCGATGCTAGTTGGAACACCGATCCGGATGATTCTAAATCTCAATCTAGATACGTATTTACTTTGAATGGTGCAGCGATTAGTCGGAGGTGCAAAGCAAAGCGTTGTGGCGAGATCTTCAACTGAATCGGAATACATAGCTGCTTCGGAGGCTTCACAAGAGGTGATATGGATGAAGGAGTTCATTACAGAGCTCGGTGTGGTTCCAAGTGCGCTGGACCCAATGTCTATGTACTGTGATAACATGGGAGCCATAGCCAATGCGCAAGAACCAAGGTTACACAAGAAGCTGGAGCACATCAAGCTACGTTTTCACGCTATTCGAGAACATGTCCAAGATGGTGACATAAATATTTGCAAAGTACACACAGATCTGAATGTGGCGGATCCGTTGACTAAACCTCTCCCGAGGGCAAAACATGACCAGCATTAAACCGCCATGGGTGTTCAGTATATTACCATGTAATCTAGATTAGTTGACTCTAGTGCAAGTGGGATACTGTTGGAGATATGCCCTAGAGGCAATAATAAATGTAGTTATTATTATATCTTTGTGTTTATGATAAATGTTTACATTCATGCTATAATAGTATTAACTAGGAAACATTAATACTTGTGTGATTTGTAAACTAAATTAGAGTCCCTAGTAAAGCCTCTTCATAATACTAGCTTGTTGGTTAATGGATGATTGTGGTTTCCTTATCATGAACATTGAGATGTTGTTAACAACAAGATCATATCATTAGGAGAATGGTATGATGGACATACTCCTATAGATAAGCGTAGCATAAAGATCAAGTCATTTTAATAGTTCAATTGCTATAAGCTTTCTGATACATAGTAACATAATTCCTTCGACCTTGAGATCATGCTAATCACCATCACCGGAAGGATGCTTTGATGACATCAAACACCACACCGTAACTGGGTGGCTATAAAGGTGGCATTGAGTGTTCGGTAAGTATGGGTTGAGGAACATGGATCAAGAGTGGGATTTGTCCATCCATATGACGAATAGATATACTCTGGGCCCTCTCGGTGGAATGTCATCCAATTGGCTTGCAAGCATGTGACTGGATCACAAGGGATCACATACCACGGGAACGAGAAAAGAGTACTTATCAGTAACGAGGTTGAACTAGGTATGCAGAGATACCGACGATCAAAACCTCGGATAAGTAAACTATCGTGAGACAAAGGGAAATTGGTATCGTATGTAAGTGGTTCATTCGATCGCAAAGTAATCGTAGAAATATGTGGGAGCCATATGAATTTCCAGATTCCTCTATTGGTTATTGATCGGAGAAGTGTCTCGATCATGTCCGCATAATTCACGAACCGTAGGGAGACACACTTAAGGATTCGATGTTGTTGAGTAGTTATGGAATGATGAGTAAGAGACCGAATGTTGTTCGGAGTCTTGGATGGGATCCGGGATATCACGAGGAGATCTGAAATGGTCTGGAGAATAAGATTCATATAAGTAAAGTCCTGTTTCAGAGTTGGGGAATGATTCCGGTGTTTTCACCGGGAATGTTCTAGAAGGGTCCGGAAGGTCCGACACTCCGGAGGGGAAGGGTACATGAATGTGTCATGACAATGTGGAATGGTTGCATCATGTACTAGGTCACTTGGCTGGGCAAAATAAAGGGAGAAATCAAATCCTAGTTTGAAAGTCAAACGCCAATTTGAAAAAGTCAAACGACAAGTTTGCTTGGTGGAGGGAGAGTAGGAAACCTACTTGGGGAGGAAATCCTCCTCCCTCCACCCGCCGGCCAAGGAGGCCGATTTGGGGGAGGACTCCCTCCTCCCAACCAGCCACCATCCACCTATATAAGGAGGGGTAGGGCTCCCCTACCGCTCACACCTAAAAACCCTAGCCCTCTCCTCTAGTCACCGGCGCCACCACCTCCTTGTGCCGCCTAGGGCACCACCAACTCGGCGAGTTGGGGTGTTCCCCAAACCCTAGACACCGGCTAAATTCTCCCCTTGGTGCCCTCTAAACCCTAGATCACCAAGGCCTCTCTCATAGTCCACCATACTCGCTCTGGCTTAAGGCGAAGCCCTGCGAGATCTCCCCTCTACTTCCGGTACCACGCCATCGTGCTGCCGGAATCATGAGGAGAGTGCTACAACCTCCGCTGCCTGCTAGAACAAGGGAGAGGAAGGTCTTCATCGAGTACCGAACGTGTGACCGACTGCGGAAGCACTGCCGGAACGCAGCGCCGAAAGGATCGTTTACGCGACCTTGACATCGGCAAGAGTACGACTACATCACCCACGAGAATCTTCTCTCGTTAACTGCTTTGGAATCTTCGAGGGTGAGTTCCTCTATCGACTCGTTGCTACAATCTAGTAGATAGATCTTGGCTTGTTTGTTTGCATGCAGTAGAATTTTTTTGTTTTCCATGCTACGAACCCCTACACTCCGTTCATGATCAAGATCATCTATTTGTAATCATGCATGTTGTGTTTGCGGGGATCCGATGGATATTGAGATTACTATGTTAGATTGGTTAATGGTTATATCTTATTGATTCTATCATGTCTGTGTTGTTTGTGATCTTGCATGCTCTCTGTTTCGAGTAGCTATCTTGGCCAAGTAGATGCCAGTGACTCCAATAGGGAGTATTTATGCTCGATAGTGGGTTCATGCCTCTATTTAATCTGGGGAAGTGACAGAAATCTCTAAAGTTGTAGATGTACTGTTGCTACTAGGGAGAAAACAACGATCTATTGTTCATGGAACAAGTGGATTGTTTACCTTACACACTTTGCTTAAAACAGTTATCCGTTGCTATCAACTTAATACTGGAGGGGGTTCGAATGATAACTTGAAGGTGGATTACTAGTCATAGATGTAGTTGTATGGCGGTCTATGTATATTGTTGTATTGCCCAATCAAATCTCATAGGATCATGAATGTCTAGTACTACATTGTTATGCCTTGCTCTGTCCTGTCAATTGCCCCGCTATAATTTGTTTACCCAGCATGTCATGTTTGTTTATCTTAAGGAGAACACCTCTAGTGAACTATGGACCCCGATCCAATCTTTACCATTGATACATCTTCCAGTGTTACTGTTTACTTTCTACAAACCACTATTACCTTCCACACCATACAATTAATTCTTTGTTTTCAGCAAATCGGTGAGATTGACAACCTCACTGTTTGTTGGGGCAAAGTCTTGAGTTTGTGTTGTGCAGGTTTCCAAGTTTCTAGCAACACCTTTGGGTCTTTTCCTTCCTCCTACTGGTTCGATAACCTTGGTTTCTTTCTGAGGGAAGACTTGCTGTTGTGCTCATCATACCTTCCTCTTGGGGTCTCCCAACGAAGCTCTACAGTGATCTGAGCGCATCAAGCTGTTTTCTGGCGCCGTTGCCGGGGAGGCTAAGTGTAAGATCCCTCCTTTATAAAGGAAAAAGGATCCCCGTGTTTACAATGCTAGTCCCTGGATCAATAGCTAGCATCCACAGTTAAGATGTAATATCAAGAAACAAAGGTCATAATACAACTTTATAACCATGAAATAAAATAATATATTACATCTTACATAGCTCATCTGGCTATCTTATTACAATGCAGCAGAATATAGCAATAGCATGGGGTCCTTCATCTTCAAAGTGCCACAGGCAGACATGTTGGTTGTAGACTTGTAATCCTAATCATTAAACCTCACTAATATCAAACAGACCTGCAACATAACAAGTTACAGCCACAAGGGTCAATACATTTGAATTGTATTGGCAAGTGATACTATGGTAGTTTAGTGGAGTCTATCATCTATATGCATTTGGCTAAGTGGAGCTTAGGCTTGCTTTGCTCAAAAAAGATTTTCCTTGTCATTTGAAAAAACACTAAGTTTTTGCTTGACAAAAATCACCTAAGGAACCACCAATAGAAATTGGTGAACCTTAAACCCTTGTTCAACCACAAGTTTTTAACTTAGAAATTTGGATGATGAGATTCTCGATAGCTTCCATGTCTTGATTCTCAAATTGTCCTTTACCAGGGACATGGATAAGTACTTAGATTCTTCCATCTGCAGAGGTTGTGCACTTTCCCCACCAGACTTGATTTTCACCAAGACAGGACCTTTCAGAAGCCTTCCCTTAGACCAAATGGACGCGTTCCAACCTATCATCCCACTACCACCAACTGTCCAAATGGATAAGTTCTAGCAACCTATGTGATCCAGACAGAGCCCATATTGCCAAGTGGCTGCACTAGAAGCTTCTTAACACTTGGCCTCTAAAATCTCTTTGTTCCTAGGTGGCCATCCACAAGTGAGACACCAAGTTTTCCCGAGCATACTGGACTTGGTGATGCCCAAGTTTTCCCCAGCATACTGGACTTGCATGACCACTCAACACAAACCATTCCTTCCATTCCACCCAGGTGATTCATTCACTTAGTTGTTTTATTAAACAAAACACAAGTCCTCGGACTTATAAATTTTTCCATAGTATGAATATGTATTCCACCCTTGTTTTCTATTAGCTAAACAAAGCATGATAGTAGTAGGAATCTTAACTTAGGAAAATTCTACTAAGGTTTCATCTACTAGGATTTCCCATAGCATGGTGTATACTTAGCAAAAATTCCATGCAAGTCTTACTTAGAAATATCACTAATGCAGAGTGAAAATAATGGGACAAAAGTATGAAGCATCACTTGCCTTTTGGTAGAGAGTATAGGTTCACTCCTTGATATTTGCAATGTTCACACACTTCAAATCACTACAATTCTATCAAGCAAACAATAATTCAATCTACCATTCAAGCAATTCATCACATAAAATGATAGAAACAAAACAATGCATGCAAGCATGCAAAAGGTTGTTTTATTTGTAAGAGTGGTTTATAGTAGGTTATAAACATTTGGAAACACCTATTGGTCATTTTATAAAGTGGCAAAAACCATTTGCAAAAGTTTTTACTTCCTAACCATTTTTAAACTAAATCATTATTTTATGTTGTGAAGAAATGCTTTTAATAAGGCAACATTCTATAGGTTTCACAAAATATGTTTTCAAACCACAAAACCTTGTGTTTAGGGTCAGAGAGTTTATTTCCAAAACATTTCTCAAAGGTTTTCTTCCAAAAACAGTTTTAATAATTAGACCATATTTTTATTTGACTAGAAATGGTTTAAATCCAAGTTTTATTCTTTTGCTTCACCAAATACATTTTTGAAACCACCAATTGATTCCTAGGGTCAGTAGGTTCAAAACAAACCATTTTCCAAAGATTTTATCCTCAAAATCATTTTAGAACAATTTTTATATCCTAAACATGCATACACAAGTTTCTGGCAAAACAATCAATTTAACAGAAGCTTTTTACTAAACAAAGTGCATGGTTGGCTAGGGCTTGTTTTTCTGAATCCATTGATATAAAGTTTGCAAAATTTGGACGTGTGTTTTGAAAGTTATGAATTTTTCAAATTGGCATATCTAATAGAACAATTCTGTTTTAAATCCAATCAGCAGGGACACATGTCTAGTTCTTATTTGCCCGTACCGTTTCGGTTGGATCGAGCGATGGCAGCCATTGGATTTAAGTTACATTGCACGGCTCAGAGGTGCTACTTACCCCTTCGCTCACGTTCTATCCTAATCGTCAGATCAAGATTGCACGGCGCATAACACGCTTGCCAGAGACGGGCGGCGCTGGCGGCGGCAGGTGGCGGCGGCATGTCTGGCTATGGCGTCGCGGCGGTTACAGGAAGCTAGGGAGAAGAAGGGGATGCTCACCAGAATCGCAGAGTCGCGGTGATGCTCAAGGTGCTCGCGAGAGTGCAAGGGGCGTACGGGGATGTCCTTAATCGCACACCGGAGTTGAGCTGTGCCTCGGGTGCGCGCGGTCGTGGTCGAAGACGAGTGCCTGGGATGCAAGTAAACGAGGAAAAGCATCAGGAGGGTGTGCACGGTTTCAGGGGTTGTATAGGTACTCACCAGAACGCGAGGGGCACACGGTTTGGGCATCAGTAGCTCGCCGGAGCTGGTGCAGACGACGGTGGCGGTCAGTGTTTATCCTTGCCGAGGTTCAGGGGCGCGCGGGGACGAGTTGATGCCACGGGAAGGTGCGCCTAGCTCTGGGGAACTCGCCTGTGTGCTCGAGGAGGCGAGGGGCGACGGTGGCTGGCCGGAATCGCTCGGTGAGCTCGCCGGAGACAGCGGTAGTGCAACGGCAAATGGGAGCAGCCTGGTGGCTCTCGAGGCGTGATGTTTGGGGGGAAAGGAAGAGGAGAAACGGGAGTTTAAGTGAGTGTGGTCAGGGGCGTTGAAGTGAATTGATGACGCGAATCAATCGGCAGTAACGGGAGGAAGAACAGGTCGCGTGGGGAAGAAGATGACGTGGTCACGGGGTTCGTCTGTCAGTGAGAGAGGAAGAGAGGGAATGGGGTCCATCTGTCAGTGACTGCGCGGGTCAAAACTTGAGTGAAACGTTTTGCTGCGGGTGGGGTGGAAAGATGGGCTTGCTGGGCCTTGTTGGGCTGGCTGCTTAGTTCATTTTTTTGTACTGCTTTGTTTTTCTTTTTTCCAATTTGATTTTTCTGTTTTGATTTTGAATAAGAAATTCAAACACTCATTTGAATTCAAACCTTTGCCAGATTTTGTGTAGGTTTAAATACTGATTAATATTGTAATCTGAAGTCAAATTTGGAATAAAACTTTTTACTCCTTTAGTGCCTTTTTAATTACTTAAAGTAGGTCCTTGTATTTAATCAAATGAGATTTAATATAGTTTTTAATTTCCATTTAAATTCTAAAAACCTTCCAAAACCTTTCAGTAAGTTTTATTTACTTAATAGGGTGTCAAAATAATTCATTCTGAATTATTTGGAAGTATTTAATGTTATTCTCAAATCATTTGAATTGGGCATTTGTTTTACTTCTAATGGAATTAAATATAGTTTTAATTCCTTAAATTTTATGATTTATTTTATTTAATGTTGATTAAACAACTTTTATTTCACTTGGGTAAATTCCAAATATCATTTTATCATGATTTAAATAATTATTTTTATTAGAGATTTGTCTTTATTTAAAATAGGGATAGCATGGTTAATGCCATTTTATTTTATTTTGGAAATTCTTTATCCTTTTATTTTATTTGGATTTGGATTATAATTCATTCCATTTGCTTATGGATTAGGCCAAGGTTTGATTTGGTCTTTAAATATTCTTTATTTAATATTTCTTTCTTCATCTTATAAAATCCATATCTTTTTATTTAGAGATCCAAACTTGGTGATTCCAATTTGTAAAATCTTATTTGATATTTAATTATCACTTTAAATATATTAGGATTATTTTTTTCACCATTTGGTATGGATTCTAGATAAGGGCTTTATTAGCTTTGGGAATTCAATTCCTTTATCTTATTAAATTCATAAGATTTTATTTATGGTTCCAAATTAAGTGAAACCAATTTCTATGGCTTTATAATATTTCTATTTGTCATTCTTGATCATTTGTAAATGTTTGTTGACAATATTTCATATGGATCAAATCCATAGGCTTGGAGATAACTTGGAAATGATTTTTATTCCATTAGGGATTTAGGATTTATTTTCCAAGTGTTTAAATTTCTAGATGCATTTATGAGGAATGCATTTTGCTTGATTTGAATTTTGTTGAATTCAAACTTTAATTAAAGTTTGTTCAAGATGGGATTTTAAGTTTCCATTTATAAACAAAAGTTTCTTTTCACCCTGTTTTTCAACAATAATTTATTTTGTTTATTTACCTTTCACATTACAAGATTTGGAAAATCTTGGGATGTGACACTAAGGACGGCTTCACAAGGGGAGTCCTTCACAACCTTTATCTTTACTTTGTTTTTGTTTCTCTTAGTTTCTTTTGCCTTGTTTTGTTTGCCTCTTTTTATCAAAAACTCCAAAAAAATAGTTTTGTTTGGTTTTCTTTCTTTTATCAAAAACACACAAAAAAATTAGTTCTTGCTCTAGTTGCTGCTGCTGTTGGTTTGCTCCACCTTTGGAAAAATGAACTCTGCTGAGAACACCAAGTTGTGTGACTTCACTAGCACAAACAACAATGATTTCCTAAGTACACCTATTGCTCCACCTGCTCCTGATGCTACCTTTTATGAAATTAAGCCTGCTTTGTTGAATCTTGTGATGAAAGAACAATTTTCTGGTGCTAGTTCTGATGATGCTGCCCACCTCAATAACTTTGTTGAACTTTGTGAGATGCAAAAATATAAGGATGTAGATGATGATATTATTAAGCTTAAGTTATTTCCTTTCTCCTTGAGAGGAAGAGCTAAAGAATGGTTGCTATCCTTGCCTAGGAATAGTATTGATTCTTGGATTAAGTACAAAGATTATTTTATTGGAAAATACTATCCTCCTGCTAAGATCATATCTATGAGAAGTGAAATAATGAAATTTAAACAACTTGATAATGAACATGTTGCTCAATCTTGGGAAAGAATGGAATCTTTAGTTAAGAATTATCCCACTCATGGACTTATTGCTTGGATGATTATCCAAACCTTTTATACAGGTTTAAACTTCTCCTCAAGAAACCTGTTGGATTCAGCTCCTGGAGGTACCTTTATGAACATTACCTTGGGTTCTACAACAAAGCTCTTTGATAATATGATGGTTAATTATTCTAAATGGCACACTGAGAGAGCTCCACATGGTAAGAAGGTAAATTCTGTTGAAGAAACCTCCTCTTTGAGTGATAAGATTGATGTTATCATGGCTATGCTTATTAACGAAAAAGCTCATATTGATCCAAATAATGTTCCCTTAGCCTCTTTAGTTGCTCAAGAAGAGAAAGTTTATGTGAACTTCATTAGAAACAACAATTTCAACAATAATGCCTATAGGAATAATTTTGGTAGTAACAACAATTATAGGCCTTATCCTCCTAATAGTGGCAATACCTTTGGAAACTCCTACAACAATACTAGAAGTGCTCCCTCTAAACTTGAAGTCATGCTCAAAAACTTTATTAGTAAACAAACCACTTTCAACAATAATTTTGAGGAAAAGCTTTTGAATGCTGAGAAAAATATTTCATCTTTGTCTAAAGCACAGTCCTCTTTGATTAATAAAATGGCTGCTAAACCTGAAACCTTGGAAAGTACATCTGCTGCTACTCATGACATAAAAGTTACTATTGATGAAAATGTTAGACGGTTAGCTCAACTACATGCTAAGTGGGAAGGAGAAGATGAAATTGCTAGAAACAATAGTGTGTGCACTATCACCACCACCAATATGGATGTCACTAAACCACAAGAAGTCCCTATTCCTCCGACCACAATGCCTAAACCCAATGAATCTACTACCAGTGATGCTAAGATTGATTTTGATCTTGATGGTTGCAATATCTCTAAAGTGATTATGTTCCTACAAAAGCTTGCTAGAAGTCCTGATGCTAGTGATATGAATGTGGCTTTCACCAAACACATTACAAATGCTCTCATTAAAATTAAGGAATAAAAGTTGATACACAAAGCCTCTATTCATAGGAAAGTAGAAGATAGTTGGGAACCCATCATTAATATGCAAGTGAATGACTTTGATCTTAAAGCTTCATGTGACCTTGGTTCTAGTGTCTCTATTATGCCTAGAAAGATTTATGAAATGCTTGATTTGCCACCTTTGGAAGATTGCTATTTGGATGTCCCACTTGATGATAATGCTAAAAAGAAACTCATGGGGAGTGTCAATGATGTTCATATTATGGTTAACAATGCTTATGTCCTTGTTGATTTCTATGTTTTGGATGTTGAATACAATGCTTCTTGTCATATTACTTTGGGAAGACCTTTTCTTAGAACTTTTAAGGTTCCCAACCTTTAATAAGGTAGAGATCCCTATGTTTACAATGCTAGTCCCTGGATCAATAGCTAGCATCCACAGTTAAGATGTAATATCAAGAAACAAAGGTCATAATACAAATTTATAACCAGGAATCAAATAATTTATTACATCTTACATAGCTCATTTGGCTATCTCATTACAATGCAGCAGAATATAACAATAGCATGGGGTCCTTCATCTTCAAAGTGCCACAGGCAGACATGTTGGTTGTAGACTTGTAATCCTAATCAATAAACTTCTCTAATATCAAACAAAACTGCAACATAACAAGTTACAACCACAAGGGTCAATACATTTGAATTGTATTGGCAAGTGATACTATGGTAGTATAGTGGAGTCTATCATCTATATGCATTTGGCTAAGTGGAGCTTAGGCTTGCTTTGCTCAAAATAGATTTTCCTTATCATTTGAAAACACTAAGTTTTTGCTTGACAAAATCTTTCCCAAGGCATCTCCCAATAGAAATTGGTGATCCTTTCAACCCTTGTTAAACCACAAGTTTTTAACTTAGAAATTTGGATGATGAGATTCTTGATAGCTTCCATGTCTTGATGCTCAAATTGTCCTTTGCCAGGTACATGGCTAAGTACTTAGATTTTACACTCTGCAGAGGTGGTGCACTTTCCCCACAAGACTTGGTTTCACCAAGACAAGATCTTTCAGAAGCCTTCCCTTAGACCAGAATGGACGTGCTCCAACCTATCAAACCCCTACCACCAACTGTCCATTTGGCTAAGTTATTGCAACCTATATGATCCAGGAAGAGCCCATAATGCCAAGTGGTTGCACTTGAAGCTTCTCAACATTTGACATCTAAAATCTCTTTGTTCCTGGGTGGCCATCCACAAGTGAGATACACAAGGTAAACCATAGAAATGGGCCTTGTGAACCACTCAACACAAACCATTCCTTCCATTCCACCCAGGTGATTCATTCACTTAGTTGTTTTATTAACAAAACACAAGTCCTTGACTTGGAAATTTTCCATAGTATGAATATATATTCCACCCTTGTTTTCTATTAGCTAAGCTAAGCATGATAATAGTAGGAATCTTAACTTAGGAAATTCTACTAAGGTTTCATCTACTAGGTTTTCCCATAGCATAGTTTACACTTAGCAAAATTCCATGCAAGTCCTACTTAGAAATATCACTAATGCATAGTGAAAATAATGGGACAAAAGTATGAAGCATCACTTGCCTTTTTGGTAGAGAGTATAGGTTCACTCCTTGATCTTGCAATATTCACCCACTTCAAATCACTACAATTCAATCAAGCAAACAATATTAAAATCTACCATTCAAGCAATTCATCACATAAAATGATAGAAACAAAACAATGCATGCAAGCATGCCAAACTTTGTTTTATTTACAAAAGTGGTTTATAATAGGTTTATAAACATTCTAAAACACTTTATTGGTCATTTTATAAAGTGGCAAAACTATTTGCAAAAGGTTTTATCTATAAACCATTTTTAAACCAAATCATTATTTTATGTGGTTGAAAACGCTTTAGCAAAGTAATACTTTTTATAGGGTTCACCAAATACATTTTCAAATCATAAAACTTGGTGTTCGCGGTCAGAGAGTTTATTCCAAAACATTTCCCGAAATTTTTCTACCAAAAGCATTTTTTATTAAATAAACATTACTTTTGTTTGACTAGAAATGGTTTAAATCCAAAGTTTATTTTTTGTTTCACCAAATACATTTTTGAAACCACAATTTGTTTCCTATGGTCAGTAGGTTCAAAACACACCATTTGCCAAAGGTTTTATACCCAAAATAATTTTAGAACAATTTTTATATCCTAAACATGCATACACAAGTTTCTGTAAAAACAATCAACTTAACAGAAGATTTTTACTAAACAAAGTGCATGGTTGGTTAGGCCTTGTTTTGCTGAATCCATTGACATAAAATTTGCAAAATTTGGATGTGTGGTTTGAAAGTTATGAATTTTATAAAATTAAACATCTAATAGACATGTTTCTGTTTTTGAAACAGATCTCAAGCCACGTGTCTTAATACTATTCGCCCATACCGTTTCGTCCGGATCAGCTTCTCTGGCGCGTTGGATCTAAACAGATCGTGTGGCTCAGAATCAAACGTACCCCTTCGTTTAAGTTTCTTTCCTATCCACTAGATCGAGATCGGACGGCTCATAGCGTGTTTGCTAGAGAGGGGCGGCGCTGGCAGTGGTGGGTGGTGGCGGGGGCTCTGGCGGCGAGGTTGCTGGCGACACAGGGGGCTAGAGGGAGAGGGAGGTAGCTCACCAGGTTCGCTGCGCTTCGCCGATGCTCAACGTGTTCTTGTATGATGAAGGGTCGCTCGAGGTCAACCGGAATTCCTCGCCGTAGTTGTCGTAGGCGTCTGATGCTTGCTGTCGTTGTCGATGGCGAACCTACGGGTTATGCGCGAATAAATGGAGAGCATCAGAGAATGCGCTAGATGATGGAGATCAAAATGGCTTGGGCTAGAGTGCAAGGCACGCACGGGTTCAGACGCTAGGGCTCACCGGAGTTATGCTCACTGTCGGATTCTAGCAGAGGTTGTCAGAGGCGGGTCTACGAGGCACAAGAGGGTAAACGGAAGACGTCAGTGAATGCGTACGATAACAAGGTTTGCGATAAGGTAAACCAGAGAGCAAGAGAGGGACGGGGCTCACCGGGATTCGTCAACGAACTCGTCGGAGCTGCGGCGTCGCGGATCCAATTCGGAGCAGCCTGGGGGCTTACTGATTCGTGGAAAGGAGGAGAAGTGGGGAGGAGATAGAGGGGGTTAAGACAGCAGGGTCCAGGGGGAGAATTAACCGCGCATTTAAACGGATTCAACCGAATTCATTTGGCCAGAAACGGCGAGGCGAGAGAAGGGGAGGAAACGGTCGCGAGGTTAGGGATGACGAGCTGACGGGTGGGGCATCATTGTCATCGAGTGAGAGAGAGGAGAGGTGGGCTCCGGTCGTCATCGACTCTATGGGTTCGTTCTGCGGTGAGAAGAATGATCTGGGTGGGGAAGAGAGGGATGGGCTTCTGCTGGGCTTACTGGGCTTGCTGGATCGGGCAGGCTTAGTTCATTTTTTTGTACCTGTTTCTTTTCCTTTTTCCCTTTCTTTTATTCTGTTTTGATTTTGATTAAACAATTCAAACATCAATTTGAATTCAAACCTCAACCAAGATTTGTGTAGGTTTAAATATTGATTAGTATTGTAATCTGAAGTCAAATTTGGAATAAAACTTTTATTCCTTTAGTGCCTTTTTAATTATTTAAATTAGGTCCTTGTATTTAATAAAATGAGATTTAATAATGTTTTTAATTTCCATTTAAATTCTAAATCCTTCCAAAACCTTTCAGTAGGTTTTATTTACTTAATGAGGTGTCAAATAATTCATCTTGAATTATTTGGAAAAGTTTTTAATATGATTTATTAATCATTTAAAATTGGATTTGTCTTTATTCCAATAGGATTTGGTTTATATCACTTTATTTTATTTTGGAAATTTTTTATCCAATATTTTATTTGGATTTGGATTATAATCATTCCACTTGTTTATGGGTTTGGCCAAGATTTAATTTGGGCTTTAGATATTCCTTATTTGATATTTCTTTCTTCATCTTATAAAATCCATATCTTTTTATTTATAGCTCCAAACTTGGTGATTCCAATTTGTAAAATCTTATTTGATATTTATTTATCCTTTTAAATAACTTTAGGATCATTTTCTCACCAATTGGTATGGATTTCTAGACAGGTGCTTTATTAGCTTTGGAATTTACTTTTCTTTATCTTTATTAAATTCATAAGAATTTATCCATGGCTCCAATTTAAGTGAAACCAATTTCTATGGTCTTATAATATTTCTATTTGTCTTTCTTGATATTTTGTAAATGTTTGTTGATAAATTTTTATATGGATCAAATCCATAGGCTTGGAGATAACTTGGAAATGATTTTTATTCCATTAGGGTTTAGGGTTTGGATTTATTTTCCAAGTGTTTAAATTTCCAGATACATTCATTGAGGAATGCATTTCTCTTGATTTGGATTTTGTTGGATTTAAACTTTTACCAAAGTTTGTTCAAGATGGGATTTTAAGTTTCCATTTAGAAACAAAAGTTTCTTTTCACCCTGATTTTCAACAGAAATTTTATTTTGTTTATTTATTTTTCACATTACAAGATTTGGAAAATCTTGGGATGTGACAGAACTGTTGGTGCCATCATTGATATGAAAGAAGGCAACATTAAATATCAATTTCCATTCAAGAAAGGTATTGAACACTTCCCTATGAGGAGAGAGAAGTTTATTTTTGCTCCTCCTTTGAAAGCAAGGTTTGATGTTGATGCTTCTTCATTTGAAAATACTTGATTCTTGCTTCTTGTGCCTAACTTAAAGGCATTAAATAAAAGTACTTCTTGGGAGATAACCCAATAGTTTTCTTGAGTCTTGGAAGTTATTACCTCTGTAATAACCACTCGTTATCCTTTTTATTTGCCTTTTGTGCCAAGAATAACCTCTAATGAGAGGGAAGTAAGATTTGGCAAGTTGCTGTCCCAAAACCGAATTTTGTGCTCCACTGTAAAAAATTCATGTAAAATATCTGTAAGTCGGATTGAAATTTTGAGGGAATTGCTACAGTAGCCTATGTTTTTAGTGAAAGTCTTGTTGTTTTGAAACTAAACCCAAAGGTTTATTATCTTTTGAATGCACTAATGTTGCTAATGAAGATTGTGTGAAGTTTTGTATGAAGGAAAATTTTCAGGTGTAAGGAAAGGATGATGTAATGAGTTGAATAATGGACAAAAGCTCAAGCTTGGGGATGCCACCCCATCTCACCCCAAGAAATATTCAAGAGGTACAAGCGTGAAAGCTTGGGGATGCCCAAGGCATCCCCTTCATCAATAAAAATCTCAGGTATTTCTAGATACTTCAATTTTATTGTTTCATGCACAAGTGTGTTGTTTTTGGAGCGTATTAGTTTTCGTTTTTGGTTTTTTAGTTTGCTTAGTTTGCTTGAATAAAGTAGTTTAGACCCCCGTTCTTGCTGTGTTGTTTCAAATAAGTTGATTGGTGTTGGAGAGGAGTAGGAAGTTCTTGCTTAGTAGTACAAGAGGAGCTTTCTTTGACTGTGACTTAGACTTTAGCATGTCATTCTAGATGTTGTTTTGGCCTTATGCTTAGTTATTATTGCCGTAGCATGACTTGTTCCAAACAATTAGGATTGCTTAATGTGCCTTGAAATAATCATGCGTTGTTTTAGCATACAAAAGCATAGTATTGTGGTATTCTCCTTTGATGATTTGTTTGGGTAGACTTGGCACATACTCACACCATGTTATGACTATGAACCAGTCACCATAGCCTCTATGATCATTTAGTTTTTGACTTGTGGTACTACTTTATGCTTTGATTAGTAATGTTTTGTCGCTCTACATGATTATGGCCATTATTTCTCTCTTAGTTGGTCGCTCCCAGTATTTTGCCAGCCTCCACTTGTATGGGTAATATCTACTCATGCATCCAACTACCAAGAAACCAAGTTATTCCAAAGTGTCCACTATAAATTCCTATGCATGGTGTGTTACACCATTCCAAGTATATTCTTGTTTCATCTATCTTCCAATTAAAAAGTCACTTTTTAATGTGAAAACTTAGTGATTAAAGCTCTCACAAACTTGATGGCACACTTTATTTTTCTTGCCCCTAATAAATTTGAACCATTGTGTCATCTATGTTGTATATGCTTGCACTTATACGTTGATATTAGCTGAACCATGCTAGCATGGGGAACGCTTTCAACATTGCACTTGTACATTATACCCAGTTGATATCATGCTCTTTTGTTTGCGGATGTCATCGGTGTGAAATAAAAGGGGAGCTATAATGACCCACAAGTGTAGGGGATCGCAACAGTCTTCGCGGGTAGTATTACCCAATTTATTGATTCGACACAAGGGGAGCCAAAGAATACTTGCAAGCCTTAAAAACTGAGTTGTCAGTTCAGCTGCACCTGGAAATAGTTCTTGCTCACAGAATTTTATCAGTAGCAACAGTTTGTAGTAGCAATAGCAAAGCAACAGCAGCAGCAACAGCAACAGTGAGATAGTAGCAATAGTAACAGTAACGATAACAGTAGGATTCGAGTGTGGTAGGCATAGGTATGGATGGATGGGACTTGCATGGACGAGTCTAAACATGTAACTTCAAGAACTAGGGCATTGCAGATAAATAATAACAAGCATCCAAGTACTAAACAATCCTAGGCATGTGCTCCAAATATAGTCATACATGCTCGCAATGAGAACTTGCACAACATCTTCTATCTAGCCAGCCCGTGGCAGCGGGGCCTCTAGGGAACTTCTGGCAATTAAGGTGCTCCTTTTAATAGAGCACCAGAGCAAAGCATTAACACTCCGTGAACACATGTGAACCTCACACCATAGCCATCCCCTCCGGTTGTCCCAATTATTGTCACTTTGGGGCCTTTGGATCCGGACAATGATATGTGTACACAACTTGCAAATAAGATCACAAACCATACTATCATAATGATTCAATAATTAGTTCAGATCTGAGATCATGGTACTCGGGCCCTAGTGACAAGCATTAAGCACAACAAGTTGCAACAAAGTCAAATAGCACTAATAGAGATACTAGGCACTATGCCCTAACAGATCTTATTCTATTACATGATAGAACTCATCCAATCCCTACCATCCCCAAGCCTACAACGGGGGATTACTCACTCATGGAAGAGGGAAACATCGGTGGTTGATGGAGATGCGTTGGTGATGACGATGGCGATGATCCTCTCCAAATTCCACGTCCCGGCAGGGTGCCAGAACGGAGTTTCTGGATCCGAATCTTGGTTTCTGGTGGCAGTGGAGGAGAGGAACTCTTTCTGGAAAACTATCGAACCCTCCTGAGTTTTTGGTCAGAAGGCAACTTATAAGAGGGAAGGGAGGCCGAGGAGATGCCTGGGATGGCCAAAGCCCCTCCAAGCGCGGGGTTAGGTGGGCCTGCGCTTGGGGTGGGTCTAGGCCCCCCATGGCTCCTCTCTGTCTCCCCTTCTGGCTCCGTGGATCTTCTGGTGAGAAATAGTTTTTGGCGTATTTTCCAGGATGTTTCCTGATAGTTCATTTTCTGCACAAAAACAAGAAACCAAGGTAATTCTGCTGAAAACAGCGTTAGTTCGTGTTAGTTGTATCCAAATCACACAAGTATAGAGGAAAAACAATAGCAAAGTGTTCGAGAAAGTAGATACGTTTTGGACGTATCAACTCCCCCAAGCTTAGCTTATTGCTTGTCCTCAAGCAATTCAGTTGAAAACTGAGTGCAATCAAAGAACTTCCACGAACACTTTGCTTCATATGATGTAAATATTCTCAACACAGGAGTAGATGCTTAGACAATTCATAATAAGGAGTATGCAACTAAGTCTACTCAATATTCATTGCAAGCTATGAAGAGAAACTGACTCAATAATAATAAGTAGCATGAGACATAAACATAAACAACATTGCAATGCTCATAATAAGGTATGATTTTTTTTGACACAAAGACAGTGGGGAAGTCCCCCACTTTGTCATTTTCATTTTATAAAAGGGGCACTGTACATGGTGTGAGTCACAGAGTGAGTCACAAAGAATAAACAGAAAATTACAAAGTATCTAACCACGTTTGCATGCCATCCAATAAACTAGGTTTAATTCTATGTCTAATATCATCCACTGATAATTTGAATATGCTATAACAATTGTCCATGCACCTAGTGTGTTGCTCGAAGATGATGTTATTCCTGTGATTCCATAAGCTCCAGTAGCCTGTCATCATAGTGATGTTGAAGAATTGTTCCAAAGTTCTATCATGAGCCTCTTGAATCATATTGATTAGTGGATATTCAGTATTCCATTCAATTCCAAGTTTCCACCAATTTTTTTGGCTAAAGTCACATCTGAAAAAGAGATGTTCAACATATTAAATAGTGCTTTCCTCAAAAAGGACACAAGTGTCCTCCTCAATGTTGAAGTTTTTCCTGACAAGAAGTTCTCTGGTATTTAATCTATCATTAAGTAGCAGCCAAAAGAAGAACTTATGCTTGGGAAGACATGGAGATTTCCATATCCATTCGAAGGGCTTTGGTGCATCAGGTGCTTTGATAAGGAGGTCATATACCTTTTTTGTACAGAATCTGTCTCCTCCCCATGGGAATGTCCATTTGTCTTTTTCAAGAACATTTGAATTTTGGAGGATTATGCATAGACTATTCATCTGATTTTCAGCAATAAGGGATAGTGTCAATTGGAACAAACTTAATAACTCCCCTGCAATCTGATATTGCATAGCTTCCTCAGTTCTGATTTTTGGTTTTTTTGCAAATGAAAATAATTCAGGAAATTTATTGCATAGCTCAATGTCATGCCATTTGTCCTGCCAAAACATAGTGTTGTTTCCCTGGCCAGGCACAATAGTATTCATATTCTTGAAGTCTGTCAGAAAAGAGAGGCAATTTCTCCACCAGAAAGATCCCTTCTATGTATTGTGATCTGGTAGGGAACCATTTTGATAGTATGCTTGCCCGATAAGTTTGACCCAAGGGACATCCAGACAGTTGAAGAATTTGTAAAGGTTTTTATCATCATTGCCTTGTTGTGTTGTCTCAGGTTCAATATTCCTAGTCCCCCTGCTTTTTTGGAAAGGCAAACCTTGTCCCAGGAAACCAGACATTTACCTTTTTTTTCCATTTCATTCCCATGCCAAAGAAAAGTTCTTGTAGATTTGTTCACATGGTCAATATGTGTGTAGTGCAATTTCATGGCACACATAATATGGTTAGGAATAGCAGATATTACAGATTTGATGACACCAACTCTTGAACAGTGTGATAATAAATTTGAGATGCCAGCGAGCCTTTTATCAATTTTGCTGATCAATGGTGTAAGATCACTGACACTGGGTTTAGTTGTACCCATTGGAAGACCCAGGTATGTGAATGGCAGAGATTCAAGTCTGCAACCAAAACTATCAGCAAATGTTCTGCATCTATCAGCTGTCATATTGATAGGGACCATAGAAGATTTATGAAAATTTATTTTAAGTCTAGTTGATTTGGAGAAATCCATCAGCAGATTCTTCAGATAGGAGAGCTGCTCCTGAATAGCAGGCAAGATGAGTAATGTATCGTCTGCATACTGAAGAATTGGGTAATTCTGTCCATATGCATTATCAACAGGTAGATCTAACACATTAGTCTGCCAGGCATGGTTCACAATAATTTGCAGAAGTTCAGCAGTTGCAACAAACAATAATGGTGATAATGGGTCACCCTGTCTGACACCTCTCTTACATCTAATATTTTTTCCAGGGACACCATTTAGGATCACAGAAGTGTTACACTATTAAGTATCTTGCTGATCCATCCAATGATCTTTTCCCCAAATCCAAAGTGCTTTAGCATGGTGATGATAGTATTATATTCTATCATGTCAAATGCTTTCTCTAAGTCAAGCTTTAGAATGATGATCTCTCTCTTGGATCTGTGGCAAATGTGTAAGTATTCAAATGCCCATGCCAGACAATCCTGAATAGTTCTAGATTTGATAAACCCATATTGGATTTTGCTGATAATTGGAATAATAATGTTCTGTATTCTATTGGCAATAAGTTTAGTCAGAATCTTGAGTGCCATGCTAACAAGTGATATAGGCCTGAAATCAGAAGGCTTCATGGGGTTTGAGATTTTTGGAATGAGTGCAATGTATGCAGTATTGATGCTGTCAATGTCCAGCTCCCCAGAGTGAAATCTGTTGCAAAGATTATAAAATTGAACTTTGATGATACTCCAATATTTTTTCATGAAGTAACCATTAAATCCATCAGGTCCATGTGATTTATCATTTGGCATGAATTTGATAATATCATCAATTTCCAGATGGGTAAATGGTTCTTCGATGTGAGATCATGTGGGGAAATAAGATTCTGCAGGTCAAACCTCATCTCAATTTCAGATGTTTTTCCAAGCCTATCTCTGAAGGCAGTCCATAATAGAGCAGCTTTGTGATCATGGTAAGTAATTTCATTGCCTTGTTCATCTAGCAGAGCAGCAATATAATTGTTCCTGTAGTTTCTTGTGGCAATGGAGTGGAAAAACTTGGTGTTTTCATTACCAAGTTTAGCCCACCTAATATTAGCCCTTTTCCTCCAATATTTTCTTTTAGCTTCCAACAGTTTAGCCAGATGAGACTTTATGATATTCTTGAAATTTATCTCAGGGACAGATAATGCTCTTTGTTCCTCAAGACCATCCAAAAGAGATAAAATGAAATTACAGTTATCAATGATAGTGTTGAGGTTGGAGATGGATTTACTCCATGATGGGGGAATACCAATCGGGGTATACCCAGAAGCGGATTCGCCAGCTGGATCGCCAAACATAGAGCGGGTCGACTCGCCGGATACGGCGACTGGCACGTTCTGGACCCGAACGACTGGCGCGTTCTGGACCCGAACGACTGGCGCCGACTGGAGGCCCAAGACGGCGAATCCAATAGAAAGCCCACTAAAGCACTTGTAAACCCTAACTGGCTGCATATATAAAGCCACCAAGGGCACCCCCAAGGGGTACGTCATATTAGATCTAGTCTCCTCGCCACTGGCGCTCCCATGTAAACCAATCTATGATCATATACTGGATTGATAGCAGGACGTAGCGATCCTCCACCGAGGGGACGTGAATCTGAGTACATCGTGTGCCAATCTTGCTCCCGGATTCTCCTACGTCGCCTTGCTCCCTCTACGTAAGCTACCCCCAGTAGCATCTGCCGTGCAATACCACGACAGTTGGCGCCCACCGTGGGGCAAACAATGCTTGGAGGGTGATAATCCGGGTGGGATCCCTCATCCCCAACGACTCTCGGATTCATCCGGGCAAACGATCTACTTCAATGAGTTCGTCGTCAACCAGAGATTGGAAAAATAAGATCCAATCTGGAGAGCGGTACGATTGCTGCTATCATCACGCCGCGGCATGGCTGTTCGATCGGCATGGCTGTTCGATGCCAACACTAATCCTGGTTTACAAGACCGGATCAAGCTGCAGCCTCCACGCGACCTAAGAAGGCTCGATCCCAGATCGACCTAACCAATGGGTTCTTTCTATCCGATCTCCTCTTGTATTCATCATTTTATCAATTAATTAATATTTTATTCATTCATATCTAATAGCGTATGCATGTTTCTTGTACGCGTCGCTGGAGGATTAATCCACGAGCGGATAATTACATCTCTCATGCTCAGGTCCTAAGGCAGGGCTATCATCAATCAAAGAGGAAACGATGGGAGCATGCATCCAATTTGAATAAACGATCTCTCTCCTCAGACATATTCTATTTAATATTTATAGTACACGATCACGTCTACTAATGTGTTTGTATCTGCAAATACTAGGAGAAAAAAGTCACGAAGGAGTGGCGGCGCACTGTTCGCATCAAATACCTACGAGATTGACAATCCTCGCAATGCGTCGTCGACGTTGGATAACGAATCTCTCTCATGATTACTCTCTGTCTATTAATTATTTTCTTCGATCTAATACTTTACATGGCTGTTTTGCAACACCTTCGGCGACCCGTCCATCGCGGACTCGCCATGTTTCGCAACTCGCCTAAACACGGACATGCTTAAACGCGGACTCGTTAGGCTTGGGGACTTGTCTGTCGCGGACTCGCTCAATGCGGACTCATCATGCTAACAACAACGGCACTCGCCGGTCGCCCTTCCTCGCCATTCGCCGCGCTCGGGGACTCGACGCGCTCCAGACAGCGGAACTCGCCGGTCGCTCGACCTTGCCGTTCGCCGTGCTCGGGGGCTCGGCGCTCGCCGGTCGCTCGACATCGCCGCTCGCCGCGCTCGGGGACTCGACGCTCTCCGGTCGCTCAACCTCGCCGCTCGCCCGCTCGAAGATTCAGCGCTCGCCGGTCGCTCGACCTCGCCGCTCGCCGCTCAATCGAGATGAACAGACATACACATACACTTCTCTCTTACTCGTTATTCTCTCAAATAATTATTATTTGATTTATTCATCAATGCTTCACGCTGTTTATTTGTATATGTATGAAATCACATTTGAGACAATGGAGTTGCGAAGGAGCCAACTCAGTCGCTCGGCTGTCGCGGGTTCTCTACGCCCGCCGCGGACCGCCTGTCGCGGACTCGCCATGCTGCGGAACTCGCCTAAACGCGGACACGCTTAAACGCGGACTCGCTAGGCTCGGGGATTCTCCCGTTGCGGACTTGCCTGCCGCGTCGATTTCGCCATAGCGTGACCTCCGACCGCCGCGTCGACCCCGTGTCTGCCGCGTCGACTTCGCCACAGCGCGACCTCCGTCCGCTGCGTCGACCCCGTGTCCGCCGCGTCGACATCGCCATAGTGCGACCTCCGTCCGCCGCGTCGACATCGCCATAGCGCGACCTCCGTCCGCCGCGTCGACCCCGTGTCCGCCGCGTCGACATCGCCATAGTGTGACCTCCGTCCGCCGCGTCGACATCGCCATAGCGCGACCTCTGTCCGCCGCGTCGGCCCCGTGTCCACCGCGTCGACTTTGCCATAGCGCGACCTCTGTCCGCCGTGTCGACCCCGTGTCCACCGCGTCGACTTCGCCATAGCGCGACCTCTGTCCGCCGCGTCGACTTCGCCATAGCGCGACCCCGTGTCCGTCGCGTCGACATCGCCATAGCGCGACCTCCGTCCGCCGCGTCGACCCCGTGTCCGCCGCGTCGACATCGCCATAGTGCGACCTCCGTCCGCCGCGTCGACATCGCCATAGCGCGACCTCTGTCCGCCGCGTCGGCCTCGTGTCCACCGCGTTGACTTTGCCATAGCGCGACCTCTGTCCGTCGTGTCGACCCCGTGTCCACCGCGTCGACTTCGCCATAGCGCGACCTCTGTCCGCCGCGTCGACTTCGCCATAGCGCGACCCCGTGTCCGTCGCGTCGACTTCACCATAGCGCGACCTCCGTCCGCCGCGTCGACCCCGTGTCCGTCGCGTCGACTTCGCCATAGCGCGACCTCCGTCCGCCGCTTCGACCCCGTGTCCGCCGCGTTGACTTTTTCCGGCTAAACGCCGTGCGACCCTGTCCGCTACGACAAATGCGTACGCCACGCCTACTAAGGGACCTTAATCGTCCGAGTCGCCAGAGAGGGTCGCTTGCCACGCTGCATGGACTCACCACTGGGTGTCTCTTCCCTCCGGGAAAAATCAATTCGCCTTTGTCAACCTTTGATAGAGCGACTCGCAATGGCCAAGTATTGCGGACGAGGACTCGCAAACCGAGCCTCGGATCGTCCACGAAAAACGCTAACCGAGAGCCATCATTGGAGTCGCCTTGCTCGACTGGCCTTCCGGGCCAAGACAAATGGTATTGCTACACAAACAGCACCATGTCCTCCTCAACCTTAGACAGTGCGACTCGCACGGCTAAGTACTGCGGACGAGGACTCGCAAACCGAGCCTCGGATCGTCCAGGAAGAACGCCAAGTCGAGAGCCATCTTTGGAGTCGCCATGCGACTGGCCCCCCGGGCCAAGACGAGAGACTCGCTAACAAAACAGCGCAATCAACATCATCGCGGACTCGCAATCATCGCGACTCGCCACACTCGGGACTCTCCCTCGCGGACTCGCAATCATCGCGACTCGCCACACTCGGGACTCCCCTCGCGGACTCACAATCATCGCGGACTCGCCACACTCGGGGACTCTCCCCTCGCGGACTCGCCACACTCGGGGACTCTCCCCTCGCGGACTCGCAATCATTGCGGACTCGCCACACTCGGGGACTCTCCCCTCGCGGACTCGCAATCATCGCGGACTCGCCACACTCGGGGACTCTCCCCTCGCGGACTCGCAATCATCGCGGACTCGCCACACTCGGGGACTCTCCCCTCGCGGACTCGCAATCATCACGGACTCGCCACGCTCGGGGACTCGCAATCATCACGGACTCACCACGCTCGGGGACTCGGTGCCCGTCGGTCGCTCGAGCTCGCCACTCGACGCGCTCGGGGACTCGGTGCCCGCCGGTCGCTCAACCTCGCAGCTCGCCACGCTCGGCAACAACCACTACTATTTTCAAAATATGAGCCTCAAGTCGCCTCTGCAAGTCAACTCGAGCCTCGGGGACTACTCCTAGGCATGCTGCGTGTACGCGTGGTTCCACGACCGCGACTCGCCCTCATCGACTCGCCACCATGGACTCGCTACTCGCGTACTCTCCACGCTCGGGGAGTCGCCATCATCGCGGACTCGCCCTTGCGTACTCGACACGCTCGGGGACTCGCCACCGCGGTCTCGCCCTCGCGTGCTCGACATTCTCGGGGACTCGGCACCGCGGACTCACCCTCGCGTACGCCACACGCTCGAGGACTTGTCATCGCGGACTCTCCCTCGCGTACGCCACACGCTCGCGGACTGGCCGGTCGCTCGACCTCGCCACTCGCCGCGCTCGGGGACTCGGCAGGCTCCACGTTCGAGGACTCGCCGCAACGAGCAGCTTCACCGACGCCCTGCGTCTTTCGCCAACTGGCCATCACCGACTGGCTCACGCCGACCGCCTCCCGCTTCACGGTCCTTTTCTCTATTCAGGAGCTCGTCGCCGATTCGCCACGACCCATCGTCAAGACTCTCCGCGCCCTGCCTCAAGCCCGCGTCAAATCAACAACGCGCTCGGGGACTACTGATGGGGGAATACCAATCGGGGTATACCCAGAAGCGGATTTGCCAGCTGGATCGCCAAACATAGAGCGGGTCGACTCGCCGGATACGGCGATCGGCGTCTGACCCGAACGATCGGGCGCTGCTCGACCCGAACGACTGGCGCCGACTGGAGGCCCAAGACGACGACTCCAATAGAAAGCCCACTAAAGCACTTGTAAACCCTAACTGGCTGCATATATAAATCCACCAAGGGCACCCCCAAGGGGTACGTCATATTAGATCTAGTCTCCCTTCGCCTACGGCGGCTCCCATGTAAACCAATCTATGATCATATACTGGATTGATAGCAGGACGTAGCGATCCTCCATCGAGGGGAGGTGAACCTGGGTACATCGTGTGCCAATCTCACTCCCGGATTCTCCTACGTCGCCTTGCTCCCTCTATGTAAGCTACCCCCAGTAGCATCTGCCGTGCAATACCACGACACTCCATTTTTTGATAGCATGTCTCAAGTTTTTGAATCTGGCAGCCAGATCATGTGCATCATTCTTGAACCTTCCTTTATTGACCCAGCTATTTTTCACAATATCTTATAAAACTTCAAATTCCAACCAATAATCTTCAAATCTGAATAAATTTGATTTTGGTATTTTAGTACTGATTTGTATCAATATAGGAATGTGGTATGATCCCAATCTAGTTAATGGAGTGGCCATAGTGTTGGGGAAGGTGGTGGTCCACTCATGTGATGTAAAAAAACCAATCAAGCTTTTCAAGTAGAGGTTGCTGTTGCATATTTGACCAAGTAAAAGCTCTCCCTTTAAGTGGTATTTCCTCTAGATCATGTTCCTGAATGATGGAGTTGAAAGAGTGGATATTTGAAATATTGCCTCCTGCTCTATTTCTATCTTCAGAGCTTCTAATCATATTGAAATCTCCCATATTATCCATATTTTGAAGATAGATGAATCAACATGTAAGAACCAATCAATAAAATCAGCCCTTCCATCACTTGTGCATGGGGCATAAATGTTGGTGATGTAAAACTCCTCATTAGTAAGATTGTAGTCCATCTTAACAGTCAGGTGAAATGATGATTGGCTGATCACAGTGCCATTATACATGTTCCCATTCCAAATGGTGATCAATCCACCAGAATTGCCAATGGAAGGTTTGTATGCAAACTGCCCTAGTCTTCTAGGACAGAATTTTTTGATGTAATTACTGTCAAATGTTTCTCTCTTAGTTTCCTGTAAACATATGATATTAAAATTGCTCTGATTTATTTTGTTAGCATGGTCATCCCATCTTTCCTATGAGTTAACACCTCTAATGTTCCAGTCTAGTATTTTGATTTGTCTACTCATTAGAAACCATGTAAAGATTGTTGTAGCAGATATACAAGTACTGTATATCATGGTTGATAATACATGACAAGTGGGATTTGCTTTTATATCTATGATGATCAATACATTGTGTGTAAAGGTGAGACTAGCTGACCAATATCATGGTTTTCATGCACATAGGAAGATGGCAAAAGTAAATCATGAGTAGGAGATCATTGCAGGCCAGATAAGATAAAACCATCTCAAACAGAGGATAGTACAACCCAGATATTATAAGATAAATGTTTTGCTCTGCACACTAGAGACTTTGGATGATAAACAAAATGAGTCTGACACAGTGACCTTACATGATAAAGACTGGAATAAAATCCTAGGATAACAGTGCATCTACTGTCCATGCTCTTGGACACAGTGAAATAGTTATTAAGCACTATCATTAGAACTATCATAGTTCAGGTTTGCAGCAGAAACCTCCCCAGGAGGAATCTGACAGAAGCTGGTACCAATAGCCTGGATTGTATCAACTGGGTGGTTTGGTGGGGGTGCACTGGTGTTTTCCATGACAATAGCTTCAAAGTGACCAGAGAGGTTCATGGGTGTGACTTGGGCATTAGAGGCATGTTCATCCGCACTTGCTTTATTTTTGAAACCTGCATTCAGACTTGCAATCCTGCAGCTTCTCCTGACATATTTGACAGAACTAGGTTCAGGCTTCTTCCGTTTACTCTTGGAGAAGTTATCAGGTTTGGGGATCACAGTAACACTGTCAGAGCTATCTGTAGGGACATGAATGAAGCTTGGACCAGCTCCATCAACTGCAGCATTATTGTTGTCCACCACCTGTGAAGCATTGTTTGCCTCCATCTGAATATCATGCTGCAAGGTGATTTGTTGATTGGGTGGGACAATATTGATCTCCAAGGTCACTTTGACAGTGTTGATGCCATTGTTGACAGATTCATTCATCTGAACTTTAGCACCAGTGATAGTGCTGCCAACAATATTGGGAAAGCTTGCATGTTCTTCACCCCCCATCAGGCTAACAAGCAGATTGGAGAGGTTAGTAATTGGGTCTAGTTCAGCAGCAGGCATATTCTGATTTTCTTGAACCTCAGGCTGTAGTGGTGGGGTAGCAGGCTCCAGGTTGGCAACAGCCTCATTCTAAACATTGGCTGTAGGAGGTCCAACTGCAGCATGTATAGGTGCAACATTTATGTTATCAACAACATTTTCCTCCATCACATGGTCATGTTGAGCATCATTCCAAAACCCCTGATGAACCATGGTCAGGGGGTGAGGGTTACCACCATCAGGAGGCATGGGGTCTTCATCCCCAGCATTAGCACCAAGCAGAGTAGAAGAAAGTAAGATCATGGGGCATGTCGAGGAGTCACCACTGCCATCATCAGCCACATTCTTACCAATCACCACACTCAGGGGAAGGGTGTCAATGTCATAAGCACGAAATTTAACTAGAATTCTAGCCTTGTTTGACAAATCCTTATTCCAGACAAGGAATCTACCAAAGGGGATAAATGTTTTCATCACAGATAAGGTATGATAGAGTGGTATCTCGCTTGCCTTTGTTTGAAGAGCACAATATAAATGCCAAGGCACCTCTGAAGTTCACATGAAGACTAGAGATAAAGATATCAGAGATACAAGCATAAAAGTCATGACATAATTAACCAAGTTTTGGAACAAACACAAAAATGACAACTATTCTCTCAAGAAGGTGCTCATAGAATAAGTGGTGACTCAACAAAATTGTGAAAACGGTTTTGTGAAGGTTTTTGAAAGGCTTCCTAATGATGAAAGGAAGGTACTCATTAGCTTTGAGCTCTCATTGCCCTATCATAGGCATCTTCATGTGGTTAAGGTGAAAGTGAGTTCCACTTTGAATCATATGCTTGACAGACCATAGACTGGAAATCCCAAGTCCCTTGAGTACGAGGGCCGCTCCGAATGCTACTCAACATTGGTCACCTGAAAGTTCTTGTCATTGTAAATACATGCATATCATCGAGAACCGCCAACGGGGTACCCCTTTCATATGGTACAGGAGCTTTCCTATAACCAAAATGACAAGGTAAGCAGACAATGAGCATATCAGCAATATTTTTATTTACCATATGCATAGATTTTTATTGAGGACGCTTCATAGATGCTCATTATAGTGATGCTGCAAGTTTCCACCATGATTAAGAATGGCTTAGGCTAGTGGCCAAGGCGTTTCTCTAACACAATGTATAAACTCCATGAACTAACAACTTCCCCTTTTATTTCACATCATCGACATCCGTAAACAAAAGAGCAAAGTATCAACTGGATAGAATTATCCAAAAAGTGTTGGAAGCGTTTCCCGTGACAGCACGGTTCTGCTGACTCCTAGTACATAATAAGCAAGCATATAACTTTCATGGACTAGTCACAACGGTTCAAGATTATTAAGCGGGAGGAATAAAGTGTGCCATCAAGTTCGTGAGAGCTTTACTAACTAACTTTCTCAAAACAAACAAACATTTTATTTTGGAAGAAAACAAGGCATATTGAATATGCACTAAAATAGCAAATGATGCTAATAGGTAGGTATGGTGGACACAGCTGGCAATATTTGTTTGGGGAGTTGGAAGCATAGGTAGAGCACATACTCAGTGCAAGTGAAGGCTAGCAATAGAGAGGGAGCGACAAACGAGAGAGCAGTAGCTGTCATAATCATGATTGCAATAAAACAGGAATAATTATGGAATGAAAGTGATATAAGAACTCTGAGGCAAAATAAATCATCGTGGCTTACTGACTATTGATTAGTCATATGCATGCGTGAGCATGTGCCAAGTCGATTCACATGAACAGTCAGAGGAGGATACCACAATGTCATATCAAAGTATGAATAAAACAATGCAAGCAAACATTCATATGACATGCTACAAACTATTAGCAAGCTGGAGCTAATCATAGACAAGCAAGAACTACTAAGCATCCATAATGACATACACCTTACACAAACAGGCTAAGAATGCTCACAGTGATGAGTATATGTACAAAAAATGAAACAAATAGAGTTCCTTACCAGCCTCTTACCACACCTCGAGTTGTCTTAATCTTCATTATTTCCCTTCACTTGTGTGACTTGAATAATTAACATGAAACCAAAATCCACTAAGGACAGCTGAACCCTGCAAAGAACTCACAAAACCAAAGAAGAACAACAAATATTTTTGGTGTTTTCGATTTTTTTAGAAACAAGCAAACAAAGAAAAACCAAACAAAAAAAAGCAAACCAAACAAAGCAAAATCTTTTTGGATTTTTATTCTAAGGCAAACCAATGCAAAGAAACAAAGAGACAAACCAAGAGAAACAATGAAAATATTTTTGGTATTTTTGGGTTTTTGAGAAAGAAGCAACAAGAACCAAAAATAAAGCAAAAACAATGGATATACAAAGAACTGACCGAACATGATATATATATGAGCGTGACGTTGGTATACCTCCCCCAAGCTTAGCTTTTGGCCTAAGTGGGGCTCAATAGCGCGGATAGTACCCCCATGCTGGTGGGTCATCATAGGAATGATCATAGTCAGGCACCTGCGATGAAGAAGAAGACGCGCCCCAATCAAATGAGGGATGCTGGTATGAAGACGCTCCCAAGTTGGAGGGCTGAACCGAATTGTCTTCGACATCCTCTTCAACATTCTCCTCTTGCTGGGAGAGTTCCCCCACATATGTGTCAACCTCCTCCACCGCAAGCGACCATCCTTGCCTATTATCAAAGTTAAACAAAATAGGTGCAGGCAAATAAACTATTTTCTTAGTCCTACCCTTTTTCCGACCTTGCTGGGCAAAAGATATTTCATATGGTAAACTTCTCACATTAGCCCCCAAAGAAACTAAACCATGCTGAATCATAGATTCAATATCAAGCCTCTCTATGGGGAACCGAAAATCTGAATAATGAGGCTCTAAACCATGGAAAGATAGCAACCTAGAAGCAATGAGACCTCCACAAATTCCACCCTTATCACGGTTGGTGGTGAGACGGTGAGCTATCAAAGCACCCAAACTATAAGAACTATTCCTATTCAGAGCAGCCGCACTAAAAGCTAGATCAAAAGAAGACAACTTTCTAGCAGTCTTTCTAGCAAGAACACACTTGATAATGAAATAGGCAAAGTATCTAATAGCTAGGAGCTGAATGTTACGAATTTTACCACTTTCCTTTGAGAAGTCAAAACCTTGGCAAATCTCAGCATACAAATCAATAAGTGACTTGGGCCTCTCCTTGATCTTCTCATAAGATCCCCACTGAGGTACTCTAATTGCTGCACAGAAATCAGCAAAAGGCAGGTCGACATGTATATTATAAATTTTTTAATGGACCATGGGATTAGAAGTAGACCAAGTGAACCGGAAGTCCTGCACAAAATCCATGGTTAGCTTAACATATTGGATTGGTTCACCTTCAACAAAGTGCTCCAATCCTGCATTTGCAACCAAAGTTTGGAAATCTTGGAGGATCCCCGTAGCTCTCATAAATTCATGGCATGGATATATGGAAGGAAAAACTACCTCCTCAAGATGAACCCTCATTGGCTCATGCACCATCAGGTCATATTGATTCAGTGGATAAGCACTCATCTTCCTTGCTGACATTTTTAGACAACCATCAAACCAAGTGATTTCTAAGTTGATAAATGATGAGCAACTACTATAGGAACTTGTTAGAGGACTACATATGCATCAAAACAAAGTTTCTAAGAAAATAACAAGCATGCAAGCTCAAACAACCACAAATCTAATTCGACAAGTGGAGGAGGCACATACCAAGGAGCAATCCCTCCAAAAATCAGCACTTAAGATGGGATGAACAAGGAGATCAAAAATCGCGAGCAAGAACAACAAGAACTCGAGCTTGAGCAAGTTTTCTGGTGTTTTTTGGGAGAGAGAAAGAAGGTGGCTTTGAGGAGGCAACCTGGAGGGGCCCAGGTGGGCCAGACCCCCCGTATGCGCCACCCCTAGGTAGGCCGCACCTACCCTGGGTGTGGTTGCCTGGGGTGTCCTACTGGGTCACTTCAGGTGTCTCTCTGCCCCTTTTTTCGAGGAAAAAATTATTTTGAATTTTCTGGGATTTTTTGGGAAACTTTATTTTTGGCCAATTTTTAGGGTATGAAAATTGATTTTCTCGCAGAAACAGTTTTTTCAGAAGAAGCAAAATCAAACCAAAAGCCAAACTACGGGAGCTCTAAGAAACTAAAACAAGCAAACAACTAGCAAAACTAAAACTAAAGCAAAGACTAGGAAGGAGAAAGGAAAAGGGAAGCAAGTATAACCACAGTTGAAACCTTATTTTGTTCATAAAATCCTTTTGTTAACAAGGTTGATCAAGTCTTGTTACCAAAACAATCTTATATGAGACAAAACTTTGCATTCCACAAGGTGATTATGTTACCTCATACTTGATAGCAATGGTCCCAGTCATAATAGTTTCAAAATTTTCTTGTGGAATGGGACAATATATTTCTCCAACCTTGATGCCTTCAATGTTTTCAATAGAATTCAGGCAATAGCTTTTAACAACCTTCTTGGGGAAATAAACAGTATGCTATTTGTCATTAATATTGAATGTTACTTTTCCTTGATTACAATTGATGACATCACCTGCAGTATTAAGAAAAGGTCTCCCAAGAATAATAGACATATTATCATCTTCAGGCATTTCAAGCACAACAAACTCAGTTAAGACCATGAAATTATGAGCAACTTGAACAGGAACATCCTCACATGTACCAACAGGAATAGTAGTTGACTTATTAGCCATTTGCAAAGATATATCAGTTGGTATCAACTTTTCTAGCTGGAGTCTCTTATAGAGAGAAAAAGGCATAACACTAACTCCAGCTCCCAAATCACATAAAGCAGTTCTAACATAATTATTCTTAATGGAGCAAGGAATAGTTGGTATACCTGGATCACCAAGTTTCTTTGGAACCTTACCATTGAAGGAATAATTAGCAAGTAGAGTAGAAATCTCCTCATTAGGAATCTTCCTTTTATTAGAGACAATATCCTTCATATACTTTGAATAAGGAGGCAACTTAATAGCATCAGTCAAAGGAATTTGCAAGAATAAAGGTTTCATCCACTCCAAAACTTGTTGTAGTGTTCTTCCTTCTTTGTATTGTGTTTCTTGCCTGGAAAAGGCATAGGTTTCTGCACCCAAGGTTCTCTCTCTTTACCATGTTTATTAGCAATAAAATCTTCCTTGGTGTACCTAGTGTTCTTATTGTGTTTGTCAGGTTCTTCTTCACCTTCCTCCTTATCAGGAGCATCATTATTATTACCTCTTTCAGTTTCAGCATCAGAGACAGATATACTATTAGGATCTACAGCAGGTTCAAGTGGTTCCTCAACTTTCTTATATTTCTTTTTCTTCCTCTTACAAGGACTACCACTATCCTCACCTTTTTGGGAATCCTGCTCTATTCTTTTAGGGTGTCCTTCAGGATATAAAGGATCTTGAGTAGTTGCACCACTCCTAGTTCTAATTCCATAAGCACGTTTATTTCCTAAAGCATTAACTAGCATATCCTTTTGTACCTTAGCAAGTTGATCAAGTTGGGTTTGAATCATTTGAAAGTATTCACAAAGCATTTTAATATCATTAGAAGTTCTTTACACAATATCTTTCAACTCATGGATATCTCTAGAGTTTTCCAATAAATGATTCTGAACTTGTTTATTAAACTACCGTTGTTTAACAATAAAAGTGTCAAGTTCCTCTAAACATTGATCAGGAGGCTTACCATAAGGAATATCACCTTCATCAAAGTGTTGGAGAGAGTGTACCTCAATAGTACTCTTTCTGAAAAACTATCGAACTCCCCTGAGTTTTTAGGTCAGAATGTAACTTATAGGCACGGAGGGAGGCCGAGGAGCTGCCTGGGGTGGACAAACCCCCTCTAGGCGTGGGGTCAGGTGGGCCTGCGCCTAGGGTGGGTCTGGGCCCCCCCAGGCCTCCTCTATGTCTCGCCTTCTGGCTCTGTGGATCTTCTGGTGAGAAATAGTTTTTGGCATATTTTCCGGGATTTTTCCTGATAGTTCATTTTCTGCACAAAAACAAGACACCAAGGTAATTCTGCTGAAAACAGCGTTAGTCCGTGTTAGTTGTATCCAAATCACACAAGTATAGAGGAAAAACAATAGCAAAGTGTTCGAGAAAGTAGATACGTTTTGGATGTATCAAGCTTGTAAGTCCTTGGAGTTATGTATGTGTGTTAGAGAAATGCTTGGGCCGCTAGTCTAAGCCATGCCTAATCATGGTGGAAACTTGCAGCATCACCATAGTGAGCAATCTATGAAGCTTTCTTCTTATAAAAAAGGAGACACATTGAAAAGAGGAAAGAGAGAAAAAAGCACAATTTTCCCATGGTAAATAAGAAGATTGCTGAGATGCTCATTGTCTGCTTGCCTTGTCATTTTGATTATGGGATAGCTCCTATATCATGTGCAAGGGGTACCCCGTTGGCGGTTCTCTATGATAGGCATGTACTTACTATGACAAGAACTTACAGGTGACTAAAGTTGAGTAGCATGAGGAGTGGCCCTCGTACTCAAGGGACATTAGATTGCCAACTTATACTTTTTCAAGCATATACTCCATAGTTTGTTCACTTTAACCTTAATCACTTCAAGATTCTTATGATAGAGGCAATGATAATTGAAAGCTAACAAGTACCATAATTTTTGGAAGCTCTTTATGAGACTTGAAATCCCCGCTTCCCTCTTATGAAGGGTCTTTCTTCCACCATTATACTGAGTCTCCACCTTATATCCTTAGGCACCAGTTAAGAGAGCATAGTTGCCATTCTTAGTTCTATGTGCATTGTCCCAAAACTTATTGATTGATGCATATTATTGATATTTTTTTGAATATTTATTGTAGGGGAGCCCCCCACAGCCCTTTATTAAAATAAAGCAGGAAGTCTTATGTACAAGCTACCAAACTAATACAGAAAGTATATACAAAAAGAGGAAGAAAATATACATAATTTACAATAAGGTAGCAATCCAGGAATTAAGATCTGTGATGGTCTTCTTCCCGACTCTGTATTTTAGTAGTGAAACATCACAGATAAATCCAGATTTCCAAGAACTGAAAGTGTCACATCCCAAGATTTTCCAAATCTTGTAATGTGAAAAAATAAAATAAAAAAAATAAATTTTTGTTGAAAATCAGGGTGAAAAGAAACTTTTGTTTCTAAAAGGAAACTTAAAATCCCATCTTGAACAAACTTTGGATAAAGTTTGAATTCAACAAAATCCAAATCAAGGGAAATGCATTCCTCAATGAATGTATATGGAAATTTAAGCACTTGGAAATAAATCCAAATCCTAAAACCCTAATGGAATAAAAATCATTTCCAAAGTATCTCCAAATCCATGGATTTGATCCATATAAAAATTGTTCAACAAACAATCACAAAGGATCAAGAAAGAAAAACAGAAATAATATAAGACCATAGAAATTGGTTTCACTCAATTTGGAACCATAAATAAAATCTTATGAATTTAATAAGATAAGAAATTTAATTCCCAAAGTTAATAAAGCAACTATCAAGAAACCCATACCAATGGGTGAGCAAATAATCCAAAGAGAGTTTTAAAAGGATAAAAAAATATCAAATAAGATTTCACGAATTGGAATCACCAAGTTTGGATCTCTAAATAAAAAGATATGGATTTTATAAGATGAAGAAAGAAATATTAAATAAGGATTATTAAAGATCAAACCAAATCTTGGCCAAATCTTTAAACAAGTGGAATGAATTATAATCCCAATCCAAATAAAAATATTGGATAAAGAATTGCCAAAATGACCTAAACCAAATCCTATGGGAATTAAAACAAATACCCAATCTTAAATGATTAATAAATCATATTAAAATACTTTCCAAATAATTCAAGATGAATTATTTGAACCAACTAATCAAATAAAAACCAACTGAAAAGATTTGGATAGTTCTAGTAAATCAAATGGTGTTTAGAAATATTAATAAATCTTATATAATTTGAAACTAAGCCTATTTTGAATAAATAAAAGACCCAAAAAAGAATAAGGTTCTATCCTAAAAATGACTTCAGAATATAATACTAATCACTATCTAAACCCACACAAAATTTGGCAAAGGTTTGAAATCAAATTGAGGATTGAATTGTTTAAACCAAACCAAAACAAAATAAAAAGAAAAGGAAAAAGAAAAACAGAAGCAGTACAAAAAAAATGAAAGAGACGACCCAGCCCAGCTAAGCCCACCTGGCCCAGTTAGCCCAGCTCCTCTCTCTCTCCCGAAGAAAAATGATTCGCACCTAGTTTTAAACCCGCAACGACGTTGACAGACGGACCCCACCCCACACTCTCTCTCTCGCTGCCAGACGGCCCCACCGCCAGCTCACTTTCTTCCTCCCCGCGACGACCTCGCCCTCATTCCTGTCTGGCTATTACTGCCGATGAAATGCCGGCGTGATTACGCGTTAACCACGCCATGTAACGGCCCTGCGACGACGCCTACTTAAGCGCCAGCATCTCCTCTCTCGTTCCCCTGTGTCGCCCCACCTTAGCGCGCCCCCAGGCTGCCAAATTTTCTCCTGCATCACCCTCTGTTCCGACGCTCTCCGACAGCGATTCCGGCAACCCCGCGCCACCCCTTACCTCCCCGAGCACACGGGCAATTTCCCCAGACTCAGGCGCACCTCCCCGTGACGCCAGCTCGTCCCCGCGTGCCCTAGAACTTCGGCAACGACGACAACCACCGCCGCCACCGTCTGCCTCCACTCCGTGTGGCATCCCGCAAAAACCACTACTAGAAAATCGCGTTGTTTTTGTGCATGGCATCATCATGACCGCATGCTCATGTCATCATGCCACATTGCATTTGAGCATCGGCATCATCTTGCATTTGCTTGCATAAAACTATTTGCAGAAAACCCTATTTTGTTTTCTAAAACGCCCCGTCTTGTTTTCAAATTCAAAACCGGTTCTTCGGATTAATTGTTTTGTCGGCTAACGGTTTGCCAAAAACCTGTTTAAAACAAATAAAAATATTAAATTATTTTAGTGGGGCAGTCGAACGGGCCGAGTAGACCCGAACGACCACCCCTGTTTTTAAATCGGTCCACCCTGCCAGCCCCATCTAAATCCTAATCCCACCTAAAATTCTACCCACCCCTACCTCCACATCACTCCCTCCAATCCTGGGTCGACACGTCATCCTGCCCCAATTCCCACCCAACCACACAACGCCAACTCACCCCTCCAACTCCCGCTCCCTCCACCCATCCCACACAGCCACCCTCACTCTCTCTCTCTTACCCCGGGCCCCACCGGCCTGCCCACGCCCATCACCCTGGTTCCACCTCCTGACCCGGCCACTGGCCACGCCACAGCCGCCTCCCCACCTCCGCCACCGGGTCCCACGCCCCACTCATCCCCTGGACCCCACCTCGCGACCCCACCTCTCTCCTCCCACGCGCCTCTCTCCTCCCCACGCCCCACACCCCGACAACCGCCCCATCCCTGCCTCCTCCCGTCCCCTCTCCTCTCACCGGCGGTCATCCTGCCCTGCCACACCCTCACCACACCAATGGGCCCCTCCTCGCGTCTTCCGATGCCGGCCGCCACTGCCCATCATGACACACAGCGCCCTCTCTCTCCGCCATGTTCTCGCCAGCAGCCTGCGGCCGCCTCTTCAGCAGCAGCTCACGGCCAACCGCCACTGTCATTCGTGGCTGCCGAGCTTCAAAGACCGAAGCGCCGCCTTCCATGTGGCCGCGCCCTCCTCGGCGTCGACCTCCGCCACTCACATTCTGCGTCGCGCCAGCAGAGCCCCGCTTAGCGCCTCCGCCCGAGCCGCCTCCTCGCCAGCCGCCTCCGCCGCTTCATCCGCCGGAGCCGCCAACCTTCCGTCGGCCGCCGCGCCCTCCCGGCCTTCCTCCTCCTTTTCCTGCCGCGCGACCCCGACGTGGAGCGCCGCTCGTCGGTCCTCTTTTGCCCGCGTCCATGCCTGCCCGTGGCGCCGAGTGTTTGCAGCGTGAGGCTCCCTCGTACACGGTGACCATCAACAAGGGCCTTGCGGCCCATCGCCGCTCGTTCACACCATCATCCGTGATGCCGCCAAGCCCTTCAATAACCATCAAGTCAGTGGAGCGCCGAGACCCCCGAACTTGAGATCATCGCCGCAGACCGACAAGGATTCCACAGGGGACGCCAAGTACGTCGTCATGGAATCGACCAGTCGCCACGAGAGCCGTTCCGGACCCGATAACCGCCAAGATCTACCGATGACCAAGGACCCGATGACCGCCGAGATCGCCACGGTTCGACATGCACGCCACCGCGGATACGACAAGTACTCCCGGGGACGCCATGATCTGTACACGGACCAAGACACCAGCGACAAGTACTCCTCCTCGGATGCGACGCTCGAGAACACGGACGGTACGGACATCGACGCGGAACGCCAAGCTCTCCTTCCCGGACGCCAAGTACGTCGAGAACCCGGATACTCCAAGAACTACTCTGCCCGAGAACGAACCCGTCGAACCCTGGACCCTGAGACCGACCCCGAACCCCGGAACCCCAAGATCTGCCGAACCCTAATGTGTGAACCCCTTTCCGAAACCCTATTTTATAACATAATATAACTTGTCGCATATTAATTGTTCATGCATGCATATTTGTCTGTGGTTTGGGGGCCTTATGCCGATTCACCTAATAATCAAATATGGGGCCCATATGCGGGCAAATCTAGCCTTATATTGGCCTCATTTAAACTTGTGTAGCGAACCCGGTGCTATATTCTGCCTTGTTAAACGACATTTAAATTGCGGGGTAGATAAATAACTTGAACCGTCTCATTAATTGTCGGGACCCCGGTTCCGCTTAATATTGACCTAATTGCATCGCATATTGCCATGTCATGCATCATATCATAAGCATGCCGATCTTTTTCCGTAGTATTAAATATTGCATCCGGTGTTTCTTCTAGTGTTTTGGTTCTTCGCGGATAAGGCCGTTGAGTTGATGTGAGCTTCGCCCCGATCTTCGGTTGAACCTTCGACAATGTTTTCAGGCGAGCATCTCCCCCTTTTCTACCTATCTTACTTTTATAGTCTTTATTCCCTCCTGTTGATCTATTGCTATCTATGTTGCGATGCTTTAGTTTTTCCGTACCTGTGATATACCGTGCAGCCCTATATTGCCTTGGACACACCCTATTACCTGTTGTTTGGTAGATAGTTGGACTTGCGCGTCGTAGTTGCTTGCTCAAGTGCTGATGTGTGTCGTCATATGCCACAGTTGTTGATGTATTGCCGCATGTTGATGTTGGAGATGATTCTAGTTTTACTTATCGTCACTTTAATTTCTGTTTAACAACTAAAATTGAAATAAGCAGAGGCATCGGTGGGTGATAGAAAATATTTGGTTTCCGAACGCCCACTTGTGTCCCGTAAGACCCCGATTACTTGATACCTGTTCCTTGTTTTATCGCGCTATCCACATCCGGAGGTATATGGGACCCCGAGCGAGCTTGATTCATCTTATTTCTTGGGGCCACAAACTAGTTTGAGGTTTTATTTACGATCCTGTACTTATGCCATGCTACTTTCTGTAATTAAATTGTGCGAGGAGCACCTGCATCGCTTAGGATCGGGACACGATTCCGCGTGTCGACAAGCCCAGCCACACTTTCGGGTTCCCAAATGCTCACCGTCTACCCAAACCTTGAGTCCGTCTCGAGTCACCGCTTCTATGGATCTACTTAAGGGTGGCCTGAAATATTTCTGAATCCTGTGATTGTTCAACGTGAAAGCCTCGTTGGGTTTTGATTTGGTTTTCCGAGGTTGATCGAGCGTGTGTTGCTATTGGTGCACCGCCGGGTAAAACTTTCAAAGTGTCCATGGATATGGACGACTTGGAGCACAGTATCTCGATCATAGACAAGCATAACTAAAGTTTATTGCTATAAATTTGACTTTATAATGACTAGTAATCAGCTTCACTATAACGGAATGGCTAAATAAAACTGCCCACAATTGCTTGTTTGAGTTGTCGCTTGCGACCATTGTACCTGACTAGTAAGTATTGCAACTACAACGGAATGGCTGAATAAAAGTATCAACAACTGCTGGGTTTAAGGGTTATCTCATGCTATTTACATCTGATTAGTAAGTGTTACAACTATAACGGAATGGTTAATTAAAAGTGCCCACTGCTTACTTTATCAGGATGATTATCTAAACCTGACTAGCAATTGCTGCAACGATAACTGAATAAATAAAACTGCCAACGGTGTGAGTTCCTCGGTTGACTTCCTCGTTTGGTCTCGAGGGGAAAACACCAGGATGGGTTTGTTTGGTGTTAGCTTCAGGTTGGATCCGGATAGGTCAATCTTATCCCTCTCTGATAACCGCCAGTTGTATCGAGTCTCTATAGGTTGTTTAGCGCATGCCGCCGCTGCCGCTCAGTCCACCATACCTATGTAGGCGAGGACCGCCGAATTCTAGCCTCGGCAGTCTTGGCCTCGATCGTCGCTCCTCTTTTTCCTTTGCCCTTTGTCGGCACCCCTTTTGTTTAAGCAGGTTTTGAGATCGACGCCGTTAGCAGGGTTACCCTTCCGGCTTGGCCTGGGCAGGGTTATGGACGCCATTGGTTATTCTCCAGGGCTCTTAGCCCCATTTGCATCTTGTCCGTAGCTGGACGCTCTATCGTTTTCAAGGTGATTTGGATCTTTGTATAATATACCTGTATTCTTGACTCATTGAGTCGCTGCTGTTTATATCTGTTCTGTGGGTCCCATCGAGGACTGTTGTGTAATGTTATTACTTCGTTTTCCACCCGCACGAAAGTGCCTGGTGGGCACCTTTGAATCGTTTCTATGCGGGTTTGGCGAATTTTGCTAAAACTTGCATAGGTCCGATTCTGAGGGTGTTACACTCCGTCAGTCTTTTCCGGTGAGAGCTGACCTCCCTTCTTCCTCTCGATGATGCACGCTTGATCGCCAACCTCTTGCGCAGCTAATTCCGTTCTTGCCTTGTCTTATTGTGCACCGTAGCGTCGCCCCCGTCGATGTCTGAGTGAGACCGACGCCGCCCCTGACTCCGGCGAGGAATCACGACTGATCCAGTGCGCCCCCTGACAAACCGCAAGCGAGTTGAGCTTCAGCGTCACTCCACGAACTCGGTGAGCATCTCCTTTCCCTCGCCTCGCACGCCGCAACACCACCGCCAAAGGCGCTCGCCAGACGCCGCCGCCAGCGCCGCTAGCTTTTGGTCACATGCTAGGGACCGTAGGATCTTGATCTGACGAACGCGATAGAAGCCAGACGAAGGGGTAAGTAGCATCTCTGCACCGTGCGATATGACTTAAATCTAACGGCTGCCATCGCTTGATCCGACCGAAGCGGGACCGAAGAATAGGAAAATGCCGCGTGGCACCAGTTTGGTTTAAAATAGAAATTGGAATCTGATTTGTATACAAATTTGAAAAATCTATAACTTTTGATCTACACGTCCAAATTTTGCAAACTTTATATCAATGGATTCAGAAAAACAAGACCAAGCCAACCATCCACTTTTTTTAGTAAAAATCTTCTGGTAAAATGTTTGTTTATGCAGAAACTTATGTATGCTTGTTTAGGTTATAAAAAATATTCTAAAATGATTTTGGGGATAAAATCTTTGACAAATGGTGTATTTTGAACCTACTGACCATAGGAATCACTTTGTGGTTTTAAAAATGTATTTGGTGAAACAAAAGAATGAATCTTTGATTTAAACCATTTCTAGTCAAATAAAAATATGGGTTAATTATTAAAAATGGTTTTGGAAGAAAACCTTTGAGAAATGTTTTGGAATAAAATCTCTGACCCCAAACACCAAGTTTTGTGACTTGAAAATGTATTTGGTAAACCCTATAAAAATTATTACTTTGTTAAAGGCAATTCAAACACATGAAATAATGATTTGGTTTAAAAATGATTTAGAGGTAGAATATTTTGCAAATGGTTTTGCCACTTTACAAAATGACCAAATGGTGTTACCAAATGTTCATAACTTACTATAAACCACATTTACAAATAAAACAACCCTTTTGCATGCTTGCAAGTATGGTTTTGTTTTATTATTTTATGTGATGAATTGCTTGAATGGTAGTTTGAAATATTGTTTGCTTGATTGAATTGTAGTGACTTGAAGTGTGTGAACATTGCAAAGATCAAGAAGTGAACCTATACTCTGCCAAAAAGGCAAGTGATGCTTCATACTTTGTCCTATTATTTTCACTATGCATTAGTGATATTTCTAAATAAGGTCTTGCATGGAATTTTGCTAAGTATAAACCATGCTATGGGAAATCCTAGTAGATGAAACCTTAGTAGAAATTTCCTAAGTTAAGATCCCTACTAATATCATGCTTAGCTTAGCTAGTAGAAAACAAGGGTGGAATATATATTCATGCTATGTAAAATTTCTAAGTCTGAGGACTTGTGTTTTGTTTAATAAAACAACTAAGTGAATGGATCACCTGGGTGGAATGGAAGGAATGGTTTGTGTTGAGTGGTTACACAAGGCCAGGGGACTGGTGAACCTTGTGTATCTCACTTGTCGATGGACACCCAGGAACAAAGAGATTTGAGATGTCAAATGTTGAGAAGCTTCAAGAGCAAACACTTGGCATTATGGGCTCTGCCTGGATCATATAGGTTGCAATAACTTAGCCAAATGGACAGTTGGTGGTAGGGGTTTGATAGGTTGGAGCGCGTCCATTTTGGTCTAAGGGAAGGCTTCTGAAAGATCTTGTCTTGGTGAAACCAAGTCTTGTGGGGAAAGTGCACCAACTCTGCAGAGTGTAAAATCTATGTACTTAGCCATGTCCCTGGCAAAGGACAATTTGAGCATCAAGACATGGAAGCTATCAAGAATCTGATCATCCAAATTTCTAAGTTAAAAACTTGTGGTTGAACAAGGGTTAAAGGATCTTCAATCTTTGATTGGTAGATGCCTTGGGTGATTTTATCAAAGCAAAAACTTACTGCTTTCAAATGATAAGGAAAATCTATTTTGAGCAATGCAAGCCTAAGCTCCACTTAGCCAAATGCATGTAGATGATAGACTCCACTATTCTACCATAGTATCACTTGCCAATACAATTCAAATGTATTGACCCTTGTGGCTGTAACTTGTTATGTTGCAGGTTTGATTGATATTAGTGAAGTTTAAATGACTAGGATTACAAGTCTACAACCAACATGTCTGCCTGTGGCACTTTGAAGATGAAGGACCCCATGCTTATAGATATTCTGCTGCAATGTAATGTAATAGCCAAATGAGCTATGTAAGATGTAATAAATTATGTTATTCCTGGTTATAAAGTTGTATTATGACCTTTGTTTCTTGATATTACATCTAAACTGTGGATGCTAGCTATTGATCCAGGGACTAGCATTGTAAACACAGGGATCTATACCTTATTAAAGGTTGGGAACCTTACAGAAAGATGGTCTGATTCCTTTGAAAATCTTGTCATTTCACTGCTTCCATTTCCAACAGGCTAGAATAGCAATCTCAAGAAAACATGGACCTTTGCATTTATGTTTTGCATGTTTCAAAATCTATGGTCCAGATCCTATACCCCAGTCAATCTGAAGGTAAGTCCAGTTTCTCATACTAAAATTGCATTCAAAAAATAAATGTGACCAGTCTTCAAGGATGTGACAGGGACAAAGAACACAATTATGATTGTTAGAAACATTCCAATGTCTTCTAAGCAGCATATCTTTAGTATTGATGCGATCATGGATTATCAGCCATGTAAAAAACTTATGTTTGGAAGTGCATTTACTACTCCAGATCCACTGTGATGGAAAATGATTTGGTATATGATTGAATATCTCTTGTACAAATCACTGACAGAAAATCCCCTGTTTTTGAATTCAAACTGTTCCATTCATCATGTTTTGTTTGCTAAAGAGTGACTTGAGCGAGTTGCAATTGTAAATGTTTTAATTCAGTACTAGCTTCAGTAGATAATGGTAGGTAAAAAGCTTCAGACATTTGAGTAATTGATAGCTTGCTTAATAGATCAATCTTTATCAAGTACATGTGAGAATAAATGTGGATAAGTTGAGTTGAAAGAATTGTTGTTCCAGCTATCCACCCAGAATAAGGCTGTGTATCCAGAACCCACTGAAAATGAGTTTAAGAGATACTCCTTATGCAAGCTCATGATACTACGCCACCAGAAAGATCCACATACAGTAACAGTGTGAGGCACCCTGTCATGATAATATGTGTTCCAGACCAGTTTCACCCAAGGCAGATCAACTTTATTGTAGAAATTATGTAGATGTTTCATAAGCATGCATTTATTTTGGATTTTAAGATTTATGATTCCTAAACCACCCTTGTCCTTTGGTTTACTTATCATCTCCCAAGATGCCATAGAGTGAACATTAGCATCATCCTTACTCTTTCTCCATAGACAATGTCTTCTTGCTCTGTTTAGGACTTCAATTATACCTTTTGGGACACTTAGAGAACTAATGTAGTGCAAAGGCAGTGAGGACAACACAGAATTCACCAAAACAAGCTTGTCTCCATAAGACAAAAAGGATGCTAAGGCTGTCAGCCTTCTTTCAACTCTGTCAGTCAGAGGTGAGAGATCTTTGATTGTTGGTTTTGTAATCCCCATGGGTAACCCAAGATAAGTGAAAGGCATTTTTTCTGTAACACAACCAATTTCCAGAGCAAGAGAAGTAGCCTCATCCTGAGATAGATTTATGGGTATCAAAGATGATTTATGATAATTAACCTTAAGGCTAGTGAAAGTAGTGTATTCTTCAAGAATGTGTCTGAGAGTGTGTAATTGCTGTGAATCAGCTTGCATTATAATGATAGTGTCATCAGCATATTGCACAACAGGAAAAACATTAGTGCCTATATTGGGGATTGGTGCAATTAACCTCCCTTCATTGAAAGCTTTGTTAATAAAACTTTGCAGCAAGTCTCCCCCAAGAACATATAAAAGTGGGGAGATAGGATCACCTTGCCTAACACCACGCTTACAGATGAAATTTATGCCAGGTACACCGTTTAGTAAAATAGCTAAAGAGCCAGATGCTAAAATTTCTTTAACCCAGCCAACATATATATCATCAAAACCCTTGCACTTAAAGATTCTAATTATTGCATCATGTTCAATTGTGTCAAAGGCCTTTTCAAAATCCAATTTTTTAACCTCAGTCTGTTTTTTTGAAGCATGTCATTGATGTAGGTATTCAAAATTCCAACCCAACCAATCTTGTATTGTTCTGAATTTAATAAAACCATATTGTTTCTCATGAATTCACCTTTTAATTTGCTTTTGTAACCTGTTTGCAGCCAACTTTGTTAAAAACTTGAGACATGTGTTTGTAAGGGAAATGGGCCTGAAATCATTGACAGACTCAGGAGAGTTCTTCTTAGGGACCTGGGGAATGAAAGAACCATTAATGCTTGCAAGAGGAGTTTGGCCTTTGTGAAAATCATGACATAACTTAATGAAGTTATCTTTAATTATGTGCCAGCACTTATTCACAAACATCCCATTAAAACCATCAGGCCCTGGAGCTTTATCAGTTTTCATATACTTAACAACATCTTCAATTTCCTCTGTACTAAACTCCTTAGAAAGACAATCTAGACCATCCACCTTTGAGACAAAATCAGATATATCAGCCCCGCATTCAGTAGGGAAAGAAACCCCCATTCTGTTTTTATAGCAACTCCATAAAGCCTCTGCCTTCTCCTTATGTTGGACCAAAATATTTCCATCTTCATCCTTAATTTGGTTGATAACATTGTTCTTATATCTTTCAGTTGCTTTAGCATGGAAGTATTTAGTATTTTCCCCTCCAAACTTGACCCATCTAATTGTGCATCTGTTTTTCCAGTAAATCGACTGAGTGTTGAGCAGATTTTTGAGATGTAATTTAACAATATTTCTGAAATTGAACTCAGGTTTGCTTAGGGGCCTCTTATCCTCAATAGCATCCAAATCAAGTATACATTTGTTGCATTTATCAATCAGGACCTTAATGTGTGACAATCTTTTCCCCATCTATTCAAAGCATATCTGAGATTTTTAAACTTTGCAGTAATGATATTAGCAATAGGTCCCTGCCTAACAGGTTGCTTCCAGGCTTGTTCCACTACTTGAAATAAACTACGCTGTTCAATCCATATATTCTCAAACCTGGAATTTTTTGCTCTTGAGATTGTGGTGGAAATACTGACCACACAAGGTACATGGTCAGAAGTTGATTTTGATAAAGGATTGACCAAAGTGTTTGGGAATTTCAAGGTCCAGCCAGGAGTTTAAAAAAACCAATCCAGTTTTTTTAGCAAAGGATTCTCTTGCATATTTGACCAAGTGAAATTTCTTCCCTTTAAAGGCAGTTCTAACAAACCAAGATGACTAATGATGTTGTTGAAAAGGAAAATATCATTTAGATCAGCCCCATCCTTATTTCTATTATCCAGTGATCTGATGAAGTTAAAATCCCCCAATAATAACCAGTCTTCATCGTGTGGGATATTGAGATCATATAGCCATTGCACAAACAAATCCCTCTTCAAACCTCTACAAGGCCCATAAAAATTTACAAGTGTCCAGTTATCTGAATTATGGGTTGAAGAAAACTTGATTTTTATTGCATAGTCTGTGGTTTCTATTAAAGTACCCACAAATAAAGAGCTATTCCATAACACAATTAGTCCACCAGAGGCACCAACAGATGGAACAAAAGCAAACTAGTCAAACCTCCTTGGACAAAATGTTTTGATAAAGGAATGATCAAAATCTTCACATTTTGTCTCTTGAAGACAAACAACTGAGCAATGACTTTCATTAATTTTGTTATACATAACCAATCTTTTATCTTTATCATTTAAACCTCTGACATTCCAACATAGCACCAACCAATCAAGATTTATAGTAGAGAAATTATCCATTGGAAAAACTGTGTAAAAAACATCCATCTGGTATGCCCAACAAACCAGAAACAAAGACAAGGCACCAACTTTAGGCAATAGTTGCAGACTGTCACAAATAGAGATACATCATGAAAACCAGATAGTTGATGTTGCCAAAACACACCAAAAGACCACATGACCACCAGAAGTTCATTACAAGGAGACATAATAGTATGAAACACTAGAGACTTAGACCCTGGACCACACTGGTAAGTGAAAGTATTACTCTTCATTGGGAACATTCTTGGTCTTGTTGGAGGAAGGATCAGCCATAAGCTTTTCCTATGAGAGATCTTCTCGTGGGATTTATAACTCCTTGCCTGTCCTTTGGAGAACAGGAATTGGTATGAACAATTCTGCTGGCTCCTGGATTGGTTTGGCAGACCTTGCCTTCTTTTTTGGCCTTGGAGTTTTAGCTGTAATGCATACTTTAAAACCAGCATCTCTATTAGCAGCTCTTGCACTCCTCCTCACTGGGTAACTATGAATTTGAGCATCATCCCTTCCCACAAAAAGAGTCTTAAGATGCACAGGTTTTTTAGGCTTTGAAGCACTTCTTGTTATTCTAGTCGAAGGTTCAGTGTAGGCCTTTCTACTCCTCTTGGGAACACTGAGAGGGGAGGCTTTAAAGGCCACAGGGACAACTTGTTGTTCATTAGTGTTTGCTGAGGTACAACTTCTATTGACTGATCTAACCTTTATATTCATCCTGTGAGTAGCTTTCTCATGATCCCAGGAGACGGAGAACTCACATTGGCTATTGAAGGAAGTTGGCCAATTTCTTTTTTTTTCCAAAACAGATTAACTGATAAGCAAGAAGGAGCAAACTGCTTGCAGTAGTGAGGGATCATAAATTGTAGTAACTTATTCATCTGCATGTTGGGTGGGATCACAGGACCATATGAAGCAGGCAAAAGCATGCTTTCCACAGGGGCAATCCTAACATGATTGATTATCAGTTGATTGTGTGCCATCACATTGTCATTGTTAAAAGAACCCCCTGAGTCATCAAATCCATCAATGATAATGGAATCATCAACTTGCTCCACCTCTTGTTCCTGTTGTGCTTCATTATCCTGATTCTGATGTTGTACCTCATCCTGCATGTTGTCTGGCAAATCTTGATTTTCTGGCTAGATATTTCCACCTTGGTCATGTGGCCCTTGTTCATGATTATGATCCCAACCAATTTTAGGGTACTGAGGTCCAACAAAGTTGTTAAAATTCATATGCATGTGACCAGACATGGGATGTGGGTTACCATCAAAAGGCATTGGGTCTTCATCATTGGGCAGGGCATCAGCAAATTGAGTCGACAGGATATAACAGACCGCAGTCCATCCTTCCCTCACTCCACCAACTGAAGCATAGTTACCAAACACAACATCACTAGGAACCTTTGTAATAGCTGGGTAAGAGGCATACACCATAGTTCTTTCAAGTACATTGGGGTCTTGGTGCCAATGAAGAAATTAAAAAAAAGTGCCAATTGCATTAGCAATGTCATAATCATTCCTGTAATATTGTTGATATTGCTTGCTCATGAACTATTTGTATCTAGTCACTCTTATGAACTTTGAAGGTGTCCTATGCATTTGTTGCTACTCCATGAGGGACAATAAGAATGCTACTATGCTATTTTTTCTATATGTGAAACAAACAAACATCTTTCAAATGCATTGTTATTCTTGATCTTTGTTTGTAATCTTTCATGTTGCATGCATAGTTACTTTTTCTTACTGTTAAAACTTCTTATTTCTTGCTCATGTTTAGAGTAGTTTGATCCCAGCTTTCAATGCTTGCAAATGGTTTGATCTTGATTTTGATGGTTCATGTCACCTCAAAAATTATTATTTTTATCACTTACCTACTCGAGGACGAGCAGGAGTTAAGCTTGGGGATGCTTGATACGTCGTAAACGTATCTATAATTTTTGATGTTCCATGCTTGTTTAGTATCTACTTTGCTTTGCTTTGTCTACACTTTGAGGTATTTTTATATGTTTTCTGGGACTAACCTATTAACAACATGCCACAATGCCAGTTGCCTGTTTTCTTCTGTTTGGTTCCAGAAAAGGCAGAAAATTAATATTCTCGGAATTGGACTGGACAAAAGCCAAAGTCAATATTTTACCGTGGGGAACACGGAGCCAGAGTACAAGACAGAAGGGAGCCACACCCCTGGCCGCGCGGCTAGGCCTGGCCCGCGCCTGGGGGATGCGGCCACCCCGGGTGCCCCTGCCTCGCCTCTTCATCAATAAGAAGCCCCCAATACCAAAACCCTAAGGACCTGATCAATCTTCTACAAAACAGTCCATAGTCGCCACTACCATCGTCCCTAGATCGGGGGGATCCGAAGCTCTTCCTAGCACCCTGCCGGAGGGGAGATCATCCCGGAGGCCTTCTTCATCACCATGCCAGCCTCCGGTATGATGCGTGAGTAGTTCCATGTCATATCCCAAAATTTTCCAAATTTTGAAATGTGAAAAATAAATAAACAAAATAATTAATTGTTGAAATTTAGGGTAAAAAGAAACTTTTTGTTTCTAAATGGGAAACATCAAAACCCTTCTTGAACAAACTTTGAATGAAAAAGGAATCCAACAAAATTTCAATCAAGTGAAATGCATCCAGCAATTAATGTATCTTGAAATTTAAACACTTGGAAAAACAAACCAAAACCCTAAAACCCCTAATGGAAGAAAATCATTTCCAAGATCTTTCTAAGACTATGGATTTGATCCATATAAAAATTCATCAACAAACATTTTTAAATGATCAAGAATGATAAATAAAAATATTATAAAACCATATAAATTGGTTTCACTTAATTTGGAGCCATGGATAAAAACTTATGAATTTATTAAGATAAAACGAAAATTTATTTCCAAAGCTAATAAAGCTCCTACCTAAAATCCATACCAAATCTTGAGCAAATAAATCCTAGAAGAATTTAGAAAGATAAACATATTAAATAAAATCATACAAATTGGAATCACCAATTTTGGATCTATAAATAAAAAGATATGGATTTTATGAGACAAAGAAAGAAATAAATAATTAAGGAATATTTAAAAGCCAAATTAAATCTTGGCCAAATAAATGGAATGAAAGATCATTGAATAATAAAAAGGAGTAAAAGATTATTTAAATAAAATAATATGGATTAAACCAAATTCAAATTTTATTCAAATAAAGACAAATTGCCTAAACTAAATAATAAATCCCAATAAAATTATTTAGAAGTCAATTTAAAATCCAGAATTAGATCCATAAGCAAATGGAATAAATAAAATTCAAATAAAAGAAAGGGATAAAGAATCCAAATAAAATTATATGGCATTAACCAAATTCAATTCTATTTAAATGGAGACAAAATCCCTAAAGTAAATGATTAATTAAATCATGAGAAAATAATAAATTGGAATTTGCCCAAGTGGAATAAAAGTTATTTAATTAACTTAAATGTAATACAAGAATTATTTGAATAAAATTTATATGGAATTAAAACCATATTTGATTTTATTTGAATAAAGACAATTGCCAATTTAAATGAATATTCATATTAAAATATTTTAAATAATTGAAAGTGAATTATTTAACACCCAAATGAATAAATAAAACCTAATGCAAAAGGTTTGGTAAAATTGGAATTCAAATAGAAGTATGAAAACATATTTAAAACCCTATTTAAATAAAGTCAAAGGTCTATTTTAATTAAATATTTAAACCTTATGAGAATAAGAAATATTCTAAATGAATTGTTAAACCACACTATATAAACAGAATGAAAACCCTACGGAAAGTTTAGAGAAAGATTTGAAAAGAAATCTGAATTCAAATGAGGTTTGAATTCAAAATAGAAAAATCAGAAAAGAAAAAGGAAAAAGAATCAGAAAGAAAAAAATAAGAAAAGAACCAGCCCAGCTAGTCCTACCCAAAACTGGCCCAACTAGCCCAATAGCAGCCCACCCGGGAAACTCCTCTCCCCTTGCTCGTTCTTTTCTCACTCGCAAGCAAACCCACGCACTCCCTGACGCTTGGACCCCACCGAACCCTCCTCCCGTTCGCTGACAACGCAACCCCACCTGTCAGCTCATTGTCTTCAACCCGCACGACCCGTTCCCCCTCACCTCGCTGCTGTTTCTGCTTTGATTCCGCCGTGTTAATTCGCATAAATGGTTGAGTGATTCTCGCCCATAATCTTGCCCTCTTAAACACCCACGTCCCCTCTACCTTTCCCCTTAATCACCAGCACCTCTTCGCCCCTGGGCTGCCCCTGATTTCATTTGCGCAACCATTGCTCCGATGAGCTTCTCCACCCCCACTGCCCCTGGAACATACGATCTTGCTCGCCAGTGTCACCTACACCCGCCAGTACCCTCATCTCGCCCGCGCGTGCTCCACAACATTGGCAACGACCAAGACCGAGAGCCACCGCCTCCTGCTCCAACTCCGGCGACACCCCCTGGTAGCTTCTGACCGCCCCTCCGCTCTGATTGTTACTCGCGTGTTCACCTTTCTTGCGCGCATCTAACAACACCGTTTGTTTGCCTTGGCGTGACCCGTAACCTCACCAACAACGATGAGCAAACACGCCCATCACAGGAGCTTCTCCGACCCGACCGTGCGCCCCTGTCCCTGCAAAGACGATGTTGAGCACGTACACGCTTCGGCGAATCTGGTGAGCATCCCCCTTCTCTCATTTGCTTCCTGATTGCACCGGAACGCGGCAGCTCGAGCGCCGCCGCCGCGCAGCCGTCGCCAGCGCCACCCATCTATGGTCACTACAATTTGAACTGTATGATGCAGATCTGTCGGCTAGGATAGATTCACTTATTGAAGGGGTATGTTCGCTTCTGTGCCGCACGATCCTAGTTAGATCAAACGCCCCCCGTCACTCGATCCGTGCAAACCGGTATGCACCAGTTAGGTCAAGACACGTGGCCAAACTTTTGATTTAAAAATAGAAACTTGTCTATTAGTAGGTTGATTTTGTAAAATTAATAACTTTTAATCTACACGTCCAAATTTTGCAAATTTTATATCACTGGATTCAGAAAAATACAAACATTTTGTGTTTAAAAATATATTTGGCAAACACTATAAATTACCACTTTGATTTAAATCATCTCTAGCAAAATAAAAATGATTTAAATGGCCTATTTTCACTAACTTGATTTTAAATGGTTTTACCACTTTTATAAATGACCAATATGTGTTTAAAATGTTTATAGCCTATTAGAAACCACTATTGCAAATAAAAAATCTTTTGCATGCTTGCATGAATTGTTTTGTTTTATTTATTTTATGTGATGAATTATTTGAATGCTAGATTGAATTTGTGCCTTGATTGAATTGTAGTGAACTTTAAAGAGTGTGACTATTGCAAGATCAAGGAGCGAATCTAGTTTCTCTACCAAAAAGGCAAGTGGTGCTTCATACTTTTGTCCTATTATTTTCACTATGCATTTGTGATGTTTTGAGTAGGACTTGCATGGAATTTTTACTAAGTATGCTATGCCATGGGAAATCCTAGTAGATGATGCCTTAGTAGAATTTTCCTAAGTTAAGATCCCTACTACTATCATGCTTATCTTAGCTAGTAGAAAACAAGGGTGGATTATATTCATGCTATGAAATATCTCTAAGTCTATGACTTGTGTTTTGTTTAATAAAACTACTAAGTGAATAAAACACCTAGGTGGAATGGTAATTGCTTGGATGGATTTTTGTTGAGTGGTTACCAGGGCCCCAATTTCATGGCCTACCCTGTAAATCTCACTTGTGGAATGCCACCCAGGAACACATAGATTTGAGATATCAAATGTTGAGAAGATTCAAGTGCAGCCACATGGCAATATGGGCTCTTCCTGGATCATACAGGTTGCAATAACTTAGCCAGATGGACAAAAGGTGGTAGGGGTGATAGGTTTGAAATGCGTCCATTTGGTCTAAGGGAAGGCTTCTGAAAGATCTTGTCTCGATGCATGTCGAGTCTTGTGGGGAAAGTGCACCACCTCTCGAGAGAGTAAAATCTAAGTACTTAGCCGTGTCCCCGACAATGGACAATTCGAGCATCAAGACATGGAAGCTATCAAGGATCTCCTCATCCCAATTTATAAGTTAAAAGCTTGTGGTTGAACAAGGGTTAAAGGTTAACCAATTATATTGGTTGTTCCTTGGGTGATTTTGACAAACAAAAACTTAGTGTTTTCAACTTATAAGGAAAACCTTACTTTGATCAAATCAAGCCTAAGCTCCACTTAGCCAAATGCATATAGATGATAGATACCACTACTCTACCATAGAATCACTTGCCAATACAATTCAAATGTATTGACCCTTGTGGCTGTAACTTATTATTTTGCAGGTTTGTTTGATGTTAGTGAAGTGTGTTGAATAGGATTACAAGTCTACATAGTTATTTTTGCCTGTGGCACTTTGAATATGAAGGACTCCATGCTACATAGTTATTTTTGCTGCATTGTAATGAGATAGCCAAATGAGATATGTAAGATGTAATGAATTATTTTATTCCTGGTTATAAAGTTGTATTACGACCTTTGTTTCTTGATATTACATCTTAAACTGTGGATGCTAGCTATTGATCCAGGGACTAGCATTGTAAACACATGGATCTCTACCTTATCAGGTTGGGACCTCTACATTCCACCTTGGACTACGGGTCCATGTAGTAGCTAGATGGTTGTTTCTCCTCCTTTGTGCTACCATGTTTAGATATTGTGAGCTCCGTTCATGATCAAGATCATCTATGTAACATCCCAAAAATATTAAACTTAAATCGTCAAAATCTAATCATCAAAATTAGGATTAACAAAAACTTTTCCAATTAAAAATATGAAAGCATTCATATGTATATGTATTACAATTTGGATTCTTTTGAATTGCCCTGGTTCTGTGTTTCTTTGCTTGTAAAATGATTCTTAGGTGAAATAAACATCATCTAAACAATCCCCAAACTTTTCCCAAAGACAAACAAATCAAAACAAACAACTTAAGTGAATGGTCACTTTGGCCAATTTAACTTCCATGCCTACTTTGGCTACCCCTAACTTTCAGAATTTAACATAAACATGTATGGATCTTTGCACCCCTTGATAGTCCTCATAACAACATACCAAGTCCCACTTTGTGATCATCCAAAAACATTTAAATGCTTAGTTTAAATGACAGTTTAAAATTGAATCTATTTCATATGGGAAGATCCCACTATTTCAAAACACACTCAAACAAGCTCAATTTTCAAGACCCAAGCATCCACAGTATCACCAGCACATGCCTAGCACACCCACCAAAAATATTTTCAAAATTCAAAACTTAAGTTCATGCGGCCATTTCATCAAACAGGTTGCAGATTCAAATCTACAAAATAAAAAACACTATGTTGAGGAGTGTTTTGGGCCTAACTTGTTCCCTCTCTGGTTACAACTAGCCTTAGTAGATCATCTAGCAACCTTAACTAATATCTCGCACCACTGTAAGCTGGCCATTGTCATCAATGGTGAGCAGGCCAAGAGCACCATTGCCACCCCATGGTCGACAGCAAGCTACGAGCAACACTAGCCTCGCCAACCTTGTCTGGGAAATAGCTAGCACACCACCGCCACTCCCTGTCCCAGCCTTGAGCAATGCTAGCCACTGGACCACACGCCCAATCCATGCCAAGCTTCTCTACGAGCATGCCGAGAGCACGCCCGTGCGCCACCCTCGACACACGCCCACAGACTGCGCGCCGCCTTCGCCGCGTGCACGCGTGATCACCACCACCCCAGCAACCCCGCAGACACTCCCGTTCGCCGCCGCGCGGACCACGCGCGCTGTGCGCCATCAAAACTTCCGTCGGACACGCTCAGAGCGCCGAAGCGTTCCGACCGATCAGCACTGCCCCACGCCTCGCCACCATGCCGTTGAGCTTCGCCAGGGAGCACAACACCGCCCCCTACCGTCGCCCACGCCGATAGCCCTCTGTGCCGTCGATCACGACGAGCTCAGCCCGCGCCTGTCGGTCCCCTCTCGCCACTATAAATAGAGGCCTCCCCACTCGATTTCTTCACACCATTCCACTCCCCTCTCACCCAGGACCACCTCACTCCCGGAGCAAGGCGAGCAGCGCATCGCCGGAATTTCACTGGAGCCCGCCGCTGCTGGAGAAGAACGAAGCCATCGATTGGAGCCGCCCCAGGAGGAGCTGCCGGTGCCAGGAGAATCGCCGTCATCGACTTCGTTGTTTGCCCCCATCGCCGACCCTCGCCTGAGCCCCGGTGAGCCTCCCATGACCCCCACCTGCCGCGTTAGGGTTCTGTCTCGCCGGCGCTGCCCGACGTGGACGATGAGCCGTAGTCGTTCGATTAGACTTAGATCGTGCGGCCGAGATCGCCCTGTACCGCTTCGCGTGTTATGAGCCACTGACTGGTGGTACCCCCTTTCAGCTGAGCCCCGCGCTGCGGAGTGACACTGGGCCGGCCCAATAACCCTTCCCGCGCAGCCCACTCATTTGAATTTAGCTTTTTCTATTTATATTCAAACTTAGTTCTGTACCCAGTTTCAAAAATCAACCCAGCTCGATTAAGTGAACCAAATTGAATAAAACCAATTTTGTTAAAAAGGTATTGAAATGCTTAATCCAAGCTCGTTGGATTCAAATAATTTGGATCTATAGATCAACCTCGGTAAAAATAACAAGTCAGAAGCTTTTCTTCATTCAAACATTTTTCAAATTTCAACTATAATAGCTTTTGAGTTGATTTCAACTCTCAAAAATCACAATTGATCATACATTTCAGAATATATAAAAACATATGGGTTTACTTACAGAAATAATGTTCAAGTAATAAAATAATGCCACATAGGTATTTCTAGTTAATATAATGATTTAAAATAAAAAGGTTAAACCTTATTAAATTGTGACACCACTTTAAATCACATTCCCATGTACTGAAATATGTGGTGATGACATGTGTCAACATGATCCCATGTTTGGTTTGGAGAATATTAAATCTTAATTAGTTTTTCATTGAGTAGAAATTACTTTTCTAAAAATAAATAAATAAGATAAATGCTTTATTCTTGTCATATTAGTTAAGATTGCTAGATCATCTATAGAAAACCTTTGTGTGATGATTGAAAGTAGTTAAGTATTGTTTAGTGATTGTGTACCTCGTATTTATTCATAGACGCTAATACGGACCAAGGATACGAGGAGGAAGGAGGATACTACGAAGAAGAAGCCGAGGAGAACTTCAACCACTGCTCTGCACAAGGAAAGCTTATACTGATACTGATGCAAGCCTAACTAATCAAGTTGACCTATGCAAGCTAATACTTGCTTGTTACCATACCAACTATATGCCTTAAGCATATGTGATCATACCCACTTGATACCCCCTCCTAGTTTTACTTGCAAGCTTTCTACTTTATTTCTTTATCAAAGCTATTACTTAGAGTCTACTTAAGTGACTTGTAGATTCTAGGAAGATAATTGAAGGTTGCATAAAGAGCATTAAATTTGGCCTAAGCTAGATAATCTTGATGTCATCCTAAGGCAATAGATTGAACCTAGTTAAACTACACTTGTTTACCACCCTCATTAGTACTCACTCCCACTTGTAGATGCTAGTGCTAAGCATAAAACTTGATCAACTTTAGATGGGAATACTTGGTGGAAAATGGTTATGAAAACCTTAGAATGATGAGTCATTCTACTGAGATATTTTGACATGTGTTTCTGAACACTAGATGATTTTGATGATGAAAATGTTGAGGCATGAGCCATAGCCCTTTATAAAACTGATGGTTGTCTGGATGCGATACCATTCCAATTTTACCGTACAACCACAATACCAGAAAATTTGGTAGGGCTTGACTGGAAACTTATATACCTTAGTATGGGTTCCCTCACGGCCAAGGTCTGAGCTGAGGCTACCTTGTGAAGATTGTCCACCTGTGCAGTACCCAAGATGACAGTTGGTCATGGTTGGGAGGCCGAACTCATAGGAGAGGTTCTTATACTAGGGCTTGTAATTGAAAGGTTAGGATTGATTATCCACATACTGAGTATGGTGAATTTAGGATTTGTTCCTGATGGATGTATCGAATGTTGTGGTGAAAGTGTACAATCTCTGCACAGTGTCAAACTATTCGAATAGCCGCGTCCGCAGTTATGGACAGTTGGAGTGGCCATACCGTTCCCCCGTCAGATGTTTTCAAAATGACTTGTGAAATGAATTGAGATTTTGACTTGACCACAACAGAGTTGTGATATGAAATACAAGTTCCCACATAGGTGATATAAAATTTCAACTAACTTTTCTTGCTTCTAAACTTAGTAGAAGTAAATCTGGCTTTTTGCAAAACAACCCTAGAGCTTAGTGTCCTATTACAAAAATCCCCTTCACTTGTTAGTATTAGTTTGCGAGTACTTAAAGAGTACTCATGTCTTTGTCCCTGGCTATTCCCGTGGCCAGACTATGAAGAGGAGTATCAGGACGAAGGACCCCAGGAAGGTTATGACAACTAGGATCATCTCCCATTGTCAGCATTGCCTGTGACCCTGAAGATGGAGCTTCGCCTACGCTACCTTTATTATTACGTTATTCCGCTGCTTGAGTTGTATTAAGAACTGGATCATGAGATACTTATTTGTGTAATACCTTATGTATGGTTTGTAATGGATGATGTACTGTGGTATCCAAATCTGTTATGTCTCGCAAAAATGGTAATCCTAGGATTGCGATGTATGGCATAACAGGCATCTAGGATTAAAAATCCGGGTGTTGACAAGTTGGTATCAGAGCCATCCTGACCATAGGAGACCCTAGTTAGACTGGACGTTTGAATCAAAAACTGTGGCATCCCGCAAAACCACTACTAGAAAATCGCGTTAAATTTGTGCATTGCATCGTCATCATCATGCATTGTTTGCTAAAACTATGTTTGCAAAACCCGTGTTGTTTTCTAAACGCCCTCTTTATTTTCAAACATCAAAACCGGGTCCCCGGAATATTTTGTTTTGGCTGTTATTGGTTTGCACACGGCCCGTTTAAAACGAATAAAAATTATATTTATTTTTAGTGGGGGCAGTCGAACGGGCCAGATCGACCCGAACGACCACCCCCAGGATTTTAAATCGGTCCAACTAGTCTGCCCCTCTAATTCCTAAAGCTACCCAGAAAGCTACCCAACCCATCCCTCCACCTCACTCCCTCCAACCAGTGCTCGCCACGTCAGCCTATCCTAAACCCCCACCAACCGTGGGCTGCCACTTGGCTCTCCCTCTCCCCTCCCTCACATGCGCTCACGCACACACCCAGCAAAGCCGCCGCCCCCACCTGCTTTCCCGCCCAGCGCCACCTCGGGATCCCACCCCCACCTGCCCCGGTCCCACCCACCTACCCGCTCAGCCCCCTCTCTCCCTTTTTCCCGCGGTACACCCTGCCTGTCACGCTACACACGCACGCTCTCCATCCCCACACCGACGCGCCTGGCCCCGGGCCCCACCTCGCTTCCCATGTTCCTCTTCCCCGCTCTCCATCCCCGCCCGACGCGCCGCCCCGCACGCCTCCTGGTCGCTCCGTTCCCCCTCCTCCCCCTCTCCTCTAGCCCCGTCCGGCCGCCCCCAACCTCCCCGGCGCTCCTCCCGCACCTCTGCCGCCACCGCCACTGCTTTCTTCCTTCCTCCTTCTTCAGCCATCCTGCTCACGCGACGCCGGCCGCGTCCTCCGCAGCCTCCGGCCTCCTCCCCCTCCTCGGCGGCTCGCCGCTCCTCTACCTCTCCCGAGCCTCCTCGCTGAGCCCGCCAGCCGCCCGCCTCGCCGCCTCCTCCACCCCCACTCGCGACCTCGGCTCCGCTTGCCGCCTCCCAGCTCCTCCCGGCCACACAAGGCCCGCTGCCCGCACCGGGCCAGTTCAGCGCCCGTCCCCGGTCTCCTTCCTCAACCCGCAGCAGCCTCCACCCTCTCCCTCCGTCAAGGCCGCCTCAACCTTCCTTCGCCGCGCTGCTGCCTCGCCGCGCCGGCTCCGTGGGGCCTCCGGCCGCCGCCGCTGCCCGCCTCGCTGGCATTGCGCTCGGTCGTCGCCCGTCGCCGGAGCCCGCCTCGCGGACCCGCTGCCTCCTCCGTTGGTCGCCTCCGACGCCGGCGAAGCCTCCACGGCGACCTCCGCTGCGACCGCCTCGCCGGCGACGCCGCCGCCCCACGCCGCCACCGCCGAGCACCCGGCGCCCATCCTCTGCAGCGAGACGTCCGAAAGGGGGCGTGGCCGCGCCGGTTCTCGCCCCGCCGCCGCCTATCTCGGTCGCCGCCGCGAAGACCGCCAACCGCCCGCTCGCCTCCGCGTGTTCTCCGGCTTGTACTCGCAAGACCTACTCCAAAATCGAAGGCCGTCGACATGGAAAGACAAGGACGTCCGGAGCTGCACTGGAGAACCCCCGGTCGCCCAAATCGCACAAGTCCACCAACGCCGAACCAAGATCGACACCGGCAATCGATAACCGGATCTCCAAGTTCGTCGACATAGAAGAGTTGGCCGTAAACCAGGATCGCCTCACGGACGCGTCACGGTTTTTGGAGGAACTCTCGGACGCCAAGTTCGCCTCGTGAACCCCCAAGACCTGGACCCCGATGACCATGATCTTCGCTGCAGAACGATGAGTCCTTCGGGGTGAAACCAACCAGATCCACCCCGGAAACGCCAAGTGCTCCTTCCCGAACCCGGACGCCAAGATCACCGTCACGGGACGACATGATCTTCACCCCGAACGCCAAGACCGACCCGACTCGTGGGACCCGACCAGAGCGTCGCGACGACAAGACCGACAACATGACCCCAAGTCCCGCACCCGGATGCGCCAAGACCTACCCCTAAGTCCGAGAACGACCTCGCCGAACCCTGGACCCCGAGACCGGACCCTGGACCCTGTCGAATCCCGAACCCCGGAACCCCAAGTTCGTCGAGACCCCTGATGTGTGAACCCCTTCCCGAAACCCTACTTTATAACATAATACAACTTGACGCATAATAACTGTCTTGCATGCATACATTCATGTGGTTTGGGGGCCTTATGCCGATTCACCTAATAATTAAATATGGGGCCCATATGCGGGCAAATCTAGCCTTATATTGGCCTCATTTAAACTTGTGTAGCGAACCGGTATCTTATCTTGCCTTGTTTTAACAACATGTAAATTGCGGGGTAGCTAAACAACATGAACCTAAATATCGTCGGACCCCGGTTCCGCTTAATATGACCTAATTGCATCGCATCTCTGCCATGTCATTCATCATACATGCATCATGCCGATCTTCTGCCGTTGTATTAAATATCGCATCCGGTGTTCATTCTAGTGTTTTGCTTCTTCGCGGATAAGGCCGTTGAGTTGATGTGAGCTTCGCCCCGATCTTCGGATGAACCCTTCGACATGTTTTCAGGCGAGCATCTCCCTCTTTCTACCTATCTTACTTTTATAGTGTTTTATTTCCCTCCTGTTGATCTATTGCTATCTGTGTTGCGATGCTCTAGTTTCCGTACCCGTGATATCCCTTGCCGCCATATATTGCCTTGGACACATCCTAATGCCTGTTGTTTGGTAGATAGTTGGGCTTGCGTGTCGTAGTCGCTTGCTCAAGTGCTGTTGTGTGTCGTCATTTGCCACAGTTGTTGAGGTATTGCTGCATGTTGATGTTGGAGATGATTCTAGTTTTATTTATCTTTCACTTTAATTTCTGTTTAACAACTAAAATTGAATAAGCAGAGGCATCGGTGGGTGATAGATAACATTTGGTTTCCGAACGCCCACTTGTGTCCCGTAAGACCCCGAGTACTTGATACCTGTTCCTTGATTTATCGCGCTATCCACATCCGGGAGGTATATGGGACCCCCCTGAGCCAGAGCTTGATTCAGACTTATTTCTTGGGGCCACAACTAGTTTGAGGTGTTTTTACTATCCTGTACTTATGCCATGCTACTTTCTATATTTAAATTGTGCGAGGTAATCGCACCTGTCTTGTTAGGAAGCGGAGTGATTACGCTGTATCGGCAGTCCCGATTGGGGATCTGCTGTCGCCATGACCATTGACGCAAACCTTGAGTCCGTCTCAAGCTTGCTTACCGTTGCTAGGTATACTCAAGGGTCCCTGAAATATTTCAATCCTGTGATTGTTCAATCGTGAAAGCCTCGTTGGGTTTTGTTTGGTTTTTCGAGGTTGATCGAGCGTGTGTTGCTATTGGTGCACCCCGGCCGTGTAAAACTTTCTGAAAGCCGTGTCCGCGGATATGGACGACTTGGAGCACAGTATCTCGATCATAGACAAGCATAACTAAAGTTTACTGCTATAAATTTGACTTATAATGACTAGTAATCAGCTTCACTATAATGGAATGGCTAATTAATACTGCCCACAATTGCTTGTTTGGTTGTCGCTTGCGACAATTGTACCTGACTAGTAAGTATTGCAACTACAACGAAATGGCTGAATAAAAGTACCAACAACTGCTGGGTTTTGGGTTATCTCATGCTATTTGTACCTGATTAGTAATTGTTGCAACTATAACGGAATGAATAACTAAAAGTGCCCACTGCTTATTTTATCAGGACGACTAACTAAACCTGACTAGTAATTGCTGCAACTATAACTAAATAAGTAAAACTGCCAACTGTGTGAGTTCCTCGGTTGACTTCCTCGTTTGGTCTCGAGGGGGAAACATCAGGATGGGTTTGTTTGGTGTTAGCTTCAGGTTGGATCCGAATAGGTCTTTCTTACCCCTCTCTGATTAACGCCAGTGTATCGAGTCTCTATAGGTTGTTTAGTGCATGCTGCCGCTGCCGCTTCAGTCCACCATACCTATGTAGGCGAGGACCGCCGAATTCTAGCCTCGCTGTCTTGGCCTCAAGATCGACGCCTCTTTTTCCTTTGCCCTTTGTCGGCACCCCTTTTGTTTAAGGAGGTTTGAGATCGACGTCGTTAGCAGGGTTACCCTTCCGGCTTGGCCTGGGCAGGGTTATGGACGCCATTGGTTATTCTTCAGGGCTCTTAGCCCCATTTGCTTCTTGTCCGTAGTCGGACGCTCTACCATTGTCAAGGTGATTTGGATCTGGTAAATTATATCTGTCTTCTTGACTCTTTGAGTCGCTGTTATATATATCTGTTCTGTGGGTCCCATCGAGGACTGTTGTGTAATGTTATTACTTCGTTTTCCACCCGCACGAAAGTGCCTGGTGGGCACCTTTGAATCGTTTCTATGCGGGTTTGGTGAATTTTGCCCAAACTTGCATAGGACCGATTCTGAGGGTGTTACAAAAACTTAGTTTCAAAACCAAAGGAAACAAATATTTACAAAAACTTATTCCCATTCTTATCACTTTGATTCTTTCGTGAAAACTCATGTTCCTCAAAAACTCTTGCAAAATACATAAAAATTGACACACTTGATCACTCTACTAACCTACTCATCCTATATTCTTTTAGATGGACGTGAAGTATAGCAAGTTTTATCAGTTGGGGAATGGAGGAGACCTTATCTTTGAGCGGGATTTGGACCAGCTTTCAGAACTTCTGGAGCGTCCGCACCCCGAGTTCTTCGGAGCTCAGCTCAATGATCAAGGAGGAGAAGATCTGCAATGGCTAATTGTTGCAAGTCTCTAAGGAAAGATTGAACCTCCAACTGCCGAGGGAATTCAGTTCACCTTGCGAGAAAACAACTGGCTCGATGGACTTGCCCGGGCCATGCAGGAAGCTCTTGCCCGTCTATGTGGGCAGAGTACCAAACATATCAAGGGTACCCGCTTTGAGTTTTGTCCAAGGCATGATGCTATGGGACAGCCACTGGAAGCCCCATACCACTACGAGCTGAAGACTCAGTTGGACCACCTTAGCTTCATGATGTACGATCGCCAGCAGAAATTGGACAATTGTCGTGACTACTCCAACCACAAGTCTGTCATCATCAAGACGAAGGATCAGACCATCGCCATGCTAGCGAAGGATCACAAGTCTCGCCGCCGTCAGCTCGACAAGAAGGAGCGCATCATTGCCCGTCTTCGCCACCGTATCTTGGATTTGGAGGAGACCATCCACGAGAGAGACATGCAGTTGGAGGAAAGAGAGAATGCCGGAGAGGATCTTCGTGGAGACCCCTACTCCTATCTCAACGATGATAATGATTTTCTGGAGGATTAGGCTATGGACTTCTTCACCGATGAGGATGATTTCGCCTTCATCGATGACGATGAGGATGATGAGGATGACGACTACACCGAATCCGAGGAGTAGTAGCACTTGAGCACTAGCGTACTGAGTTGTATTCGGTCCCACTGTATCATAGTTTCCAGAATGGTTCTTAAAACCATCTATTTTTATCGTTTTGTGGTGTGTGTTTGTATCGTGTGCTATGAATGAATGAAAAGCAAGTTGCTAGAAAATTTGAGTCAAACTTTAAAAACTTTCCAAAGTCCCTGAACCTTAGAAATTTCCCTCTTTTCTCTTGATCTATCTCAATCTTCAGATGACAAGCGGAGGAAGTGGTTCATCCCCGGGCCCGATGTTGCAGATCCTGCAAATGTTGGTGTCTGACCGCGAAGCTGAAAGAGCTGAACATGAAGCCAACCTATCCACCCTTCAGCAGATAGCTCAGCTAGCCCACAACAATCAAGGCCAAGGAAATCAGGACAACCATGGATCAAGCTCAAGAATGTCCAAAACACCAACCCACCTGTTTTCACTAAGTCGGAAGAGCCCCTAGTTGCAGACAATTGGCTGCAAACCATGGAAAACAACCTAGAATTCGCCAGAGTGGAAGCCAACGAGAAAGTTCTGTTCGCCACCCACTATCTAGCCGGAGATGCAAGAGCATGGTGGAACAATGTTTGTAGGGGTTCGTAGCATGGAAAACAAAAATTTTCTACCGCATGCATACAAACAAGCCAAGATCTATCTACTATATTGTAGCAACGAGTCGATAGAGGAACTGACCCTCAAAGATTCCAAAGCGGTTAACGAGAGCAGATTCTCGTGGGTGATGTAGTCGTACTCTTGCCGATCTCAAGATCGTGTAGACGATCCTTCTGGCGCTGCGTTCTGGCAGCGCTTCCGCAGTCGGTCACACATTCGGTACTCGATGAAGACCTTCCTCTCCCTTGTTCCAGTAGGAAGTGGAGGTTGTAGTGCTCTGCTCGCGATTCTGGCAGCACGACGGTGTGGTGTCAGAAGTAGAGGGGAGATCCCAAAGGGCTTCGCCTTAAGCCGGTGCGAGTATGGTGGAGCAAGAGAGGTGCCTTGGCGATCTAGGGTTTAGAAGCACCAAGGGTGGAACTTGGCCGGCGGCTATGGTTTGGGGAAACCCCTAACTCGCCGAGTTGGTGGTGCCCTAGGCGGCGACTCAAGGAGGAGGTGGCGCCGGCGGCTTGGGGTTAGGGTTTTGGGTGTGAGGGGTAGGGGGTGCCCTACCCCTCCTTATATAGGTGGAGGGTGGCCGGTTGGGAGGAGGGAGTCCTCCCCCAAATCGGCCTCCTTGGACGGCGGGTGGAGGGAGGAGCCTTCCTCCCCAAGTAGGTTTCCTACTCTCCCTCCACCAAGCAAACTTGACATTTGACTTTTTCAAATTGGCATTTGACTTTCAAACTAGGATTTGATTTCTCCCTTTATTTTTCGCAGACAAGTGACCTAGTAAATGATGCAACCATTCCATATTGTTATGACACATTCATGTACCCTTCCCCTCCGGAGTGCCGGACCTTCCGGACCCTTATAGAACATTCCCGGTGAAAACACCGGAATCATTCCCCAACTCCAAAATAGGACTTTACTTATATGAATATTATTCTCCAGACCATTCCAGATCTCCTCGTGATATCCCGGATCCCATCCGAGACTCCGAACAACATTCGGTATCTTACTCATCATTCCATAACAACTTAACAACATCGAATCCTTAAGTGTGTCTCCCTACGGTTCGTGAATTATGCGGACATGACCGAGACACTTCTCCGATCAATAACCAATAGAGGAATTTGGAAATTCATATGGCTCCCACATATTTCTACGATTACTTTGCGATTGAATGAACCACTTACATACGATACCAATTTCCCTTTGTCTCACGATAGTTTACTTATCCGAGGTTTTGATCGTCGGTATCTCTGCATACCTAGTTCAACCTCGTTACTGATCAGTACTATTTTCTCGTTCCCGTGGTATGTGATCCCTTGTGATACAGTCACATGCTTGCAAGACAATTGGATGGCATTCCACCGAGAGGGCCCAGAGTATATCATTCCGTCATATGGATGGACAAATCCCACTCTTGATCCATGTGCCTCAACCCATACTTTCCGAACACTCAATGCCACCTTTATAGCCACCCAGTTACGGTGTGGTGTTTGATGTCATCAAAGCATCCTTCCGGTGATGGTGATTAGCATGATCTCATGGTCGAAGGAATTAGGTTACTATGTATCAGAAAGCTTATAGCAATTGAACTATTAAAATGACTTGATATTTATGCTATGCTTATCTATAGGAGTATGTCCATCATACCATTCTCCTAATGATATGACCTTGTTATTAACAACATCACAAATGTTCATGATCAAGAAACCATGATCATCTATTAATCAACAAGCTAGTATTATAAAGAGGATTTACTAGGGACTCTAATTTAGTTTACAAATCACACAAGTATTAATGTTTCCGGTTAATACTATTATAGCATGAATGTAAACATTTATCATAAACACAAAGATATAATAATAACTACATTTATTATTGCCTCTAGGGCATATCTCCAACAGTGTTCTTGTAACGACCGGAGAACAGATGATGACCTGGGAGGAATTCAAGGTCAAGTTCAGCAGAACCCATGTGCCACCGGGTTTGATCAAGAGAACGAGAGATGAGTTCAGAGAACTGAAGCAAGGACGGATAACCGTAGTGGAATACCGTGACAGATTCTTGTCATTAGCTAGGTATGCCCCGGATGAGATCGACACCGAAGCCAAGAAGAAAGAGAGATTCTTGAATGGTCTGCACGATGAGATGCAGACTGTGTTGGTCAATATCCCCTTTGTTGATATTGAAGCCCTTGTCGACTCTGCCATCTAGATGGAAGGAAAGATCAACCAAGCCAACAAGAACCGCAAGCGTCGCATGATGCATCAGCCAGGAACCCATCAGACCCCAAAGTATCGCCCCAACCCATCTCCAGGATTTGCCCCGAGAACCAACAGACCCCCGATGAACCGTCCGACATATCCCAACCATGGAAACCCGAGACCCGGAGGAAATCACAACAACCCCGGCAACTCTAGCAATTTCAACCGTGCACCACCCAAGTTCAACAACAATAATGCTGCCGCCAACACCAACATTGCCCCGAGGACTGGAAGCAATGATGTGCCTGTTGCAGCAAAGGACAAGTCACAAGTGACTTGTTATGACTGTGGAAGTAAGGGTCACTACTCCAATGAGTGCCCCAAGAAGAATGCCGCAGCCCCCAATGCAAATGCCCCGGCTCAGCAGCAGCGTCGTGTTCAGCCAGGAAGAAGGTTTGCCCTAGGGAATTCACTCAACCGCAACGGCCGTCTTTTTCTCATGCATGCCGAAGAAGCTCAGGAAGCGCCAGGCGTCGTGCTGGGTATGTTTTCTGTTAATTTAGTACTCGCTAGAGTGTTGTTTGATTCTGGTGCATCACACTCATTTGTCACCGAAGAATTTGCATGCACTAGTAAGATTCAACCAACAAAACTGAAGCATGTTATGATTGTTCAAATCCCCGGTTCAACCACCAAAGCTAGGCAAATTTGCAAAGTCGTCCCTATCCGAATCCATGGCATAGATTTTTATGCTAATCTGATAGTAATCGGAACTAAAGGTTTGGAAGTAGTACTAGGAATGGATTGGATGTCCAAACATAAAGGATTAATTGACTGTGCCAAGAAAGCCATAACCATGACCAGTACAGCCGGAATATCAGTCGAGCATGTATGTGAAACCTTACCTCGTCAATTCAAGTGCAACAAGAGTATAGCCCAACCTACCATTGACCAAGTCCGGATAGTCTGTGAATACCCCGATGTATTTCCAGATGTTTTGCCCGGTATGCCCCCAGATCAGGATATCGATTTTATCATTGAACTAATCCCCGAAACAGGACCCATAGCCCAGATACCATATAGTATGAACCCGTCTGAACTAGCAGAACTGAAGAAGCAACTGGATGCCATGTTGGAAATTGGATTGATTCAACCAAGTGCGTCACCATGGAGATCACCTGTTTTGTTTGTGGACAAGAAGGATGGAGGTAACCGTTTGTGTATGGATTACCGGAAGTTAAATGGCGTCACTATCAAGAACAAATACCCATTGCCCAAGATAGAAGATTTGTTTGATCAGTTGACCGGTGCCAAAGTGTTTTCTAAGATTGATCTTAGAACAGGCTATCATTAACTCAAGATTCGTGCAGGGGATATTCCAAAGACTACCTTTACCACCAGATATGGATTATACGAGTATACCGTAATGTCTTTTGGATTAACCAATGCCCCCGCTTATTTCATGAATCTCATGAATAAGATTTTTATGGACTTCCTGGATAAGTTTGTGGTTGTTTTCATCGATGACATTCTAATTTATTCCAAATCAGAAGAAGAACATGAGCTACACCTAAGGACCATTCTTGGAACCCTTAGAGAGCATCAGTTGTATGCCAAGTTGAGCAAATGTGAATTCTGGTTACAGGAGGTAGGATTCCTCGGCCACATTGTATCAGCCGGAAGAATTGCCGTTGACCCTGCAAAGGTGAAAGATGTCAAAGATTGGACAGCCCCAACCACTCAGACCCAAGTTCGTGCATTTCTCGGATTGGCGGGATATTACCGCAAGTTCGTAGAAGGATTCTCGAGTATCGCCAGACCCATGACCCAATTGCTGAAGAAGGACAAGAAGTTTGAATGGACCGACAAATGTGAAGCGAGTTTTCAAGAACTCAAGAGGAGATTGATTTCATCCCCAATCTTAATCATGCCGGATGTCACAAAGCCCTTTGATGTGTATTGTGACGCATTCAAGATCGGTCTCGGATGTGTGCTAATGCAAGAAGGCAAAGTCATATCTTATCTATCTCGACAACTGAAACAACACGAGGAAAATTACCCAACCCATGACCTCAAACCCGCAGCCGTAGTTCTAGCCCTAAAGACATGGAGGCATTACCTGATGGGAAACCGTTGTGAAATTTATTTGGGTCACAAGAGCCTGAAGTATATATTCACTCAGAAGGAGCTAAATATGAGACAGAGAAGATGGATTGAGATAATCAAGGATTGCGATATGGACATTCACTATCACCCCGGTAAAGCCAACGTGGTAGCGGATGCCCTTAGCAGATTGCCGTGCTGCTTGAACTCCAAGATTTTGAAGGAGCAACCAAGCTTGCACAAAGAGATGGAAGATTTCCGAATGGAATTAGTAAGTGAAGGATTTTTGGCTAGCATAGAATTTCAACCCACTTTGATCAGCCAGATCAAAGAGGCGCAGAAAGGAAATGCTAGTATCGATGGAATCAAGCGTCAGATCGACAGCAAAGTACCGGATTCACCGAGGCGAAGATTTAGACTTCTGTGGTACAAAGGACGCCTTTGTGTACCAGCAGATTCTGAGTTGAAAGAAGTTATTCTAAAGGAAGCCGATTATACCCTTTATTCTATCCACCCCGGAGGAACTAAGATGTATCAAGATTTAAAAGAGCAATTTTGGTGGCATAAGATGAAGAGAGAAATCGGAAGCTATATCGCCAAGTGTGATATATGTCAGAGAGTCAAGGTGGGACATCAAAGACCATCTGGATTGTTGCAACCGCTACAGATTCCGGAATGGAAATGGGATTCCGTTGGAATGGACTTTATCACCGGGTTGCCAACTTCTAGTAGGGGAAATGACTCTATCTGTGTGTAAGGTACCCAACCTTTAATAAGGTAGAGATACCTGTGTTTACAATGCTAGTCCCTGGATCAATAGCTAGCATCCACAGTTAAGATGTAATATCAAGAAACAAGGGTCATAATACAACTTTATAACCAGGATTAGAATAATTTATTACATCTTACATAGCTCATTTGGCTATCTCATTACAATGCAGCATAATATAACAATTGCATGGGGTTGTTCATCTTCAAAGTGCCACAGGCAGACATGTTGGTTGTAGACTTGTAATCCTAATCAATAAACTTCTCTAACATCAAACAAACCTGCAACATAATAAGTTACAGCCACAAGGGTCAATACATTTGAATTGTATTGGCAAGTGATACTATGGTAATATAGTGGAGTCTATCATCTATATGCATTTGGATAAGTGGAGCTTAGGCTTGCTTTGCTCAAAATAGATTTTCCTTATCATTTGAAAACACTAGTTTTTATTTGACAAAATCTTTCCCAAGGCATCTCCCAATAGATATTGGTGATCCTTCAACCCTTGTTCACCCACAAGTTTTTAACTTAGAAATTGGGATGAGGAGATTCTTGATAGCTTCCATGTCTTGATGCTCAAATTGTCCTTTGCCAGTAACATGGCTAAGTACTTAGATTTTACACTCTACAGAGGTTGTGCACTTTCCCCACAAGACTTGGTTTCACCAAGAAAAGATCTTTCAGAAGCCTTCCCTTAGACCAGAATGGACGCGTTCCAACCTATCATCCCCTACCACCAACTGTCCATTTGGCTAAGTTATTGCAACCTATATGATCCAGGCAGAGCCCATAATGCCAAGTGACTGCACTTGAAGCTTCTCAACATTTGTCATCTCAAATCTCTTTGTTCCTGGGTGGCCATCCACAAGTGAGATACACAAGGTAAACCATAGAAATGGGCCTTGTGAACCACTCAACACAAACCATTCCTTCCATTCCACCCAGGTGATTCATTCACTTAGTTGTTTTATTAACAAAACACAAGTCCTCAGACTTAGAAATTTTCCATAGCATGAATATATATTCCACCCTTGTTTTCTACTATCTAAGCTAAGCATGATAGTAGTAGGAATCTTAACTTAGGAAATTCTACTAAGGTTTCATCTACTAGGATTTCCCATGGCATAGTTTATACTTAGCAAAATTCCATGCAAGTCCTACTTAGAAATATCACTAGTGCATAGTGAAAATAATGGGACAAAAGTATGAAGCATCACTTGCCTTTTTGGTAGAGAATATAAGTTCACTCCTTGATCTTTGCAATGTTCACACACTTCAAATCACTACAATTCAATCAAGCAAACAATATTTCAATATACCATTAGCAATTCATCACATAAAATGATAGAGACAAAACAATGCATGAAAGCATGCTAAACATTGTTTTATTTGTAAAAGTGGTTTCTAATAGGTTATAAACATGTGAAAACACCTAATGGTCATTTTATAAAGTGGCAAAATCACTTGCAAAAGATTTCACTTCATAAACTATTTTTAAATCAAGTCATTATTTTATGTGGTTGAAAATGCCTTTAGCAAAGCAATAATTTTTATAGGGTTCACAAAATATGTTTTAAAAACATAAAACCTTGTGCTTAGGGTCAGAGAGTTTAAACCAAAACATTTCCCAAAAGGTTTTCCCCCATAATTATTTTTAAACCAAATCAACATTTTTAATTGGCTAGAAATGCCTTTATTCAAAGATTTGTACCCTTGCTTCACCAAATAAATTTTTGAAACCACCAATTGATTCCTAAGGTCAGTAGGTTCAAAACAAGCCATTTGCCAAAGATTTTATCCACAAAATCATTTTAGAACAATTTTTATATCCTAAACATGCTTACATAAGTTTCTGCAAAAACAATCAATTTAACAGAAACATTTTACTATACGAAGTGCATGGTCAGAAAGTACTTGTTTTGCTGAATCCATTGATATAAAATTTGCAAACTTTGGACGTGTGGTTTGAAAGTTATGAATTTTTCAAATTAGAACATCTAATAGATCAATTCTGTTTTTAATCAAACGAACAGGGACACGTGGCTGCTTCTTATTTGTCTGTACCGCTTCGGTTGGATCGAGCCTTCTGGGCCGTCAGATTTAAATGACTACGCACGGCACAGATCGATTGATACCCCTTCGGGCTAAGGTTCTACCGTGTCCTTTGGATCAAAATCCAACAGCGCGCAGCACGCTTGCCAACTAGTGGCGGCGCTGGCGTGGGCTCAGCTACTGGCGTCGCGTGATTCTGGAAGCGAGGGAGAGAAAGGAGTGGCTCACCAGGTTCGTCGTGGCGTGGGGAAGCTCAAGGTGGTGATATCTCGTCGAGGGGCGCACGGTGGTGACGGCAATTGCTCGCTGGAGCTGCGCTGCGCCTCGGGCTCGTACGATCGTCGAAGGGGACGAGGCTACAAGGCGTTCCAATGCAAAATAAAGGGTGTGTTAGACGTGTAAGAGAGTAGGGAGTGTGGGAGCTTCAAAGAGAGGGGGCGGCACGGTAAGAACATTACCAGGGGAGTCGCCGGAGAGAAAACAGACGGTGGAGGCGGTGGTCGTCGTCGTTGCCGAGGTTCTGGGGCGCGCGGGGATGAACGGGAGATACAGTGAGGTGCGCCAGAGGCTGGGGAAGGTGCTCGTGTGCTCAAGGGGGCAGAGGAGTAGCTGGGCTTGCCGGAATTGCTACTGGAGTTTGCCGGAGACAGTGTGGTTCATGCGAGGAATCAAGGCAGCCTGGTGGTTCCGGGGATGTGGCGTCTGGGGGGAAAGAGGGAGGAGAGCCTGGAAATTAATACAGTGTGGTCACGGCGAGGAATAAACGCAGCAGTAAAGCGTATTGACGCCGGCTTCAACGGCCAGAAACGGCGAGGAGGAAAGAGGGGGCGCGGTCAGCGGCGGGTGAAGACGATGGTGAGGTGGCGGTGGGGTCGTCTGGCAGCGAGAGAGGGAGTGGAGAGATGGGGTCCACGCGTCGGTGACTGAGTGGGTCTGTTTTCCGGTGTGAAATGTTTTCCGTGGGGAAGAAGGGGGTGGGCTGATGCTGGGCTAGACTGGGCCGGCTGGTTGGGCTGAGGTCCTTTTTATATTTTTTTGTTCCTGATTCTTTTTCTTTTTCCATTTCTTTTATTCTGTTTTGGTTTTGTTTAACTTTTCAAACCTCTATTTGAATTCAAACTTCTCTCAACTTTTTTGTATAAACAAACACTGATTGCTAACACAATCTGAAGTCAAAATTAGAATAAATCTTTTATTCCTTTAGTGCCTTTTAATTATTTAAAGTAGGTCCTTGTATTAATTCATTCAAGATTTAATAATGTTTTTAATTTCCATTTGAATTCTAAATACTTCCAAAAGCATTCAGTAAGTTTTATTTGATTATTTGGGTTTCAAATAATTCATCTTGAATTATTTGGAAACTATTTAATATGATTCTTAAATCATTTGAATTGGGTTTTTATTTTAATTCTAATGGAATTAAATATAGTTTTCATTCCCTAAATTTTTACTTGGAAGATTTATTTTATTTAAGTTAATTAAACAACTTTTATTCCACTTGGGTAAATTCCAAAATACTATTTTCTCATGAATTATATAATTATTCTTATTAGAGATTTGTCTTTATTCAAATAGGGATAGAATGGTTAATGCCATTTTATTTTATTTGGAAATTCTTTATCCTTTTGTTTTATTTGGATTTGGATTCTATTCATTTCATTTGATTAATGGATTAGGCCAAGATTTAATTTGGTCTTTAAATATTCCTTATTTAATATTTCTTTCTTTATCTTATAAAATCCATATCTTTTTATTTAGGAATCCAAATTTGGTGATTCCAATTTGTAAAATCTTATTTAATATTTGTTTATCCATTTAAATATATTTAGGTTTATTTGCTCACCATTTTGTTTGGATTTATTATAGGTTCTTTATTAGCTTTGGAAATTACTTTTCCCTATCTTATTATATTCATAAGATTTTATCTATGGCTCCAAATTAAGTGAAACCAATTTATATGGTTTTATAATATTTCCATTTGTCATTCTTGATCATTTATAAATTTTTGTTGAAATTTTTTTATATGGATCAAATCCATAGACTTGGAGATAACTAGGAAATGATCTTTTTTTATTCCATTAGAGTTTAGGGTTTGAATTTATTTTCCAAGTGTTTAAATTTCCAGATGCATTTTATGAGGAAAGTATTTCTCTTGATTTGAATTTAGTTTTATTCAAACTTTAATTAAAGTTTGTTCAAGATGGGATTTTAATTTCCATTTAAAAACAAAAGTTTCTTTTCACCCTAAAATTCAACAATAATTTTATTTTGTTTATTTATTTTTCACATTACAAGATTTGGAAAATCTTGGGATGTGACAGGCTACCACCTTTAAAATAAATCTCGTCCCGAGATTTGGGGAGTCTAGGGGTTACAAGTTGGCTCAAAGCATCTAGGGTACTACCACCCTTAAATATTTTCCAACTAAATTACATCTTGGTTTTCTTGGGATCTTGTTGAAATGTCTCTGGGCAAACATCTGCATAGTGTCCCTTGTTTCCACACTTGAAACATGTGACAAGGCTGAGATCCTTCATAGGCTTTATCTTGTGCTTCATCTTTTCTGGACAATTGCTTGAATAATATCCTTGGTTACCACAATTGTAACATGTGATAATATTGAGTTCTTCACGTATATTCTGTGGACAAGTTGACACATAATGGCCTAACTCTTTGCAGTTCTTGCACCACACTTGGCTAATCTCCTTATACTTTTTCTTCTTGGGCTTCTCCAAAGCTAGCAGTGCTTCTAGTTCATGTTCTTCATATGTTATCTCAAAGGTAGGAATGTTTCCTGGTCTCCTTGACCTTTTCTTATTCCTTGGATAGTACATATGTCTCCTCTTTGGTCCTTTAAATTGGGTCATATTGCTGGGAGGTACAAGCTGAGATTTTCCTTTGTCTTCATCCTTCTTGGTAGACTTGGCTCTTTCATGGTAGTCTGCAATCAGTTGTTGCACTCCACCTTGTTTCCTTTGTTGAACTATGGAATAGATGGGGCATTGGATAGGGACATGATCATTTCCTTCACATAAGTAACAAGTAGCTTGGGTTGTGGGGCATTGATTAGCTGGATGTTTCTCTTCACAATTGGGGCATTGATCTTCATGCTCTTTGGAAGTGTGATCCTTGTCTCCACAAATATTGCAATCTTGGGTTCCTTCTAGAATATCATCTTTGTCATCCTTGTTGTCACAAACTCCTTTGGAAGAGTTGTCTTCCATGTTGATCATTTGAGTGGCCATCCCTTGCAGCAATTGGGATTGAATTTTCAAAATCCTTTGTATGGTTGGGTCTAACTCACTAGTGTTGGCTATAAATTGAGCTGTCACTTGGTTCAACTGGGTTTGGGTTACTATGAGTTCTCTCATGTTGTCCTCTTGGTTGTTGTTGTTGTCACCATCCTTGATGTTGGAGTTTCTTGGAGAAGTTATCTGTTTGGGTTGGATTGAGATTAGAATAGGCAAAAGATTTCTAAGGAATCAATTCTAATCACACACATCACAATTCACTCAAGTAATGTGCAAGCAATCACAAACAAGAATTCCACTCAAACAACAATTTTCAAGTATATTTTTAGGAAACCAAAAATATTTTTGTTACAACATAAGTTGGTGGGTTTGACTTAAACTAAACATGGTGGTACAACTATATGGTTCACTTGTGATCTTTCCATCCTTCTTGGTTGATTCTTCTTGAACAAGATGTTTGTATCCTTAGAGAATTTCTTGCATCTTGGTCTCAAAACTTCAAGGTGATGATGGTTCCTTCTAAGTTGTGTTTCCTTAGTCTTCAAGTCTTGAGTAACATTTCTTGTCTCACTTGCAGTCCTTAGTGATATCCAAAGTTGAAGTCCTTGTTGAGAATAATGTTGTAATCACTTGAAGATGTTGAAGTCATTAGAGTTGATGAAGTCCTTTGCTCATGGTGAAGTCTTTGGCCATGGGGTAGGCTTTATCCATCAAGTTTGAAATAGAAGAGATGTAGAGTCAAAACCAAAAATGGTTGGGGAAAGAGTTTACAAGATTGTTTGTAAATAAGTTTTTGGAACAAATACAACTCCTATTTTTCTAAGGGGTTTTGTCCAATCCTAGGGTTACAATCCTACAGGCAACACAATGCTCTGATACCATGTGTAAGGTTCCCAACCTTTAATAAGGTAGAGATCCCTGTGTCTACAATGCTAGTCCCTGGATCAATAGCTAGCATCCACAGTTAAGATGTAATATCAAGAAACAAGGGTCATAATACAACTTTATAACCAGGATTAGAATAATTTCTTACATCTTACATAGCTCATTTGGCTATCTCATTACAATGCAGCAGAATATAACAATAGCATGGGGTCCTTCATCTTCAAAGTGCCACAGGCAGACATGTTGGTTGTAGACTTGTAATCCTAATCAATAAACTTCTCTAACATCAAACAAACCTGCAACATAATAAGTTACAGCCACAAGGGTCAATACATTTGAATTGTATTGGCAAGTGATACTATGGTAATATAGTGGAGTCTATCATCTATATGCATTTGGCTAAGTGGAGCTTAGGCTTGCTTTGCTCAAAATAGATTTTCCTTATCATTCGAAAACACTAGTTTTTGTTTGACAAAATCTTTCCCAAGGCATCTCCCAATAGAAATTGGTGACCCTTCAACCCTTGTTCACCCACAAGTTTTTAACTTAGAAATTGGGATGGAGATTCTTGATAGCTTCCATGTCTTGATGCTCAAATTGTCCTTTGCCAGGAACATGGCTAAGTACTTAGATTTTACACTCTACAGAGGTTGTGCACTTTCCCCACAAGACTTGGTTTCACCAAGACAAGATCTTTTAGAAGCCTTCCCTTAGACCAGAATGGACGCGTTCCAACCTATCATCCCCTTCCACCAACTTTCCATTTTGCTAAGTTATTGCAACCTATATGATCCAGGCAGAGCCCATAATGCCAAGTGGCTGCACTTGAAGCTTCTCAACATTTGTCATCTCAAATCTCTTTGTTCCTGGGTGGCCATCCACAAGTGAGATACACAAGGTAAACCATAGAAATGGGCATTGTGAACCACTCAACACAAACCATTCCTTCCATTCCACCCAGGTGATTCATTCACTTAGTTGTTTTATTAACAAAACACAAGTCCTCAGACTTAGAAATTTTCCATAGCATGAATATATATTCCACCCTTGTTTTCTACTAGCTAATCTAAGCATGATAGTAGTAGGAATCTTAACTTAGGAAATTCTACTAAGGTTTCATCTACTAGGATTTCCCATGGCATAGTTTATACTTAGCAAAATTCCGTGCAAGTCCTACTTAGAAATATCACTAGTGCATAGTGAAAATAATGGGACAAAAGTATGAAGCATCACTTGCCTTTTTGGTAGAGAATATAAGTTCATTCCTTGATCTTTGCAATGTTCACACACTTCAAATCACTACAATTCAATCAAGCAAACAATATTTCAATCTACCATTCAAGCAATTCATCACATAAAATGATAGAGACAAAACAATGCATGCAAGCATGCTAAAGATTGTTTTATTTGTAAAAGTGGTTTCTAATAGGTTATAAACATGTGAAAACACCTAATGGTCATTTTATAAAGTGGCAAAATCATTTGCAAAAGATTTCACTTCATAAACTATTTTTAAATCAAGTCATTATTTTATGTGGTTGAAAATGCCTTTAGCAAAGCAATAATTTTTATAGAGTTCACAAAATATGTTTTCAAAACATAAAACCTTGTGCTTAGGGTCAGAGAGTTTAAATCAAAACATTTCCCAAAAGGTTTTCCCCCAAAATTATTTTTAAACCAAATCAAAAATTTTAATTGGCTAGAAATGCCTTTATTCAAAGATTTGTACCCTTGCTTCACCAAATACATTTTTTAAACCACCAATTGATTCCTAAGGTCAGTAGGTTCAAAACAAACCATTTGCCAAAGATTTTATCCCCCAAAATCATTTTAGAACAATTTTTATATCCTAAACATGCTTACATAAGTTTCTGCAAAAACAATCAATTTAACAGAAACATTTTACTAAACAAAGTGCATGGTCAGAAAGTACTTGTTTTGCTGAATCCATTGATATAAAATTTTCAAAATTTGGACGTGTGGTTTGAAATTTATGAATTTTTCAAATTAGAACATCTAATAGATCAATTCTGTTTTTAATCAAACGAACAGGGACACGTGGCTGCTTCTTATTCGTCTGTACCGCTTCGGTTGGATCGAGCCTTCTGGGCCGTCAGATTTAATTGACTATGCATGGCACATATCGATTGATACCCCTTCGGGCTAAGGTTCTATCGTGTCCTTTGGATCAAAATCCAACGGCGCGCAGCACGCTTGCCAACTAGTGGCGGCGCTGGCGCAGTGTGTGGCGGCGCTGGCTCATGGCGGCGGTTCTGAAGCGAGGGAGAGAAAGGAGTGGCTCACCAGGTTCGCCGTGGCGTGGGGAAGCTCAAGGTGGTGATATCTCGTCGAGGGGCGCACGGTGGTGATGGCAATTGCTCGCCGGAGCTGCGCTGCGCCTCGGGCTCGTACGGTCGTCGACGGGGGCGAGGCTACAAGGCGTGCCAATGCAAAATAAAGGGTGCGTTAGAAGCGTATGAGAGTAGGGAGTGTGGGATCTTCAAAGAGAGGGGGCGGCGCGGTCAGAACATTACCAGGGGAGTCGCCGGAGAGAAAACAGATGGTGGCGGCGGTGGTCGTCATCGTTGCCGAGGTTCTGGGGCGCGCTGGGATGAACAGGAGATACAGTGAGGTCCGCCAGAGGCTGGGGAAGGTGCTCGTGTGCTCAAGGGGGCAGAGGAGTAGCTGGGCTCGCCAGAATTGCTACTGGAGTTTGCCGGAGACAGTGTGGTTCATGCGAGGAATCAAGGCAGCCTGGTGGCTCCGGGGATGTGGCGTCTGGGGGGGAAAGAGGGAGGAGAGCCTGGCGATTAATACATCATGGTCACGGCGAGGAATAAATGCAGCAGTAAAGCGTAGTGACGCCGGCTTCAACGGCTAGAAACGGCAAGGAGGAAAGAGGGGCGCGGTCAGCGGCGGATGAAGACGATGGTGAGTTGGCGGTGGGGTCGTCTGGCAGCGAGAAAGGGAGTGGGGAGATGAGGTCCACGCGTCGGTGACTGAGTGGGTCTATTTTCCGGTGTGAAACGTTTTCCGCGGGGAAGAAGGGGGTGGGCTGATGCTGGGCTAGACTGGGCCGGCTGGTTGGGCTAAGTTCTTTTTTATATTTTTTTGTTCCTATTTCTTTTTCTTTTTCCATTTCTTTTATTCTGTTTTGGTTTTGTTTAACTTTTCAAACCTCTATTTGAATTCAAACTTCTCTCAAATTTTTTGTATAAACAAACACTGATTGCTAACACAATCTGAAGTCAAAATTAGAATAAATATTTTATTCCTTTAGTGCCTTTTAATTATTTAAAGTAGGTCCTTGTATTAATTCATTCAAGTTTTAATAATGTTTTTAATTTCCATTTGAATTCTAAATCCTTCCAAAACCTTTCAGTAAGTTTTATTTGATTATTTGGGTGTCAAATAATTCATCTTGAATTATTTGGAAAGTATTTAATATGATTCTTAAATCATTTGAATTGGGTTTTTATTTTAATTCCAATGGAATTAAATATAGTTTTAATTCCCTAAATTTTTACTTGGAAGATTTATTTTATTTAAGTTAATTAAACAACTTTTATTCCACTTGGGTAAATTCCAAAATACTATTTTCTCATGAATTATATAATTATTCTTATTAGAGATTTGTCTTTATTCAAATAGGGATAGAATGGTTAATGCCATTTTATTTTATTTGGAAATTCTTTATCCTTTTGTTTTATTTGGATTTGTATTCTATTTATTTCATTTGCTTAATGGATTAGGCCAAGATTTAATTGGTCTTTAAATATTCCTTATTTAATATTTCTTTATTTATCTTATAAAATCCATATCTTTTTATTTAGGAATCCAAACTTGGTGATTCCAATTTGTAAAATCTTATTTAATATTTGTTTATTCCTTTAAATATATTTAGGTTTATTTTCTCACCATTTTGTATGGATTTATTGATAGGTTCTTTATTAGCTTTGGAAATTACTTTTCCCTATCTTATTACATTCATAAGATTTTATCTATGGCTCCAAATTAAGTGAAACCAATTTATATGGTTTTATAATATTTCCATTTATCATTCTTAATCATTTATAAATGTTTGTTGACAAATTCTTATATGGATCAAATCCATAGGCTTGTAGATTTCTTGGAAATGATCTTTTTTTATTCCATTAGAGTTTAGGGTTTGAATTTATTTTCCAAGTGTTTAAATTTCCATATGAATTTTATGAGGAAAGTATTTCTCTTGATTTGAATTTAGTTGTATTCAAACTTTAATTAAAGTTTGTTCAAGATGGGATTTTAATTTCCATTTAAAAACAAAAGTTTCTTTTCACCCTAAAATTCAACAATAATTTTATTTTGTTTATTTATTTTCACATTACAAGATTTGGAAAATCTTGGGATGTGACACTGGGTCATAGTGGACAAACTGTCCAAAGTCGCCCATTTCTTACCAGTCAAGACCACATATCAGAGTTCGAAGCAGTGGAGTTATACATCGCTAGAATCGTCAGTTTGTACGGAGTCCCCAAGAATATTGTATCGGATCGAGGAACTCAGTTTACCTCGAGATTCTGGAAGAAAGTCCAAGAAGGTTTAGGAACCTGACTAGATTTCGGCACAACTTATCACCCCCAGACCGATGGACAAACGGAGCGAGTAAATCAAATACTCGAAGACATGTTGAGAGCCTGTGTGTTAGAGTATGGATCTAAATGGGAAGATTGTCTGCCGTTTGCAGAATTTTCATACAACAACAGTTATCAAGATAGTTTGCAAATGGCCCTATTTGAATTCATGTATGGAAGGAAGTGTCGCACCCCTTTGAACTGGTCGGAAGTAGGAGAGAGTCAGATTTTCGGACCCGCCATCCTACGAGAAGCAGAAGAGAAGGTTCACAAGATTTGTGAGCACCTCAAGACAACCCAGTCAAGGCAGAAGAGTTACGCCGACAAGATACGTCGAGACCTCGCCTTCAACATAGGAGATTTTGTGTATATGAAAGTGTCGCCATTGAAGGGAATGCAGCATTTCCAGCTGAAAGGAAAGTTAGCCCCCAGATATATCGGCCCCTTCAAGATTCTGAACCGTCGAGGAGAAGTGTCGTATCAATTGGAACTACCCGAAGAGATGTCAGCCGTGCACAATGTGTTCCATATCTCATTACTTCGCAAGTTCCTCGAAGTTCCAGAGAAGACTGAAGTGTTCAAGAATATCGATCACCGGACCATAGAAATCAACGATGACCTGACCTACCCAGAAGTACCCATCCGTATTCTGGAAGAAGCTTTCAGAACTACCAGAACCCGAAGCATCAAGTTTCTCAAGATTCAGTGGAGCAACCACACAGAAGAGGAAGCAACCTGGGAGCGCGAAGATCACATCAGGACGGAGTTTCCTGATCTCTTCAAATCCTAGGTAATCTCTTTCGCCCTTTTTCAAATATCAGGACGAGATTTTGTTTAAGGGGGGAAGGTTTGTAACATCCCAAAAATATTAAACTTAAATCATCAAACTCTAATCATCAAAATTAGGATTAACAAAAACTTTTCCAATTAAAAATATGAAAGCATTCATATGTATATGTATTACAATTTAGATTCTTTTGAATTGCCCTGGTTATGTGTTTCTTTTCTTGTAAAATGATTCTTAGGTGAAATAAACATCATCTAAACAAATCCCAAACTTTTCCCAAAGACAAAAAAATTAAGTGAATGGTCACTTTGGCCAATTTAACTTCCATGCCTACTTTGGCTATCCCTAACTTTCAGAACTTAACAGAAACATGTATGGATCTTTGCACCCGTTGATAGTACTCATAACAAGGTACCAAGGCCCACTTTGTGATCATACAAAAACATTTAAATGCTTAGTTTAAATGATAGTTTAAAATTGAATCTATTTCATATGGGAAGATACCACTATTTCAAAAACCACTCAAACAAGCTCAATTTTCAAAACCCAAGCATACACAGTATCACCAGCACATGCCTAGCACACCCACCAAAAATCTTTTCAAAATTCAAAACTTAAGTTCATGTGGCCATTTCATCAAACAGGTTGCAGATTCAAATCAACAAAATCAAAAACACTATGTTGAGCAGTGTTTTGGGCCTAACTTGTTCCCTCTCTGGTTACAACTAGCCTTAGTAGATCATCTAGCAACCTTAACTAATCTCTAGCACCACTGTAAGCTGGCCATTGTCATCAATGGTGAGAAGGCCGAGAGCACCATTGCCACCCCATGGTCGACAGCAAGCTACGAGCAACACTAGCCTCGCCAACCTTGTCTGGGAACTAGCCAGCACCCCACCGCCACTCCATGTCCCAGCCTCGAGCAATGCCAGCCACTGTACCACACGCCAGAGCCATGCCAAGCTTCTCTGCGAGCATGCCGAGAGCGCATCCGTGCGCCACCCTCGACACACGCCCACAGACCGCGCGCCGCCTTCGCCGCGTGCATGCGTGATCACCACCACCACAGCAACCCCGTAGACACGCCCGTTCGCCGCCGCGCGGACCATGCACGCTGTGCACCATCAAAACTTCTGTCGGACACGCTCAGAGCACCGAAGTGTTCCGACCGATCAGCACCGCCCCACGCCTCGCCACCATGCCGTTGAGCTTCGTCAGGGAGCACAGCATCGCCATTACCATCGCCCACGCCGATAGCCCTCTGTGCCGTCGACCATGACGAGCTTAGCCCGCGCCCGTCGGTCCCCTCTCGCCACTATAAATAGAGGCCTCCCCCGCTCAATTTATTCACACCATTCCACTCCCCTATCACCCAGAGCCAACCCACCTCACTCCCGGAGCAAGGCGAGCAGCGCATCGCCGGAATTTCACCGGAGCCCGCCACTGCTGGAGAAGAAGGAAGCCATCGATTGGAGCCACCCCAGGAGGAGCTGCCGGTGCCAGGAGAATCGCCATCATCGACTTCGTCGTTTGCCCCCATCGCCGACCCTCGCCTGAGCCCCGGTGAGCCTCCCACGACCCCCACCTGCCGCGTTAGGGTTCTGTCTCGCCGGCGCTGCCCGACGTGGACGATGAGTCGTAGCCATTCGATTAGACTTAGATCGTGCGACCGAGATCGCTTCATCGCGTGTTATGAGCCGGATCGTTGGTACCTGTCACCGAGCCCGTCTTTGGAGTGACAATGGGCCGGCCCAATAACCCTTCCCCCGCAGCCCACTCGTTTGAATTTAGCTTTTTCTATTTATATTCAAACTTAGTTCTGTACCCAGTTTTAAAAATCAACCTAGCCTGATTTAGTGAACCAAATTGAATAAAACAAATTTTGTTTGAAAGGTGTTGAAATTCTTAATCTAAGCCCGTTAGATTCAAATCATTTGGATCTATAGATCAACCTTGGTAAAAATAACAAGTCAGAAGCTTTTCTACATTCAAACATTTTTCAAATTTCAACCATAATAGAATTTGAGTTGATTCCAAATCTCAAAAATCACAATTGATCATACCTTTCAGAATATATAAAAACATATGGGTTTACTTATAGAAATAATGTTCAAGTAATAAAAGAATGCCACATAGGCATTTCTAGTCACTATAATGATTTAAGATAAAAAGGTTAAACCTTATTAAATTGTGACACCACTTTAAATCACATTCCCATGTACTGAAATATGTGGTGATGACATGTGTCAACATGATCCCATGTTTGGTTTGGAGAATATTAAATCTTAAGTAGTTTTTCAATGAGTAGAAATTACTTTTCTAAAAATAAATAAATAAAATAAATGCTTTATTCTTGTCATATTAGTTAAGATTGCTAGATCATCTATAGAACACCTTTGTGTGATGATTGAAAGTAGTTAAGTATTGTTTGGTCATTGTGTACCTCGTATTTATTCATAGACGCTAGTACCGACCAAGGATACGAGGAGGAAGGAGGATACTACGAAGAAGAAGCCGAGGAGAACTTCAACCACTGCTCTGCACAAGGCAAGCTTATACTGATACTGATGCAAGCCTGACTAATCAAGTTGACCTATGCAAGCTAATACTTGCTTGTTACCATGCCAACTATATGCCTTAAGAATATGTGATCATACCCACTTGATACCCCCTCCTAGTTTTACTTGCAAGCTTTCTACTTTATTTCTTTATCAAAGCTATTACTTCGAGTCTACTTAAGTGACTTATAGATTCTAGGAAGATAATTGAAGGTTGCATAAAGATCATTAAATTTGGCCTAAGCTAGATAATCTTGATGTCATCCTAAGGCATGAGATTGAACCTAGTTAAACTACACTTGTTTACCACCCCTCATTAGTACTCACTCCCACTTGTAGATGCTAGTGCTAAGCATAAAACTTGATCAACTTTAGATGGGAATACTTGGTGGGAAATGGTTATGAAAACCTTAGAATGATGAGTCATTCTACTAAGATGTTTTGACATGTGTTTCCGAACACCAAATGATTTTGATGATGAAAATGTTGAGGCATGAGCCTTAGCCCTTTATAAACTGATGGTTGTCTGGATGCGATACCATTCCAATTTTACCGTACAACCACAATACCCGAAAATTGGGTAGGGCTTGACTGGAAACTTATATACCTTAGTATGGGTTCCCTCACGGCCAAGGTCTAAGCTGAGGCTACCTTGTGAAGATTGTCCACCTGTGCAGTACCCAACATGACAGTTGGTCATGGTTGGGAGGCCAAACTCACAGGAGAGGTGCTTATACTAGGGCTTGTAATTGAAAGGTTAGGAATGATTATCCGCATACTGAGTATGATAAATTCAGGATTTGTTCCTGACGGATGTATCGAATGTTGTGGTGAAAGTGTACAATCTCTGCAGAGTGTCAAACTATTCGAATAGCCGCGTCCGCGGTTATGGACAGTTGGAGTGGCCATACTGTTCCCCCGTCAGATGTTTTCAAAATGACTTGTGAAATTAATTGAGATTTTGACTTGACCACAACAGAGTTGTGATATGAAATACAAGTTCCCACTTAGTGATATAAAATTTCAACTAACTTTTCTTGCTTCTGAACTTAGTAGAAGTAAATCTGGCTTTTTGCAAAACAACCCTAGAGCTTAGTGTCCTATTACAAAAACCCCCTTCACTTGTTAGTATTAGTTTGCGAGTACTTAAAGAGTACTCATGGCTTTGTCCCTGGCTATTCTCGTGGCCAGACTATGAAGAGGAGTATCAGGACGAAGGAACCCAGGAAGGTTACGACAACTAGGATCATCTCCCATCGTCAGCATTGTCTGTGACCCCGAAGATGGAGCTTCGCCTACGATACCTTTATTATTACGTTATTCCGCTGCTTGAGTTGTATTAAGAACTGCATCATGAGATCCTTATTTGTGTAAGACCTTATGTATGGTTTGTAATGGATGATGTACTGTGGTATCCAAATCTGTTATGTCTCGCAAAAATGGTAATCCTGGGATTGCGATGTATGGCATAACAGGCATCTGGGATTAAAAATCCGGGTGTTGATAATCTATTTGTAATCATGCATGTTGTGTTTGCGGGGATCCGATGGATATTGAGATTAATATGTCGGATTGGTTAATGGTTATATCTTATTGATTCTATCATGTTTGTGTTGTTTGTGATCTTGCATGCTCTCCGTTTCTAGTAGCTATCTTGGCCAAGTAGATGCTAGTGACTCCAGGAGGGAGTATTTATGCTCGATAGTGGGTTCATGCCTCTATTTAATCTGGGGAAGTGACAAAAATCTCTAAAGTTGTAGATGTACTGTTGCTACTAGGGAGAAAACAACGATCTCTTGTTCATGGAACAAGTGGATTGTTTACCTTACACACTTTGCTTAAAGCAGTTATAGATGCTGGAGGGGGTTCGAATGATAACTTGAAGGTGGATTACTAGTCATAGATGCAGTTGGATGGCGGTCTATGTATATTGTTGTATTGCCCAATCAAATCTCATAGGATCATGAATGTCTAGTATTGCATTGTTATGCCTTGATCTGTCCTATCAATTGCCCCGCTGTAATTTGTTTACCCAGCATGTCATGTTTGTTTATCTTAAGGAGAACACCTCTAGTGAACTATGGACCCCGATCCAATCTTTACCATTGATACATTGTCACATCCCATGTTTTTAGAAATTGGGACTAGAAAAAAAATGCATTTGCATGTCATTCATGAGCATTGCATTGCATTTATAAAAATTTATATTTGCAAAACCTCATATATAAACCCTATTTTGAGTTACTAAAATGCACCTACAAAGGATTATGCAAGGAATTAAAAATCCACTATTTGCAAACTAGTGGAAATGATGCAAAAATGATCCTAAGATGATCCACTGAATTTTAGAAAAATTTGAAAACAAAAATCAATTCAATTGGATTATCTATTAAAAAGTTATAAAAGAAATAAGAAAAGCAAAAGAACAAAAAAATTGAACAAACTCTACCCGGCGAGCCCCCCCGGCCCAGCCCACCTGTCCCACCCTCCTATGTGCCACACGCCTTCCCCACGAGAAGCGCGCAACGTAGCGGCAGCGCAGCCAGAGGCCCAGCGCTGGCCTAGCAGAGCACCCCGCAGCAGCCCACTCAGTTCCCCTTCTCCCCTGTGCCGTTGCCAGGCGGACCCCACCTGGTCTTCTCCTACCTCGCGACCGAGACCAAGCCAAAAACGCTGCATCGACCAAATCCGCATGGATTGTTGAGATTTTTGCCCCTTTTTCCGCACATGAACCACCCCATAAATCCCTGCCTCCGTCCCCTTTGTTCTGTTTCGATTTTTCTTGAAACCCTAGCCCCAGATCGAGATCGATCTGATCGCCGCCGGTGGAGCTCACTGGACGTTCCCAAACTCGTGGTTCCCGTCGCCCCCGACCCTCTCTTTTCTGTCTGACCTCTCCCTCTCACTTGACCGCATCACCCTGACCACCTCTTTCCCGTGCAGGAGCAGCCGACAACGCCCAATTCCTCGCCGGAGCACCGCCGACGCCGTCTCCGATGCGCCTCACGCCGCCAGAGGAAGAAATCCACCGTGCCGAGGCCACCAACCTTCTCGCCATAGTACCCCACCTCTCGTAGGCCACCTCGACATCGCCGGAGACCGCCGCATCCGCCGCTAGCACCGCCGCCTCCATGTCACCCCACCGGTGAGTCTCGCCTCGGACGCCCTGCACCGTCCGATCATTCTAAGATCCGACGGCCACCATCTGTCCCCGGGTCTTAAGGGTACCAACAAACCAGAATGCGCCACCTGTCTGCTGTGTCAGCGATGACACAGCGCCAGTCAACGTGGCATATTCCGAGAATATTCCCTTTTGAATTAAAAATGAAATAGAATTTGCAGAAAATAGTTGAACCTTGTAAAAATCATAGAAATTAATCTACTAGGCCAAAAAATTACAAATAAAATATGTGTAGATTCAGTAACTCACGTAGAATCTTGCTGTACATTTGTTCTACACTTTTACAACAAGGTTTTGTCCTGAATAATTAAATGAGTTAATGCCCTTTTTAAAGTAATTAATACACAGAATAAGTTCTGTAACTCCAAAAATTGCAAATAATATGTCCCTGGAATCAGTAGAACAATGGGAATCTCAAAGTAAATTAAAAGGTTAGGCTTGCAGTAATAATTTTTGCAGAATCTATTTAAAGGCTTACTGCAGTATTTTAATTACTCAGCGAGTTATATAACTCATTTTTGAGAAATTCCAATTGGTATTGTTCCTATTTAGGGTTGCCCACACAGTATATTTTTCCAAGATTTTACAAACAGTATGTTAGCAGTGGTGAATTATTTAGTTTCTAGCTCTATTATTGAGCATTATAATTTGCATACTTGTTTTCTTTGCGTTAAAAATAATTTCCATGCATGCATACAGTAGCTTTACTGAATAAGATTATGTGATGCTGATGTAGCATCAATCCACTTGTCATGCATGCATCTTGCATCATCTTTGTTTGCATATGATTGTGAATGGTTTGTTTATGATTGCAATTATATCGTTTAGATTGTGACGAGTGCAACGCTTGCTCGTGTGTGGATTGTTCTTCCCACCGCTACAACCAAGGCAAGTAGATGCTACTTTGTTCATGATGTTAACCTACTATTTTCAATGCATTGTCGTGTATTTTGTAGATGCATGTGTAGGGTAATACTATCTCTATGCTATGTCCTATTATGTGGTAGGATTTTTCCTGTAGATGAACCACCGTTGGTAGATGTGCTTAGCCATGCTATGATGAACGAGGGCTGGGTTACATCACTATAAGTTGTTTCTAATAGTGTTGGTTTGTGAAAACTAAAACAACTTAATCAATGAATCTCCTGGGTGTGACGGGATTGATAATTTTTGGTGGTATCATTGCGGAAAGGCACCCATGTATCAAGAGAAAATGATTGGCTTCTTTATTTTGTAGCTTACGTGTACGGCCATGTGCCAATAATGAAATGGGCGGTTGGTTGGACCTAGTAGGTTGTGGCAACTCGAACCCGCGTATCCAGAGATGTAGAATTTTGGTAGGTTGGACCGGTGCGTGTCGGGATTGGGGAGCTACTTCCCGAACGGTCTCTTCTTGGACTTCTCCCTATCATCACCCAAAATGAGAGTGATGGTACGAGCTGGGCTGGCCAAGTCACATGGGTAAAGTGTACTAACCCCTGCAGGGTGTATAATCTAATCGATTAGCCGTGTCCCCGGTTATGGACATCTGAGTTGCTTGATATTGATTCCATGACATGTTTCTCGCTCATTCTAATTTCATAATTGCTTTAATGTTGTTGGGTTAACTTAATTGGGATCTTTTCAAAGAAAATCAAAAACTGTTTATGAAAGTAGGACAAAGGTATTTGCAAATGCAAGCTGGCCACGGCTCCACTTGCCAAATATGCATGTAGATGCACTATTGTCTCCTTTAATAGCTCTACTTGCCATACATTCCATGTATTGACCCTTCGGGGCTGCTACGTTTCATGTTGCAGGATATTCCGATTCTGAGTAATCGATTTAGGCCACGGTACTCCACTCGGCACTTGTTCACTGGTGGGCAATTTGAAGAATGGAGGATTTGCTATATTTATGTTGCTACTTGAATAACATTGAGCTAGCCTCGAGCTAAGATTTTATTGTAATAATGATACTCTAGATCTTTGTTATTTATGATACACAGATATTTTGCTATGTTATTCATCTTATTCTATTGTGGGCCAATGAACCGATCCAGGGATTGGCATGTCACATAGAAGCTACGGTCTTTTCAGAACCGTGGTGTTACATACATCTTCCACTGTTACTGTTTACTTTCTACAAACCACTATTACCTTCCACACCATACAGTTAATCCTTTGTTTTCAGCAAACCGGTGAGATTGACAACCTCACTGTTCGTTGGAACAAAGTCTTGAGTTTGTGTTGTGCAGGTTTCCAAGTTTCTAGCAACACCTTTGGGCCGTTTCCTTACTCGTACTGGTTCGATAACCTTGGTTTCTTTCTGAGGGAAGACTTGCTGCTGTGATCATCATACCTTCCTCTTGGGGTCTCCCAACGAAGCTGTATAGTGATCTGAACGTATCAAGCTGTGTTCTGGCGCCATTGCCGAGGAGGCTAAGGACGGCTTCACAAGGGGAGTCCTTCACAACCTTTATCTTTACTTTGTTTTTGTTTTTATTAGTTTATTTTGCCTTGTTTTGTTTGCTTCTTTTTATCAAAAACTCCAAAAAAGTAGTTTTGTTTGGTTTTCTTTCTTTTATCAAAAACACACAAAAAAATTAGTTCCTGCTCTAGTTGCTGCTGCTGTTGGTTTGCTCCACCTTTGCAAAAATGAACTCTGCTGAGAACACCAAGTTGTGTGACTTCACTAGCACAAACAACAATGATTTCCTAAGTACACCTATTGATCCACCTGCTCCTGATGCTACCTTTTATGAAATTAAGCCTGTAACATCCAAAAAATATAAAACAATGATCATCAAACTCTAGTCACTAAACTTATGGTTAACAAAAACTTTGATTAATTTCAATCATATGAATGCATGTGTGAATGTGATGATTTTATAAATGCATGAATGATCTTGTGTGATTAACCTAAATAGCAAGAAATGGTTTAAAGATGAAAATAACATCATATATAACATTTCCTTGCAGAAACAAATAAAAAGAAAATAAAAAACAAATCAGCAAATGGTCATTTTTGCCAATCTTGCTCACTAGGTCACTTTGAGTGTTTCTAGTCCAAGATTTCAAACAGAAACTTTTCCAATTATTTTCACCCCTTGCTAGAACAAGCAAAAGTGAATTAAAGCCCACCTTTCAAACTTATAGAGACATTTGGCAACCTCATTCAAATCACAATTCAAAATTGAATCTTTATCATATGTGAAGATCACCCATTTTCAAAACCCAACCAAACCAGTGCCCCTTGACTAATCCAACTAACCAGACACTCCCTAGTATGTGTCTAGCAAACCCACCAAGTTTGAATCCAAAATTCAAATTCAAAGTTCTTACAGCCATTTTATCAAACACCTTGCAGATACAAATCAAACAAACATCAAACACTATAGTGTGCAGTAATTTTGGCCTAACTTGTTCCCTATTTAGCTCACTCTACACCCTCAGTAGATCATCTAACTTGTTTAACCACTCTAGCTCACTGTAAACCAGACCATGCCATTAATGGCAAGCACGCCGAGCCTCACCTTGCCACCCCATTGTCGACAGCAAGCTAGGAGCAGCACCAAGCCTAGCAAGCATGTCTAGCAGGCACTCCACCGTCCACCGCCACTCCCTGTCCCAGCCTAGAGAGCAGCCAGCCCCTGGACCACACAACAAGCCCATGCCAAACCTCTCTGCGCGCGAGCCGAGAGCGCGCCAGTGCGCCACCCTCGACCAGCACCCACAGACCGCGCGCCGCCCTCGCCGCATGCGTGTGTGATCACCATCGCCCCAACAACCCCGTAGACATGCCCGTTCGCCGCTGCACGGACCATGCACGCTGTGCGCCATTAAAATCGCCGTCAGACCCGCCCAGAGCATCGACGCGTTCCGACCAATCAGCACCACCCCACGCCTCGCCACCACGCCGTTAAGCTTCGCCAGGGAGCATAGCACCGCCCCCTACCGTCGCCCATGCCATTATACCTCTGTGTCATCGACCACGACGAGCTCAGCCCGCGCCTGTCGGTCCCCTTCAGCCACTATAAAAGGAGACCTCCCCCGCTCGTTCTCTTCACACAAGTTCACTCCCATCTCCCTCAGAACCACCCGACCTCACTCTCGGAGCAAGGCGAGCAGCACATCGCCGGAATTTGGCCGGAGCCCGCCGCTGCTGGAGGAGAAGGGAGCCATCTATTGGAGCTGCCCCAGGAGAAGCTGCCGGTACCACGAGACCACCGTAGTCGACTTCATCATTCGCCCCCATCTCCGACCCTCTCCTGAGCCCCGGTGAGCCTCCCACGAACCCCACCTGCCGTGCTAGGGTTCTTTCGCGCCGGCGCTGCCCGACGTGGACGATGAACCAGAGCCGTTATATTAGAACTAGATCCCACGATCCACATTGCCCCATACCGCCCTCGCCTCTCTCGATGCGTGGGGCGACCACTTAACCAGCCAGCGTCTTGTGTGTGTAGTAATGGCCCCAGTAAAACCTCCTGTGCGACCCAACAATTCAAATTTAGTTTTATTCATTTAATTTCAAACACAGTTCTATACATAGATTCAAACATCAACCCAGCTCGATTCACTGAACCAAAATGCATAAAACTATTTTTTTTAGAAAGGTACTGAAATGCTTAATCCAAGCCCGTTGGATTCAAACCATTTGGAGGTATAGATCAACCATGGTAAAAATAACAAGGCAGAATCTTTTCTGCATTCAAATATTTATCAAAATTCAACCATAAGAGATTTTGAGTTGATTTCAACTCGCAAAAATCACATTTGATCATACCTTTCAGAATATATAAAAATATATGGGTTTACTTGCAAAAATAATGTTCAAGTAATAAAAGAATGCCACATAGGCATTTCTAGTCATTTTATTTAATTAAATAAAAAGGTTAAACCTTATTAAATTGTGACACCACTTTAAATCACACTCCCATGTACTGAAAATATGTGGTGATGACATGTGTCAACACGATCCCATGTTTGAGTTTTCGAATATTAAATCTTAAGTAGTTTTTCAGTGAGTAGAAATTACTTTTCTCAAATTAAAATAAATAAGACAGGTGCTTTAATCTTGTAATGATAGTGATGATAGATCATCTAGTGTGAACCTTTGTGTGATGTTTAGAAATAGTTAAGTATTGTTTGGTGATTGTGTACCTCATATTTATTTATAGACGCTAGTACCGACAAAGGATACGAGGAGGAAGGAGGATACTATGAGGAAGAAGCCGAGGAGAACTTCAACCACTGCTCTGCACAAGGCAAGCCAATACTTGCAACTTTGCAAGCTAACACTTGCAAGATACCCTACTTATGCAAGCCTACTACTACTAGTTGAATGAGCAAGCTAGTAACTTAGCAAGCTTACACCATTTGATACCCAATCCTAGTTTTACTTGCAAGCTTAATACTTTATTTTCTTTATCAAAGCTTTCTCTCAGAGTTTACATAGTGACTTGTAGATTCTAGAAAGATAACTAAAGTTAGCATAAAGAGCATAAAATTTGGCCTAAGTTAGAAAATTTTGATGTCATCCTAAGGCATGAGATTGAACTTAGCTAATCCCCACTTATTTATTACCCCTCTTTAGTCTTTACCCCCACTTGTAGATGCTAGTTCTAAGCATAAAACTTGATCAACTTTAGATGGGAATACTTGGTGAAAATGGTTATGAAAACCTTAGAATGATGATTCATTCTACTGAAATGTTTTGACATGTGTTCTTGAACACCAGATGATTTTGATGATGAAAATGTTGAGGCATGAGCCTTAGCCCTTTATAAAACTGATGGTTGTCTGGATGCGATACCATTCCAATTTTACCGTACAACTACAATACCCGAAAATTGGGTAGGGATTGAATGGAAATTTATATACCTTAGTATGGGTTCCTTTGCGGCCAAGGTCTGAGCTGAGGCTACCTTGTGAAGATTGTCCACCTGTGTAGTACCCAAGATGACAGTTGGTCATGGTTGGCAGGCCAAACTCATAAGAGAGGTGCCTATACTAGGGTGCATAATGGAAAGGTTAGGATTGATTATGCGCATACTGAGTATGGTGAATTCAGGATTGTTCCTGTCGGATGTATCGAATGTTGTGGTGAAAGTGTACAATCTCTACAGAGTGTTAAACTATTAGAATAGCTGCGTCCGCAGTTATGGGCAGTTGGAGTGGCCATACTGTTCTATCGTGTTTTCAAAACAACTTGTGAAATGGTTTGTGACTTTGACTTGACCACAACAGAGTTGTGGCATGAAATGCAAGTTCCCACTTAGGTGTAACAAAACTTTCAACTAGCTCTCTTTGCTTTTGAACTTAGTAGAGGTAAATCTGGATTTTTGCAAAACAACCCTAGAGCTTGGTACCTTACTACAAAAAACCCATTATCTTGTTATTATTAGTTTGCGAGTACTTAAAGATTTGTCACATCCCAAAATTTTCCAAATTTTGAAATGTGAAAAATAAATAAACAAAATTAAACATTGTTGATTTTTAGGGTGAGAAGAAACTTTTTGATTCCAATTGGAAATATCAAAACCTATTTTGATCAAATAAAATCCTAAAGGGATTTAAAAAGATAAACAAATAATAAATAAAGTTATAATAGTTGGAATTACTATTTTTGGATCTTTTAATAAAAAGATTTGGTTTTCAAAAGAAAAGGTAGAATTATAAATAAAGATTATTTTATAGAGCCAAAGTAAATCTTGGCCAAGCTTTTGAAATAAAATATTTCTATTTGATAAAAAGAGTAAAGGTTTATTTAAATAAAAAAATGAGGATTTATTAATATCCAATTTTATTAAAGTAAAGGCTTTTTCCATTTTAATAAACACTAAAACTTGTTATTTTATTTTAAATAAGATTTCCAAGTGTTTTATATTTTCAAATAAAACCTACTGAAATGGTTTTGGTATTATTTTATATTTAAAATAGAATTTTAAAATAAATTAAAACCTATTTGAATTAAAGACTAAGGTCTATTTTATTTAATTATTAATGGATCTTAAAAAGAATAAAAAATTATTTTGGACTTTGATTTGTGTTGTTAAACAGAACTAAAATAAATACAAAGTTTGACAAAGGTTTGAATTCATTTGGGTGTTTAAATTGTTTGAATAAAATCAAAACAGAAATTCAAATAGAAAAAGAAAAAGGCATTCTATATAAAAAAATGAAACCCAACCCAACCCAATAGGCCCAGCAAGCCTAGCTCCAGCCTAACTAAAACTCCCCGTGGTGAAACGTTTTCTACCCAACCCTGCACCCGCGCAGTCATAGACGAGTGGACCCCGCTCCCCCTCTCTCTCCCTCACTAACAGCACGGCCCCACGCCAGCGTGTCGTCGTCTTCAACCCGCGACCACGTCTCGCTGCCTTTGCTGCCAATTTACTCCGGCGTTGAATTCGCCTAAAATCCTGTGTTAAATCCTCCGGTGACCACGCGTACTTACTCGCCCCTCTCCCCTCTCTCTTTCCCCTCAAACACCGCCTCCTCTCTGCCACCAGGCTGCCTCGAATTAGCTTTGCACCGCCGCTGCTCCGACGACGTCTCCGAGCGATTCCGGCCACACCCCACCGCCCCTCGCCTTCCACTGCACACTAGCATGCTCCCCACCTCCTGGCGCATCTTCCCGTGCCACTCGTTCGCCCACACGCGCTCCAAATCATCGGCAAGGACCACCGTCTAAGCACCGCCGCGTCTGCCATTCGCTCCGGCAAGCACCCCGGTGAGTACAGACTTCCCCAGCACCTACTGATGATGCACCCATATTCCCCAGATCAGTGCACGTCTAACCGTACCATCTGTTTTCCTTAGGGCGATCTGCAGCCTCGCCCCCGACGACCTCCAGAGACACCCGTCGCTCGCAGCAACTCCGGCGAGCAATTTCTTCCGTGTAAGCAAGTTGAGCATCAGCACGTCAAGGCGAACACGATGAGCCCTCTCACATTCTTTCTCGCTTCCTGAATTGTTGCCAACACCGCCGCCAGAGCCGCTCCGTCGCTTGCCGCCGGGCCAGCGCCGCCAGTTCTTGGCAGTGTGCTGTGAGCCGTCCGATGCAGATCCAGCGATAGAGATAGAATCATTAAACGAAAGGGTATCGTGTGTTGTGTGCCATGCGATTTCCATTAGATCTGACGGCCAGGATTGCTTGATCCGTGCGAACCGTTACCGGCCAATGAGATTGAGCCACGTGGACAGGGTTTAGTTTAAAAACAGAAATAGAATCTGATTGAATTGCAAACTTGTAAAATTCATAACTTTAATCCTACACGTCCAAATTTTGCAAATTTTATATCAATGGAATCAGTAGAACAAGTACTTTGCAACCATGCACTTTGTTTAATGTTTTGCTTCTGTAAAATTGGTTGAATTTGCAGAAACATGTGTATGCTTATTTTGAATATAAAAATTGTTCTAGATATAATTTTAATGTGAAATCTTTGCAAAATGGTTTGTTGTGAACCTACTGAACCTAGGAACCAACATATGGATTTAAAAATGTATTTTGTGAAGTTAGGGAATAAATAATTAAATTAGCTCATTTCTAGTCAAATAAAAATAATGACTTTGTTTTAGAAATGATTTTTGAGTAAAATCTTTGGGAAATGATTTGATTCAAACCTTCTGACCCTAAAAACTAAGTTTTGAGAATTAAAATATATTTGGTGAACTCTTTAAAAGAATATTGCTTTGCTAAAAGCATTTTCAACCACATAAAATAATGATTTGATTTTAAAATGGTTTATAGATAAAACCTTTTGCAAATGGTTTCACCACTTTAGTAAATGACCACTTTTGAACTTTATAATGTTTAGAGCCTAGTAGAAACCAATTTTGCAAATAAAACTATCTTTTGCATGCTTGAATGCATGACCTTGTTTCTATTATTTTATGTGTGATAAATTGGTTGGAATGCTAGTTGAATTTGTGTTTGCTTGATTGATTTGTAGTGAATTTAGAAGAGTGTGATATTAGCAAGATCAAGAAGTGAACCAACATTCTCTACTAAAAAGGAAAGTGACACTATCATCCAAGTCCTACTATTTTCATTGCACTTAGTGGATTTTTGTAACATGCATGAAAAGGATTTTTATATTTTATGCTATGCTAAATCCTAATAGGATACCCTTATATATTCCTTAGTGGAAACAATGTAGTTGTAGTATGCTTAGCCCAACTATATATTTGGGATGGGATACATGATATGATTATATGAAGTATTGAAAAGATATATGTTTTATATAATAAAACAAGTACTCAATGAACCACCTGGGTGGACAAGGATACTCAAGTTTTGGACAAGGTGGCAACAAAAGGAACCATGTTGATATGGCTATCTCTTTTTGTTGTGCACTAGAAGAAAACCACCCAGGAACTAGGAGATTGAACATGTTTCTCGTACAGTGGCTAACGTGTACAGCCACATGCTAAATGGGCTCTGGCTTAGTCAACTACATAGTGGAAGATCCATGCATTGGCATCTTCAGGTTAACTAGAATTGTGTAAGGTAACTTGAAACCCTACATTGGTGCCTGGATGACAAGCTAGCATTGTGTATTGGGAGGACTCCTATGGAAAGACTTTGTCACATTCTCAATCTGCAAGTACTCCATCTTGGTTAGTACTTATCCAGCGGCCACTGGTGGCATCAAGATGTACAACTTCTACAGAAGATTAAATTCTAAGTTCTTAGCCGTGTCCCCGGTTATGGACAATACTGAGAAACTAAGGCCTGAAGCTATTTAAGATATCGACATTCCAATTTCTCAAAGTAAAACTTGATGGTGTCAACAAGGGATTAGAAGCACTTGGAGTTTTCCAAGGAGTTCAGAAAGATTGTCAAAATATCAAAACTATTTTGAAAAGATAGGATAAAACTATATTGCTTTTTTCAAATAAACCTAAACCCTACTTATCCAAATATGCATATATTGATAGGTTCCACTTATTTCTACATAGTAGTGAAACTTGCCAATACTATTCAAATGTATTGACCCTTGTGGCTGCAACTTATTATGTTGCAGGTTTGTTTGATGTTAGTGAAGTTTGTTGAATAGGATTACAAGTCTACAACCAACATGATTGCCTGTGGCACTTTGAAGATGAAGGACTCCATGCTTTATAGATATTCTGCTGCAATGTAATGTGATAGCCAAATGAGCTATGTAAGATGTAATGAATTATTTTATTCCTGGTTATAAAGTTGTATTATGACCTTTGTTTCTTGATATTACATCTTAACTGTGGATGCTAGCTATTGATCCAGGGACTAGCATTGTAAACACAGGGATCTCTACCTTATTAAAGGTTGGGAACTTTACAAGATTACTCATGGCTTTGTCCCTAGCTATTTACGTGGCCAGACTATAAAGTGGAGTACCAGGATGATGGACCACAAGAAGGTTACGACAACTAGGATCATCTCCCATCGCCAGCATTGCCCGTGACCCCGAAGATGGAGCTTCGCCTACGCTATCATTATCTTTACGTTATTCCGCTTCTTGAGTTGTATTAAGAACTGGATCATGAGATCCTTATTTTTGTAAGACCTTATGTATGGTTTGTAATGGATGATGTACTGTGATATCCAAATCTGTTATGTCTCACAAAAATGGTAATCCTGGGATTGCGATGTATGGCATAACAGGCATCTGGAATTAAAAATCCGGGTGTTGACAAGTTGGTATCAGAGCCATCCTGACCATAGGAGACCCTAGTTAGAATGGATGTTTGAATCAAAAACTTAGTTTTAAAACCAAAGGAAGTGAGTATTTACAAAAAAAACTTATTCCCATTCTTATCACTTGGATTATTTCATGAAAATTCATGTTCCTCAAAAATTCTTGCAAAATACATAAAATGTGACACACTTGATCACTCTACTAACTTACTCATCCTCTATTCTTATAGATGGACGTGAAGTACATCAAGTTTTATCAGTTGGGGAATGGGGGAGACCTCATCTTTGAGCGTGACTTGGACCAGCTGTCGGAGATGCTGGAGCGTCCATACCCCGAGTTCTTCAGAGATCAGCTCAATGATCAGGAAGGAGAAGATCTACCGTGGCTAGTTGTTGCAAGTCTCCGAGGAAAGATTGAACCTCCTACTGTAGAGGGAATTCAGTTCACCTTAAGAGAGAACAACTGGCTCGATGGACTGGCCAGGGAAATGCAGGAAGCTCTTGCCCGTTTGTGTGGGCAGAGTATCAATCAAATCAAGGGTACCCATTTTGAGTTCTACCCAAGGTGTGATGTTATGGGACAGCCACTAGAGGCCCCATATCACTCCGAGCTGAAGAGTCAATTGGACCAACTCATCTTAATGATGTATGACCATCAGAAGGAGTTGGACAATGCCCGTTCCTACGCCAACCACAAGTACGCCATCGCCAAGAAGAAGGATCAGACCCTCGCCATGCTAGTGAAGGATCGCAAGTCTCATCGCCGTCAGCTCGACAAGAAGGAGCGCATCATTGCCCGTCTTCGCCACCAGATCACAGATTTGGAGGAGACCATCCACGAGAGATATATGCAGCTGGAGGAGAGGAAGAATGTCGAAGAAGACCTTCGTGGAGACCCCTACTCCTATCTCAGTGATGGTGATAACTTTCTAGAGGATCAGGCCATGGACTTCTTCACCGATGAGGATGACTTTGCCTTCATCGATGATGATGATGATGATGATGATGAGGATGAGGACACTGACTCCGAGGAGTATTAGCACTTGAGCACTAGCGTTAGTGAGTGGTATTCGGTCCCACTGTATCGTAGCTTCATAGAATGGTTCTTAAAACCATATGTTTTTCCTTGTTGTGGTGTGTGTTTGTATCGTGTGCTATGAATGAATGAATGAAAAGCAAGTTTCTAGAAAAAAATCAGAGTCAAACTTCAAAAACTTTTCAAAAAAAAACCCAGAACCTTAGAAATTTCCCTCTTTTCTCATGATCTATCCCAATCTTCAGATGCCTCGCGGAGGAAGCGGTTCATCCCCGGAACCGATGTTGCAGATCTTGCAAATGTTGGTTTCTGACCGCGAAGCTGAACGAGCCGAACGTCAAGCCAACTTATCCACCCTTCAACACATCGCCCAGATGGCCAACAACAATCAACGCCATAGAAATCAGGACAGCCATGGATCTAAGCTCAAGAATTTCTAGAACACCAACCACCTGTTTTCACTAAGTCAGAAGAACCCCTAGATGCAGATGATTGGCTGCAAAGCATGGAGAACAATCTAGAAGTCGCAGGAGTGGAAGCTAACGAGAAAGTTCTGTTCGCCACCCACTATTTGGCTAGAGATGCAATAGAATGGTGGAACAACATTCGTGCAATGACCGGAGGTCAGATAATTACTTGGGATGAATTCAAGGTCAGCACACATGTGCCACCGGGTTTGATCAAGAGGATGAGAGATGAATTCAGAGAACTGAAGCGAGGAAGGATGACAGTAGTGGAATACCGTGACAAATTCTTGTCATTAGCTAGGTATGACTTGGATGTTATCGACACTGAAGCCAAGAAGAAAGAGAGATTCCTGAACGGTCTGCACGATGAGATGCAGACAGTGTTAGTAAATATCCCCTTTGCTGACATTGAAGCCTTAGTTGACTCTACCATTCAGATGGAAGGAAAGATCAACCAAGCCAATGAGAACCGCAAGCACCGCATGATGCATCAACCAGGAACCCACCATACACCAAAGTATCGCCCCAACCCATCTCCAGGATTTGCCCCGAGAACCAACAGAACCCCGATGAACCGTTCGACCTATCCCAAACATGGAAACCCAAGGCCCGGAGGAAACCACAACAACCCCCGGAACTCCAGCAATTTCAACCGTGCACCACCCAAGTTCAACAACAACAATGCCGCCACCAACCCCAACATTGCTCCAAGGACTGGAAGCAATGTTGTGCCTGTTGAAGCGAAGGACAAGTCGCAAGTGATTTGTTATGAATGTGGAACCAAGGGTCACTATTCCAATGAGTGCCCCAAGAAGATTGCCGCAACCCCCAATGAAAATGCCCCAGCTCAACAGCAGCGTCGTGTTCAGCCCGGAAGAAGGTTTTCTCCAGGGAACTCGCTCAACCGCAACGGCCATCTCTTTCTCATGGATGCTGAAGAAGCCCAAGAAGCGTCAGATGTCGTGCTGGGTATGTTTTCTGTTAACTCAGTACTTGCAAGAGTGTTGTTTGATTCTGGATCATCGCACTCATTTGTTACTAAAGAATTTGCATGCACTAGTAAGATTCAACCAACCAAATTGAAGCATGTTATGATTGTTCAAATATCCGGTTCAACCACCAAAGCTAGGCAAATTTGCAGAGCCGTCCCTATCCGAATCCATGGCATAGATTTTTATGCTAACCTAATAGTACTCGGAACTAAAGGTTTGGAAGTAGTACTAGGAATGGATTGGATGTCCAAACACAAAGGATTAATTGACTGCGCCAAGAAAGTCATAACCACGACCAGTACAGCCAGAGTATCAGTCGAGCATATATCTGAAACCTTGCCCCGTCAATTCAAGTGCAACAAGAGTATAGCCCAGCCAACCATTGACCAAGTCCGGATAATCTGTGAATACCCCGATGTATTTCCAGATGTTTTGCCGGTATGCCCCAGATCAGGATATCGAGTTTATCATTGAACTCATCCCTGGAACCGGACCCATAGCCTAGAGACCATATAGTATGAACCCATCTGAACTAGCAGAACTGAAGAAGCAACTGGATGCCTTGTTGGAAATTGGATTGATTCAACCAAGTGCGTCACCATGGAGATCACCTATTTTGTTCGTGGACAAGAAAGATGGAGGTAACCGTTTGTGTACGGGTTATCGAAAGTTTAATGATGTCACTATCAAAAACAAGTACCCGTTACCGAAGATAGAAGACATGTTTGACCAGTTGACTGGTGCCAAAGTGTTCTCCAAGATTGATCTTAGAACTGGCTATCATCAACTCAAGATTCACGCAGAGGATATTCCAAAGAATGCCTTCACCAACCGATATGGATTATACGAGTATACAGTCATGTCTTTTGGATTAACCAATGCCCCCGCTTATTTCATGAATCTCATGAATAAGATTTTTATGGACTTCCTGGATAAGTTTGTCGTTGGTTTCGTCGATGACATTCTGATTTATTCCAAATCAGAAGAAGAACATGAGCTACACCTAAGGACAATTCTTGGAACCCTTAGAGAGCATCAGCTATATGCCAAATTTAGCAAATGTGAATTCTGGTTACATGAGGTAGGATTCCTCGGACATATTGTATCAGCCGGAGGAATTGCTGTTGACCCTGCGAAGGTGAAGGATGTCGAAGATTGGCAAGCCCCAACCAGTCAAACCCAAGTTCGTGCATTTCTCGGATTAGCGGGATACTACCGCAAATTCGTAGAAGGATTCTCGAGTATTGCCAGACCCATGACCCAATTGCTGAAGAAGGACAAGAAGTTTGAATGGATGGACAAATGTGAAGCGAGTTTTCAAGAACTCAAGAGAAGATTGATTTCAGCCCCAATCTTGATCATGCCGGATATCACGAAGCCCTTTGATGTGTATTGTGACGCATCCAAGATCGGTCTTGGATGTGTGCTAATGCAAGAAGGCAAAGTTATATCTTACCTATCCTGACAACTGAAGCAGCATGACCAGAATTATCCAACCCATGACCTTGAACTAGCATACGTAGTTCTAGCCCTGAAGACATGGAGGCATTACCTGATGGGAAACCGTTGTGAGATTTATTCGGATCACAAGATCCTGAAATATATATTCACTCAGAAGGAGCTGAATATGAGACATAGAAGATGGATTGAGCTAATCAAGGATTATGGTCTGGACATTCACTATCACCCCGATAAAGCCAATGTGGTAGCAGATGCCCTTAGCAGATTACCGTGTCGCTTGAACTCCATGATTTTGAAGGAGCAACCAAGTCTGCACAAAGAGATGGAAGATTTTCGAATGGAATTAGTGAGTGAAGGATTTTTTGGCTAGCATAGAACTTCAACACACTTTGATCAGCCAGATCAAAGAGGCGCAGAAAGGAAATGCTAGTATCGATGGAATCAAGCGTCATATCGGTACAGGCAAGGTACCCGGATTCACCGAAGACGAAGAAGGAGTTCCGTGGTACAAAGGACGCCTTTGTGTACCAGCAAATTCGGAGTTGAAAGAAGTTATTTTAAAAGAGACCCATGATACTCTTTATTCTATCCACCCCGGAGGAACGAAGATGTATCAGGATTTGAAGGAACAATTTTGGTGTCATAAGATGAAGAGAGAAATTGGAAGCTATATCGCCAAGTGTGATATATGTCGGAGAGTCAAGGCGGGACATCAAAGACCCGCAGGACTGTTGCAACCCTTACAGATTCCAAAATGGAAATGGGATTCCGTTGGAATGGACTTTATCACCGGATTGCCTACTTCTAGTAGAGTAAATGACTCCATCTGGGTCATAGTTGACAGATTATCCAAAGTAGCCCATTTCTTACCAGTCAAGACCACATACCAGAGTTCGAAGCTAGCAGAATTGTGCATAGCTAGAATCGTCAGTTTGCACGGAGTCCCCAAGAACATTGTATCGGATCGAGGAACCCAGTTTACCTCGAGATTATGGAGAAAGTCCAAGAAGGTTTAGGAACCCGACTAGATTTCAGCACCGCGTATCACCCTCAGACCGATGGACAAATGGATATGTTGAGAGCATGTGTGCTGGAGTATGGATCAAAATGGGAAGACTGTCTGCCTTTCGCAGAATTTCCATACAATAACAGTTATTAATCTATTCTACAAATGGCCCTATTTGAATTCATGTATGGAAGGAAGTGTCGCACCCCTTTGAATTGGTCGGAAGTAGGAGAGATTCAGATTTTCGGACCCGACATCCTACAAGAAGTAGAAGAGAAAGTTCACAAGATTCGTGAGCACCTCAAGACCGCCCAGTCAAGACAAAAGAGTTACGCCGACAAGAGATGTCGAGACCTCGCTTTCAATATCGGATATTTCGTGTATCTCAAAGTGTCGCCTTTGAAGGGAATGAAGCGTTTCTAGCTCAAAGGAAAGTTAGCCCCCAGATATATCATACCCTTCAAGATTCTGAATCATCGAGGAGAAGTATCATATCAATTGGAACTGCCAGAGGAAATGTCCGCAGTGCACAATGTGTTCCATATATCGTTATTTCGCAAATGCCTTGAAGTTCCGGAGAAGACCGAAGTTTTCAAGAACATTGATCACCGGACTATAGAGATCAACGATGACCTGACCTATCCCGTAGTACCCATCCGTATTTTGGAAGAAGATTTCAGAACCACCAGGACCTGAAGCATCAAGTTTCTCAAGATTCAATGGAGCAACCACACTTAAGAAGAAGCTACCTGGGAGCGAGAAGATCACATCAGGACGGAGTTTCCCGATCTCTTTAAATCCTAGGTAATCTTTCTTATCTTCCTTCTTCAAATCTCGTGACAAGATTTTGTTTAAGGGGGAAGGTTTGTAACATCCCAAAAATATAAAACAATGATCATCAAACTCTAATCACTAAAATTAGGGTGAACAAAAACTTTGATTAATTTAAATCATATGAATGCATGTGTGAATGTGATGATTTACTAAATGCATGAATCATCTTGTGTGATTAACCTAAATAGCAAGAAATGGTTTAAAGATGAAAATAACATCATATAAAACATTTCCAAGCAGAAACAAATAAAAAGAAAATAAAAAACAAATCAATTAAGGCAAATGGTCATTTTTTCCAATCTTGCTCAGTAGGTCACTTTGAGTGTTTCTAGTCCAAGATTTCAAACAAAAACTTTTCCAATTCTTTTCACCCCTTGCTATAAAAAGTAAAAGTGAATCAAAGACCACCTTTAAACTTACAGAAACATTTGGCAACCTCATTCAAATCACAATTCAAAATTGAATCTTTATCATATGTGAAGATCACCCATTTTCAAAACCCAACCAAACCAGTGCCCCTTGACTAATCCAACTAACCTGACACTCCCTAGTATGTGCCTAGAAAACCCACCAAGTTTGAATCCAAAATTCAAATTCAAAGTTCTTGCGGCCATTTTATCAAACACCTTGTAGATACAAATCAAACAAACATCAAACACTATAGTGTGCAGTAATTTTGGCCTAACTTGTTCCCTATATAGCGCACTCTACACCCTCAGTAGATCATCTAACTTGTTTAACCCCTCTAGCTCACTGTAAACCAGACCATGCCATTAATGGCAAGCATGCCGAGCCTCACCTTGCCACCCCATTGTCGACAACATTCTAGGAGCAGCACCAAGCCTAGCAAGCATGTCTAGCAGGCACTCCACCGTCCATCGCCACTCCCTGTCCCAACCCAGAGAGCAGCCAGCCCCTGGACCACACGACAAGCCCATGCCAAACCTCTCTGGGTGCGAGCCGAGAATGCGCCAGTGCGCCACCCTCGACCAGCACCCACAGACCGTGCGCCGCCCTCGCCGCGTGCGTGCGTGATCACCACCACCCGGCAACCCGCGCAGATGCTGTTACGCGCCATTGCGCCACGCTGTGCGCCATTAAAATCATCGTCAGACCCGCACAGAGCATCGACGCATTCCGACCGATCAGCACCGCCCCACGCTTCGCCACCACGCCATTGAGCTTCGCCAGGGAGCACATCACTGCCACCTACAGTCGCCCATGCCATTAGCCCTCTGTGCCGTCGACCACGATGAGCTCAGCCCGCGCCCGTCGGTCCCCTTCAGCCACTATAAAAGGAGACCTCCCCCGCTCATTTTCTTCACGCCGATTCACTCCCCTCTCCCTCAAAACCACCCCTCACTCCTGGAGCAAGGCGAGCAGCACATCGCCGGAATTTGGCCGGAGCCCGCCGCTGCTGGAGGAGAAGGGAGCCATCGATTGGAGCCGCCCCAGGAGAAGTTGCCGGTACCAGGAGAACCGCCGTCGTCGACTTCGTCATTCGCCCCCGTCGCCGACCCTCGCCTGAGCCCCAGTGAGCCTCCCACGCCCCCACCTTCCGTGCTAGGGTTCTGTCTCACCGGCGCTGCCCGACGTGGATGATGAACCAGAGCCGTTCGATTAGAACTAGATCCCACGGTCCACATTGCCCCGTACCGATTAGCCCCTCACCGTCTCACTGACGCGTGGGGACAGCCACTTAACCATCCCGCGCGTGCGCTGTGCGTAGTGGGCCGGCCCAGTAAAACCTCCCGCGACCCAACAATTCAAATTTAATTTTATTCATTTAATTTCAAACACAGTTTTGTACATAGATTCAAAAATCAACCCAGCTCGATTCACTGAACTAAAATGCATGAAACTAATTTTGTTAGAAAGGTACTGAAATGCTTAATCCAAGCCCATTGGATTCAAACCATTTGGAGGTATAGATCAACCATGGTAAAAATAACAAGGCAGAAGCTTTTCTGCATTCAAACATTTTTTAAATTTCAACCATAAGAGCTTTTGAGTTGATTTCAACTCTCAAAAATCACATTTGATCATACCTTTCAGAATATATAAAACATATGGGTTTACTTGCAGAAATAATGTTAAAGTAATAAAAGAATGCCACATAGGCATTTCTAGTAATTTTATTTAATTAAAATAAAAAGGTTAAACCTTATTAAATTGTGACACCACTTTAAATCACATTCCCATGTACTAAAATATGTGGTGATGACATGTGTAAACATGATCCCATGTTTGAGTTGGAGAATATTAAATCTTAAGTAGTTTTTCAATGAGTAGAAATTACTTTTCTCAAATTAAAATAAATAAGACAAGTGCTTTAATCTTGTAATGATAGTGATGATAGATCATCTAGTGTGAACCTTTGTGTGATGTTTAGAAATAGTTAAGTATTGTTTGGTGATTGTGTACCTCCTATTTATTTATAGACGCTAGTACCGACAAAGGATACGAGGAGGAAGGAGGATACTACGAGGAAGAAGCCGAGGAGAACTTCAACCACTGCTCTGCACAAGGCAAGCCAATACTTGCAACCTTGCAAGCTAACACTTGCAAGATACCCTACTTATGCAAGCCTACTACTAGTAGTTGAATGAGCAAGCTACTAACTTAGCAAGCTTACACCATTTGATACGCAATCCTAGTTTTACTTGCAAGCGTAATACTTTATTTTCTTTATCAAAGCTTTCTCTTAGAGTTCACATAGTGACTTGTAGATTCTAGAAAGATAACTGAAGGTAGCATAAAGAGCATAAAATTTGGCCTAAGTTAGATAATCTTGATGTCATCCTAAGGCATGATATTGAACTTAGATAATCCCCACTTATTTATTACCCCTCTTTAGTCTTTACCCCCACTTGTAGATGCTAGTGCTAAGCAAAAAACTTGATCAACTTTAGATGGGAATACTTGGTGAAAATGGTTATGAAAACCTTAGAATGATGAGTTATTCTACTGAAATGTTTTTACATGAGTTCTTGAACACCAGATGATTTTGATGATGAAAATGTTGAGGCATGAGCCTTAGCCCTTTATAAAACTGATGGTTGTATGGATGCGATACCATTCCAATTTTACCGTACAACCACAATACCCGAAAATTGGGTATGGCTTGACCGGAAATTTATATACCTTAGTATGGGTTCCCTTGCAGCCAAGGTCTGAGCTGAGGCTACCTTGTGAAGATTGTCCACCTGTGTAGTACCCAAGATGACAGTTGGTCATGGTTGGGAGGCCTAACTCATAGGAGAGGTGCCTATTCTAGGGTGTGTAATGGAAAATCTCTGTAGAGTGTCAAACTATTCGAATAGCCGTGTCCACGGTTATGGACAGTTGTCACATCCCAAAATTTTCCAAATTTTGAAATGTGAAAAATAAATATACAAAATAAAATTTTGTTGAACAATTGGAAACATCAAAAGCTATTTTGATCAAATAAAATCCTAAAGGGATTTTAAAAAAGATAAACAATTATTAAATAAATTTTTGATAGTTGGAATTACTATTTTTGGATCTTTTAATAAAAAGATTTGGTTTTCAAAAGAAAAGATAGAATTATAAATAAGGATTATTTTATAGAGCCAAATTAAATCTTGGCCAAGCTTTTGAAAATAAAATAATTATATTTGATAAAAAGAGTAAAGGTTTATTTTTAAATAAAATAATGAGGATTTATTAATATCCAATTTTATTAAAGTAAAGGCTTTTCCATTTTTAAATAAACATTAAAACTTGTTAATTTATGTTAAATAAGTTTTCCAAGTATTTTATATTTTCAAATACAACCTACTGAAAAGGTTTTGGTATTATTTAGTTTTCAAATAGAGTTTTTAAATAAATCAAATCCTATTTGAATTAATGACTAAGGTCTATTTTTATTTAATTATTAATGGGTCTTAAAAAGAATAAAAATTATTTTGTTTATGACTTTGATTTGTGTTGTTAAACAGAATTAAAACCTACACAAAGTTTGGCAAAGGTTTGAATTCATTTTGGTGTTTGAATTGTTTGAATAAAATCAAAACAGAAATTCAAATGGAAAAAGAAAAAGCTTCCTGTATAAAAAAAAGTGAATCAAACCCAGCCCAGCAAGGCCCAGTCGCAGCCCAACTTTTCCCCCTCTCAGCGAAACGTTTTCTAGTTAGAAAGGAACCCATGAGACACGAGCAGTGGACCCGTGCCTCTCTCTCTCAGCAGCAGACGCCTTGACATGTCGTCGTCTTCACCGCGTCAGCCGTTCCCCTCGCCGTTTCTACCATTTACTCCGGCGTTGAATTCGCGTTGATGGCGGCCATAAATCCTCCGGTGACCACGCGTACATAAGCACCCACGTCTCCTCTCGCTTTCCCCTCACTCGCCCCTCCTTCTCTGCCCCAGGGCTGCCTCGATTTCATCTTGCACCGCCACTGCTCCGGCGAGCGTCTCCGAGCAATTCCGGCCACACCCCGCCGCCTCTCGCCTCCCACTGCACACGGGCTCTCTCCCCACCTCCTGGCGCATCTCCCCGTGCCACTCGTTCGCCCGCGCTTGCCCCAGATCGTCGGCAAGGACGACCTCAACTCGCCACCGCCATCACCATTTGAGAGTTTGAATGTTTTAAACCTAGAATGCTTGTCTCCTTTGTTGAATGGATTGGGTGTGGAAATTTGAACCAATTTTTACAAAATGGAAATGGTTCAAAAACCATTTTTCAAACATTTGCAAATCAGGTACCAAGTCCCTGATATTTTGTTCTCCAGGTGTGACCAAGCTTTTGCAAAGCAACCACATAGTTTTATGCCTTTATTTGAAACTTTTGCACACTGCAAAAACCCTAGAAAGATTTGAATTCAAAAAGAGTTTGAATTCATATCAAAACCATTCCTAAAAATCAAAACAGAAAAAGAAAAGAAAATGGCCAGGCGCTAGGATTCTAGCCCAGCAACAGAACTGGCCCAACTAGCCCACCCGGCCTCTCTCTCTCTCACGCGCAAGCGCACCCAAGCAGTCGCTGACAACCAGACCCCACCTCCTCTTTGCGCGTTTCGCTGATGAGCGGGCCCTCTCCACGTCAGCGTCGTCTTCCCCAAATCCCGCGCACGAACTCCGCCGCTGCCCGTTGCTGCTTTGATTTCGCGAGATAAATTGCATTGATGCAGCAAGCGTTTCTTGTCGAGCCTCTGGCTATATAATCCCCACACTCTCGCGACCATTTTCCCTCAAACAATTTCTCCTTCACGCCACCAGGCTGCTCACAACTCGCTCGACGCCGCCGCTGTTTCGACGACCGCGCCGACGAATTCCGGTGAGCCTCGTGTTCCCCTCTATCTCGGAATCATTCTATCAAGTCCAGCAAGTCTTTGCGCACCTACTGACACTCCCCATTTGTCCTCGCATGATCCGTAGCTCCGAAGCGACACCGGTACCGCCACCGTTCCTTTGCCACGAACTCCGGCGACCTCCCTTTGTAAGTAGTCGCCGCCCCTTGGCCTCTGACTGATACACCTACAATCCCTGTCGTCTTGCGCATCTAAGAGTACCTCTCTTTTGGCTTAGCGCGATGAGGAACCTCGCTAACGTCGACGACTGACCGTGCCTGACGCGTTCGCAAACTCCGGCGAGGAATCTCCGACGACCCCGTGCGCCCCTTCCCAAGCCATCGCCACCTTGAGCATCAGCAGCCTCCTGCGGTTCTGGTAAGCATCTCCTCTCTTCCCCGGGCGACCTAGAACGCTAGCACCGCCGCTGACTGACGCGCCGCCGCTAGCGCCGCTCGATTTTGGTTAGATGATTTATAGCCGTCAAATCCAAATCCAGCGCGTAGAATTAGTCCACTTAGCGAAGCAGTATGGTTAGATCTAAACCGTGCATCGTTAGTTAGATCCTACGGCTCGCGAGCGTGATCCGGAGCGAATCGTTACGCGCCAGTAGGAACATGACGCGTGGCTAGGGTTAGATTCAAAAACAGATTTGAAATCAGAATTTGATCCAAAATTGAAATAGCTATAACTTTTGATTCCCACGTTAGGTTTTTGCAAATTTTATACCGTTGGATTCAGGGAGACAAGCCCTTTCTGAATCTGCAATGTGTTTAGTAAAAAGTTTCTGTTAAAATGTCTTTTTTATGCAGAAACTTGTTTAGGACTAATTTAAGTATAGAATTTGTTTAGTAACTTGTTTTAGTGCTAAATAAGTTTGGTTTGGCAAGTTTTCAACTTGTTCTTGGTTCAGTACTGTGCGCTTTCTTGGTGGAATTTCAAAAATCATCACTTGGCATTCTTGCATGCATACATACATATTTTTGTTTGTATATGAATTGTATGTGATTGTGGTTATAATCTTTGTGTAGATTTTGGTGCTAGTGATTGTGATTGTGAAGAGTGCTACTCTTCCCTTTACCAAGGCAAGTGGTACTTCATGAATATTTCCATCCCTATATTTTGTACAAAAATTAGAAGTATTTTTGCTAAGTCTTGCATGTTGTTATTTTGCCAAATGCTATGTGGGGAAATCCTAAGTAGTTGTAGAATTGTAGAATTGCTAGGAAATTTCATAAGTTAAGTTACTATGCCATGCTTAGCCTAGCTAGTATCAAACAAGGGTTGGTAAAGTATATACATGCTATGATGAAAATATTTCTAAGTCTTTGGACTTATGTTTTCCTAATAAAACAACTAAGTCAATGAACCTCCTGGGTGGAATGGGACTTGAATGGTGGTTTTTGGTTGAGTGGTTACACAAGCCCCATGGACATGGTTTACCTTGTGTATCTCACTTGTGGTATGCCACCCAGGCACAAAGGGATTTTGGAGGCCAAGTGTTGAGAAGCTTATAGTGCAACCACTTGGCAATATGGGCTCTGCCTTGATCATATAGGTTGCTAGAACTTAGTCATTTGGACAGTTGGTGGTAGTGGGATGATAGGTTGGAACGCGTCCATTTGGCTAAGGGAAGGCTTCTGAAAGGTCCTGTCTTGGGAAACCAAGTCTGGTGGGGAAAGTGCACAACCTCTGCAGATGGAAAATCTAAGTACTTAGCCAAGTCCATGGCAATGGACAACTTGAGCATCAAGACATGGAAGCTATCAAGAATCTCATCACTCCAACTTCTAAGTAAAAATTGTGGGTGAACAAAGGTGAAGGACCCCAATGTCTATTGGTGGTTTCTTGGGAAACTTTTTTTAACAAAGAAAAACTTAGTGATTTCAACTAATAGGAAAAACCTATTTTGAGCAAAGCCAGCCAAGCTACACTTAGCCAAAATGCATATAGTAATATAGTCCACTTAAAATTTACTAAGGTATCACTTGCCAATACTATTCCAAAGTATTGACCCACTATGGCTGTAACTTGTGATGTTGCAGGTTACTCCGATGATGATTAGGTGTCATGAGTCTACACTCAACATGTTTGCCTGTGGCACATGAAGATGAAGACTTATGTTTATTTACTTATTCCAAAACTCTTGTATTAGGCATGTGACCTTGAGTTGTAAAAGACTATGTATTATCTCTGGAATGGATGTAATAAATGACCTTTGTATCTGTGTACTTCATCTTAAACTGTGGATGCTAGCAATGATCCAGGCACTAGCATTGCAATCAAAGGGATCCTTTTTCCTTTACAAAGGAGGGATCTTACACTATGATGCTCCCTTACTCGCGACCCTCGTGCGCACCTAACCGTGCCTCTATTTTGTCTTAGCGCGGTCCTAAACGACGCCAGCGACGACAACCCGAGAGCACTGTGGCATCCCGATAAAACCACTACTAGAAAATCGCGTTGTTTTTGTGCATTGCATCGTCATCATCATGCATTTGTTTGTCTGAAACTATTTTCAATAAGCCTATTTTGTTTTCTAAAATTACCCTTCTTTCATTTCGAAACAAAGTCTCATAATTATCTGCTAAACTATTTAACTAAAAATTAATTGCTAAAAGATTTCAAACAAAACCAAACAAATAAATATCCTACAAAATAATCAACCTAAAACCTAAACCCTTTTCTACCTAAACCTAGTCTACCCACCAACCGCAGCTTGCCACCTCACCGTCCCTCCACCTCAGCACGTCACCCATCCACCTCACCAATCCCAGACTTCCCCCCCCCCCCACTCCCTGGCCCGCCTGGGCCCCAAGACTACTGGCCCAGCCTGCACTCACACAGCCCCCCACCTACCCCCCCTCTCTCTCTCCCCGACACCCCGGCCCCATCTCCTGCACCGGTCCCATGCGCCACCCCCACCTTCCCCTGGCCCCACCCGCAGCAAACCAGACACCCACGCTCCCGGTCAACCGCCCACCCCGACCCCGCTCCTCACCCACCATCTCTCCCACGCCACCCCGCCCGATAGGCCCCGCCTCGGGATTCCCCTGTCCCCACCCCGCGTCTCCCTCGTCCATGGCGGCCGCCGCTCGCCCCAGAGAGCCGCCGCGCCCGGCCCTCCCGCTCGCCTCCTCCTCCCACAGAGGCCCGCCGCCGTTCAGGCCCCTTCCCCCTCGAGCTCCTCAGGCCGCGCCTCCCCCTCCCTCCTCGTTGGCCGTCTACACCGCGTCGTCCTCCGGCACACCGCCGCCGCGGTCCTGCAACCACCGGCCGCCGCCGCGACCCTCCTACCGTCCCTTCTCCCGGCCTCCACCGCCGTCGTGGCCGCGTGCCTCGCCGCCGGCGCGCCCCCCGTCTCACCTCTATCCTCTGGCGCCTCCAGAACCGCAGCCAGACGTCGCCCTGGCCTCCAAGGCCGCCCTCGAGCTCGCCCCTCATCCTCCTCGAGGCCCCCTCGCAAGATCCGTCCCTCTCCTCCCCGCCCGGAGCTCCACCCCGCAGGGCCCCGAGCCACGCCCACAGCCAACTCCTGCCTGTCGCCGCCGCGAAACTCGACCTTCCAGTCTTCCCGCGTCGGCGTCGTACTCCTCCCTGCTATAGCCGAGCGCCTCCTGCTGCGCTACTGTTTCCCCTGCTCGCGTGTGTCGCCAGTGCCACCGCGAGCGAGGCTGCACCCCGTCGGCCTCTACCTTTGTTGGATGTGTGGTTCCCTCAGACGGTTGTGTTGTGTGCTTCAGTTCTGCAGGTGTACATCTGGTAGAAGTTGCCTGTGACGTTTTTCCCTATAACCACGAGTAACTGGTGTCGTTGAAAGCTCACCACCACCCAGATCGTGCCGACAAGTCCGGCTCGAAGCCAATGATTCCAACGAAGATACATGGCACCACTCGACGACCTCGGCGTTAATCCCCAAGTTCACCATCGACCCAACCCGAGAACCATCGGTGCGGATATAAGTTTGCCTTTGCCGACAAGATCGCCTACCCCGAAAACCAAGTTCTTCATCACGGAACACTGAACGTCGTCGAACACCAAGACCCTCGGAATCGCCAAGTTCTTCCTCTCGGATCCGAAGACGCCGAGACCCGGGACACCAAGATCTCAGCCGTGTTATGACAAGACCGACGCCAGGACCCGAACCTGAAGAACGCCAAGATCGCCGACACAGATACGCCAAGTTCTTCGCCCCGAATGCCAAGACCGACTTGATGGCGCGGGCCCGACAAGATCTTCGCAACGACAAGATCGGCACCGACCAGGGCGGGTCCGATGTGCCCCCGACACCGAACCAAGTCCTTCTTCCCAGAACGCCAAGCTCTTCATCTTGTATCCGACCTTCGAAGACCGATCCCGTCGAACCCTGAACCCTGAGACCGAACCCCGAACCCCTGGAACCAAGATCGCCGAACCCAATGTGTGACCCCTTTTCTGAGCCCCTATTTTATAAATTGCCAACTATATAAATTGTTGCATATCAATTGAGCATGCTCGCATACATCTCATGTGGTTTGGGGCCATTACGCCGATTCATCTCATAATTAAATATGGGGCCATATGCGGGCTAATCTAGTCTTATATTGGCCCCATTTAAATTTGTGTAGCGAACCGGTGCTATCTTTTGCCATGTTAAGACCACATTTAATTTGCGGGGTATCTAAACAACATGAACCGTTTAATTAAATGTCGGGACCCCGGTTCCGCTTAATATGATCTAATTGCATTACACCTTTGCCATTTCATACATCATACATGCATCATGCCCGATCTTTTGCCGTAGTATTAAATAGTGCATCCGGTGTTATTCTAGTGTTTTGCTTCTTCGCGGATAAGGCCGTTGAGTTGATGCGAGTGTCGATCCGATCTTCGGATGAACCTTCGGCCATGTTTTTCAGGCGAGCATCTCCCCCTTTCGACCTATCTTACTTTTATAGTATTTATTCCCTCCTGTTGATCTATTGCTATCTGTGTTGTGATGCTCTAGTTTTCGTATCCGTGATATCCCTTGCAGCCTTATATCGCCTTGGACACATCCTATTACCTGTTGTTTGGTAGATAGATGGACTTGCGCGTCGTAGTCGCTTGCTCAGGTGCTGTTGCGTGTCGTCAAGTGCCACAGTTGTTGGAGTATTGCCGCATGTTTAATGTTGGAGATGATCATGGCTTTAATTATCGTTTACTTTAATTACTGTTTAACCACTAAAAATTGAAGTAGGTAAGCAGAGGCACAGGTGGGCAATAGATGTTATTTGGTTGTTAACCGTCCACTTGTGTCCCGTAGGACCCCGAGTAATTGATACCTGTTCCTTGAATTTTCGCGCTATCCACATCCGGGAGGATTAATGGACCCTACTGAGCCAGAGCTTGATTCATTCTTATTTCTTGGGGCCACAAACTAGTTTGAGGTTTTATTTACTATCCTGTACTTATGCCATGCTTTACTGCTTTATTTACGATTGTGCGAGGAGCACCTGTACTGTTTGGGTAAGCGGAGTGTTTTCGCGGTATCGACAAGCCCAGTTTTGGGTTCCCAGTCGTTTACAGCCACTGGCGCAAACCTTGAGTCCGTCTCGGAGTCGGCTAACCGTTAATGGTGTACTCAATGGGGTGGCCCCTGAAATATTTCTGAATCCTGTGATTGCTTTGTCGTGAAAGCCTCGTTGGGTTTTGATTTGGTTTTGCCGAGGTTGATCGAGTGTGTGTTGCTATTTGTGCACCCCTGCAGGGTAAAACTTTCTGAAAGCCGTGTCCGCGGTTATGGACGACTTGGAGCACAGTATCTCGATCATAGACAACTATAACTAAAGTAGTGCTATAAATTTGACTTTATAATGACTAGTAATCAGCTTCACTATAATGGAATGGCTACATAAAACTGCCCACAATTGCTTGTTTGGGTTGTCGCTTGCGACCATTGTACCTGACTAGTAAGTATTGCAACTACAACGGAATGGCTAAATAAAAGTACCAACAACTGCTGGGTTTTGGGTTATCTCATGCTAAATGTATTTGACTAGTAAGTGTTGTAACTACAACGGAATGGTTAACTAACATTGCCCACTGCTTATTATATCAGGATGATTATCTATACTTGACTAGTAATTGCTGCAACGAGAACTGAATAGATAAAACTGCCAACTGTGTGAGTTCCTCGGTTGACTTCCTCGTTTGGTCTCGAGGGGGAAACACCATGATGGGTTTGATTGATGGTAGCATCAGGTTGGTTCCGAATAGGTCTTTCTTATCCCTCTCTGATAGCCGACAGTTGTTCTGAGTCTCTATAGGTTGTTTAGTGCATGCTGCCGCTGCCACTTCAGTCCACCATACCTATGTAGGCGAGGACCGCCGAATTCTAGCCTCGTAGTGTCTTGGCCTCGTCTTGTGCTCCTCTTTTTCCTTTGCCCTTTGTCGGCACCCCTTTTGTTTAAGCAGGTTTTGGGATCGACGTCATTAGCAGGGTTACCCTTTCGGCTTGGCCTGGGCAGGGTTATGGACGCCATTGGTTATTCTTCAGGGCTCTTAGCCCCATTTGCACCTTGTTCGTAGACGGACGCTGTATCATTTTCAAGGTGATTTGGATCTTTGTATTGTATATCTGTATTCTTGACTCTTGGAGTCGTGTTGTATATATATATATATGTTCTGTGGGTCCCATCGAGGACTGTTGTGTAATGTTATTACTTCGTTTTCCACCCGCACGAAAGTGCCTGGTGGGCACCTTTGAATCGTTTCTATGCGGGTTTGGCAGGAATCGCTGAAACTTGCATAGGGTCGATTCTGAGGGTGTTACAAGCACCGCCGCCCGCAACAACTCCGGTGAGCGATTCCTATCGTCCCCGTGCGCCCCCTTCCCAACAACGAGCACCTTGAGCATCGTAGCGTCTTTGCGATCACGGTAAGCCTCTCCTCCTCTTCTCTCGCTTCCTAGAGCGGCCGGACCACCTCAGATAGAGCGTGCGCCGCCAGTCGCCGCCGCGCAGCGCCGCCAGTGGGTGGTCAAACCCCTGTGAACCGTTAGATCGTCATCTAGTGGCTTAGATAGAATAACTTATCGAAAGGGTATGGTGCGATCTGAGCCGTGCGATACACTTTAGATCTAACAGCCCACAGAGCTCGATCCGAACGAAGCGGTATCGCCCAATGAGGTTAAGACACGTGGCTAGACTCAGGATTAAAAACAGAAAAATGTTCTATTTGATTTGCAAACTTCTAAAATTCATAACTTTAATTCTACACGTCCAAATTTTGCAAATTTTATATCAATGGATTCATCAAGACAAGTACTTTGCAACCATGCATTTTGTTTAATGATCTGCTTCTGGAAAATTGGTTGAAATTTCAAAAACATGTGTAGGCTTATTATGAATATAAAAATTGTTCTAGATATAATTTTAATGTGAAATCTTTGCAAAATGGGTTGTTTTGAACCTACTGACCCTAGGAACCAACCTATGGATTTAAAAATGTATTTTGTGAAGATAGGAAATAAATATTTGAATTAGCTCATTTCTAGTCAAATAAAAATATTGATTATGGTTTAGAAATGATTTTTGGAGTAAAACCTTTGGGAAATGATTTGATTCAAACCTTCTGACCCTAAAAACCAAGTTTTGAGAATTAAAATATATTTGGTGAACCCTTTAAAGAATATTGCTTTGCTAAAAGCATTTTCCACCACATAAAATATTGATTTGATTTAAAAAATAGTTTATAGATAAAACCTTTTGCAAATGGTTTTACCACTTTAGCAAATGACCACTTTTGAACCTTACAATGTTTAAAGCCTAGTGGAAACCACTTTTGCAAATAAAACTATCTTTTGCATGCTTGCATGTATGACTTTGTTTTTGTTATTTTATGTGTGAGAAATGGTTGGAATGCTAGTTGAATTTGTGTTTGCTTGATTGAATTGTAGTGGAATTAGCAGAGTGTGATATTTGCAAGATCAAGAAGTGAACCATCATTCTCTACTAAAAAGGCAAGTGACACTATCATCCAAGCCCTACTATTTTCATTACACTTAGTGGATTTTGTAACATGCATGAAAAGGACTACTATATTTTATGCTATGCTAAATCCTAATAGGATACCCTTATATTTTCCTTAGTGAAAACATTGTAGTTGTAGTATGCTTAGCCCAGCTATATATTGGGATGGGATACATGATATGGTTATATGAAGAGTTGAAAAGTTGTATGTTTTATATAATAAAACAAGTACTCAATGAACCACCTGGGTGGACAAGGATACTCAAGTTTTGGACAAGGTGGCAACAAAAGGAACCATGTTTATATGGCCATCTCTTTTTGTTGTGCACTAGAAGAAAACCACCCAGGGACTTAGAGATTGAACATGTTTCTCGTACAGTGGCTTCCGTGTATAGCCACATGCTAAATGGGCTCTGTCTTAGTCAACTACATAGTGGAAGACACATGCATTGGCATCTTCAGGTTAACTAGAATTGTGTAAGGGAACTTGAAACCCTACATTGGTGCCTGGATGACAAGCTAGCATTGTGTATTGGGAGGACTTCTAAGGAAAGACTTTGTCACATTCTCAATCTGCCAGTACTCCATCTTGGTGAGTACTTATCCAGCGGCCACTGGTGGCATCAAGATGAGATTGTGTCATGTGGGTAAAGTGTACAACTTCTATAGAAGATCAAATTCTAAGTACTTAGCCGTGTCCCCGGTTATGGACAATACTGAGCAACTAAGGCCTGAAGCTATGGAAGATCTCAACATTCTAATTTCTCAAAGTAAAACTTGATGGTGTCAACAAGGGATTAGAAGCACTTGGAGTTTTCCAAGGAGATCAAAAAGATTTTCAAAAGATCAAAACTATTTTGAAAAGATAGGATAAAACTATATTGCTTTCTGCAAATGAGCCTAAACCCTACTTAGCCAAATATACATATATTGATAGGTTCCACTTATTTCTACATAGTAGTGAAACTTGCCAATACAATTCAAATGTATTGACCCTTGTGGCTGCAACTTATTATGTTGCAGGTTTGTTTGATGTTAGTGAAGTTTGTTGAATAGGATTACAAGTCTACAACCAACATGTTTGCCTGTGGCACTTTGAAGATGAAGGACTCCATGCTTTATAGATTTCTGCTGCAATGTAATGTGATAGCCAAATGAGCTATGTAAGATGTAATAAATTATTTTATTCCTGGTTATAAAGTTGTATTATGACCTTTGTTTCTTGATATTACATCTTAACTGTGGATGCTAGTTATTGATCCAGGGACTAGCATTGTAAACACAAGGATCTCTATCTTATTAAAGGTTGGGAACCTTACAATAGTTGGAGTGGCCATACTGTTCTATCGTCAGATGTTTTCAAAACAACTTGTGAAATGGTTTGTGACTTTGACTTGACCACAACGGAGTTGTGGCATGAAATGCAAGTTCCCACTTAGGTGTTACAAAACTTTCAACTAGCTTTCTTTGCTTTTGAACTTAGTAGAGGTAAATCTGGCTTTTTGCAAAATAACCGTGGAGCTTAGTACCCTACTACAAAAACCCCTTATCTTGTTAGTATTAGTTTGCGAGTACTTAAAGAGTACTCATGGATTTGTCCCTGGCTATTCCCGTGGCCAGACTATGAAGAGGAGTACCAGGATGATGGACCGTAGGAAGGTTACGACAACTAGGATCATCTCCCATCATCAGCATTGCCTGTGACCCCGAAGATGGAGCTTCGCCTATGCTATCGTTATCTTTACGTTATTCCGCTGCTTGAGTTGTATTAAGAACTGGATCATGAGATCCTTATTTGGGCAAGACCTTATGTATGGTTTGTAATGGATGATGTACTATGATATCCAAATCTGTTATGTCTCGCAAAAATGGCAAAACAGGCATATGGGATTAAAAATCCGGGTGTTGACAAAGCCTACTTTGTTGAATCTTGTGATGAAAGAGCAATTTTCTGGTGCTAGTTCTGATAATGATGCTGCCCGCCTCAATAACTTTGTTGGAGTTTGTGAGATGCACAAATATAAGGATGTAGATGGAGATATTATTAAGCTTAAGTTATTTCCTTTCTCCTTGAGAGGAAGAGCTAAAGAATGGTTGCTATCATTGCCTAGGAATAGTATTGATTCTTGGATTAAGTGCAAAGATGATTTTATTGGAAAATACTATCCTCCTGCTAAGATCATATCTATGAGAAGTGACATTATGAAATTTAGACAACTTGATAATAAACATGTTGCTCAAGATTGGGAAAGAATAAAATCTTTAGTTAAGCATTGTCCCACTCATGGACTTACTACTTGGATGATTATCCAGACCTTTTATGCAGGTTTAAACTTCTCCTCAAGAAACCTGTTGGATTCAGCTGCTAGAGGTACCTTTATGACCATTACCTTGGGTGCTGCAACAAAGCTCTTTGATAATATGATGGTTAATTATTCTGAATGGCACACTGAGAGAGCTCCACATGGTAAGAAGGTAAATTCTGTTGAACATACCTCCTCTTTGAGTGATAAGATTGATATTATCATGGATATGCTTGTTAACGGAAAAGCTCATATTGATCCAAATAATGTTCCCTTAGCCTCTTTAGTTTCTCAAGAAGAGAAACTTGATCTGAACTTCATTATAAACAACAATTTCAGCAATAATGCCTATAGGAGTAATTTTGGTAGTAACAACAATTATAGGCCTTATCCTCCTAATAGTGGCAATACCTTTAGAAAGTCCTACAACAATACTAGAAGTGCTCCCTCTGAACTTGAAGTCATGCTCAAAGACTTTATTAGTAAACAAACCACTTTCAACAAGACTGTGGAGGAAAGCTTTTGAATGATGAGAAAAAAATTTCATCTTTGTCTGAAGCACAGTCCTCTTTGATTAATAAAATGGCTGCTAAACCTGAAACCTTGGAAAGAACCTTTGCTGCTACTCATGCCATACAAGTTACTATTGATGAAAATGTTAGACTGTTAGCTCAACTACATGCTAAGTGGGAAAGAGAAGCTGAAATTTCTAGAAACAATAGAGTGTGCGCTATCACCACCACCAATATGGATGCCACTAAACCACAAGAAGTCCCTATTCCTCCTACCACAATGCCTAAATCTAATGAATATACTACGAGTGATGCTAAGATTGATTTTGATCTTGATGGTTGCAATATCACTGAAGTGATTATGTTCCTACAAAAGCTTGCTAGAAGTCCTGATGCTAGTGATATGAATGTGGCTTTCACCAAAGACATTACAGACGCTCTTATTAAAATTAAGGAAGAAAAGTTGAAACACAAATCCTCTATTCATAGGAAAGTAGAAGATAGTTGGGAACCCATCATTAATAAGCAAGTGAATGACTTTGATCTCAAAGCTTCATGTGACCTTGGTTCTAGTGTCTCTATTATGCCTAGAAAGATTTATGAAATGCTTGATTTGCCACCTTTGGAAGATTGCTATTTGGATGTCCCAGTTGATGATAATGCTAAAAAGAAAACTCATGGGGAGTGTTAATGATGTTCATATTATGGTTAACAATGCTTATGTCCCTGTTGATTTCTATGTTTTGGATGTTGAATAGAATGCTTCTTGTCCTATTACTTTGGGAAGACCTTTTCTTAGAACTGTTGGTGCCATCATTGATATGAAAGAAGGCACCATTAAATATCAATTTCCATTCAATAAAGGTTGTAGATGTGTTGTTGCTACTAGGGAGAAACAACAATCTCTTGTTCATAGAAGAAGTGGATTGTTTACCTTACACACTTTTCTTAAAGCAGTTATCCGTTTCTTGCAACTTAATACTGGAGGGGGTTCGGATGATAACCTGAAGGTGGATTACTATTCATAGATGCAGTTGGATGGCGGACTATGTATATTGTTGTATTGACCAATCAAATCTCGTAGGATCATGAATGTCTAGTATTGCATTGTTATGCCTTGCTCTGTCCTGTCAATTGCCCCGCTGTAATTTGTTTACCCAGCATGCCATGTTTGTTTATCTTGAGGAGAACACCTCTAGTAAACTATGGACCCTGGTCCAATATTTACCATTGATACATCTTCCACTGTTACTGTTTACTTTCTGCAAACCACTATTACCTTCCACACCATATAGTTAATCCTTTGTTTTCATCAAACCAGTGAGATTGAAAACCTCACTGTTCGTTGGGGAAAAGTCTTGAGTTTGTGTTGTGTAGGTTTCCAAGTTGCTAGCAACACCTTTGGGTCGTTTCCTTCCTCCTACTGGTTCGATAACCTTGGTTTCTTTCTGAGGGAAGACTTGTTGTTGTGCTCATCATACATTCCTCTTGGGGTCTCCCATTGAAGCTCTACAGTGATTTGAGCGCATCAACGGTTTCCATGCCGAAATGAACCGGCGACAAGTTCGGCCTACCTAATTCATCGCTGAACGGTTTGGCGTAGAAACTAGAGCTAGTGATTTGGCCGTCGAAATTTTGTTCTTCAGTTTTTGACCATTTTTTTTGTTTGTTTGTGTTTCATGTGCATGTCTTGACACTAACAACAAGATTCCGCATAATCACTCATGCTCTTAGACACCACAAAACCCGAACAACACCCTCCACTAACGACCGCAAGTTCATCATTAACACATACCAAAGGTATAACTTGCACCACCCTTGTTAACACAATTTTCCTTTGTGTGTTACCTAGCCTAATGAGAATAGCTCATTTTGTGTTTGTCCAAGCATTGTGCATTTGTCCATGGATAGTGATAGTGTGTAAGAAAAGGCAAAAGTTGACTTGGTAGCATAAAGGGAGAGCAAAAAAATAGAAAGAAATACAAAGTCTCCCAATACATAGAGAATCTCAAATCTTGTAAGCATGAAAAGAGAGACTAAGGCAAGTGCAAAAATCCGGTGCTTCTGCTATTTTATTAAACGAGTTATGGTCTCTCCTTATGTTGGCACGACACCAAGCGTAGTCGTTGTTAGGATATTTTGTTCCTATTTTCTATAGTCGTGCTAACCCCAATTATCTCCGTGTATGTGTTCCTGTGTATTTTTGGATAGTTACCTTTTGACATTTGCTCTTTAGATTTTCTCCACGTGTTAAAATACCTTGTATTTTGATCTTTCCGTTTGGTTATCCACTTTTATAATCCATCCACCATAAGTCCTTTTGAGTGTTGTTAGCTTTTGCTGTGAGGTTATTCCTTTTTCATTTCACTTTTACGTCTTTTTCTCTTAAGTCTGGCTACTTTTACTACGATCTCTTCAAGGTAAAATGTTAAGGTATAACCCTCTCTACATGTTCCACTTCCATATACAACACTTGCATTGGTTCATGACTTATAGGACCGGAGAAAGTAGTCAAGCACGTCCGCATTTAAACTAGATATTATTCATATATTTGACGAAATATCTCTCGAAACCCTGCCACTAATGCCCAATAATCAAAGGGTATGCAATCCTTTCTTGCTATTTTTCCCTGCGTAGATAATGAAGTATAATGATGGGAATCACAACATTAAAATCAAAGATACGAGATTTCCAACACGTCAAAGAAACCAGGAGTGGATCTAGAAGGCTTAACGACCAACTATACAGCGGGAATAAAATTCTGGCCGTATAGTTGTCATCGACTCCATTAGGTCAAATAGAACAACTTCCATGAAGGGACCCCTATATAAGGAGGCTTCGGGTGGCGAGAAAACAACGCTTCTTTTCGACCTCAACTCTCCCTTCCACCAGAAGTCGCCACACAAGAGGAATAGATCTAGATCTAATCTCCAAACCCTTCTCCACCACCATATCCATATTCCACCACTTGTAATAGTAGATCTCTTCTCCAATTGGCGACATTGTAAGACTATTTGCTATCAGTCTATGATCTTTATTACAATGTTTATGATTGTTGATTTCATCTCTGTCGTGGTATTGCACGGCAGATGCTACTGGGGGTAGCTTACGTAGAGGGAGCAAGGCGACGTAGGAGAATCCGGGAGCGAGATTGGCACACGATGTACCCAGGTTCACGTCCCCTCGGTGGAGGATCGCTACGTCCTGCTATCAATCCAGTATATGATCATAGATTGGTTTACAATGGAGCCGCCGAAGGCGGTAGGGGAGACTAGATCTAATATGACGTACCCCTTGGGGGTGCCCTTGGTGGCGTTATATATGCAGCCAGTTAGGGTTTACAAGTGCTTTAGTGGGCTTTCTATTGGAGTCGCCGTCTTGGGCCTCCAGTCGGCGCCAGTCGCCTGGGTGCAGCATGCGCTACTCGCCGTATTAGGCGAGTCGACCCGCTCCGGGCTCGGCTTCAGTCGGCTCGATCCAGTTGGCGAATCCGCTTCGTGGGTATACCCCGATTGGTATTCCCCCATCAATCTCTGTGTGTCAGTAATTCTCCTTGGGCTAAGGGCTTCGGCCTAGCCATGTAAATTTTTTGTGCATGTTATTTATCATAGATGGGATCATGTATTAGTTTGTATGACATGATGATTATTGTACCCTCTCTTGCCTCAATCTAAGGACTTGTCAGGTAACCAAGACCCCGAGGATTGATCTAGGTATAGGGAGTGTGAGTGATGACTGATCTGCAGGTTGGGAACCCCAGTGACAGAAGGGGTAGTACGGCTGTATGTGAGGGATTTAATTGGGATTAACGGTGACATCACTATGCATATCATTAGTTCTCTTTCTCCTATGGATGAGACTAGTAGGTTATTGCTATAAGCAGTTGTGGAGGCAATAGCAATTATGGATGCACCGCCCACATATAATTATCTTGCTCTAACAATTACATGCATACTTTATTATTATCTTTTATTCCCATCAGATGTTTTGCATATCTGCTGGTGAAATCGAAAGCCCTAGGCCCTCTCTCTCCATCATCATCAACAAAAAAAAGATCGCAAACTCTTGGTCCGGTGAAAACACAAAAGGAATTCTAAAACTCTTGAAGGTTTGTTTAAGTAACTTCACTTTACTTTCTGCTTCCCGAGGATTCAATAAAATTAGGTCTACTAGGGAAAAAGAACTATACTACATTCGTAATCTGGATCGAAGGTATCAACCCTTTTTATGACGTCGTTGCCGGGGAAGAAATAGCTATACCCTGGTGAGGTTAGTAGGAACCTTGATAGTTTAAATTCTTGTTTTTAATTTTGTTAGTTTACTTTCAGTCTTTATTTGAAAAAAAATAGGTAGTATTTTAATTATTGTTTTTACCATTATTAGTATTTGTTTAAAAATCCAAAAACATAGGAAGTATGGTTGAAAATAAGCTTGGGTAGTTTGCAACTCCCAATAATGATTATTTGCGTACTCCTATTACTCAGCCAGCAATTACTGCTGAAGATTATGAAATTAAGACCCACTATTTAAGTTTGGTTCAACCGAATCAATTTGGAGGCTCTACTGTTGAAGATGTAGGTATGCACTTAAATACTTTACTGAAATATGTGATATGATGCGTATTAAAGTTGTTGACCTAACGCGATCAAGTTGCGCCTATTTCCTTCCTCTCTTAGAGGAAGAGAAAAAGAATGGTTGCTATATTTTCCTAGAAATACTATTGCATCATGGGTGGAATGTACTTCTTTATTTATGACTAAATTCTTTGCACCTACAAATACTAATATTACTGGTTTTAGATAGGAAGAGCGTGAGTGTTGGCTGTGCTAGGTTGATGTAGGAGCGCTTTGTTGGGAACCCCAAGATCAAGGTGTGAAGTAGCACAACAACAAGTTTTCCCTCAATAAGAAACCGAGGTTATTGAACCAGTAGGAGGAAGGAAACTTCACACAGGTGTTGCAAGCAACACGGAGACCTGCACAACACAAACTCAAGACTTTGCCCCAACGAATCAGTGAGGTTGTCAAGCTCATCAGTTTGCTGTAACAAAGGATTAAATGTATGGTGTGGAAGGTAATGGTTTGCAGCAAGTAAAAAAGTAATAGTGGAACATGTATCAATGGTAAAGATTGGACCGGGGTCCATAGTTCACTACAGGTGCTCTCCTTAAATAAACAACATGCCATGAAGGGTAACAAAATTAAAGCGGGGCAATTGACAGGAACTGAGCAAGGCATAACAATGCAATTACTAGTCAGAAAGATCCTATGAGATTGATTGGGAAATACAACAAGATACATAGACCGCCATACAACTGCATCTATGACTAGAAGTACACCTTTAGGTTATCATCTGGACCCCCTCAAGTATTAAGTTGCAAGCAACAAACAACTTCTTTAAGCAAAGTGTGTAAGGTAAACAGTCCACATGTTCCATGAATAAGAGACCATTGTTTTCTCCCTAGTAGCAACAACACATCTACAACCGAAGAGATTATTGTCACTTACCTTGGAAACTAGAGGCATGAACCCACTATTGAGCATAAATACACCCCCTTGGAGTCACTAGCAACTACTTGGCCAAGATAGCTACTAACAACGGAGAGCATGCAAGATCACAAACAACACAGACATGATAGAATCATAAAGACAAAACCATTAATCAAACCAACATAATAATCTCAATATCCATCGGATCCCCGCAAACACAACATGAATGATTACAAATAGATTAGATCTTGATCATGACCGGAGCTCACAAGATCTATACATGAAAGCACAAAGGAGGAGATACAACCATCTAGCTACTACATGGACCCATAGTCCAAGGTGGAACTACTCACTCATCATACCAGAGAGAAGGCCTCCGGGATGATCTCCCCTCCGGCAGGGTGCCGGGAAGAACTTCAGATCCCCCCGATCTAGGGAAGATGGTGGCGGCGGCTACAGACGGTTTCATGGATTTCTGATCGGGTACTCAGGGTTTATGCATCGGGGGCTTCTTATAGGTGAAGAGGGAGACCGAGGCGGCCGCCAGGGCGACCAAAGCCTAGCCAGGCGCGGGGTGGGGCCCACCCGCGCCTAGGGTGGGTCTGGCCCCTCTGGCCGACCCCTTGGGCTCTCCTCTGGACTTCTTGTTCCCCACGGAAAGTAATTGACTTTGTCCTTTTTCCCGTCCAATTCCGAGAATATTTCTTTACTAACTTTTCTGAATCCAAAAAACAGCAGAAAACATGCATCTGGCACTGTTGCAACTTGTTAGTAGGTTAGTACCAGAAAACATGTAAAAAGCACCTCAAAGTGTGGACAAGTAAAGCAAAGTAGATACAAAACAAGCATGGATCATCAAAAATTATAGATACGTTTCCAACGTATCGACATCCCCAAGCTTAACTCCTGCTCGTCCTCGAGTAGGTAAGTGATAAACAGAATAATTTTTGAGGTGTCATGCACCCTCACAATAAAGATCCAACCATTTGCAAGCATTGAAAGCTGGGATCAAAGAACTCTAAACATGTGCATGAAAGATGGACTTATAACAATAGGACATAGTAACTAAGCATGCAACATGAAAGGATACAAACAAAGATCATGAATAACATGCATTGAAAAACATTTATTTTTTTCACATACAGAAAAAATAGCATAGTGGTAACCATCTTGTCCCTCATAGAGTAGCAATATAATGCATAGGAAACCTGCAAAGTTCACAAGGGTGACTAGAAACAAGTAGCACAAGATCTAGTAATAACACAATTTGCATCAATTAATAAGCTTTGGAACACTGCACACAGAATGACAGCTATGCTCTCTTAATGGTGCCTAAAGGTAGAAGGTGGAGAATCAATAGTGGTGGAAGAAAGGACTTTTTGTAAAGGAATCAGGGATTACAAGTTTCAAAAAGAGCTTCCAAAATTGTGGTACTTGTTAGATTTCAGCCCTCATTGCCCCTATCATAAGCATCTTGAAGTGGTTAAGGTTAAAGTGGCAAAGCTGGAGTATATGCTTGACGAAGTATTAGTTGGGAATCTCCTGCCCCTTGAATACGAGGGCCACACCTCATGCATACTCAACTTTGGGTCCAGGTAAGTTCTTGTCACTGTAAGTATTTGCATATCATTGAGAACCACCAATGGGGTACCCCTTGCACATGGTACATGAGCTTTCCCGTAACCAAAATGACATGTCAAGAAGACAATGAGCATCTCAGCAATCTTTTTATTTACCATATGCATAGCTTTTTATTGAGGATGCTTCATAGATAACTCATTATGGTGATGCTGCAAGTTTCCACCATGATTAGGCATGGCTTAGGCTAGCGGCCCAGGTGTTTCTCTAACACAGGATACAAACTCCATGGACTTACAAGTTCCCTCTTTATTTCACATCGGTTACATGCATAGACAAAATAACATGATATCAACTGAGTACAACAAGGTACAAGTGCAATGTTGAAAACGTTCCCCGTGACAGCACGGTTCTGCTAATTCCAACTTATAAGTGCAAGCATATACAACAAAGTTGTCACAATGGTTCAAGTTTATTAGGGGCAAAGAATAAAGTGTGCCATCAAGTTCATGAGGCCTTTAATCACTAAGTTTTCACATAACAAAATAGTTTTTAATTGGAAGATAGTTGAAAGCAAGAATATACTTGGAATGGTGTAACACACCATGCATAGGAATTTATGGTGGACACTTTGGAATAACTTGGTTTCTTGGGAGTTGGAAGCATGAGTAGAACTTACTCATACAAGTGGAGGCTAGCAAAAGACTGGGAGCAACCAACTAAGAGAGCAATAATGGACAAAATCATGCAGTGCAACAAAGCATACTAATCAAAGAAAAGAGTGGTACTAAAAGTCAAGGACTAAATGATCATAGAGACTAATGGTGACTTGTGAGAGTCATAACATGGTGTGAGCATGTGCCAAGTCAACCCAAGCAAAGCATCAAAATATAATACCACAATACTATGCTTTTGCATGCTAAAAGAACGCATAATTTCTTCAAGGCATACTAAGCAATCCCAAATGTTTGGAACAAGACATGCTACAGCAATAATCACTAAGCATAATGCTAAAACAACACCTAGCATGTCATGCTAAAGTCTAAGTCACAGTCAATGCAAGCTCCTCTTGCACTTCAAGCAAGAACTTACTACTCCTTTCCAAACACCAAGCAAACTTATTTGCAAAACAACAAGCGAGAACGGGGGTCCAAAATACTTAAGCAAACTAAACAAACAAAGCAAAGCAATAAAACTAATACGCTCCAAGAACAACACAACTGCGCATGAAATAATAAAAACGAAGTGTCTAGACAGACCTGAGCTTTTTATTGATGTAGAAGGGGATGCCTTGGGCATCCCCAAGCTTTGAAGCTTGTACCTCTTGGATATTTCTTGGGTTGACACCATGGTGGCATCCCCAAGCTTGAGCTTTTGTCTATTCTTCATCTCATTGCATCACTCTTTCTTTACACCTGAAATTTTTCCTTCATACAAAACTTCACACAATCTTCATTAGCAACATTATCTTATTCAAAAGATATTAGACCCCTGGCAAAGCTTTAGAATAGCAAGGCTTTTCACTAAAAACACAAGATAATGTAGTAACTCCTTCGAAAAGCTCAATTCACCTAAATAGAACTCAAAAAGGAATCAATAAGAAGCAAATGCAAATAATGGCAGAAATCTGTTTCAGGGCAGCAACTCCCCAAATCTTACTTCCCTCTCATTAGAGGTCATTCTTGTCACAAAAAGCAAACAAACAGGATAAGGAGAGGTCATTACTGAAGTAATAACTTCCAAGACTCAAGAAAACTCTTGGGTTATCTCCCAACAAGTACTTTTCTTTAACACCTTTAAGTTAGGCACAAGAAGCAAGAAGAATCAAGTATTTTCAAATGAAGAAGCATTAACATCAATACTTGCAAAATCTTCAACTATGAAAGGTATCTCATCCAAATGGGTTTTGGAGGATCCTTTCTCATCTCTCTTTGGTCTACTACCTTCATCAAAAAGATTTTCAGGGGCAATCTAATCAAAGTTCTTTTCAAAGGCTTCATGCATCCCAACAAGCTTAAAGGGTATGGGTATATTGAATTCATCTCTAGGATTAGTTTTATCAGAAATACCCACAACATCTACACTTGAACCAAGCATATTAAAACGTTCAAAAACCTTTTTGGCTTCCCTAGCAATATCATGGAATTCTTTTGATAAAGTTTCAAGGATGAATTCCTTTTTTCAACATTCTTCTCTTCTTTTAGGTTTAGGAAAAAGAATTGTATGAAGGGGTTAAGGCTAACAAACCTAGCCTCCAACATATGAACTAAAGAAGCTGCAGCAATCTCATAATTAGGAGCAAGCTCTGCTATAGATTTATCCTCAATATCCTCATGCTTGCTAACATAATTAAAGAATTCTTCAATATTATCTTTCCCAATTATGGAGCCACTACCTATTGCAAGATCTTTCAGGGCGAACTTTGGGAGCAACAAGGTGAGCTAGAGAAGGGACTATTTTTTTTGTGTTTTTGAATAAAGCAAGCTAACCAAACTAGACTAATTTTTTTTGGGTTTTTTGAAAAGAGGCAAACAAAACCAAACAAAAGAATCAAATAAAACTAAAAACAAAGTAAAGAGAAAGGAAGTGAAGGACTCCCCTTGTGAAGACGTCCTTAGTCTCCCCGGCAACGACGCTGAGAAAGCTTGTTGGCTGCGCTAGGTTGATGTAGGAGCGCTTTGTTGGGAACACCAAGAGAAAGGTGTGAAGTAGCACAGCAACAAGTTTTCCCTCAATAAGAAACCGAGGTTATCGAACCAGTAGGAGGAAGGAAACATCACACAGGTGTTGCAAGCAACGCGGAGACATGCATAACACAAACTCAAGACTTTCCCCCAACAAATGAGTGAGGTTGTCAAGCTCACCCGGTTTGCTGTAACAAAGGATTAAACATATGGTGTGGAAGGTAATGGTTTGCAGCAAGTAAACAAGTAATAGTGGAACATGTATCAATGGTAAAGATTGGACCACGGTCCATAGTTCACTAGAGGTGCTCTCCTTAAATAAACAACATGGCATGAAGGGTAAACAAATTACAGCGAGGCAATTGACCAGAACTGAGCAAGGCATAACAATGCAATTACTAGTCAGAAAGATCCTATGAGGTTGATTGGTCAATACAAAAAGATACATAGACCGCCATCCAACTGCATCTATGACTAGAAGTCCACCTTAAGGTTATCATTCGAACCCCCTCCAGTATTAAGTTGCAAGCAACAGACAACTGCTTTAAGCAAAGTGTGTAAGGTAAACAGTCCACATGTTCCATGAACAAGAGACCATTTTTTCTCCCTAGTAGCAACAACACATCTACAACTGAAGAGATTATTATCACTTCCCTTGGAAACTAGAGGCATGAACCCAATATCGAGCATAAATACCCCCTCTTGGAGTCACTAGCAACTATTTGGCCAAGATAGATACTAACAACGGAGAGCATGCAAGATCATAAACAACACAGAGATGATAGAATCATAAAGACAAAAACATTAATCAAACCAACATAATAATCTCAATATCCATCGGATCCCCGCAAACACAACATGCATGATTACAAATAGATTAGATATTGATCATGAATGGAGCTCACAAGATCTATACATGAAAGCACAAAGGAGGAGATACAACCATCTAGCTACTACATGGACCCATAGTCCAAGGTGGAACTACTCACGCATCATACCGGAGAGAAGGCCTCCGGGATGATCTCCCCTCCGACAGGGTGCCGAGAAGAACTTCAGATCCCCCTGATCTAGGGACGATGGTGGCGGAGGCTATAGACGGTTTCTTGGATTTCTAATCGGGTACTCAGGGTTTCTGCATCGGGGGCTTCTTATAGGCGAAGGGGGAGACCGAGGCGGCCGCCAGGGTGACCAAACCCTAGCCAGGCGCGGGGTGGGGCCCAACCACGCCTGGGGTGGGTCTGGCCTCTCTGGCCGGCCCCTCGGGCTCTCCTCTGGACTTCTTGTTCCCCACGGAAAGTAATTGACTTTGTCCTTTGTCCCGTCCAATTCCGAGAATGTTTCTTTACTAACTTTTCTAAAACCAAATACAGCAGAAAACAGGCATCTGGCACTATATGGGAGAGGATGAAAGAACGTATCAGTGAGCCACTAGCGCTTGCATGGGAGAGGATGAAAGAATGTATGATAAATTGTCTATCACATCCCAAAATTCTCCAAATTTTGAAATGTGAAAAATAAATAAACAAAAGAATTAATTTTTGAAATTTAGGGTGAAAAGAAACTTTTTTCTTCTAAATGGAAACATCAAACCCTACTTGAACAAAATTTGAATAAGAAGTCAATAAACAAATATTCAAAAGATCAAATCCATTCTTGCATGGAAAGAATCTTGAAATTTAAACACTTGGAAAAGTTAAACCAAAACCCTATATCCCTAATGAAAGAAATCATTTCCAAGATCTCTCTAAGACTATGGATTTGTTCCATATAAAAATTCAGCAGCAAACATTTATAAATGATCAAAAATGATAAACAAAAATATTATAAAACCATAGAAATTGGTTTCATTCAATTTGGAGCAATGGATTAAAACTTATGAATTTAATAAGATAAAAGGAAATAACTTCCAAGGCTAATCAAGCTCCTAACAAAAACCAATACCAAATTGTGCGGAAAGTAATCCTAAAAGGATTTAAAAGGATAAAAAATATTAAATAAAATTATACAAATTGGAATCACCAATTTTGGAACTATAAATAAAAAAATATGTATTTTATAAGACAAAGAAAGAAATAAATAAATTAGGAATATTTAAAAGTCAAATTAAATCTTGGCCAAATCCATAAACAAATGGAATAAAGATAATCCAAATAAAAATAAAGTATTAAAGATTATTTAGATAAAATTATATGGGCTTTTGACCAAAATCAATTTTATTTGAATGAAGAAAAAATTCCTAATATAAATGATTAATTAAATCATGAGAAAAATCATTGAAATTGCCAAAATGGACTAAAAGTTATTTAATTAACTTAAAAAGAATAAAAGAATTATTTGAATAAAATGTATATGTGTTTAAAGCATATTTGATATTATTTGAATAAAAACAAATGCCTAATATAAATAAATAATAAATCATAAGAGATTATTTTGAAATAATTCAAGTGGACTATTTAATCACAATATTAAATAGTTTAAACCTACTTAAAAAGTTTGGCAAGAATTTGAATTCAAATGAAGCTTGAATCAAATGTTTCCAATTAAAACATAAATTAGAATTAGAAAGAGAAAAAGAAACAGAGAAAAAAAAAGTGAAACAGATCAGACCCAACAGGTCCAACCCAACTGACCCCAGCCTAGCAGGCCCAGCACAGCCCACCGAAAACTCCCCCTCTCTGCCCGATCTTTATCACTCGCGCGGGTATCCCCTCACCCACTGACACGCTGGACCCACCTCCGCCATGTCATCGTCGTCCTCGCGCGACCAGTTCCTCCCCTCTTCTCTCTCCCTTTTCCTGTGTTGATTCCTCTGCGTTAATTCGTGTAAATGCCGGGACAATCCCTTCCCGCAACCACGCCCTACTAATCTCCCCTCTCTCCCCTCTCTTTCCCCTCAGACACCACGCCACCGGAGCCCCTAGGCTGCGTGAATTCCTCCTGGCTCCGCCACTACCTCCGACGAGCCCAACTCGAATTCCGGCGAGCCCCGACCGCCTCCTACCTCCTAGAATGCACGAGCTGGATCCCCATCACCGTTTGTACCTGCCAGCATCATCATCTTGCCCGCGCGCGCCCCAGAGCATCAGCTTATTCCTTGTCTGAACGCCGCCATTATCTGCATCCACTCCGACGACCACCCCCGGTGAGACCTGACCGCCCCCTCCTCTCTAGTTGACAATCACATACTCACCTCTATCGCACGCATCTAACGCACCTCCCCTTTTGCCTTGGCATGCCTTGTAGCTTTGCCAATGACGATGCCCGAGCACACCTGTCGCCAGTAGCATCTCCGGCGAGCAATCGGCGACGACGCCGTGCGCCCCTGGCCTTCCCATGAGCACCGCAGTGACCCCACGAACCTGGTGAGCCCCTCCTCTCCCTTCTTTGCTTCATGTTTTCGCCGGACCGCCTCTAACAGAGCCGGCACCACCGCAGTTGCCACCCAGCACCGCACGTATTAGGTCGTCATGTTCTGAACCGTAGGATGCCGATCCGTTGGCTAGGATTAGATTTAGACAAAGGGGTATCTGCTGATTAGATCTGTGCATTGCCACTTAAATCCAATGCTCCACATTGCACGATCCACGCGAAATGGTATGCGCCAGTAAGAACACGCCACGTGGCCTGCCTATGGTTTTCAAAACAGAAAATAATCTATTAGATGATTGATTTTAAAAAATTCATAACTTTTATTCTGCTTGGCCAAAAATTACAAATTTTATATACATGGATTCAGAAAAATGTAAACTTTTCAACAGTGGCCTTAGTTTAGTATTTTGCTTCTGAAAAATTAGGTGTTTTTGCAGAAACATTTGTAGGACTATTTTGTGTATAAAAATTGTTTTTAAAATGATTTTTGAGTAAAATATTTTTAAAATGGTTTGTTTTGAGCTATCTGACCCTAAACACTAACATTTGGATTTAGAAATGAAATTGGCTAACACAAGGAATTATTCCTTTGAATAAAAGCATTTCTAGTAAAACAAAAATGATGCAATGATTTAAAAATGATTTTGAGTGAAACCTTTTGCAAATAGATTTGTTTTGAAGCACTCTAACCATAAACACTAACATTTGTGTTTAAAAACATATTTTTCTAACACTAGAAATTATTCCTTGAATAAAATCATTTCTAGCAAAACAAAAATGATTTAAAAGGGGCATTTTCACTAACTTGTTTTCAAATGATTTTGCCACATTTATAAATGACCAGTAGGTGTTTTAAAATGTTTATAGCCTTATTATAAAACACTTTTTCAATAAAATAATCTTTTGCATGCTTGCATGCATTGCCTTGTTTTCATTATTTATGTGGTGAATTGTTTGAATGCTAGTTTTAATTTGTGCTTGCTTGATTGAATTGTAGTGAACTTTGAAGAGTGTGAAAATTGCAAGATCAAGGAGTGAACTTAGTTTCCCTACTAAAAAGGCAAGTGGTGCTTCATATATTTTGTCCTATTATTTTCACTATGCATTAGTGATATTTTGAGTAGGACTTGCATGGAAATTTTCTATGTATAAGCTATTCCTTGGGAAATCCTATTAGATGATGTCTTAGTAGAATTTTCCCTAAGTTAAGATTCTTGCTAATACCATGCTTAGCCTAGCTAGTAGAAAACAAGGGTGGATTATTCATGCTATGAAATATTTCTAAGTCTATGACTTGTGTTTTGCTTAATAAAACAACTATGTGACTGAATCACCTGGGTGGAATGGTATTAATGGGTTGTGTTGAGTGGTTACACAAGGCCCAGGATGAAAACCTTGTGTATCACACTTGTGGAAAGCCACCCAGGAACAAACATATTTGAGATGTAAGTGTTGAGAAGCTTCTAGTGCAACCATATGGCAATATGGGATCTGCCTGGATCATATAGGTTGCAATAAGTTAGCCAGATGGACTGAAGGTGGTAGGGGTGATAGGTTGGAACGCTTCCATTTGGTCTAATGGAAGGCTTTTGAAAGATCTTGTCTCAATGCATGTCGAGTCTTGTGGGGAAAGTGCACCACCTCTCGAGAGAGTAAAACCTAAGTACTTAGCCATGTCCCCGGCAATGGACAATTTGAGCATAAAGACATTGAAGCTATCAAGGATCTCCTCATCCCAATTTCTAAGTTAAAAACTTGTGGTTGAACAAGGGTAAAGTTTCACCAATGTCTATTGGTGGTTCCTTGGGAGTTTTTGACAAACAAAAACTTAGTGTTTTCAACTAATAAGGCAAACCTTATTTTGAGCAAAGCAAGCCTAAACCATACTTAGCCAAATGCATATAGATGATAGATACCACTATTCTACCATAGTATCACTAGCCAATACAATTCAAATGTATTGACCCTTGTGGCTATAACTTATTATGTTGCAGGTTTGTTTGATGTTAGAAGTTTTTTGAGTAGGGATTACAAGTCTACAACCAACATGATTGCCTGTGGAACTTGAAGATCAAGGACTCCATGCTATATAGTTATATCTGCTGCATTGTAATAAGATAGCCAAATGAGCTATGTAAGATGTAATGAATTATTTTATTCCTCGTTATAAGTTGTAATATGATTTTTGTTTATTGATATTACATTTTAAGCTGTGGATGCTAGCTATTTGATCTAGGGATTAGCATTTTAAACACATGGATCTCTACCTTATCAAGATGGGACCTCTACATTGTCCTAGTCATGGGATGGAAGATTGGTTAATTCTCCATTTATTTTATAATGCTCTACATTGTCCAAATTTTGTAATGTGAAAAATAAATAAACAAAGTAAATAATTGTTGAAATTGAGGGTGAAAAAAACTTTTTATTTCTAAATGGAAACTTAAAAAAACCCATCTTGAACAAACTTTGAATAAAATGGAATCCAACAAATTTCAATCAAGTGAAATGCATTCATCAATGAATGTATCTTGAAATTCAAACTTTGGAAAAATAAACCAAAACCCAAAACCTTAATGGAAGAAAATCATTCATAGGATATCTCAAAGACTATGGATTTAATACATATAAAAATTGGTCAACACATATTTAAAAATGATCAAAAAAGACAAATAAAAATATTATAAAACCATAGGAATTAGTTTCACTTAATTTGGAACCATGGATAAAAACTTATGAATTTAATAAGTTAAAAGGAATTAATTTTCAAAGCTAATAAATATCCTGTCTAAAATCCATACCAAATTGTGAACAAATTAATCCTAAAAAGGGATTTAAAAATATAAACAAATATTAAATAAGATTTTACAAATTTGAAATCACCAAGTTTGGATCTATAAATAAAAAATATGGACTTTATAAGAAGAAATAAATAAATAAATAAAGGATATTTAAAAAACCAAAGAAAATCTTGGCCAAGTCCATAAACAAAATAAAAGTTACTAAGTAATAAATAAAAGAATTATTTAATTAAAACTATATGGGCTTTGAACCATATTCAACTTTATTTAAAATAATATTTGCCTAAATAATAAATCCCAAGGAAATTGTTTAGAAGACAATTTAAATTAAATACATAAGCAAATGAAATAAAGGAATCATTTAAATAAAATTTATATCGAATTAAAGTCATATTTGTTTTAATTTAAATAAAGACATTTGCTCATTTTAAAATATTAATAAACCATATTAAAAATATTTTAAATAATTCAAAATGAATTATTTAACACCCTATTAAATAAATAAAACCTACTGAAAAGGTTTTGGTGAAAAATTGGAATTCAAATAAGGGTTTGAAAATATAATTAGATCTCATTTAATAAAGGAAAGTGCCCATTTTAAGTAAAATATAAACCATAAATGAATAAAGGATTTATTCCTAAAAAGGACTTTAAATACATTTGGAAAACATATTAAAAACCTACTAAAAAGTTTGGAAAGATTTGAAATGAAAAATAGTTTGAAATCAATTTAACAAATTCAAAACAGAAAAATGAAAACAGAAAAAGAAAAAGAAACAGAATAAAAAAATGAAAGAGACCAAATTTAACTTGACCAAAGCAGCCCATTCCCCCTCTCTTCGCGAATCGATTTCTCATCTGAAACCCTACCCTCTCAACTCACTGACGCACCGGCCCCACGCCACATCAGCATCGTCTTCAACCTCCTGCGAGAAAATCCCCCCTCACCCCGCTGCCATTGCGAGACGTAATTTCCTCGCGTTAAATTTGCTTCAATGCACCAGTAATTCCTCCCCCTGATCTTGCTTACTTAATCGCCCAGGTCACGGCAGTTGTCCAACTCTTGCTGACGATCGTACATCATGAAGCTAAGGTGGTCCAATTGGGTCTTCAGCTCGGGGTGGTACGGGGCTTCCAGTGGTTGTCCATTAGCATCACGCCTTGGGCAAAACTCAAAGTGAGTACCCTTGATCTGATTGATGCTCTGCCCACACAGACGGGAAAGAGCTTCCCGCATGGCCCTGGCAAGTCCATCGAGCCAGTTGTTTTCTATCAAAGTAAACTAAATTCCCTCCACAGTGGGAGGTTCAATCTTTCCTCGGAGACTTGCCACAATTAGCTACTGCAGATCTTCTCCTCCTTGATCATCGAAAGTTCAAGAACTCAAAAGTGCGGACGTATACCAAAGCTGGTCCAAATCCCTCACAAAGATAAGGTCCCCTCCATTCCCAAGTTGGTAAAACTTGCTGTACTTCACGTCCATCTATAAGAATATAGGATCAGTAAGTTAGTAGAGTGATCAAGTGTGTCAAAATTTTATGTATTTTTGCAAGAGTTTTTGGAGGAACATGAATTTCCATGAAAGAATCAAAGGGATAAGAATGAGAATAAGTTTTTGTAAATATTTGTTTTCTTTGGTTTTGAAACTAAGTTTTTGATTCAAACGTCCAGTCTAACTAGGGTCTCCTATGGTCAGGATGGCTCTGATACCAACTTGTCAACACCCGGATTTCTAATCCCAGATGCCTGTTATGCCATACATCGCAATCCCAGGATTACCATTTTTGCGAGACATAACAGAATTGGATACCATAGTACATCATCCATTACAAACGATACATAAGTTCTTACACAAATAGGGATCTCATGGTCCAGTTCTTAATAAAACATCAAGCAGCGGAATACATAATAATAACGGTAGAGTGGGCGAAGCTCCATCTTCGGGGTCACAGGCAATGCTGACGATGGGAGATGATCCTAGTTGTTGTAACCTTCCTGGGGTCCATCCTCCAGGTACTCCTCTTCACAGTCTGGCCATGGGAATAGCCAGGGACAAAGCCATGAGTACTCTTTAAGTACTCGAAAACTAATACTAACAAGTAAAGGGGTTTTTGGATAATAGGACACTAGGCTCTAGGGTTGTTTTGCAAAAGCCAAATTTATCTCTACTAAGTTTAGAAGCAACGAATGTTAGTTGAAAGTTTTTAACACCTAAGTGGGAACTTGTATTTCATAGCACAACCCTGTTGTGGTCAAGTCAAGGTCTCAATTCATGTCACAAGTCATTTTGAAAAGTCTGACGGGGGAACAGTATGGCCACTCCAACTGTCCATAATCATGACGCTATTCGAATAGTTTGACACTCTGTAGAGATTGTACACTTTCACCACAACATTCGATACATCCGTCAGGAACAAATCCTGAATTCACCATACTCAGTATGCGGATAATCAATCCTAACCTTTCAATTACACGCCCTAGTATAAGCACCTCTCCTGTGAGTTTGGCCTCCAAACCATGACCAACTGTCATCTTGGGTACTGCACAGGTGGACAATCTTCACAAGGTAGCCTCAGCTCAGACCTTGGCCGTGAGGGAACTCATACTAAGGTATATAAGTTTCCAATCAAGCCCTACCCAATCTTCGGGTATTGTGGTTGTATGATAAAATTGGAATGGTATCGCATCCAGACAACCATCAGTTTTATAAAGGGCTAAGGCTCATGCCTCAACATTTTCATCACCAAAATCATCCGGTGTTTTCGGAAACACATGTACAAAACATTTCAATAGAATGATCCATCATTCCAAGGTTTTCATAACCATTTTTCCATCAAGTATTCCCATCTAAAGTTGATCAAGTTTTATGCTTAGCACTAGCATCTACAGGTGGGGGTAAGCACTAATGAGGGGTGGTAAACTAGTGGGGTTCTAACTAAGTTCAATCTCATGCCTTAAGATGACATCAAGATTATCTAGCTTAGGCCAAATTTTATGCTCTTTATGCAACCTTCAAATATCTTTATAGTATCTATAATTCACTTAAGTAAACTCTAAGTAATAGCTTTGATAAAGAAATAAAGTATAAATCTTGTAAGTAAAAAAACTAGGATTGGTTTGTCAAGTGGATATGATCACATATGCTTAAGGTCTATAGTGGGAATAGTAACAAGTAGTGGTTTGTGGCATCATAGGGAATCTTGCAAGGGTTAGCTTGCATTTCTCCACTTAGTTAATAAAGCTTGCTAAAGTAGAATGTCTTGCAAGTTTTAGCTTGCCTTGTGCAGAGCAGTGGTTGAAGTTCTCCTCAGCTTCTTCTTCGTAGTGTCCTCCTTCCTCCTCGTATCCTTGGTCGGTACTAGCGTCTATAGATAAATACGAGGTACACAATCACCAAACAATACTTAACTACTTGCAATCATGACACACAAGGGTCCTATATATGATCTAGCATCATCTCTAACATTACAAGATTAAAGCTTGGTTTAATTCCTTTTTTTTAGAAAAGTAAATTCTACTCATTGAAAAACTACTTAAGATTTAATATTCTCCAAACCAAATATGGGATCATGTTGACACATGTCATCACCACATATTTTAGTCAATGGCAATGTGATTTAAAGTGGTGTCACAATTTAATAAGGTTTTACCCTTTTATTTTAATTAAATAAAGTGACTAGAAATGCCTATGTAGCATACTTTTATTACTTGAACATTATTTCTGCAAGTAAACCTATATATTTTTATATATTCTGAAAGGTATGGTTAAATGTGATTTTTGAGAGTTGGAATCAACTCAAAAGCTATTATAGTTTAAATTTGAAAAATGTTTGAATGCAAAAAAGCTTATGCCTTGTTATTTTTACCATGGGTGATCTATAGATCCAAATGACTTGAATCCAACGGGCTTGGATTCAGCATTCCTAGAACTTTATAACAAAATTAGTTTCATTCAATTTGATGCACTGAATCGATCTGGGAAGATTTTTTAAGTTGGGTACAGAAGTGAGTTTGAAACAAATAAAAAAGGTTTAATTCAAATAACTGGGCTGCGCGGGAAAATTTAACGGGCCGGCCTGCTAAGCGCAGTGCTCCCGTGGGCTGCTTAAGTGGGTGTTGCCACTCGTCAGTGAGACAGGGTGGTGCGAAGCAGTACGTGAAGGGAATATGCCCTGAGAGGCAATAATAAATTGTTTATAATGTATATTCCAAGTATATGATACCTGTTTATTTTGCATGCTATAATTGTATTAATACGGAAACGTTAATACATGTGTGTTTAATAAACAAACAGAAAGTTCCTTGTTATGCCTCTCTCATAAACTAGCTCGTTGATTAACAAGATGATCAAGGTTTCCTGATCATGGACATTGGATGTTGTTAATAACGGGATCACAACATTAGTGTAATGGTGTGATGAACATTCATCCGAAGTATAGCATTACGATCAAAGTCATTGAGTTTATATTGCTATAACAACTTACGAAGTGATCCTAATCCTTAGACCATGAGATCATGTAAATCACTAACACCGGAAGAGTTTCTTGATAACATCAAACGTCACACCGTAACAGGGTGATTATAAAGATGGATTCAGAACTAATAAAGTGTTATGTTGAGGCTCATGGATCGAGAGTGGAATTTGTTCATCCCGATGACGGATAGATATACTCTGGGCCCTCTCGGTGATATCACATTGATTAGCTTGCAAGCAAGTGATTTGATCACTAGAATGTTATATCACAGGAACGAGAAAAGAGTGCATGTCGGTAACGAGATCAAACTAGGTATGGAGATACCGATGATCGAATATCGGACATGTAATATATCGTGAAACAAAGGGATTAAGATACTAGCGTAAAAGGTTCCGACGATCACAAGAAAGTCATCGTTGAATGTGTGGGAGTCAGTATGGGTCTCCAGATACCGCTTCTGATTATTGATCCGAGAGGGGTCTCGATCATGTCCGCATTATTCACGAACCGTAGGGTGACACACTTAAGAGACACTGACATCCAATTGGAGCAAATGTTTCATGTCGAAACAATGAACAAGCGCAGGAATTTATTTCACTAGATACCGAAACAGGTTTTCGGGTGAAATTGCATAAAGTGGTTATGCATGTGAAATAGAATTCTAGCAAGGGGTTATTTGTGAATGTTTGTCATTAAAGTAATTGACAAAATTCTGAATAAAATAAAAGAGTTTTATTTAATGAGAGTTTGCATTAAATTTGGTGGAAATTTAATGGGAATTTGAGTGGACTTTTGAGTGGAGGGAATTTAAAGGGCATTTTGTGAGTGGAGTGTCCACCCACATGAATGAAGGAGGGAGGGCAGCCCCATGGCGTGACCACCCCTTGGGTTCCCCCTCCTCCTATAAAAGGAGCCCCCCTCCTCACTTGTCTCTCACACCTCCTCGTGAAGGATCTCTCTCCCCATCTAGAATTTATCCCCCATGGTCTCGGACTAGCGAGATACATGTTCCCGGTGGCTATTCGGCAAGAAAGAGTTGTGATTCCGCTGCATCGCTGGAGCGAGGAGGCGGAGATTGCTCGGTGCCTCGAACGTGTGTGCGAGCACGGATGCGCTGCTGATTTGCGGCGCTAGGACTTCCTCTCGATCTTGAGATCGGCAAGAGATCGTCTACATCAACCACGATTTGAACTCGTTAAGCTTTGTCGGTCTTCAAGGGTATGTTCTCTACGGATATACATCCGCCCATTGTTTGTATCTAGTAGATAGATCTTGGTATATAGTTCACATCGTAGGAAAATTTTTGTTTTCTATGCTGCGAACCCTACAGTACGGGGCAACGTGGTGCGTTCGATCTGATTCTAATCCAATGGCTAAGAGTCATCGTCGACATTGAGCAACACCAGCGAGAAAGAAACCTAGCGCGGCCAGTGGGGGTTGCTGGGGGTTCACCGGGGTGCAGGCGAGGGTCGGCGAGGCGGGCGAACGACAAAGTCAACGACGGCGAACTCAGGGGTGGTCGCGGCAGCTCCTGGGGTTGACGAAATCGATGGCGCCCTTCTTCTCCAGAGGCGGTGGGCTCCGGTGAAATTCCGGCGAGGTGGTGCTCGCCTTGCTCCGGGAACGGTGTGGCACGATCAGTGAGGAGAGGGGAGTAGAATGGTGTGAAGAATTCGAGCGGGGGTGGCGTCTATTTATAGTCGAGCGAGGGGACCGACGGGGCGCACGGTGAGATCGTCAGGGGCGATGGTACAGGAGGCTATTGGCATGGGCGAAGGTAGGGGACGATGCGGTGTTCCCTGGCGATGCTCAACGACATGGTTTCGAGGTGTGGGGTGGTGCGGCTTGGTCTGGAACACGCGACGCTCTGCGCAGAAGAGGCGGCATCTTCGACGGCGAATGGTGGCTGTGTGTCACGGGGCGGCGAACAAGGATGTCTGGCGGTCTCTTGGTGTCGTGGTGGTGGCACGGCAGATGCCATGGGTAGGCTAAAGTTTGGGGCCAATGGATTCTAGAGGGATCTAGGGAGGGAAGATGTAGTTGATTCTACACACAGAAGACTAAGGCAAAGATCTTTATTTCTCCTTCCTTGGGCTACAAGTGCTCCTTGAGCTGTTTACAAGGAGAAAGGGAGAACTTTACCAGCCTAACGGTACTAAGAAAGAGCCGATCCCCCCTTCAGAGTCCAAGCCTCTCCTTATAAAGGAGAGCCTTGGGCTCCTCTAGGGCTGACGTGGCAAGCATATTCGAGGAATATGCTTGTCCCAATATAGTAGTTCGGCGCCCCCCTTTCCCTGTCGCTCCCCTAACAGCGGCAAGGTTCTAGAGGGCCCCTCCTGCATGCCTCGGGTTTCAGGACTGTCACCTCCGTGACCTCCTTCTGCCACCCTGTCGCTCTGCGTCTTTGTCCGTAGCGCTTGGCCTTGCTCAGATTCTCCCTACCCTATATCTAGGTTTTGACTTCAGCTTCTCCTTCTCCTGCAAGCTTCGTGCCATTCGGTCCTTCCTCGCATAGCTCAGATCGTCCGTCACCTGCATCCAGATTATTCGGACTAACCCGGCCGACTCATGAAGTATCTCGGCCGGGTAATACCTTGGCATAAATATAAAGGTATCCCCCTTTCCTATCTCGGCCGAAGTCTAAAGAATATGGCCGACTTAGGTTGTAACTCGGAAATTAGACGGGGGATGTCCTTTCGTCTTTCCCCGCCTTTACCCTATCTGGGGTTACCTCCCCAACATTAGTCCCCGAAGCTGGTATGGCCCCGCCGACAACCTCGGCCGGGTCGTATCAGTTTCACGACACACGCTCTGTATCGTTTCCGAGTTGTTCCTTGCTCATTCGAGGTATTGTTGTATCTTCTCATGCACGCCTCGTCCTACGTGTCATCCCCATCATTGCTTCTCTAGTTTTTTGTTCCTCTATAGTTTTTCTTGGCAACGATTACTCATGCTGTACATCGGCCGCTCGCCTCGTTCTCCGTTTCCGTCGGGGATCGTGATCTTCTCTGCTACCGTGTGGCCCTAGGTGTGGTTCCGCTCAACGACGTGCAGTCGTGCCGCGCACACGATCCACGCTGCCAATCGCCACACGCACGATCCCACTTCCTTGCTTGCGGCTAGGTTATAAAGTGGGGCGCGGCGCTGGAGGAGTCACTTTCCCCTTTTCGTTCGCCTGCGCCCTTCTTCTTCTTCCTCTCGCTCACAAGACGCTGCTCCGCGCTGCTCATCGTAACCGACGGCGAGGACTCCCGCGTCGCCGTGCGCCTCGTTCGCGTTCGCTAACCGGCTGTCGCCGGTGAGTTCTTTCCGGCCGCGTCGCCTAGGCTTTATCCTAGATTTCTCTGTCTCGATTTTGTATTCGCGCGGCGGTTCCTCTGCTCCTCCGCCGCCGCTCCTGTGCAAAATCACGATGGGGCCTCGCAGCTCTAAACTTTCCTCCGCCGCTAGTTCTTCCTCCGTCGATCTCTCCGGCGAACCCATGTCTAGCTCCTTTAGTGGTGCCCTTGTAGAGGATGACGATGCTGGATCTGGGCCTGAGCGAGGCTCGTGGCAGGGTTCCTCCGTTACACGCCGCGAGATCGAGTGGCTTATCCGAACTCGAAGGATCCCCGCCGAGGTCTCCTGTCGCTTACCCTGCAACGAGTCCTCTCCGGATATTAGGGAGGGCGAGTATGTAGTTTTTATGTCACATTTCTCGCGCGGCTTTGGTCTCCCTCTTAGCGACTTTGCTAGAGAGCTTCTCGACTACTTCGGCCTTCAGCCGCATCACCTTCCTGCAAATGCCATCGCTTCTCTTTCTGCTTTTATCTCCGCCTCGGAGGGATACTTCGGCCTATGGCCGTCTGTGCACGTCTGGTCGAAGTTCTTCCAGATTCGTTCCAACCCAGTCCCTGACAAGTCTCTGCACCCTTCCGATAAACTGCTTACTCAATGTGGGGCAGCGTCCATTACACCTTGGAGGAAGTCTGTATTTCCTCGTGTCACCGGGTTAGAGTCGTGCAAGAAGTGGGACAAATCCTTTTTTACGTCATGAACAGAGGGACGGAGGACAAGATTCGGCTCCCTGCCTTCTCCATTGGTCCGCCTTCTAAGGTGAATTGGACTTATAATCCGAGGAAGAGTTATGCCTTGGCCGAGGCCTTCGAGATTTGGCTCAAAGAGCTGATCCGCGCCGGGTTATGCGGCGAACACCTGATGGCTACCTTTATCAGTAGCCGAATCTGCCCATTCCAGAAACGGACTCATAAACTGTGCTACATGAGCGGTCCTCTTGACCCTAACCGAGTCTCGACCGTGGAGCTGGACAACTATCTTATCTACAAGCGTGTCCGAGCTATCTTCAAGACGGAGATGCCTGAGGATTGGGCTTGGGGATTGAAACCGTTCACTCGCGATCGTCCGCCTCCCGAGGTAAGCTTAATCACTAATGCTTCACTTTCCAACTGTCTTCGCAACTGTTTTCGCTTATTTTCCTCTTTCTTGTATTACAGAGGTTCACAGAACAGAAGGGCGAAGATGCCGAGGTTCTGTCACTCCCGTGGCCTGCGGACCGGGATACCCCAGGCGTTGGGGAGCCGGACTTGGAAGAATTCGTTCCCAAATCTGACCTCGCCCCTGCTCGCGCTCGTGGCAGGACTTCGGCCCACGAGGAGGAAGGTGATTCGGATGAGGTCCAAGTTCTAGAGGTAGTTGCCGCAATGCCCATTTCTTATGCATTTCCGGCTTCTACTTTCCCAGCTAATCCGGCCGGTCAGGTTCATGACGCCGAGCCTATTGCTTCCCGACCCCCTGTTACCTCGGGGAAACGCGGGGCTCCTTCTGGTGCCTCAGAGGCGGCCCCCAAGAAACGAATGAAGAAATCCGCTCCGAATCCTCCCAGGCGCAAGACCATGCCTGGAGTCGCAGGGTAAGTTTCTTTTGTTCGTATTTCTTGTTTCTCTCTTTCAGCTTTTCATCCTGACACCCTTTTTTCTTTCTTACTTTTGCAGTGCTCCACTTTCTGTTAAGCCCGGCGGTCCTAGTATGACTAGCCACGTGGCTCGGCAGCCGTCTCCTCCACCCGCTGAAGATACCAGGATTCCCAGTCCTGCCCGTGTTGCATCTCCTTCGGCTCCCAATCAGTCGCCTCCTTGTCACGATGCGCCTGAGACTCCTCTCGTTGACATCGATCCCACTCGGCCCTCCGAGTTTTCCGCCGAACCCATTGCCCCCTCTTTGGATCCGGGCGCCTCTACTGAGCCTCTATCTGCCCCCGCAGTCTCTACAGCAACTCCAGCCCCGGCCGAAGAGGTCGTTATCTCGGCACCCTCTGCGACCGTGACCTCTTCTGTTCCTAAAGACACCGTCCCCCTTACCGAGGTATCGGCTCCTGCTGGTCCCTCTTCTAAAGCAAGAAAAACTGTTGCCACCAAGGCCTCCTCTTCCCAGAAAGGTCTTGTCGGCTCTTCTCAGCCGAGTATTGCCGATGTGCTGCGCAAAGGAGCTGCGCCTACCAAAGCCTCCGTTACTCCGGCTGCCGGCACCCAGCTTGCTCTTCATAAAAGCCCTGCGGCCGCAGTGGTTACACAACACGTCCGGGGTAAAGTTCTAACTCGGACGGCTAGTGGGAACAGCCTCGGCTCGCTGGTGGAATATGCCAATAATTGGAATGCTGCCGATCAGTTTGAGGGTAATCCAATCAGTCAGCCCTTTCAGCTTTCCGACATTAGCGGCCGTTTCGATCAGGCTGCCAAGTTCATCCTTGACACTAACAAGATGAACGAGGTAATCGTTGTTTTGCGGAGTTTAGATTAATTCTCCAGCTATTACTATACGCTCTAGTCCCCGAAACTTGTAAGGAAATAACTTGTTATATGCTTGGAAGTTTAATAATGCTTTACTTAATCTAATTTTATCTCTAGGGTTCGAATTTATATCCGACTAGATCTGTCTTAAAGCTTGCTTGACTTTTGTTTAGTTGATCTTGAAACATCCAGCCACCTAGATTTGGTTTTAGTCTCGCTTGACTCGGATCTGGTTTAGCTTCGGATATCCAGCCACCTAGATCCGGGTTAAGTTTTGCTTGATTCGGATCTGGTTTAGCTTCAAATATCCGGCCACCTAGATCCGGGTTAAGTTTTGCTTGACTCGAATCTGATTTAGCTTTGAATATCCAGCCGCCTAGATCCGGGTTAAGTTTTGCTTGACTCGGATCTGGTTTAGCTTCAAATATCCGGCCACCTAGATCCGGGTTAAGTTTTGCTTGACTCGGATCTTTCTTTCGAATATCCGTAGCCTAGATCCGGGTTAAGTTTTGCTTGACTCGGATCTGGTTTAGCTTCGAAAATCTATCCATCGTTTTGCTTCATTGTTCAGGTTGCACATGACCGACGGACTGCCGAGTTTCAAAGGTTGCTTTTTTCGCACCGCAAACTGGAAGAAAAATATGAGAAAGTCCTTCCTGTGGCAAAAAAGGCTGGTAAGTCGATAATTCATTTTCGTCATTTCCGACGTTCTTATTGTTTTGCCCGCGAGATGTCGGCTCACTTTTTTGGTGAACAGGAAATATCAATAACCTCAACATTCGTCTTGAGAAGAAAATCAAGAGCTTGGAAGGTTAGTTTCCCTTTTATCTTGCACCTTTTCCTCCTTTAACATGTGCGCTAAGCTTCTTTTTATTTCGTTTGGCCTTGGTAAAGCCGAGTTGCAAACCTTTGCAGCATCTCACCAAGATTGCACGCCCATGCCTGACATGATGCTGCATTTTTTAGAACAAAGCGCTACTCATTCGGCGCAGCTAAAAGAAAAAGATGATGAAATAGCTCGTCTGCGGGCTGAGGTGGAGACCCTTAAGCTCTCTCAGAAATCCGAATTAGAAAAGGTCGATCGGGAATTCTCCGAGGAGAAGAATCGGCTAGCTCTAGAGCTGCAGAAGAATAAATAACTCCTCGAAGCTGTCGAACTGAAAAATCGTGGAATGAGCGAAGAGATTGCTCGTTTTGAAAAGAGCAAGAGAATCTGGGCTAAATACCTTCAGATAATGATGAGTTATATTCATTGTAAGTTTCTTAGCATGGCCGGATTATGTTTTTCTCTTTGTCGCTGCTGCCTCCTGACGCATTTGTGTTTTGCGCAGGTCATTTTCCAGAAGCCAGGCCTGTGAGTTCTAAAGCGGTTCTTGCAGCTCGTGCGCGCCGAGGTATCCCTGTTGACGTTGACTCGAAGTACTCGATGGAGGATTTCCTGGTCGCCGTCGGCGCTGCAGTTGGTCCGATGAAGATTATGGGCAGGGACATGGTGCAGGCAGCTATCCGAGCCTACCATGTTCTTTGGCCGAATACCTCTGGGACTCCTGATATCAACGAGGTCGAATTGCTGGTGAAAAGATTGATGGCATCTGAGAAGAAACTGGGTCTCTGGAGGGAATCAGCCGGGCGAGCTGGCGCTGATATGGCCCTCACTGTTATCATGTCATGGTATGAAGATATTTCTCTTGATATCTTCAGGAATTTGCGCACAAGCTCCCGTTGGGTTGAGGACCCCACTTTTGTTGCTCTTCGGCAAGCTCACGCCTTCCAGCTCGTGGAGTATGCCGACGTGCATACCTGGAATGAAGGTCCGAGCTTCCTCCCGAACTCGGACAATGAGGTTGTAGTCGAGGATGCATCAGATAATAATTCGGCTGAACAAGGTGAGGGTGAAGATGATTCGGCATCCTCTGGTGACTCCAGTTCGAGCTCGGATGGCAACAGTGACGCGCGATCCTCCTCCAAAGGTACTGGGCATTCAAGCTGCATGGCGAAGTTCCTCAGCAGCCTCAAGCTTCGGCCGAAGTCGCCCCTGGGTCTGTGGAAGGCGAGGCAACCTCAGCCGAGGCTCCGCCTATCTCGGAACATCCAGCCCCTAACCCAACTGCTGCCTCTCCAGCTGACAATCTTTAAGTTATTTCTTGCCCCTGGTATGCCGGGCGTACGATGTACGTGAAACATTTGTTTGTCTTCTATATGACCTGAATTCCTTTTGTCGTGTTCTGCTCCGACATATATGTTTGTAGTTGTTATAACTGTGTTTAAGTGGGTTTTCGTTCGAATTCTTGCTTTGATGATCTATGATTTCCCGATTTTTAGGATGTATCTTTGTCTTTGTATTCTCGTGGTTTAACCAATTAATCTGGGTGTGAGCCTTGAATATCATACGAGATTGAGCTGCTCTTATTATGAGTATCGAAGTGTGATACCTTCCTTATATCAAAGGTTGACTACTACTTGGAACAATATACGGTAGTCCCCGAGTCACTGCTCTGGATGCCGAGGTTCAATACATAAGATGAAATTGAAATAACATATGGCAGTCCCCGAGTCACTGCTCTGGGTGCCGAGGTTCAATACATAAGATGAAATTGAAATAACATATGGCAGTCCCCGAGTCACTGCTCTGGGTGCCGAGGTTCAATACATAAGATGAAATTGAAATAACATACGACAGTCCCCGAGTCACTGCTCCGGATGCCGAGGTTCAATACATAAGATGAAATTGAAATAACATATGGCAGTCCCCGAGTCACTGATCTGGGTGCTGAGGTTCAATACATAAGATGAAATTGAAATAACATATGGCAGTCCCCGAGTCACTGCTCTGGGTGCCGAGGTTCAATACATCATTGGTTCTTGACCTTGAGATACTGTTCTATGAGTAAAATGGACGAAGTAAAGCTACATTCCATGGCCGCTTCGTTTCTTCGCCGGCTTTGTCTGCCTTGTTCCTTCCAGGGGATTGAGCGTCAATTAGGTAATAGGCATCATTATGCAGAGCTTTGCTCACGATGAATGGTCCTTCCCATGGGGGTGACAGCTTGTGCATGCCGGCCGTGCGTTGCACTAGTCTGAGGACTAAGTCTCCTTCTTGGAATACCCTTGGATTCACCTTCTTGTTGTGATATCGTTGCAAGTTCTGCTGATAAATAGCTGATCGTGATAGTGCTAGCTCTCTGGCTTCTTCTAGCAGATCAACAGTATCTTGCCGAGCCACTTCATTTATCTCTGAAGTTGTATATTGAGTAACTCTTGGCGAGTCATGCAGTATGTCGGCTGGAAGCACGGCCTCTGCCCCGTATACCAAAAAGAATGGAGTGTAACCTTTTGATCTATTTGGAGTAGTCCCGAGGCTCCATAATACTGCTGGTAATTCCTCGATCCAACATCCTGCCGACCTTTGAAATGGTTCGACAAGTCGTGGTTTTATTCCAGACAACACTAGACCATTAGCTCTTTCCACTTGCCCATTAGATGCTGGATGAGAAACAGACGCGATATCTAATCTTATGTGTTTCTCTTGGCAGAATTTGGCGAAAGCTCCTTCTGCAAAGTTTGTGCCATTATCTGTAATAACACTGTGCGGGTACCCATATCTTAAGATGATATCTTTGAGGAATTTCATTGCTGTGAGCCCGTCACATTTCTTTATTGGTTTTACTTCAATCCATTTTGTGAACTTGTCTACCATGACCAATATGTGGGTCATCCCCCCTCGGGCCGGCTTAAATGGTCCCACCATATCTAGGCACCACACAGAAAACGGCCAAGTAATGGGTATCGTTTTTAACTCGGACGATGGCATGTGTATTTTAGTTGCATATCTCTGACAGCCATTGCATTTTTCAACCAGCTCTTTGGCTTCTTTCAACGTTGTTGGCCAATAAAACCCATGCCTGAATGCTTTGGCTACCAAGGCACGAGATGAGGCATGGTGTCCACATTCCCCTTGATGTATTTCTAGGAGGATCTCCTGGCCTTCTGCCGAACTCACACACCTTTGCAATACATTTGTGACGCTTCTTTTGTATAGATCATTGTTTATGATTGTATAAGCTTTTGCTCTCCTTACAGTTTGTATTGATAATACCTCATTATTCGGTAGCGTCGCATCTTTGAGGAAAAAGAATATGGGTTGCGCCCACGCCGGTGTGACTTTTCCTGGTGCGATCTCACGGTCTATTTCCATGTTTTCCGCCGACATGTCTACCTCGGCCTTTTTCCTGATTATGCATGCCTCTGCTTTCCTTCTCTTGGGGTATCCCGAGTTATATTGCTGGTCTCCTTCCATCGGCACACTATCTTCTGCCGAATTTGCCGGAATAAAGATAGACCCAGATTCTAGTGATGGGGTTATTGATGGTTTTCTGAGGTGTTCCAGGGCAATACCCGGTGGGATTGACTGCCTGCTTGATCCTAGTTTTGACAATGTGTCTGCAGCATCATTTTCTGCCCGAGGTATGTGGTGAAATTCACACCCTTCAAAGTATCCACTGATCTTTTGCACATGAAATCTATAAAATGCCATATTATCATCCAATGCATCCCAATTGCCCGAGACTTGCTGTATTACCAAATCCGAGTCCCCATAGCATAGAATTCGGCGTATGCCAATCTCTTTTGCTACTTTCAATCCATGGACCAATGCTTCGTATTCGGCTACGTTGTTTGATGCGGCGAAATGTATTTGTAGCACATACTTCAGCTGATCTCTTTTGGGCGATGTTAACACTATTCCTGCCCCCAAACCATTTCTTAGTTTGGAACCATCGAAATGCATTGTCCAAGAATTTGGATCTGGCAATGGTGGCTCATACTGCACTTCGGCCCAATCTACGAGAAAGTCGGCGACCGCCTGAGACTTGATTGCATCTCTTCTATCGAATTGTGGAGCGTATGGTGACAATTCGATTGCCCATTTTGCTATTCGGCCACTTGCATCTTTGTTGCTCAATATGTCGGCTATGGGTGCTTCGCAGATCACTTTGATGGGGTGTTCTTCGAAGTAATGTTTTAGCTTCTTTGCCGACATATACACTCCATAAGCCATCTTCTGATAATGTGGGTAATTCTGTTTTGAAGCGGATAATACCTCGCTCAAATAATACACCGGCCTTTGAACCGACTTATCATCTTCGAGTCGTTCTCACGATCGCAAGACTTACTACTCTGTTGGTAGCCGCTATATAGAGTAACATTGGCTCTTTTGATAATGGGGAAGCTAAAATGGGTGCTGTGACCAACATCTTTTTCAACTCATGAAATGCATTATCTGCTTGTGGAGTCCAAATGAACTTATCTGATTTCTTCATTAATTGATAGAGTGGTAGTGCCTTTTCCCCCAGCCGACATACGAATCGGCTGAGCGAGGCTAGACATCCCGTGAACTTTTGTACATCATTTAGACACTTTGGCAACTCCATTCTTTCTACTGCCTTTATCTTTGTTGGGTTGGCCTCTATACCTCGGCTAGACACAAGGAAACCGAGTAATTTCCCTTTCGGCACACCAAATGTGCATTTTTCCGAATTGAGCTTCTTTCGGAACCTTCTTAGGTTCGCGAAAGTCTGCCGTATATCATCCAGTAGAGTTTTGCTTTCCTTAGTTTTGATGACCACGTCATCTACATATACTTGTACATTTTTTCCTATCTGGTCGTGTAGACATTTTTGCATGCATCTCTGATAGGTTGCTCCTGTGTTTCGCAGGCCGAATGGCATGGTGCGATAGCAATAGGCCCCGTAAGGGGTAATAAATGCAGTCTTTATTTGATCGGCCGGATTTAACGGTATCTGGTGAAAACCAGAATACGCGTCTACAAATGATAACAACTCACAACCAGCGGTCGAATCAATGACTTGGTCTATTCTAGGTAATGGAACAGGATCTTTTGGACACGCCTTGTTCAGGTTCGTGTAATCGATACACATTCGCCATACAATGGCTACATTCGGATCATCTTTCTTCTTTTCTACTAGCACCGGATTTGACAACCAATCCGGATATAACACCTCCATGATGAACCCGGCCGCGAGGAGCCGAGCTATTTCATCCCCTATTATTTTTCTCCTGTCTTCGGCGAAGTGGCGGAGAGGTTGCTTCACCGGCCTTGCTCCTGGCCTCACATTTAGAGAGTGCTCAGCCAACTCCCTCGGAACACCTTGCATATCCTGAGTTGACCATGCAAAGATATCTCGATTCTCACGGAGGAAGTTGGTGAGCTCGCTTTCCTATTTAGCATCTAGGCCTGCACCAATGGTAACAGTACGCTCTGGGAACTGCTCATCTATCTGAAATTTCTTTGTTTCTTTAGTCGGCTGAAAGGAGACACTTCCATGTGGATTGGCTAGTGCTTAGCATATTCAATTCAGCCGAGCTAGGGCTGCTACATCCTGAATCCTTCTTTTTTTCTCTTGCTATAACCAATGATTCGGCCAGATTTGACCCGGCTGAGGCACACTCCATTGACTTCTTGTAATCACCTACTACTGTTATCGCTCCTTGTGGTCCGGGTAGTTTCATTTTCAGATAACTTATATGACAGCTTCCCATGAATTTGGCCAATGCGGGTCGTCCGAGTAATGCATGATAACAACTCTCTAGATCCACTACTTCAAACTCTAAGTTTTCTGCTCTGCAGTTATCTCTTGTACCGAATAACACATCCACTCGGACCTTACCAATGGGTTCACATGAAAGTCCTGGCACTATCCCATGGAAAGTGGTCCTCGTGGATTGCAGCATGTTCTGTGATATTCTGAGTTTGTGCATGGTATCTTTGTACATGATGTTGATAATGCTTCCATTGTCAATGAGTAATTTTGAGAATTTCACATTGATGCTTGGTCCAAAAAATGTCGGATCCAACACGAGTGCATATGACCCGGGATTCGGCATTATCTTGGGGTGATCCTTTATGCTCCAAGTTATCTCTTGATCTGACCAAGGCACGATTCTTGGTACTGCCGGCATAACTGCATTTACTTCCATATGCCGGTGTTGCACACTCTGCTTGTCTTGCTGTTCCGTTGTGAACACGCAATAAGACTGATGATGTTCTCTGTAATCATTGTGTCCAGTATTCGCCGGATTTGTCCTTCCATCCTGGACTTGGTTCATCACTTGATGTACCGCGTCTCTCCGATCCGAGTTATCGTACCTCGGGGGAGGGGGCGGTAACATCAGTTGCTGTGCATTTTCTCCAGTCAACCGTGGTTGATGTTGTTGTTGTACTTGATGGGGTGCCTGAACACCTGCTGGGTTCCCCATTGCATTTTTCATCCATGCACATTGGCGGGTTGTATGGTTGGCTGGCCTGGATGGGTTTGACGTGTGAAATTTGCACGGCTGATCTAACATAGATTCGAACATGTACTTCGGCCTCTCCTGCCACTGTTTCTTTTGTTCTGGGGTCCACTGCCTTTTTCCTTCATTCCTTGGTGTCCACTGCTGAGGACCATTCTTTTGCCGCTGAGTCGTTCCGTGACTCAGCGGATCTTGCGCTACTGCCGCCACCTGAGCCGAATTATATCTATAATCCGGCCTTTCCTCTCTTCTTCTTCCTCTGAAATCACTGCGCCTAGACGATCCGGCCAGGTCTCTTGCATAATGGTCCTGTTGCTCCCGATGATCCGCCGACATTAATTCTGGCTGCGTTGGGTCTCCTAACGCGTAGGAGTCCGCTATTCTGATAGTTTCTGCCAATGTGGTCGGCATATCTCTTTGCAGACGTTGCCATAATATGCTGGCATAACGGCATCCTTGTGCGAACCAAGCTATTGCTTGCGATTCTATTACTCCTTCACATGAGTTTCTCAGGTTACACCACCGAGTTAAAAACTCCCTATCTGTTTCATTCGGCCTCTGCTTGCACATGGCTAACTGTTGTGGCATGTTCGGCCTCTTGTATGTGCTGGTAAAGTTGCTGACAAACATTTCTTCAAAATCCAGCCAATAGTTAATACTGTCCACTGGTAGATTATTCAGCCACACCCTAGCTGGTCCTTCCAGCATTTGTGGGACATACCGTACTGCCCATCGTAAGTTTCCACCCGCTATTTTCACAGCAGTGGCATAGTCAATCAACCAATCTTGTGGTTTGGTACTCCCATTATATGTTTTCGTGCCCCTTGCTAGCTGAAAGTTCGGCACAGGTGGTTCTCCCATGATCCGTGGTCCAAAGCATGTCGGACCTAGTGGTCCCTATTCTTCCAACAACTCGGACCGGTATAGCCGGTCCAACTTTACTCTTGCATCATTTGATGGCAAATCTCTGTACAGGACTCTGTCTTGTATTCCATAATGGTTATTCCCGCCATGGATCGCATATTCCATCTCGGAATAACCATCATTGTATCTTTCATTAACTTGAATGTGGCGAGCTGGCCTCGTTTCTCTTTCCTGTCGGAGTTCATTCCTTGGTTGCGGGTTGAGTGGCAATTCTCTCCTTACTTCCACCGGGGTATTGTTTTCATGATTGCCTCTTCCGGGTTCTCTTCTTCCGAGATCTCCATTTCCTCGGCTTCCGCCGTCTTTCTCATTACGGCCGGGATTCCTCTCCCCACTGTTACCTCGGCTTGCATTGCATCTGTTCTCATTTGCCTTTCCGGCCATTGCCGGATCATATGGAACAATTTGCTTGTTTCTCTTTCCTAAGGTTACTGCTTTATCCCTCCGTGCATTATTTTCTGGTGAAGATGCTGCTGCCACGGACAAGGCAGGTGCTGCTCCTGCCGAATGAACCATTCGCGAGGCCCCCGGCCTCGCCGGGTCTGCCCTGAGCATTTCTTTGTTTTGCTAGTTCGCGATGCGCACTAGCTCGTTCACTCTTTCTTGCTGTTTCTGCCGGGCCTCACCGGTCAATCCCTCTAACTCCAATGCTGCGGCATTTGCTGCTCTTAGGTTCTTTGCCGGGGTACTGTACCTCGGCAAGCCCAAATCAACTGATTCTGCTTTATGAGCATCATGCTCTTTGTTGATATCATCTATGAGGTTTTTCCCTCTTAATCTTAATTCGTCCACCCGCTCAGGCGCGACGTCAAGCTTATTAGCTTTGGCATATTCTCGCAGAGTCCTGTTTAAGGACTCCCGCAAGGCCGACACCTTTCTGGCCTCTACCAGCACCTTTTGCCTGGTTTCTTCTATCTCTGCCTGAGCATTTGCCGGATCAAGTATCGGCGCTACAGGCGTAGTCAAGTTCTCTATAGTCGCCTGAAGGATGTTCTCTGGCCTTTCCAGAGGTGGCCCTCTTACTCTTGGTGCCTTTGGCGTGGTGTCCTGCACCTCGGTCGGGTTGGTCGCCGGCGGGATTACCTCGGTGGGCAGTGGTGTTGTCTGCCTGGGTGCGCCCTGTACTCCGGTGGCGGGTTCTCTGGTTGACCCGGCAGCCGCTACTCCAGTTTGCACTCCAGCCGCGACCATCACCTCGACGCTGCCTACAGGATGTGCTCCGCGCAGACGGCTCGCAGTGTTAAGAGGTGGCTCTCCTGCAACAACAACTTGGTGAGGATAAATGCCGGAGATGTTGACGCCGACGTAGACCCTGTGCGCGCCCAGGCTGATGGAGACACCATTACGCGGGGGAGTTTTTCCCCTGAAGCTGCCCGCATTGTCGCTGACATAGTCACAGAGACCAAATCTCTGGACCCAGCCAGAAACAACGCGCTCGCCCGTGTTGATGAATTTTCCCGTCCGGATCATAACTCCATTACCGCTGGCCCACGATGGGCGCCAACTCTGTGGTGGTGGCACGGCAGATGCCATGGGTAGGCTAAAGTTTGGGGCCAATGGATGCTAGAGGATGCAGGGAGGAAGATGTAGTTGATTCTACACACAGAAGACTAAGGCAAAGATCTTTATTTCTCCTTCCTTGGGCTACAAGTGCTCCTTGAGCTGTTTACAAGGAGAAAGGGAGAACTTTACCAGCCTAACGGTACTAAGAAAGAGCCGATCCCCCCTTCAGATTCCAAGCCTCTCCTTATAAAGGAGAGCCTTGGGCTCCTCTAGGGCTGACGTGGCAAGCATATTCGAGGAATATGCTTGTCCCAATATAGTAGTTCGTCGCCCCCCTTTCCCTGTCGCTCCCCTAACAGCGGCAAGGTTCCAGAGGGACCCTCCTGCATGCCTCGGGCTTCAGGACTGTCACCTCCATGACCTCCTTCTGCCTCCCTGTCGCTCTGCGTCTTTGTCCGTAGCGCTTGGCCTTGCTCAGATTCTCCCTAGCCTACAGCTAGGGTTTGACTTCAGCTTCTCCTTCTCCTGCAAGCTTCGTGCCATTCGGTCCTTCCTCGCATAGCTCGGATCGTCCTTCACCTGCATCCAGATTATTCGGACTAACCCGGCCGACTCATGAAGTATCTCGGTCGGGTAATACCTTGGCATAAATATAAAGGTCTCCCCCTTTCCTATCTCGGCCGAAGTCTACAGAATACGGCTGACTTAGGTTGTAACTCGGAAACTAGACGGGGGATGTCCTTTCGTCTTTCCCCGTCTTTACCCTATCCGGGGTTACCTCCCCAACACTTGGGTCGGTGGTGGTCGTGTGTGCACGTGGCGAGGGCAGCGTGCGGTCTGTGGGCTTCGGTCGAGGGTGGCGCTCTGGCGCACGCTCGGCATGGTTGCTGGCGGTCTGGGCGCGGTCCATGCGTGTGGTCCAGGGGTTGGCAAGGTTCGAGCGGTGGACAGGGAGTGGCGGTGGACGGTGGGATGCCTCCCAGACATGCTGGCTAGGCTTGTTTCTCCTCCTAGCTTGCTGTCGACATGGGGGTGACATGGGTGTGCTCGGCTTTTCACCATTGATGGCAATGCCAAGCTTACAGTGAGGCTAGTGCTTGGTTTAACTTACTAGATGATCTACTGAGATGGTTGTGAGCTAGATAGGGAACCAGTCAGGCAAGAATCACTGCTCACAATAGTGTTTAGGATTTTGATGATTTGTGTCTGCAACCTGTTTGATGAAATGGCCGCATGAAATCAAGTTTTGAATTTTGAAAAGATTTTTGGTGGGTTTGCTAGATTGGTGCTGGTGAGTCTGCAGATGCTTGGGTTTTGAAAGTTTAGCTTGTTTGGGTGGTTTTTGAAAAAGTGGGATCGTCCCATATGATAAAGATTCAATTTTGAATTGTCATTTAAACTATGCATTTGAAAGTTTCTGGATGATCACAAAGTGGGCCTTGATACCTTGTTATGAGTACATTCAAGAGGTGCAAAGATCCAGAAAAGTTTATATTAGGTTCTGAAAATTTGAGGTAGCCAAAGTAGGCATGGGAGTTAAATTGGTCAAAATGACCATTCCTTTATTTTATTTTTTTTGATTTACTTGTCTTTGGTAAAAGTGTGGGAAATGTTTTAGATGATGTTTATTTCACCTAAGAAACATTTTACAAGCAAAGAAACATACAAACAAGTTGGTTCAAAAGAAATTCAAATTCAATGCATACTCATATGCATGCATTTATAATTTTATTTAGAAAAGTTTTTGTTAACCCTAATTTTGATGATTAGAGTTTGATGATTTAAGTTTAGTATTTTTGGGATGTTACAAACCTTCCCCCCTTAAACAAAATCTCGTCCCGAGATTTGAAAAAGGAAAAAAAAGATTACCTAGGATTTGAAGAGATCGGGAAACTCCGTCCTGATGTGATCTTCGCGTTCCGAGGTAGCTTCCTCTTCCGTGTGGTTGCTCCACTGAATCTTGAGAAACTAGATGCTTCGGGTTCGGGTAGTTCGAAAAGCTTCTTCCAAAATACGGATGGGTATTTCGGGATAGGACAGGTCATCGTTGATCTCCATGGTCCGGTGATCGATATTTTTGAACACTTCGGTCTTCTCGGGGACTTCGAGACACTTGCGAAGTAATGAGATATGGAACACGTTGTGCACGGCTGACATCTCTTCAGGTAGTTCCAGTTGATACGATACTTCTCCTCGATGGTTCAGAATCTTGAAATGTCCGATATATCTAGGGGCTAACTTTCCTTTGAGTTGGAAACGCTGCATTCCCTTCAATGGCGACACTTTCAGATAAACAAAATCTCCTATGTTGAAGGCGAGGTCTCGACGTCTCTTGTCGGCGTAACTCTTCTGTCGGGATTGGGCGGTCTTGAGGTGCTCACGAATCTTGTGAACCTTCTCTTCTGCTTCTCGTAGGATGTCGGGTCCGAAAATCTGACTCTCTCCTACTTCCGACCAGTTCAAAGGGGTGCGACACTTCCTTCCGTACATGAATTCAAATGGGGCCATTTGCAAGCTGGCTTGATAACTGTTCTTGTATGAAAATTCTGAAAACGGTAGATAGTCTTCCCACTTGGATCCATATTCTAACACACATGCTCTCAGCATATCCTCGAGTATTTGGTTTACTCGCTCCGTTTGTCCATCGATGCAGGGTGATCTGTGATCTTGAAATCTAGGCGGGTTCCTAAACCTTCTTGGACTTTCTTCCAGAATCTCGAGGTAAACTGAGTTCCTCATTCCGATACGATGTTCTTGGGGACTCCATGCAAACTATTCTAGCGATGTACAACTCTGCTAGTTTCGAACTCTGATATGTGGTCTTGACGGGTAAGAAATGGGCGACTTTGGACAATCTGTCCACTATGACCCAGATAGAGTCATTTCCCCTACTAGAAGTAGGTAGTCCAGTGATAAAGTCCATTCCTACAGAATCCCATTTCCATTCCGGAATCTGCAAGGGTTACAACAATCCAGCAGGTCTTTGATGTCCTGCCTTGACTCGCTGACATATATCACACTTGGCGATATAGCTTCCGATTTCTCTCTTCATCTTATGCCACCAAAATTGCTCTTTTAAATCTAGATACATCTTAGTTCCTCCGGGATGGATAGAATAAAGAGTATCATGAGCCTCCTTCAAAATAACTTCTTTCAACTCAGAATCTGCTGGTACACAAAGGCGTCCTTTGTACCACAACACTCCTTCTTCGTCTTCGGTGAATCCGGGTACTTTGCATGTACCGATTCGATGCTTGATTCTGTCAATACTGGCATTTCCCTTCTCCGCCTCTTTAATCTGACTGATCAAAGTGGGCTGGAGTTCTATGCTAGCCAGAAATCCTTCACTTACTAATTCCATTTCAAAAGCTTCCAGCTCTTTGTGCAAACTTGGTTGCTCCTTCAAAATCATGGAGTTCAAGCGGCACGACAATCTACTAAGGGCATCGGCTACTACGTTGGCTTTACCAGGGTGATAGTGAATGTCCAGGTCGTAATCCTTGATTATCTCAATCCATCTTATCTGGCTCATATTCAGCTCCTTCTGAGTGAATATATACTTTAGGCTCTTGTGATCCGAATAAATCTCACATCGGTTTCCCATTAGGTAATGTCTCCATGTTTTCAGGCCTAGAACTACGGCTGCGAGTTCGAGGTCATGGGTTGGGTAGTTTCGCTCATGTTGCTTCAGTTGTCGAGATAGATAAGATATAACTTTGCCTTCTTGCATTAACACACATCCGAGACCAATCTTGGATGCATCACAATACACATCGAAGGGCTTCGTGATATCCGGCATGATCAAGATTGGGGCTGAAATCAATCTCCTCTTGAGTTCTTGAAAACTCGCTTCACACTTGTCGGTCCATTCAAACTTCTTGTCCTTCTTCAGCAATTGGGTCATGGGTCTGGCGATACTCGAGAATCCTTCTACGAATTTGCGGTAATATCCTGCCAATCCGAGAAATGCACGAACTTGGGTTTGAGTGATTGGGGCTTGCCAATCTTCTACATCTTTCACTTTGGCAGGGTCAATGGCAATTCCTCTGGCTGATACAATGTGATCGAGGAATTCACATTTGCTAAACTTTGCATCCTACCTCCTGTAACCAGAATTCACATTTGCTAAACTTTGCATACAGCTGATGCGCTCTAAGGGTTCCAAGAATGGTCCTTAGGTGTAGCCCATGTTCTTCTTCTGATTTGGAATAAATAAGAATGTCATCGATGAAAACAACGACAAACTTATCCAGGAAGTCCATAAAAATCGTATTCATGAGATTCATGAAATAATCGGGCGCATTGGTTAATCCGAAAGACATGACTGTATACTCATACAATCCATATCTGGTGGTAAAGGCAGTCTTTGGAATATCCTCTGCACGAATTTTGAGTTGTTGATAGCCAGTTCTAAGATCAATCTTAGAAAACACTTTGGCACCAGTAAACTGATCAAACAAATCTTCTATCTTGGGCAAGGGGTACTTATTCTTTATGGTGACATCATTCAACTTCCGATAATCCGTACACAAACGGTTACCTCCATCCTTCTTGTCCACAAACAAGACAGGTGATCTCCAAGGTGACGCACTTGGTTGAATCAATCCAATTTCCAGCATGGAATCCAGTTGCTTCTTCAGTTCTGCGAGCTCTGACGGGTTCATACTATAGGGTCTCTGGGCTATGGGTCCGGTTCTAGGAATTAGTTCGATGATAAACTCGATATCCCGATCCGGGGGCATATCAGGCAAAACATCTGGAAATACATCGGGGTATTCATAGACTATCCGGACTTGGTCAATGGTAGGTTGGGCTATACTCTTGTTGCATTTGAATTGGCAAGGTAAGGTTTCAGATATATGCTCGACTAATATTCCGGCTGTACTGGTCATGGTTATGGATTTCTTGGCACAGTCAATCAATCCTTTATGTTTGGACATCCAATCCATTCCTAGTACTACTTCCAAACCTTTGGTTCCGAGTACTATTAGATTTGCATAAAAATCTATGCCATGGATTCGGATAGGGACGGCTTTGCAAATTCGCCTAGCCTTGGTGGTTGATCCGGGAATTTGAACAATCATAACATGCTTCAGTTTGGTTGGTTGAATTTACTAGTGCATGCAAATTCTTCGGTGACAAATGAATGCGATGCACCAGAATCAAACAACACTCTTGCAAGTACTGAATTAACCGAAAACATACCCAACACGACGTCTGGCGCTTCCTGAGCTTCTTCAGCATGCATGAGAAAAAGACGGCCGTTGCGGTTGAGTGAATTCCCTGGGGCAAATCTTCTTCCTGGCTGAACACGACGCTGCTGCTGAGCTGGGACATTGGCGTTGGGGGTTGTAGCATTCTTCTTGTTGGGGCACTCGTTGGAATAGTGGCCTTTATTTCCATAGTCATAACAAGTCACTTGCAACTTGTCCTTGGCTGCTACAGGCACAACATTTCTTCCAGTCCTCGGGGCAGTATTGGTGTTGGCGGTAACATTGTTGTTGTTGAACTTGGGTGGGGCACGATTGAAATTGCTAGCATTGCCGGGGTTGTTGTGATTTCCTCCGGGTCTAGGGTTTCCACGGTTGGGGTAGGTCGGACGGTTCATCGGGGGTCTGTTGGTCCTTGGGGCAAATCCTAGAGATGGGTTGGAGCCATACTTTGGGGTCTGATGGGTTCCTGGCTGATGCATCATGCGACGCTTGCGGTTCTCATTGGCCTGGTTAATCTTTCCTTCCATCTGGATAGCTGAGTCCACAAGGGCTTCAATATCATCAAAGGGGATATTGACTAACACAGTCTGCATCTCGTCATGCAGACCATTCAGGAATCTTTCTTTCTTCTTGGCTTCGGTGTCTATTTCATCCAGGGCATACCTAGCTAATGACAAAAATTTGTCACGGTATTCCACTACAGTCATCCTTCCTTGCTTCAGCTCTCTGAACTCATCTCTCATTCTCTTGATCAAACTCGGTGGCACATGAGTTCTGCTAAACTTGACCTTGAATTCCTCCCAGGTCATCATCTGGCCTCCGGTCATTGCGCGAACACTATTCCACCATGCCCTGGCATCTCCGGCTAGATAGTGGGTGGCGAACAGAACTTTCTGTTGGCTTCCACTCCGGCTACTTCTAAGTTATTTTCCATGGTTTGCAGCCAATCATCAGCGTCTAGGGGTTCTTCTGACTTAGTGAAAACAGGTGGGTTGGTATTCTAGAAGTTCTTGAGCTTAGATCCGTGGTTGTCCTGATTTCCATGGCCTTGGTTGTTATGGGCTAGCTGGGCTATCTGCTGAAGGGTGGCTAGGTTGGCTTGATGTTCCGCTCTTTCAGCTTCACGGTCAGAAGTCAACATTTGTAGTATCTGCAACATCGGGTCCAGGGTTGAACCACTTCCTCCACGTGGCATCTGAAGATTGAGGTAGATCATGAGAAAAGAGGGAAATTTCTAAAGTTTTGGGTCTTTGAAAAAAAAATTAAAGTCTGACTCAGATTTTCTAGCAACTTGTTTTTTTTCATTCATTCATTCACAGGATAGAACACACACCACATCAAAGGAAAGCAGATGGTTTTAAGAACCATTCTGAGAACTACGATACAGTGGGACCGAATACTACTAACTATGCTAGTGCTCAAGTGCTACTACTCCTCAGAATCTGTGGCTTCATCATCCTCATCATCATTGATGAAGGCGAAATCATCCTCATCGGTGAAGAAATCCATAGCCTGATCCTCCAGAAAATCGTTGTCCTCGCTGAGATAGGAGTAGGGGTCTCCACGAAGATCCTCTCCGGCATTCTCCTTTCCTCCAACTCTTGATGACGATCATACATCATGAAGCTAAGGTGGTCCAATTGGGGGTCTTCAGCTCGGGGTGGTACGGGGCTTCCAGTGGTTGTCCATTAGCATCACGCCTTGGGCAAAAATCAAAGCGAGTACCCTTGATCTGATTGATGCTCTGCCCACACAGACGGGAAAGAGCTTCCCGCATGTCCCTGGCAAGTCCATCGAGCCAGTTGTTTTCTCTCAAAGTAACTGAATTCCCTCTGCAGTGGGAGGTTCAATCTTTCCTCGAAGACTTGCAATAATTAGCCACTGCAGATCTTCTCCTCCTTGATCATTGAGCTGAGCTCCGAAGAACACGGGGTGCGGACGCTCCAGAAGTTCCGAAAGCTGTTCCAAATCCCTCTCAAAGATAAGGTCCCCTCCATTCCCAAGTTGGTAAAACTTGCTGTACTTCACGTCCATCTATAATAATATAGGATGAGTAAGTTAGTAGAGTGATCAAGTGTGTCAAAATTTTATGTATTTTTGCAAGAGTTTTTGGAGGAACATGGATTTTCATGAAAGAATCAAAGGGATAAGAATGAGAATAAGTTTTTGTAAATATTTGTTTTCTTTGGTTTTGAAACTAAGTTTTTGATTCAAACGTCCAGTCTAACTAGGGTCTCCTATGGTCAGGATGGCTCTGATACCAACTTGTCAACACCGGATTTTAATCCCGGATGCTGTTATGCCATACGTCGCAATCCCGTGATTACCATTTTTGCGAGATATAACAATTGGATACCATAGTACATCATCCATTACAAACGATACATAAGTTCTTACACAAATAGGGATCTCATGATCCAGTTCTTAATACAACATCAAGCGGAATACGTAATAATACGGTAGCATGGGCTAAGCTCCATCTTGAGGTCAGGCAATCTTGACGATGGGAGATGATCCTAGTTGTCGTAACCTTCACGGGATCCATCCTCCGGTACTCCTCTTCACACCGCCATGGGAATAGCCAGGGACAAAGCCATGAGTACTCTTTAAGTACTCGCAAACTAATACTAACAAGTAAAGGGGTTTTTGGATAATAGGACACTAGGCTCTAGGGTTGTTTTGCAAAAGCCAAATTTATCTCTTCTAAGTTTAGAAGCAACGAATGCTAGTTGAAAGTTTTTAACACCTAAGTGGGAACTTGTATTTCATAGCACAACCCTGTTGTGGTCAAGTCAAGGTCTCAATTCATGTCACAAGTCATTTTGAAAAGTCAGACGGGGGAACAGTACGGCCACTCCAACTGTCCACAACCGCAGACGCGGCTATTCGAATAGTTTGACACTCTGCAGAGATTGTACACTTTCTCCACAACATTCGATACATCCGTCAGGAACAAATCCTGAATTCACCATACTCAGTATGCGGATAATCAATCCTAACCTTTCAATTGCACGCCCTAGTATAAGCACCTCTCCTGTGAGTTTGGCCTCCCAACCATGACCAACTGTCATCTTGGGTACTGCACAGGTGGACAATCTTCACAAGGTAGCCTCTCACTGCACCTTGGCCGTGAGGGAACTCATACTAAGGTATATAAGTTTCCAGTCAAGCCCTACCCAATCTTCGGGTATTGTGGTTGTACGATAAAATTGGAATGGTACCGCATCCAGACAACCATCAGTTTTATAAAGGGCTAAGGCTCATGCCTCAACATTTTCATCACCAAAATCATCCGGTGTTTTCGGAAACACATGTCCAAAACATTTCAATAGAATGATCCATCATTACAAGGTTTTCATAACCATTTTTCCACCAAGTATTCCCATCTAAAGTTGATAAAGTTTTATGCTTAGCACTAGCATCTACAGGTGGGGGTAAGCACTAATGAGGGGTGGTAAACTAGTGGGGTTCTAACTAAGTTCAATCTCATGCCTTAAGATGACATCAAGATTATCTAGCTTAGGCCAAATTTTATGCTCTTTATGCAACCTTCAAATATCTTTCCAGTATCTATAATTCACTTAAGTAAACTCTAAGTAATAGCTTTGATAAAAAAATAAAGTATAAAGCTTGTAAGTAAAAAAACTAGGGTTGGTTTGTCAAGTGGATATGATCACATATGCTTAAGGCCTATAGTGGGCATAGTAACAAGTAGTGGTTTGTGGCATCAGTAGGGTATCTTCTAAGGGTTAGCTTTCATTTGTCCACTTAGTTAATAAAGCTTGCTAAAGTAGAATTTCTTGCAAGTTTTAGCTTTCCTTGTGCAGATCAGTGGTTGAAGTTCTCCTCGGCTTCTTCTTCGTAGTATCCTCCTTCCTCCTCGTATCCTTTGTCGGTACTAGCGTCTATAGATAAATACGAGGTACACAATCACCAAACAAGACTTAACTACTTGCAATCATCACACACAAGGGTCCTATAGATGATCTACATCATCTCTAACATTACAAGATTAAAGCTTGGTTTAATTCCTTTTTTTAGAAAAGTAATTTATACTCATTGAAAAATTACTTAAGATTTAATATTCTCCAAACCAAACATGGGATCATGTTGACACATGTCATCACCACATATTTTAGTCCATGGGAATGTGATTTAAAGTGGTGTCACAATTTAATAAGGTTTTACCCTTTTATTTTAATTAAATAAAGTGACTAGAAATGCCTATGTAGCATTATTTTATTACTTGAACATTATTTCTGCAAGTAAACCTATATATTTTTATATATTCTGAAAGGTATGGTTAAATGTGCTTTTGAGAGTTGGAATCAACTCAAAATCTATTATGTTTTAAATTTTAAAAATGTTTGAATGCAAAAAAGCTTCTGCCTTGTTATTTTTACCATGGGTGATCTATAGATCCAAATGACTTGAATCCAACGGGCTTGGATTCAGCATTCCTAGAACTTTATAACAAAATTAGTTTCATTCAATTTGATGCACTGAATCGATCTGGGAAGATTTTTGAAGTTGGGTACAGAAGTGAGTTTGAAACAAATAAAAAAGGTTTAATTCAAATAACTGGGCTGCGCGGGAAAAGTTAACGGGCCGGCCTGCTAAGCGCAGTGCTCCCGCAGGCTGCTTAAGTGGGTGTCCCCACTCGTCAGTGAGACAGGGTGGTGCGAAGCGGTACGGGGCAACGTGGTGCGTTCGATCTGATTTTAATCCAACGGCTGAGAGTCATCGTCGACGTTGAGCAACGCCGGCGAGAAAGAAACCTAGCGCGACCAGTGGGGGTTGCTGGGGGATCACCGGGGTGCAGGCGAGGGTCGGCGAGGCGGGCGAACGACGAAGTCGACGACGGCGAACTCAGGGGTGGTCGCGGCAGCTCCTGGGGTGGACGAAATCGATGGCACCCTTCTTCTCCAGAGGCGGCGTGCTTCGGTGAAATTCCGGCGAGGTGGTGCTCGCCTTGCTCCGGGAACGCTGTGGCACGATCAGTGAGGAGAGGGGAGTAGAATGGTGTGAAGAATTCGAGCGGGGGTGGCCTCTATTTATAGTCGAGCGAGGGGACCGACGGGGCGCATGGTGATCTCGTCAGGGGCAATGGTACAGGCGGCTATTGGCATGGGCGAAGGTAGGGGACGGTGCGGTGTTCCCTGGCTTTGCTCAATGACATGGTTTCGAGGCGTGGGCGGTGCGGCTTGGTCTGGAACACCCGACGCTCTGCACGGCAGAGGCGGCTTCTTCGACGGTGAGCAGTGGCTGTGCGTCATGGGGCGGCGAATGAGGATGTCTGGCGGTCTCCTGGGTCGGTGGTGGTCGTGTGTGCACGCGGCGAGGGCGGCGCGCGGTCTGTGGGCTTCGGTCGAGGGTGGCGCTCTGGCGCACGCTCGGCATGGTTGCTGGCGGTCTGGGCGCGGTCCGTGTGTGTGGTCCAGGGGTTGGCAAGGTTCGAGCGGTGGACAGGGAGTGGCGGTGGACGGTGGGCTGCCTTCCAGACATGCTGGCTAGGCTTGTTTCTCCTCCTAGCTTGATGTCGACATGGGGGTGACATGGGTTTGCTCAGCTGTTCACCATTGATGGCAATGCCAAGCTTCCAGTGAGGCTAGTTCTTGGTTTAACTTACTAGATGATCTACTGAGATGGTTGTGAGCTAGATAGGGAACCAGTTAGGCAAGAATCACTGCTCACAATAGTGTTTAGGATTTTGATGATTTGTGTCTGCAACCTGTTTGATGAATTGGACGCATGAAATCAAGTTTTGAATTTTGAAAAGATTTTTGGTGGGTTTGCTAGATTGGTGCTGGTGAGTCTGCAGATGCTTGGGTTTTGAATGTTGAGCTTGTTTGGGTGGTTTTTGAAAAAGTGGGATCTTCCCATATGATAAAGATTCAATTTTGAATTGTCATTTAAACTATGCATTTGAAAGTTTCTGGATGATCACAAAGTGGGCCTTGATACCTTGTTATGAGTACATTCAAGGGGTGCAAAGATCCAGAAAAGTTTCTATTAGGTTCTGAAAATTTGAAGCAGCCAAAGTAGGCATGGGAGTTAAATTGGTCAAAATGACCATTCCTTTATTTTATTTATTTTGATTTACTTGTCTTTGGAAAAAGTGTGGGAAATGTTTTAGATGATGTTTATTTCACCTAAGAAACATTTTACAAGCAAAGAAACATACAGACAAGGTGGTTCAAAAGAAATTCAAATTCAATGCATACTCATATGCATGCATTTATAATTTTATTTAGAAAAGTTTTTGTTAACCCTAATTTTGATGATTAGAGTTTGATGATTTAAGTTTAGTATTTTTGGGATGTTACAAACACCCTCTGTCTGATGATACTTCGACGACGATTCCGGTAGCACCAGCCACCGCCTTGCCCCCTCGACCACTCGAGCTTGCTCCCCTCCCCCGTACGAACCTCCCAGTGCCTCGCACTCGACCGTCTGCCTCCACTCCGGCGAACCCTACTGGTAATCTCTGACCACGCCTTCCCCTCTCCTTGACACTCACGCCTTCGTAGCTCTCTCGCGCGTCTAACGCCGCCACTATTTGGTCTGCTCCTGCCTTGTAGCCTTGACATCGACGACACCAGAGCGAGCCCTTCGACAGAGACGACTCTGGCGAGCGATTCAGGTCGACATCATGCGCCCCTGGCCTCCCCACGACTATGTTGAGCATCAGCAACGCCCTGCGAACTCGATGAGCTACCCCACTCCTCCTCTAGCTCCCTGCATCGCCAGCACCATCCTCATCTGACCGCGCCGCCGCCAGCCACCGTCGCTGCGCCGCCAACCTTAGGTCAATCGTCTGTGGACCGTTAGATCTTTATCTGGTGGATTAGATAGATTGACTAATCGAAGGGGTATGCATAGATCAGGGCCGTGCGATTCAGTTAGATCCAACGCACCGTGTCACTCGATCCGTGCGAACCGGTACCGACCAATGAAAACACGACACGTAGCTCAGGCTTTGTTTTAAAAACAGAAACATTTCTATTAGATATGTGATTTTGTAAAATTCATAAATTTTAATCTACACGTCCAAATTTTGCAAAATTTATATCATTGGAATCAGGAAAAACAATCCTACCTAACCATGCCATTTGTTTAATGAATTACTTCTAGAAAATTAGTTTTTTTTGCAGAAACTTGTGTAGGCATATTTTGTGTATAAAATTTATTCTAAAAATATTTTTAGGGTAAAATCTTTTGTAAATGGATTTTTTTGAACCTACTGACCATAGATACCAACTTTTGCATTTATAAACATATTTTGTGAGGCTAAGGAATAAATCTTTGAATAAAAGCATTTCTAGTTAAATAAAAATATGGTTTATGTATTAAAAATGCTTTTTGAGTAAAACCTTTTGAAAATGATTTGATTTAAACTCCCTGACCCTAAACACCAAGTTTTAGGATTTAAAAATATATTTGGTGAACTCTAGAAAATTATTACTTTGTTTAAAGGCAATTCTAATGAAATAAAATGTTGTTTGATTTAGAAATGGTTTATAGGTAAAACCTTTTGCAAATGGTTTTAATATTAAACACTTGACCATAAAACACTAACATTTGTGTTTAAAAATATATTTGTCAAACACTAGGAATTATTACTTTGATTAAATCATTTCTAACAAAACAAAAATGATTTAAATGGCCATTTTCACTAAATTGATATCAAATGGTTTTTGCCACTTTTATAAATGACCAATAGGTGTTTTAAAATGTTTATAACCTATTAGAAACCACTTTTCCAAATAAAACAATCTTTGGCATGCTAGCATGCATTGCTTTGTTTTTATTATTCTATGTGATGAATTGCTTGAATGGTAGATTGAATTTGTGCCTTGATTGAATTGTAGTGGAATTTGAAGAGTGTGACTATTGCAAGATCAAGGAGTGAACTTATAATCTCTACCAAAAAGGCAAGTGGTACATCATACTTTTGTCCTATTATTTTCACTATGCATTAGAGATGTTTTGAGTAGGACTTGCATGGAATTTTACAAAGTATAAACTATGCCATGGGAAATCCTAGTAGATGAAACCTCAGTAGAAATTTCCTAAGTTAAGGTTCCTACCACCATCATGCTTAGCTTAGCTAGTAGAAAACAAGGGTGGATTATATTCATGCTATGGAATATTTCTAAGTCAAGGACTTGTGTTTTGTTTAATAAAACAACTATGTGAATGAATCACCTGGGTGGAAAGGGACTTGAATGGATGGATTTTTGTTGAGTGGTTACCAGGGCCCATTTTTCAATGGTTTACCCTGTGTATCTCACTTGTGGAATGCCACCCAGGAACAAGGAGATTTGAGATGTCAAATGTTGAGAAGCTTCAAGTGCAGCCACTTGGCGTTATGGGCTCTGCCTGGATCATATAGGTTGCAATAACTTAGCCAAATGGACAGTTGGTGGTAGGGGTTTGATAGGTTTGGAGCGCGTCCATTTTGGTATAAGGGAAGGCTTCTGAAAGATCTTGTCTCGATACATGTCGAGTCTTGTGGGGAAAGTGCACCACCTCTATAGAGTGTACAATCTAAGTACTTAGTCGTGTCCCCGGCAATGGACAATTTGAGCATCAAGACATGGAATCTATCAAGAATCTCCTCATCCCAATTTCTAAGTTAAAACTTGTGGTTTAACAAGGGTTAAAGGATCTTCAATCTTTGATTGGTTGATGCCTTGGGTGATTTTGACAAAAAAAAACTTAGTGTTTTCAAATGATAAGGAAAATCTATTTTGAGCAAAGCAAGCCTAAGCTCCACTTAGCCAAGTGCATATAGATGATAGATACAACTATTCTACCATAGTATCACTTGCCAATACAATTCAAATGTATTGACCCTTGTGGCTATAACTTATTATGTTGCAGGTTTGTTTGATGTTAGTGAAGTGTGTTGATTAGGATTACAAGTCTACAACCAACATGATTGCCTGTGGCACTTTGAAGATGAAGGACTCCATGCTATAGTTATGTCTGATGCATTGTAATGAGATAGCCAAATGAGCTATGTAAGATGTAATGAATTATTTTATTCCTGGTTATAAATTTGTACTATGACCTTTGTTTCTTGATATTACATCTTAACTGTGGATGCTAGCTATTGATCCAGGGACTAGCATTGTAAACACAGGGATCTCTACCTTATTAAAGGTTGGGACCTCTACATGTAAAAAGGATCAATATCAAGATTCCGATAAGTGAAGGAAATGAGGAAGCCATGTATCAACACTTCGTTAATCAGGTAGCAATAAAGGTATGTGAGCTTGAGGAAGAATATAAGAAAATTGCTGAAAAATTACCTGTTAAGCTTGATGATATATTTGAGCCTACTACTAAGATTAAAATTGGGACTAATGAAATAGATGCACTTTGTGATTTACGTGCAAGTGTTTCAGCAATTCCAAAGAGTCTTTTTAATAAGTTAAATCTTGGATCTGTTGAAATCACCGAGTTAAAATTACATCTAGAAGATTCTACCTACAAACAAGCAGTAGGAATTAAAGAGAATACCTTAGTATACATTAAAGGCTGTCCTACTCTTACTGATTTTGTTATTGTTGACATATCTGAAGATTCTACTGCTCCTATCATATTAGGCCGTCCTTTTTTAAGAACTATTAAGGCTTTGATTAATCTTCACGAAGGGAATGTGATGCTCCAATTGCCTTCACTGGATCCTTTTGTTATTAATTTTCCCAGGAAAAAGAAAGCCAAGCAAGATGAGTAGGAGGCCATCACTTTGAAGGCCAACTATTTTGGAGTGGGTGTTCCACTCATCTGGCCTAAGTGAGCAACATCAAGGTCAAGCTATTGACCATAAAAGAGCATTGCATGGGAGGCAACCCATGTGAAATAAAGGTTTGAGTAAAGTTTTTAAGTTTTAGTTTAAGTTTTATGATGAATAAAGAGTGCTAGAAAACTTCAGTGAGAAGGAGAGATTCCGTGGTACTAAAAATTCCTGTTTTATACACGCTAATGTTGGTCGACAATTTAGTCTGTCATTGTTTTGTCAAAACATGGTGTTTCGCTAAGTTTCAGTCTAAAAAGTAATTCTTGAAGAAATAGAATTTTTTTGATGTATACAGTACCTTTAACGACCAAATATATGGCGGCAATAAATATTCCATCCATATAGTTTCAGTCATATAGTTATTTGATCCATCAACAATTTTCCTTCTCTAGATACAGAAGGTTTAACGACAAACTATACAGCAGGACCATTTTGGTCCAGCTGTAAAATTCCGGCCGTATAGTTATAGCCGCCAGGAAAGAGACCCTAATTTTTGTCGTCAGACCAACTATACGGCGGGAACAAATTGTTCTAGCCGTATAGTTGTGGCCGTATAGTTGCATCCGACCACTTAAATATACAGGAAGGTACCCAAAACAACAAAACTTCAATCCTTTTTCTTTCTTCTACCTCCAAACTCTCTCAAAACCTCAAGGGATCTTCACCTCTACTCAATTTCGTTCGATTTTGCTCGCACACAAGTGATCTACGATATTTTTCTCCTCCAATCCTCCAATTACTTTTTGCTCATCTCTGATCTATTGTCATTATCAATCTAGGGTGAGACTTACTTTGAACTAGTTGCCATGATTCTCTTGCCTAGACTATTATGTTGAGGAGATTCTTTAGTGTGCTATGATGAAGAATATGCTATGCTTATTATTTTGGGATCAAAAAGTTTTATTTTTGTCTTTCTTATTTATTTTTAGAAGATGAACACAAGGATCCAAACACGTGCTCTTGCCGCCGCTAGTTCTTCTCGGGCTGCATCTCAGGAACGCATGGGGATATGATTCAGGAATAAGTCCCACGGTGATCATTTTAACAGGATCAAAAACCGAGAAGTGAGGGCAACCAAGTGGGCTTGTCCCGTCATATTGAACCAACACGGTATTTCTGATGACTTTAATTTACTATGCAGTAGAATTTGCCTGCAAAACTTTGTATTTCATGATGCACCTACCTATCGCCAGTTAACCATTGAATTTTTGAGTTCTTTAAAAACCATTAAAACATGGCATGGATAGGATATGATTTCTTTCCGACTTATGAACAACAATTATTCATTATCACTTGATGAATGGTGCAATTGTTTTGGTTTACCCAACAATGATCCTAATGCTTTACGCGCATCTTTTACTAGCATAGAACCTTCCCCAGAACTCTGCTATAATAGAATGAGCTTTACTTCTAGAGTCAGCAAAGGGAAAAATATTCAACATCATGTTATTCGCTATTTGTTCCATGTTATTCCTAACACCTTGCAGGCGCGTAATGAGTTTACAAGACTCAATGAGGAGGACATCTTAGTCCTTGCAAAATCTTCTTTCAACTACAATAACTTGTCACTCCACTTGGGCACAATTCTTGTGCGCTACTTAGAGTACCAATCCTCCCAAATCCAAGGACCAATCACATGTGGGGGCGTCATCACCGTGCTTGCCAATGCCCTAAGCATCAACCTAGGTGAATTCCAACTGGTGCTAGGTGAGCGACGTGTTGGTTTATCTACTTTAAATGCTTGTGGAATGCTCACTAGGAGGGGTGGTGTTTATTACCTGCATATTTCTGGAGCTGGGCGTCTCTACCCCGCTCCTCTACCTAATGGTCTTTTCTCTATCGAGGAAGTACGCGTACTTTATGACTTGAAGGTTGAGAAACACTAACCCGAGGAGGATATTCCGGAGAAGGATGAGGACCAAGAGGAGGAGCAAGAATTTCCTTATCAAGAGGAGCATCCACCAAACTGGTTTGCTACATATCAAGACATCCAGGAACTTGGAGGGACTATGGAGGGGATGCATAATCTCGCCCTGAACCTCCGAGAAACAATAAGAAACTTATCAACTCAATTTGCGGACTGGAGTTACAACTTTTTCCCCCAACTCAATGATTTAAAGGGCTTGCAAAATCCTAAGCTTGGGGAGGTTTTCTATCTATTTTTATTTTGGCGTTCATTTTCTTTATTTTATTCTCGAGGTTATGCTTTTTATTTGAGTTTATAAGCACTCATGTTGGTTTCCCGAACACTTTATCTTTAGTTATTTAGTTTTCGAGATTTTCAAGCCGAGCTTTGCCGCCAATTTTCTATACTTTAAATTCCCCTTCTCAAAAATCACAAAAAGATTTCTCCATTTATCTTTATTTTCCCTCTTCCTTTTCTTTTTGCCTCGAGGTTCTCATGTATTTGCAGGAGAGTGATCGACTTCGAGTTTCCAAGAAACAAATCAAAAGGGAAGAGAGAAGTGGAACCAAACATGAGAGGTATGCCTTGTGACTCCCCACTTTTGAAGTTTGAGAAACCCATGCTAGTTAGTAGTAACTGTTAAGATGTTATATCGGTGGAGTGCGCCTCTATATTGTAGTAAAATTTTGTTTGCATGGGTATTTAGTTGAGTACGTTTTGTTCCAGCTCTTGTAGTTAACCAAGTCTTGCCGAAAATTTTTATAAACAATTGAAATAATAAAAAGTATGAAGGCTTGGGTGTTGTAGTGTTTATTCTTGAAAGCTTATTCCTAGAGACACTCAACACCACAAAAAATAATAATTGACTTGATAGCTCTCTTTGACAGGATTTGTTCAATAGAATTAATGTTTAGCGGTTTTTTTGAGCATACCAAAGTTTGACTTGTGAACCATAAGAATGATATAGCTTTATGTGTGTCAAACTTCATGGGATGGCAACAACTCCGCTAGCCTACGAACGATCTTCATGGAGGAAACTCCTAGATTTCGGCTATGAGTTGATTGAACATTTGTAGTAGCAATGCTATAATGGGTAAGATTCTTGGCACTCTTAGGTAGATGTAAACATGATGGAGTCACTCCTCTGGATGATATGAGTAATCGTTATGCAAAAGGAACAAAAACCTTAGTGATGCCACGACTGTCCATCACAGCCCGATAAACTAATGAATTTTTTTGGCATGCTCTCAATTACTTAAGAACTGGAATTCTTGAAGGATAATGAATAGAAAAGTGCTTGAAAAGTCTTGATTTATTGATGTGGGCGAATTGAGATACTTTAGCGTATATGCTTTTCATGATGAACTCTCACATTCTCAATTTTACATAAATATACTTTATTGTTTAAGGGAAAGCTTATGAGTTGATTACATGACATGGAATAAAGATTACTCATTTGAATCATCGCTACTAACAATAATTTAGCTGGGCTATAAGGATTCATGAAACCCGTATGATATGCTTGCCATTACTCTATCTATGCTGAAGTTTTTCAGATTAATAACGTGGAGGAAACATGAGACTACTAATCATGAGTAAGATCATCATCTCGGTATTTCAGTTTAAATGCTAATTTCCTTTTTGATTTTGGTTTTCTTGCTCGAGGACAATCAAGTTTAAGCTTGGGGAGGTTGATGGCTGTGAAATACAGCCATCCACGTCCGCATTTAAACTAGATATTATTCATATATTTGATGAAATATCTCTCTAAACCCTGCCACTAATGCCTAATGATTAAAGGGGTATGCAATCCTGTCTTGCTATTTTCCCTGCGCAGATAATGACGTGTAATGATGGGAATCACAACATTAAAGTCAAAGTTTAACATCCCAAAAATATTTAACTTGGATCATCAAACTCTAAGCATCAAAATTAGGGTTAACAAAAACTTTTCTAAATAAAGTTATGAATGCATGCATATGAGTATGCATTGAATTTGAAATTCTTTTGAACCACCTTGTTTGTGTGTTTCCTTGCTTGTAAAATGTTTCTTAGGTGAAATAAACATCATCTAAAACATTTCTCACACTTTTCCCAAAGACAAGTAAATCAAAACAAATAAAATAAAGGAATGGTCATTTTGACCAATTTAACTCCCATGCCTACTTTGGCTGTCTCAAACTTTCAGAACCTAACAGAAACTTCTCTGGATCTTTGCACCCCTTGATTGTACTCATAACAAAGTATCAAGGCCCACTTTGTGATCATCCAGAAACTTTCAAATGCATAGTTTAAATGACAATTCAAAATTGAATCTTTATCATATGGGAAGATCCCACTTTTTCAAAAACCACTCAAACAAGCTCAACTTTCAAAACCCAAGCATCTACAGACTCACCAGCACCAATCTAGCACACCCACCAAAAATCTTTTCAAAATTCAAAACTTGAATTCATGCGGCCATTTCATCAAACACTTGGCACACACAAATCAAACAAAATCAAAACACTATAGTGTGTAGTGTTTTGAGCCTAACTGGTTCCCTATCTAGCTCACAACCAGCTCAGTAGATAATCTAGCAAGATTAACCAAGCACTAGCACCATTGTGAGCTTGCCAATATCATCAATGGTGAACAGCCGAAGCCACCCTTGCCACCCCAGTGTAGACAGCAAGCTAGGAAGGAAACTAGCCACGCCAAACTTGTCTGGGAGATCACCCATGCCTCACCGCCCCCTCTCGACCAGCCCTGCCTCGAAGACACCGACCAGAGCACCCAGGAACGCCGCCTGCATCGCCAACCGTCGAGCATGCGCCAGGCGCCACCCTCGGCCAAGCCCACGCATCGCCGCCCTCACCGCGTGCATATACGATCACCACCGACCCAGGAGACCGCCAGACATCTCCGTTCGCCGCCCCGTGACGCACAGCCACTGCTTGCCGTCAAAGACGCCGCCTCTGCCGCGCAGAGCGTCGCGTGTTCCAGACCAAACCGCACCGCCCCTACAAACGCATTAAAGCCGTAGAGCATCGCCAGGATACCACCAAGCGATTGCCACCGCCGGCCATGCCTCTAGCAGCCCGTAGCCATGTTGCCACCGTCGCCCGCCCATGCCGTTCGGTCTCACCGTAGAGACTATAAATAGAGGACTCCCCCACTCGAATTCTTCACACCATTCCACTCCTCTCACCCAGAACCACCCCACCTCAGTCCCGGAGCAAGGCGAGCAACACCTCGTCGGAATTTCACCGGAGCCCGCCGCCTCTGGAGAAGAAGGGCGCCATCGATTTCGTCCACCCCAGGAGCTGCCGCGACCACCCCTGATTTCGCCGTCGTCGACTTCTTCGTTCGCCCGCCTCGCCGACCCTCGCCTGCACCCCGGTGAGCCCCCAGCAACCCCCACTGGCCGCGCTAGGTTTCTGTCTTGCCGGCGTTGCCCAACATCGACGATGACTCTCAGCCGTTGGATTAGAACTAGATCGAACGCCCCACATCGCAACATACCGCTTTGCACCCTCCTGTCTCACTGACGAGTGGGGACAGCCACTTAAGCAGCCCGCGGAAGCGCTGCGCTTAGCAGGCCGGCCCGTTAACTTTTCCCGCGCAGCCCAGTTATTTGAATTAAACCTTTTCCATTTAATTTCAAACACACTTCTGTACCCAATTTAAAAAATCAACCCAGGTCGATTCAGTGCACCAAATTGAATGAAACTAATTTTGTTAGAAAGGTCTGGGAATGCTGAATCCAAGCCCGTTGGATTCAAGTCATTTGGATCTATAGATCACCCATGGTAAAACTAACAAGGCATAAGCTTTTCTGCATTCAAACATTTTTCAAATTTAAACCATAATAGCTTTTGAGTTGATTCCAACTCTCAAAAATCACATTTAACCATACCTTTCAGAATATATAAAAATATATAGGTTTACTTGGAGAAATAATGTTCAAGTAATAAAAGAATGCTACATAGTCATTTCTAGTCACTTTATTTAATTAAAATAAAAGGGCAAAACCTTATTAAATTGTGACACCACTTTAAATCATATTCCCATGGACTAAAATATGTGGTGATGACATTTGTCAACATGATCCCATGTTTGGTTTGGAGAATATTAAATCTTAAGTAGTTTTTCAATGAGTAGAAATTACTTTTCTAAAAATAAAAGGAATTAAACCAAGCCTTAATCTTGTAATGTTAGAGATGATGTTAGATCATCTATAGGACCCTTGTGTGTGATGATTGCAAGTAGTTAAGTATTTTTTGGTGATTGTGTACCTCATATTTATTTATAGACGCTAGTACCGACCAAGGATACGAGGAGGAAGGAGGATTCTACGAAGAAGAAGCCGAGGAGAACTTCAACCACTGCTCTGCTCAAGGCAAGCTAACACTTGCAAGATACCCTACTAATGCAAGCTTATATTGAAACTAATGCAAGCCTAATACTACCAGTTGATTATGCAAGCTAACACTTGCAATTATGAAAGTTAGATAACCTATGCAATGCACTAAGCATGCTTGGTTAGACATATTTGATGATACCCAATCCTAGTTTTATTTACAAGCTTTATATTTTATTTCTTTATCAAAGCTATTACTGGGAGTTTACTTAAGTGACTTGTAGATTCTAGAAAGATATATGTGAAGGTTGCATAAAGAGCATAAAATTTGGCCTAAGCTAGATAATCTTGATGTCATCCTAAGGCAGGAGATTGAACTTAGTTAAAACTCCACTAGATTACCACCCCTCATTAGTGCTTACCCCCACCTGCAGATGCTAGTGCTAAGCATAAAACTTGATCAACTTTAGATGGGAATACTTGGTGGAAAAATGGTTATGAAAACCTTGGAATGATGGATCATTCTATTGAAATTTTTTGGACATGTGTTTCTGAACACTTGAGGTTTTTGCTGATGAAAATGTTGAGGCATGAGCCTTAGCCCTTTTTAAAACTGATGGTTGTCAGGATGCGATACCATTCCAATTTTATCGTACAACCACAATACCCGAAGATTGGGTAGGGCTTGACTGGAAACTTATATACCTTTGTATTAGTTCCCTCACGGCCAAGGTCTGAGCTGAGGCTACCTTGTGAAGATTGTCCACCTGTGCAGTACCCAAGATGGCAGTTGGTCATGGTTGGGAGGCCAAACTCACAGGAGAGGTGCTTATACTAGGGCGTGTAATTGAAAGGTTAGGATTGATTATCCGCATACTGAGTATGGTGAATTCAGGATTTGTTCCTGACGGATGTATCGAATGTTGTGGTGAAAGTGTACAATCTCTGCAGAGTGTCAAACTATTCGAATAGCCGCGTCCGCGATTATGGACAGTTGGAGTGGCCATACTGTTCCCCCGTTAGACTTTTCAAAATTACTTGTGAAACAAAGTGAGACTTTGACTTGACCACAACCGGGTTGTGATATGAAATACAAGTTCCCATTTAGGTGTTATAAAACTTCAACTAGCATTTGTTGCTTCTAAACTTAGTAGAGATAAATCTGGCTTTTGCAGAACAACCCTAGATCCTAGTGTCCTATTATCAAAAACCCCTTTCCCTTGTTAGTATTAGTTTGCGAGTACTTAAAGAGTACTCATGGCTTTGTCCCTGGCTATTCCCATGGCCAGACTATGAAGAGGAGTACCTGGAGGATGGACCCCAGGAAGGTTACGACAACTAGGATCATCTCCCATCGTCAGCATTGCCTGTGACCCCGAAGATGGAGCTTCGCCTATGCTAGCGTTATTATTACGTATTCCGCTGCTTGATGTTGTATTAAGAACTGGATCATGAGATCCCTATTTGTGTAAGAACTTATGTACGGTTGTAATGGATGATGTACTATGGTATCCAATTCTGTTATGTCTCGCAAAAATGGCAATCCTGGGATTGCGATGTATGGCATAACAGGCATCTAGGATTAAAAATCCGGGTGTTGACACAAAGATACGAGATTTCCAACATGTCAAAGAAACCGGGAGTGGATCCAGAAGTCTTAACGACCAACTATATGGCGGGAATAAAATTTTGGCCGTATAGTTGTCATTGACTCCATTAGGTCAAACAGAACAAAAACTTCACTGAAGGGACCCCTATATAAAGAGGATTGATGTGTGCATCCAGTGTTGATGTGGGACGCTTCGTTGGAAACCCCAAGAGCAAGGTGTGATGAGCACAGCAGCAAGTTTCCCTCATTAGAGACCGAGGTTATCGAACCATAAGGAGGAAGGAAACGTCTCAAAGGTGTTGCAAGCAACATGGAAACCTACACAACACAAACTCAAGACTTTGCCCCAATGAATCAGTGAGGTTGTCAAGTGATACGTTGGAACGTATCTATAATTTTTGATGCTCCATGCTTGTTAGTATCTACTTCGCTTTGCTTTGTCTACACTTTGAGGTGATTTTTACATGTTTTATGGTACTAACCTACTAACAAGTTGCAACAATGCCGGATGCCTATTTTCCACTGTTTTTGGTTTCAGAAAAGTTAGTAAAGAAATATTCTCAGAATTGGACGGGACAAACGTCAAATTCAATTACTTTCCATGGGGAATAATAAGTCCAGAGGGGAGCCGGAGAGGCCAGCCAGGGCGACCAGACCTACCCTAGGTGCGGGTGAGCCCTGCCCCGTGCCTGGGAGGGGTGTGGGGCCCCTGGCCGCCGCCTCGGCCTCCCCCTTCGCCTATAAGAAGCCCTCGATGCAGAAACCCTAAGAATCCGATCAAATCTCCACGAAACCGTCTGTATGCACTGCCACCATCATCTCTAGATCAGGGGGGGTCTGAAGTTCTTCCCGGCACCCTGCCGGAGGGGAGATCATCCTGGAGGCCTTCTCTCTGGTATGATGCGTGAGTAGTTCCACCTTGGACTATGGGTCCATGTAGTAGCTATATGGTTGTATCTCCTCCTTGTGCTTTCATGTATAGATCTTGTGAGCTCAGTTCATGATCAAGATCTAATCTATTTGTAATCATGCATGTTGTGTTTGCGGGGATCCGATGGATATTGAGATTATTATGTTAGTTTGATTAATGGTTTTGTCTTTATGATTCTATCATGTCTGTGTTGTTTGTGATCTTGCATGCTCTCCATTTTTAGTAGCTATCTTGGCCAAGTAGTTGCTAGTGACTCCAAGAGGGGGTATTTATGCTCGATAATGGGTTCATGCCTCTAGTTTCCAAGGGAAGTAACAATAATCTCTTCGGTTGTAGATGTGTTGTTGCTACTAGGGAGAAAACAATGGTCTCTTGTTCATGGAACATGTGGACTGTTTATCTTACACACTTTTCTTAAAGCCTTTGTCTGTTGCTTGCAACTTAATACTGGAGGGGGCTCAGATGATAACCTAAAGGTGGACTTCTAGTCATAGATGCAGTTGGATGGCAGTCTATGTATCTTATTGTATTGCCCAGTCGAATCTCATAGGATCTTTCTGACTAGTAATTGCATTGTTATGCCTTGCTCAGTTCCTGTCAATTGCCCTGTTGTAATTTGTTTACCCTTCATGCCATGTTTTTATCTAAGGAGAGCACCTCTAGTGAACTATGGATCCCAGTCCAATCTTTACCATTGATACATCTTCCACTGTTACTTGTTTACTTGCCGCAAACCATTACCATCGACACCATATGTTTAATCCTTTGTTGTAGCAAACCGGTGAGCTTGACAACCTCACTGATTCGTTGGGACAAAGTCTTGAGTTTGTGTTGTGCAGGTCTCCACGTTGCTTGCAACACCTTTGAGACGTTTCCTTCCTCCTTCAGTTTCGATAACCTCGGTCTCTACCGAGGGAAACTTGTTGTTGTGCTCATCACACCTTGCTCTTGGGGTTCCAACGAAGTGTCCCATGTCAACATTGGGTGCATGCATCAAGATTTCTGGCGCCGTTGCCGGGGAGGCTAAGGACGTCTTCACAAGGGGAGTCCTTCACTTCCTTTCTCTTTACTTTGTTTTTAGTTTGCTTTGTTTCTTTTGCTTGGTTTTGTTTGCCTCTTTTCAAAACTCCCAAAAATAGTATAGTTTGGTTTACTTTCCTTATTCAAAACACACAAAAAATAGTTCCTGCTCTAGTTGCCACCTTGCTCTAGCTCTCCATGTTTCTCCCCAAGTTTGCCCTGAAAGATCTTGCAATAGGTAGTGGCTCCATAATTGGGAAAGATAATATTGAAGAATTCTTTAATTATGTTAGCAAGCATGAGGATATTAAGGATAAATCTATAGGAGAGCTTGCTCCTAATTATGAGATTGTTGTAGCTTCTTTAGTTCATATGTTGGAGGCTAGGTTTGTTAGCCTTAACCCCTTCAATACAATTCTTGTTCCTAAAACTAAAAGAAGAAAAGAATGCTGAAAAGAGAGAATTCATCCTTGAAACTTTATCAAAATAATTTCATGATGTTGCTAGGGAGGCCAAAAAGGTCTTTGACCGTTTCAATATTCTATGCTCAAGTGTATATGTTGTGGGTATTTCTGATAAAACTAAGCCTAGAGAAGAATTCAAGATACCCATACCCTTTAAGCTTGTTGGAATGCATGAAGCCTTTGAAAAGAATTTTGATTGGATTGCTCCTAAAAAACTTTTTGATGAAATTAGTAGACCAAAGAGAGATGATAAGGGATCCTCAAAAACCCATTTGGATGAGATACCATTCATAGTTGAAGACTTTGCAATTATGGATGTTAATGCTTCTTCATTTGAAAATACTTGATTCTTCTTGGTTCTTGTGCCTAACTTAAAGGCGTTAAAGAAAAGTACTTGTTGGGAAATAACCCAAGAGTTTCCTTGAGTCTTGGAAGTTATTACTTCAGTAATTACCTCTTCTTATCCTTTTTTGTTTTATTTTTGTGCCAAGAATGACCTCTAATGAGAGGGAAGTAAGATTTGGGGAGTTGCTGTCCCGAAACAGATTTTTGTCCTCCACCAAAAAAATACGTGAGGAGTCTCTGTAACTCGGATTGAGCTCAAAATTTACGAATGAATCCCCCAGTATGTTAGCTAACTTTCGATAGTTCAACACTTTTTGATTTGAGCAACAGAAGATGTTCTAAAAAATCGGTTTCTACCTGCTGGTCTGTTTTGACAGATTTCTGCCATTATTTGCATTTGCTTCTTATTGATTCCTTTTTGAGTTCACTTTAGGTGAATTGAGATTTTTGGAGGAGTTACTACAGTAGCTTGTGTTTTTAGTGAAAATCCTTGCTGTTCTAAAGCTTTGCCAGAGGTCTAATATCTTTTGAATAAACTAATGTTGCTAATAAAGATTGTGTGAAGTTTTTATGGAGGAAAAATTTCAGGTGAAGAGAGAGAATGATGCAATGAGATGAAGAATAGAAAAAAGATCAATCTTGGGGATTCCACCATGGTGTCACCCCAAGAAATATCCAAGAGGTACAAGCTTCAAAGCTTGGGTATGCCCAAGACATCCCCTTCTTCATCAATAAAAAGCTCAGGTCTGTCTAGACACTTCGTTTTTATTGTTTCATGCACAGTTGTGTTGTTCTTGGAGCGTCTTAGTTTTCGTTTGCTTTGCTTAGTTTTTTTAGTTTTATTAAGTAGTTTGGACCCCCGTTCTCGCTGTGTTGTTTTGCAAATAAGTTCCTTGGTGTTGGAAAGGAGTAGTAAGTTCTTTCTTGAAGTGCAAGAGGAGCTTGCATTGATTGTGACTTAGACTTTAGTATGACATGCTAGGTGTTATTTTGACCTTATGGTTAGTGATTATTTTTGTAGAATTTCTTGTTCCAAACAATTGGGATTTCTTAGTGTGCCTTGAAGAAATTATGCGTTGTTTTATCATGCAAAAGCATAGTATTGTGGTATTCTCCTTTGATGCTTTGCTTGGGTTGACTTGGCACATGCTCACACCATGTTATAAATATGACAAGTCACCATTAGCCCCTATGATCATTTAGTCCTTGACTTGTAGTACCACTCTTTGCTTTGATTAGTATGCTTTGTTGCTCTACATGATTATGGCCATTATGCTCTCTTAGTTGGTTGCTCCCAGTCTTTTGCTAGCCTCCACTTGTATGAGTAATTTCTACTCATGCTTCCAACTCCCAAGAAACCAAGTTATTCCAAAGTGTCCACTATAAACTCCGATGCATGGTGTGTTACACCATTCCAAGTATATTCTTGTTTTCACCTATCTTCCAATTAAAAACTATTTTGTTATGTGAAAACTTAGTGATTAAAACCCTCACGAACTTGATAGCCCACTTTATATTCTTTGCCCCTAATAAACTTTAACCATTGTGACAACTTTGTTGTATATGCTTGCACATATAAGTTGGAATTAACAAAATCGTGCTGTCACGAGGAACGTTTTCAACATTGCACTTGTACTTTGTACTCAGTTGATATCATGCTCTTTTGTCTATGGATGTCACCGATGTGAAATAAAGAGGGAACTTGTAAGTTCATGGAGTTTGTATCTTGTGTTAGAGAAATGTCTGGGCCGCTAGCCTAAGCCATGCCTAATCATGGTGGAAACTTGCAGCATCACCATAGTGACATCTATAAATCATTCTTCTTATAAAAAAAGAGACACATTGAGAAAAGTGGAAAGAGAGAAAAAGCACCATTTTCCCATGGTTAATAAGAAGATTGCTGATATGCTCATTGTTTGCTTCCCTTGTCATTTTGGTTATGGGAAAGCTCATGTACCATGTGCAAGGGGTACCCCATTGGCGGTTCTCAATGATATGCAAATACTTACAGTGACAAGAACTTACCTGGACCCAAAGTTGAGTATGCATGAGGTGTGGCCCTCGTATTCAAGGGGCATGAGATTCCCAACTAATACTTCGTCAAGCATATACTCCATCTTTGCCACTTTAACCTTAACCACTTCAAGATGCTTATGATAGGGCAATGAGGGCTGAAAGCTAACAAGTACCACAATTTTTGGAAGCTCCTTTTGAAACTTGTAATCCCTGCTTCTTTTACAAAAAGTCCTTTCTTCCACCACTATTGAGTCTCCACCTTCTACCTGTAGGCACCATTAAGAGAGCATAGTTGTCATTCTGTGTGAAGTGTTCCAAAGCTTATTAATTAATGCATATTGTGTTATTACTTGCTCTTGTGCTACTTGTTTCTAGTCACCCTTGTGAACTTTGCAGGTTTCCTATGCATTATATTGCTACTCTATGAGGGACAAGATGATTACCACTATGCTATGTATTCTGTATGTGAAACAAATAAACGTTTTTCAATGCATGTTATTCATAATCTTTGTTTGTAGCTTGACATGTTGCATGCATAGTTACTATGTCCTATTGTTAGAACTCCACCTTTCATCCACATGTTTAGAGTTCTTTGATCCTAGCTTTCAATGCTTGCAAATGGTTGGATCTTTATTGTGAGGGTGCATGTCACCTCAAAAATTATTCTTTTATCACTTACCTACTCGAGGACGACCAGGATTTAAGCTTGGGGATCCTGATACGTTGGAAACGTATCTATAATTTTTGATGTTCCATGCTTGTTAGTATCTACTTTGCTTTGCTTTGTCTACACTTTGAGGTCCTTTTTTCATGTTTTCTGGTACTAACCTACTAACAAGTTGCAATAGTGCCAGATGTCTGTTTTCTACTGTTTTTGGTTTCAGAAAAGTTAGTAAAGAAATATTCTCGAAATTGGATGGGACAAACGTCAAAGTCAATTACTTTCCATGGGGAACAAGAAGTCTAGAGGGGAGCCGGAGAGGCCGTCCAGGATGGCCAGACCTACCCTAGGCGCGGGTGGGCCTGCCCTGCGCCTGGGAGGGGTGTTGGGCCCCTGGCCTATGCCTCGGCCTCCCCCTTCGCCTATAAGAATCCCCCGATGCAGAAACCCTAAGCACCCGATCCAATCTCCACGAAACTGTCTGTAGCCGCCGCCACCATCATCCCTAGATCGGGGGGATCTCAAGATCTTCCCAGCACCCTGTCGTAGGGGAGATCATCCCGGAGGCCTTCTCTCCGGTATGATGCATGAGTAGTTCCACCTTGGGCTATGGGTCCATGTAGTAGCTTGATGGTTGTATCTCCTCCTTGTTCTTTCATGTATAGATCTTGTGAGCTCCGTTCATGATCAAGATCTAATCTATTTGTAATCATGCATGTTATGTTTGCGAGGATCCGATGGATATTGAGATTATTATGTTGGTTTGATTAATGGTTTTGTCTTTATGATTCTATCATGTCTGTGTTGTTTGTCATCTTGCATGCTCTCCGTTGTTAGTAGCTATCTTGGCCAAGTAGTTGCTAGTGACTCCAAGAGGGGGTATTTATGCTCAATAGTGGGTTCATGCCTCTAGTTTCCAAGGGAAGTGACAATAATATCTTTAGTTGTAGATGTGATGTTGCTACTAGGGAGAAAACAACGGTCTATTTTTCATGGAACATGTGGACTGTTTACCTTACACACTTTGCTTAAAGCAGTTGTCTATTGCTTGCAAGTTAATACTGGAGGGGGTTCGGATGATAACCTGAAGGTGGACTTCTAGTCATAGATGCATTTGGATGGCGGTCCATGTATATTGTTGTATTGCCCAATCGAATATCATAGGATCTTTGTGACTAGTAATTGCATTGTTATGGTTTGCTCAGTTCCTGCCAATTGCACTGCTGTAATTTGTTTACTCTTCATGCCATGTTGTTTATCTAAGGAGAGCACCTCTAGTGAACTATGGACCCCGATCCAATCTTTACCATTGATAAATCTTCCACTGTTACTTGTTTACTTGCTCCAAACCATTACCTTCCACACCATACATTTAATCTTTTGTTACAGCAAACCGATGAGTTTGACAACCTCACTGATTCGTTGGGACAAAGTCTTGAGTTTGTGTTGTGCATGTCTCCACGTTGCTTGGAACACCTTTGAGATGTTTCCTTCCTCCTTCAGGTTCGATAATCTCAGTCTCTACTGAGGGAAACTTGCTGATGTGCTCATCACACCTTGCTCTTGGGGTTCCAACGAAGTGTCTCACGTCAACACTGGGTGCACGCATCATCAAGCTCAACGGTTTGTTGTAACAAACGATTAACTGTATGATGTGGAAGGTGATGAATGGTTTGCAGCAAGTAAACAGTGGAAGCTGTATCAATGGTAAATATTGGACCGGGGTCCATAGTTCACTAGAGGTGCTCTCCTTATATAAACAACATGGCATGAATGGTAAAAAATTATAGAAGGGCAATTGTGGCACCCCGGATTTACGGTCCGAGAATACCCGTTATGCCTGCAATTCACGTTCCCATGATTAGTGATCCGTGAGCATAACCGAAAAGTATCATTACAACATCCATAATTAAAAAATACAAGTACTTACATTAATGCCATTATGGCGATACAACAACAATAGCGGAAGTCTTCAAGCGCAGAGCCCATGTCATGCCTTAACCTACATGCGACTTACTAGGAAGACAGTCTAGCTCGCATAGACGTCAGCAACTCCATCTTTTCTCTCGATCATCTGAAAGTTTGGCCAAGTAAATAGCCAGGGACAATGCCGGTGAGTACTTTGAATGTACTCGTAAACCACCTTAAGATAACATTAATAACGGATATGCACTATGGCTATGGTAGGATGGCTCTAAGAAAGGTTCTTTTATAAACAAGTTTCTCTTGTAGATATGGCATGTCTCTATATCTTTGTTGAAAAACATATGGAAAACCTTTTTGAAAATTTTAAAGAAAACACTAGGATTGGGTCACCCATTTGTTTTTCCTTCCGGTCATCTCATGACCAAAGTCCTTCCTCCTTTTTCCCGACCAACCCATGGTCAAAACATTTTCAAGCCATTGCTTTTCCAAAGTAGTTTCTGAAATCAAAACCATCACCCCTGTACAGCAGCCATCACAACCGTCCATGACCGAGGAATCGGCTATTAGAATAGATTTACACTCTGCATAGGTTGTACATTGTACCCACACCATCCGATTACCCGTCCCTGATCTACACCGATCGTGTAGAGTTCCCAACCTTTAATAAGGTAGAGATCCCTGTGTTTACAATGCTAGTCCCTGGATCAATAGCTAGCATCCACAGTTAAGATGTAATATCAAGATACAAAGGTCATAATACAACTTTATAACCAGGAGTAAAATAAATTAGTACATCTTACACAGCTCATTAGGCTATCACATTACGTTGCGGTAGAATATCTATAAAGCATGGGTCCTTCATTTTCAAAGTGCCACAGGCAATCATGTTGGTTGTAGACTTGTAATCCTATTCAACAAACTTCACTAACATCAAACAAACCTGCAACATAATAAGTTGCAGCCACAAGGGTCAATACATTTATTGGCAAGTTTCACTACTATGTAGAAATAAGTGGATCCTATCAGTTACATGCATATTTGGCTAAGTAGGGTTTAGGCTCTTTTGCAGAAAGCAATATAGTTTTATCCTATCTCTTTTAAAATAGTTTTGATCTTTTGTCAAATCTTTCTGAACTCTTTGGAAAACTCCAAGTGCTTCTAATCCCTTGTTGTCACCATCAAGTTTTACTTTGAGAAATTGGAATGTCGAGATCTTCCATAGCTTCAGGCCTTAGCTGCTCAGTATTGTCCATAACCGGGGACACGGATAAGTACTTAGAATTTTGATCTTCTGCAGAATTTGTACACTTTACCCACATGACACAATCTCATCTTGATGCCACCAGTGGCCGCTGGATAAGTACTCACCAAGATGGAGTACTGGCAGATTGAGAATGTGACAAAGTCTTTCCATAGAAGTCCTCCCAATACAAAATGCTAGCTTGTCATCCAGGCACCAATGTAGGGTTTCAAGTTCCCTTACACAATTCTAGTTAACCTGAAGATGCCAATGCATGGGTCTTCCACTATGTAGTTGACTAAGACAGAGCCCATTTAGCATGTGGCTGTACACGGAAGCCACTATACGAGAAACATGTTCAATCTCTAAGTCCCTGGGTGGTTTTCTTCTAGTGCACAACAAAAAGAGATAGCCATATAAACATGGTTCCTTTTGTTGCCACCTTGTCCAACCTTGAGTATCCTTGTCCACCCAGGTGGTTCATTGAGTACTTGTTTTATTATATAAAACATATATCTTTTCAACTCTTCATATAATCATAACATGTATCCGATCCCATTATATAGCAGGGCTAAGCATACTACAACTACAATGTTTCCACTAAGGAATATATAAGGGTATCCTAATAGGATTTAGCATAGCATAAAAATATAGTAATCCTTTACATGCATGTTTTAAAATCCACTAAGTGTAATGAAAATAGTAGGACTTGGATGATAGTGTCACTTGCCTTTTTAGTAGAGAATGTTGGTTCACTTCTTGATCTTGCAAATATCACACTCTTCTAACTTCACTACAATTCAATCAAGCAAACACAAATTCAACTATCATTCCAAACAACTTCTGACACATAAAATAACAAAAACAAGGTCATGCATGCAAGCATGCACAAGATAGTTTTATTTGCAAAGGTGTTTTCTACTAGGCTCTAAACATTATAAAGTTCAAAGTGGTCATTTAATAAAGTGGTAAAACCATTTGCAAAAGGTTTTATCTATAAACCATTTTTAAATAAAATCATTATTTTATGTGGTTGAAAATGCTTTTAGCAAAGAAATATTCTTTAAAGAGTTCACCAAATATATTTTAATTCTCAAAACTTGGTGTTTAGGGTCAGAAGGTTTGAATCAAATCATTTCCCAAAGGTTTCTCTCAAAAATCATTTCTATATCATAATCAATATTTTTATTTGACTAGAAATGAGCTAATTCAAATATTTATTCCTAAACTTCACAAAATACATTTTTAAACCCATGAGTTGGTTCCTAAGGTCCGTAGGTTCACAACAATCCATTTTGCAAAGATTTCACATTAAAATTATATCTAGAACAATTTTTATATTCAAAATAAGCCTACACATGTTTCTGCAATTTCAACCAATTTTACAGAAGCAAAACATTAAACAAAATGCATGGTTGTAAAGTACATGTTCTGCTGATTCCATTGATATAAAATTTGCAAAATTTGGACGTGTAGATTTAAAGTATGAATTTTACAAGTTTGCATATCAATCAGATTCAAAATTCTGTTTAAACTAAACTAGTGCCACGCGTATGTTTCTGATTCGCTGATACTGGTTCGCGTGGATTGCGTGGTTACAGCCGTTGGATCTAAGTGAGATGGTGCGGTTCAGATTAGCCCGTACCTCTTCGTTTAATGATTCTATCTAAGCCGCCAGATGGAGATCTAACGGTGCAAAACGATTTGACCTAACTCGAGCGGCGCTGACGACAGCTGCAGGCGGCGCACGGTCAGACGGTGTGCTTGCCGACGAACCAGGAAGCAAGGAAGACAGAGGAGGGTCTCATCATGCTTAGGGGATCGTGTCGATGTTCAACGTGGTCGCGAGGAGGCAAGGGGCGCACAGGGACGGGAGTAATCGCTCGTCGGAGTTGCTGCGGGCGGCGGTGCTCTCGGGTTGTCGTCGCTGGCGTCGTTTCGGACCGCGCTAAGACAAAGTAGAGGCACGGTTAGGTGCGCACGAGGGTCGCAAGTAAGCGAGCATCACTGAGAGGTGCTGGGGCGGTCTAAGCTTACCAGGGGGAGGTCGCCGGAGAAGGGACAGACGCGGCGGTGCTCAGGTGATGACGAATTCGACGTTTTGGAGCGCGCGCGAGTGAATGGAGCACACGGGCAGATGCGCCAGGAGGTGGGGAGCAAGCTCGCGTGCAGAGGGAGGAGAGGGGTGGCTGGACGGCGCCGGAATCGGCCAGGAACCTCGTTGGAGCAGAAGGTTTCGAGCTCAAAATTCCTGCAGCCTGGTGGCAGAGGGGAGGCGATGTTTGGGGGGAAAGAGAGAGCGGAGAGGGGCGATTTAACGAGCATGGTCACTGCGAGGAATTACTCAGGCATTGAATCGAATTCATGGCTGCAATTCAAGGCAGCAACGGCAGGGAACGGCTGGCGCGGTGAAGATGATGATGATGTGGCGTGGGGCCTACCTGTCAGCGCGGGAGAGAGAGAGGGAGATGGGTCCACTGCTCAGCGTCTTTGCGGGTGCGTGTGTGTGTCAAAAACGTTTCACTGGGGGAAAGAAAGATGGGCTGCGAGTGGGCTGGACTGGGCCTGTTGGGTTGGATTGGTTCGTTTCACTTTTTTTTATACAGATTGCTTTTTCTTTTTCTATTTGATTTTCTATTTTGATTTTTAATCAAACAATTCAAACAACAAATGAATTCAAACCTTTGCTAAACATTGTATTTATTTTTAGTTCTGTTTAACAACACAATCCAAAGTCCAAAAAAAATTAATTTTTATACTTTTTAGGATCCATTAATAATTAAATAAATAGACCTTAGTTATTAATTCAAATAGGATTTTATTTATTAAAAACTCCATTTGAAATCTAAATAGTACCAAAATCATTTCAGTAGGTTTTATTTGAATAAATAAAACACTTGGAAAACTTATTTAAAATAAAATAACAAGTTTTAGTGTTTATTTAAAATGGAAAAGCCTTTACTTAAATAAAATTGGATATTAATAAATCCTCATTATTTTATTTTATTAAACCTTTTACTCTTTTTATCAAATAGAAATATTTCATTTCAAAAGCTTGGCCAAGATTTAATTTGGCTCTATAAAATAATCCTTATTTATAATTCTACCTTTTCTTTTGAAAACCAAATCTTTTTATTAAAAGATCCAAAAATAGTGATTCCAAATATTTTAACTTCATTGTTTATTTATCTTTTTAAATCCCTTTAGGATTTTATTTGATCAAAATAGGTTTTGATAATTCCTATTGAAATCAAAAAATTTCTTCTCACCCTGAATTTCAACAAAGTTTTATTTTGTTTATTTAATTTTTCACATTTCAAAATTTGGAAAATTTTGGGATGTGACAGATCGTGGGTCGAATAATCGGTCAAAACTTTACGAATGCCCTCTCCGATAAAAGTGCCTACCCTATGAGGTTAATCCCCTCAAAACTGGTACTAACTATGTAGTCACAAGCCAACTGGAGCGCGTTTTGCACCCCACAGGGTGCGCACTTTAAATGAGGGGTTCATAGTATCGGTCGGCCGCCATTAGACGGTATTTACCTTCTCCAGACCGATGTTTCACAAGGGCCTTTACAGCGGAAAGCCTAGTCTCCGGGAATTTGTTCTCCCCCGTAGTAGTTTGAGACACCTATACCGGATTAGACAAACTTTCAGTCTAGCCCCGTCCCATTCCAGAGTAATGTGGTTGCACGGGTTAATTGCTCAAGCATTAGGAACTGTATAGTCGGGCGTGTTTTCGTAAACATTTTTCCTCCATCTTTCGTCCGACCATTTTGCAAACCAAAACCTTTCTCATTTTCAACATCACTTGGTAGTCCAAGCCTCACCAAGGTTTTCTCATAAAACATTTTTGTAAACCTTTTTCTGGGGTCTTTCCATCCTACACTTTTGTTTCGGCTAAAACGGGGTCTCCAAGGGGTTATGGTGTTAAACACCATCTACCATACTAAGGGCGGGTAGGTACCATAAAATGAGTTGTACCTAATGGTACTAAAGGGTAATGGTTTGGAGGAGCCAAACATTTCCCACATAACATAATATAGTAAAACAATGCAATTTGCAAAAACGGGTAGATAAAAATGCATAGGTGAAATAATAGAACAAGGCATATGAGCAATAAGGTGGCTTGCCTGTGACCAGCGAGATGTTATGTGACTTCTTTAGAATACCAGAAAACCAATAATAGTAATAAGGATAACTCTAATGCTTCCTTCTTCTCAGCGTCTCACAAACGCAACTATCGCCGTTATCGAGCATACATGCAAACAAGCAATACCACATTCAGTACAAGGCATAAAAACATCAAACCATACATAAATTTAAGGATAATTACAAGATAATCACCAGTAGGGTGTTGGAGGTATGATTTGATTGGATTGGGAGAAGATTTGGAGGCATAGGAAAAAAAGGAATCCTTTTGGATTTAAAGTCTAGGAACTACCTAAGCGAGGGTTTTTAACCAAGAGCTTGATCTGTATAATACCATTGTATAAAAATGATACCATCAGATAGGTATTGATAAAATGAATCCAACAAAAGTGGTCTCACTATTTTATCAAATACCAAAGATTTATAAGGGGTTTTATAGTGATAAGAACTCTAGTTTTAGAAAATAATTCACCAGAACTGTTCTGGAGTTCCAAAAAATATTTCCTTGGGTTATTAGATAGTATTTGATGTACTTATTTATTTAGATTTGTATTGACCTTAATTCAATTACCAGAATGCCCTTGAGAAATTCCCAAAGACAGTACTAGATGGGATTTGTCTTTTTAATCATATTTAAACTATAGAAGGGTTTGATGTTATTCCAAGGATACATGCTAGGTATTTAGATTACCTTTATGAATAAATTGGAATCGCCCTTTTTTGATTTACATAACTCAATTGGTGAATTTATTGGTGAACAAACCATGCACATAAAGGTTTAATTTACCATAATTCAATAAAATCTCAATAAATATTGGGCTCATGGATTTTGGTACCTATTGGTATAGAGGATTATTGGGAGTATGAATTAGGTCATTACCTAATTTGGTTTGACCTAGGGAATTTCCTAAAGTCAGAAAAGCCCTGATTTTGTTATTTTTACAACCAGCAATATAGGAAGCAAATGGGTGTGGGGCCAGTGGGCCATGAAAGGTAGGGACAGTACCTTTCATTTCCAGTTGTATTTGTAGAAATTTCACGAGAATTTATTTGGTGAGATGGTCAGATCCTAGTAGATGCTTTATCATCTTTATTCTAGAGATTAATTTGGTACAAAGTTGGGTCTGCATGTTAGATAAGACATACAGGTACTAATTATTTTTAAATATTTTTCAATTTCATTTTGAATTATTCCAAACCACTACTCTGCAGATCTAAATTTTCTAAATAAAAAGGAGAAGGGCAGGGGTGTCAACAGGCCGGATCTGCTGGTAAAATGGGTCGCGAGGGGAGTTTTGGCCCACCCGGGCTATGCACTGTGCGGGAGTTCGATTCAATTTACTAACGGGCGAGGACCGCCTGTCAGTGAGAGGCGACACGCGAAGGGGTATTGGGCCATCTCCGCCGTAGGATTAAGTCGGGATCGACGGCGCAGGCTCATCGTCCTTGCCGCAACTCCACCGGCAAGGAGAGAACCCTAGGCTTATCGGAGAGGAGTGTGGCGCTCACTAGAGGGCTTGCCGACGGCAGGGAAGGGGAGGAGGAGAAGCGGTCGACCAAGGCGACTCCGGCGATGGGAGGAAGGGTACGGTTTGGCGACGGAGGTGATCTCGCGCATCTATGCCGGCGTAGGGTTCGGGAGCTCGTCGAAGCTCACTAGGGGTGTGCTGCATGTCGATGCAGACGATGCAGGGTAGGTGTGGAGGTCGCGGCGAAGAGGACGGTGGGCGCCGCAGGTGTCCTTGGCGGCCGGAAGGGGCTCGCGCGGCAGCACCCGTGGGGTTGTTCTCGGGAGTTCGCTGGAGCACTGCCTAGGAGCTGTCCTGGGCCAAACAAAGAGCAAGCATAGACGCAGGGGGAGGAGGGGAGCACGATAGAAGAACATACAGAGAGGGAAGGGCAGAGGAGAGAGCTCCTCGAGCTAGAACTTGTCCATGGCCGAAGGGGAGGTTTCTCCTCCTCTGGCCAGTAGAGAGGGAGAGGAGGGAGGAGGAGGTCAGGGAGAGGTTGGTGAGGCTGTGGGGGAGGAAAATGAGGGACAGGGGAGAGCTGGGAGGTGCTCTGGCTTTATAAACCAAGACAGGATGGTCCATAATGGACTATTCCCATGGTGGCCAAGGAGAGGGGGAAACCAGGGGATGGCAGTTGCTGTGGGCATGAGAGAGGGGTCTAGATGGTTTCTGGTTCAGTTTCTGAAAGAGGGGAAGGGTGGTAATATTTAGAGGTAGGGTTAGTTTCACATGAGGTAACTTTGCAAGTCAAACAAGCACTAGAGACAAGGTTCTAAGTGAGCTACAGTGGTTGCTACAGTGGTGGTCGACCAGGGAGAGGGAGGTGTGCTGGGGTGGTGTATTAGACAAGCTTTGATGGGGTTTGACTAATGGTTTTGATTAGTTGATGAAAACTTTGGTTATGAATGAAGTCCAAAAATTTACATTGGCCAAGATGGGGAAAGGGTACTGGAAGTTAGATATGATCAGGAAACATCCATATGATTTATTTGGGATTTTTATAAGGACTAAAGGTGCGCTTAAACTCAATTATTCAAAAAGTGCAGAAATAGATTATGGAAGCTAATGTAATATTTTTACATTATACAAGGTTGGTTTTTGATGTGAAATGGTTCCGAATACCATATTACAGACTGGAGAATTTTATTTGAATTTATTCGTATGGGAAAGTATTTTTAAGGAATTATTTTGTGTTTCTGCCATTTAGGAAAAAGGGCAAAAATAAATAATAAAGAATCTCAAAAATATTTATTTTTGAGTTTGGAAGATAGGGTATGATATATAGAACTCAAATGTGCCTTGAGTTGACAAAGTGATTTGGAGAAAATCAAACTTGCCTTCATAGACAAGGTTTCTAGGATTTTGCCATTTAAGGAATTTAATTAGTTTTAGGCTCCAAATAATTATGGAAATTATTTGGAAAGGGATTATATCTAAGGTACATGATGTAAAATTGAATCATACATCATTGTCCACTTGGGTTTTGAAGGATCTTGGTGAGATGGGAAGAAACTAGATTTTTTTAAAAAAAATCTAGGGTTTTGTTTGTTTCATGCCACCAAAACATAGTTGGATTTGGGAGCTCAGATCTCACCTTGATGCAAGGGGTAGATGGATGGATATACCAAGTTATATAGATGATCAAGGAAGAAATAGTTGGGCTTGGTTGCAATTGAGGTGGTCTGGAAGAGATGGCAAACTTGGTTGAAAATAAGGCTGCCATAGCAGATACATCAGGTAGCCTCCTAAACAATGTGGGTTTAAGAAGCACAAAGCTTCAATGGGAACAAGGGAAGTGGAGGTTGGTAGGAGATGGTTGGTAGATCATAACCATGCAAGGATTTGGTCAAGGGGAGGTGGCATATATATGTGAGCTTCTGCCAAAGTAGGCAAGATGATAAGATTTGCACAAAAGATTATTATCTTGACTACAAAACCATCACGGACGAGTAGGAACCAGAATGTATTAGATAAGGGAAATAGTGGGCTTTGGTAGTACTAATTATGTAATACAAGATGTTCTAATACATTCTCAAGAATGCACCTAGGTTGGAAAAGGTAGAGCTCCAAAGATTGCATCTAGATAAGAAATCCAGACTTAGCCATTTTGGCAGATTTAGGGTTTTAGACTAGTGCTCAAGGGTAGATGATTTTGAGAGAAAGCTAGGTTCCAAACTCATGATCAAGGATATGATGTGTAAGTGTTAACTAAGTAGATAGGATCCATTCTTAGATTGGGTCTCCACTGAGTTGGAAACCATCAAAGGGGACTATCCCCGATTAATCTAGTTAGGAGAGGAGATGATCACCTTAGTGTCTTAGGATAGATCTAGACTTGGATGCTTGATATGAGATGGATTATCTTAAGCATAGATTGGGACCTAAGGGATGACCTAATAGATTAGCTCACTCTAGTTCCTAAGCAAACAATGCAATCAGCAGATCAAGGCAATTCATCAGACAGTAGATCAAGGCAATTCATCCTATCAAACTTATCCAGCTACTACTAGGGTTACCATCAAGCCTAGCTTGAGGTAGGGATGGGTATTTTGAATTGGTTATGCTTTGAAGTAAGATAAGTACCTCTTGGTATTTCTATCAAGATTATAATGAAGAGGTTTTGAATAGAGTTTTTTGGAAAATGTAGGGGTAAGAGTAGTTAAGAGTTCTGTCTTGAAAACATAAGGAGATTATATTTTAGTTCTCCATAGTTTTGTTAATAGAACTAGTAAAAATATTTTTGTTTTGTCAAACTCATCTTGGCTCAAGTTTTGGAAATGCCAGAACATTTGAGAAAATGAAAGATGATCCAAGACATCTCTTTTGTAAAATAGCTTTTGTCCACTAGTGTTGAGATAAGAAGTATAGAATCTGATACACAACCAGTTGCAAGAACACAAGCAAACAAGCAAACATTGCACATGTAACAAGAAAAAGTTTTTGTTCCCCCTGATTTTTGCCTTTTGGACAACAATTCAGGGTTGCTGAAATTGGGATGTTACAGCAATTGACAGGAACTGAGCAAGGCATAACAATGCAATACGAGACAAAAAGATCCTATGAGATTCGATTGGGCAATACAACAATATACATAGACCGCCATCCAACTGCATCTATGACTAGTAGTCCACATTCAGGTTATCCGAACCCCCTCCAGTATTAAGTTGCAAGCAACAGACAACTGCTTTAAGCAAAGTGTGTAAGGTAAACAATCCACTTGTTCCATGAACAAGAGAGTCACTAGCAACTACTTGGCCAAGATAGCTACTAACAACAGAGAGCATGCAAGATCACAAACAACACAGACATGATAGTATCAAATAGACAAAACCATTAATCAATCTGACATAGTAATCTCAATATCCATTGGATCCCCGCAAACACAACATGCATGATTACAAATATATTAGATCTTGATCATGAACGGAGCTCACAAGATCTATACATGAAAGCACAAGGAGGAGATACAACCATCTAGCTACTACATGGACCCGTAGTCCAAGGTGGAACTACTCACGCTTCATACCGGAGAAGAAAGCCTTCGGGATGATCTCCCCTCTGGCAGGGTGCCGAGAAGAATTTCAGATCCCCCCGATCTAGGGACGATGGTGGCGGCAGCTACAGATAGTTTCCTGGAGTTTTGATCGGGTGCCTAGGGTTTCTGCATCGGGGGCTTCTTATAGGCGAGGCAGGGGCCTAGGGGGCCACACCCGCCCAGCAGCTGGGCCCACCTAGGGGTTCTGGCCGCCCTGTGGCGCCCCTCCCTCTCGTCTTCTGGATTCGTGTCGCTCACGGTAAAATATTGACTTTGGCTTTTGTCCCGTACAATTCCGAGAATATTGATTTTCTACCTTTCTGGGACAAAAACAGAAGAAAACAGGCAACTGGCACTGTGGCAACTTGTTAATAGGTTAGTTTCAGAAAATATATAAAAACACCTCAAAAGTGAAAATAAAGAAAAGCAAAGTTGATAATAAGCAAGCATGGAACATCAAAAATTATAGATACATTTCTGACGTATCAAGGCTTCGGGCGACGAGAAAACAACGCTTCTTTTTTACCTCAACTCTCCCTGCCACCAGAAGCCGCCACGCCAGAGTAATAGATCTAGATCTAATCTCCAAACCATTCTCCACCACCATAGCCATATTCCACCACTTGTAATAGTAGATCTCTTCTACAATTGGCAACATTGTAAGGCTATTTGCTATCAATCTTATGATCTCTATTACAATGTTTATGATTGTTGATTTCATCTCTATGTGTGAGTAATTCTCCTTGGGCTAAGGGCTTCGGCCTATCCATGTAGCTTTTTGTGCATGTTATTTATCATAGATGGGATCATGTATTAGTTTGTATGACATGATGATTATTGTACCCTCTCTTGCCTCAATCTAAGGACTTTTCAGGTAACCAAGACCCCGAGGATTGATCCAGGTATAGGGAGTGTGAGTGATGACTGATCTGCAGGTTGGGAACCCCAGTGACAGAAGGGGTAGTATGGTTGTATGTGAGGGATTTACTTGGGATTAACAGTGACATCACTATGCATATCATTAGTTCTCTTTCTTCGATGGATGAGACTAGTAGGTTATTGCTATAAGCGATTGCAGAGGCAATAGAAATTATGGATGCACTGACCACATATAATTATCTTTCTCTAACAATTACATGCATATTTTATTATTATCTTTTATTCCCATAAGATGTTTTGCACAGCTACTGGTGGAACCGAAAGCCCTAGGACCTCTCTCTCTCCATCATCAACAACAACAACAAAATTTCAAACTCTTGGTCCGGTGAAAACACAAAAGGAATTATTAAACTCTTGAAGGTTCGTTTAAGTAACTTCACTTTCCTTTATGCTTCCCGAGAATTCGATAAACCTAGGTCTACTAGAAAAAAACTATACTACATCCGTAATTCGGATCGAACGTATCATCAAGCTCATGTGGAAGGTGATGGTCCATGCATGACTTGAAATAAGCACTTCATCATGGAACAAGCTTTCAAGAAATGCTTCGGCATTGAGACACGTGTCGATGAACAATTCAAATAAGTTCATCGAGTACAAGAAAATGGATTGCCACATGGATGAATTCAGATAACATATGCATGCTATGAACCACAATTTTGGACATTAATTCGAAGTCCTCCAACGTTCCATCACCAACCTTGAGTCTCGATGTTGGCATCACTCAAGTGCTTCAAGCTCTTCACGACATCACTGTCCATGTCGTGAACAACACCGTGCAAGTGCTTCAAGGCGACATTACATCCCTCTTGACGGTCAAGAAAGCTCTTCAGAACATATACCATCTCCAAGGAGAGCGACAAAATTATTTGGAAAGGGATTATATCTAAGGCAGATGATATAAAATTGAATCATACATCATTGTCCACTTGGGTTTTGAAGGATCTTGGTGAGATGGGAAGAAACTAGATTTTTTAAAAAAATATAGGGTATTGTTTGTTTCATGCCACAAAAACATAGTTGGTTTTGGGAGCTCAGATCTCACCTTGATGCAAGGGGTAGATGGATGGATATACCAAGTTATATAGATGATCAAGGAAGCAATATTTGGGCTTGGTTGCAATTGAGGTGGTCTGGAAGAGATGGCAAACTTGGTTGAAAATAAGGCTGCCATAGCAGATACATCAGATAGCCTCCTAAACCATGTTGGTTTAAGAAGCACAAAGATTCAATGGGAACAAGGGAAGTGGAGGTTGATAGGCCATGGTTGGTATATCATAACCATGCAAAGAGTTGGTCAAGGGGAGGTGTCATATAGATGTGAGCTTCTGCCAAAGTAGGCAAGATGATATGATTTGCATAAAAGATTATTATCTTGACTACAAAACCATCATGGATGAGTAGGAACCAGAATGTATTAGATAAGGTAAAGAGTGGTCTTTGGTAGTACTAATGATGTACTACAAGATGGTTCAAATACATTCTCAAGAATGCACCTAGGTTGGAAAAGGTAGAGCTCCAAAGATTGCATCTAGATAAGAAATCCAGACTTAGCCATTTTGGCAGATTTAGGGTTTTAGACTAGTGCTCAAGGGTAGATGATTTTGAGAGAAAGATAGGTTCCAAACTCATGATCAAGGAGATGATGTGGAAGTGTTAAATAAGTTGATAGGATCCATGATTATATTGGGTCTCCACTAAGTTGGAAACCATCAAAGGGGATTATCCCCGATTGATCTCGTTAGGAGAGGAGATGATCACCTTAGTGGCTTAGGATAGATCCAGAATTGGATGCTTGATATGAGATGGATGATCCTAAGCATAGATTGGGTCATAAGGGATGAGCTACTAGATTAGCTCACTCTAGTTCCTAAGCAAACAAACAATCAGCAGATCAAGGTAATTCATCAGACAGCAGATCAAGGCAATTCATCCTATCAAACTTATTCAGCTACTACTAGGGTTACCATCAAGCCTAGCTTGAGGTAGGGATGGGTATTTTGAATTGGTTATGTTTTTAAGATAAGTACCTCTTGGTATTTCTACCAATATTAGAATGAAGAGGTTTTGGATAGAGGTTTTTGGAAAACCTAGGGGTAAGAGTAGTTAAGAGTTCTGTCTTGAAAACATAAGGAGATTATATTTTAGTTCTCCATAGTTTTGTTAATAGAACTAGTAAAAATATTTTTTTTTGTCAAAGTCATCTTGGCTCAGGTTTTGGAAATGCCAGAACATTTGAGAAAATGAAAGATGAGCCAAGCCATCTCTTTTTTAAAATAACTTTTGTCCACTAGTGTTGAGATAAGAAGTATAGCATCTAATACGCAACCAGTTGCAAGAACACAAGTAAACAAGCAAACAATGCACATGTAACAAGAAAAAGTTTTTGTTCCCCCTGATTTTTGCCTTTTGGACAACAATTCAAGGTTGCTGAAATTGGGATGTTACAGACCTTTCCCCCTTAAAATAATCTCGTCCCGAGATTAGGGAGGAGTAGGGTTGGGTGATAACATCCGCTTGAAAATTTCAGCGATGGAAAAATAGGATGCCCATAGGTTTTCCAACAAACAAGCATGGTCTGTTACGGGTCGGAGCTGACTGGCTTTGGATTAAATGAGCGGAAAAGATTCAGTCTTTTCCCCTTAGGATGATTCTAGGTAATTTTAGCGCCGGCCGGGTCCTTTTCTTCTTGCGGTGAGACGGCGAGTGGAGCCTTCTCTTGCCTTTTCTTGTTGATGTCCGCCTTTCTGCTTTCTTGGTCTTGAGACACTAGGAGTTGTGGTTGGACGGTCGACCTTGGGGTAGAAGACTTCCCTGAAGTATCTTCTGATTATAGAGAAATGTTGATTGTCGTCCTCCTTGCAGGGTTGATGATTTTGGTTTGGAGGGGTGGTCATCACTTAGCGGTAAATAGTGGCCGACTCCAGGGTTCTATCGGGTTTTGGGGCGGGAAAGACACGGTCTTTCCCCCTTAGAGCGACACCAGGGGTTCTTGGGGAAGTTGCCGACTTCCTTGACTAGATTCGTATGCTAAGGCTGGGGATGGCGATGCACCTTTCATCTGGAGGTGGTGATCTTCGGTCGACCTTGTATAATCCGCATCATGAGAGACATCGGTACCACTTCATGGGTTAGGAGGTCTGCTGGAAAGGGCGTCTACTAGCTTCCGGATAGTTAGCTCTAACCTAGTTAGGGGTCCGATGGGTTGGAGGATGTCATTGAAGATCGGCAGTCTTTGAACGCATTCCTTTAGGAAAGGGGTCTTTTCGGGTTTGGTCTGATGCAACATCGTGGGTAAAACACGCAAAGAAGGGCATTACTCTTGCATACCATCCAACAGGGTCCATCTAGAGTTCAGCAGATATGCGCCGGCCAATGGCGAAGGTACTTGACGCCTTACTAAGCAGGGTTCGAGACGACTCATCACTTGCTAGAGGTTAGCGGAGTAAGTTGGTAGGGTACGAAGGACTATGTCGAGATTACTCCTTGAATCTTGTAACCGTCCTTGGGTTGGGTACCAACTTTGGTTACTGTATTCACTCGGGGGTCTAAGGGATATTCAGCTCTTCAGCAGGGAGGTCGTGCCTTCTCTGATGTTTGCTTTGACGAGTGGATCTTCTGGGAGTCGTGACTTGGAGAGGGGTTGATTCTCGTGAAAGGGACAGTTCTTCATTCTCCGTATCGGGGTTTGCAGATTCAAAAGTATTTTTCGATGGGTCGTTAATAACAAAAGAAGAGAAAGGGGGTTGCGCGACGTCTTCGGAGAAGCTTGATGCTTTGGGTTTCTTTATTCTCCTTGTAGAGTAGTATTGATGGCATCGGGTAGTCTCATCGTCTTAAATTTGAACGTCTCAGTTGTTAGGAGGATCGAGCAATCTTCTGAAGATTATTGAGGAAGTCTGTTTTCTGTTCCTCTGACGACTCTCGGGGTGGTGTTTGGAGAAGGTTCTTGGATTGGAGATCTTCCTGGATTATCTTCTCGTAGGCGGTATTCCACCTTAGAGCTTTACTTGAGGTCGTCGAGGCTGGGGTAGATCCTTAGTCTTGGGGCACTAGATTGACACTTGAATTGAGATCCTCGAGTGACGTCTTATTGCGACTACCTTCCTATGGTGGTTACCTGACGAGGCTGCATGGGTTATCTTGGGGTACTTTTAGCGGTTCGCGATGCTTCTTATTAGTCCTTAGCCGAGGTGGAGGCATTTTGGCTTTTGATGGGTTGTCTTCACTTGAAATCTTTGTGTTGCTTTGGTTCGATGACAGAGTAGACTCGTTGCCTTCGGTCCTTCTTATCTTCCGGCTTCTTGGGGCGTTTGTGTTATGGCGAGGACTTCCTGTTGATTCGGAAAAAGGGTTGAATAGGATCATTGACATTTGGGAGAATATTAGAACTAAGGCATGAGAAGGGGTTGTCACGGGTTTCTTTATGTGGCCATCCTGATGAGGAGAGGTTTCCAGCTATAGGTTTGCGAGGGTTAGCGTCGGATGCGCCTACAAGGTGTTCATACAATAGGATTGAGTGATCCGAGGCACACAAGCAACACATTTAAAGCATCACACAAGCACATGACAAGCATGCAGAGCGTAACATAGATACTAAGGGGTGACTATGCACCGTAGGGGGAATCCTATCTTGGGGTTATTTATCCTAAGTATGGAGGATACGGTTTTCTTGGCTTCTATCTTGCCATATGTTGCCGTTGCTGTCATACTTGATCGATTGGGGGTGATGAAGGACTCCGTTGGTAGGGCGATTTTGTAGTGTCTTTCGTCGTTGGTAGCTCATTTGTTTTGCTTGTCTCGGTGTCTCCGTCTCATAGTCTCCAAATCGGACTTTGTTGGAAACGGAACTTTTGAAGTAGACGAGATATAGAGTAATTCATTTTGAAATATTTTAAAATCAGAGGGGATAGGGTAAGAAATCTTTCTATAAGCTTTTGAGAAATAGTTTTTCGAAAGCCGGTGTTTTCAGAAATAGGGGTTTTCCTGTCTAACGTCCATGTTGACTAAGGTCCCCTACATTCAGCCTGGCTCTGATACCATGTCTGTGGCACCCCGGATTTACGGTGCAAGAATATCTGTTATGCCTGCAATTCACGTTCCCATGATTAGTGAGCCGTGAGCATAACCGACAATTATCATTACAACATCCATAATTAACGAATACAAGTACTTACATTAATACCATTATGGCGATACAACAACAATAGCGGAAGTATTCAAGCGCAGAGCCCATGTCATGCCTTAACCTACAGGCGACTGATTGGGAAGACAGCATAGCTCTCATAGACATCAGCAACTCCATCTTTTCTCTCGATCATCTAAAAGTATGGCCAAGTAAATAGCCAGGGACAATGCTGGTGAGTACTTTGAATGTACTCGTAAACCACCTTAAGATAACATTAGTAACGGATATGCACTATGGCTATGGTAGGATGGCTCCAAGAGAGGTTCTTTTATAAACTAGTTTCTCTTATAGATATGGCATGTCTCTATATCTTTGTTGAAAAATATTTGTAAAACATTTGGAAAACCTTTTTGAAAAGTTTTAAGAAAACACTAGGATTGGGTCACCCATTTGTTTTTCCTTTCGGTCATCTCATGACCAAACTCCTTCCTACTTTTTCCCGACCATCCCATGGTCAAAACATTTTCAAGCCATTGCTTTTCTGAAGTCCTTTTTGAAATCAAAACCATCACCCCCATATAGCAGCCATCACAACCTTCCATGACTGAGGACTCAGCTATTCGAATAGATTTACACTTTGTAGAGGTTGTACACTGTACCCACACCATCCGATTACCCGTGCCTGATCTACACCGATCGTGGGTCTAACAACCGGTCAAGACCATCCGAATGCCCTCTCCGATACAAGTGCCTACCCTATGAGGTTAATCCCCTCAAAACCGGAACGCCCTATATAGTCACAAGCCAACTAGAACGCGTTTTGCACCCCGCAGGGTGTGCACTGCCAATGAGGGGTTCATAGTATCGTCTGGCCGCCATTAGACGGTATTTACCTTCCCCAGACCGATGTTTCACAAGGGCCTTTATAGGGGAAAGCCCAGCCTCCGGGAATTTGTTCTCCCCCGTACTAGTTTGAGACACCTATACCAGATTAGACAAACTTTCAGTCTAGCCCCTTCCCATTCCAGAGTAATGTGGTTGCACGGGTTAATTGCTCAAGCATTAGGAACTATATTGTCGGGCGTGTTTTCGTAAATATTTTTCCTCAATATTTCGTCCGACCATTTTGCAAACCAAAACCTTTCTCATTTTCAACATCACTTGGTAGGCCAAGCCTCACCAAGGTTTTCTCGTAAAACTTTTTCTTAAACCTTTTTCCGGGGTCTTCCCATCCTACACTTTTGTTTCGGCTAAAACGGGGTCTCCAAGGGGTTATGGTGTTAAACACCATCTACCATACTAAGGGTGGGTAGGTTCCATAAAATGAGGTGTACCTAATGGTACTAAAGGGTAATGGTTTGGAGTAGCCAAACATTTCGCACATAACATAATATAGTAAAACAATGCAATTTGCATAAACGGGTAGATAAAACATGCATAGGTGAAATAATAGGACAAGGCGTATGAGCAAGAAGGTGACTTTCCTGTGACCAGCGAGATGTCCCGTGACTTCTTTAGAATACCAGAAAACCAATAATAATAATAATAATAAGCATAACTCCAATGCTTCCTTCTTCTCAGCGTCTCACAAACGCAACTATCGTCGTTATCGAGCATACATGCAAACAAGAACTACCACATTCATTACAAGGCATACAAACATCAAACCATATAGCAAGAGAAGGATAATTACAAGATAAACACCAGTAGAGTGTTGGAGGTATGATTTGATTGGATTCAGAGAAGATTTAGAGGCCTAGGAAAAAGGAATCCTTTTGGATTTAAAGGAACTACCTAAGCGAGGGATTTGACCAAGAGCTTGATTTGTATAATACCATTCTATAAAAATGATACCATCAGATAGGTATTGATAAAATGAATCCAACAAAAGTGGTTTCACTATTTTATCAAATACCAGAGATTTATAAGGGGTTTTATAGTGATAAGAACTCTAGTTTTAGGAAATAATTCACCAGAACTGTTCTGGAGTTCCAAAAATTATTTCCTTGGGTTATTAGATAGTATTTGATGGACTAATTTATTGAGAGTTGGATTCACCTCAATTCAATTAATAGAATTCCCTTGAGAAATTCCCAAAGACAGTACTGGCTGGGAATTGTCTTTTTCATCATATTTAAACTACAAAAGATTTTGATGTGATTCCAAGGACACATGCTAGGTATTTAGATTAACTTCCTATAGAAATTGTAATCACCCTTTTTGGATTTATATAACTCAATTGGTGAATTTATTGGTGAACAAACCATGCATAGAAAGGTTAAATTTAGCATAATTCAATAAAATCTCAATACATCTTGGGCTCATTGATTTTGGTACTTATTGGTATAGAGGATTACTGGGAGCTAGAATTAGGTCATTACCTCATTTAGTTTGACCTAGGGAATTTCCCAAAGTCAAAAAAGCCCTTATTTTGTTATTTTTACTACAAACAATCTAGGTAGCAAATGGGTGTAGGGCCAGTGGGGAATGAAAGGTAGGGACAATACCTTTCATTTCCAATTGGTTTTACCCCATTTGGATTTGTAGAACTTTCTAGATAATTTATTTAGTGAGATGGTCAGATCCTAGTAGATGATTTATCATCTTTATACTAGAGATTAATTTGGTACATAGCTCGGTCTGCATGTTAGATAAGACATACATGTACTTGATAAATTTAAAATGTGATTATTTTGAAATATTTTTAATTTCATTTCGAATTATTCCAAACCACTACTCTGCAGATCTAAATTTTCTAAATAAAAAGGAGAAGGGCAGGGGTGTCAACGGGTCGGATCTGCTAGTAAAATGGGCGCGAGGGGAGTTTTGGCCCACCCGGGCTGCGCACTGTAGGGGAGTTGGATTCAATTTACTGACTGGCGGGGCCCGCCCGTCAGTGAGAGGCGGCACGTGAAGGGGTATTGTGTTGGAGATATGCCCTAGAGGCAATAATAAATGTAGTTATTATTATATCTTTGTGTTTATGATAAATGTTTACATTCATGCTATAACAGTATTAACAAGGAAAGATTAATACTTGTGTGATTTGTAAACTAAATTAGAGTCCCTAGTAAAGCCTCTTTATAATACTAGCTTGTTGGTTAATAAATGATTGTGGTTTCCCTGTCATGAACATTGAGATGTTATTAACAACAAGATCATATCGTTAGGAGAATGATATGATGGACATACTCCTATAGATAAGCGTAGCATAAAGATCAAGTCATTTTAATAGTTCAATTGCTATATGCTTTTTGATACATAGTAACCTAATTCCTTCGACCATGAGATCATGCATATCACCATCACCGGAAGGATTCTTTGATGACATCAAACACCACACCGTAACTGGGTGGTTATAAAGGTGGCATTGATTGTTCGGAAAGTATTGGTTGAGACACATGGATCAAGAGTGGGATTTGTCCATCCATATGACGGATAGATATACTCTGGGCCCTCTTGGTGGAATGTCATCCAATTGGCTTGCAAGCATGTGACTGGATCACAAGGGATCACATATCATGGGAACGAGAAAAGAGTACTTATCAGTAACAAGGTTGAACTAGGTATGCAGAGATACCGACGATCAAAACCTCGAATAAGTAAACTATCGTGAGACAAAGGGAAATTGGTATCGGATGTAAGTGGTTCATTTGATCGCAAAGTAAACGTAGAAATATGTGGGAACCATATGAATTTCCAGATTCCTCTATTGGTTATTATTTGAAGAAGTGTCTCGATCATGTCCGCATAATTCACGAACCGTAGGGAGACACACTTAAGGATTCGATGTTATTGAGTAGTTATGGAATGATGAGTAAGAGACCGAATGTTGTTCGGAGTCTCGGATGGGATCCAGGATATCACGAGGAGATCCGGAATGGTCCGGAGAATAAGATTCATATAAGGAAAGTCCTATTTCGGGGTTGGAGAATGATTCCGGTGTTTTCATCGAGAATGTTCTAGAAGGTTCCGGAAGGTCTGGCACTCCGGAGGTGAAGGGTACATTAATGTGTCATAACAAGTTGGAATGGTTGCATCATGTACTAGGTGTCATCGCTGAGCAAAATAAAGGGATAAATCAAATCCTAGTTTGAAAAGTCAAACGCCAATTTGAAAAGTCAAACGCCAAGTTTGCTTGGTGGAGGGAGAGTAGGAAACCTACTTGGGGAGGAGTTCCTCTCCCTCCACCACCGGCCAAGGAGGCCGAGTTGGGGGAGTACTCCCTCCCCCTTGGCCGGCGCCCTCCACCTATAAAAGGAGGGGCAGGGCTGCCCCTCTAGACCTACACCTCCACCACCCAAAACCCTAGCCCTAGCCGCCGGCCCTCCTGCAGCAGCCGCCGCCCTAGGGAAAACCCTAGCCGCCGACTTGGGGCTTTCCCCAAGCCCTAGCCGCCGGCCTAGCCCTATATCCTTGGTGTGTCTAAACCCTAGATCACCGAGGCCTCTCTCATAGTCCACCATACTCGCTCAAAGGCGGCCCTTGAGATCTCCTCTACTTCCAGGTACCGTCGTCTTCGGAATCGCGAGGAGAGTGCTACAACCTCCGCTGCCTGCTGGAACAAGGGAGAGGAAGGTCTTCATCGAGTATCGAACGTGTGACCGACTGCGGAAGCGCTGCCGGAACACAGCGTCGGAAGGATCGTCTACACGATCTTGAGATCGGCAAGAGTACGACTACATCACCCACGAGAATCCGCTCTCGTTAAACACTTTGGAATCTTCGAAGGTGAGTTATTCCATTGACTCGTTGCTACAATCTAGTAGATAGATCTTGGCTTGTTTGTTTGTATGCGGTAGAAAATTTTTGTTTTCCATGCTACGAACCCCTACAGTGGTATCAGAGCCGTGTCTATATGTAGATATGTTGCACGAGTAGAACACAATGGTCATTGTGGGCGGTGGTGCTTTTATTATCAATTTCTTCTTGTGTACTTTGCATCTTGCGGTATGATGGGATGAAGCGGCCCGGGCTAACCTTACATGACATCGTTCATGAGACTTGCTCCACGCTCAACATGCAACTTGTATTGCATAAGTGGCTTTGCGGGTGTCTGTCTCTCCCATTATAGTATAGATCCAATTTACAACAGGCAATTGATAGTTCAAACATCAACGTTGTGGTTCTTGTTCGTAAGTTAGATCGACACTTATTGAAAGCCCCAAACCACGTAAAATATGCAAAGAAATTAGAGGCGTCTAACTTTGTTTTGCAGGGGTGTGCTGTGATGTGATATGGCCATGATTGTGATTATATTTGATGTATGCAATGTTCCTTATTGTAAGTTGGCAACTGGCAGGAGCCATATGGTTGTCTTTAATTTATGTTAAGACCCGCGTGTCTATTCAAAGTAGTTGTAATATTTGAAGCTGGTGGACGACAACCATGGAGCAGCGTCATTGACCTTGATGCAATGCCGGTGATGATGGAGATCATGTTCGTGCTTGAAGATGGAGATCGGAAGCACAAAGAAGAAAGGCCATATCATATGACATATTATGAATTGCATGTGATGTTAATCCTTTATGCATCTTGTATTGCTTAGTTAACGACGGTAGCATTATAAGATGATCCCTCATGCACATGAATTTCAAGTTCTAAAGTGTTCATCCTTAGTAAGCACCGTTGCTAAAGCTTGTTGTTTCGAAGCACCACGCGATGATCGGGTGTGTTAGATTCTGCAAGTGTATACAACGTGAGCAAGCCAGATTTGCTCATGTGGAAGCTAAGGTTTGATCTTGATGAGCCTAGCATGCACAGACATGGTCTCGGAACACAGATCACCGAAATGTAAAGCATTAATCATATAGTAGATATGATGAACATGTCGATTGTTCGCCATTAAAGCTACATCAACTCTCGTGATGATCGGTTTTGATGTGGTGGATTTGGTTCGTGTGATCACTAAAACAATGTGAGGGATATTGTTTTGAGTAGGAGTTCACCTAGATTAATTTAACTATTAATTAGAATTCAATTTGTCATAAACTTAGTCTAAACTATTGCAAATATGTTGTAGATCAATGGCGGGCCCTACCATCAATTTTAATGCGTTCCTAGAGAAATAAAAGTTGAAAAACAATGGAAGCAACTTCGTGGATTGGTTTCGCAATTTGAGGATTGTCCTCAATGCTGGTAATTTGACCTATGTGCTGGATGCACCGCTAGGTGACCCGCCTGCAGCTGATGCTACCGATGAAGTAAAGAATGTTTACCTCGCTCGGAAGAATCAGTACTCCACAATTCAGTGTGCTATCTTGTATGGTTTGGAATCGGAGCTCCAGAAAAGGTTTGAGAATTCAGACCCACATGATATTGTCCGTGAACTCAAACTGATATTTGAGACTCACGCGGCAGTTGAGAGCTATGAGGCTTTTGAAAAGTTCTTTAACTGCGAGATGGAAGAGGGAAGCTCCGTCAGTGAGCATGTGCTTAAGATGTCTGGGCACGCAAACAAACTCCAAAGCTTGGGTATAGTGATTCCTAATGCTTTCGGGATTTACCGTGTCCTCCAATCACTACCACCAAGTTACAAGAACTTTGTGATGAACTACAATATGCAAAGCATGAACAAGCAGTTGCCAGAACTCTTCTCCATGTTAAAATCTGCAGAAGTGGAGATCAAGAAAGAGCACCAAGTGTTGATGGTCAATAAGACTACCAAATTCAAGAAAGTCAAGTCTAAGCAAAGGGACACTTCAAGAAGGGTGGTAAGAAAGTTACCGAAGAAGACCAAGGCTGGACCTAAGCACGATCTTGAGTGCTTTTACGCAAGGGAGAAGGTCAACGAAGCGGCATTGCCCAAAGTACTTGGCGGATTTGAAGAACGGCAACATCAAGAAGAAAGGTATATCCGATATACATGTTATTGATGTGTATCTCACTAGTACTCGTAGTAGTGCAGGTATTTAATCTTGGTTCGGTTGCTCATATTTGTAACTCAAAGCTTTGCAGAATAAACGGAAGCTAGCGAAGAACGAGGTGACGATGCGCGTAGGAAATGGATCAAAGGTTGATGTGATCGCGGTCGGTACGCTACCTCTTCATCTACCATCGGGATTAGTTTCATACTTAAATAATTGTTATTTGGTGCCTGTGTTAAGCATGAACATTATATCGGGATCTTTTTTATTGCGAGATGGTTACTTGTTTAAGTCCAAGAATAATGGTTGTTCGATTTATATGAGTAATATGTTTTATGCACATGCACCTTTGATAGATGGTCTATTCTTATTGAATCTCGATAGTGGAAATACACATATTAATAACGTTGAAGCTAAACGTTTGAAATCGAGCGATAACTCGACCTATATGTGGCACTGTTGTCTTGGTCACATTGGAGTGAAGCGTATGAAGAAACTCCATTCCGATGGACTTCTTGAATCACTTGATTTCGAATCACTTGAAAGATGCGAAGCATGTCTGATGGGTAAAATGACTAAGACTCCATTTTCTGGTATGATGGAGCGAGCTACGGACTTATTGGAAATCATACATACCGATGTGTGTGGTCCAATGAGTGTAGCATCATGATGGTTATCGTTATGTTCTTACCTTCACGGATGACTTGAGTAGATATGGGTATATCTATTTCATGAAACATAAGTCCGAAACTTTCGAGAAGTTTAAGGAATTTCAAAGTGAGGTGGAGAATCAACGTAACAAGAAGATTAAATTTCTACGTTCTGATCGTGGAGGTGAATATCTAAGTTACGAGTTTGGCGAGCATTTTAAGAAATGCAGAATACTTTCACAATTGACACCGCCGGGAACACCACAGCGTAATGGTGTGTCTGAACGTCGTAATCGAACTCTCTTAGATATGGTTCGTTCTATGATGTCACTTACAGATTTACCGCTATCATTTTGGGGTTATGCATTAGAAACAGCGGCATTCACTTTAAATAGGGCACCATCTAAATCCTTTGAAACAACACCGTATGAATTATGGTTTGGGAAGAAACCTAAATTGTCGTTCCTTAAAGTTTGGGGTTGCGAAGCCTATGTAAAGAAGTTCTGAGGACAAGCTTGAACCCAAAGCGGAAAAATGCGTCTTCATAGGATACCCAAAGGAAACTATTGGGTATACCTTCATCATAGATCCGAAGGCAAAATCTTCGTTGCCACGACTGGATACTTTCTAGTGCAAGAATTTCTCTCAAAAGAAGTATTTGGAAGGAAAGTAGAACTCGACGAGGTTGTCGAACCTTCTCTCGAAATTGCGAGTAGCGCAGACCGGAAGAAGTTCTGTGGTGCACCAATTAGAGAGGAAGCTAATGATGATGATCATGAAACTTGGTTGAAGTTGCTCTGAGCCTCGGAGGTCAACGAGAACTCGTACCACTCCAGATTGGTATGATCCCGTTATGAATGTCATGTTGGTGGACAACACCGATGACCCTGAGACATATGAGGAAGCAATGATGAGCCCAGATTCCAATAAATGGCAAGAAGCCATGAAATCCGAGATTGGATCCATGTACGAAAACCAAGTATGGACTTTGGTGGACTTACCGGATGGCGGAAGGTCGAGAACAAATGGATTTTCAAGAAGAAAACAGATGCTGATGGTAATGTTACTATCTATAAAGCTCGACTTGTCGCAAAAGGGTTTCGACAAATTCAAGGAGTTGACTACGATGAGACTTTCTCACCGGTAGCAAAGCTAAAGTCTGTGAGGATTATGTTATCAATCGCTGCATATTATGATTATGAGATATGGCAGATGGATGTCAAAACAGCATTCCTCAATGGAGATATTGATGAAGAGTTGTATATGATGCAACCCAAAGGTTTTGTCAATCCTAAAGATGCTAACAAGGTATGTAAACTTCAACGGTCCATCTATGGATTGAAGCAAGCATCCCGAAGTTGGAATCAACGTTTTGATAAGGTGATCAAAAGTTTTGGTCTTATACAAACTTATGGAGAAGCTTGTATTTACAAGAAAGTGAGTGGGAGCTCTGTAGCATTCTTAATACTATATGTGGATGACATATTGTTGATTGGGAATGATGTAGACCTTCTTAATAGTGTCAAGGAATATTTGAATAACAGTTTTTCAATGAAGGATCTTGGCAAGCGACTTACATATTAGGCATAAAGATTTACAGAGATAGATCCAACGCCAAATATCATTGTCACAGTACATATTTGGACAAAGTTCTAAAGAGGTTTGGAATGGAAGAAAGCGAGGAAAGGGTTCTTGCCCATGTTGCTTATCGACCTTGAGTAAAACTCAAAGTCCGACATCGGCGAAGATAGAGAAAGGATGAGTAAGACTCCTATGCCTCACCATAGGATCTCTAATGTATGCCATGCTATGTACTAGACCCGACATTGCATATCTTTGTTAGTTTAACTAGCAGATATCAAAGTGATCCGAGTGGATCATTGGACATGATCAAAAACATCCTTAAGTACTTGAGAAGAACTAAGGATATGGTTCTTTCTTATGGAGGTGATGAACATTTCGTTGTTAAGCAGTTACACCGATGCTAGTTGGAACACCGATCCGGATGATTCTAAATCACAATCTGGATACGTATTTACTTTGAATGGTGCAGATTAGCTGGAGGAGTGCAAAGCAAAGCGTTGTGGCGACATCTTCAACTGAATCGAATACATAGTCGCTTGAGGCTTCACAAGAAGCGATATGGATGAAGGAGTTCATTACAGAGCTCGGTGTGGTTCCAAGTGCGTTGGACCCAATGTCTATCTACTGTGATAACATGGGCGCCATAGCCAATGCGCAAGAACCAAGGTCACATAAGAAGCTGAAGCACATCAAGCTACATTTTCACGCTATTCGAGAACATGTCCAAGATGGTGACATAAAGATTTGCAAAGTACACACAGATCTGAATGTGGCGGATCCGTTGACTAAACCTCTCCCGAGGGCAAAACATGACCAACACCAAACTACCATGGGTGTTCGGTATATTACCATGTAATCTAGATTAGTTGACTCTAGTGCAAGTGGGAGACTGTTGGAGATATGCCCTAGAGGCAATAATAAATGTAGTTATTATTATATCTTTGTGTTTATGATAAATGTTTACATTCATGCTATAACAGTATTAACAAGGAAACATTAATACTTGTGTGATTTGTAAACTAAATTAGAGTCCCTAGTAAAGCCTCTTTATAATACTAGCTTGTTGGTTAATAAATGATTGTGGTTTCCCTGTCATGAACATTGAGATGTTATTAACAACAATATCATATCGTTAGGAGAATGATATGATGGACATACTCCTATAGATAAGCGTAGCATAAAGATCAAGTCATTTTGATAGTTCAATTGCTATATGCTTTTTGATACATAGTAACCTAATTCCTTCGACCATGAGATCATGCATATCACCATCACCGGAAGGATGCTTTTATGACATCAAACCCACACCGTAACTGGGTGGTTATAAAGGTGGCATTGAGTGTTAGGAAAGTATTGGTTGAGACACATGGATCAAGAGTGGGATTTGTCCATCCATATGACGGATAGATATACTCTGGGCCCTCTCGGTGGAATGTCATCCAATTGGCTTCCAAGCATGTGACTGGCTCACAAGGGATCACATATCATGGGAACGAGAAAAGAGTACTTATCAGTAACGAGGTTGAACTAGGTATGCAGAGATACCGACGATCAAAACCTCGGATAAGTAAAATAACGTGAGACAAAGGGAAATTGGTATCGTATGTAAGTGGTTCATTCGATCGCAAAGTAATCGTAGAAATATTTGGGAACCATATGAATTTCTAGATTCCTCTATTGGTTATTGTTCGGAGAAGTGTCTCGATCATGTCCGCATAATTCACGAACCGTAGGGAGACACACTTAAGGATTCGATGTTATTGAGTAGTTATGGAATGATGAGTAAGAGACCGAATGTTGTTCGGAGTCTCGGATGGGATCCGGGATATCACGAGGAGATCCGTAATGGTCCGGAGAATAAGATTCATATAAGGAAAGTCCTGTTTCGGGGTTGGAGAATGATTCCGGTGTTTTCATCGGGAATGTTCTAGAAGGTTCCGGAAGGTCCGGCACTCCGGAGGGGAAGGGTACATGAATGTGTAATAACAAGTTGGAATGGTTGCATCATGTACTAGGTGTCATCGCTGAGCAAAATAAAGGGATAAATTAAATCCTAGTTTGAAAAGTCAAACGCCAATTTGAAAAGTCAAACGCCAAGTTTGCTTGGTGGAGGGAGAGTAGGAAACCTACTTGGGGAGGAGTTCCTCTCCCTCCACCGCCGTCCAAGGAGGCCGAGTTGGGGGAGAACTCCCTCCCCCATGGTTGGCGCCCTCCACCTATAAAAGGAGGGGCAGGGCTGCCCCTCTAGACCTACACCTCCACCACCCAAAACCCTAGCCCTAGCCGCCGGCCCTCCTGCAGCCGCCGCCCTAGGGAAAACCCTAGCCGCTGACTTGGGGCTTTCCCCAAGCCCTAGCCGCTGGCCTATCCCTCTCTCCTTGGTGTGTCTAAACCCTAGATCACCGAGGCCTCTCTCATAGTCCACCATACTCGCTCCGGCTTAAGGCGAAGCCCTGCGAGATCTCCCCTCTAATTCCGGTACCACGCCGTCGTGCTGCCAGAATCGCGAGGAGAGTGCTACAACCTCCATTTTCTTTGGAACAAGGAGAGGAAGGTCTTCATCGAGCGATGTGACCGATCATGAAGCGCTTGGAGCAGTCTTGGGAAGGATCGTCTACACGATCTTGAGATCGGCAAGAGTACGACTACATCACCCACGAGAATGCGCTCTCGTTAAACACTTTGGAATCTTCGAGGGTGAGTTATTCCATCGACTTGTTGCTACAATCTAGTAGATAGATCTTGGCTTTTTTGTTTGTATGCGGTAGAAAATTTTTGTTTTCCATGCTACGAACCCCTACATATTGGGCCATCTCCGCCGTACTCTATGGCGCAGGATCGTCGTCCTCGTCGTCGACTCCACTGGTGAGGAGTGAACCCTAGGCTCGTCGGAGAGGAGTGGGGAGCTCAGAAGAGGGCTTGCCGACGACCGGGAAGCGAAGGAGGTGAAGCGGTCGACCAAGGCGACTCCGTGTCACATCCCAAGATTTTCCAAATCTTGTAATATGAAATAAATGAATAAAATAAAACTTGTTTTAAATTTCAGAGCCAGAAGAAACTTTTTGAGTTTAAATAAAACCCCAAACCCATTTGAATTAAATAAATCCTAGAGGAGTTTAATGAGATAAACATTTAATTAATGGAAATTAAAAAAATGTTTTTGAAATTACTATTATGGAAATCATTTAATAAAAGAATTGGTATTCAAAAGAAAAGATAGTTTATAAATAAAGAATATTTTATAAAGCCAAATTAAAACCTTGGCCAAGCTTTTGAATTAAAACATTTTATTTAAATAAAATTAGCAAAGATTTGTTTAAATAAATTAATAAGGATTTAATATACAACTTTATTTAAATGAAAGATTTTACCAATTTAATTGAAACATTAAAACTTATTTAATTATTTAAATAAGTTTTCCAAATATTTGATATTCACAAATAAAACCTACTAAAATGCTTTGGCCTTATTCTAGATTTCAAAATAAACACCTCAATAAATAAGTCCTATTTGAATTAAATAAGGAAAGCCTATTATATTTAATTAATAATGGACTCTAAAATAAAATTTTATTTTGTTTTAAAAACAAGTTTCCAAGTATTCTATATTTCCTAAATAAAACCTACTGATTTGGGTTTTGAAAATATTTAGGTTTCAAATAAAGATTTTATTAATAAAAATCAAACTCCATTTTTTATTTAAATAACCAAGGTCCAATTATATTTAATTGTTAATGGACCCTATTAATAAAATTATTAATTTGAATTTGGATTTTGGTTCATGTTACTAAACATAACTAATTTCAATATTACAAAGTGTGAGTGTTGTTTGAATTTATTTGAACCATGTTTGTTTGATAGAAATTTCAAAACATAAATTCAGAAATAGAAAAGAAAAGGATACAGAATAAAAAAAGAGAAGAAATGCACCTGACCCAACCCAGCAGCCCAAACAGCCCAGTCCAGCCCATCTGCCTCTTCCCCAAAACGTTTTTCTTCACCACAAAAGAAACCCACACCGAGACTGACCGGTGGACCTCCCCCTCGTTTCTTTCCCACTGACGACTGGACCCCCTTTCCACTGTTCTTCCTCCCCACCCGCAGACCACGCCTTCCCCCTCGCTGCCGTTGCTGCCATTCAAAGCCGTGATCAATTCGCGATGATCTGCCGCCTTAAACCTCGCCGTGAATGCGCTATTAAGCCAACGCCTCCTCCACATTTCCCTGTCGCCACTCTCTTCGCCTAGGCCGCCGCCAATCTCTGCACTTGCTGTCTCCGACGAGCTTAGCTCTCAATTCCGGCCACACACTGCCTCCCCTTGCTTCATCGACCAAGCACGCACGCTCCCCATCCCCTGGCGCTACTGTCTGTGCCCTCCGTTCAACCGCGGGCGCCCCGAAACGTCGGCTTTGACAAGTTCCGACGACACCGCCGTCTGCAACCTCTCCGACGACATTTACCAGGTGAACCAGACCGCCCCTTCATTCCTCGATCACGCACATAACATTGTTTTGATCCTGCGCATCTGACCGCGCCTTCGTTTTACCTTAGGGCGATCTCCAGTGACGTCCTCGACCTCGACCAGAGCCGCCCGTCACCAGAACCAACTCCGGCGAGCAATTGCGCGATGCAGCGCCTCTTGTCAAGCTAACAGCACGTCTAGCATCACCACAGCCCTGCGATTCTGGTGAGCACTCTCCCTTCCCTCTTTGCTTCCTGTAGCCGCCGTAGCGCCACCGCCTGGCCGTGCGCCGCCGCTAGCCACCGCCAGCGCCGCCAGACTTTGGCAAGCGTGTTAGTAACCGTAGGATCTGGATCTGACGGATACAATAGAAAGTTAGCGAAGGGGTAAGTGATGATTCTGAGCCGCACGATTCACATTTGATCCAACGCGCCACATCCGCGATCCACCTGAACCGGTACTGACCAGTTAAAACACGACGCGTGGCCAGATTCGTTTAAAACAAAAATTTGAAACCAGATCAGATTGTGATTTTCAAACCCTTGTAACTTTCAAACCACACGTCCAAAAATTGCAAATTTTATGTCGTTGGATTCAGGAGAACAAGGCCTAGCCAACCATGGCCTTAGTTTCGAAAATAGTATGTGTTAGCTTGTTTGAAATTTCAGATCCTTTTGTGAGCTTGTTTAGAGTAAGAAAATTGTTTAAAATTGATTTTAGGATTAAATCTTTTGCAAAATGGATTTGTGTGACCTTACTGACCCTAGGAACCAACCCTTGGTGTTAAAAATGATTTTTGGTAAAATTTAGGTTGGATTACTTGACTTAGTCATTTTCTAACCAAATAAAAAGAATGGTTTTTGTTATGGAAATGACTATGGGAAGAAAACTTTAAAGAAAATGATTTTGATCAAACCCACTAGTCCCAAACCACCAAGTCCTAAGAATTAGAAACCTTTGGTGAAGACTTAAAGGTTATGGACTTGATAAAACTAAAGTTTCCCCACATAAAATGATGATTGGGTTGAATATGGTTTAAGGATAAAACACATTTGCAAATGACTTTGCCATTTTTGTAAATGACCAATTTGGACCTTACAAAGTTATAAGCCTAGTGGAGACCTTCCTTGTAAATAAAACCATCTTAAGCATGTTCCCATACATGACTTAGAATCCATGCTTTGTGTATGTGAAATGTTGTTTGTATATTGGTTTGGAATGCTACTTGATACTATGATTGTTTGATTGACTTGTAGTGAAATTAGCAAAGTGTGAGACTGGCAAGATCAAGGAGTAAACCCTCATTCCCTACCCAAAAAAAAGCAAGTTAAACTATCATACAAATGCCCTATTATTTTCATTATACTTAGAGGATTATGAAAACATGCATGAAAAGGCATTTTATACTTATGCTATGCTAAAATCCTAATAGGATTCCCTATACACTCCTTAGTGAAAATATTGAAGTTGTACATGCTTAGCCATGCTGTATTTTGAAAAGAGATACATGTTGAGATTTTACAAAGGTTGAGAAAAGAACTTATGTTTTACATAATAAAACAAGGACTCAATGAACCACCTAGGTGGTGGACACTTTAAGTTTTGGAGAGAGTGGCAACAAAAGGAACCATGTCTATGGGATTCACTTTGTGTTGTGCTCCAAGAGAAAACCACCTAGGAAACTTAGAGATTGAACATGTTTCTCCAATTGTGGCTTTCGTGTACAACCACATGCTATTATGGCTCTGGCTTAGTCAACTACATTAGGAAGACCCATACATTGTCTTTGGTTACCGGACATGGGGATCTGGAATGCTTCATGGGGGATGAAGGCAAGCTAGCAATGATGTATGGGAGGACCTTTTGGAAAGACTTCGTCACACTCTCAGTCTGCCGGTACTCCATCTTGGTGAGCACTAATCCAGTAGGCCACTGGTGGCAACAAGATGGGATTGTGTCATGTGGGTAAAGTGTACTCCTTCTGCAGAAGTTAATAAAATCTAAGTACTTAGCCGTGTCCCCGGTTATGGACAAAACTGAGCAACTAAAGTTTGAACTATGGGAGATCTCGACATTCTAACTTTTAATATAAAAACTTGATGCACTTGGGGGTACCAAGGAATTCAAAGAGATTTGTTGAGCTTGATGCACTTGGGGGTTACCAAGGTGCACAAGAGCATGATGTACTTGGGGTTACCAAGGAACTCATGAGGTTTCAAAGCTTGTTGCACTTGGGTTACCAAGGTGCTCAAGGAGTTTTGACAAGGACTTGAACACTTGTGTTTTTACCGAGAAGATCCAGGGATTCTTGGAAAAGAGATTTGACAAAGGACTTAAAACCCTCTTTGAAAAGATAGGATAAAATATTGCTTTATGCAAATAAGCCTTGAACTCTACTTAGCCAAATATGCATATAATGATAGGATCCACTCTTATTAAACATAGAAGTGAAGCTTGCCAATACAATTCAAATGTATTGACCCTTGTGGCTGTAACTTGTAATGTTGCAGGTTGATTGTTTTAAAATGAAGATTGTTTGATTGACTAGGACTACAAAGTCTACAACCAACATCTGCCTGTGGCACTTTGGAGATGAAGGACCCATGACTATGGTTATTCCGCTGCAATGTATTGTAATAGCCAAATGAACTATGTTTGATGTAATAAACTTATGTTACTCCTGGTTGTAAATTTATAAAATGACCTTTGTATCTTGATATTACATCTTAACTGTGGATGCTAGCTATTGATCCAGGGACTAGCATTGTAAAACACAGGAGGAATCTACCTTATAAGGTTGAGGCTTCTACACTCCGGCAGTGGGCGGAAGGGTAGGGTTTGGCGACGAAGGTGGTCTCGCGCATTTGTGCCGATGTAGGGGTTCGGGAGCTCGTCGGAGCTCACTGGGGGTGCATTGCATGTCGATGCAGACGATGCAGGGTGTGTGCAGAGGTCGCGGCGAAGCGTACGGTGGGCGGCACAGGTATCCTTGGCGGCCGTAAGGGGATCGCGCGACAGCGCCTGCGGGGTTGTTCTCAGGAGTTCGCCGGAGCACCGCCTAGGAGTTGTCCTGGGCCAAACAAAGAGCAAGGTTAGACGCAGGGGAGGAGGGGAGCATAATATAAGAACATACATAGAGGGAAGGGTAGAGGAGAGAGATCCTCGAGCTAGAATTCGTCTAAGGCCAAAGGGGGAGGTTTCTCCTCCTCTGGCCAGTAGAGAGGGAGAAGAGGGAGGAGGAGCTCGGGGAGAGGTTGGTGAGGCTGTGGGGGAGGGAAATGAGTGGCAGGGGCGAGTTGGGAGGTGCTCTGGCTTTATAAACCAAGAGAGGATGGTCCATAATGGACTATGCCCATGGTGGCCAAGGAGAGGGGGAAACCAGGGGAGGGCAGTTGTTGTGGGCGTGAGAGAGGGGTCTAGGTGGTTTCTGGTTTGGTTTGTGGAAGAGGGGGAGGGTGGTAATATTTAGAGGTAGGGGTAGTTTCACATGAGGTAACTTTGCAAGTCAAATAAGCACTAGAGACAAGGTTCTAAGTGATATATAGTGGTTGCTACAGTGGTGGTCGACTAGGGAGAGGGAGGTGTGCTGGGGTGGTGTATTAGACAAGCTTTGACGGGGTTTGACTAATGGTTTTGATTAGTTGATGAAAACTTGGGTTATGAATGAAGTCCAAAAATTTACATTGGCCAAGATGGTGGAAAGGGTACTGGAAGTTAGATATGATCAGTAAACTTCCATATGATTTATTTGGGATTTTTATAAGGACTAAAGGTGCACTTAAACTCAATTATTCAAAAAGTGCAGAAATAGATTATGAAAGCTAATGTAATATTTTTACATTAGACAAGGTTGGTTTTCGTTGTGAAATGGTGTTGAATACCATATTAAACACTGGAGAAATTTATTTGAAATTATTGGTATGGGAAAGTATTTTTAAGGAATTATTTCTTGTTTCTTCCATTTAGGAAAAAGGGCAAAAAGAAATAATAAAGAATCTCAAAATATTTATTTTTGTGTTTGGAAGATAGGGTAGGATATATAGAACTCAAATATGACTTGAGTTGGCAAAGTGATTTGGAGAAAATCAAACTTGCCTTCATAGACAAGGTTTCTAGGATTTTGCCATTTAAGGAATTTAATTAGTTTTAGGCTCCAAATAATTATGGAAATTATTTGGAAAGGGATTATAACGAAGGTAGGTGATGTAAAATTCAATCATACATCATTGTGGACTTGGGTTTTGAAGGATCTTGGTGAGATTGGAAGAAACTAGATTTTTTTTTTTTGAAAATCTAGGGTTTTGTTTGTTTCATGCCACAAAAACATAGTTGGATTTGGGAGCTCAGATCTCACCTTGATGCAAGGGGTAGATGGATGGATATACCAAGTTATATAGATGATCAAGGAAGCAATAGTTGGGCTTGGTTGCAATTGAGGTGGTCTGGAAGAGATGGCAAACTTGGTTGAAAATAAGGCTGCCATAGCAGATACATCAGGTAGCCTCCTAAACCATGTGGGTTTAAGAAGCACAAAGATTTAATGGGAACAAGGGAAGTGGAGGTTGGTAGGACATGGTTGGTAGATCATAACCATGCAAAGATTTGGTCAAGGGGAGGTGGCATATATATGTGAGCTTCTGCCAAAGTAGGCAAGATGATAAGATTTGCATAAAAGATTATTATCTTGACTACAAAACCATCATGGACGAGTAGGAACCAGAATGTATTAGATAAGGGAAATAGTGGGCTTTGGTAGTACTAATGATGTACTACAAGATGTTCTAATACATTCTCAAGAATGCACCTAGGTTGGAAAAGGTAGAGCTCCAAAGATTGCATCTAGATAAGAAATCCAGACTTAGCCATTTTGGCAGATTTAGGGTTTTAGACTAGTGCTCAAGGGTAGATGATTTTGAGAGAAAGCTAGGTTCCAAACTCATGATCAAGGATATGATGTGTAAGTGTTAACTAAGTAGATAGGATCCATTCTTAGATTGGGTCTCCACTGAGTTGGAAACCATCAAAGGGGACTATCCCCGATTAATCTCGTTAGGAGAGGAGATGATCACCTTAGTGTCTTAGGATAGATCTAGACTTGGATGCTTGATATGATATGGATTATCTTAAGCATAGATTGGGACCTAAGGGATGAGCTAATATATTAGCTCACTCTAGTTCCTAAGAAAACAATGCAATTAGCAGATCAAGGCAATTCATCAGACAGCAGATCAAGGCAATTCATCCTATCAAACTTATCCAACTACTACTAGGGTTACCATCAAGCCGAGCTTGAGGTAGGGATGGGTATTTTGAATTGGTTATGCTTTGAAGTAAGATAAGTACCTCTTTGTATTTCTACCAAGATTAGAATGAAGAGGTTTTGAATAGAGGTTTTTGGAAAATGTAGGGGTAAGAGTAGTTAAGAGTTCTGTCTTGAAAACATAAGGAGATTATATTTTAGTTCTCCATAGTTTTGTTAATAGAACTAGTAAAAATATTTTTGTTTTGTCAAACTCATCTTGGCTCAAGTTTTGGAAATGCCAGAACATTTGAGAAAATGAAAGATGATCCAAGACATCTCTTTTGTAAAATAGCTTTTGTCCACTAGTGTTGAGATAAGAAGTATAGAATCTGATACACAACCAGTTGCAAGAACACAAGCAAACAAGCAAACATTGCACATGTAACAAGAAAAAGTTTTTGTTCCCCCTGATTTTTGCCTTTTGGACAACAATTCAGGGTTGCTGAAATTGGGATGTTACAGCAATTGACAGGAACTGAGCAAGGCATAACAATGCAATACGAGACAAAAAGATCCTATGAGATTCGATTGGGCAATACAACAATATACATAGACCGCCATCCAACTGCATCTATGACTAGTAGTCCACATTCAGGTTATCATCCGAACCCCCTCCAGTATTAAGTTGCAAGCAACAGACAACTGCTTTAAGCAAAGTGTGTAAGGTAAACAATCCACTTGTTCCATGAACAAGAGAGTCACTAGCAACTACTTGGCCAAGGTAGCTACTAACAACAGAGAGCATGCAAGATCACAAACAACACAGACATGATAGTATCAAATAGACAAAACCATTAATCAATCTGACATAGTAATCTCAATATCCATTGGATCCCCGCAAACACAACATGCATGATTACAAATATATTAGATCTTGATCATGAACGGAGCTCACAAGATCTATACATGAAAGCACAAGGAGGAGATACAACCATCTAGCTACTACATGGACCCGTAGTCCAAGGTGAAACTACTCACGCTTCATACCAGACAAGAAGGCCTTCAGGATGATCTCCCCTCTGGCAGGGTGCCGAGAAGAATTTCAGATCCCCCCGATCTAGGGACGATGGTGGCGGCAGCTACAGACAGTTTCGTGGAGTTTTGATCGGGTGCCTAGGGTTTCTGCATCGGGGGCTTCTTATAGGCGAAGAGGTGAGGCAGGGGGCCACACCCTGCCTAGGCGCAGGCAGGGCCCACCCGCACCTAGGGGGGTCTGGCCGCCCTATGGCGCCCCTCCCTCTCGTCTTCTGGATTCGTGTCGCCCACGGTAAAATATTGACTTTGGCTTTTGTCCCGTACAATTCCGAGAATATTGATTTTCTACCTTTCTGGGACCAAAATCAGAAGAAACGGGCAACTGGCACTGTGGCAACTTGTTAATAGGTTAGTTTCAGAAAATATATAAAAACACCTCAAAGTGAAAATAAAGAAAAGCAAAGTTGATACTAAACAAGCATGGAACATCAAAAATTATAGAAACATTTCCGACGTATCAAGGCTTCGGGCGACGAGAAAACAACGCTTCTTTTTTACATCAACTCTCCCTGCCACCAGAAGCCGCCACGCCAGAGGAATAGATCTAGATCTAATCTCTAAACCCTTCTCCACCACCATAGCCATATTCCACCACTTGTAATAGTAGATCTCTTCTACAATTGGCAACATTGTAAGACTATTTGCTATCAATCTTATGATCTCTATTACAATGTTTAGGATTGTTGATTTCATCTCTATGTGTGAGTAATTCTCCTTGGGCTAAGGGCTTCGGCCTATCCATGTAGCTTTTTTGTGCATGTTATTTATCATAGATGGGATCATGTATTAGTTTGTATGACATGATGATTATTGTACCCTCTCTTGCCTCAATCTAAGCACTTTTCAGGTAACCAAGACCCCGAGGATTGATCCAGGTATAGGGAGTGTGAGTGATGATTGATCTGCAGGTTGGGAACCCCAGTGACAGAAGGGGTAGTATGGTTGTATGTGAGGGATTTACTTGGGATTAACAGTAACATCACTATGCATATCATTAGTTCTCTTTCTTCGATGGATGATACTAGTAGGTTATTGCTATAAGCGGTTGCAGAGGCAATAGAAATTATGGATGCACTGACCACATATAATTATCTTTCTCTAACAATTACATGCATATTTTATTATTATCTTTTATTCCCATAAGATTTTTTGCACAGCTACTGGTGAAACCTAAAGCCCTAGGACCTCTCTCTCTCCATCATCAACAACAACAACAAAATTGCAAACTCTTGGTCCGGTGAAAACACAAAAGGAATTATTAAACTCTTGAAGGTTCATTTAAGTAACTTCGCTTTCCTTTATGCTTCCCCAGAATTCTATAAACCTAGGTCTACTAGGAAAAAAACTATACTACATCCGTAATTCGGATCGAACGTATCATCAAGCTCATGTGGAAGGTGATGGTCCATACATGACTTGAAATAAGAACTTCATCATGGAACAAGCTTTCAAGAAATGCTTCGACATTGAGACACGTGTCGATGAAGAATTCAAATAAGTTCATCGAGTACAAGAAAATGGATTGCCACATGGATGACTTCAGATAACATATGCATGCTATGAACCACAATTTTGTACATTAATTCGAAGTCCTCCAACGTTCCATCACCGACCTTGAGTCTCGATGTTGGCATCACTCAAGTGCTTCAAGCTCTTCACGACATCACTCTCCATGTCGTGAACAACACCGTGCAAGTGCTTCAAGGCGACATTACATCCCTCTTGACGGTCAAGAAAGCTCTTCAGAACATATACCATCTCCAAGGAGAGCGACAAAATCAATCTATGATGGTGACTCTTCATCATGGTCCAACTCAAGACTTGGCGCACTTTGTCACCATGCAAGAGCACTCGTTATTCGATATGAACCACCCCATAAAGAACCTCAAGTGCGACATCAACTAAAACATCATCCTCAAAACCTTCACTCAACTACAAATGATGACTCAAATGAGGAATATCAAGGACGCCGTGTCGACATGATGATCTCGAAGATCCTCCAAGACACCATCATCGACAAGATCGTACCTAAGGACACACTGGTCGTGATGAGGAGCAACAACCACAATGAAACTATGAGCATCACCATCACCATGAAAAAAATGCTCCACAAAGATATGACGAGAAACCTCAACCTCGTCAACAACCTAGGCGTGAGCCTCAAGTACCAGCACCACCGCCAAGAGGATCATGATCTCAACCATGTTGTGCGTCCCAAGCACCTCTACCACGCCATGAGGCACAAGAACCTCAACCTAAAAATGTGGCACAAACCGCAACAACGATGTGAAGATCCACCTCAACAACCGAGGCAATGAGTCAATCATCACCAACAACCACAAGAACGTCAACGAGACCCAAATGATGATCCAAATAATAGCTTCGATGATGAGAAAAAACATCACCACGTTGTCATTGTCACATCCCAAGATTTTCCAAATCTTGTAATGTGAAAAATAAATGAATGAAATAAAACTTTGTTCATTTTCAGGGTGAGAAGAAACTTTTTGAATCCATTTGGAAACTTTCAAAACCTATTTTGATCAAGATAAATCCTAAAGGGATTTAAAAAGATAAACATTTAATAAAGTAAAATAAAAATATTTGGAATTACTATTTTGAAATCTTTTTATAAAAGATTTGGTTTTTAAATAAAAAGATAGAAAAATAAGGATTATTTTATAAAGCCAAATTAAAACTTGGCCAAACTTTTGAAACAAAATATTTCTATTTGACAAAAATAGTGAAGGTTTATTTAAATAAAATAGTAAGGATTTAATATCCAAGTTTATTAAAATAAAGGTTTTATTATTTTAATTAAAAACTTATTTATTGATTTTAAACAAGTTTTCCAGGTATTCTTTAATTTCAAATAAAACCTACTGAATGGTTTTGGCACCATTTTAAATTTCAAATGGAATTATAAATAAATCAAATCCTATTTTGATTAATAAACAAGGTCTATTTATTTTATTAATAATGGACCCTAAAATAAAAATATTATTTTTATTTATGGGACTTTGGTTTATGTTAAACAGAACCAAAACTCAATACAAAGTTTGGTGAAAGTTCGATGTGAATTGAATGTTTGATTTATTGTTTGAATTTCAAAACAGAAAATAGAATTGGAAAAAGAAAAAGCATTCAGGAAGAAAAAAATAGAATTGGACATAGCCCAGCCGGCCAGCCCAATTAGCCCAACAACCAGCCCACTCCCTCTCTCCCGAAGAAAATGTTTCGCACCTGAACACATACCCGCAGAGACACTGATTGGTGGACCCTCTTCCCCTCTCTCTCTCCCTCACTGCCAGATAGACCCCACCGTCACGTATCCATCGATTTCACCCGCCGATGACCTCGCCCCTCTCCTCGCTGCCGTTTCTGGCCGGAAATAAATCCGTTAAATTCGCTCTAAATGCTGGAGTAAACCCCGCCCTGATCACGCACACTTAAACCCCTGCTCCTCCTCTCCGTTTTCCCCCAGGAACCACCCACTCTCTGCCCCCAGGCCGCTCCCATTGTTGCTCGCACCACCGCGGTCTCCGACGAGCCTTTGCTCCAATTCCGGCCCAACCTCGCCACCCCTTGCCTCCCTGAGCACACGACCGTGACCCCCACTCCCAGGCGCTTCTTCCTGTGCCATCCGTTCAACCGCAGGCGCCCTAGAACCTCGATTTCGACGACCTCTGAGCGTCACCGCGTCTGCTTCCTTCTCCGACAACCCTTCTGGTAAGCACCTGACCTCCCCGCTCTTTCCCGATGATGCTCCTGCACTCCCTAACCTCGGCTGCATCTAACCATGCCCTTGCTTTTCCACGGGGCGAACCACAGCACCACCCTCAACGAGCTCCAGGACCATCTGACGCCGACCACGTCTCCGGCGAGCAATTAACCGCAACCTTGCGCGCCCCTAGTCGAACCAACAACACGTTGAGCTTCCCCACGCTACTGCGAACACGGTAAGCACCTCCCCTTCCCTTCTTGCTTCCTAGAACCGCCGCTAGCCCACCGTCTGAGCGTGCGCCGCCGCCAGCCGCAGCGCCGCCTGTTGACCAAGTAGTGGTGTCGTAGGATCTAGATCGGACGCCACGATAGAAACTAAGCGGTAAGTCTCAGCGCCATGCGATGTAATTTAATCCAACGGCCCGCATCGCTCGATAAGTGCGATACGGTACCGGCCAGTCATATTTCGTCGCGTGTCACCAGTTTGTTTAAAACAGAATTTGAAAACAGATTTAGATGCAAATTTGAAACCCTTGTAACTTTTGATCCACACGTCCAAAAATTGCAAACTTTATATCAATGGATTCAGTGGAACAAGCCCTAGCCAACCATGAAATGTGTTTAGTAAAAAGCTTCTGGTAAAATGTTGTTTTTTCAGAAACATTTGTATGCATGTTTAGGTTGTAAAAATTATTCCAAAATGTTTTTAGGGTTGAAACCTTTGAAAATTGGTTTTTTGTGAACCTACTGACCCTAGGAACCAACCCATGGTTTTAAAAATGGATTTTGTAAAAATTAGGAATGAAGATTTAAATTAGCCCATTTCTAGCCAAATAAAAACATTGATTTTGTTATGAAAATGACTTTGGAGTAAAAACTTTGGGAAAATGATTTGGATCAAACCTACTGACCCTAAAACACCAAGTTTTGAGAAACAACAACTTATTTGGTGAACAACATAAAGTTTTTGCTTTGATAAAAACATTTTTCACCACATAAAATAATGAATGGATTTAAAAATGGTTTATGGATAAAACCCTTTTGCAAATGACTTTGCCACTTTGGAAAATGACCACTTTGAGCCTTACAAAGTTTAGAGCCTAGTAGAAACCACCTTTGCAAATAAAACTACCTTTTGCATGTTTGCATGCATGACTTAGTTCCCATTATTTTATGTGTGTTTGATTGTTTGAATATTGGTTGGAATGCTAGTTGATATTGTGTTTGCTTGTTTGATTTTTAGTGAAGTTAGAAAAGTGTGAAACTAGCAAGATCAAGAAGTGAACCAACATTCCCTACCAAAAAGGCAAGTTACACTATCATCTAAAGTCCTACTATTTTCATTATATACTTAGTGGATTTTGAAACATGCATGAAAGAATTTCTATACTTATGTTATGCTAAAGCCTAATAGGATACCCTATATATTCCTTAGTGAAAACAATGTAGTTGTAAAATGCTTAGACATGCCAGATATTTTGAGAAGAGACACATGTTGAGATTTTATGAAGTTGAGAAAAGGACTTGTGTTTCTATATAATAAAACAAGGACTCAATGAACCACCTGGGTGGACAAGGATACTTTGAGTTTTGGATAAGGTGGAAACAAAAGGAACCATGTCTATGGCAATCTCTTTGTGTTGTGCACCAAAAGAAAACCACCCAGGGACACAGAGATTGAACATGTTTCTCCAATTGTGGCTTTCGTGTACAGCCACATGCTATTTATGGCTCTGGCTTAGTCAACTACATTGGGAAGACCCATGCGTTGTCTTCATGTACTGAAAATGAGGGAACTCGAAACCCTACATGGGTGCTGAAGACAAGCTAGCAATGGTGTATGGGAGGACCCTTTGGAAAGACTTCGTCACATTCTCAATCTGCCAGTACTCCATCTTGGTGAGTACTAATCCAGCGGCCACTGGTGGCAACAAGATGAGAGTGTGTCATGTGGGTAAAGTGTACAACTTCTGTAGAAGATAACAATCTAAGTACTTAGCCGTGTCCCCGGTTATGGACAATACTGAGCAACTAAAGCTTGAAGCTATGGGAAATCTCGACATTCTAATTTCTAAAAGAAAACTTTTAAGTGACAACAAAAGACTTGATGCACTTGGGGATTTACCAAGGAGCTCAAGAGATTTGGATAAAAACTTGATGCACTTGGGGATTTACCAAGGGGCTCAAGAAGTTTTGATGAAAACTTGAAGCACTTGGGGTTACCAAGGAGCTCAAGAGTTTTGACAAAGACACTTGGTGGATTCCAAGGAGTTCAGAAAGATTTGACAAAAGATCAAAACCATTTTGAAAAGATAGGATAAAATATTGCTTTCTGCAATTGAGCCCAAAATCCTACTTAATCAAATATGCATGTAATGTTAGGATCCACTTACATTCTACATAGTATTGAAACTTGCCAATACTGTTCAAATGTATTGACCCTTTGTGGCTGTAACTTGTAATGTTGCAGGTTTGATTGATTTTTAGTGAAGATTAATTGATTAGGATTACAAAGTCTACAACCAACATGACTGCTTGTGGCACTTTGAAGATGAAGGACCCCATGCTTATAGATATTCTACTGCAATGTATTATAATAGCCAAATGAGCTATGTAAGATGTAATAAAAATTATGTTATACCTGGTTATAAAGTTATATTATGACCTTTGTTTCTTGATATTACATCTTAATTATGGATGCTAGCTATTGATCCAGGGACTAGCATTGTAAACACAGGGGACTCTACCTTTTTTAAGGTTGGGACCTTTACAGATGGTATCAGAGCATTGTGTTGCATGTAGGATTGTAACCCTAGGATTGGACAAAACCTCTTAGAAAAATAGGAGTTGTATTTGTTCCAAAACTTATTTACAAACAATCTTGTAAACTCTTTCCTCAACCATTTTGGTTTTGATTCTACATCTCTTCTATTTCAACTTGATGGAAAAACCTACACCATGGCCAAAGACTTCACCATGTGCAAAGGACTTCATCAACTCTAATGACTTCAACTTCTTCAACTCTAATGACTTCAACATCTTCAGCATATTCACCAAGGACTTCAACTATGGTTATAACTAAGGACAGGTGAGACAAGAGATCTTGATCAAGATTTGGAAGGAAACACAAGTTAGAAGAAGCCACATCACTTGAATTTTTTGTGACCAAGGATTTTTCCTAAGGAAACCATGATCTCATGCAAGAAGAATTAACCAAGAAGGATGGAAAGATCACAAGTGAACCATATAGATGGACCACCATATTTTAGTTAAGTCAAACACACCAACTTAGGTGGTGTAACAAAATATTTTTGGTTGCCTAAGTATGTGCTTGAACTTCATTGTTTGAGTGAAATGTTTGTTTGTGGTTGCTTGCACATTTCTTGAGTGAATTGTAAGGTGTGTGATTAGAATTGATTCCTTATAAATGTTTTGCCTATTCTAATCCCTATTAAACCCCAAACAGATGACTACTCCAAGAGACTCCAACATCAAGGTTGATGACACCAACACCAACCAAGAGGACAACATGAAAGAGCTCATAGCAACCCAAAACCAGTTGAACCAAATGACAGCTCAATTCATAGCCAACACCAGTGGGGAAGATCCAACCCTGCAAGTATTTTTTGAAACTCAAGCCCAATTGATGCTTAAGGTGACAGATCAAATGATCAACATGGAAGACAACTATTCCAAAAGAGTTTGTGACAACAAGGATGACAGAAATGTTATTCTAGATGGAGCCCCAGCTTGCATTATTTGTGGAGACAAGGATCACACTTCCAAGGAGCATGGAGATCAATGCCCCAATTGTGAAGAGAAACACCCAGTTAGCCAATGCCCCACCTCTCAAGCTTCTTGCTACTTGTGTGAAGGAAACAACCATGTTCCTATCCAATGCCCCATCTATTCCAAAGTTGAACAAAGGAAACAAGATGGAGTGCAACAAATGATTGCAAACTATCAAGAATGATCTAAGTCTACCAAGAAGAATGATGACAAAGGAAAAGGTCCACTTATACCTCCATGCAATACAACCCAATTCAAAGGACCAAAGAAGAGGCATGTGAATTTTCCAAAGAGCAATAGAAGGTCCAAGAAGCATGTAGACATTCCTACCTACCAGATAACATATGAACAACATGAACTAGATGCACTCCTAGCTTTGGAGAAGCCCAAAAATAAAAAGAAGGACAAAAGCCATGTGTAATGTCATCATTGTAAAGAAATGGGACACTATTCCAGTGAATGCCCAGAGAACCAGAAGTATAAGGAAATTGGTCAAGTGTGGTGCAACAACTGCAAAGAGCTAGGCCATTATGCAGCAACTTGTCCACAAGAGACACGTAAAGAACTCAAAGATATCAATTGTTTCAATTGCAAAGAACTAGGACATTATGCAAGCAATTGTCCAGAAAAGATGAAGAACAAGTTAAACAAGCCTATGAAGGATCTCAACCTTGGCCCATGAGTCAAGAGTGGAAACAAAGGACACTAAGCAGATGTTTGCCCCGAGAAGTTTCCCCAAGATCCCAAGCAAGCCAATATGTAATTTAGTTTGGAAATTTTTAAGGGTGGTAGTACCCTAGTTGTTTTGAGCCTACTTGTAACCCTAGCTTTCCCAAATCTCGGAACAAGATTTATTTTAAGGGTGGTAGCCTGTCACATCCCAAGATTTTCCAAATCTTGTAATGTGAAAAATAAATGAATGAAATAAAACTTTGTTGATTTTCAGGGTGAGAAGAAACTTTTTGAATCCATTTGGAAACTTTCAAAACCTATTTTGATCAAGATAAATCCTAAAGGGATTTAAAAAGATAAACATTTAATAAAGGGAAATAAAAATATTTGGAATTACTATTTTTAAATCTTTTTATAAAATATTTGGTTTTTAAATAAAAAGATAGAAAAATAAGGATTATTTTATAAAGCCAAATTAAAACTTGGCCAAACCTTTGAAATAAAATATTTCTATTTGACAAAAATAGTGAAGGTTTATTTAAATAAAATAGTAAGGATTTAATATCCAAGTTTATTAAAATAAAGGTTTTATTATTTTAATGAAAAACTTATTTATTGATTTTAAACAAGTTTTCCAGGTATTCTTTAATTTCAAATAAAACCTACTGAATGGTTTTGGCACCATTTTAAATTTCAAATAGAATTATAAATAAATCAAATCCTATTTTGATTAATAAACAAGGTCTATTTATTTAATTAATAATGGACCCTAAAATAAAAATATTATTTTTATTTATGGGACTTTGGTTTATGTTAAACAGAACCAAAACTCAATACAAAGTTTGGTGAAATTTTGATGTGAATTTAATGTTTGATTTGTTGTTTGAATTTCAAAACAGAAAATAGAATTGGAAAAAGAAAAAGCATTCAGGAAAAAAAAATAGAATTGGACACAGCCCATTAATTATTAGCCCAACAACCAGCCCTCTCTCCCAAGAAAAGCGTTTGCTTTGAACACATACCCGAGAGACACGATTGGTGGACCTCTTCCTCTCTCTCTCTCCTCACTACAGATAGACCCCGCCACGTATCCATCGTCTTCACCCCGATGACCTCGACCCTCTCCTCATTCGCTTCGCCGGAAATCAATCCGTTAAATTCGCTCTAAATGCTGGAGTAAACCCGCCCGATCACACACTTAAACCCTGCTCCTCCTCTCCGTTTCCCCAGAACCACCCTTCGCCCCAGGCCGCTCCCATTGTTGCTCGCACCACCGCGGTCTCCGACGAGCCTTTGCTCAAATTCCGCCCAACCTCGCCACCCTTGCCTCCCTAAGCACACACGTGACCCCACTCCCAGGCGCTTCTTCCTGTGCCATCCGTTCAACCGCGGGCGCCCTAGAACCTCAACTTCGACGACCTCTGAGCGCCGTCGCGTCTGCTTCCTTCTCCGGCGACCCTTCTGGTAAGCACCTGACCGCCCCGCTCTTTCCCGATGATGCTCCTGCACTCCCCAACCTCGGCTGCATCTAACCATGCCCTTGCTTTTCCATGGGGCAAACCACAGCACCACCCTCGACGAGCTCCAGGACCATCTGACGCCGACCACGTCTCCGGCGAGCAATTAACCGCAACCTTGCGTGCCCCTCGTCGAACCAACAACACGTTGAGCTTCCCCACGCTACTGTGAACACGGTAAGCACCTCCCCTTCCCTTCTTGCTTCCTAGAACCGCCGCTAGCCCATCGTCTGAGCGTGCGCCGCCGCCAGCCGCTGCACGGCGCCGCCCGTTGTTGACCAAGTAGTGGTGTCCGTAGGATCTAGATCGGACGCACACGATAGAAACTAGGCGAAGCGGTAAGTAGCGTCTCAGCGCCGTGCGATGTAATTTAATCCAACGGCCCGCATCGCTGGATCCGTGTGAACCGGTACCGGCCAGTCATATTACGCCGCGTGGCACCAGTTTGTTTAGAACAGAATTTGAAAACATATTTAGATGCAAATTCGAAACCCTTGTAACTTTTGATCCACATGTCCAAAAATTGCAAACTTTATATCAGTGGAATCAGTGGAACAAGCCCTAGCCAACCATGCAATGTGTTTAGTAAAAAGCTTCTGGTAAAATGTTTGTTTTTGCAGAAACATTTGTATGCATGTTTAGGTTGTAAAAATAATTCCAAAATGTTTTTAGGGTTGAAACCTTTGCAAATTGGTTTGTTGTGAACCTACTGACCCTACGAACCAACCCATGGTTTTAAAAATGGATTTTGTAAAAATTAGGAATGAAGATTTAAATTAGCCCATTTCTAGCCAAATAAAAACATTGATTTTGTTATGAAAATGACTTTGGAGTAAAAACTTTGGGAAAATGATTTGGATCAGACCTACTGACCCTAAAACACCAAGTTTTGAGAAACAACTTATTTGGTGAACAACATAAAGTTTTTGCTTTGATAAAAACATTTTTCACCACATAAAATAATGAATGGATTTAAAAATGGTTTATGGATAAAACCCTTTTGCAAATGACTTTGCCACTTTGGAAAATGACCACTTTGAGCCTTACAAAGTTTAGAGCCTAGTAGAAACCACCTTTGTAAATAAAACTACCTTTTGCATGTTTGCATGCATGACTTAGTTCCCATTATTTTATGTGTGTTTGATTGTTTGAATATTGGTTGGAATGCTAGTTGATATTGTGTTTGCTTGTTTGATTTGTAGTGAAGTTAGAAAAGTGTGAAACTAGCAAGATCAAGAAGTGAACCAACATTCCCTACCAAAAAGGCAAGTTACACTATCATCTAAAGTCCTACTATTTTCATTATATACTTAGTGGATTTTGAAACATGCATGAAAGAATTTCTATACTTATGCTATGCTAAATCCTAATAGGATACCCTATATATTCCTTAGTGAAAACAATGTAGTTGTAAAATGCTTAGCCATGCCAGATATTTTGAGAAGAGACACATGTTGAGATTTTATGAAGTTGAGAAAAGGACTTGTGTTTTTATATAATAAAACAAGGACTCAATGAACCACCTTGGTGGACAAGGATACTTTGAGTTTTGGATAAGGTGGCAACAAAAGGAACCATATCTATGGCAATATCTTTGTGTTGTGCACCAAAAGAAAACCACCCAGGGACATAGAGATTGAACATGTTTCTCCAATTGTGGCTTTCGTGTACAGCCACATGCTATTTATGGCTCTGGCTTAGTCAACTACATTGCGAAGACCCATGCATTGTCTTCATGTACTGAAAATGAGGGAACTCGAAACCCTACATGGGTGCTGAAGACAAGCTCGCAATGGTGTATGGGAGGACCCTTTGGAAAGACTTCGTCACATTCTCAATCTGCCAGTACTCCATCTTGGTGAGTACTAATCCAGCGGCCACTGGTGGCAACAAGATGAGAGTGTGTCATGTGGGTAAAGTGTACAACTTCTGCAGAAGATAACAATCTAAGTACTTATCGGTGTCCCCGGTTATGGACAATACTGAGCAACTAAAGCTTGAAGCTATGGGAAATCTCGACATTCTAATTTCTAAAAGAAAACTTTTAAGTGACAACAAAAGACTTGATGCACTTGGGGATTTACCAAGGAGCTCAAGAGATTTGGATAAAAACTTGATGCACTTGGGGATTTACCAAGGGGCTCAAGAAGTTTTGATGAAAACTTGAAGCACTTGGGGTTACCAAGGAGCTCAAGAGTTTTGACAAAGACACTTGGTGGATTCCAAGGAGTTCAGAAAGATTTGACAAAAGATCAAAACCATTTTGAAAAGATAGGATAAAATATTGCTTTCTGCAATTGAGCCCAAAACCCTACTTAGCAAAATATGCATGTAATGTTAGGATCCACTTACATTCTACATAGTAGTGAAACTTGCCAATACAATTCAAATGTATTGACCCTTGTGGCTGTAACTTGTAATGTTGCAGGTTTGATTGATTTTTAGTGAAGATTGATTGATTAGGATTACAAAGTCTACAACCAACATGACTGCTTGTGGCACTTTGAAGATGAAGGACCCCATGCTTATAGATATTCTGCTGCAATGTATTGTAATAGACAAATGAGCTATGTAAGATGTAATAAAAATTATGTTATACCTAGTTATAAAGTTATATTATGACCTTTGTTTCTTGATATTACATCTTAACTGTGGATGCTAGCTATTGATCCAGGGACTAGCATTGTAAACACAGGGGACTCTACCTTTTTGAAGGTTGGGACCTTTACAGTCATCTTCGAAATGAACACTGCCATCATCGCAATCGCAACAAGATGAAGAAATTTTTTGCAGGCTCAAATTCATGATGACCAAGTTTCAAGGATGCAATTATCTAGAAGAATACCTCTCAAGGGCACTCAAAGTTGAATCTTCCGCATGCACAACCATAGTGAAGCGAAGATGGTCACCATGGAATCCCTAGAGTTTTATGATTATATTTTTTTTGGTGGGAACAACTCCAAAACGCCCACCAAGAAAGAAGAAGTACTCCTATCAACACATGGTGATCAATGAAGGAACATATGCACTCCCGCTTTGTCCCAACGCATTACACAAGAGACCTCTTCAACAAGCTTCAAAAGCTCACCCGAGGGACAAAAAGTGTGGAAGAGTACTTCAAAGAGATGGAACTTCACATAATAAGAGTCAACATACAAGAGAGTGATGAGAAAACCATGGCACATTTTTTATCCAGTTTGAACCATCCAATGAAGCTCATTGCGAAGTTCCAACCCTACGCCATCTTGGTAGATCTTGTGTATAATGAAACCAATGATGAGTGTCAAATTCAAGAGGACCTCAAATATGCCAAGGCAAAGGCATTCTTTGCGAATAAGATTCCTCAGCCACTCCTCCAAGTTTTAAATGGGATACTTCAAGTAATGCAAAGCCTCCTTTCAAGCCTATGGCTACACCAAGTTGACCTCCAACAAATGGTTGACCAATGACATCCACCAAGAGCGCCTCCTCTAGTAGCCAACTGGAATGTTACAAGTGTGCAGGAAAGGACACAAATCAAATGAGTGTAGCAACACAAAAATCATGTTTGTCAATGAGAATTGAGATTACGAATCCTTGAGCGAAGAAGAGTATGAAGCAAGAGAGAGAGAGAGAGAGAGAGAGAGAGTACCACTCGCAAGTCTTGACATGGATACTGATGATCAATATCTTCTCATGTGTGAGCATGATGCTATCCCATCACTTTCTTCACCAAGGTTTTAACCACACAAGCCCATGAAGACCAATGATGAAAAATTTTCTAAAACAAAGCCGTCAGCATGGAAAGTTCATAAAATTCATAATTGATAGAAAAAGTTTCCACAACCTCGCATCGAGTTGTGTGAGAAACTAAAACTCCCTCTCCATCAACATAAACACCCCTACCGTGCGCAATGGTTGAGCGATAGTGGAACCATTCATATCAAGCATACCGTTGTGTTCTATTTCTCCATTGGACAATGTAAGGATACATTTTACTATGATGTGGTCCCTATGACCATTTGCCCATGTTGCTCGGAAGGGCATAGAAATTTGACAAAGGTGCTATCCATGATGGCAACACTAACATATATAGATTCAAGTGGCTTGGTAAAACATGTGCCTTGCAACCGATGACTCCTAGACAAATAATTGTAGACAATATAAAGGCTTTATGAAGGTGCAAGATAAAAAAACTCCTAGTGAGGTGAGTGGTGAGTCACAAGACAAAAATGAGCGAACAAATTAAGAGTGTTCTCATTGCCACCAAACGTGATATGAGAGAAGTGAGGGAAAACCCATCCATGATACCGTACGTGCTTATATGCAAGGTTTTGGCAAATGACACTAATGATTTACCAACCATTCCTTCTTCTTTGATGATGGTTTTGCAAGAATACGATGATGTGATTCCTGCTGAACTACCTCATGGACTCCCTCCACTTCGAGGAATCGAGCACCACATCGACCTCATTCTCGGGTCCCCTCTGCTAAACCGCACCTACTATTGTACAAACTGGAGGAGACAAAAGAAATTGAAAGGGAAATTCAAGGACTTCTCTCCAATGGTATGATCCAAGAAAGCCTAATTCCATGCACGGTTCCATGATACTAGTACCAAAGATGGATGTCACTTTGCGTTTGTGCATGAATTGTTGTCCGATTAATGCTATTACCATTCGCTATCGTCACCCAATTCCTAGACTCGATGACATGTTCGACGATTTAAGTGGAGCCACTATATTTTTTAAGATAGATCTTTGTAGTGGCTACCATCAAATATGTATGTACATGGGTAATGAATGGAAGAACACATTCAATACCAATATCGGTCTCTATGAATGGTTTGTCATGCCCTTTGGCTTGTCTAATGCCACATCATGATCGATGAGTCATGTTTTGATATAGACTTTGAAGGGAATATGCCCTGAGAGGCAATAATAAAGTGTTTATTATGTGTATTCCAAGTATATGATAGATGTTTATTTTCCATGCTATAATTGTATTAATACGAAAACATTAATACATGTGTGTTTAATAAACAAACAGAAAGTTCCTAGGTATGTCTCTCTGATAAACTAGCTCGTTGATTAACAAGATGATCAAAGTTTCCTGATCATAGACATTGGATGTTGTTAATAACGAGGTCACAACATTAGTGTAATGGTGTGATGAACATTGATCTGAAGTATAGCATTATGATCAAAGTCATTGAGTTTATATTGCTATAACAACTTACGAAGTTATCCTAATCCTTAGACGATGAGATCATGTCAATCACTAACACCGAAAGAGTTTCTTGATAACATCAAACGTCACACCGTAACTAGGTGATTATAAAGATGGATTCAGAACTACTAAAGTGTTATGTTGAGGCCCATGGATAGAGAGTGGAATTTGTTCATCCTGATGACAGATAGATATACTCTGGGCCCTCTTGGTGATATCACATTTGTTAGCTTGCAAGCAAGTGATTTGATCACTAGAATGTTATATCACGGGAACGAGAAAAGAGTGCATGTCAGTAATGAGATCAAACTAGGTATGGAGATACCGATGATCGAATCTCGGACATGTAATATATCGCGAAACAGAAGGATTAATATACTAGCATAAAAAGTTCCGACGATCACAAGAAAGTCAGCGTTGAATGTGTGGGAGTCGGTATGGGTCTCCAGATCCCGCTTATGATTATTGATCGGAGAGGGGTCTCGATCATGTCCGCATTATTCACGAACCATAGGGTGGAACACTTAAGAGACACCGACATCCAAATGGAGCAAAAGTTTCATGCCGGAAAGAATAACAAGCGCAGGAATTTATTTCACTAGATACCGAAACAGGTTTTCTGGTGAAATTGCAGAAAGTGTTTTTTCATGTGAAATGAAATACTAGCAAGGGGTTATATGTGAATTTTTGTCATTAAATTAATTGACAAAATTTTGAATAAATAAAAGGAGTTTTATTTAATGAGAGTTTGCATTAAATTTGGTGGAAATTTAATGGGAATTTGAGTGGGACTTTGAGTGGAGGGAATTGAAAGGCTTTTGTGTGAGTGGATTGTCCACCCACATGAATGAAAGGAGGGGAGGGGGCAGACCCATGGCTGGGCGCATGGCCCCTTGGGTGCCCCCCTCTCCCTATAAAAGGCACCCCCTCCTCAATTCTCACTCACACCTCCTCGTGAAGGATTTCTCCCCCCCCCCTCTGGAATTTATCCCCCATGGTCTCATACTAGCGAGATACATGTTCCCGGTGGCTATTCGGCAAGAAAGAGTTGTGCTTCCGCTGCATCGCTGGAGTGAGGAGGTAGAGGTTGCTCGGTGTCTTGTACGTGTGTGCGAGCACGGATGCGCTGCTGATTTGCGGCGCTAGGACTTCCTCTCGATCTTGAGATCGGGAAGAGATCGTCTACATCAACTATGAGTTTAACTCATTAAGCTTTGTTGGTGTTCAAGGGTATGTTATCTACGGATATACATCTGCCCGTTGTTTGTATCTGGTAGATAGATCTTGGTACATAGTTGTTCCCATCGTAGAATTTTTTTTGTTTTCTATGCTGCGAACCCTACAGTGGTATCAGAGCCGGATCTATGTGTAGATGCTTTACACGGGTAGTACACATATGGTATGTGGGCGATGATGATCATGTTATTGCTTCTTAGTTGTATTTTGGATATTGGTGGCATAGTGGGATGAAGCGGCCCGGACAAACTTTACATGTACTCGCACATGAGACCTGTTGCACGCTTGACATGCAACTAGTTTGCATAAGTGGCTAGCGGGTGTCTATCTCTCCTACTATAGTCAATATCTAATTTGCAATGAGTTGTCAACAATTTGGTTATCCTTGTTGTGGTTCATGTTTGTAGGTATGAACGGTTCTATCTTCGAAAGCCCTAAGCCACGTAAAATTTGCAATGGATAAATTAGAGGCGTCTAGTTTAGATTGTTGATGGGCTAGTGTTATGATATGGTGATGTTGTAAGTAGAAGTATGAGATGATACTCTTACAACACACATAACGTGCAAGTTCCATAGACCTTGGACTTACACATAGAGGTATGATAGTGATCATACCAAGGAGAACATAATGGAGATCATATGCGGGAACCATATCATTTCACTTACGAACATGTGATGTTTGATTGCATCTTATATTGCTTGTTTGGCGTTTTATTAGCATAATAAGATGATCCCTCATTTAAATATCAAGATAAGAATGTGTTCTTCCTTAAGTATGCACCGATTATGTTTCATCGCTCCAAGACATCACGTGATAATCGGGTGTTCTTGGATCCACGACCATATTACGCGTGTAAGACAGTTACACGCGCGAATACTAAGATTCTCACTTGGCGAGCCTAGCATGTACAGACATGGCCTCGGAACACGGACCGAAAGGTTAAGCATGAGTCATATGGTAGATATGATGCCCATTTGATGCTCGCCTTTGAAGCTACACCGACTCACGTGATGATCGGACTTGGTGTAGTGGATTTGGTTCATGTAATCACCAAAAAGTCACGAGGGATGTAATTTTGAGTGGGAGTTCATTCTTAATGTGGATTAGTTGAACTCAATCTATCATAAACTTAGTCTAAACTTTAAAAATTCTGTTGTAGATGGCACCACCTGCTTTTAATTTCAATGTGTTCATGGAGAAAGAGAAACGTGCAACGAACGGTAGCAACTTTACCGAATGGGCCATGAATTTGAGGATTCTCCTCTCTGCTGCACAAAATCAATATGTGCTAGAAGCGCCGCTAGGCCCCCACCTTTCATTGATTCCCCTGACAAGGAGAAGAATGTCTATCAGACTCGTCAAGAGGACCACAACTTAGTTCATTGCGGCATATTGTATGGGCTAGAGCCAGAACTTTGAAAGCGTTTCAAAAACGGCAATGCATTTGATACAATGGGTGAGTTGAAAATGATTTTCGACACACATGCTGCTGTAGAGAGCTACAATGCTTCAGAAAAGTTCTTTAGCTGCGTGATGGAATAGCACAGCTCCATAAGTGAGCATGTACTCAAGATGTCGGGTTACACCGATAAGCTTGTGTCCTTGGGAATATCGATTCCCATTGACTTAGGCATCCATCGTGTTCTGCAGTCTCTGCCACCTAGCTATAAGAGCTTCGTGATGAACTATAATATGCAAGGCATGAAGAAGTCTATCCCCGAGCTTTTGTCAATGCTTAAAACTGCAGAAGTGGAGATCAAGAAGGAACATCAAGTGTTGATGATCAATAAGAACACTGGTTTTAAGAAATACAAGAAGGGAAAACGGAAGGGAAGTAAGGGCGGCAAGTCGGTTGCCGTTCATGAAAAGATACCCTGAGTTGGACCTAAGTCTGATACCGAGCGCTATTATTGTAAGGGGACTGGCCACTGGAAGCGCAACTGCCCCAAGTATTTGGCAGACAAGAAGGCCGGCAAGGCAAACAAAGGTATATATGATATACATGTTATTGATGTGTACTTGACTAGTACTTGTAGTAGCACCTGGGTATTTGATACCAGTTCAGTTGCTAATATTTTTAACTCAAATCAGGGGCTGCAGAACAATAGACGGCTAGCAAGGGGTGAGGTCAAGATGCGTGTTGGCAATGGATCAAGTGTTGATGTGATCGTCGTCGGAACGCTACCTCTCCACTTACCGTCGAGATTAGTAATAAACTTGAATAATTGTTATCTGGTGCCTGCACTGAGCATGAACATTGTATCTAGATCGTGTTTGATGCGAAGTGGTTATTCATTTAAATCTGAGAACAATGGTTGTTCTATTTATATGAATGAAATCTTTTATGGTCATGCACCGATGATGAATGGTTTATTTCTGTTGGATCTCGATAATAGTGATACACATATTCATAATGTTGATGTTAAAATAATTAAACTTAATGATGATATATCCGCATATATGTGGCACTGCCATCTAGGTCATATTGGCGTTAAACACATGAAGAATCTCCATTCGGATGGACTTTTGGAATCACTTGATTTTGAATCATTTGATACATGTGAGCCATGCCTTATGGGCAAGATGACTAGAACGCCGTTTTCCAGTTCAATGGAACGGGCGACAGATTTATTGGAAATCATAAATTCTGATGTATGTGGTCCAATGAGTGTGTCGGCGCGAGGTGGATATCGTTATTTTGTTAATTTCACGGATGATTTGAGTAGATACGATTATATCTACTTAATGAAACACAAGTCTGAAACCTTTGAAAAGTTCAAGGAATTTCAGAGTGAAGTGGAAAATCGTCGTAATAGAAAGATCAAATTTCTACGGTCCGACCGTGGAGGTGAGTATATAAGTTACGAGTTTAGCACTCACATGAAAGAGTGTAGAATTATTTCGCAACTCACACCTGCCAGAACATCACAGCGAAATGGTGTGTCGGAACATCGTAATCGTACTTTATTGGATATGGTTCGATCTATGATGTCTCTGACGAACTTGTCGTTGTCATTTTGGGGTTATGCCCTAGAAATTGTTGCATTCACTTTAAATCAGGCACCATCTGAATCCATTTAAAAGACATCAATGAATTGTGGTTTGGAAACAAACCTAAGCTGTCATTTCTTAAAGTGTGGGGATCCGATGTTTATGTGAAGAAACTTCAACCGGATAAACTCGAACCCAAAGAGAAAAAATGTGTCTTCATAAGATACCCTAAGTAAACAATTGGGTATTCCTTCTATCACAGATCCGAGGGCAAGGTTTTTGTTGCCAAGAATGGATCCTTTCTAGAGAAAGAGTTTCTCGCGAAAGGCGTAAGTAGTCGGAAGGTAGAACTCGAAGACATTATTGAACCTTCTCTTCAAAGTATGGCGAGTAGCACAGCACCGGAAGTTGTTCCGGGGTTGTCTTCACCAGTTGAAGAAGGAACTAATGATAATGATCATGAAACTCCAAAAGAGAGTACTACTAAACCTCGCAGGTCTGGCAGGACGCGTGCAGCTCTCGAATTGTACGGAAACCCTATCATGAATTTCATGGTTGATGAAAATGATGACCCTGTGACGTATGAAGAAGCGATGATGAGCCAGGATTCCCACAAATGGTTAGAAGCCATGAAATCCGAGATGGAATCCATGTATGAAAATCAAGTTTGGAACTTGGTGGACTTACCTCGCGACCGAAAGGCCGTGGAGAATAAATGGATTTTCAAAAGAGAAATTGATGCTGATGGTAATGTGACCGTCTATAAAGCTCGACTTGTTGCAAAGGGGTTTCGAAAAATTCAAGGAGTTGACTACGATGAGACATTCTCTCCTGTGGCGATGCTAAAATCAGTTAGGATTATGTTAGCAATTGTTGCATATTTCGATTATGAGATATGGCAGATGGATGTCAAAATTGCGTTCCTCAATGGCAATATTGCAGAAGAGTTGTATATGATACAACCAAAGGGTTTTGTCGATCCTAAGGATGCTAACAAGGTGTGCAAGCTTCAGCGGTCCATCTATGGACTGAAGCAAGCATCACGAAGTTGAAATCTCCGCTTTGATGAGGTGATCAAAGAGTTTGGATTTGTCCAAACTTATGGAGAAGCTTGTATTTACAAGAAAGTGAGTGGGAGCAATGTGGCATTTATGATATTATATGTGGATGATATATTATAGATCGGAAATGATATAGATCTTTTAAACAGTGTTAAAAGTTATCTAAACAGCAAATTTTCAATGAAGTACCTAGGTGAAGCGTCATACATATTAGGCATAAAGATCTATAGAGATAGATCTAGGTGCCTAATATGGCTATCACAAAGTACATACCTTGATAAGATTTTAAAGAAGTTTAAAATGGACGAAAGTAAGAAGGGGTTCTTACCTATGTTGCAAGGCAAGACATTGAGTACGACTCAAAGTCCGGCTACAGCGGAAGAAAGAGAGATAATGGACAAATTACCCTATGCTTCAGCCATAGGCTCTATAATGTACGCTATGCTATGTACAAGACCGGATGTGGCACATGCTATTATTTTGACTAGTAGGTACCAATCAGATCCAGGTTCGGAACACTGGATAGTGTTCAAGAATATCCTTAAGTACTTGCGAAGAACTAAGGATATGTTTCTTGTATACGAAGGTGAAGAAGAGCTCGTCGCTAAGTGTTATGTCGGCGCAAGCTTTGACACCGATCTGGATGACTCTAAGTTCTCAATCCGGATACGTATTTCTCATGAATGTCCGAGCGGTTAGTTGGAGGAGCTCCAAACAACCTGTGGTGGCGGGATCAACAACGGAGGCCGATATGTTGCTGCTTCAGAAGCGGCTCAGGAAGCAGTTTGGATGAAGGAGTTCATATCCGAACTAGGTGTGGTTGCAAGCGTGTTGGACCCAATGGTGATCTATTGTGACAACAATGGTGCCATTTCCAATGCCAAAGAACCAATGTCGCACAATTATTCCAAGCATATTAAGCGCCGGTTTCACTCCATCCGTGAACATGTCAAGGATGGAGATATAAAGATTTATAAAGTACATACGGATCTCAATGTAGCAAATCCGTTGACTAAAACTCTCCCTAGAGCAAAACATGATCAACACCAGAACTCCATGGGTGTTAGATTCATCACTATGTAACTAGATTATTGTCTCTAGTGCAAGTGGGAGACTGAAGGGAATATGCCTTGAGAGGCAATAATAAAGTGTTTGTTATGTGTATTCCAAATATATGATAGATGTTTATTTTGCATGATATAATTGTATTAATATGGAAACATTAATACATGTGTGTTTAATAAAAACAGAAAGTTCCTAGTTATGCCTCTCTGATAAACTAGCTCGTTGATTAACAAGATGATCAAAGTTTCCTGATCATAGACATTGGATGTTGTTAATAACGAGGTCACAACATTAGTGTAATGGTGTGATGAACATTCATTCGAAGTATAGCATTACTATCAAAGTCATTGAGTTTATATTTCTATAACAACTTACGAAGTGATCCTAATCCTTAGACCATGAGATCATGTCAATCACTAACACCGAAAGAGTTTCTTGATAACATCAAACGTCACACCGTAAGTGGGTGATTATAAAGGTGGATTCAGAACTACTAAAGTGTTATGTTGAGGCCCATGGATCGAGAGTCGAATTTGTTCATCCCGATGACGGATAGATAAACTCTGGGCCCTCTCGGTGATATCACATTGGTTAGCTTGCAAGCAAGTGATTTGATCACTAGAATGTTATAACACGGGAACGAGAAAAGAGTGCATGTCAGTAACGAGATCAAACTAGGTATGGAGATACCGATGATCGAATCTCGGACATGTAATATATCGCGAAACAAAAGGATTAATATACTAGCGTAAAAGGTTCCGACGATCACAAGAAAGTCATCGTTGAATGTGTGGGAGTCAGTATGGGTCTCCAGATCCCGCTTCTAATTATTGATCGGAGAGGGGTCTCGATCATGTCCGCATTATTCACGAACCTTAGGGTGGCACACTTAAGAGCCACCGACATCCAAATGGAGCAAAAGTTTCATGCCGAAAATAATAACAAGCACAGAAATTTATTTCACTAGATACCGAAATAGGTTTTCGGGTGAAATTGCAGAAAGTGTTTTTGTATGTGAAATGAAATACTAGCAACGGGTTATATGCGAATGTTTGTCATTAAAGTAATTGACAAAATTCGTAATAAATAAAAGGAGTTTTATTTATTGAGAGTTTGCATTAAATTTGGTGGAAATTTAATGGGAATTTGAGTGGGATTTTGAGTGGAGGGAATTGAAAGGCTTTTGTGTGAGTGGAGTGTCCACCCACATGAATGAAAGGAGGGGAGGGGCATCCCCATGGCTGGTCGCATGGCCCCTTGGGTGCCCTCCTCTACCTATAAAAGGCACCCCATCCTCACTTCTCACTCACACCTCCTCGTGAAGGATCTCTCCCCCTCTAGAATTTATCCCCCATGGTATCGGACTAGCGAGATACATGTTCCCGGTGGCTATTCGGCAACAAAGATTTTGCTTCCGCTGCATCGTTGGAGCGAGGAGGCGGAGGTTGCTCGGTGTCTTGTATGTGTGTGCGAGCATGGATGCGCTGCTAATTTGCGGCACTAGGACTTCCTCTCGATCTTGAGATCGGCAAGAGATCGTCTACATCAACCTCGAGTTTAACTCGTTAAGCTTTGTCGGTCTTCAAGGGTATGTTCTCTACGGATATACATGTGCCCGTTGTTTGTATCTAGTAGATAGATCTTGGTACATAGTTGTTCCCATCGTAGGAATTTTTTGTTTTCTATGCTGTGAACCCTATATACTTTTGATTCAATAGACCCCCAAAGGAACGAAAACAAGGAGACATATTAGATCTATGGCTCAGATCAACCGATACCTCTTTGCGCGTGAGGGCAAGATCGGGATTCAAAAAAATTAGACCGCGTAGGTACTGCCCTCCAAAGCCCGTACGAGCCCGGAGCACGTCAGTACGCGGGTGTTATGTGTATGCTACGTGGAAACATAAGTGTCCAACTAGGATACAACACTTGCATGTGTCCACTGACGTGGCAACACCGCATACGTGGTTAAGGGGGAGTTCTTTTGTGTCGTCGGCGGGCTACCCTCGCGTGCCCTCCTCTAATACGCACGCGGGCAATTATACCTTGCGGGACATTTACAACTTTTTAGAGTGGAGGGTCTATGCAATCACACCTTGATACGTCGTAAACGTATCTATAATTTTTGATGTTCCATGCTTGTTTAGTATCCACTTTGCTATGCTTTGTCTACACTTTGAGGTGTGTTTATACATTTTCTGGGACTCGCCTATTAACAAGATGCCACAGTGCTAGTTGCTTGTTTTCTGCTGTTTTTGGTTTCAGAAAATCTAGTAAGGAAATATTCTCGGAATTGGACGGGACAAAATCCAAAGTCAATATTTCACCGAGGAGAACAGAGATACCAAAGGGCGACCAGAGGGGAGCCACAGGGTGGCCACACCCTCCCACGCGCAGGCCCACCCTGAGCCGCTCCTGGGCAGGGTGTGGGCCCCCTGGTCGCCCTCATGTCTCGCCTCTTCGCCTATATAAACCCCCCGATGCCAAAACCCAAAGGACCCGATCAGATCTCCAAGGAACAGTCTGTAGCCGCCGCCACCATCGTTCCTAGATCAGGGGGATCTAAAGCTCTTCCTGGCACCATGCCGAAGGGGAGAGATCATCTCGGAGGCCTTCTTCATCACCATGCCAGCCTTCGGTATGATGTATGAGTAGTTCAATCTTGGACTATGGGTACATACAGTAGATAGATGGTTGTTTCTCCTCCTTTGTGCTATCATGTTTAGATCTTATGAGCTTCGTTCATGATCAAGATCATCTATTGGTATTCATACATGTTGTGTTTGCCGGGATCCGATGGATATTGAGATTACTATGTCATATTGATTATTGATTTTATCATGTCTTATTGATTATTGAATCCATCATGTCTATGTTGTTTAAGATCTTGCATGCTCTCTGTTTCTAGTATCTATCTTGGCCAAATAGATGCTAGTGACTCCAAGAGGGAGTATTTATGTTCGATAGTGGGTTCATGACTCTATTGAATCTGGGGAAGTGACAGAAATATCTAAGGTTGTAGTTGTGTTGTTTCTACTAGGTATAAAATAACAATCTTTTGTTCCTAGAACAATTGTATTGTTTACTTTACACACATTGCTTAATGCGGTTATCTGTTGCTTGCAACTTAATACTAGAGGGGGTTCAGATGATAACCTGAAGGTGGATTATTAGTCATAGATGCAGTTGGATGGCGGTATATGTATATTGTTGTAATGCCCAATCAAATCTCATAGGAATCATGAATGTCTAGTATTTGCATTGTTATGCCTTGCTCAGTCATGTCAATTGCCCCAATGTGATTTGTTCACCCAACATGTTATGTTATTTATCTTAAGGAGGACACCTCTAATAAACTGTGGACCCCGGTCCATTCTTTACCATTGTTACATCATCTATTGTTACCGTTTACTTTATACAAGAAACCATTACCTTCCACACTGTATGTTTAATCCTTTGTTTTCAGCAAACCAGTGAGATTGACAACCTCACTGTAAGTTGGGGGAAAGTCTTGAGTTTGTGTTGTGCAGCATTCCAAGTTGCTAGCAACACATTGGAGTTGTTTCCTTTCTCCTATTGGTTCGATAACCTTGGTTTCTATCAATTCCCAATGAAGCTCTACTATTGAGCCACGTCAAGGATTTTTCTCACGTCATTGCCGGGGAGTTTAAGGACAACTTCACAAGGGGAGTCCTTCATAACCTTTCTCTTTACTTTGTTTTTGTTTTCCTTAGTTTCTTTTTCTTTGTTTTGCTTTCTTCCTTTTATCAAAAAATCCAAAAAATATAGTTTCGTTTGGTTTGCTTTTTCTTATCAAAAACACACAAAAATTAGTTCCTACTCTAGTTGCTGATGCTATTGACTTGCTCCACTTCTGCAAAAATGAATTCTGCTGAGAACACTAAGTTGTGTGACTTCACTAGCACAAACAACAATGATTTCTTAAGTAAACCTATTGCTCCACCTGATCCTGATGCTACTTTTTATAAAATTAAGCCTTCTTTGTTGAATCTTGTGATGAAAGAGCAATTTTCTGGTGCTAGTTCTGATGCTGCTTCTGCCCACCTCAATAACTTTGTTGAACTTTGTGAGATGCAAATATATAAGGATGTAGATGGAGATATTAATAAGATCAAATTGTTTCCTTTCTCCTTGAGAGGAAAAGCTAAATAATGGTTGCTATCATTTCCTAGAAATAGTATTGATTATTAGATTAAATGCAAATATGCTTTTATTGGAAAATACTATCCTCCTGCTAAGATTATATCTATGAGAAGTGAAATAATGAAATTGAAACAAATTGATAATGAACATGTTGCTCAAGCTTGGGAAAGAATGAAATGTTTGGTAAAGAATTGTCCCACTCATGGACTGACTGCTTGGATGATTATCTAGACTTTTTATGCAGGGTTAAACTTCTCTTCAAGAAATCTGTTGGATTTTGCTGCTGGAGGTACCTTTATGACCATTACTTTGGGAGATGCAACAAAGCTTCCTGATAATATGATGGTTAATTATTCTGAATGGCACACTGAGAGAGCTCCACATGGTAAGAAGGTAAATTCTGTTGAAGAAACCTCCTCCTTGAGTGATAAAATTGATGTTGTCATGTCTATGCTTGTTAATGGAAAAGCTCATATTGATCCAAATAATGTTCCTTTAGCCTCTTTGGTTGCTCAAGAAGATCAATTTGATGTGAACTTCATTAGAAATAACAATTTCAACAACAATGCCTATAGGAATAATTTTGGTAATAATAATTATAGGACTTATCCTCCCAATAATGGTAATACTTATGGAAACTCCTACAACAACAATAAAAGTGCTCCCTCTGAACTTGAAGTCATGCTTAAAGACTTTATTAGTAAACAAAACACTTTCAATAAGACTGTGGAGGAAAAGCTTTTGAATGTTGAGAAAAATATCTCATCTTTGTCTGAAGCACAATCCTCTTTGATTAATAAAATGGCTGCTAAACTTGAAACCTTGGAAAGTACCTTTGCTTCTACTCATGCCATATAAGTTACTATTGATGAAAATGTTAGACTATTAGCTAAATTGCATGCTAAGTGGGAAACAGAAGCTTAAATTGCTAGAAACAATAGTATTTGTACTATTACTACCACCAATGTTTATGTTAGCAAACCACAAGAAGTCCCCATTCCTCCTACAATAATGCCTAAACCCAATAAGTCTACTACCTGTGATGCTAAGTTTGAGTTTGATTTTGATGTTTGCAATATCTCTGAAGTGATTATGTTCCTACAAAATCTTGCTAGAAGTCCTAATGCTAGTGCTATGAATATGGCTTTCACCAAACACATTATAGATGCTCTCATTAAAATTAAAGAAGAAAAATTGAAACACAAAGCTTCTATTCCTAGGAAAGTAGAAGATAGTTGGGAACCCATCATTAATATGCAAGTGAATTACTTTGATCTCAAAGCTTCATGTGACCTTGGTTCTAGTGTCTCTATTATGCCTAGAAAGATTTATGAAATGCTTGGTTTGCCACCTTTGGAAGATTGCTATTAAGATGTACCACTTGATGATAATGCTAAGAATAAACTCATGGGGAGTATTAATGATGTTCTTATTATGGTTAACAATGCTTATGTTCAAGTTGATTTCTATGTTTTGGATGTTGAATGCAATTCTTCTTTTCCTATTACTTTGGTAAGACCTTTTCTTATAACTATTGGTGCCATCATTAATATGAAAGGAGGCACCATTAAATATCAATTCCCATTCAAGAAAGGTATTGAACACTTCCCTATGAGGAGAGAGAAGTTACCTTTTGCTCCTCCTTTTAAATAAAAATTTGATGTTAATGCTTCTTCATTTCAAAATACTTGATTCTTTCTTCTTGTGCCTAACTTAAAGGTGTTAAAGAAAAGTACTTCTTGGGAGATAACCCAATAGTTTTCTTGAGTCTTGGAAGTTATTACTTCTGTAATAACCTCTCCTTATCATTTTTGTTTGATTTTTGTGCCAAGAATAACCTCTAATGAGAGGGAAGTAAGATTTGGGGGAGTGTTGTCACGAAACAGATTATTGTGCTTCATTTTAAAAATTCGTGAAAAATCTCTGTACGTCAGATTGAGCTGTAATTTTTTAGTAAATCCACCAGGTTGTTACCTAACTTTAGTTAGTTCAACACTTTTTTATTTGAGAAACAGAAGGTCTTCGAAAAAATTGGTTTTTACTTGCTGGTCTGTTTTGACAGATTTCTGCCATTATTTGCATTTGCCTCTTTATCAATTGCTTTTTGGGTTCTCTTTGGTAAATTGAGATTTTTGAAGGAATTGCTACAGTAGCTTGTGTTTTTCATTGAAGTTTTGCTATTTTGAAACTAAACCCAAAGGTTTATTATTTTTGAATGCACTAATGTTGTTAATGAAGATTTGTCAACACCCGAATTTTTAATCTCAGATGCATGTTATGCCATACATCACAATCCCAGGGTTACCATTTTTGTGAGACATAACAGATTGGATATCACAGTACATCATCCATTACAAACCATACATAAGGTTTTACAACAAATAAAGGATCTCATGATCCAGTCTTAATACAATCAAGCAGGGGAATAATATAATAACGATAGCGTGGGCGAGGCTCCATCTTCATGGTCACAGGCAATGCTGACGATTGGAGATGATCCTAGTTGTCGTAACCTTCCCGTGGTCCATCCTCCTGATAGTCCTCTTCATAGTCTGGCCACGGGAATAGCCAGGGACAAAGCCATGAGTACTCTTTAAGTACTCGCAAACTATCACTAACAAGTAAGTTGTTTTAATAGGTATACTAGGCTCTAGGTTGTTTTGCAAAAAGCCATATTTATTTCTAACTGAGTTCAGAAACAAATAAAACTAGTTTAAGGTTTTATAACACCTAAGTGGGAGCTTGAGTTTTCATATCACAACCCTGTTATGGTCAAGTCAAAGTCACGATTCATTTCACAAGTCATTTTGAAAACATCTGACGACAGAACAGTATGGCCAATCCAACTTTCCATAACCGCGGATGCGGCTATTCGAATAGTTTGACACTCTACAGAGGTGGTACACTTTCACCACAATATTCGATACATACGTCAGGAACAATCCTGAATTCACCATACTCAGTATGCGGATAATCAATCCCAACCTTTCAATTACACGCCCTAGTATAGGCACCTCTCTTATAAGTTTGGCCTCCCAACCATGATCATCTGTCATCTTGGGAACTGCACAGGTGGTCAATCTTCACGAGGTAGCCTCGGCTCAAACCTCGGCCGCAAGGGAACCCATACTAAGGTATATAAACTTCCAGTCAAGCCCTACCCAATTTTGGGTATTGTGGTTGTACGGTAACATTGTAATGGTATCGCATCCAAACACAACTATCAGTTTTATAAAAGGGCTAAGGCTCATGCCTCAACATTTTCATCATCAAACTCATCTGGTGTTCAAGAACACATGTCAAAACTTTTCATTAGAATGACTCATCATTCTAAGGTTTTCATAACCATTTTCACCAAGTATTCCCATCTAAAGTGATCAAGTTTTATGATTATCACTATCCACTAAAGTTGGGGGTAAACACTAATGAGGGGTGGTAAACAAGGGTGACTTATCTAAGTTCAATCTCATGCCTCAGGATGACATCAAGATTTATCTAACTTAGGCAAAATTTTATGCTCTTTATGCTACCTTTAATATCTTTACAAAATCTACAAGCCACTAAGTAAACTCAAATAAAAGCTTTGATAAAGAAATAAAAGAATCAAGCTTACAAGTAAAACTGGGATTTGGTGTAATTAAAGGGGTATAATCACATATGCCTAAGGCATCTAATTTGCATAGTTGTCATGCAAAGGGTAACTTGTATAGTGAGGCTGGCAAAGTTGCAAGTGTAAGCTTGCCTTGTGTAGAGCAGTGGTTGAAGTTCTCCTCGGCTTCTTCCTCATAGTAATCTCCTTCCCCTTCGTATCCTTGGTCGGTACTAGCGTCTATAAATAAATACGAGGTACACAATCAACAAACAATACTTAACTAGTTCTATTTATCACACCAAGGTTTTCACTAGATGATCTATCATCATCACAAAGATTAAGGCACTAGTTTCATTTATTTTATTTTAGAAAAGTAATTTCTACTCATTGAAAAACTACTTTAAGATTTAATATTCTCCAACTAAAACATGGGATCATGTTGACACATGTCATCACCACATATTTCAGTACTTGGGAATGTGATTTAAAGTGGTGTCACAATTTAATAAGGTTTAATCCTTTTATTTTAATTAAATAAAGTAACTATAAATGCCAATGGGGCATTATTTTATTGCTTGTCCATTATTACTGCAAGTAAACCTAGATATTTTTATATATTTAGAAAGGTCTTATCAAATGTGATTTTTAAGAGCTGGAATCAACTCAAGAGCTTTTATGGTTGAATTTTGAAAAATGTTTGAATGCAGAAAAGTCTCTGCCTTGTTATTTTTACTATAGGTGATCTATAAATCCAAATGGTTTGAATCTAACGGGCTTGGATTAAGAATTTCAGTATCTTTCTAGCAAAATTAGTTTCATGAAATTTGGTTCAATAAATCCCTCTGGATTGGTTTTGAATCTATAGACAGAACTAGGTTTGAAATTAAATTGATAAACCTAAATTCAAACTACTGGGTCACGCGGGAATGTTAACTAGGCCGGCCCACTACGCACGTCTTGCAGGGTGGTTTAAGTATCCCCACTCGTCGGTGAGACGTAGAGTGGCGAAAAGTGCAGGCGATTAGGGCCATAGGATTAGAAGTAAGATCGATGGTTGAGGTTCATCGTCCATGTCTAAACAGAACGCGGTGAGGTCGAACCCTAGCGCGGCCAGTGGGGGTCAGTCGCGGCTCACCGGGGCTCCGGCAATGGTCGGCGATGGGGGCTAATGACGAAGACGATGACGGCGGTTCTCCTAGTACTAGTGGCTCCTCCTGGAGTGGCTCCAATCAACGGCGCCCTTCTCCTCCAGCAGCGGCAAGCTCCGGCGAAATTCCGGCCACCTGGTGCTCGCCTTGCTCCAGGAATGAGTGGGTACGATCAGTGAGAGGTGGGGAGTGAGATGGTGTCAATAATTCGTGTTGTGGAGGCTCCTTTTATAGGCGAGCGAGGGAACCCAAGGGGGCGGGCTGAGCTCGTCAGGGTCGGCTGCACAACGAGCTAACGGCATGGCCAAAGGTAGGGGACGGTGCACTGACTCCTGGCGAAGCTCAACGGCGTGATGGTGAGGCGTGGGGCGGTGCGGTTCAGTCGGAACACTTCGATGCTCTGGGCGGTACTGACGGCAATTTTAATGGCGTATAGGGGCTTCGGGTCGCGCGGCGGCAAACGGGCATGTCTGGGCGGTTCCTGGGGCGGTGGTGATCATGTACACGGGCGGCGAAGGCGGGGCGCTGTCTGTGCGAGCGTGTCGAGCGCGGCGCTCTGGCGCGCTCTTGGCATGGTCACAGAGAAAATGGTCGCACGCGTTCTAGGTGGTCCAGTGGGTGGCAGGGCTCGAGGCCTGGACATGGGGTGGCGGTGGACGGTGGAGTGCCTGCTAGACAAGGTTGGCGAGGCTAGTTGTAGCTTGATGTCGACATTAGGGTTGGCAAGTGTGCTTGGCCATGGTCACCATTGATGACATGGTCGAGTTTACAGTGATCTAGAGCTGGTTAAACAAGTTAGATGATCTACTGAGAGTGTAGTGTGAGCTAGAGAGGGAACAAGTTAGGCACAAACACTGCTCACTATAGTGTTTGATGAAATGGCCGCAAGAGATTTGAATTTGAATTTTTGGATCAAACTTGGTGGGTGTACTAGTCACATACTAGATAGTCTCTGGTTGCTTGGATTTGTCAAGGTGCACTGGTTTGGTTGGGTTTTGAGAAATGGTGATCTTCACATATGATATAGATTCAATTTTGAATTGTCATTTGAATCAAGTTGCCAAATGTTTCTGTGGTTTTGCAAGGTGGGCTTGGGTTCACTCTCACTTGGTATAGGAAGGGGTGAAAAGAAATGAATTTGTTTCTGTTTGAAATCTTCGACTAGAAACACTCAAAGGGGTCTAGTGAGCAAGATTGGCAAAATGACCATTTGCTTGTTTTGTTTGTTTTTGAATTTCTCTTGATTTGTTTCTGCTTGGATTTGATTTAGATGATGTTGTTTTCATATTTAAACCATTCCTTGCCATTCACAACAATCACACAAGTCCATTCATACAATCATCACATACACTCGTGCATTCATAAGATTTTAATTAACAAAAGTTTTTGTTAACCCTAAATTTGGTGATTGGAATTGATAACCTTGATCCATATTTTTGGGATGTTACAAGATTCTGTGAAGTTTTGTATGAAGGAAATTTACAAGTGTAGGGGAAGAATGATGTAATGAGATGAAGAATGGACAAAAGCTCAAGCTTGGGGATTCCACCCCGTGTCACCCCAAGAAATATTCAAGAGGTACAAGCATGAAAGCTTGGGGATGCCCAAGGCATCCCCTTCTTCATCAATAAAAATCTCATATCTCTTTCTAGACACTTTGTTTTTATTGTTTCATGCATTGTTGTGTTGTTCTTGGAGCTTCTTAGTTTTTGTTTTTGGTTTTCGTTTGCTTAGTTTGCTTGAATAAAGTAGTTGGACCCCCGCTTTCGCTATGATGTTTCAAATAAGTTGATTGGTGTTGGAAAAGAGTAGAAAGCTTCATGCCTATAATGATACAAAAGGGAGCTTGTTTTGACTGTGACTTAGACTTTATCATGTCATGCTAGATGTTGTTTTGACCTTATGCTTAGTGATTATTGTTGTAGCATGACTTTTTCCAAACAATTGAGATTGCTTAATGTGCCTTGCAAGAATCATGCATTGTTTTAGCATACAAAAGCATAATATCGTGGTATTCTTCTTTGATGCTTTGTTTGGGTTGACTTGGCACATGCTCACACCATGTTATGACTATGAACCAGTCACCTTGCCTCTATGATCATTTAGTTTTTGACTTGTAGTACCACTTTATGCTTTAGTTGATAATGTTTTGTCGCTCTGCATGATTATGGCCATTATTGCTCTCTTAGTTGGTCGCTCCCAGTCTTTTGCTAGCCTCCACTTGTATTGAGTAAGCTCTACTCATGCATCCAACTCCCAAGAAACCAAGTTATTCCAAAGAGTCCACTATAAATTCCTATGCATGGTGTGTTACACCATTCCAAGTATATTATTGTTTTATCTATCTTCCAAATTAAACTTTTTATGTGAAAATTAGTGATTAAAGTTGTCACAAACTTGATGGCACACTTTATTTTTCTTGCCCCTAATAAACTTTAACCATTGTGTCATCTATGTTGTATATGCTTGCACTTATAAGTTGGGAATTAGCAGAACCGTGCTGTCACGGGGAACGCTTTCAACACCTGTAAATATCTACCCAGTTGATATCATGCTATTTTTTTTATGGATGTCGGCGCTGTGAAATAAAATGGGAGCTTGTAAGTCCATGGAGTTATGTATGTGTGTTAGAGAAACGCCTGAGCCGCTAGCCTAAGCCATGCCTAATCATGGTGGAAACTTGCATCATAACCATAGTGAGAAATCTGTGAAGCATCCTCAATAAAAACCTATGCAAATAGCAAATAAAAATATTGCTAAGATGCTCATTCTCTATTACCTTGTCATTTTGATATGGGATAGCTCATGTATCATGGGGAAAGGGGTACCCCGTTGGCGGTTCTTTATGATACACATATACTTACTATGACAAGAACTTACCGGTGACTAAAATTGAGTAGCATGTGGAACGACCCTCGTACTCAAGGAACATGACATTGCCAACTTATACTTTGTCAAGCATATACTCCATATTTGTTTCACTTTAACATTAATCACTTCAAGATTCTTATGATAGAGGAAATGAGAGCTAAAAACTAACAAGTACCATATTTTTGGAAGCTCTTTATGGGACTTGAAATCCCTGCTTCCCTTTGAAGAGCCTTTCTTCTACTTTTATATTGAGTCTCCACCTTCTATCCTTATGCACCAATTAAGAGAGCATAGTTTTCATTCTTAGTTCTATGTGCATTATCCCAAAACTTATTGATTGATTCATAATGTTGATATTGCTTGTTCTTGAACTATTTGTATCTAGTCACCCTTATGAACTTTGAAGGTGTCCTATGAATTTATGTTTTGCTACTCCATGAGGGACAAGCTGAATTCCACTATGCTATGTTTTATGTATGTGAAACAAACAAACAAAGGTCTTTCAATGCATCGTTATTCATGATCATTGTGTGTATCCTTTCATGTTGCAACATAGTATTTTTTTATACATTTTTAGGACTAACCTTTATCTTTCAAGATGCCAATGTTTAGAGTAATTTTACGCTATTTTTGGTTTCAGAAAATATAGTAAGGAAATATTCTCGGAATTGGACGGGACAAAAGACAAAGTCAATATTTCACCGAGGAGAACACAAAGATCGAAGAGGAGGGAGGGAGCCACCCCCCACGTGGCCCACCCTGGGCCACGCCTAGGCAAGGTGTAGGCCCCCTGGCCGCCCTCCTGCCTCGCCTCTTCACCTATATAAACCCTCCGATGCCAAAACCCTAAGGACCCGATCAGATCTCCAAGAAACAGTCCATAACCGCCGCCACCATTGTCCCTAGATCGGGGGGATCTGAAGCTCTTCCCAGCACCCTGCTGGAGGGGAGAGATCATCCCGGAGGCCTTCTTCATCACCATGTCAGCCTCCGGTATGATGCGTGAGTAGTTCACTCTTGGACTATGGGTCCATACAGTAGCTAGATGGTTGTTTCTCCTCCTTTGTGCTATCATGTATAGATCTTGTGAGCTCCGTTCATGATCAGATCATCTATTTGTAGTCATACATGTTGTGTTTGCGGGGATCCGATGGATATTGAGATTACTATGTTAGATTGATTATTGATTATATCATGTCTTATTAATTATTGATTCTATCATGTCTGTGTTGTTTGAGATCTTGCACGCTCTCCGTTTCTAGTAGCTATCTTGGCCAAGTAGATGCTAGTGACTCCAAGAGGGAGTATTTATGCCCGATAGTGGGCTCATGCCTCTATTGAATCTGGGGAAGTGACAGAAATATCTAAGGTTGTAGATGTGTTGTTGCTACTAGGGAGAAAACAACAATCTTTTGTTCATGGAACAATTGTATTGTTTACTTTACACACATTGCTTAATGCAGTTATCCATTGCTTGCAACTTAATACTGGATGGGGTTTGAATGGTAGCTTGAAGCTGGATTACTAGTCATAGATGTAGTTGGATGGCGGTCTATGTATATTGTTGTAATGCCCAATCAAATCTCACAGGATCATGAATGTCTAGTATTTGTATTGTTATGCCTTGCTCAAGTCCTATCAATTTCCCCGCTATAATTTGTTTACCCAGCATGTTATGTTATTTATCTTAAGGAGAACACCTGTAGTGAACTGTGGACCCCGGTCCAATCTATACCATTGATACATCATCTACTGTTACCGTTTACTTTCTGCAAGCAACCATTATCTTCCACACCATACGTTTAATCCTTTGTTTTCAGCAAACCAGTGAGATTGACAACATCATTGTAATTTGGGGGCAAAGTCTTAAGTTTGTGTTGTGTATGATTCCAAGTTACTAGCAACACCTTGGGGTTGTTTCCTTGCTCCTACTGGTTCGATAACCTTGGTTTCATAACTGAGGAAAAACTTACTACCATGCTCATCATACCTTCCTCTTGGGGTCTCCCAACGAAGCTCTACTATTGAGCCACGTCACACCTCCTTGATATATCTCGTTGGAAAGTTTACCATTGTTTATTTTGATGATATTATTGTGTATATAAAATCTCTTGAGGATCATGTTCAACATGTGAAACAAGTATTGAAAATTCTTCACATTGAAAAGCTTTATGCTAAACTTCCCAAGTGTTCATTTGCTCACGTCAAGTTGGTTTTCCTTGGTTTTTTCGTTTCTTCCAATGGCATTGAAGTGGATGAGTACAACGTTAAGGATATGCTAGATTGGACAATACAAAAAATGGTTGGATAATTTCAAAAAATTCTTGGATTAGAGAGTTTTTATTGTTGTTTTGTGAAATATTTTTCCACCATTGCTTGCCCCCTCAACAAAATTACTAAGAAAAATGTACCATCTATTTGGGGCAAAGTGCAACAAATGTCCTTTTATGAAATAAAAAATAGGTTAACCAAATCTTATCTCCTTGCCTTGCTAGATTTCACATAAACTTTTGATACTGAATGTGATGCAGGTGGTATTAGCATCAGAGGTGTTCTCATGCAAAATGGGTACCCGGTTGCTTACCATAGAAATAGGTTGGACGGTGCATGACCCAACTATCTAGTTTATGACAAAGAATGTTTTCTTTGGTTTGTGTTTTAAAAGTTTGGCAACACTACCCATGGCTCAAAGAGTTTGTAGTACATTTCGACTATGAGTCACTGAAATATTTGAAGGGTCAAGCCAACTTAAGAAACATGCATGCTAAGTGGGTTGAATTCATGGAATATTTACCCTATATTGTGAAATACAAGAAGGGAAAAGATAATATGGTTGTGGATGTCCTTTCCCATAAAAACACACTCCTACTTATGTGCCCTGAGATAAACATTTTGGGTCTTGATGATATCAAAAATTTATATCCTTCTGATTGCTTCTTTGGCCCAATCATCGCAAAGTGTTCCATGTACATGGGATTTGATGACTTATATTTGCATGAAGGACTTTTTTAAGAAAAACAAGCTTAGCATTCTGAAGTCGTCTCTACAATTTTTTCTACTCCAACAAGTTCATAGAGGAGGTCTAATGGGCCACTTTGGCCGCAACAAAACATATGCCATGTTTTCCATGCACTAATTTTGGCCAAAGATGAAGCGTTAAATGGAGATATACGTACAACGATGCACAACATGATTACAAGCTAAGTCCAAATCTAACACCTTTGGTCTTTACGCTCCTTTGCCCTATTCTATGTGTACCATGGTCTGACTTAATCATGGATTTTGTTCTAGAATTTCCTAGATCAAAGAATTGGCATGATTCAACATTTTTGTTGTTGTTTATATATTTTCTAAAATGGCACATTTAATTCCATGCCATAAGACCGACGATGCTTCACATGCTGTAAATTTGTTTTCAAGAAAATCGTTTATCTGCATGGTGTGCCAATGACATTAGTCTCCGAACACGATGTCAAATTCATGAACTATTTCTGAAAGACACTAATGACCAACCTTGGTGTGAAGCTTTTGATTTCCTCAGCCTCACATCCACAAACCGATGGGAAAACCGAGGTTGTCAACCAAAGCCTTGGTACTCCCTTTCGAGTGTTGATAAAGAAGAATCTCAATAATTGGGAAGAGTGCATCTAACATGTGGAGTTTGCCTTCAAGCCAAGAACTCCACAATAATGAAGATTACATTCATGACTGTCTATGGATTCGAGCCCTTGATAGTGCTCGAAATTTTTATGCTTCCACTTCATGAGAACACCAACATGGATGTCGCAAAAAAGCCAAACAAATGAATAAAATTCGTGAGGAAACAAGAGCTATGATCGAGCAACAAGTTCTTCATCAAGCTACATGGCTCAACAAGCACAAGAAAGAGATGATATTTTAAGAAGGTGACCTCATGTGGATACATATCTATAAGGATCACTTCCCTAAAGGTCGAGAATCCAAGATCAAGTCTCGAGGTGATGGTCCCTTCAAGATTCTCAAGAGAATTAACAATAACGCCTACAACATCGACATCCCCATGTCCAAGTACCTTGTGAAGAACACCTTTGATGTGGTGGACCTTACACCATTTCATGGAGACGAGGATGATTAATAGTCAAGGATGATTCTTTCCAAGGGGGGTGAGATGATGCATCCCGTACCACCGATAACTCTAGATCCACCAGCCAAGTTCCCCAAGTGGACCGATGACCCGTGCCCGAGCCAAGCTCCTCAATGATAAGGTGAAATCACTCCTCTTTATTTGTGACTTTTGTTCTACTTCAGATGGATTGGTACTTCATAAAAATGTCTAGTGTATCCTTAGTATAAACCCTACAAACTACGCCAAGTTGGATGTAGCATCCCAGTTGTCTAACCACTGTAATGCTACTAAGTTTAATAATAAAATGGGCCACTTCCAACATATAATTGTCGCATCATCATCATATCATGCTCATGTCATCATGTCCCTTGCATTTGAGCATCATATAAAACCTTTTTCTTGTTTGGATCTTATCTCATGTGTATTATTAAATTGTAGTTGCTTCTTGATATTGTATTTGGATCTTACTGAATTGTTAAATGCCCAAGTTGAGTTGGGGGCATCTCTCTTCTGACTCCACCACCTTATCTTGCACCACCTTATAATTCCACCATCCAATGATATGGGCTAGGCTTTTTATTGAGTTATCCCTATCCATGTTGTTGGTTGGATCCACTCATAATCTATTTGCTTGGCCTTTGCCACCTTTTGTGCATGCAAGGAGTAAAGCCACATGGAATCATGTTGTTTTCACAATATATCCACTTGGCATTAATTGTCTTGCATGGGCCATGCAAGTATCCCTTTTCCCTAGTTTTGGTTTTGCTTGTTTTCTTTTTGGACCAATCCTTCTACCTTGCTTAATCTTGTTTGGTTAGTTCAAGACCCTAGCTTTTTCCCTCTTTGGTCCTTGCTTGGTTTGTTGGAATCATGCATGGGCCAAATTTAACCACCCCTTCTTTTGTTCTTGTTTGATCTATGTTGGATCATGCATGAACCCAAAACCCCATCACCAACCTTGGCCATCTCTCTCCTTTCCCCCTCTTTTCTTGTTTTTCTTGTTAGTGCATGCTTGTAGTTGGCTTGATCTAGATTAGTGCCTCCACCTTCTTGCCCTTTTAAGCAAAGACCCTAATTCAAATCTATTCGAAAAACCAAAACCTAAACCCTATTTTAAATCTATCCTAAACTAAACCCTAAATTACCCTTTCCTCTAACTAAACCCTAGCTAAACCCTAATTTCATTTTATCCTAACATAATTCCTACATCTAATTCTATCTCTAATTAAAATACAACAACACCTAATCTACCCCTTCTCCTATCTAGCATGCTCCCTTGCCCTATGCCCCTCTCACCTCTCTCTACCTACACACCACACGACCACTGGGACCCACCATGCCCCCCACACCACCAGACACCCCCATGCACCATCCCTCCTAGCCCTAGCCCAGTGGCCTTCTCTCTTTTCCTCCCTCTTTTCCTCTCCCTCTCCCGGCCAAATGACCACATCCATCGCCCTACCCCCCACCTGGTTCCCTTCTCCCTTTCCAGCTCCCTCGGCCACGCCACCTGGCCCATGCGATCACGTGAGAGGAGGTGACCAACGCACACCCCGCACTGTCCCTCCCTCACGCAACCACCGTGCCCCTCCTTCTTATCTCCCACCTCCCTCTCTGCCTCGCTCAGACCCCCAGATCCACCCAGAAGCCCTGCCTCTCCCTTCCTTCCCCTCGCCACCACGCCGACATCGCCGTCACCCCCCAGCATCCTCTAGCCGGGCGTCTTGCAGCTAAGCGCCGAGGAAGCTCGGGAGCTCTGCAACGCCTGGACCGCGCCCGGCGGGAGGCGCCCAGAACGTCGGGACCCGCGCCGGCGCAAACCCTAGCTACGCCGCCGCCCGCCTTCGGAGATCGCGACCACCCAGCTCGAACCGACCACTCCGTCACGCTCGCGAGCGCCTGAACCCCAGACAAGGTCCGTCGTCGTTCGCATCCTGGTTGCTCCGAACGTTCCGTCGAGCGGCCTCCGTCTTGCCCGGCGTGCTCGAGTCTGCAAGCTCGATCGCGACAACACCTACCTAGCCGCCTAGCCACTTCCTAGCACCTAGCCTAGCCCAGCGCAGCCTCACGCGCGCCTTAGAACGCCCGTGTTCGAACCTCTGCGCGCGCAGCATCGCGCCTGTGACACACGCGTGGTTCAGAGGAGAGGAAGATCCACAGTGCGCCGCAGACTTTTGCGTAAACCCCCTCCCAGTTTCGTTTTGCTCAAACCGCGAACCTCGAGGCCCCACCTGCCAGCGACCGATGTAATCTTGCAAAAAGGCTCCCGCCAACCGATGTAACCGCGGTCCACCCCCGGCGTGTGCGTTTGCGAGGCCCCTGTCTTTACAAGCCCTCAACCCGCGGTCCTTCCGGGCGTTGTCGGCGTCCTTGGAAGTTTTACAAAAGGCTCTGTGGTTACGGTTAATAAACCCATGGTCCTGCATCTCTGACTGTCTCGTGGGCCAGAGGACCCCTGCCCACTGTCTGCGGCTCAAAGGCTGAGGCCAGGTGATAAAACGTTTCAGAGCTGATTTTTCGAATTCAAATTGTTTTAAATAATTTAAAATGCAAATTCAAATTCAGATTTTAATAACTTTTGTATGCTTTATCCAAATTAGGCAAATGATATATGTATTTGATTCAGAAAAATGAGAGGAATTCAAATATGCCATCTGTTTAGTGTTTTGCACAAGTAAAACTCCAAGTTTGTTTAAATTACTTCAATTGCCACTAGAATTTCTTAATTAAATAACTTTTGTTTGGAAAATCCAAATTAAGCAAATGAGTAGTCTAAATTGATCAGCTCGACGAGACCTTCCTGTTTATGCTATCCTTGACTTCAATTGCAGCATGCATCATATAACTATATAACGCACAACAAATGTTATGGCAACAATTGTGATTCAAAAACCAAATAAATGTTACTTTCTTGTTCTTCACACCTCACCATGCCATGCTACCTTTCTTGCCATGTAAATTGTGCATCATTCATCATGGCATGATTGTTTGCTTGACGCATCTTATTCATATGCTTGTGCTCTATATTTATGTTGGCCTTGTTTGTTTGGTTTTTCTCGGATAGACACTGAGCAGGGGTTGTATCAAGAGAACCAGGAGCACTACCCAGAACCGTCCTTTGCTTCAATGACACACTGTGCAAGCACTACCACATGCTTGCATACATACAATACCTATTGCCTCTATCTTATTCTTGCATCATTGAGTCGATTGCATTAAATTGAATCCCAAGTATGCATAGCTTTTACTTTTAAACCCCACCAAGCTTGTTCCTCCATCCCATGAGCCACTACTACAGAGTTGTTTGAGCCATGCGAGTCGTAGAAACGACATGTGTAGGGTTTGTGAGAGTCGATGGATAACGAGGTACTTAAACAACTTAACCGAGTAGTTCGGGATAACTAAAGAAAGTGGCACGGTGGGCAATATTTGCTATTTGGTTTTTCCTGCTCACTTGTGTCCCGTAAGACCCCGAGTACTTGATTCCTGTTCCTTGTTTTATCGCTATCCACATCCGGAGGTATATGGGACCCCCCACGGACGAGCTTGATTCCGTCTTATTTCTTGGGGCCACAAACTAGTTTGAGGTTTTATTACTATCCTGTACTTATGCCATGCTTTCTTGCTTTATTACGATTGTGCGAGGAGCACTGCATCTGTTAGGACATAATGGCACGATTCCATGTCGACAAGCCCAGCCACACTTTCGGGTTCCCGATCGTTCACAAAAGTCCCCATAACCTTGAGGCCGTCTCGAGCTTGCTTACTCCGTTCTATGATTCTACTTAAGGGTGGCCCCCTGAAATATTCTGAATCTTGTGATTGTTCATCGTGAAAGCCTCGTTGGGTTTTGATTTGGTTTTTCCGAGGTTGATCGGCGTGTGTTGCTATTGGTGCACCCGGGTAAAACTTTTCAAAGCCGTGTCGCGGTTATGGACGACTTGGAGCACAGTTTCTTGATCATAGACAAGCATAACTAAAGTACCGCTTAATTTGACTAAGTAACTTGACTAGTAAATAGTGCAATACTCACGGAATGGTTAATAAAACTGCCAACGGAAGGGGTTGTTCGTCCGCTTCCTTGTCGGTAGCGAGGAGGAGGATGGATCGGATGAAATTACCATTATAACTGTATTTAAATTCACGGACATCCGCTCTATCATTGGTTAGGCGGATGGTTAGCGCTATCTGTAGAATTGCTAGGGTTTATCTTTTGCTGCTATTCGTCACCCAGGTTGTGTCCCCTTTAGAGGCATTAAGTCTTCTTGAGTACCCTTAGGGTCTCACGATAAATTCTTGATTCAGATGAGCAGTACCTTCTCGGGACGGATCTTGGGTGGAAGAAGCCGATGAAGTGGGCAACGACCGTATGGTGTAGAGATTCCCGCACGGGATCCGTGAGACCTGTAGTTGGGATGTGCTTATTTTCTCGGCATCTTATGCCTATTTGCTTCTTATCCGTACTCGGATCTTGTTTGCGCTTCATGATACTCGATGTGTCTTTGTATGAGGAGTTATCCTAAATTATAGATGTATCTAGGTCATTTGAATCTTGCCGTATGGCGTTGGTATATTTCCTTTCTTTCTAGATGGTGTGGCTCGATGTACTCTTGTATGGTGGCTTGCGTACATACCCACTTGTGTCGTAGTTGATCCTTCGCTTCCGACCACGCCGTCTGAGTCCCGTTGAGAGGTTAGCGGTTGGGACGTCTGAAAGGACTACCGTGAGTGGCTTTTGGGGCCCGGTACTATTTCAACCGCTATCTCTCATCCAGGCTTGTATCTAGGAGCGTAGTTCACCGAGGTAGTTACAATTGGTATCGAGCCATCCCGACCTTCGTGGTTTCAATAAGCAGTCGTTGTCGATCTAGCAAATATTTTAGTAGTTATGTATATAGGGAAAAACAAAACGCGAGAGTAGGACTGCTTCCATTTTCTTCTTAACCTCCCACCCACCCTTTTTCTGGTAAGGAAGTGCAACGTTTTCAATTCTCTTCTCAAAGTTCAAACTAGGATTCACGTGTTCGGGGTTTCCGTAGTACCATAGGATGTGTGTGTGTGTGTGTGTGTAGTCCCTTGTCTATCTGTTGCATCCAAGTTGTTATCTTATCTGCCTTTGGTTATCAACTGTTGGTACATTCCATACCAATGTGCTTTTGTAACGCATAATCTATCTTCCTTTGTATCCGACGCTATCTTGTTTGGGGTGTTCGTTTCCGTAGTACCAATCTTTAGGTTTCACGTGAGAAGAAGGGGTTGGGATATGTGTTCCACTTGTTCATGTGCGGAGTAATGATTTGAGTGCGGGATGGAGTCGCGACCATACCACTACTTGTATCATTTGCTTTTGTATATTGGATCGGTAGAGTCACTAATCTTGATTCGTTAAGTAATTTTGCGCATCTATTGGTATTTTAATGCGGAAATTTGTGGAAAATTTTTCTTTGATATGTTTGTGTACCACACTCCTTTTCAGTCGTGTGCGATATGCTTAATATCTTTGAGGTGCTATGAACTTTGTTGATATTTTCATATCATCTCAGTAAATTGTATCCTTTAATCTTGGTTAATTCCATCTTGGTACTATTTTGGATTATTATCATCTTCCATTATAGTACTGACTTGAGTTTTACATCAATGACAGGATGGCTCCCCCACGCCGGACTGAGGAGGACATTCCTCCAGAACTGGGCTCAGCGCTGTCAAGCATTGCAAATGCTCTGGCAGCCATGCAAGAGAATCAACTGCGCTTTGAGGAGAGCGTCCGAAGGAACGAGTTCACTCCACTTCCTCCACCTCCCAAGCGTGGTGACATCAAGAGCTTCCTCAAGTTCAGTCCTCGGCAGTTTGACGTGTCTGACCGACCTCTTGATGCTGATGATTGGCTTCGTGAGATCTCAAGGCTGCTAGAGACTGGCGATCTGCGCGAGAGCAGAATGGGTAAAGTGTGCTACTCACTTGCTCAAGGGAGATGCGGCTCTATGGTGGGAAAACTATTTGAAGGCTAGTCCGGGCCCCGACCTACTTGGGAGAGGTTCTTGGAGCTTTCAAGGAGCAGTTTCTCTCGAGATTGTGATGGAGCGGATGAAGGATGCTTTCCTCAACTTGAAGCGGGGCAATGATAACGTCAACACCTACATCAGAATTTCATGAACTTGTCTCGCTATGGTGGTGATGAGGTCGATGACAAGAAAAGCGTAAGAGATTCGCAAGGGCTCAATGCGTCGATCAAGTATGCACTCACGCATGCGAGACCGGCAACCTTCCCGGAACTGCAGCATATGGCACTACAAGAGGAGGCTAGTAGGCGATGTTCGAGGAGTCCAAGAAGCAGCGAGGATGCATCAAGCTCGGCAATGGCAACTCCTTCTAAGCGGCGTGTCTGGGTTCCTAACACCCCACCGTCGCTCCGGCTCCAAGACCTGCGAGCTTCACGTCAAGGCCACCAAACTTCACCACTGCGGCTCCCGAGGCTACAACAACCCTTACCACAGGCGCTGGCGGAGTCCCAGCTTCTGCTCCACGTCCGCGGTGCTTGCTACACATGTGGAGATCATGGTCATCCCGCATGGAACTGCCCAATGAAGAACAAAGCTCTCCTCAACCCCGCCAAGATCGCAACAAGCTCTTCCTCGATTCGTACCACCGCCTCGGGCTCTCAACATCAACACTAAGCCCGGGTCTGCGGTTGTTCGAGCTAATCGCGTCAACGCCTCTCAAGCCGAGCTCGCACTGGAGTTGTCATGGGTATGCTATCGATTAACTCGGTTCTGCGAGTTCTCTTTGATTCGTGCATCGCATTCATTTGTGTCACACAAGTTTGCATATGAGAACGTGTTAAATCTGGACCCTCTCCTTAAGAAGCTGATGGTCTTGTCTCCTGGTTCCAACCTGAGGGCTGAGTATATCAGTCATGGCAACAAAGTGGAGATTGGTGGTTCTTCATTCTTGGCTTCTTTGATTGTTCTGGGCAACTCTGACATTGATGTCATCCTGGGCATGGATTGGTTGACAGCAAATGCAGCTGTGATCGATTGTGCTGAACGCTCAGTATCTCTGAAGATCCCTGAAGGCCACATAGTCTTTTCTCCAAGTCTGACTCCTGATGTCCAGCTCTATTCCTTGGCTGCTCTGAATGATGATGCTATGGAAGCTATTCAGAAAGTACCAGTGGTCTGTGAGTTTCCAGATGTCTTTCCTGAAGAGTTGCCAGGTATGCCTCCTGATCGCGAGGTTGAATTCGTGATCGAGCTTGAACCTGGAACGGCTCCTATCTCCAAGAGGCCATATAAAATGGGTCCTTCTGAGCTGGCTGAACTCAAACGGCAACTCGATGAACAAGAGAAGTTGGGTTTCATTCAACACAGCACTTCTTCTTGGGGAAGCCCAACAATCTTTGTGAAGAAGCGTGACAGAACCGATAGGCTATGTGTTGATTATCGGGCTCTCAATGCTAAAACCATCAAGAACAAATATCCTCTCCCTCGGATAAATGATCTGTTTGACCAGCTAGCAGGAGCTGTGGTGTTCTCTAAGCTGGATTTGAGGAGTGGTTATCACCAAATAAAAATTCGCAAAGAGGATGTGCCCAAAACAGCTTTCACCACTCGCTATGGCCTATGAGTACACGGTCATGTCTTTCGTCTCACCAACGCACCTTGCTACCTTCTCGAGGTGATGAACTCCGTTTTCATGGAGTACCTGGACAAGTTTGTGGTGGTATATCTGGATGATATTCTCGTCTATTCCAAGTCCAAGGAGGAGCATGAAGAGCACCTGAGGTGTGTCCTGAACAAGCTTCGTGAGAACCGCTTGTATGCCAAGTTCTCCAAGTGTGAGTTCTGGTTGCCTGAAGTAACCTATCTGGGGCATGTTATCTCTGCCAAGGGCATTGCAGTCAACCCGGAAACCGTGAAGACAATAGTTGAATGGCTTCCTCCTGCTAATGTCAAGGAAGTGCGGAGTTTTCTCGGCTTGGCTAGCTATTGTCGCTGCTTTGTGCGTAACTTCTCGAAGATAGCAAAGCCTCTTACCGATCTCCTCAAGAAAGGCAAGAAGTACCTGTGGACACCTGCTTGCCAAGAGAGTTTTGAGACACTCAAAGCGAAGATCACTTCCACACCAGTCTTGGTCCCTCCGGATACATCCAAGCCTTTCCAGATCTTCTGCGATGCCTCTTTGCAAGGATTGGGTGCGGTCCTTATGCAAGAGAGCAGTGGTTGCTTATGCCTCTCGTCAGTTGAAGACGCATGAGGTCAACTATCCCACGCATGACCTTGAGCTGGCAGCAGTGGTCTTTGCCTTGAAGCTGTGGAGGCACTACTTGCTGGGTAACCGTTGTGAGATCTTCTCGGACCACAAGAGTTTGAAGTATATCTTCACTCAACCGGATCTCAACCTTCGGCAAAGGAGATGGATTGAAGCCATCAATGACTTCGATGTGACCATCAACTACACTCCAGGCAAAGCAAATGTCATGGCAGATGCGCTTAGCAGAAAAGCTTATGTCAACAACCTCATGGTAGAAGAGCAGACCTCTCTTGTGCGAGGAATTCGCCACTCAACCTCGAGATTGTAGAACAAGGGCATCTCCGAACCTTCCGCTACTCCTCTCTTGGAAGAACAGATTCGGTCTCGTCGTGGTGATCCGCACACCAAGAAGCTCATCGCTAAGCTTGGCACTCAAGTATGAATCCTTCCATGTTGATGATCGAGCACGCTCTTCTTTGATCACCGGATGTTTGTTCCAAACTACCCGGTCCGAGAGATCAATTGCTCAAGGAGGCACATGATTCGTCCTTTCTATCCATCCCGGCAGCACAAAGATGTATATGGACTTGAAAACACAATCTGGTGGCACAGGTTGAAAAGGTATTGTGCCAAATCGTCTCGAATGTGATGTCTGCCGCAGAGTCAAGGCTGTTCATCGAAACCGTTTGGTCTTCTACCATTGCAACCTCCAGTGGAAGTGGGAGAAAGTTGAGATGGACTTCATCACCGGCTTTCCAAGGTCGCAGAAGGGCAACAATGCAATTTTTGTTGTCATCGACAGCTTTCCAAAGTGGCACACTTCTTCCCGATCAAAGAAACAATTTCGGACTTGATTGGTGAGCTCTATATCAACAGGATTGTCTCTTTGTATGGGGTTCCACCGAAATCAGTTCCTGCACCGTGGGAGCATCTTCACCTCAAAGTTCGGGAGAGTTTCCAAAAGCTTTGGGAACGGTTGAACTTCAAGACTGCTTACCACCCTCATGCAAGGACAAGTAGAGAGGATCAATCGATTCTCGAGGACATGCTTAGAGCTTGCGTCATCTCGTTTGGCATGAAGTGGGAAGAATGTCTTCCATATGCTGAATTCTCCTACAACAACAGCTTCCGTAAGAGTCTCAAGATGGCACCATTCGAGGCTCTCTATGGTCAAGTGCGAACTCCCATTGGTTGGTCGGTGCAGGAGAAAGAATCTGGTTTGGTCCCGACATTGTGACTCGAGCAGAGGAGAAGGTGCATATCATTCGAGAACACAAGATTGCTCAAAGTCGCCGAAGAGCAACTATGACAGAAGCACACAGATATGGTATATGCCCCGGGATCTCCTACCTTCGTGTCACTCCCATGAGAGGAACACACCGCTTCGGATCAAAGGAAAGTTGGCGCCTAGATACATCGGTCCTTTCAAGATACGTGGTAGAAGAGGAGAAGTTGCTTATGCACTGGAGCTTAGGAAAAACTCAAAGTCCATGATGTTTTCCACATCTCGCAGCTCAAGAAGTGCTTCAAAGACCCGGCAAGACCGTGGATCATGAGCTAATAGACCTCCAAGAAGATCTCTTATCGTGAACACCCCACCAAAATCCTCGAGACCGCAGAGAAGGACTCGCAACAAGTCCATCAAATTACGCAAGGTGCGTGGTCACACCATTCTGTTGATGAAGCAACTTGGGAGCGTGAAGATGAACTCCGTACAACCATCCTTCTCTTTTGTGTCTTCTTCTTCTTCTTCCTAGAATCTCGGCGAGATTCCTGTTTAGTGGGGAGAGTTGTAGCATCCCGGTTGTTCAACCACTGTAATGCTACTAAGTTTAGTAATAAAATGGGCCTCTTCCAACATATAATTGTCGCATCATCATCATATCATGCTCATGTCATCATGTCCCTTGCATTTGAGCATCATATAAAACCTTTTTCTTGTTTGGATCTTATCTCATGTGTATTATTAAATTGTAGTTGCTTCTTGATATTGTATTTGGATCTTCTTGAATTGTTAAATGCCCAAGTTGAGTTGGGGGCATCTCTCTTTTGACTCCACCACCTTATCTTGCACCACCTTATAATTCCACCATCCAATGATATGGGCTAGGCTTTTTATTGAGTTATCCCTATCCATGTTGTTGGTTGGATCCACTCATAATCTATTTGCTTGGCCTTTGCCACCTTTTGTGCATGCAAGGAGTAAAGCCACATGGAATCATGTTGTTTTCACAATATATCCACTTGGCATTAATTGTCTTGCATGGGCCATGCAAGTATCCCTTTTCCCTAGTTTTGGTTTTGCTTGTTTTCTTTTGGACCAATCCTTCTACCTTGCTTAATCTTGTTTGGTTAGTTCAAGACCCTAGCTTTTCCCTCTTTGGTCCTTGCTTGGTTTGTTGGAATCATGCATGGGCCAAATTTAACCACCCCTTCTTTTGTTCTTGTTTGATCTATGTTGGATCATGCATGAACCCAAAACCCCATCACCAACCTTGGCCATCTCTCTCCTTTCCCCCTCTTTTCTTGTTTTTCTTGTTAGTGCATGCTTGTAGTTGGCTTGATCTAGATTAGTGCCTCCACCTTCTTGCCCTTTTAAGCAAAGACCCTAATTCAAATCTATTCGAAAAACCAAAACCTAAACCCTATTTTAAATCTATCCTAAACTAAACCCTAAATTACCCTTTCCTCTAACTAAACCCTAGCTAAACCCTAATTTCATTTTATCCTAACATAATTCCTACATCTAATTCTATCTCTAATTAAAATACAACACCTAATCTACCCTTCTCCTATCTAGCATGCTCCCTTGCCCTATGCCCTCTCACCTCTCTCTACCTACACACACCACCACGACCAGGGACCCACCATGTCGCCCCACCAGGCAGGACACCCCATGCCCACCATCCCTCCTAGCCCTAGCCCGAGTGGCCTTCTCTCTTTTCCTCCCTCTTTCCTCTCCTCTCCCCAGAAATGCCAACACATCCATCGCCCTACCCCCACCGGTTCCCCTTCTCCTTTCCAGCTCCCGGCTCGCACGCCACCTGGCCCATGCGATCACGTGAGAGGAGGTGACCAACGCCACACCCCGCATGTCCCTCCCTCACGCAACCACCGTGCCCCTCCTTCTTATCTCCCACCTCCCTCTGCCTCCTCAGACCCCAGATCCACCCGAGAAGCCCCTGCCTCTCCCTTCCTTCCCTCGCCACCACGCCGACATCGCGTCACCCCTGCCCCAGATCCTCTAGCCGGGCGTCTTGCCTAAGCGTCGAGGAAGCTCGGGAGCTCTGAACGCCTGGACCGCGCCCGGCGAGGAGGCGCCCAGAACGTCAGACCCGCGCGCCGGCGCAAACCCTAGCTACGGCCGCCGCCTTACCGGAGATCGCGACCACCCCAGCTCGAACCACTCCGTCACGCCATGATGCGCCCGAACCCCCAGACAAGGTCCGTCGTCGTTCGCATCCTGGTTGCTCCGAGCGTTCCGTCGAGCGGCCTCCGTCTTGGCGGGCGTGCTCGAGTCTGCAAGCTCCATCGCGACAACACCCTACCTAGCCGCCTAGCCACTTCCTAGCACCTAGCCTAGCCCAGTAGCGGCCTCGCGTCACGCCGCGCCATAACGCCCAGTTCGAACCTCTGCGCCATCGCGCGCTGTGACGAGCACAGCGTGGTTCGAGGAGAGGAAGATCCACAAGGTCGCAGACTTTTGCGTAAACCCCCTCGGTTCGTTTTGCTCAAACCGCGAACCTCGAGGCCCCACTGCCGGCCGATGTAATCTTGCAAAAGGCTCGCGAACGATAGTAACCGCAGTCCACCCCCTGGCCCGAGTGTGCGTTTTGCAGGAGGCCCCCTGTCCTTTACAAGCCCTCAACCCGCGGTCCTTCCGGGCCCGTTGTCAGCGTCACTGGAAGTTTTACAAAAAGGCTCCTGTGGTTCTGGTTAATAAACCATGGTCCTGCATCTCTCAACCATCTCTGTGGCCACAGAGGACCCTGCCCACTGTCTGCGGCTCAGGCTATGAGGCCGGTGATAAAACGTTTGAGCTGATTTTTCAATTCAAATTGTTTTAAATAATTTAAAATGCAAATTCAAATTCAGATTTTAATAACTTTTGTATGCTTTATCCAAATTAGGCAAATGATATATGTATTTGATTCAGAAAAATGAGAGGAATTCAAATATGCCATCTGTTTAGTGTTTTGCACAAGTAAAACTCCAAGTTTGTTTAAATTACTTCAATTGCCACTAGAATTTCTTAATTAAATAACTTTTGTTTGGAAAATCCAAATTAAGCAAATGAGTAGTCTAAATTGATCAGCTCGACGAGACCTTCCTGTTTATGCTATCCTTGACTTCAATTGCAGCATGCATCATATAACTATATAACGCACAACAAATGTTATGGCAACAATTGTGATTCAAAAACCAAATAAATGTTACTTTCTTGTTCTTCACACCTCACCATGCCATGCTACCTTTCTTGCCATGTAAATTGTGCATCATTCATCATGGCATGATTGTTTTGACGCATCTTATTCATATGCTTGTGCTCTATATTTATGTTGGCCTTGTTTGTTTGGTTTTTCTTGATAGACCTTTGGCGGGGGTTGTATCAAGAGAACCAGAGCACTACCCAGAACCGTCCTTTGCTTCAATGACACCGTGCAAGCACTACCACATGCTTGCATACATACAATACCTATTGCCTCTATCTTATTCTTGCATCATTGAGTCGCGATTGCATTAAATTGAATCCCAAGTATGCATAGCTTTTACTTTTAAACCCCACTGCTTGTTCCTCCATCCCATGAGCCACTACTACAGGAGTTGTTTGAGCCATGCAGTCGTAGAACACATGTGTAGGGTTTGTGAGAGTCGATGGATAACGAGGTACTTAAACAACTTAACCCGAGTAGTTCGGGATAACTAAAGAAAGTGGCACCGGTGGGCAATATTTGCTATTTGGGTTTTCCTGCTCACTTGTGTCCCGTAAGACCCCGAGTACTTGATTCCTGTTCCTTGTTTTATCGCGCTATCCACATCCGGGAGGTATATGGGACCCCCGGACCGTAGCTTGATTCCGTCTTATTTCTTGGGGCCACAAACTAGTTTGAGGTTTTATTACTATCCTGTACTTATGCCATGCTTTACTGCTTTATTACGATTGTGCGAGGAGCACACTGTACTGTTTAGGACATAATGGCACGATTCCGCGGTGTCGACAAGCCCAGCCACACTTTCGGGTTCCCGATCGTTCACGGCCGTCCCCATAACCTTGAGGCCGTCTGAGCTTGCTTACTCGTTATGATTCTACTTAAGGTGGCCCTGAAATATTTCTGAATCTTGTGATTGTTCACCGTGAAAGCCTCGTTGGGTTTTGATTTGGTTTTCCGAGGTTGATCGGCGTGTGTTGCTATTGGTGCACCCGGCGGGTAAAACTTTCGAAAGCCGTGTCATGTTATGGACGACTTGGAGCACAGTTTCTTGATCATAGACAAGCATAACTAAAGTACCGCCTTAATTTGACTAAGTAACTTGACTAGTAAATAGTGCAATACTCACGGAATGGTTAATAAAACTGCCAACGGAAGGGGGGTTGTTCGTCCGCTTCCTTGTCGGTAAGCAGGGAGGAGGATGGATCGGATGAAATTACCATTATAACTGTTGTATTTAAATTCACGGACATCCGTCTATCATTGGTTAGGCGGATGGTTAGCGCTTATCTGTAGAATTGCTAGGGTTTATCTTTTGCTGCTATTGCGTCACCCAGTTGTGTCCCTTTAGAGGCATTAAGTCTTCTTGAGTACCCTTAGGGTCTCACACGATAAATTCTTGATTCAGATGAGCAGTACCTTCTCGTGACGGATCTTGGGTGGAAGAAGCCGATGAAGTGGGCAACGACCGTATGGTGTAGAGATTCCGCACGGGATCCGTGAGACCTGTAGTTGGGATGTGCTTATTTTCTCGGCATCTTATGCCTATTTGCTTCTTATCCGTACTCGGATCTTGTTTGCCGCTTCCGCATGATACTACGATGTGTCTTTGTATGAGGAGTTATCCTAAATTATAGATGTATCTAGGTCATTTGAATCTTGCCGTATGGCGTTGGTATATTTCCTTTCTTTCTAGATGGTGTGGCTCGATGTACTCTTGTATGGTGGCTTGCGTACATACCCACTTGTGTCGTAGTTGATCCTTCGCTGCCGACTCGCCGCCCGTCTGAGTCCCGTTGAGAGGTTAGCGGTTGGGACGTCTGAAAGGACTACCAGTGAGTGGCTTTTGGGGCCCCGCCGTACTATTTCAACCGCTATCTCTCATCCAGGCTTGTATCTAGGAGCGTAGTTCACCGAGGTAGTTACATTGGATCATCTCCACGGGGAGAGAAATACGAGGACACAGAACTAGCCCATCGGTTCCCCCGTTGGAATGGGCCATCCAAACTGGTGCCAGCACTGGCGCATGGCACGGCCTGCCGAAACAAACCAGTGGATTATGGTTTCAAATTAGTGTGCGCTGAAATCCTTTATAGTACACCGAACTGGCATGCGGAGCTCCAAAACTGGCGCACTGAACCACCCTCTAAATCATCCTGATCAATCTGGCACTGCCGACTTTAGTGTCGGTTTCATTTTGTCTGCGTACAACTTTGGATTTGATGTCCTAGAATATTCCTTTTACCTACCCCTTCTCTCAAGTACTATAAATAGCCCCTATGTCTCACCCTTTGTTCCATAGACATAGATAATGGACTATAAAACCCTAGTGTGGGTCCCTTCTAATTGTGTTTCATCTCCCTTCCAAGAGAGCCCACATTATCAACCCCTCTTTGAATTTTACCTATAGTGTCTAAGTTGTACAAGGCCTTCTCCTTGAGTGTTTCTAGGTGGAGTTGTCAAGATCCTCACCACAGTACTTGTAATCTCCATTTTTTATTGAGAGAGTTATGTCTTCAATACTGATCCCCCAACTTATGGATTATTGGGACGGTAGCCATCGGAGTGAGCCAAAGGCATGCATCATATTGTGTTTTGGGTGTGCATTCATTGTGTTCTTCGCGTGGTGTGAGTTTGTCTTCGCCTTATTTCCCTTTTTCTTTGTGAATCCCTCGCCTTCCCCACGAGAAATCGTGAAAGATTGGGCCAACCCTGTGGCTAACCCACAACACTTGATCACTATATCAACCACGGAAACATCCCTAGGAACTTGCGAGGGAAGGAGGTGACATACGCCATCACATGGGACCAATCCATTATGACCCCACCATGAACATGAAGCTTACGACATATACATGATCATCACCATTGGATGAAGCCAAGGTTTGAAGGGAAGGGGAGAGAGCTGAAGTCGAAGGGAACCTCACGATCCCAAGAATCACCACCAGCCAAGATATTCCCTTGCGACACCTCCAAGAAGGAAGGATGACGCCAGAAGGCACCATCACCGCTAAGATTTCATACAGAACCACCTATGCATCAGACTAGTTGGAGGTGTGTCTCAATGACCATGCCCCCACAAGGGTTAATGACGTGATAACGTTGTTGTAGTATGCTCGAACACAAATCTAGAATAGAGATTTCTCCACAGACACACCTCATTTCATCCAATCGACGGCGCGAGCAGTCTAGGTTGTGGCTATGCTAGACTGAAGTTAGAAGATCTACCTAGATCTAAGTCTGTGGGAAGCGAGTTTTTGCACTGAAGTGACCAAGATGTGAAAAGCATCCAACCGCTGCCAAAAGAGTTCGCCTTGTAGTGCGAGTGGAGCGTGACCACTGGATGGACAGGCAGGCGACCGGTCGGGGAACTAGGGTATGACATGCCGCCGCCAGGCCACGAGGAGCAGCTGGACCAAATCCAGGGCAAGCCTCGATCAAGGTGGCCGGATATAGCGGAGGACGCATGCCCATGAGAGAGCTTGGCCGCGCGACACGATGAGGACACATAAGCGCACCAACAAGCGACTTTGGACCAGGATGAAAAAAGGTGGAGAGACTAAGGTGTATGCGCTAAGAATGTGGGGAGAGGGGGTCTGCCACCGTCGTCGGCCAGCCCAAGAGGCTGGTAACGGTGACAACGAGGGGATCTGGTGGTGGCGATGGGTTGATAGGGTGGCAGCAGCCATCAGGGGGCGCCTTGGAGTTGCCTAAAAGCCGACGATTTTTTGAAACTCTTACTAAACGAAAACTTTATGAGAATTAAGTTAGAGCTGATTCGAAGTTACTACCGTGAGATTTGAACTAGTATTTTATGGTTGGTTTATGGTTACACATGGAAATCGTGGAATGAACTCATTTGAATGAGAGAAATAAAAACTTCCACAAATTGATCCGTGGACAGAAAATTCTTCACTCGAATGAGCAAACGAGGTCTGTCTGAAAGGAAGAATCTTCTTAGAATCATGCCGGATTCAACCCTAGTCAGTGTAAAATTCCTGTGTGGTAGAAAATGGAAAAAATGTCCATCAGTTCATATCTAACGGTCTGTAATCAAACGCCCAAAAAGGGTAGAGGAGGAGGAAGAAAGGAAACCGCCGTCGCGTCCTCTCCCATTCCATTCCTTCCCATCCAGCCATCAAGGCCAGGAGGAGCTCACGCCTCTTCCCTCGCATGTCACGCCCCTGCGCTCCCGCTCCCTCTCCCTCCCATTACCGTCCCCAAAAAAACGAAGCAAAATTAGCACATTCCCCATTCTCCGCCGCCGCCGCCGGAGGACGGCCGGAACCGGAACCGGGAACCCAGAGAGATCGAGAATTTCGCTGGCCATTGCTCCGCTTATCGGCCGGTGATTAGGAGGGGGCGGGGCCGCGGCGGCGCAGGATGGACGACCTTAAGGCGGTCTTGGCGCGGCCGATCCAGGTCGCGGAGCAGGTGATCAAGTGGGCGGAGGAGGCGCAGACAAACCGGCAGGAGTGCCTGGATCTCAAGGCCAAGGTCGAGCGCCTCGCGTCCCTCCTCCGCCAGGCCGCGCGCGCCGACCTCTACGAGCGCCCCGCCCGCCGAATTCTCGACGACACCGGCAAGGCGCTCGACAAGGCCGCCTTGCTGCTCGACCGCTGTCGCGGCCACGGCATCGTCCACCGCGTCTTCACCATCATCCCCGCCGGCTCGTTCAAGAGGACATCCAACCAGCTCGACAACTCCCTCGGCGACCTCTCGTGGATCCTCCGCGTGTCCAACTACGCCAACGCCGGCGATGACCTCGACGACCACATTGGCTTGCCACCAATCGCCCAGAACGAGCCTATCCTCTTCCTCATCTGGGAGCAGATCGCCGTGCTCTACACCGGCACCTCCGACGCCCGCGCCGACGCCGCGGCCAGCGTCGTTTCCCTGGCGCGCGACAACGACCGCTACGGCAGGCTCATCATCGAGGAGGACGGCGTCCCGCCGCTGCTGCGCCTCATCAAGGAGGGCCGCCCCGAGGGCCAGGAGACCGCGGCGCTTGCCATTGGCCTCCTCGGGCGCGACCCCGAGTGCGTGGAGCTCATGGTGCTCGCCGGCGTCTGCACCGCCTTCTCCAAGATCCTGAAAGACGCGCCCATGAAGGTGCAGGGCATGGTGGCGTGGGCCGTGTCTGAGCTCGCCACCAACCATCCCAAATGCCAGGACGCCTTCATGCAGAGCAACGTCATCCGCCTGCTGGTCTCCCACCTCGCTTTCGAGACGGTGCAGGAGCACTCCAAATACGCCGTGGCGTCCAGGATGTCCATCCACTCCGTGCTGATGGACAGGAAGGGCAGCGGCAACCACGCGGCGCATCAGGACGCCATAGACGCGGTGGAGCACCCCGGCACAAACATGGCAGCGAAGCCCACCGCGGGCGGAAGCGCCGGCGCCGGCGCCGCGGTCTCTGCCGCGGGATCTGCCGCAAGCGCCGCCGCAAGCATGGGGAGCGTGGCCGGGACGAAGCAGCACAACGTGTCCCTGTCGGGGACGAGCACGAGAGGGAGGGACTACGAGGACGAGGAGACCAAGGCGTACATGAAGGCCAACGCTGCCAGGGCGCTGTGCCAGCTCGCCACGGGCAACCCGGCCGTGTGCAAGAACATCACGGAGTCCAGGGCGCTGCTGTGCTTCTCCATCCTCCTGGAGAAGGGCGCCCCCGACGTCAAGTACAACTCCGCCCTCGCGCTCATGGAGATCTGCCGTGTCGCGGAGCAGAACTCGGACCTCCGGCGGTCGGCGTTCAAGCCGACGTCCCCCGCGGCGCGCGCCGTGGTCGACCAGCTCCTCCGCGTGGTGACGAAAGGGGAGTACGACGAGCTCCTGATCCCCTGCATCATGTCGCTGGGGTGCCTGTCGAGAACCTTCCGGGCGACGGAGACGCGGATCATCGGGCCGCTGGTGAACCTCCTGGACGAGCGGGAGGCCGACGTGTCCAAGGAGGCCGCCGTGGCGCTGACGAAGTTCGCCTGCACGGACAACTACCTCCACGTGGACCACTCCAAGGCCATCATAAACGCCGGCGGCGCCAAGCACCTGGTCCAGCTGGTGTACTTCGGCGAGCAGGTGGTGCAGGTGGCGTCGCTGCTGCTGGTGTGCTACATCGCGCAGAACGTCCCGGACAGCGAGGACCTCGCGCAGGCGGAGATCCTGACGGTGCTGGAGTGGGCGTCGAAGCAGGCGTACATGATGCAGGACCCGTTGATCGACAACTTGTTGCCGGAGGCCAAGATCAGGATGGAGCTCTACCAATCCAGAGGGGCAAAAGGTTACCACTGACGGATGTCACATCCATCGATCGATCGATCGACGCCCACCGGTTTCTGTCGTGCGCAGGAACGTACAGTACAGTACAGGGAGGCTCGGATCTGATCGGATGCATGTACACGTACGTAGGAAGAACACGAGAGCTGACTTCTTCTTCACATCTGCCTAGCAATGTGTATATACATTTCAGGTGCTTTTGCGCAAACTTTCCTTGACCCTTTTCAACCCAACAAACATAAGTACATATATCTAGGTCAATGGTTTGTAGCAATCCGTGTGATTTCAGGTATGTGTATACTCTTGTCAGGTGATTTCAGGTGATACTCTTGTCGATTTGGTTGGGGACTTAGGGCTTTGATGACCAATGGAGGCGATTCATCTTGTTGGTCGCAGACATGAAGAAGGTTTTGTAGGATATGGTGTTAATTCGTCATTAACTTGTACCTTGTTGGTATAGTTTTTCTTCCCTCCTTTTCTAGGTTAGCATCATGTACTCATTTCATCCTCATGGTCGGTGTATATTATTACAGTAATAATATACTCATTTGCTGACAAGGGAATTCTCAAGTTTATATCTTGTTGTCTCGCGACTATATATCGTACATCGTTAGTTAATTTGTTCTATACCTATGGGGTTGGCTAAACAATCCACCAAAATCTTTTTGGAAATGGTTGGATATCTTTATAATCATTTTTCATGATGTGTTTATGATTACTAGATGATACCCCGCACATTGCGGCAGGAAATAATGTTGGCTCGTAGCGTGGATAACTAATGGTATCTCTTCATGTTCCGAGGTCTAATATCATAATGATGTATATTGTTGCAATGTGAATGAAATGTTGTTTTTAAGTCTAGATGAATTTTACTTTCCCTACTTAATGAGATGAAACACAATGAAAAATATGTAAGCTTCAGAAATCAGGATCTACGCAGACGACACAATGATCATGATTGAAGGCTCAACTCTAGATATTGCGAACCTCAAGTTCCTCCTCATATGCTTTCAGGAAATGTCGGGGCTTCGGATTAACTTCGACAAGAACGAGATTATCGTGTTGGGGTTCTCTCAGGACGAGCAGCAGAGGATAGCTGACATCTTCAATTGGCGGCTTTCCTCCTTCCCCATCACTTATCTGGGGATGCCGGTCCGCGACACCAGGATGCTTATCAGGGACCTGGAGCCGCTCGTGGACAGGGTGCGCTCAAGGTCTGAACCTTGGTGTGGGAGATTCACATTTAAAGGTAGCAAGACTGTCTTGATTGACTCCTGCCTGTCCAGCTTACCCACGTATATGATGGGTATGTACCTCCTCCCTGAGGGCGTGCATGGGGCATTTGACAAGGAGCTCTCTCAGTTCTTCTGGCAAGACCCCTTGGGACGCCAGAAGTACCATATGGTCAAGTGGGCAGGCATCCCCAGATAAGTCAAGATGGAACATAGAACATCTCGTTTCGTCGTACCTTTGGCCCGAAGAAAACTGAAGCTTGGAGGGAACTTAGGGCGGAGCTCCCAGATACCTTGGCTGACGAACCCGATAGTGTGACGTGGAGCCTTACCCCGTCTGGGTCCTTCTCGGTTAGCTCGGCTTATCGGGCCCTTTTTGGCCGCGTGGCCCTCCCATGGACCAAGCCCCTCTGGAAGGCTCCTCTCCCGCTGAAAACTAAATTTTTTGTTTGGCAGCTGCTTCGCGACAGGCTCGCCTCGGGGGTGGAGGTGTCCAAGAGACATGGGCCGAGGGACGGGCTATGTCCATTGTGTGGGATCCCCGAAACGGGCACCCACATAATGTTCTCTTGTCCTGCGGCTCGGTTTCTTTGAAACTTCACCAGAGATGCGTTGGGCCAGGACTGGCAGGCCCATGATCTCGGTGAGTTCCTAGAAACCCAAGCAAACCGGGTAGGAAAGGGTCGCCGCCTTTTCTGGCTAGTATTCGTCGCGATGTCCTGGTCACTCTAGAACATTCGGAATAAGATGGTTATTGAGAAGATTCTTCCTCGGCGTGCCTCTGACTCGGATTTCCACTTGCTGGCCTCTCTGCAGCTATGGTATCCGTTGTGTAGACAACGGGACAAGGCGAGGCTGGACGCGACTCTTCGACGGCTCTTGGAGGCGGCTCGGCGGCTCCCCCCTAGTGCGACGTAGCTTCTCTCTTTTTGGCATGTCCTCGCTTGGAGAAGTGGTCTTTTTTTCTCTTGTTGGGTCGTCTTGTGTTGTGGCCCCAGCATGTGTTGTGTGGATGGTTTCAAACCTTGTTACTTGTTGCGACGGTTGCTTTATTTATAAAGCGGGGTGAAAACCTATTTCGAGAGAAATCGGGATCTACAAACTCAAGAGAGAATCCTTTTATGTAGAATTTGTGCTTGGTACCAAACTGTAACGTGTAACATTGAAATTTCAGTACCATACACAACCAATGTCTTGTAATATTGTAGCACTAACAGAAAACGATAGATGTGGAAAAGATTATCAATTTTATTTTTATCATCCATACATAATCCATTTATTATGCATACTAAGCAAAGTGAAACAAAAATCTACTATGAAATCATGCATGATAGCAGCCTATCAACTACTCCCTGCAATAATTGATCATATAAAGTTCAGATCAAAAGGTTGAACATATAGCAACTGTGGAAACCCCTAATTGCATGTAGGATATCTGAAATGAGATCCAAAGATTGCTTCGATTAGGCGCTCAATAGCTCATCTTATGAAATTCCATTCTTCAACAGAAAATGGCAGAATATCAATGTCTTCTTCTCGCACAGTCACACCTGCAACACCCAAGATGACGTTTCCATATACCAAAATCAGTAGTATTGCGTGAAGGAGGAGTATATAAGACTAAGGATTATATAAGACTAAGGATTATGAGATTAAGGATTATGAGTATATACCCAAGATGAAGGAAGAGTATATAAGACTAAGGATTATGAGTCCAGCGACTAGTCAACGGTCACAGCAAGAAAATTCAGTGAAGGCAATTAAGATGAGTGGGGGAATTTCTAATATAGGACTTATTTTGAAATATTTTCATTTAAATATGAATAGATTACGCTGTAATTCAAAAAATTGAGTAGGGGCCGCTGCCCCCACTCAGCTATACATGGGTCCATCCCTATCTCAGTTCAAAGGTCGACTCAATGTCTCGACTCGACTATTTGGATGAGTCGAGCGACTAATTCAACTAGTTACGACTAACCTTGACTAGTATAGGCTTTTGAGTCGGTCAACTAAAAAAGTGATCCCACCTGTCATGTTTTTTTGTAAAATTTCATGCCTAGTTTCTCATGTTGACTAGTCACGACTAGTCTACGAGTCACTATCCAAAAACAACTCATCGACTCGCAATCCTTCGCCATGCCAAACGGGAAATCAGTATAGTATAGCGTGAGTATAGCACGGTCAAAATCCGAATGTACCTATCACTTTCAGAGGAGGATGCAGTTGATAAATTGAGAAAGCAAATTGAGAACTCTGTTATCCGTGGGCTCAATCTCGATTCGCAACTAATATAATGAATTTTCTTACCCTTTGATGATAATATGTAATAATTTTAAGAAGTTTTCAGCTGATGTAATATGTAGATAAATTAAATAGATCATGTAGGCATTTAGTTGATGTTGTCCCTACCCGATAGTATCATAACTGGGCTAGCCAAGTTGAAAAGGGAACAATATTGGGCTTTGTTATTGGTCGTTGTGTGTTGGGCCGATAATAAACAGTAAAAGAATATATCCTTCGGATCTTTGTGGTTGACATGCACCTCAAAAAGACTGAAACAGTAGCAGGGCTAAACAGTAAAATGCCATAACAGTAGTAGACAAGAAAATAAAAATGCCAGAACAATAATGTGCCAAAATTCGAAAAGGCCGTAAAGGGACACCATGGACGGGATCATTTAAACAATAAACGACATAAACAGTAACAGGGCAGAACCATGTTGGCCGAAACGGTAAAAGGCCACAAACCTTAATGGTCTCAAACAGTAAAAAATAACAGAATTGTAACATGCCAAAACAGTAACATGTCTGAATAGTGAAAGACCAGATTGCTAGAAAACCATGACAATAACAGACCTTAGCACAAATGGGCCGTCAACGGGCGGCACACTATGACTTTATGGGCAGTGACAAGCCTAAATTACACTACCTCTGTTTGAGATTATAAGGGTTGGGAGCTTTTTTATTTATTGGAGATTATAAGGGTTATCTTATATATTAGGCTCTCTCGTCCAATGCATGTTCTATTTTTTCTCTCACTTCTCTTATGCATGTAAAACTATTGGTGCATGCATAGATTAATGAGAGGGAGTTGTGTAATGTCTTGGTCCTAACAACTTGGTTTTTAGGACTAATAATTCCAAACAGAAGTAATACTAGATAAACGGGGGTGCGGGCTATTAATGAGCTGCACAGTACCGGTCTAAAATGTGCCTACGAAAGCTAAAATAGTAACATGCCGGAAAAGTTAACAAGTCGCGTTTGGTTTACGAAGTTATCGGCTCCAATAAGCATACCAGGCCTCGAGCGGTCCAAAATAATAACATGATATTTTTTTATTGGGCTTTTCTCGTGGACCGGCCCCTTAATGTTTAGCAGACACCGTATGGACCTAGCTTTTATCACGGTTCTGTGACCGTTAACAACGATAACTGACCCATAGCAGTTTGTATGACATCAGCAGTTAGCAAGACTGACAAAATACATCTACCACGACACTAATTTCTATGGTCAAAAAGATGCGATTCGCCACGGTCGCTCAATACCCGTGGTAGAATATTTGATAACATGACTCTTACAACAAACACATCCGTTACAGAAGACTTTTAACCACGAAAAAAGGCCCTTAAGCATGTAAACCCTCTGTGTGAAAAGCCAACTTTTCTTTGCAGTGTACCCAAACCTGAAGAAGCATTTAGCCTCTATTAGGTCTATGTCAGTGAACAATGCATTTGATGCTGCTACCAGTGGTCGTATACTTAAAAATGTTCGGTTTGTAGAATCTGAGAGGTTCTACGTTCCTGCATGTCTAAAAAATAGCATCTACTTTCTCTGTTCTAAATATAAAATGTTTTAGTTTTGTAAAGTAAATGAATCTAGACATCTACTAACACGTAGGTTTATTCAGATTTGGAGTAAATTTATGCACTAAAAGAAGTCTAGATATATTTTCTTCACAAACATAAAACATCTTATACTTTCTCAGTTTTAAAATAGATGTCTTAGATTTTTCAAAATTTGGATAATCCTATATACTAAATACTCTCTCCGGTCCAGTTTATTAGCACGCACGTAGTTTAAGAAAAAAAATCTTTAACCATCGATTTTGACCAATAAAATATGCAATATATGTCCTAAAAATATATCATTGGAAACTATTTTTGAAGATGAATTCAATGATATTATTTTTGTGACATATTATGTAAAATTTCTTGACCAAACTTATCGGTCAAAGTTGTTTTTAAACCACGTGTGTGTCTAATAAAGCGGACCTAGGAGTACATAGGTTTATTCGTCGCGTAGTGTAGTGGACTTGTCCCCACCGCTTCGCTCTCTCTCCCTTGTTCTCTAGTTCCTGAGTGTGCTCAGCGGCAGGCCGGGCCCTTCGCGGCTCCACTCCGCCAGAATAGTCGGCCGGAGTTGGAGGGGATGTGGCGCCGGAGTAGTTAGGGTTAGGAGTAGGTGTAGCGGCTTTGTGCCGGGTGTGGGCGGAGTGCCCGTAGTAGGTGGCGGCGTTGGAGATCTCTACGGCAAGATCTCCGGTGACCTAGGGCTCCTCGCTCTTCTCCTCCTTACGCTCGGTGGTTGGGGAGCGTCGGTGTCGAGCATCGCCATATTCCATAAAGCTTCCTGGGACGTGTGGGGAATGGTTTCCTCCTAGATCTGAAGATTGCTCTGGTCGGCCGTGGTGGCGAGGGGAGCGAGCCTGGATTTGCGGGCTCCAGCCGCGCACGTCTCCTCCGGGTTACTCCTGTGCACAGGCGAGCGGCGCAGGAAGGTTGTAGATCTTCCTTCCTCTGCAAGATCTAGTGGTTGGAGATAGGGGAGCTTTGGGTCGTCTCTGCGGCTTGGTCATAAAGCTCGTGGTTCCTTCGAAAGCGTCGACGGCGTCGGCTTCTTCGACTTTCTCTTGGCCGGCCGTGGCGGCGGGGGATGGAAGGATGAAGATGCTGGTGTCGAAGTTGTGACTAACTCTAAATTAAGTTTGACAATCTTGTCCACTTGACCACGCCAATTACTCTGGAATTTTAACCTAGCCAAATGAGGCAAACCACCATCTAACCTTTGGGGGCCAAAATGTAGCACTTGTAATCAAGAAAATATGTCCCGACTGAAAATCAAATGCAACTGAAAGAGGGATCTGCCCGAGTTTTATGTATCCTTGGAAGTGATATAAGAGGTTGTTGAGGGTGGAAAAATGTGTCATGATATTTTCGCCATGCTGTTGTTAGCCAGAATACAATGCCTTTCTAAAACAAATCCCGACCACATATATTAATCTATTTTTAAATGATATAAATTTATGAAATTTATATATTATTTTTTCGATCTAAATTAGTTGACTCAAATTTGTCAAGATATGGATAAATCTAATACTAAATCATATCTAGATACGATCGAATCTAGATAAATCTAAAACAACTAATTTTTGTCGGAGGGAGTAATATCTTTTGAATTGTTTATATGTATCTTGTTTCCGAGACAACACACGGGGTTTACTAGTTTATTAGACGCATTTTAATGCGTAGATATACATATATCTAGACAAAGCTGCGTCAAATAATAAAGATATGTGTACTTATATACTAGATGTATTACATATAGAGTAATTTTTTAAAAATTGTTTGAGAGCTAGGAAGTTTTTTTTTTTAACCAGGAGAGCTAGGAAGGTTTTTTTTTAGCTGGAGTCCCGGAGAGCTTAGGAAGGTTGAAAGGGAGGAAAACGGGAAGAAGAAAAAGAAACCCGAAAACCTAACTCGTAGTCGTAGCCCACCACCAAGTTCCAACAGCAACAGGCAGGCGCGGCGGCGGCGGCGGCGATGGGAGGCGAGGCCACTGGCTCCGGTGGCGCGGGGTTCCGCGCTCGGGTAGACCACTTCCTGTACAGCGGAGAGAAGAAGCACGTCGTCGCGGGCATCGCCATCTTCGCCGCCATTTTCGGGGTGCCCTGGTACCTCATGACCCGAGGTATCAAATCCTTTCCTTTTTTTTTTTGACTTGATCAAACCATTTGTCCCTCCCACCTCCTTTCATTACTTTAATGATTTGCATGGAATTTAGAAGATTCAGGGAATTCACTTAGGCTAGAGTCCTATTTCGCGTTCCATTTGGTGTGCAGCTCTCGTTGAGAACTAGGGTTTGGTACAATTTGTGTTGCTTATCAAGGGTTGCTGTCTACTTTGTGCTTCTTAAGTTGAAACTCCGATTGTGAGAGGAAATATTTACTTTTCCCCAGTGGTAGCGGCATTGCGATTCAGTTGCTCAGTTTAGTAACTGTTCTTAGGGGTCTCGATAGTGGGGTATATTTTTGGGAAATCACACTGTTTCAATTCGATTGTGATCATTTGAACGAGTGAGTATCTGAATGATGAAATTTATTACTGAATTATTCAAAGCCAGTGATGTTCTCGTGGATTTTTGTTACTAGTTCTTTTAGCGTGCTCAAGATTTGGAGCCATCTGATTATGTTTCAGTTGACATCTGGTTGAAATCATTACCCATGAGCGATTCAAGAACTATAATCATAAGATTATTTTTCTGCAACTACCAGCCTCCTTGGGATAAATCGTCTGTAAACAAAGTTGTGAAGTTAGAAAATCAGAGTAGGAGACTGATATTACTCTAGGTCGGTTGGACATTCATACCTTCCTGTTGGATGGTACCCATATCATTTTTGCACCGTATTTCAAACAGTCAGAACACTTGTGGATTATTAAGCATCATGAGGTAGTTTAGCACAGAGAACACATACTCCCTTTGTTGTAAATAGATGATCCAGTTGCGATATTCTACCACTTTGACTGATCTTTTTCAGATGAATATGCTAATATTTGTTTTTGAAATGCCATCCTCAATTATTTTCCATTACAAACCTAAAATCTTATTGTGTTAGTTTACACAATGAATCTTCTTTTTTAGTATAATATAGGTCAAAGTTAGGAAGCTGATTGCACACATTTTAAGATGTCATCTATTTACCAGTGGAGGTAGTATGTGTATGCACTATGCACTTGAGATATTGCTTCAGGCTTTCTGCTCCAGTATGTTCACTTGAACCATGAACGACAAAACTAGTTTTGTGGGCCCACCTTTGTTATTAGATTATCAATCAGGTAGAGTATGTGTTGTTGTAAAATTACGCAGTAATACAAAATATATAGTTACATAAATTATACACCTTACTCAATTTACAATTGCACCTTGGCAACCTCCCATAATATGTGGGCACGGACATTCTGTGTACAGATGATCGAGCAACCAGGTCTGATTTTTCCTGTAAATTATAGGGTGGTATGTCATAAGTGTATAGTTTTACCAGTAAACCATAGTACCATACACAGTGCTAAGTACTAACATGTATTAGTGCATAAACCATTTACTTGTATACTTGCAAATAATTCTCATGATGGCATGTCTTTAACAGTAATTTCTTTGGATAACTTCAATGTACATATTTAAGCAGAGCTTGTATTAGGGTTTATCAATATAGCCAGTAGTACCTACTCTCCATCTCTTACGAACCATGTTATATGCCACATTATATCAAGCGTTTAGTGACACAGGCTTCACATTCACATTACACATATGACCAATGACAAAAAAAGCATCAAGCAACAGAATAATCCTATATATATGTTTCTGCACCTTCCAATCCTACAAGAGATTCAACTGCAGATGTTTGAGCACTTGATAGTGCTATGGGTATGTTTGGATGGTGGCCAAAGCTCATCCTACCAATTTTTTGGCTATGACCAAAAAAGTAGTCTTTGTAAAATGGTTCCCAATTTCTTGGCCTGGCAATGGCCCTTTGCCCACTCCTTTTTTCTTGCCAATGTTGGCCAACTCTTGGACAACCAAAATTTTGGCTAGCAAAACATTCAGTAGGGCAGTTTGCGCTAGAACAAAATATAATACAAAATTGTAACTTACACCCTTTTTATGAAGAGTAGGACATGAGTTGCTGATCAGGTGCAACTAATACACAACAGACCACAGCACTTACCGAGATCAAGTTAGATGATAAAGAACACATGGAGGATTCTGGTGAAGACTGCAATGCTATCTCTTAATTAGGTTAGTCTGGTTAAGATTGGATAGCTATGGTCTAGACTGAGTTATTGATATAGACCGGTTGATGTTTCTATTGGATTTTGATGTGCTACTGTTGCTCTGTTTCTGTGTGGAAGGGCAAGATGTTCACATGTGTGGATTATGTTTGAGAACATGTAGTGCATATGGACAACTTGTTTGTTTTGCAGGCCCAGCCTTGTACTGACCACAACTGGTCATTTTTGTATTTACTCATTGAAGTTTGACCTGTGTTCACAGTGTTAGGTGTAGATGGAGGAAATTAAAAGCCTACAGTTGATAAACAATACTCCATCCGTTTCAAAATATAAGATGTTTTAGTTTTGTGAAGCAAATGTATCTAGACTTGTTTTAGTATGTAGGTTCACTCAGATTTAGAGTGAATCTACACGTTAAAAGAAGTCTAGATACATTTTATTCGTAAACCTAAAACATCTTATATTTTGAAACGGAGGGAGTAGCTATGATGCATGACCTTTTCCGTGATAGTGATATAGCAAGCAAGGTTGTGTGAATCGTGATTCTGAATCGAATCGGAACCCCTATGGCAGAATCCCAAATCATGGGATCATAACTGTAAGCATCGTAATATCGTGCATTCTACTAACTAGGATCATAGAAATTGTCCAACTCAATTTGGATCTTAAAGTCGTAGAATCACATGATAGAATTGTGATTCTGACAACCTTGATAGTAAGTTTGAATTCATAGTTTATAGCACTCATCACTAAAACATCAGATATAAATTTCATCATTAACCTGCCTGCTTAAGAAAAGCATTTTTTGGTTAAATCATCCAGGAAATTACTACACTTCTCAGTTACTCGTTTTAGTACTGGAAAACTGGGTTGATTGCAATATATCCCATTGATTGCAGGGGCAAAGCATGATTCTCATCAGGATTACATGGAACGAGCTAACAAGGCGAGGTCTGAGAGGCTTTCTTCTGGACAGCCATCATCAGTGAAAGAATGAAGCAGTTATCTCCCCAGGCCCCAGATTGCCGAATCTCTGAATGCAGTTTTAGTTAAGAATCTGAAGGGTTAATATTGTGTCAAATAAACAGACCATCTCTGTTTATCATTTCGGCAGCTATGTGAACAATACTGTTAATGTAACATGGTAGATAATTTTGCTACTCTACCCGTAGATCTGATCGATAAATTGCTAGATTTTTATCTCACGAACTAACAGTCTAGAGCTCTCTGGGGGCATGTTCCTTTGTTAGTCTGAGAGTCTGGATAGAGATGTTGCAAATCAGAAGTGGACTGATTTGTAACCTCTCTTTGGTGTGATCAATCAAGAGTTCGGAAAACGCGGCAAAATTTCACGCCTGGTATGTGTGGGACTCACTTAAAGCTTACATGTAGCACTGCGTATAAGTTTACACGCAACTTTTTTGCTGGCACAAGCGAAAAATACCTGCAAAAATTAGTTATCTGGCGGTGGCTACTTAGGGTGTGTTTGGTAGATCGGGCCAACCTAGATATTCCCATCTCAACCCACTATTTGTTGTTTGTTAGACTGGGTCGGGCCAACTCGGCAGTGCTGAACTCATGCAAAAAAGGCCCCTCAGCCATGCCGACCTGCGAAGCTCAAATCGGGCTTCTCAACTCGACCGAGCTGAGCTCATCCCGCAAACGACTGTTCACGGACCACGCGACTTCCGACCGTCTCTATCCTTTCCTCTCCTCTCCCGCGTCAGCCACTCTCCTCCCGCGCCCCCTTTCTCCTCTCCCGCCGGCCGAGCAGGAGCAAGGAACGTCGGGTCCCCCGTCCTCCCCCCACGCCAACGACGAGAAGCTTCCCCGTCGGCCCTTCTCCCGCCCTCCATCTGCGGCGGCGCCTAGCCTCTGCTAGCTCCTCTCACCGGAGCCCAGACCGACCTCCTCGCTTGCTCTCTCACCGCCGCCCAGGACGGTGTCCTCGCGTGCTCCTCTCGCCGACCCCCAGTGCCAACGCCCAGCCCCAACGCCACCAGATGCACGCGACCACACCGGCCCTTCTCTCGCCCTCCATCTGCAGCGGCGTGTGCTCCTCTCAACGGTGCCCAGGTCGGCCACCGCGCTTGCTCCTCTCACCGGCGCGCCTCGTCGTGTGCTCCTCTCGCGGACGCCCAACGCCAAAGCAGAGCCCAGCGTCACCAGATGCAGGAGACCACACTGGCTGAGGACCAAATTGATTTTTATTTTTATTTTCTAGGTTTTGTGGGTAAGAATTTTGGACTTGTTTGTAATTTCAATTTCTGATTAAGAGGATTCTATAAAAACATTTCAACTCACCATATCTCAACACACACGGTCTAACAAACAATATCTCAGCTCAACATATCTCAACACATACAGGCTGCCAAACACAAAAAAAAATCTCAGCCCAACTAAGCTAAGGTCAGCATGTATGAGTAGAGATAGACAATCTAGATTGACCCGGGCTACCAAACACACCCTTATACGCTGCAGTAGACACTGGCGGACCTTGCGCCTTGTTTGTGGGTGGGTGGGGGGCAAATAAAGCATGTCGTTGGAGGATGGAGGATGGTGGGCCCATCGCTGCGGCTGTTACAGTAGAGTGCTAGCAGAACAGAGAGGTGCTTAAGAATAGGTTAGATAGATTTTTACACTTGCTATAGGTAGGTTTTAGTTTTTTTTTTCATAATTTACTTGGAAGGAATTTTTGAAGAATTAGTGGGACAAAATCCCTCTTTTTTAGATTCTCTTCTATAAGAGAAATCTAGTACGAGGATTAGATTATTGAAAAGTGGTTGCAGTATAATATATGAATATCTTCTATCTCAGTAAACTTCAATTTTTGATTTGAATGCAATTAGCAACCTAAATTGATTACTTTTATTAATGTTATTGTAATTAGTTTTTTTTTGTATCGTTGACGGTCTAAAAATCACGGCACACGCAATAGGTGACACAACACTATTTTTTTAATTAATAGATTGGTGAAATTTTGCAAAGAAAAAACACTACTATTGTCCATATGCTGCTGGTGAGTGGGACCCATCGGCATAGACGATTGAACATAGCGGTAACGTGGCGGTTTTAACAAACACCACTATTGTTCTGCGCATGGGCGTTCGCTTCGGTAAAATGGTGGTGGTTACTAGCAGTTGTGTTCCGTTGTATCATAATGCTATCGATACTGAGATGCTGGTAGTATTGCACCAGCCCACGCCACGCCGCGAATAACCTCAGTCCGGCATCAACGCGAAGCGCGTCTGCAAAAAGAGAGTCCATGAGTTGCTAGCTCCTAAAACATCATCGGGATCGATCAGCTTTATTCAATGACTTTACTTTCCACACGCCACGATGACACTACTTTACATACGCTATTTGTTAATACAATGGTGCAATAATCGCTACTTAATCCCCCTTCGCTACCTCTCCGTTTCCTTCTTTTTTGCTTTTTTCCTTGTTTTCTTTCGGACGTGTGTGTGCTGCTGTCCCAGCATTGTGTATCGTGTTGTGTCTGTCTTTAAGCGTTGTGTTGTCTGGCCCATCAACGGTCTTACCTATGTGCTTTATTTATAAAGCTGGGCGAAAACCCGTTTTTCGAGAAAGAAACTATTTTGCTGGGAGTTTGCATATGTTTTTGCATCAGCAGCATCCAAACAGCCTAGCTCATCAGGGACTCAACTTGTCAGCAGAATATATTTCTTAGCAGTAGTATTTACTTATTTATCTTTCTTATAATGGAATGTGCTTCTTATAGGGAAGATATCTTGCTTGGAGTTTACCAGTGCGCACCTACTGAGAATGCCCTAGGATTTTGAGAGATCCACACCTTTACTATTACTAGGAAAGAAAAAAGTGTGGGCAACAGAAGAAATATTTTATTCGTATAAGGAGTTAGACTGTACATTAGGGAGATGTACAGGCCTCGCTGCGCAGGACAGTAGCTTTCGGTCAAGATTCAAGGCTTAGCCAAAAGCGACGTTTAACCACGATGAAAGCTGAAGCAACCGACAGTGGGAAATGACACTAGACAGCAAGCTCCAACTCTTCCTGGCTCTCTCTCTTTCTCTTGTCTCCCACTTTGCTTTTGATCAAGGGGAAACTAAGTTTCAGGAAGAAAAGGCTAGTATTGTATGTCCTCGAAGGGAGCAAGTGCCTCCTAAATTGATCCGGTATCTCAGGGTATTTCAACCTAAGGGCATGTACATTTATGTGTGAGTGCTCATGTAGAGAGAATATTGCCACATCAGTAAGCACATAGTATGTACTTTATCTCTATTTTTTCTGTAATTTTTCTTCTTTTTTGGTTGTGTGTGTCTGTAATGTCATTAGGATAATGCGTTGTTGCATAAGCTAGACGTAATTAGTATCTTGCGATATTAATATATGCTCCTTTCCAACAAAAAAAAACTATTAGATATGTATAGAAAAATAGGACCTAGACACTTTGCATTGTACGTGCTTGAAGGCTCTAATGAGAAATTTGACATATCACTACTTACATACCTAAATAAGTCTCCGGAAATTCCAGACTGGAATGCTTAAAAACTACTTATACAACAATAGCTTTTGCAAGTACTGGTTAGCCACGGAAGCAAAATTAGACAACTCCTTAAGTCAGTGATTTAAAAGAGAGATTTTTCTCGCATTGTTAAGCATAATAAAGGAAAATGTTTCATCTTACGCAATATGCAAGATCCTGTCGGAAAGTGCTTAGATGAATTATCGTACTCCTAATAAGCACAGTTGGTGCCTAACACATGCTTCCAAATAAGCACAATCGGTGCCTAACACATTAATTTATATTGGTTGAATGCATAAGCACAGTTGGTGCCTAACACATGCTTCCAAATAAGCATGGATTACTATCCTATTGGCAAAGGACATGATAACTACTTCTCTGAGCACTTATGTTGTACATGCTCTGTGCTCAATGATTACTTTCCTTCTATTTCGAATATATCCTGGACCTTTTTCTAGTTTCAACAAATCCCATCATACGAGTAATATTGGGATTTGTGACCTCATGAAATGTTGCTCGGTGTGAACACGAGTTAGGACAAAGTGTCATGTAACAATATTAACCTAGAAAACTCCAGGTAGACAGTGTGCTAGAAAGATTTCCGTTGGTATGTAAAGCATGTAAACATTTTAGGAGAAGAGCCCCGAGTGGTTAGGGTGTTACAACGGTCACCTTTAATCGGTTATAAGTTCAGCCAAAACTTAGTCAAATTCATATTTGTCACTTTGAGCGGATTCAGCAAACTAGGTGAGTTTATCATGTACTCCCTCCGTTTCAAAATATAAGATGTTTTAGGTTTGTGAATAAAATGAATCTAGACTTGTTTTAGAAGTAGGTTCACTCAACTTTGGAATGAATCTACACACTAAAAGAAGTCTAGATCCATTTTCTTTACAAACTTAAAACATCTTATATTTTTAAACGGAGGGAGTATAAAATTCAGACCGAACAAACTATATTGATGTCCTCAAGGTTTAGTTTGTTGATTTGTCCAACATTATTGTTTGACTTTGGTTAACATTGTTTATAACAATAAATAACATATGGTTGTGTGTATGGGTTGATGCAAATTTATGAGGTTTATCCTCCTTTTTGATAGGAAGAAAAACCGACTATCGCGGCCCGCCGCAGAATGGCTCGCCCTCTTCACTCGTTAAGTTCAATCGAATAATACACGAATCCACACTTGTTACTTTGGCTAAATTCAATAAAATAGGTGAGTTTTATCATACTAAAACCAATAAACCCTATTTGCATCATGCTGCCATAGTACCATGGGTCTTCCCGTTCGCTCGCTTACTTTCAAAATAGAAATCGGTACCACGCAAAAGTTTGATGACCAAACAGACATAGACAAAATACTAGTTTTCTCTATAACTCTCACAGCATAACCCGTAAAAGAAGAGGCGGCTGTCTAGGGTTCCATCCTATATCCGCCACCTCGATCTGCCCATCTTCTTTGCCATCTTTCACCGGAAATCGAGGGGTCCCTGTCTCCTCTGCTTGCCGCTCCAGTGACGAGGACCTCGGAACTACGCTTGTCGCCGCTGTAAGGTCCCTAAAGTTAGAGTTTGGTCAACCGCTGCGACGCTATGTTGGCTATGACGGTGCTATGCGGGACAAGAATAAGGTATACCCGTCTCCTCGTCCACCTCGTCGACGGTGATCTCGCCGGTGGTATTGAGAAGAGCGGGAAATCGTTTGGTCGCTGCTTCCATGGAGCGGTCGATCTCGTTCAGTCTACGCGTCTTTCATGTTTGGTGTGAGAAGATTCAGATCTATTCAAAAGTTTAATGGTGACGATTTCTGCTTTGGGTGCTGGTCCTTAGAGGCAGGCGCACGAAAACTTCTCGGCCGCCATCTGCAAGGTAGCCGACTATAGTAGCGGAGAGGCGACAACGACGCAGCTGGCGGTTTGTTCTGAGCACGATAGTGATCGTGAAGTGGTCCAATGATCCCGATGTAATTCACATTATGTTTGAGATTCTTTGTACTTTTTGTGAACACCTGTAATAGATGTGTATATTTCTTAAAAAATGGCATAGACAGAATCAAACGAGACAGGATCCGAATGAAGGGGTGGACAACACTGTGTCGCCGAGGTAATGACGGAGAACCACCACAATTTGGTCTGCGGTGTCACATAACCACCACATAGAGGCAGGGAGACAAAAACCACCGCACTTTGGGGCAGGTCCTCGACACATAGCACTGATTTCACGTTTTAGGGGATTTAACCACGTTTCTGACAATGGGGCTCGCTGCCAGGTGCCACCTGGTGCTGTCTTGACGGAAGGGCAGTGCGATGACCCAGCATACCACTGCATGTGTAGTACACTATAGTCGTTGGCATGACACTCATAGAACACCGTTTCGTAAATATCACATCCCTCTGAGTGATACAATAGAAACATTGTGGGTTCATATTACAAACATTCACACATTATTATTATTACAATACCAGAAGTTCAAGACTTCAAAAGGTTTCAACTTACAAACCAAAATATAAAGTGTTTCAGCGGAATTTAAAAGTAGCAAATCCGACTAGGAGTTGAGCTCAGCAGCTTATTCTATAGAGTTCATGTTGATCGGCTCCGTTGGTTACTACTAACTAGGGTACTTAGTTGGACTCGTTATCATCAACACCATAGCGGATTTCGTAATCCACTCCTTCAACACCTCCTGACAGGTCAGGATTCTCGTAGAACCCATCTTCTTGACATTCGGCTGCATACATTGGCACGTCTTCGGGATCCTCAGAGTCGAAGCAAGGGATCAAAGGAAAGGATGAGTAACAGCGTTACCCAACAAGTTCATTATATGCAAAGTGGGAAGTTTGATGCTCTAACTACCACCTCGGACTATAAGTCCTTGGCACTATGCAGTTTTTATAAATATTTCTTCAAATATTGATTTTATTATAAAAATCTATGACCATCAGCCTTCACAGGTTGACCAGAACTTTCATGGAGTTCCTTTCCTACCGCGTTCGTAGCTCCTTCCCGGAACAGGGAGTAACAAGTTATAATTCTTACACTCTGCAGAGGTGCGTTACTTTACCCATGAGAGATCAACTCCTTGTTGCACAACTGGGCGTACTTTCCCGTCCACATTTCCATGATGTGGGGCCCAGTAGTTGGTCCAAGCCAATCACTGCCCCCTTCGCGACCTCGCATGCCTCCTTGGTGTACACCATGCCCACATAATGAATTACGGCAATGGTTTGTATAAACCGTTAGATGCCAGAACTATCGTGGGACGATGAGGGTTCCCACCCATATGCTGCATATCCTCTACGAATTATCAATTAATATGCACGCTACGAGGATAACAACCACAACCTACACATCCGGCTTCATGCGATAGGAAGAAGATACAACTGACTTCTCTGTCCCATTCCAAATCTCATGGCTAACGCGTAATATATGACGCTAGATCACTAATGTCAGGGGTTATTAAGTCCCTATTTGATCATCATTGTTGCAAATAGAACCCTAAGTTCTATTGCTCTATTATATCATCACTTAGGATGATATCTATGATTTCTTTATTTGTGAAAATAATGTTTTCTTTCTTTAGAGTATATATGATAACACACAATTTGCAAATGCTTTGATAAAGACTCTTCAAAGGATATGAGCAAGTGATGAACTTGCCTTGTGATGGCAAGGTAGTGAAGTCTGATGCTTGCACTGGACCTTGAGCTTCTATGTCTACAAAAACATCATTATTGCCCGGTAAGGACAATATTTAAAGAAGCAAAATGATTATGCAAAGTAATGTAATGCATCATTTAACTTGATATGCATTCTCCCCATTATTATAAAAATTATTTTTAATAATAAAGGATTTATACATATTACTTTTTAATATTTATAATATATCTTGTATTTTTTTATTTTATTTCCCTTTTATTTGACTTTTATTGATTTAATAATTCTTTTAAGAATTATCACTTAAATATCAAAAATTGTTATTAAATATTTGTTTATTATTTTTCAAAAATACTACAATATTAATATATAATGAAAGTGATTTTTATTTATTTTATCATCTTTCTATATTTTTGTAAAATTCCATAAGGAATATATAGATTACAAAATTCTTAATAAAATTTATATGTCTAAAATTTTATATCTTAATTAATTTGGATGGTTTGGACTATTGTGAATCCAAAAATATTTTATTTATATTTTTTGGACTTTTATTTTATTTTCTAGAATTTTATTAAGTGCAGGGGCATTTTAGTCTTTTCCTATTTATTAAAACAGATTCTGAATGACTTGGGCTGGCCATTTGGGATTATTGGTCCCTTGTGGCCCAATAGGGCAGGGTCAAAACAACCACCCCGAAGGGTTTTCAGCCCGCCCAACTCACTCATTCGCTGTCTCCTCTCTCGAGCTCACCCCTCTCCTTCTCCTTCCCCGACCGCGTGGTCAGTGGTGTCTCCGCCGGTGATTCCCGTCGTCGTGGACTGCCCTGGCCGCCGCCCTGGTGCAGGAAGAGGTTGTCGACTCTGCTCTTCCCTCCTGTCCAACTGGATTTGTACATGGAGCTCTCCTGCGACAGATCGAGGTTGTCCCGAACCCTAGGGTTTGGGATTGGCGTTGATCCTGGCACCGCCGCTGCTGTCGTGCGCTGTGGTGATTCACCTCGACCCTAGGCGTGGCTATGGTCGTCGCCGTGGCGCTGTATGGGTCGCAGCGCGCCCCTGGGGGTGCTCCCCGTGCCGCCATGGTCGTCGGCCACCTCTGCTTCCTCTTCTAGTCTCCAGCGAGGACCTTTGGTGTGTCATTCCTCTCCCCTCATGCTCTATGTACTAAGCCAATCTATGCTATATGTTGGTGGTGACCTTCCTGGTTACTGTCCTGTCCTGATTAGGGGTCTTGGTTTTACTTAGGGTTCATACCCTGCTATGGATTAGATACTGACGAATTGGATCATGTGTTGATTATCCTTAAGCATGCTAAAGGATTGTTAGTTGTGGTTTGCTGCTTAAGATGAACTATGGTGGTGCTAGTGGCTTGTCAGATGATTCTATGAATTAATTTTGATGTGGTCAAATGATAAGGTTGCTACAAAAGCAATACTTAGGAATCTTGTGGTTTACTTCTTCACCACTGTCATTACTTGGTTAATGACAGTGAGTGTTGTGTGATGAAATCACTGTATTAACACCTGTTGGCTTAAGAATTCAGATGTAGTTTGAGATCAAATGGTTTTTAAACAGTGAAGATATACATAGGTGAATATCTTGTTTATGATTCCTGTGTTTAAGAACAGGAAAATGATTTACAGTGGATTGGTTGAATCTGTGAAGATTGAATGCTTAACCTGATTAATATAGAGTTGTTCTTGTGACACCATCTTTGGATGGCACACAGGTTAGATTCTATTTCATTGTTTGGGTTGGTCCCAGCTTAAAATGAGTTTGGCTATAAAGATAAGTAGAACTTTTCCTTTCTTAAATCCCTAAGACCAATGATGTTGGTCCGAGGTTTAGGGATTTAGACCTCTATCTAGTTGGTTCACATGAATTGATTCTGATAGTGATACCAGCTGTTATTGCTTGAATCAAAGTTGGGAAAATATGCTTGTAAGCTTGATAACTTATATAGATCCATAAGATTAGATTCTAAGGTGCTACTCTTGTCTTAGAGATGTGCTTAGAAGTTTAATCTTAGCTATGTTCATTCTTGAATTGGAATATAGCTTGATAGCTAAATCAATGATGTTATTCTAAGATTTAGTTGGATCCTTATGCTTTTCTGTTTGCTTTTAGAGTTTAAAACCTCAGTGATGGATTCACCCCACTTGGGTGATTTTTGAGAGTTTGAATGAGAGACAGATCATGTATGCTTGTCTAATCTTAGACAGATAGATCATGTGATGGTATATTTACTCACCAATATCACTTGATGTTGTGGTTGATCTTGTGGTAGCTTGATCTGGTGCTCCCCTGGTATTTCCAGCTCCTGGCTTGTCCTTGATCTAGCCCATCATCTCCTGATCCTGATGACTTGATCTTGGTCTTGCTATCCTCCTGATCTTCCCTATCCTTATGTCACCATCTTGGTGTTGTGATCCTGGCTTTGGTTGGTTTGATCTAGCTTAGCTTTGGCTTGGTGTAGCTGCTAGCTGCTGTGCTTGGTGTGTAAAAGCAATGGAATGGTGTGGGGATTGATTTCTCACGACTGTGTTAACAGTTTTGTTTGTTTGTGATGCTGATGTGGTGTTGACAGCACACACCATGCAGTTTGGTGTGTGTGCTGCTTGTGTGCTTGCTGCACAGATGTGGATATGTTCAGAATTTTAGAAAGTTACTTTCATCTTGTTACTTCTACCTGGCTGGTGAAACTTGCCCCTCTTTACTGTTATTTGCCTTATGGGTTGATTTTATGAAAGATACATTCTTTCATATTGGTGAAACTTGCCCCTTTTTATAAGATTACTCAATGATGAACCTTGATCAGTGCACTTCACTGACAAGTCTGAGAGTAATACCATTTTAACCTTAACTTTCTTTATTTTTTGTTTGTGTTTGTTTTCTTCTTTATTTGTAGAATAGTCAAATGATAATATTCTTTATTCTTCTGTAATTTTAGTTCTATACTTTTGTAATCTTTATTTTATTATTGTGTAATAAATATTGTACTATTATCAATTAAATAAATATTATTCTTTATTTATTTACTAATGTAAAAATTGTGGATGATTTTCATAAGTTACATTTTTGTAACTTATTTATTGAATGAAATTATGAAATGGAAATCCTTATTCTTAATTACTTTCTTTATACAAAGTTTGAGTTATTATTTGTTAACTTCTTAATTAAATCAAATACCCAAACATCATTCAAAAATCCTTTTGAATTATAATTCAAACACTCAGGTTTTTTAAATTCAAATTTCTTTTCCCGAAACACATAAGTCCACAAAGATCATATGAAAGTCTATAACAATCATCCTTCAAGACTATACCTAATCTCAAAGTATGAAAGAAACCTTGATCACTTTGGGTTTTTATTTGGCGAAAAATTTACCCACATTTTCATAGATGAATGCATGCAACATTCCAAATTCCTAAATCTACCCTTCATTAGTTCCTAAATGCTGGGAAGTTATAGACTTCCCCCCTTAAATTAAACTTCGTCCCGAAGTTTGTTGAGGTGTACCTGAATAGTTCTAGATAGGTTTTTCTTAAATCCTCTTCTTTCTCCCACATGGCTTCCCTTTTAGGGTGATGTTCCCACTGTACTTTGCAGTATTTGATTGCTCTATTCCTCAATCTTTTCCAGTTCTCTTCCAAAATTTAAAGGGCTTTTCAACATAGGTCAAGTCTGCTTGTAGTTCTATCACCTGATGTGTGATTGCATCATCCGAAACTTTCAAACATTTACGAAGTTGTGACACATGGAAAACATTATTTACTTGAGCCAATCTTGATGGTAACTCTAAAGCATAGGCTATAGTTCTGTTTTGACTCAATATCTTGAATGGTCTGATGTATCTTGGACTCAAATTTTCCTTTAACTCCGAACCTTTTCACCCCTTTCATTGGACTTACTTTCAAGTATACCATGCCTCCCACTTCTGGATGCCATGATCTTCGACTTTGATCAGCATAACTTTTCTGCCTACTCTTAGCTATTTTCAGTCTATCCCTGATCTTATCAATGATATCTTGTCTTTCCTTGATATAGTCTGGCGCAAATTATTTGCTGCTTCCAGGCTCAAACCAACATATTGGTGATCTACACTTCCTTCCATACAGAACTTGGTATGGAGCCGCTTTCAGACTACTCTGATAGCTATTATTGTAGGAAAATTCTGCCAATGGTAGATGATCTTCCCATGTACCTCCAAAATCTAATGCACAAGCTCTTAACATGTCTTCTAGTATCTGATTTGTTCTTTTTGTTTGACCTCCTGTCTCAGGATGATAGGTTGTGCTGAAATCTAACTTTGAACCAAGTGCTTCATGCAATTGCTTCCAAAATGCTGAAGTAAACACTGATCCCCTATCAGTTACGATATTTTTGGGTACTCCATGCTTACTTACTATCTCTTTGACGTAAACTTCAACTAATTTCTCGGCATTATATTTCTGATTTACCGGAATAAAATATGCACTCATAGTGAGCCTGTCCACAATTACCCATATCATACCCTTCCCTTTAGGTGTCATGGGCAATCCTGTGATAAAGTCCATACCTATTTCTTCCCACTTCCATTCGGGAATTTCCAAAGGTTGTAATGGTCCTGCTGGACTTTGATGTTCAGCCTTTGCCCTTTGGCAAGTATGACATTCTGATACGTATTTAGCAATGTCCCTTTTCATGTTATTCCACCAGAATAGTTCTTTCAAATCCATATACATCTTAGTACTTCCTGGATGTATAGAATATGGTGTTTCATGTGCTTCTCTGAGTATGACATCTCTAATCTCAGTCACATCTGGAACACAAAGACGGTCTTGAAACCATAAGGACTCATAATCTCCAAGGCGAAAAACTAATTTTTGCCCCTGAGATATCCTCCGAATTTCCTCAGCAATAAAAGGATCTTCTGCTTGATGTCTAAAAATTTCGTGCTTAAGATCACTGTCCTGCTCTGCAGCTACCTGCATAGTAGCTAATCCTCCAAGAACCTCTGTTATGATGAATTGAAGTTCTAATCTTTCCAAATCCATTTGTAACTCTTTTAGTAGCTCCCGATTGCTAGGCTGAATATCTGCATTCTTTCTGCTTAAAGCATCAGCTACAACATTTGCTTTCCCTGGAGTATAGTTGATTGTTAAATCATAATATTTGATTAGTTCCAACCAACGCTTCTATCTCATATTCAATTCATTTTGAGTGAAGAAATATTTGAGACTTTTATGGTCAGTGTATAACTCACATCTAGCTCCGTATAGAAAATGCCTCCATCCTTTTAGCGCAAAAACTAATGCTTCTAACTCTAAATCATGAGTTGGATAGTTGAATTCATGTGGTTTCAGTTGTCTTGAACCATAAGCAATCACTTTCTGATCTTGCATTAACACACAACCTAGACCTTCTTTAGATGCATCACAGTATACTGTAAAGTCTTTCCCAGTTTCAAGAACTGCTAAGATTGGAGATGTGGTTAACCTAGTCTTCAACTCCTGAAAACTTGCTTCACACTTCTCATCCCAATTGAATGGTGTATTCTTTCTTAGCAACTTGGTCATTGGTCCAGCTATTTTGGAGAAACCTTCAATGAACCTCCGATAATAACCAGCCATTCCTAAGAAACCTCGAATTTGCTTTACATTGGTCGGTGCAGTCCACTCTAATACTGACTGAACTTTAGATAGATTTACAGCAATTCCATCTTTACTGATCACATGACCGAGGAATTCTACCTCATCTAGCCAAAATTCACACTTACTAAACTTAGCGTAAAGTTTGTGTTCCCTTAGAGTCTGCAATGCTATTCTCAAATGATCAGCATGCTCTTCCTTATCCTTGGAATATATCAGAATATCATCAATAAAGACTATGGCAAACTTGTCCAAATATGGCATGAATATTTTGTTCATCAGATTCATGAATATTGCTGGTGCATTGGTCAAACCGAATGGTACTACTAGATACTCATGGTTTCCATATCTTGAGACAAATGCTGTCTTTGGAACATCTTCCGGTTTGATTTTTATTTGATGGTATCCAGATCTTAAATCGATCTTTGATAATACTCCGGCTCCTTTCACTTGATCAAAAAAATCTTGAATTCTTGGTAAAGGATACTTATTCTTGATAGTAACGTTGTTCAGATTTCTATAATCTCCACACATCCTTCTTCCACCATCTATTTTATCCACAAAGATTACTGGTGTTCCCCATGGAGATACACTTTCCTGAATAAATCCTTTTATGGCTAACTCATCCATTTGCTCTTTGAGTTATTTTAACTCTTTGGGTCCCATCTTATATGGTGCTTGAGCTATTGTTGTTGTACCAGGAATTAGGTCAATAGTGAACTCTATCTCCCGGTCTGGTGGCATTCCCAGTAGCTCTGCTGGAAAAACATCTTGAAATTCATTTACTATAGGAATATATTCCAATTTGACCTCTTGCATTGAGTTCAAATATAGATCCACCATGATATGACTATGCTTATCTGCTTGGTAAACTATCCTTGCTCCACTTGGAGTCTTGATTGAGACAGTTTTCTCCTCACAATTTATCTGAGCTCTGTGTTCCATCATCCAATCCATTCCTAGCACTACTGCAATTCCCTTCAAAGGAATCACATAAAGGTCTGCGAAGTATGTACAACCACAGATCGAGATAACCTGATCTTGTTTTATGTGGTGTACAATCACATTTCCCCTGCCGTAACTACGGTCATAGGGCTTTCTAACATTTCCCTTCTAATCCCGAACTTATCACAAAAAATTTCAGAAATTAATGAAGTAGTTGCACCAGTATCAAATAGTTTGCCGGGATTGGTAACGATATTGAGAGTACCTATCACTGCATGCTCCGAATTATCCACCTCCTCGAGGGTTGCACAGTTCAGTTTCCCTGTAGGTTTGTTCCACTTGCCATTGTTGTTCTTGCCATTATTTCCTCCTTTATTGGGTTGTCCATTTCCTCCACTGGCTTGTCCTCCTCCCTTGGTAGGCCAACCTCCTGGTGGTTTGCTCGGACAATCAGGCTTGATATGCCCCTTCTGACCACAACCGTAACAGATCACTATAGGCTTTTTGCATTCCCTCTGGAAATGCCCTGGAATTCACAATTGTTACAAATCACATTCCTTCTCAGATTGGATTGATTTCCACCATTGCCCTTGTTATTGTTATTGATATTGTTACTGTTGCCATAGTTCATGTTCCGAGGTTTGAACTCCAGGTTGGGTTTAGGTTTGCTTGCCTTAATTCTCTTGGTTTCCTTCTTGGCTCTCTTCCTCCTATCCTCTTGGACATTCTTATAATCATCTTCAAAAGTAATGGCTGCATCCAGCAATTGCTGATAAGTTTGCTTATTAGCTAGCCTTAGCTGCATTTTCACAAATGGGTTTAATCCACGCAGGAAACGCTTCTTCCGCTTCTCTTCAGTGTTAACATGCTCCTCAGCATAGCGAGACAATTGACTAAACTCCTGGATTTACTTCATGACACTAGTATATCCCTGCTGAAGCTCCTCAAATTCTCTCCGCTTTAACTCCATAACACTTTCTGGAACATGATATTCATGGAATCTCTGCTTGAACTCCTCCCAGGTGAACTCCCTTCCTGGTTGTTGCATAGCCAACTGATTCTCCCACCATGATGCTGCAGGTCCAGTCAGAAGATGAGTTGCATACCTCAATTTCTCCTCATCATTGCAACCTATAGTTTTCAGCTTCCTTTCTGTATCTGCATCCTCTTCATCCATTGGTTCAGGAGCTGATGCAAAAGGTAACGGCCTTGCATTCTGGAAATCAGATAGACTTACTCCTCCACCTTCAGGTGCCTTCTGATTTGCTCGTCCCAGCAACTCCTCCATGAACTTGTTCTGGGTCTCTTGCATCATTTGCATACATTGCATAAAGTTCTGCTCAATTAACGGCCTCATTGGTGGTGGTGGTGGCAATGCTCCCTGATTTGCTTCATCTGCATCGGCCTTCTCCTTGGCCTCTCGCTCCATCCGTTGCTGCTTAGTTTTGATTTCTACACCCGTACCCATGACCCTCTAGTCCTGCAACATGAAGTGAATACTCATAATTACATCATCCACATGTGTTCTGAGCTCGACTTTACGCACATAACTAGTCACACAATGAAGATCCAAAGAAAATCCAAATATGCATTTCACATATTATACATAATATTATAATAATACAAAGTCATTACAACATATACCATATAGGTATAATTACAAAACTACCTTATTCATCTAACTATCTTATTTCTTGGAGTACAATACACGATACTTGATACCGCTAACTAGTTGCCTACTTCTAGTAGTAACTACGCTCATCATACATGCCTGATGTCCAACTGTGATGACGTGTTGTTCATCACACAGTTTGTGTAACAAATGGCCTTCCAGAAGGAACATACTCTGTATCTGAAGTGTCAGGACTTGAGTTATTACTTAATCTGAGCACATTGACTCCCTCCAGCTCAGCTGAAAAGTCTTCAGAAACATATTCAACATTATCTCCCGCTTGCATCTCCTGAGCTTCATTCCTTGAGTTGTCAACAGGATGCACAGATCCTGCTGCTTCCTAGGTGCTCCTTTGGGCAAGATAGTTAAACACTGGATAATGTATATTCCCTGGGTTTTGAGAAGATGTTGATGATTCAAACACTCTCTCCTCAGGATCTTCTTCTTCATCCTGATTATCTATCGACATGGAATTTCTACTACTGTTACTAGGGTTAATCCTTGTACCCATCCAGCTAGATTGTCCAACATTTCTGTCAGAACCATCTGTGGACATCTGATGTTCATGAGATCCTTCATATGATCCCCTTCTCCAATCAGCAGAATTCTCAATAGGAAGTTCTGAGTCAGAACCATCCTCTGAGCCCTGTGTTACTACATACCTCATATCTATAGTAGGATCATATATAGGTTCAGGACTTGGTGAATAAGGATATGGTACAAAAGATTCAGGATCTATAGGTATATCCTTAAAGATAGGTATTGCACTACTACTGCTTGCTTCCTTTTCCAACTGGAATGCTAACTGCTTCCTCCCTTCCGGATCAGTTAGATCCTCTAACATGTCATTTTTATCTTCGACAATCACTTGATGTGTCTTATAAAAAGACGCAACGGAGTGTTCGGTGTCTATCCATAAACTTGGAAGCTAACTTAGGATGCTTCTTAACCAAAGTAAGATGATCCGGTATAGGCTCCGAGTCTATAGAATCATGAGGTATCACAGAGAATGTGCTACCTTCTAACTCCTTGGCTTTATGCTCCCGGATATTAGCTATTGCCTCCACAATAGCAACATCATATGCTGCTAAATGATTCCTACCTTCACCTATAGGTAGATCGTGATATAATCCAAGCTCCTCTGGGAGTTGGATACTCACATGATACTTGGATAACATCCGTCCATCAAGGTAAGTGATAGTATTCACTGGAATTCTAGTTGGACAACTAAAGATCTTTAAAAGTTGACGAAGTTGGTCGGTGAATGATCCTTGATAATCATCAAGAGTCTCCTCTTTCCTTACCAAAGTCTGTTTTGGAAACTTTGGTGCCATAGCTCTGTATATCAGAAAAATAATTTTGATTAGTAACCAATAACATATTGCATCATAACAAAGAATTATCGCACTAAAACATATAACGGAATATTCTCATTTGAATACCCATTATATTACTTTTAGAGAATTCTTTATCGTTGCTAAACTTTCCTACAGGTAATACCCTTTACTAGGTTTCCAACCTAAGGTCAAAGCAATTTCCTCTGATACCAACTGCGGTGACCCAGCATACCACTGCATGTGTAGTACACTATAGTCGTTGACATGACACTCACAGAACACCGTTCCTTAAATATCACATCCCTCTAAGTGGTACAACATAAACATTGCGGGTCCATATTACAAACATTCACACATTATTATTATTACAATACCAGAAGTTCAAGACTTCAAAAGGTTTCAACTTACAAACCAAAATATAAAGTGTTAAAGCGGAATTTAAAAGTAGCAAATCCGACTAGGAGTTGAGCTCAGCATCTTATTCTATAGAGTTCATGCTGCTCGGCTCCGTTGGTTACTACTAACTAGGGTACTTAGTTGGACTCGTTATCATCAACACCATAGCGGATTTCGTAATCCACTCCTTCAACACCTCCTGACAGGCAGGCTCCTCGTAGAACCCATCTTCTTGACATTTGGCTGCATACATTGGCACGTCTTTGGGATCCTCAGAGTCTAAGCAAGGGATCAAAGGAAAGGATGGGTAACAGCGTTACCCAACAAGTTCATTATATGCAAAGTGGGAAGTTTGATGCTCTAACTGCCACCTCGGACTATTATTCCGTGGCACTATGCAGTTTTTATAAATCTTTCTTGAAAGATTGATTTTATTATTAAAATATATGACCATCAGCCTTCACAGGTTGACCAGAACTTTCATAGAGTTCCTTTCCTGCCGCGTTCGTAGCTCCTTCCCGGAACATGGAGTAACAAGTTACAATTCTTACACTCTGCAGAGGTGCGTTACTTTACCCATGAGAGATCAACTCCTTGTTGCATAACCGGGCGTACTTTCCCGTCCACATTTCCATGATGTGGGGCCCAGTAGTTGGTCCAAGCCAATCACTGCCCCCTTCACGACCTCACATGCCTCCTTGGTGTACACCATGCCCACATAATGAATTACGGCAATGGTTTGGACAAACCGTTATATGCCAGAACTATCGTGGGACGATGAGGGTTTCCACCCATATGCTGCATATCCTCTACAAAGTACCAATTAATATGCACTCTACGAGGATAATAGCCACGACCCGCACATCCGGCTTCATGCGATAGGAAGAAGATACAACTGACTTCTCCGTCCCATTCCAAATCTCATGGCTAACGCGTAATATACGGCGCTAGAATCACTGATGTCAGGGGTTATTAAGTCCCTATTTGATCATCATTGTTGCAAATAGAACCCTAAGTTCTATTGCTCCATTATATCATCACTTAGGATGATATCTATGATTTCTTTATTTGTGAAAATAATGTTTTCTTTCTTTAGAGTATATATGATAACACACAATTTGCCAATGCTTTGATAAATACTCTTCAAAGGATATGAGCAAGTAATGAACTTGACTTGTGATGGAAAGGTAGTGAAGTCTGATGCTTGCACTGGACCTTGAGCTTCTATGTCTACAAAAACATCATTATTGCCAGGTAAGGACAATATTTAAAGAAGCAAAATGATTATGCAAAGTAATGTAATGCATCATTTACCTTGATATGCATTCTCCCCATTATTATAAAAATTCTTTTTAATAATAAAGGATTTATACATATTACTTTTTAATATTTATAATATATCTTGTTGTTTTTATTTTATTTCCCTTTTATTTGACTTTTATTGATTTAATAATTCTTTTAAGAATTATCACTAAAATATAAAAAATTGTTATGAAATATTTGTTTAGTATTTTTAAAAAATACTACAATATTAATATATAATGAAAATGATTTTTATTTATTTTTATCATCTTTCAATATTTTTGTAAAATTCCATAAGGGATATATAAATTACAAAATTCTTAATAAAATTTATATGTCTAAAATTTTATATCTTAATTTATTTGGATGGTTTGGATTATTGTGAATCCAAAAATATTTTATTTATAATTTTGGAATTTTATTTTATTCTCTAGAATTTAATTAAGTGCAGGGGTATTTTGGTCTTTTCCTATTTATTAGAACAGATTCTAAATGACTTGGGCTGGCTATTTGGGCTTATTGGGCCCTTGTGGCCCATTAGGGTATGGTCAAAACAACCACCCCGAAGGGTTTTCGGCCCACCCAGCCCACTCATTCGCTGTCTCCTCTCTCGAGCTCACCCCTCTCCTTCTCCTTCCCCGACCCCGTGGTCAGTGGTGTCGCCGCTGGCGATTCCCGCCGTCGTGGACCGCCCTGGCCGCCACCGTGGTGCAGGAAGAGGTTGTCGACTCCGCTCTTCCCTCCTATTCAACTGGATTTGGACATGGAGCTCTCCTGTGAGAGATCGATGCCGTCCCAAACCCTAGGGTTTGGGATTGGCGTTGATCCTGGCGCCGCCGCTGCTATCGTGCGCTGTGGTGATTCACCTCGCCCCTAGGCATGGCTATGGTTGCCGCCATGGCCTGTATGGGTCGCAGCGCTCCCTTGGGGGTGCTCCCGTGCCGCCATGGTCGTCGACCACCTCTGCTTCCTCTTTTAGTCTCCAGCGAGGACCTTTGGTGAGTCATTCCTCTCCCCTCGTGCTATCTGTACTAAGCCAATCTATGCTAGATGTTGGTGGTGACCTTCCTAGTTACTGTCCTATCCTGTTAGGGTTCTTGGTTTTTCTTAGGGTTCATACCCTGCTATGTATTAGATACCAATGAATTGGATCATGTGTTCATTGTCCTTAAGAATGCTAAAGGATTGTTAGTTGTGGTTTGCTGCTTAAGATGAACTATGGTGGTGCTAGTGGCTTGTCAGATGATTCTATGAATTAATTTTGATGTGGTCAAATGATAAGGTTGCTACAGAAGCAATACTTGGGAATCTTGTGGTTTACTGCTTCACGACTGTCATTACTTGGTTAATGACAGTGAGTGTTGTGTGATGAAATCACTGTATTAACACCTGTTGGCTTAAGAATTCAGATGTAGTTTGAGATCAAATGGTTTTTAAATAGTGAAGATATACATAGGTGAATATCTTGTTTATGATTCCTGTGTTTAAGAACAGGAAAATGATTTACAGTGGGTTGGTTGAATCTATGAAGATTGAATGCTTAACCTGATTAATATAGAGTTGTCCTTGTGACACCATCTTTGGATGGCACACAGGTTAGATTCTATTTCATTGTTTGGGTTGGTCCTAGCTTAAAATGAGTTTGGCTATAAAGATAAGTAGAAGTTTTCCTTTCTTAAATCCCTAAGACCAATGATGTTGGTCTAAGGTTTAGGGGTTTAGACCTCTATCTAGTTGGTTCACATGAATTGATTCTGATAGTGATACCAGTTGTTATTGCTTGAATCAAAGTTGGGAAAAGATTCTTGTAAGCTTGATAACTTATATAGATCCATAATATTATATTCTAAGGTGCTACTCTTGTCTTAGAGATGTGCCTAGAAGTTTAATCTTAGCTATGTTCATTCTTGAATTGGAATATAGCTTGATAGCTAAATCAATGATGTTGTTCTGAGATTTAGTTGGATCCTTATGCTTTTATGTTTGCTTTTAGAGTTCCCCACTTGGTTTTTTTAGAGTTTGAATGAGAGACAGATCACGTATGCTTGTCTAATCTTAGACAGATAAATCATGTGATGGTCTATTTACTCACCATTGTCACTTGATGTTGTGGTAGCTTGATCTGGTGCTCCCCTGGTATTTCCAGCTCCTGGATTGTCCTTGATCTAGCCCATCATCTCTTGATCATGATGACTTGATCTTGGTCTTACTATCCTCCTGATCTTCCCTATCCTTATGTCACCATCTTGGTGATGTGATCCTGGCTTTGGTTGGTTTGATCTAGCTTAGCTTTGGCTTGGTGTAGGTCGTTGTACTTTTGACAACACACCATGCGATTTAGTGTGTGTCTTTGCTTGTGTGCTTCTTTGCCTGAGATGTGGATATGTTCAAAAAATTTGGAAGTTACTTTCATCTTGTTACTTCTACCTGGCTGGTGAAACTTTCCCCTCTTTACTGTTATTTGCCTTATGGCTTGAATTTATGAAAGATACATTCTTTCATATTGGTGAAACTTGCCCCTTTTTTATAAGATTACTCAATGATGAACCTTGATCAGTGCACTTCACTGACAAGTCTGAGAGTAATACCATTTAACCTTAACTTTCTTTATTTTTTGTTTGTGTTTGTTTTTGCAGGTACCAGACTTGGGAATTCAAGATTCTAGTTTAGGTTTTCTTCTTTATTTGTAGAATAGTCAAATGTAATATTCTTTATTCTTTTGTAATTTTAGTTCTATCCTTTTGTATTCTTTATTTTATTATTGTGTAATAAATATTGTACTATTATCAATTAAAGAAATATTATTCTTTATTTATTTACTAATGTAAAAATTGTGGATGATTTTCATAAGTTACATTTTTGTAACTTATTTATTGAATGAAATTATGAAATGGAAATTCTTATTCTTAATTACTTTCTTTATACAAAGTTTGAGTTATTATTGGTTAACTTCTTAATTAAATCAAATACCCAAACATCATTCAAAAATCCTTTTGAATTATAATTCAACCACTCAAGTTTTTTAAATTTAAATTTCATTTCCCAAAACATATAAGTCACTACAAGGAATGTGTTAAACTATGACGTTTTGGTAGTGACCCTGAATGAAATCGTCATAAATTTATGACTATTCTATACTAGATGGTCGTAAGATATTTTGAAGGGCCAAATCCTTATTAAACTATGACGATTTCGTAAAAAACGTCGTAATTTCTATGGACAAAATCGTCATAATTTCTAGACAGGTTGAGATATAAGAGAGGGTCAATATCAACCGTAGGATGTAAACATAATAAACGGATAGGATGGTGAAGTGTGGACACTTGTTGTGGATCGGTGACCTGGCATCCAGCACGGCAGCGCACACACAAAATCCCCCGCCCTCAGGACCCCTCCATCCTCTAACCCTAATCTCTCCCCAGCCGCCACACCACTCCCATCTCCCCAGCCGCCACACCACGCCCATCTCCGGTCGCCCTTCTCTTTCCTCACTGTAGGCGATCCCCTCCTCCTCCTTCCAGATCTGGATCCGCCCTTCTCCCCAAGCCACGGCCGTCCTCCCCTCCGCCATCTCCACCTCCACTCAATTTCACATGGCCCCGCCACCACCTACCTCCCCAGATCTGGAGCCGATGTGCCCGGCCCGATCTGTTGTGCCCCAGATCTCCCTCTCCATCCTCTTCTCCCCTCCCCGATGACAAACACGGGAAGCAGCGACACCCGAGAAAGATCCCCTCTCCATCTTCATCAGGGGTCATCGTCTCCAAGGTCAAGGTCACGCCGGGCGCCCTAACGCTCGGGCGGCAAACGCTACGGGACTACCTCATCGAGGAGGAGGAGGGCCTCAACGACCACAATGTCATCGTCAAGTCGCCGAGATCCGCAATCTCGAAGGTGAGCCATGACGCCTCTTCTCTCCTTCTTAGATCTGCCGGCGCCGTAGATCCGCGTTTCTGGCCGCATTGGATGGCTCCTTCTTACCCGGGTATTATTTAGAAACTAGAATATCGTCCAGCTCGGTGGTCAATGGCTTGGATGCTGGCTGCTGTTCACCCGTCCGGTCGATTTTAGAGCTAATCTGCCGGTTTTTTGATGCTTTATTATCTGGATAAGTCTAATGTGATTTAGTTAGTTGTATATACATCAAAACACATGTAATCCATCTGCTTGTGGTCTACTTATATGGTTCACTGATAAGTAATTATAATCTGTGTTGGTACTTTCAATAATCATGAGGAACCCATGCTGCAATGTTCACAAAGTAATCTGATATTGTTTAAACATGCTTACACTACTTAAAACATGCAATCTCATAACAGTACCCATGTTGTCATGAATATTTGTCAATGCCTCAGATTATTTTGTTAGTAGTAGTACTACTAGTTCATGTATAGCCATATAGGTATAAAATATGTATATACCTCGATTCTCTTATGCATACGCCTATTCTAGGAACTGATCTGTGTTGAATGCTTATTGACATTCGGTTTTTCCCATGACACCTTGCTGTTCCAGTGTTGGTGGTGCCCTCCAATGGTGTTCTGGTGGTGTTGGTGCCCTCCCGTGGTGTCAAAAATTTGGTGAACAAGGGGTGTAGCTCATGATACTGTGAACCAGTTATCGTTCTTAATGCATCTAGTGCTTTAATGTTGTTTTTCATATCAGGTCCATGTATGCATGGTTGTAGCTAGAAAGAAGGGGTGATAACTGTGATAAGTGTGAAATAATCGCACCTGTTTTCTATCCTTTGGTGCAAAAGTGTTGTTATTATCTGTTCTTCTTTGCATGAAGGCATTAATTTGTTTGTTACGGTTGTGTTTATGCTAGAATAAATAATGCATCCACTCTAGATGTTTGATCAGACCATGCTTGCATTAGTTTAGTCAGACCATATCAATCTTGATTTTTTCCCTTAAAATATTCTCTTGAGTATTATCAAGTAGTATTAATATGCATGACTATGACCATTGGAGAAGTAACTATTATATTCTAGTAACATACTTTCTGGTTCGAGTGTATTTGAGAAATAAATATTATTCTGGTAACATACCTTCTGCTTCTTGAGGTTTGTTTAGTTACCAACATGATGCCTTTCATTCTATAAGATAGCTGCGGGCTATGTATGTATTTATGTGAGTCTATTTATTTCCAAAACCTTCTCATATCCCTCACTGATAATTATTCTCTCACCTACGGTTGCCATGAGATCATGATGCGTCATGTGGCCACCTAATTGTGCCTTGCTTTCCTTCTGTCAGTGCCATGTCTTGATGTTGCACACCCTTCTCCTCCCTGGATGAAGGAGGTCGTCGCCTGCCTCTGTGTCGCCACCCCCGTTGACCAGCTCCCCCGCATCGACGCTGTGTCGCCCCTGCCCCACTTGCCTGTCACTGGGCCCTCGGACCCTCGGAGGCGAGGAGCTCGACCTCTTCATGGTATCTATATGGCTCTCACACCTCCTCCTTTCTTCGCTCTCTGTTGGGTCTTTGTAGAAGTTTGCTAGGGTCTACGGATGCTTGTTTGGTTTGAATGGCTAGAATAGAGAGAGAATGGGATAATTTTTTCTTAGTATGGGAATTATCTTATGTTGTTTAGTAATTTTCACCATGATGCTTCGTCAGAGAATAGTGGTCTAAATTTCAAACCTTTCTCGTCGATCTCTGCACTCTTATTCAATCCACGCTGGTGCTGCTCTGTACCCGCTGCAAACCAACCCTGTTAAATCAATAGCTACTTATCTGGTTGAACTTTATAGCCAACAATTGAACTAGGGATTGATGAATTTGTAGAACAAAATCATGTAGATGAATTGTGCCAGCTGGTGTGTATCTGTGAGCTCAGTCATTTTATTGTTGTCATAGTTATAAAGTTACAAGTGTTTGATTCTAAGTACTTGGTCCTGAATGGTTATGTGTTATGTGACTATGTCACTCCCAAATTCTAATGGTAGTATATGATTTATTTTTCAAGTACCAGGAGGAGGATTTATTTGTCCGTCGCCAGGATCCTTGTTGCGTAGGCTGCTCCTCCTGAGCTCGTCTTCCGTCCTCCCTCGCCTAGGCTGCACTAGCGCGCGACACAGCTTGAGGAATCCTATAGCGGCTAGGGAGGCGCCCAATGCCGCACCAACCTCCCTGTACAGGACCGGTAGCAGCGCCAACAATCCCAGAAGGAGCGTAGTAAGCAGCATCGCTGACCTGTTGTGTTGCAGTGACAAGAGCAGGGAACATTATCTATGTTGTGTTGCATGCATTATTTTTATTCTGTTGTGTTCCCTTTGTGATTCTAGATAGATGTTCACGCTGACCTGCTTAGGATTGTCCAAGAACTCTGACCTGACAGAATCCAAGAATGTGTTGTTGCATGTAAATCTCTACAAAATTTCATCTAGCTATTTGCTTGTAGCCTGCAGGAGCTATCCATCCATGTTTTCACAACTGGAATTGGAGGCTCGGGACAACATGCTCCCAGGGCTGGGAATCTTGAGGAATATGATCTACAAACTTGGTATATGTGGTTAGCTCCCATCTTGGTAAATTAATTTTGAGGAGTACTAATTTGCTGCTAGATCAGAACCTATATTTAGCATGATCTCTCTTGATGAAATTGTTGAAATATAAGCTTACTATATGTATTGATTTCTATTGAAATTTTCTGTGCTAAAATACAATTGAAGACCATATATAGTCCATATATTCATGTATTTTTATCCAATAGTGCTTTCTTGTTGGGTGTTGTTTGTGCATGAAGCACATTCATAGTTTTCTGCATCATGTCAATTATCATTATGTTATTGACAAAGAGTAGTTAGATTTGCTACAAGTACGTTGTAAAAGAGTCAACAATAAGCTTGAATCTGTGTGTGGTAGCTCTCCTATTGTACACATTCAAGTTTATCCATGGCTAGCCTGATTATCTAGGTGCATTGCCCATCATTATTTTTTCTTACTCTATTGTTTGTTAGCCAGATTAGAGAGGTAAATTTTTGTTCATTTCTCAATATAGTGTAAGAAAAATAGGTTTCCATTGAATTGTCTTCTCCAGAACACATATGAGCTGTTGATATCAAACATGCACTTCAGGATATAGAGATTTAGTGGTTGTTGGAAGATGTACTGATATTATGCCATGTCCTCTTGTTCATTTTATATCCGTTCCGAGACTCCTGTTATCATATTCTTGAAGTCAGATATGAACTGCACTGACATCCCTCCCTTTCCATGAATAGGTAAAGAAAGTTGACCAATAGCCATAGGCATAACCAACATTTCCTCTCTTTTACATGAGCTCCAGGCTGAAGATGGAAGAACTGAAGGCTTCATACTTAGCCAAGATTTGATATTCATATTTTTGTGGCCATGGGTGATTTGGACTATGGAATGTTTGTAATATGTGAATATGTCTCTGATTGTAATATATGTTATGTGAATTATGTCTCTGATTGTAATATATGTTGCAATTTTGGTTACCATTATTGAATGTGATTTGAGCTATGCTTACTGAAATATTATTCGTGTAATGATTCTATGTTCGTCCAAATACTACTCTTGGGCTGTTAAAAGGCCACGGCCTAAAAAATATTGGTCTGGAGCAGTTTACAATTTCTGGAAAAAATGGTTCAAAATAAAAAAGAGTTGGATAGTAAAAAGGCCATGGCCCTAAAAATAAAAGGCCAAAATGTTAGGCTTGGCCCATGCAGCAACGAGAATTGATAGGAAAATATTAATGGGCTGAATTGTTGGGCTTGGCCCATATAAATTTTGAAATGGACCGGGCTGATTCTTTGCCACGTTGGATCGGCCACGTGGGATCTGACCTGTCCAGGCCAGTTTGCTCATGACGATTTTGGATCGTCATAACGCTTATGACGATCCATTATCGTCATAGAGTACTATGACGATTTTTACAAAAACATCGTTATAGTTCATTTGCGACGCCCAACTTTCGACGATCTCAAAATCGTCATAAAATCGTCATAAACGGACTACTATGACGATTCTGTGATGAAAATGGAGGGTCATATATAGCCTGATTCCTTGTAGTGAGTCCACAAAGATCATATGAAAGTCTATAACAATCATCCTTCAAGACTATACCTAATCTCAAAGTATGAAAGAAACCTTGATCACTTTAGGTTTTTATTTGGCGAAAAATTTACCCACATTTTCACAGATGAATGCATGCAACATTCCAAATTGCTAAATCTACCCTTCGTTAGTTCCTAAATGATGGGATGTTACAGGCAAAGATTCCCGTTAGGTATGCATCTGTCAGGGCTGTTTCGGTCAGTTGCTCCTCTTCTCCCCTCCCTTATCCACATCATACACGAAATGGCAACGAGAGGCGGCGGTGGCGGCGGCTCTCGTTGTCAGCATGTCGTCGACGAGCAGGAACATGGGGTAGACGACCACACGCGGTGGACGACATCGTGTTTGGCGGCGGATTTAGAGCAGGTTCGGGCACTACCGGCGCCCCTATCGCCTTGCGAGCTCCGGGAGAACGCATGGACACAGGGTAGCAGCTCGACCTTCGACCCAATGAACCATTACGTATCCGACACTTGGTAAGCCATAGATTTGCAGCTCTATGTTGGCCATGGATTTGCAGTAGCTAGGTGTTCTCTGTTATGTGATATTCTATTAAATTACGTGTTTTATTCGGTAAAATGTTCTGAATAATTGCATATATTTTAATATTTAGGTTAGAGACAGAAATGTGGGAGTTGTTTGTGCAGTTTGATGGGGTCAAATTCATGCAGAAATCAATGCCTAGGTCAGACATTAGGTATCTCAATCTATTGGCACTAATGGAGAAGGAGGGATATGGAATCTGTGACTCATTGTACTATGTTAAAGAAGAAGGTGAGGGATTGGATGGGTTAGATATAGTTCACAATAGTTTCAAGGTGGAAGAGATGATTAGAAAGTATGAACACATGAAGAAATTTGTACTAACTGTCATGAGAGACAAGAAGAGGAAGCGGGCAATTGTGCTGTCACACATGAAGTCGAAAAATTTAGAGAGTGTGAGAGGCAACTATAGGCCAATTCACATTTATGTTGAGGAGGATGAGCCTGTTCCTATTCAGATACAGACTCAGGAGAGTGTGTACTATGATAAGCTCCCAACACAAGTTGCAGAGAATGAATTTGATAGAGAAGAGGAGAGGCAGTCAGAATATGACAGTGGAGATGCAGAGGAGATGCAGAAGAAAGAGGAGGAGTGGTTGAAGGGTAAACTTGCAGAAATGAAGAAGCAAAGGAAGGATCCTTTGACACATTGTGAGGGTGATACTGATATTGAGGATTTATTTTGTTATTGAAGAAGATGTTGAGCCAATTCAAGTAGTAGAACCAGTGAAGAAAATAGTCAAGAGGCAAGGACCTACAACTAGATCACATGCTTAGGAAGAAAGGAAGGTGCGGCCAGACTGGGTACCTTCTGATGATGAAGAAGATGAAGGTTTTCTGAAAGAAGAAGATGATGATGGTTTTTAGGATTCAATTTTTGTGCAACCTAAAGGGAGGAAGAGCTGGGCTAAGAAATAGAAACCCAGGGTTTGGTATGATCATAAAAGAGAGAATACAGAGCAACAGTTCAACTTGAAGATGTGTTTCAAAGATGTATATGAGTTCAGGGATGCTATAGCTAGACTTGACATTCAGCAAGTTAGAAATTTCCACTATCACAGAAATTGCAAGGACAGAATCATTGTGCACTACAAGAAGAAGCAAGAGAAAAAGTTTGATTGCCCAATTTATATGTCAGCTTCTCAGATCAAGAATGGGGACACCTTTTGCATTAAAAAGATGGAGTTGTTGCACACATGTCCAACTGATCCTAGCAGCATAAGGGTGAACTCAAAGTTCTTTGTTGTCTATGTTGATGTGTCTGACCCCAATACCAACATCACTACTCTGAAGGACAATGCCAAGAAGGATTTGGGTGTAGAAGTTCCCAACAGGATGGCATACAGAGCAAGAACTAAAGCCAGGCAGAGGGTTCTTGGTGATCATAAGAAACAGTATTTTAGAATCAGGGATTATCTTCAGACTGTTATTGACAAGAACCCAGGATCTAGATGCATTGTCACAACTGTTACTAGCCCATCAGAAGAAGAAACAGAGTCAATGAAGCATGGAAACACTGTGAACATCAGCTATGAACCAAGATTTCATGGTTTGTTCTTTTGTGTGAATGATGCAAGGCTTGGGTTTCTTGAAGGTTGTAGGCCATTCATTGGATTGGATGGTTTGTTTCATAAAATTGACTACAGGTGCTTAGATTCTAGCTGCAACAGGCAGAGATGGCAACAATAATATGTTTCCACTTTCTTGGGAAGTTGTTGTTAAATAGGATACATAGAACGGGGTATGGTTTTTGGAATATCTCAAGTATGCACTTGGTGGAGAGGATGGCCAACTTGGGCAGTATACCATCATGTCTGATAGGCAAAAGGGGCTCCTTAAGGTAGTGTCTATTGTTTTCCCAAACAGTCCGTAGAGATATTGCCTTAGGCATATCTATGCAAATTTCCAAAATGCTAGGTTCAGAGGAGAAGACCTAAAGAAATGTATGGACAATGCAACATATTCATACACAAAGCATGGGTTTGATGTTGCAATGGAAGAAATGAAAAGGCAATCAGAGCCAGCTTGGGTGTGGTTGTCCAAGATACCAATGCACACATGGTCCAGGTGGGCAATGGACACAAACTGCAAAACTGATTTGGTTGTGAACAATTTGAGTGAGGTGTTTAATAGGTACATTATTGATGTTAGGAACAAACCCATTGTAACAATGCTAGTTGGCATTTACAATAAGCAAATGGTAAGGTTTGATTGCAAGAGAGATGGGGTAGAAGTGCTATATGGGATATAACACCACACTACACAGAGAAGCTAGAGCTCATGAAGAAGTACTCAAGGTCATGTGTACCAAAGAGGTCAGATATTAGCCTATGGCAGGTAGAAAGTGTCAACCATACTGAAGAGGTAAACCTAGAGAAAAGGAGTTGTTTTTGCAGAAAATGGGACCTCTCAGGAATTCCTTGCAATCATGCAGTGAGTGCTATATACAAAGCTGGCATGCACCCTGAAGATTTTGTCTCCAATTTCTTCAAAAAACCCATGTATTTGGCAACCTATAGGCCAATATTCTATCATGTACCTGCATAGCATGGTTGGACAAAAACAAACACTCCAGACATCATGCCACCAAAATTCAAAGACCACATGTTGGAAATAAGGCAAGAAAAAAAATAAAAAAGGGAAAAAATGAAGTGACCAAGCCAAAGATACATCTAGAATGGGTACCATAACTTGTAGTAATTGCAAATTTCAAGGTCACAAGTACACAAGTTTCTCACAGCCTTTGAGGCCTGACCTTGCCATTAGAAAAAAAGGGATTTCTATTTCCGTGCCCTTGGTTTGTTAGTTGTACTCACTTTTTCCCGGTCGCTTAACGTTTCCTCACTTTTCCCCTCGTCATGTTAAGAAACCCTCGTGGGTGCTCACATGCGCTCGGATGGAGGGATGCCGTCAGGTCAAAGGCTTGACTGTTACATGCTGACTGGTGGGACCATGTTGGGGTGGGTCAGGCGTTGAGCGTTACGTTATGAGGCCTCGACCGTTACATGCCTGACCGGTGGGGCCATGTTGGGACAAGTGCTGCATACGTGGTGAAGGGTGGGGCAGCGTTGGGACGGGTCTTGCATATGTGGTGAAGATGATGGGTTTCGCAGCATAGTAAATCAAAAAAATTCTACGGATGCGAACAGGAAAGCCAAGATCTAATCTAGGAGATGCAAACAACGAGAGGGAATAGATGAGATCTTCATACCCTTGAAGATTCGCACAGCGGAACGTTTGTCGGAACGTGGGTGATGTAGTCGTACTCGCTTCTCCTCCTCGCGATCCGATCTGATCTAACACCGCAAGTGGCGATGCCTCCGAGAGATGCACACGTGCGGCACCTCGACATCTCCTCCTTCCTTGGTCTAGCAAGTATGGTGGAGAGTGTTGGAGATATGCCCAAGAGGAAATAATAAAGTGGTTATTATCATATCTTCACACTTATGATAAATGTTTACATACCATGCTATAATTGTATTAACCGAAAACATTAATACTTGTGTGATTTGTAAACTAAAATAAGAGTCCCTAGTAAAGCCTCTTGTTAAACTAGCTTGTTGGTTAATATATGATCATGGTTTCCTGATCATGAACACAGAGATGTTATTAACAACAGGGTCATATCATTAGGAGAATGATGTGATGGACATACTCCTATAATTAAGCGTAGCATAAAGATCAAGTCATTTAATATAGTTCATTTGCTATAAGCTTTCTGATACATAGTAACCTAATTCCTTCGACCATGAGATCATGCATATCACCTTTGCCGGATGTATGCTTTGATGACATCAAACACCACACCGTAACTGGGTGGCTATAAAGGTGGCATTGAGTGTTCGGAAAGTATTGGTTGAAACACATGGATCAAGAGTGGAATTTGTCCATCCATATGACGGATAGATATACTCTGGGCCCTCTCGGTGGAATGTCATCCAATTAGCTTGCAAGCATGTGACCTGCTCACAAGGGATCACATATCACGAGAAAAGAGTACTTATCGTAGAGGTTGAACTAGGTATGCAGAGATACCGACGATCATAACCTCGGATAAGTAAACTATCGTGAGACAAAGGGAAATTGGTATCGTATGTAAGTGGTTCATTCGATCGCAAAGTAATCGTAGAAATATGTAGAGCCATATGAATTTCAGATTCCTCTATTGGTTATTGTTCGAGAAGTATCTCGATCATGTCCGCATAATTCACGAACCGTAGGGAGACACACTTAAGGATTCGACGTTGTTTGAGTAGTTATGGTATTATGAGAAAGAGACCGAATGTTGTTCGAGTCTCGGATGGGATCCGGATATCACGAGGTGATCCGGAATGGTCCGAGAATAAGATTCATATAAGGAAAGTCCCGTTTGAGTTCGGGAATGATTCCGTGTTTTCATCGGAATGTTCTAGAAGGTTACGGATTATCCGGCACTCCGGGGGGAAGGGGTACATGAATGTGTCATTACATATTGGAATGATTGCATCATGTACTAAGTGTTCTTGCTGTTCCAAATAAAGGATTAAATTGAATCCTAAAACTGAAAAGTCAAATGGCCAGTTTGAAAGTCAAACGGCTAAAACAGGAAACTGAGGGAAACAAGCAAGAGGAGGCAAAACCGACTTGGGGGAGGAGTCCCTCCTCTCCAAGCCGGCGCTCCACCCAAGGCCGACTTGGGGAGGGACTCCCTCCCCTTGGCCGCCCCTCCCACCTATAAAAGGAGGGGCAGGGCCTCCTCCTATAGACACACAAGTTCCTATCCTCTAATCTAAATCCTAGCCCTAGACTCCGGTTTAGAGCCGCTTTGGTTTAGAGCTTCTAATTGCACTAGCCTTCGATTAGAGCCTTCTAATTGGTGTGTCTAAACCCTAGACCACTAATAGCTCTCTCTCTCTCATACTCCACCATACTCGCTCCGGTTAAGGCGAAGCCCTGCGGGATCTCCCCTCTACTTCCGGTACCACGCCGTTGTGCTGCCGGAATCGCGAGGAGAGTGCTACAACCTCCGCTGCCTGCTGGAACAAGGGAGAGGAAGGTCTTCGTCGAGTACCGAACGTGTGACAGACTGTGGAAGCGCTGCCGAAACGCAGTGCCGGAAGGATCGTCTACACGATCTTGAGATCGGGAAGAGTACGACTACATCACCCACGAGAATCCGCTCTTGTTAAACACTTTGGAATCTTCGAGGGTAAGTTATTCCATCGACTCGTTGCTACAATCTAGTAGATAGATCTTGGCTTGTTTGTTTTGTATGCGATAGAAAATTTTTGTTTTCCATGCTACGAAACCCTACAGTGGTATCAGAGCCGTGTCTATATGTAGATCTGTTGCACGAGTAGAACACAATGGTCATTGTGGGCGTTGATGCTTTTATTGTCGATTGCTTCTTGTGTACTTTGCATCTTGCGGTATGTTGGGATGAAGCGGCCCGGGCTAACCTTACATGACATCGTTCATGAGACTTGCTCCACGCTTGACATGCAACTTGTATTGCATAAGTGGCTTTGCGGGTGTCTGTTTCTCCTAGCATAGTTAAGATCCAATTTACAACGGGTGATCAACAATGCTAGTATCAATGTTGTGGTTCTTGTTAAGAAGTTAGAACGACACTTATTGAAAGCCCCAAACCACGTAAAATATGCAAAGAAAGTAGAGGCGTCTAACTTTGTTTTTGCGGTGTCAAATGATGTGATATGGCCATGATTGTGATTATATTTGATGTATGCAATGTTCCTTATTGTAAGTTGGCAACAACCGTTGGAGCCATATGGTTGTCTTTAATTTATGTTAAGACCAGTATCTATTCAAAGTAGTTGTAATAGTTGAAGCCGGTGGACGACAACCATGGAGAAGCGTCATTGACCTTGATGCAATGTCGGTGATGATGGAGATCATGTTCGTGCTTGAAGATGGAGATCGGAAGCACAAAGAAGAAAGGCCATATCATATCACATATTATTGAATTGCATGTGATGTTAATCCTTTATGCATCTTGTATTGCTTAGTAGATGACGGTAGCATTACAAGATGATCCCTCATGCACATGAATTTCAAGTCATAAAGTGTTCACCCTTAGTTAGCACCGTTGCTAAAGCTTGTTGTTTCGAAGCACCACGTGATGATCGGGTGTGTTAGATTCTGCAAGTGTATACAACTTGAGCAAGCCAGATTTGCTCATGCGGAAACTAAGGTTTGATCTTGACGAGCCTAGCATGTACAGACATGGCCTCAGGAACACGGATTACCGAAAGGTAGAGCATGAGTCATATAGTAGATATGATGAACATGTTGATTGTTCGCCATTGAAGCTATATCAACTCTCGTGATGATCGGTTTTGATGTGGTGGATTTGGTTCGTGTGATCACTAAAACAATGTGAGGGATATTGTTTTGAGTGGGAGTTCACCAAGATTAATTTAATTATTAATTAGAACTCAATTTATCATAAACTAAATCAAAGTGAATTTGCATAGTTGTTGTAGTCATTGGCATCCGTTTACCACCTTGCACTTAGTTATAATTGAGATGATAGAACTATAGAATTCTGGTTAGATACTTTACGAACTGGTATCGTATTGTTTTAAGTGTTAATCTAAAGTTTAAAAGTCCTATTGCAAACTTTCAGTAAGTTCCGGTTACTCCATGAAGTTTAAAAATTAGTATTAAATCAAGAGTAACAATTCCAAGTGTTAGTATATAAGTATCATGTTTGTCTCCATGATTCTTGATATTCAAAGGATTCTCTTAATATCAAGGTTATCTAGGATCTGAAAGAGTTGTTTCAGAAACCATGATGTGTGGAAGATATTGTGATATCTAAAACGAAGTATTGGTTACAACATGATAGAGTATAATATGGCAAAAGTCATGTTCTCATATTTGATGAGAATTTGCAAAAGGTTGGAGACACTAGTTGTCCTAATCCTCCAAAAGGTTTTGGAGAGCAACATTATACTTGCGATTCACCGTTACAAGCTAAAGTAGCTTGATCATGGATAAATCCATGATGAGGGTGAATATTTGATGTAGGTAAGATGTTTACTACACCAAGAGATTACTAAAGAAAGGAATTTGAAAGAACACCAAACATTTGATGATAGGTGATCTACTTCAAAGTGCAAGTCCAAAGACATTGGTATTTAATTATACACGCTTTGGATTATGTGTCATATGTATGACTCCACTATTGATATTGATAGATTCTTTCAAACAGAAAAGGAAATATTGAAAGAGAATCTCATAAATATATGGAAGAAAAGAAAAGACTAGAATTGTTCAGTTTAAGTATATAGATGATATACATGTTATGGCTATATTCTTTGCTTATTAAACAATGTGGTTATTAAGTATTTGATACTAAATTTGTTGGTGTGAATCGTCATACGAAACAACACAATTCATGAACTATAATGGCCTAAGTAACTAGAAAAAGAATATGTGATGATGTTCATCGAGAACAAATAAAGGGTTATTGTGTTGCTCGTTAAACATCAAAGCTTGCCTTCAAGATTTGTTTTATCAGGTATTATGAGAACAAAAGGGTTGTTCAAATAAATTACCGTAATCCATAAAAGATGGATGATTCACAAATCTCGTTGGAGAAATCACATCCATAAAACTAGTGCTAAAAATGTCGAAAGACAAATTGATTGAAAGATCACTTAGGAAGTGACATCGCCGTTTAAATTGTAATGGAAAGAAAACATGAAGAAACTCCATGTGGATGGAATTTTGGAGTCTTCTGATTTTTGATCAAATGACGCTTGTGAAACTTTCCTAGAGATAATTAAAACTTCGTTCATAGGCCAAAAGGGAACGAATGACTAGCTTATTGGAACTTGTACATATTGTTGTACGAAACCCATTATGTGTAGTCAAAAGCGATGGATTTCAACTTCATATGCTTTCTCCGAAAATTTGAGTGAATATATGAATATTTACTTAATAAGGATAAAGTATGAAACACTTGAAAAAGTTCAAAGACTTTCAAGGTGAAATGCAAAATCATTGTAACAAGAATATGAATAGTTTATGATAAGATCATAAAGGAAAATATTTAAGTTACAAGTTTAGCATAATACCTAAGATTTAAGGAATCGTTCCGTGGATTTGCATTTTTGAAACACCATAAGAGTATGGAACGTTCGAGATATGTAATTAAACCTTGTTTGACATGGTAAGATCAAAGGTATAATTCATAAAACTGCCATTATATTTTAAAGATTAAAAGCTTTAGAGATTACCGTTTTTCCACTGAAAAGAGATCCATCATAATCCGTTGAAATGACACCATATAAAGTTATGGTTTGGGATAAAACCCAAGATGTCCTTTCTTAAACATTGGTATGCTATGCATAATAAAGATGCTTGCAACCAAAGTCGGATGAACCTGTCTTTGTATGTTATTTCAAATAACTGTTAAGTAATCCTCCATAACATCGGAGACAAAAGTGTTTGTCACTTAAAACGTCAAGTTTCTTTGAGAAGGAATTTTTCGTGAAAAGTTAAGTGGGAGGACAATAGAACTTTGATAAGGTTAAAAGAACCTTAGCTGTATGTGCAGAGTTCTTGGCGCGAAAAGTGTTCCGGAGGCAGCAACAAAGCTCATGGCTCACGTACCTCAAAGGTTGTGGTCACAGAGATCCAAGTTCCTATTGAAACAAGTAGGTCGGATGAATAATCAAATACCAAGATTTGAGGGTTGAATCATTATTTGAGAATAATGAACCGACTACATGCTAAGAAGCGATGATGGGCCCTGACTCCGTCAAATGGCTTGAAGCCATAAAATCCGTGATAGTTCCATTCATGAGAAATCAAGTTTTGAACTTGAAGGACCCTCGAGAAAGGTGTAAGACCTTACAGTTGTGTCTGGATCTATAAAGAAATAGACATGGATGTTTCACATCTATAATCGACATATTGGGAAAGAGTTCACAACAATGTTCAAAGGTTGACTATGACAAGATTTGATCTTTCATAGTGATATTTAGTCTAGACGGATTAATGTAGCAAGCACTACATATAATTTTGTTATATGATAGTTGAATAAACAAAACAAGTTCTTCTAATAGAATCGTTACCTAGGACATGTGCATAACACGGTCCATAGGGTTTTGTTAATTCATAGGATGCTAAAAGCATATGCAAACTTCAATGGTTGAAGTGAGCATCGCGGAGTTGGAATCTTCACTATGATGAAACTGTTAAAGGAGTTTAAAAGTTCATTAGAGACAATGAAGATGCTTGCATTTGCAAGAAATTAAGTGGGGGCGCTAAGACATGTTTCTAATACATTATGTGGAAGACATATTGTTGATTGGAAATAATGTATCTTTTATTAACACATATTAAGAATTTCATCCCGATGAAAGACTTAGGCAAAACCAAATATTTGGCATCAATAGACGCTAATATGGTTGTGCCAAGTACATAGACGAGATATTGAATGAGTTCAATATAGAAACTACAAGAAAAGGTTCTTGTCATACGTAAAGGATTGAAAGAGTTCAATGTTGATGATATATTCAAGTGTATTGACATTTGGTAAAGTGAAACAAATAATCAAGTATAGATTGATACTTGATGTATGAAATCACAAAGAGTATTTATATCAATCATCTTTGTGATATGTACAAATCCAGATATGTCCTATGCTCTAAATGTTGTGAGCATATACCGTAATGATTCGTAAGATGATCATTGGACAATAGTAAGGATATTCTTATGATCTTTTGGAAGAACTAAGAGTATATTATTTGTAGAAGTGACAAATAGATGGTTAGTTCATTGTAAAAGTACTACATTGATACTAGCTTTGTCACAAAGTACAAATTAAGTTTATCTCAATCTAAACTAAGGGTGGCACAATATAATGGAAAGTGAGTTCCATAATGGATTTGGATGAGTTCCAAAGTTAAGACATTGTGAGATACTACAACAAAATGCTAAGTATATGATGCTATTATAGCAGACAAAGAGGGCATTTGTGTCAAGTAGTTTGTTATCAAACTAGGTGTAGTTCACAGAGGGATAATACTATGAAGATATATTGTGCGACAATATTATCAACATGTTTTAACCCCAAAGAACTAAAGGTCACACCAAAAGACCAAATTTATACAAAGCCATCTCATTAGAGAATGAGTGATGCATAGAGACGCAAAGACATGCAATTACACACGGACCTGGAAGTGTCAGATCCGGAGATCAGTTGACCACTAGCAATCGTGTACATACAACACCGGAAATCCATAGGTGTTATATTCACAAAGGTTTGAAACTAGATTATTGACTCTAGTGCAAGTGGGAGATTGTTGGAGATATGCCCAAGAGGCAATAATAAAGTGGTTATTATCATATCTTCACACTTATGATAAATGTTTACATACCATGCTATAATTGTATTAAGCGGAAACATTAATACTTGTGTGATTTGTAAACTAAAATAAGAGTCCCTAGTAAAGCCTCTTGTTAAACTAGCTTGTTGGTTAATATATGATCATGGTTTCCTGATCATGAACACAGAGATGTTATTAACAACAGGGTCATCATTAGGAGAATGATGTGATGGACATACTCCTATAATTAAGCGTAGCATAAAGATCAAGTCATTTAATATAGTTCATTTGCTATAAGCTTTCTGATACATAGTAACCTAATTCCTTCGACCATGAGATCATGCATATCACCTTTGCCGGATGGATGCTTTGATGACATCAAACACCACACCGTAACTGGGTGGCTATAAAGGTGGCATTGAGTGTTCGGAAAGTATTGGTTGAAACACATGGATCAAGAGTGGAATTTGTCCATCCATATGACAGATAGATATACTATGGGCCCTCTCGGTGGAATGTCATCCAATTGGCTTGCAAGCATGTGACTGGCTCACAAGGGATCACATATCACGGGAACGAGAAAAGAGTACTTATCGGTAACGAGGTTGAACTAGGTGTGCAGAGATACCGACGATCATAACCTCGGATAAGTAAACTATCGTGAGACAAAGGGAAATTGGTATCGTATGTAAGTGGTTCATTCGATCGCAAATTAATCGTAGAAATATGTGGGAGCCATATGAATTTCCAGATTCCTCTATTGGTTATTGTTCGGAGAAGTATCTCGATCATGTCCGCATAATTCACGAACCGTAGGGAGACACACTTAAGGATTCGACGTTGTTTGAGTAGTTATGGTATTATGAGAAAGAGACCGAATGTTGTTCGGAGTCTCGGATGGGATCCGGGATATCACGAGGTGATCCGGAATGGTCCGGAGAATAAGATTCATATAAGGAAAGTCCCGTTTCGGAGTTCGGGAATGATTCCGGTGTTTTCATCGGGAATGTTCTAGAAGGTTACGGATTATCCGGCACTCCGGGGGGAAGGGGTACATGAATGTGTCATTACATATTGGAATGATTGCATCATGTACTAAGTGTTCTTGCTGTTCCAAATAAAGGATTAAATTGAATCCTAAAACTGAAAAGTCAAATGGCCAGTTTGAAAGTCAAACGGCTAAAACAGGAAACTGAGGGAAACAAGCAAGAGGAGGCAAAACCGACTTGGGGGAGGAGTCCCTCCTCTCCAAGCCGGCGCTCCACCCAAGGCCGACTTGGGGAGGGACTCCCTCCCCTTGGCCGCCCCTCCCACCTATAAAAGGAGGGGCAGGGCCTCCTCCTCTAGACACACAAGTTCCTATCCTCTAATCTAAATCCTAGCCCTAGACTCTGGTTTAGAGCCGCTTTGGTTTAGAGCTTCTAATTGCACTAGCCTTCGGATTAGAGCCTTCTAATTGGTGTGTCTAAACCCTAGACCACTAATAGCTCTCTCATACTCCACCATACTCGCTCCGGCTTAAGGCGAAGCCCTGCGGGATCTCCCCTCTACTTCCGGTACCACGCCGTTGTGCTGCCAGAATCGCGAGGAGAGTGCTACAACCTCCGCTGCTTGCTGGAACAAGGGAGAGGAAGGACTTCGTCGAGTACCGAACGTGTGACCGACTACGGAAGCGCTGCCGGAACGCAGCGCCGGAAGGATCGTCTACACAATCTTGAGATCGGGAAGAGTATGACTACATCACCCACGAGAATCCGCTCTCGTTAAACACTTTGGAATCTTCGAGGGTAAGTTATTCCATCGACTCGTTGCTATAATCTAGTAGATAGATCTTGGCTTGTTTGTTTTGTATGCGATAGAAATTTTTTGTTTTCCATGCTACGAAACCCTACAGAGAGACGGATTGGATCTACAACGCGACGGCGCGGTGCAAGTGGTGGAGAGTTTCTGCAGCAGGGCTTCGCCTACGTGCAGTCGGGAGGGAGAGAGAGAGAGAGGAGGGCAGCAGGGCGGCTAGGGCTTGAGGAGGAGGTGTGGGAGGGGGTGCGCCCCCCAGACCTCTTTATATAGAGGGGTGGGCGGCCAACCCTTGCCCCTCCCCCAAGCCCTAGGGCAGGTGGCCAAGGAAGGAGGAGTGGGGGAGCAAGTTCCCCCCTTCTAGAAGCTCTCCTAGGGTTTTGCCCTAGGTTGGCCGGCTGGGCCCTATGGGGCCTTGTGCCCCTGGCCCAATGCGGACAGGGCACTCCCTCATAGGCCCATGCCCCCTCCCGGTAGGTGGGGCCACGTTGGTCCCCCTCCGGATGGTTCTAGAAGCTTCCGATACAATATCGATTAAACCGAAACAATTCCGAACTCCAAAAACTGCATTGCCTTATATGAATCTTATTCTCCGGACCATTCCGGAACCTCTCGTGATGTCCCGGATCCCATCCGAGACTCCGAACAAAAACTCATAAACCAATTATCAAATCTATCCTAGCGTCGAGACACGTTAAGTGTGTGACCCTTCGGGTTCGAGAATATGCAGACATGGTCTAATATCAATAATCAACAGCGGGGTCTGGAAACCCATATTGACTCCCACACATTCATCGACGATCATATCGGATGAACCACGATGCCAGGATTCAATCAATCCCATATATATATTCCCTTCATCTCGCGATATTTTACTTGCCCGAGATTTGATCGTCGGTACCGTCATACCTAGTTCAATCTCGTTCACAGCAAGTACTTTACTCGTTTCATAATCCGATATCACTTTTGTGATTAACTCCTTAACCACATGCTTGCAAGCGGTGTTGATATCGATTACTGAGTGGGCCCGAAGTATATCTCTCCGACTTGGGAGGGACAAATCCCATATCGATACATACAACCCAACAGGTACTTTCCGATCACCTGAGAGACACCTTTATGATCACCCTCTCATAGGATGACGTTTGATGACCTCAAAGCTTTCTTACGATATCAGGGATTTGTATTATCTCATGGTCTAAGGAATACAATATTTGACATAAGAAAAGCTTCGCAAAGATGAATACGATGACACGATCTAATTGCTCCGCTTAATTTGGGTATGTCCACCATATCATTCTCCCAATGATATGATCTCATTATTAATCGATAACTCATGTCCATGGCTAGGAAACCTTAACCATCATTAATCAATGAGCTAGTCCATAGAGGCATACTAGGGACACGGTGTTGTTCACAAACCACACAAGTATTAAAGTTTCCGCTTAATACAATTCTAGCATGGAATATAAACTTTATCATGAATAAGAATTATAATAATAACACCTTTATTATTGCCTCTAGGGCATAATTCCAATAGTCTCCCACTTGCACTAGAGTCAATAATCTAGTTTACATCTGGCAATAATCTAACACCCATGGCACTAAGGTGCTGATCATGTTTTGCACGTGGAAGAGGTTTAGTCAATGGATCTGCAACATTCAGATCTGTATGTACTTTGCTAATCTTCAGATCTCCATCTGCTATATAATCTCGGATTATATGAAACTTGCGGTTGATATGCTTGGTATTTGGATGATATATTGGTTCCTTAGCGAGTGCTATGGTGCCAGTGTTGTCACACAATATCTCCAGTGGGTCCAAGGCACTTGGAACCACGCCAAGCTCAGTGATGAAGTTCCTGATCCAAACTCCTTCACTTGACGCTTCTGCAGCAGCCATGTATTCCGCTTCTACTGTAGATCCCGCGATCACGCTTTGCTTGTAGCTTCTCCAGTTCACAGCTCCTCCATTCAAAATATAAACGTATCCTGTCTGAGATTTAGAATCATCCTTGTCGGTGTCGAAACTAGCGTCGACGTAACCTTTTACGACGAGCTGTTCATCACCTCCATAGACTAAGAACATTTCTTTAGTCCTATTCTAGTACTTTAGGATGTTCTTTACGGCTGTCCATTGTTCCACTCCTGGATCACTTTGGTACCTGCTCGTCAAACTAAGAGCATTGGACACATCCGGTCTAGTACACAGCATGGCATACATAATAGAACCTATGGCCGAGGCATAAGGCACTTTGCTCATAGCTTCTCTATCATTTACTGTAGCTGGACACTGAGCCTTGCTCAATATCTTACCTGACAACATAGGGACTGAACCTTTCTTTGACATATCCATTCTGAACCTTTTCAGAACTTTGTTTAGGTATGTACTTTGGCTTAAAGCTATCAGGCGTCTTTGTCTATCTCTATAGATTTTGATGCCCAATATATAAGCAGCTTCACCTAGGTATTTCATTGAAAAAAATTTGTTCAAATAACTCTTCACATCGTTAAGCATGTCAATGTCATTTCCAATAATCAATATGTCATCCACATATAGTACCAGAAATGTCACTGAGCTCCCACTCACTTTCTTGTAGATACAAGCTTCGTAGCAATTTAGAACAAATCCAAAGCTCTTGATCACTTGATCAAAACGAAGGTTCCAACTCCGAGATGATTGCTTCAGTCCATAAATGGAACGCTGAAGTTTGCACACTTTATCAGCATCCTTAGGATCGACAAAACCTTCGGGTTGCATCATATACAACTATTCATCAATGTTGCCATTGAGGAACGCAGTCTTGACATCCATCTTCCATATTTCATAATCATGAAACGCAGCAATTGCTAATAAAATCCGAATGGACTTAAACATCGCTACGGGAGAGAAAGTCTCATCGTAGTCAACACCTTGAACTTGTCGAAAACCTTTCGCGACAAGTCGTGCTTTATAGACGGTAACATTACCATCCGCGTCTGTTTTCCTCTTGAAGATCCATTTGCACTCAACGGCCTTCCGGTCGCTAGGAGGGTCCACCAAAGTCCATACTTGGTTTTCGCTCATGGATCCAAATTCGGATTTCATGGCTTCTAGGCATTTCTCAGAGTCTGGGCTGATCATCGCTTCCTCATAGTTTGTAGGTTCACTGTCTTCTACCAACAAGACAACAAGACAGGCTGCGTACCACACGGAGGGGCACGACCTTGTCGACCTCTGCGTTCAAGATGGCATCGTCCGAAGCTTCATGATCCTTGTCATTAGCTTCCTCTATTGTTGGTGCAGGCGGTACTGGAACAATTTCCGATGCTGCGCTACTCTCCAACTCAAGAGAAGGTTCAACAACCTCGTCTAGCTTACTTTCCTCCCACTCACTTCTTTCGAGAGAAACTCCTTCTCAAGAAAGGAACCGTTCTTTGCGACAAACACTTTGCCTTCGGTTCTATGATAGAAGGTATACCCAATAGTTTCCTTAGGGTATCCTATGAAGACGCATTTCTCCGCTTTGGGTTCGAGCTTGTCCGGCATCAACTTCTTGACGTAAGCTTCGCATCCCCAAACTTTAAGAAATGACAACTTAGGTTTAGCACCAAACCACAGTTCATACGGTGTCGTCTCAACGGATTTAGATGGTGCCCTATTTAAAGTGAATGCAGCGGTTTCTAATGCATAACCCCAAAATGATAACGGCAAATCAGTAAGAGACATCATCGATCGGACCATATCTAATAGAGTTCGATTCCGGCGTTCGTACACACCATTACTGTGGTGTTCCGGTGTGAGTTGCAACGATTCCGCTTGCTTTAAGATGCGTGAGAAAATCATAACTCAAATATTCACCTCCACGATCGGATCGTAGAAACTTAATCTTTCTGTTACGATGGTTCTCCACATCATTCTGAAATTCCTTGAACTTTTCAAATGTTTTAGATTTATGTTTCATTAAATAGATATACCCATATCTACTTAAGTCATCGGTAAAAGTGAGAAAGTAGAGATATCCACCGCGCGTCGAAACACTCATTGGTCCGCATACATCGGTATGTATGATTTCCAACAAGTCCGTTGCTCGCTCCATCATTCCGGAGAACGGGGTTTTGATCATCTTGCCCATAAGGCATGGTTCGCATGTGTCAAATGATTCAAAATCAAGAGACTCCAAAAGTCCATCAGAATGGAGTTTCTTCATGCGCTTTACACCAATATGACCTAGACGACAGTGCCACAAATAAGTAGTATTATCACTATCTACTTTGCATCTCTTAGCCTTAATGTTATGGATGTGTGTTTCATCCCTTTCGAGATTCAGAAGAAATAAACCATTCATAGCAGGTGCATGACCATAAAAGATGTTACTCATATAAATAGAACAACCATTATTCTCCGATTTAAATGAATAACCGTCTTGCAATAAACACGGTCCAGAAATAATGTTCATGCTCAACGCAGGCACATAATAACATTTATTAAGGTTTAAAACTAATCCCGAAGGTAAAACTAAGGAGAGAGTGCCGACGGCCATCACATCAACTCTTGATCCGTTGCCAACGCGTATCGTCACCTCATCCCTCGCAAGTCGCCGTCTATTCCGTAGCTCCTGTTTCGATTTACAAATATTAGCAATTGAACCAGTATCAAATACCCAGGCACTACAATGAGGGCTAGTAAGGAAAACATCAATAACATGTATATAAAATATACCTTTGAGGTGCCAGCCTTCTTGTCCGCTAAGTACTTCGGACAGTTGCGCTTCCAGTGACCCTTGTCCTTGCAATAGAAGCACTCAGTGTCCGGCTTAGGTCCAGACTTGAGCTTCTTCTCAGCAGGGGCAACGCGCTTGCCACCGCCTTTCTTGAAGGGTTTCTTTTCACCCTTACCTTTCTTAAAGGTGGGGGGCTTGTTGACCATCAACACATGATTATCCTTTTTGATGTCCACCTCCGCAGCCTTCAGCTTTGCGAAGAGCTCGGTGATCGTATCAGTGGAACCAATCTGATTATGAGTCACTACAAAAATTTTGTAGCTGGGAGGGAGTGATTGCAGAACCCTGTCAATCTTGAACTCCTCTGGAATCTTGCGATCTGATTGCTCAAGGCGTTGAGTGTAGCCCGACATCTTTATGGCGTGCTCACTAACGGAACTCCCTTCCTCCATCTTGCAGTTAAAGAATTTCTCAGAGATCTCATATCTCTCAGAACGGGCCTAAGTCTGGAACATAGTTTTCAGTTCCTCGAGGATCTCATAGGGCCCGGGGTAATCTTCAAAACGATTTTGAAGGTCCGATTCCATAGCAAACAACATGGTTCTCTTAATCACACCATAATCATCTTTGCGCGACCGATAAACAGCTTTCTCATCAGCCGGCGCATCTACAGCAGGGGCGTCACCTAGCGCATTCTCAAGGACATAGTCCTTTTGTCCGCCAGAGAGAATGATTCTCAGATTATGGAACCAGTTGGTGAAGTTAGACCCATTGTTCTTAAGCTTTTCTTTCTCAGCAAAAACGTTGAAGTTGAAGTTGGACTTAGCCATTTGATCTACAATATTTGCAAGCACAAATTAGACTATGTTCATGATAACTAGTTCAACTTAATCAAATTACTAGATGAACTCCCACTAAATTCAAAATCCCTCAAGTTGCTTAGTGAACATGATCCAAATTCACCACACCTAATCTGATATTCACGAGAATAGATGTGGCTTCAATGGTGGACAACGAAGTGTTGATCATATCATTCATATGACTCATTCTTAACCTTTCGGTTCATGTGTTCCGAGGCCATGTTTGTACATGCTAGGCTCGTCAAGTCAAACCCAAGTATTTCCGCGTGTGCAAAACTGGCTTGCACCCGTTGTATGTGAATGTAGAGTCTATAGCACTCGATCATCACGTGATGCTTGGACACGACGAACTTTCGCAACGGTGCATACTGAAGGGAATATGCCCGAGAGGCAATAATAAAGTGGTTATTATCGTATTCCTTATTTATGATAAATGTTTATTTTGCATGCTATAATTGTATTAATACGGAAACGTTAATACATGTGTGTTTAATAAACAAAATAGAAAGTTCCTAGTTATGCCTCTCTTATAAACTAGCTCGTTGATTAACAAGATGATCAAGGTTTCCTGATCATGGACATTGGATGTTGTTAATAACGAGGTCACAACATTAGTGTAATGGTGTGATGAACATTCATCCGAAGTATAGCATTACGATCAAAGTCATTGAGTTTATATTGCTATAACAACTTACGAAGTGATCCTAATCCTTAGACCATGAGATCATGTCAATCACTAACACCGGAAGAGTTTCTTGATAACATCAAACGTCACACCGTAACAGGGTGATTATAAAGATGGGTTCAGAACTACTAAAGTGTTATGTTGAGGCCCATGGATCGAGAGTGGAATTTGTTCATCCCGATGACGGATAGATATACTCTGGGCCCTCTCGGTGATATCACATTGGTTAGCTTGCAAGCAAGTGATTTGATCACTAGAATGTTATATCACGGGAACGAGAAAAGAGTGCATGTCGTGTAGAGATCAAACTAGGTATGGAGATACCGATGATCGGATCTCGGACATGTAATATATCGCTAAACAAAGGATTAAGATACTAGCGTAAAAGGTTCCGACGATCACAAGAAAGTCATCGTTGAATGTGTGGGAGTCGTATGGGTCTCGGATCCCGCTCGATTATTGATCTGAGAGGGTCTCGATCATGTCCGCATTATTCGCGAACCGTAGGGTGACACACTTAAGAGACACCGACATCCAATTGGAGCAAAAGTTTCATGCCGAAAAGAAAAGGAAAGCGCAGGAATTTATTTCACTAGACACCGAAACTGTTTCGGTTGAAATTGTTGAAACTGGTTCTGCATGTGAAATGGAATACTAGCAAGGGGTTTTATGTGAATGTTTGTTAATTAAAGTAATTAACAAAATTCTGAATAAATAAATAAAAGAGTTTTATTTAAATGAGAGCTTGCATTAAATTTGGTGGAAATTTAATGCATGTGAGTGGATTTATGAGTGGAGGCTTTTTAATGGGAGTGGAGGCTTTTCATTTTGAGTGGGATCTCCACCCACATGAATGTGGAAGAGGTGGGGGCAGCCCCATGGCTGGGCGCATGGCCCCTTGGGTGCCCCCCCTCCCTATAAAGGCCCCTCTCCTCCTCTCACAACACACCTCCTCGTGAAGGATCTCTCTCCCCCTCTAGAATTTATCCCCCATGGTCTCGGACTAGCGAGATACATGTTCCCGGTGGCTATTCGGCAAGAAAGAGTTGTGCTTCCGCTGCATCGCTGGAGCGAGGAGGCGGAGGTTGCTCGGTGCCTCGAACATGTGTGCGAGCACGGATGCTATTGCTGTTTTGCGCTAGGACTTCCTCTCGATCTTGAGATCGGCAAGAGATCGTCTACATCAACCACGAGTTTGGACTCGTTAAGCTTTGTCGGTCTTCAAGGGTATGTTCTCTACGGATATACATCCGCTGTTTTTGTATCTAGTAGATAGATCTTGGTACATAGTTGTTCCCATCGTAGGAAAATTTTGTTTTCTATCTTGCGAACCCTTCAAAGGGTATCGAGCCAGGTTTATGCGTAGATACTTTACGGGTAGTACACATATGAGTATGTGGCGATGATGATCATGTTGTTGCTCCTTTCTTGTGATTTTGGATATTGGTGGCATAGTGGGATGAAGCGGCGGACAAACTTTACATGTCCTCGCACATGAGACTGTTCACGCTTGACATGCAACTAGTTTGCATAAGTGGCTAGCGGTGTCATCTCTCCTACTATAGTCAATATCTATTTTGCAAGCGAGTTGTCAACAATTTGATTATCCTCGTTGTGGTTCATGTTCGTAGGTAAGAACGGTTCTATCTCGAAAGCCCTCAGCCACGTAAAACTTGCAATGGATAAATTAGAGGCGTCTAGTTTAGATTGTTGCTGGGCTAGTGTTATGATATGATGATGTTGTAAGTAGAAGTATAAGATGATACTCTTACAACACACATAATGTGTAATCTCCATAGACCTTGGACTTACACATAAAGGTATGATAGTGATCATACCACGATGCACATGATAGAGATCATATGCGAGAACCATATCATTCCACTAATAAACATATGATGTTTGATAGCATCTTATATTGCTTGTTTGGCGTTTTATTAGCATAATAAGATGATCCCTCATTTAGATATCAAGATAAAAATGTGTTCTTCCTTAAGTATGCACCGACAATGTTTCGTCGCTTCAAGACATCACGTGATGATCGGGTGTACTTGAATCCACGAGCACTCTCGGGTGTAAGACATTACACGAATACTAAGGTTCTTACTTGGCGAGCCTAGCATGTATGCACATGGCCTCGGAACACGGACCTAAAGGTTAAGCATGAGTCATATAGTAGATATGATGCCCATTTGATGCTCGCCTTTGAAGCTACGACTCACGTGATGATCGGACTTGGTGTAGTGGATTTGGTTCATGTAATCACCAAAAAGGCACGAGGGATGTCGTTTTGGTGGGAGTTCATTTCTAATTTGGATTAGTAGAACTCAATTTATCATAAATTAAATCAAAGTGAATTTGCATAATTTGTTGTAGTCATTGGCATTCGTTCACCACCTTATGCATAGTTGTAATTGAGATAATAGAACTATAGAATTCGGATATATACTTTCTGTGGTATCGTATTGTGTTGAGTGTCAATCAAAAGTTTAAAGTCCTATTGCAAACTTTCAGCAAACTCTATTTACTCCGTGAAATTTAATAGTTGGTATTAAATCGAGAGTAACAATTCCAGTGTTAGTATCTTAAGTATCATGTTTGCCTCCATGATTCTTGATTGTTTTAATATCAAGTTTATCTAGGAGCTGAAAGAATTGTTTCAGAAACTATCATGTGTGGCAGATATAACGATATCTGAAACAATGTTTTGGTTGCAATATGACAGAGTATATATATGTTCTCATATTGGATGAGAATTTACGAAGGTTGGAGATGCTAGACATCCTAATCATCCAAAAGGGTTTTGGAAAGTAATGTTATACTCACGATTCGCCTTTATAAGCTACAGTAGCTTGATCATGAAAGTCGTCATGATAAGGGTGAATAGAAGATGTATGTAAAATGTTTACTACACTAAAAGATTACTAAAGAATGGATTTTGAAAGAATGCCGATCATTTTGATGATGGTGATCTACTTCAAAGTGCAAGTCCAAAGGTATTATTATTTGAATATACACGCTTTGGACTATGTGTCATGTGTATGGCGCCACTGTTGATGTTGATAGTTTCTTTTAAAAAAGGAAAAGGAAATGCTGAAAGAGAATCTATAAAATATATTTGGCAAAAAAAGAAAAGATTGGAAATATCCAATTTAGGTATATATATGATATACATGTTATGGTTGTATTCTTTGCTTGTTGAACAATGTGGTTCTTGGGTATTGGATACCGAATTGGTTGGTATGAAATTTCATACGGAATGACACAATTCATGAACCACAATGGCCTAAGTAACTAGCAAGAGAATATGTGATGATGTTCATCGAAAACAAACAAACCGTTGTTTGTATTTCTCGTTGACATCAAAGCTTGACTTCAAGATTTGTTTTAATAATTGTTATTTGAATCAGGTATTATAAGAACAAAGGTTGTTCAAATAATTACCATATTCCATATAAGATGGATGATTTACAAATCTAGTTGAAGCAAGACTTCAAGATTTGTTTTAATAATTGTTATTTGAATCAGGTATTATAAGAACAAAGGTTGTTCAAATAATTACCGTATTCCATATAAGATGGATGATTTACAAATCTAGTTGAAGAAATCACATCCATAAATCCTAATGCTAAAATGTTGCAAGACAAATGATTGAAAGATCACTTACGAAGTGACATTTGTTTAAATTATATTGGAAAGAAAACATGAAGAATCTCCATATTCATGGATTTTTGGAGTCTTTGATTTGATCAAGTGACGCTTGTGAGACTTTCCTCGGGATAATTAAAACTTCGTTCAAAGGCCAAAGGAGAACGAACGACTAAATTATTGGAATTTTTACATATCGATGTATGTAGTCCATTATGCGATGTAGCGATGGGTTTCAACTTCATATGCTTTCTCCGGAATTTTGAGTGAATGTTCACTTAATGAGAAACAAGTATGAAATATTTGAAAATGTTTCAAAGACTTTCAAGATGAAGTGAAAAATCATTGTAACAAGAAAAATAAATGAATTATGATTTGATCATAAAGAGATTTATTTGAGTTACAAGTGTAACAAGAAAATAAATGAATTATGATTTTATCATAAAGGGATTTATTTGAGTTGCAAGTTTAGCAAAACACCTAGATTTACATCTCCCAAAACACCATAGGAGTATGGAGTGTTTGAGATTTGTAATGAAACCTTGTTTGACATGGTTGGATCAAAGGTTTTATTTATAAAACTGCCATTATGTTTTAAAAGATTAAAGCTTTAGAGACTACCGCTTTTACACTGAAAAGAGCTCCATCTTGATCCGTTGAAATGACACCATATGAGTTATGGTTTGGGGTAAAACCCAAGTTGTCCTTTCTTAAATTTTGGTATGCTAAACATAAGTAAGATGTTTACAACCAAAGTCGGATGAGCATGTCTTTGTAGGTTATTTGAATAACAATTGTTTATTCCTCCTTAACACCGAGGACAAAAGGGTTTGTCGCTTGAAATGTGAAGTTTCTTGAAGAAGGAATTTTTCATAAAAGTTAAGTGGGAGGACAATAGAACTTTGATAAGGTTAACGAACCTTAGCTAAATGTCTTGAGTTAGCAATGGCGGAAATCGCTCGAGGCTGCCATAATGCTCATAGCTTATGTGCCTCAAAGGTTGTGGTCACGGAGGTCTAAAGTTCCTATTGAACCAAGAAGGTCGGTTAAACAATCAAATGCTAAGATTTGCGAGTAAATCATTATTGTTTGACAATGCTGAAACGAATACATACAAAGAAGCGATGATGGGCCCCGACTCGTCAAATGGCTTGAAGCCATAAAATCCGTGATAGTTCCATATACGAGAAATCAAGTTTTGAACTTGGAAGACCCTCCGTAAAGGTGTAAAACCTATCGGTCGTATTTGGATCTATAAATAAAGAACATGGATGTTTCACATCTATGAAATAGTCGACATGTCGTAAAGTATTTTATGACAATGTTCAAGGAGTTGACTATGACAAGATTTGATCTTTCATAGCGATATTTAGTCTGGACGGATTAAAGTAGCAACCACTACATATAATCTGTTATATGATAGATGAATAAACAAAACAAAGTTCTTCTAATAGAATGGTTACCTAGGACGTGTACATGACACGGTCCAAAGGGTTTTGTTAAATTCAAAGGATGCTAAAAGGGCATGCAAACTTCAATGGTTGAAGTAAGCATCGCGGAGTTGGAATCTTCACCGTGATGAAAAGGAGTTTTCATCAGGAGACGATGAAGATGCTTGCATTTGCAAGAAATTAAGTGGGAGCGCTAAGACATATTTCTAATACATTATGTGGAGGACATCTTGTTGATTAGAAATGATGTATATTTTATTGACAAAGGTTAAGAATTTCATTTTGATGAAAGACTTAGGCAAAACCCGAATATTCAGCATGAATGTCTATAGTGGATAGACGGTGACGCTAATATGGTTATGCCAAACGTACATATATGAGATATTGAAGGAGTTCAATATAGAAATGACAAGAAACAGTTCTTGTCACATGGAAAGGAATTGAATCAAGATTCAAGTGTATCGACACTTGATGAGTGAAACAAGATTCAAGTGTTTTGACACTTGATGAGTGAAATCACAAGAATGTTTTGATCAATCATACCATGATATGTACACATCCAGATATGTCCTATGCTCTAAGTGTTATGAGCATATACCAGAATGAATCATAAAATGATCATTGGACTATAGTAAGGATATTCTTATGATCTTTTGGAAGAACTAAGAATATATTTGTGTAGAGGTGAGAAACAATTACAAATAGTTCATTGTAAAGCGTTACATTGATACTAGTTTTGTCACAACATACAAATTAAGTTTATCTCAATTTAAACTATGGGTGGCACAATGTAATGGAAAGGAGATTCCATGATGGATTTGGAAGAGTTCCAAAGTTAAGACATTGTGACGAATACTACAACAAAAGGCTAAGTATATGACTGCTATAGTAGCAGCAAAGGAGGGAATTTGTGTCAAGTAGTTTGTTATCAAACTAAGGTGTGGTTCGCAACGGGCTAACACTAAAGATATATTGTATGACAATAGTATCGACGTGTTTTAACCCCAAGGAACTAAAGGTATCACCAAAAGACCAAATTAATACAATGCCATCTCATTGGAGAATGAATGATGCGTGAAGACGCAAAGACATGCAAATACACACGGACACAGCGTCGACTCAGTAGATTATGTTAACCACTTGCAATTGTGTATTTGGAACACCAGAAAGCCATAGGTGTTCAATACACAAAGTTTTCAAACTAGATTATTGTCTCTAGTGCAAGTGGGAGACTGAAGGGAATATGCCCGAGAGGCAATAATAAAGTGGTTATTATCGTATTCCTTATTTATGATAAATGTTTATTTTGCATGCTATAATTGTATTAGTACGGAAACGTTAATACATGTGTGTTTAATAAACAAAATAGAAAGTTCCTAGTTATGCCTCTCTTATAAACTAGCTCGTTGATTAACAAGATGATCAAGGTTTCCTGATCATGGACATTGGATGTTGTTAATAACGAGGTCACAACATTAGTGTAATGGTGTGATGAACATTCATCCGAAGTATAGCATTACGATCAAAGTCATTGAGTTTATATTGCTATAACAACTTACGGTGATCCTAATCCTTAGACCATGAGATCATGTCAATCACTAACACCGGAAGAGTTTCTTGATAACATCAAACGTCACACCGTATGTGGTGATTATAAAGATGGGTTCAGAACTACTAAAGTGTTATGTTGAGGCCCATGGATCGAGAGTGGAATTTGTTCATCCCGATGACGGATAGATATACTTTGGGCCCTCTCGGTGATATCACATTGGTTAGCTTGCAAGCAAGTGATTTGATCACTAGAATGTTATATCACGGGAACGAGAAAAGAGTGCATGTCGGTAACGAGATCAAACTAGGTATGGAGATACCGATGATCGGATCTCGGACATGTAATATATCGCGAAACAAAAGGATTAAGATACTAGCGTAAAAAGGTTCCGACGATCACAAGAAAGTCATCGTTGAATGTGTGGGAGTCAGTATGGGTCTCCAGATCCCGCTCGATTATTGATCGAGAGGGTCTCGATCATGTCCGCAGTATTCGCGAACCGTAGGGTGACACACTTAAGAGACACCGACATCCAATTGGAGCAAAAGTTTCATGCCGAAAAGAAAAGGAAAGCGAGAATTTATTTCACTAGACAATCAAACTGCTTTGGTTGAAATTGCTCAAACCGGTTACGCATGTGAAATGGAATACTAGCAAGGGTTTTATGTGAATGTTTGTTAATTAAAGTAATTAACAAAATTCTGAATAAATAAAAAGAGTTTTATTTAAATGAGAGCTTGCATTAAATTTGGTGGAAATTTAATGCATGTGAGTGATTTATGAGTGGAGGCTTTTTAATGGGAGTGGAGGCTTTTCATTTTGAGTGGGAGCTCCACCCACATGAATGTGGAAGAGGTGGGGCAGCCCCATGGCTGGGCGCATGGCCCCTTGGGTGCCCCCTCTCCCCTATAAAGGCCCCCTCCTCCTCTCACAACACACCTCCTCGTGAAGGATCTCTCCCCTCTAGAATTTATCCCCATGGTCTCGGACTAGCGAGATACATGTTCCCGTGGCTATTCGGCAAGAAAGAGTTGTGCTTCACTGCATCGCTGGAGCGAGGAGGCGGAGGTTGCTCGGTGCCTCGAGCGTGTGTGCGAGCACGGATGCGCTTTTGTTCTTGGCGCTAGGACTTCCTCTCGATCTTGAGATCGGCAAGAGATCGTCTACATCAACCACGAGTTTGGACTCGTTAAGCTTTGTCGGTCTTCAAGGGTATGTTCTCTACGGATATACATCCGCCCGTTGTTTGTATCTAGTAGATAGATCTTGGTACATAGTTGTTCCCATCGTAGGAAAATTTTGTTTTCTATGCTGCGAACCCTTCACATACATGGGGAGAACACAGTTTTATCTTGATCTTTAAGTGAGGAATCATCTTATAATGCTACCGTCGCGATCTAAGCATAATAAGATACATAAAAGGATAAACATCACATGCATATAACTTTATGTGACATGGTATAGCCAATCTTCGCACAATGATCTCCATCTTGTGCGTGCCGGCATGATCTCCATCACTCCACCATGATTTCCTCCACCACGAATAGCAACTACAACTATTGCTAACTACTCAGCGATAAAGTGAAACTATTACATGGCTTATAAGAAGTTGACACAGAGGTCATACACAATTATAAAGACAACCATATGGCTCCTGCCGGTTGTGTACTCATCGACATGCAAGTCGTGAAACATTACAAAACATGATCATTGCATACAACATACACATCACATCTTGGGCCATACCATATCACAGAAAACACTCCCTGCAAAAACAAGTTAGACGCCTCTACTTTGTTGTTGCATGTTTTACGTGGCTTATGGGAGTAGCAAGCTAAGAACGATTCTTACTTACGGAAAGCCACAACGGTGATATTATGGTTGCCAAACTCCGGTGTAAATCCCATGACAACTATAGTGAGATAAACTGGCATCCACCAGCTGCATGTGTGGAACAAGCCACACGTCAAGTGCGGAGCCGGTCTCGCGAACGACGTCGCGTAAAGTTGGCCTGGACCGCTTCAATCTCACTATCCCGCGTCATAAGAAGTACACAAAGAAGAGGCTTGCAACAGAAAACATCAACGCCCACAACAACCATGTTGCGTTCTACTCGTGAAACACATCTACGCATAGATCTAGCTCTGATACCACTGATGGGTTTCGCAGCATAGTAAATCAAAAAAATTCTACAGATGCGAACGGGAAAGCCAAGATCTAATCTAGGAGATGCAAACAACGAGAGGGAATAGATGAGATCTTCATACCCTTGAAGATTCGCACAGCGGAATGTTCATCGGAACGTGGGCGATGTAGTCGTACTCGCTTCTCCTCCTTGCGATCTGATCCGATCTAACACCGCAAGTGGCGATGCCTCCTAGAGATGCACACGTGCGGCACCTCGACGTCTCATCCTTCCTCGGTCCAGCAAGTATGGTGGAGAGACGGATTGGATCTCCAACGCGATGGTGAGGTGCAAGTGGTGGAGAGTTTCTGGAGCAGGGCTTCGCCTACGTGCAGTCGGGAGGGAGAGAGAGAGAGGAGGGCAGCAGGGCAGCTATGGCTTGAGGAGGAGGTGTGGGAGGGGGTGCGCCCCCAGCCATCTTTATATATAGGGGTGGGCGGCTAGCCCTTGCCCCTCCCCCAAGCCCTAGGGCAGGTGGCCAAGGAAGGAGGAGTGGGGGAGCAAGTCCCCCCCCCTTCTAGAAGCTCTCCTAGGGTTTTGCCCTAGGTTGGCCGGCTGGGCCCTATGGGGCCTTGTGCCCCTGGACCAATGCGGCCAGGGCACTCCCTCATAGGCCCATGCCCCCACCCGGTAGGTGGGGCCACGTTGGTCCCCCTCCCGAAGGTTCTAGAAGCTTTCGGTACAATACCGATTAACCCGAAACAATTCCGAACTCCAAAAACTGCATTGCCTTATATGAATCTTATTCTCCAGACCATTCCGGAACCTCTCGTGATGTCCCGGATCCCATCCGAGACTCCGAAATAAACTCATAAACCAATTATCCAATTTATCCTAGCGTCGAGACACGTTAAGTGTGTGACCCTTCGGGTTCGAGAATATGCAGACATGATCTTATATCAATAATCAACAGCGGGGTCTGGAAACCCATATTGACTCCCACACATTCATCGATGATCATATCGGATGAACCACGATGCCAGGATTCAATCAATCCCATATATATATATTCCCTTCGTCTCGCGATATTTTACTTGCCCGAGATTTGATCGTCGGTACCGTCATACATAGTTCAATCTTGTTCACAGCAAGTACTTTACTCGTTCCGTAATCCGATATCACTTTTGTGATTAACGCCTTAACCACATGCTTGCAAGCGTTGTTGATATCGATTACCGAGTGGGCCCGAAGTATATCTCTCCGACTTGGGAGGGACAAATCCCATCTCGATACATACAACCCAACAGGTACTTTCCGATCACCTGAGAGACACCTTTATGATCACCCTATCATAGGATGACGTTTGATGACCTCAAAGCTTTCTTACGATACCAGGGAGTTGTATTATCTCATGGTCTAAGGAATACAATATTTGACATAAGAAAAGCTTCGCAAAGATGAATACGATGACACGATCTAATTGCTCCGCTTAATTTGGGTTTGTCCATCATATCATTCTCCCAATGATATGATCTCATTATTAATCGACAACTCATGTCCATGGCTAGTTAACCTTAACCATCATTAATCAATGAGCTAGTCCATAGAGGCATACTAGGGACACGGTGTTGTTCACAAACCACACAAGTATTAAAGTTTCCGCTTAATACAATTCTAGCATGGAATATAAACTTTATCATGAACAAGAATTATAATAATAACACGTTTATTATTGCCTCTAGGGCATAATTCCAATAGTCTCCCACTTGCACTAGAGTCAATAATCTAGTTTACATCTGGCAACAATCTAACACCCATGGCACTAAGGTGCTGATCATGTTTTGCACGTGGAAGAGTTTTAGTCAATGGATCTGCAACATTCAGATCTGTATGTACTTTGCTAATCTTCAGATCTCCATCTGCTATATAATCTCGGATTATATGAAACTTGTGGTTGATATGCTTGGTCTTTGGATGATATCTTGGTTCCTTAGCGAGTGCTATGGTGCCAGTGTTGTCACACAATATCTCCAGTGGGTCCAAGGCACTTGGAACCACGCCAAGCTCAGTGATGAAGTTCCTGATCCAAACTCCTTCACTTGACGCTTCTGCAGCAGCCATGTATTCCGCTTCTCATAGATCCCGCGATCACGCTTTGCTTGTAGCTTCTCCGACTCCACTCCTCCATTCAAAATATAAACGTATCCTGTCTGAGATTTAGAATCATCCTTGTCGGTGTCGAAACTAGCGTCGACGTAACCTTTTACGACGAGCTGTTCATCACCTCCATAGACTAAGAACATTTCTTTAGTCCTATTCTAGTACTTTAGGATGTTCTTTACGGTTGTCCATTGTTCCACTCCTGGATCACTTTGGTACCTGCTCGTCAAACTAAGAGCATTGGACACATCCGGTCTAGTACACAACATGGCATACATAATAGAACCTATGGCCGAGGCATAAGGCACTTTGCTCATAGCTTCTCTATCATTTACCGTAGCTGGACACTGAGCCTTGCTCAATATCTTACCTGATAACATAGGCACTGAAACTTTCTTTGACATATCCATTTTGAACCTTTTCAGAACTTTGTCTAGGTATGTACTTTGGCTTAAAGCTATCAGGCGTCTTTGTCTATCTCTATAGATTTTGATGCCCAATATATAAGCAGCTTCACCTAGGTCTTTCATTGAAAAACATTTGTTCAAATAACTCTTCACATCGTTAAGCATGTCAATGTCATTTCCAATAATCAATATGTCATCCACATATAGTACCAGAAATTTCACTGAGCTCCCACTCACTTTCTTGTAGATACAAGCTTCGTAGCAATTTGGAACAAATCCAAAGTTCTTGATCACTTGATCAAAACGAAGGTTCCAACTCCGAGATGATTGCTTTAGTCCATAAATGGAACGCTGAAGTTTGCACACTTTATCAGCATCCTTAGGATCGACAAAACCTTCGGGTTGCATCATATACAACTCTTCATCAATGTTGCCATTGAGGAACGCAGTCTTGACATCCATCTGCCATATTTCATAATCATGAAACGCAGCAATTGCTAATAAAATCCGAATGGACTTAAACATCGCTACGGGAGAGAAAGTCCCATCGTAGTCAACACCTTGAACTTGTCGAAAACCTTTCGCGACAAGTCGTGCTTTATAGACGGTAACATTACCATCCGCGTCTGTTTTCCTCTTGAAGATCCATTTGCACTCAACGGCCTTTCGGTCGCTAGGAGGGTCCACCAAAGTCCATACTTGGTTTTCGCTCATGGATCCTAATTCGGATTTCATGGCTTCTAGCCATTTCTTAGAGTCTGGGCTGATCATCGCTTCCTCATAGTTCGTAGGTTCACTGTCTTCTACCAACAAGACAGTCAAGACAGGATTGCTGTACCACTCAGGAGGGGCACGCGACCTTGTCGACCTGCGACGTTTAGTAGCAGCTTCGTCCGAAGCTTCATGATCCTTGTCATTAGCTTCCTCTATTGTTGGTGCAGGCGGTACTGGAACAATTTCCGATGTTGCGCTACTCTCCAACTCAAGAGAAGGTTCAACAACCTTGTCTAGCTATACTTTCCTCCCACTCACTTCTTTCGAGAGAAACTCCTTCTCAAGAAAGGAACCGTTCTTTGCGACAAACACTTTGCCTTCGGTTCTATGATAGAAGGTATACCCAATAGTTTCCTTAGGGTATCCTATGAAGACGCATTTCTCCCAATACCAGGGAGTTGTATTATCTCATGGTCTAAGGAATACAATATTTGACATAAGAAAAGCTTCGCAAAGATGAACACGATGACACGATCTAATTGCTCCGCTTAATTTGGGTTTGTCCATTGTATCATTCTCCCAATGATATGATCTCATTATTAATCGACAACTTATGTCCATGGCTAGGAAACCTTAACCATCATTAATCAATGAGATAGTCCATAGAGGCATACTAGGGACACGGTGTTGTTCACAAACCACACAAGGATTAAAGTTTCCGCTTAATACAATTCTAGCATGGAATATAAACTTTATCATGAACAAGAATTATAATAATAACACCTTTATTATTGCCTCTAGGGCATAATTCCAACAGAAGAGTGGGGCCGCATGGAGACACGTCAGACTGGCCATTCTCGCTCACCCAAAGCATTCTCTTCCCCTCGAGCCTGGAACAGCTCCCACATCGCCGCTCCGCTGCCCCGCCATCGTGCCCTCCTACCTTATGTCGTCCTCAGCCTCAGAGACGCCTGATGACCCACAAGTATAGGGGGTGTATCGCAGTACTTTCGATAAATAGGAGTGTCGATCCCAATGAGGAGCAGAAGGTGTTGACTAGTGGTATGGAGCAGGAAATCTCTGCAAATACTTAGCAAACGGATTTTTAGGGGTTTTCTGATAAAGCAACAAAACAAAGTGCAAGTAATAAAGAACAAACGCAGCAAGTGGTCCAATCCTTTCTTAGCAAAGGACAAGCCGGTGGAAATACTTATAAGGACCAAGCGTTCTCGAGGACACATGGGAATTCTGTCAAGTGCTTTCGCTTCATATAGCTAAGTACTCTTCTTTGGTGTTGTAAGTGTTGTGTTGGTGAACCTGTGCTAATGTACCAAACTTACTTGGACTAATACATACTTGTGATTAAACCCCCTGCAAGCATCCGCAACTACAGTAAAGTAATTAAAATATAAACCTAACCACAACCTTAAACTCTGAGATCCTACATTCCCTTATGCAAAGGTGTCCTAACGGGGGTTCAGGTTTCTGTCACTCCGGCAACCCCACAATTAGTAGCCAAATACACAATACATTCCCGTAGGCCCATAAATGGTGAAGTATCATGTAGTCGACATTCACATGACACCACTAGAAGAATAGCACCACAACTTAAATACTAAACCATAATAACGACATGACTTCTCCCATGTCCTCAAGAACTAAACGAACTACTCATGAGACATCATATGGATCAATATAAAAGATGATATGATAATGGATGACAATATGAACATAAACAATAATCCAATGGTTCCACTCACAAGCATCAACTACAATATTAATTAACACCGAGAAAGTTTCCCCTAAGAACTAAAGCAATATCCAACACAATTATTACAGCGGGATGGAGTGGTGATGATGGTGCTGGTGGAGATGATGGTGTGGATGATGATGATGATGATGCCGGTGAAGCCTAGCTTGATGACAGTGTTGATGGCGACGATCTCCCCTCTCCAGGAAGGAATTTCCCCGGAAGAAATCTGTCTGCCAGAGAGATCTTTCTCTCTCAGTATTTTCCGCCCCGCAGAGGCGGCAGAAAACTATCTGTGGTCACTCTCTTGGTGTTAGGGTTCCGTGAGGAATAAATAGGCGAGAGGGCAGAGTCGGAGGCACACCCGCCCTAGGTGCGGGGCAAGGTGGGCCCGCGCCTAGGGGGTGTGGGCCCCCTATGGCCCTTCTTCGCCTCCCCTTCTCGCTTCCTCTGTCTTTCGGGAAAGTATAATTTTCTGGTATTTTTCTTATCTTCGCAAAATTGCATCAAAACACCTCCTTTTCCATCAGAATCCAGACTCCGGCAGTTCATCCTCCAAGAATCATCCAACGTGCAAAAACAGTGGAAAAGACATAAGTAATACCTCATAATAAGACATATATCAATGAATAGAGGCAAATTATGATATAGAATGGTGATGCAAATTGGACGTATCAACTCCCCCCAAGCTTAGTCCTTTGCTTGTCCCCAAGCGAAAACTAAGCTCAGTAAACATGTCCACGTGTTTATGGAGTGAAGTGTCGATAAAAGAAATACGGTCAAGAAGCATCACACTTACCATTACACAACTCATAGAAGAAAGCAACTCACCATTATATAACTTAGCTTGCAACAAGTACATGAGTCACAATAGAGATGCATAAAGATAAATCATAATTGGAATTGGCAAACTCTTGTTCTTGGTCAGAGAACAGCTGGCAAACAGTTTCACAAAAGCTTTTTGTAGAAGTTTTATAACAGGAGCACTCTTTTCTCAAAAAGGTTTTTCAATGAAGGCTTTCAAAGTAATACTCATTAGATAAAAGTTTTGTGCAAACAAGGAAAAATAATAACATGATTGAATAAATCACCATATGAATGCCTGAAACACAACAACTCAAATGCTTGCTGGAGATAGAGAGGAAGTAGGTTTACTGACTCAACTTAGAAAATAGGAGAAAGGTCACTTCATAGAGGGAAGCATGGATTACAAGTCATAAAGAGCTTCCAAAATATTATGGTACTTACTAGCTTTGAGCCCCCATTGCCCCTATCATAAGCGTCTTGATATGATTAAGGTTAAAGTGCACAAAGATGGAGTATATGCTTGATGAAATATAAGTTGGCAATCTCATGTCCCTTGAATATGAGGGCCACTCCTCATGCTACTCAACTTCAGTTACCGGTAAGTTCTTGTCACTGTAAGTACATGAGTATCATAGAGAACCGCCAACGGGGTACCCCTTGCACATGGTACATGAGCTATCCCATAACCAAATGACAAGGCAAGCAGACAATGAGCATCTCAGCGATCTTTTTATTTACTATGTGCATAGCTTTTTATTGAGTATGCTTCATAGATATCTCATTATGGTGATGCTGCAAGCTTCCACCGTGATTAGGAATGGCTTAGGCTAGCGGCCTAGGAGTTTCTCTCACACATAATACAGACTCCGTGGACTTACAAGTTGCCTCTTTATTTCACACAGTTAACATCCATAGACAAAAGATAACGATATCAATTGAGTACAAAGTACAGGTGCAATGTTGAAAACATTCCCCGTGACAACATTGTTCTGCTAATTCCAACGTATAGATGCAAGCATATACAACTTCGATGACACAATGGTTCAATTCTATTAGGGGCAAGAAAATAAGGTGTGCCGTCAAGTTCGTGAGAGCTTTACTAACTAGTTTTCACATAACAAAATACTTTTTAATTTGAAAGGTAGATGAAGCTTGAGAATTTGCGTGGAATAGCAAAAGCTACTAGGTAGATATGGTGGACACAAGTGGCAAAGGTTTTGGTTCAAAGGGATTGGAAACATGAGAAGTATGCCTTCTCAAAACAGGTTTTTGGCTAGCAAGGCTGGGTAGGAAGCAAGAGAGTTGAAAGAAACAAGCAAACATACAAGTAATAAATCCAAACATGCAATCTTTCTTGAAGACACAAAAGATCTTAAATAGAGAATACTAATCTTATGAGCCAACAAGAAAGAAAATAAATGATACGAAATACATGTAAGATTTTTCACTTTTTCTTTCAAACCTCAAAAAGTGTTGCTACTGACCAGAACTTTATTTGACAAAACCAATTTAGATCCACTTGATGATCCCAAAGTGATGCCAATACTGATTAAAAAGATCCATCATATAATAGAGATTGCTGTAACACCCTCAGAATCGGACCTATGCAAGTTTTAGCGAAACCGCCAAACCCGCATAGAAACGATTCAAAGGTGCCCACCAGGCACTTGCGTGCGGGTGGAAAACGAAGTAATAACATTACACAACAGTCCTCGATGGGACCCACAGAACAGATATATATACAACAGCGACTCAATGAGTCAAGAATACAGATATAGTATACAAAGATCCAAATCACCTTGAAAATGATAGAACGTCCGACTACGGACAAGATGCAAATGGGGCTAAGAGCCCTGAAGAATAACCAATGGCGTCCATAACCCTGCCCAGGCCAAGCCGGAAGGGTAACCCTGCTAACGACGTCGATCTCAAAACCTGCTTAAACAAAAAGGGGTGCCGACAAAGGGCAAAGGGAAAAAGAGAGAGCGGTCGATCGAGGCCAAGACAACTGCGAGGCTAGAATTCGGCGGTCCTCGCCTACATAGGTATGGTGGACTGCAGCGGCAGCGCGGCATGCACTAAACAACCTATAAAGACTCGACATAACTGTCGGCTATCAGAGAGGGATAAGAAAGACCTATTCGGAACCAACCTGATGCTACCATCAGACAAACCCATCCTGGTGTTTCCCCCTCGAGACCAAACGAGGAAGTCAACCGAGGAACTCACACAGTTGGCAGTTTAATTATTTATTCAGTTATCGTTGCAGCAATTACTAGTCAAGTATAAATAGTCATCCTGATATAATAAGCAGTGGGCACTTTTAGTTAACCATTCCGTTGTAGTTGCGACACTTACTAGTCAGTTACATATAGCATGAGATATCCCAAACCCAGCAGTTGTTGGTACTTTTATTTAGCCATTCCGTTGTAGTTGCAATACTTACTAGTCAGATACAATGGTCGCAAGCGACAACCCAAGCAAGCAATTGTTGGCAGTTTTATTTAGCCATTCCATTATAGTGAAGCTGATTACTAGTCATTATAAAGTCAAATTTATAGCACTACTTTAGTTATAGTTGTCTATGATCGAGATACTGTGCTCCAAGTCGTCCATAACCGCGGACACGGCTTCCAGAAAGTTTTACCCTGCAGGGGTGCACAAATAGCAACACACACTCGATCAACCTCGGAAAAACCAAATCAAAACCCAACGAGGCTTTCACGACAAAGCAATCACAGGATTCAGAAATATTTCAGGGGGCCACCCCATTGAGTACACCCGCAACAAAGTTAGCTGACCCCGAGACGGACTCAAGGTTTGCGCCATGGTCAGAAACGACTGGGAACCCGAAAATGTGACTGGGATTGTCGATACACTCCGCTTACCTAAACAGTACAGGTGCTCCTCGCACAATCGTAAATAAAACAGTAAGGCATGGCATAAGTACAGGATAGTAAATAAAACCTCAAACTAGTTTGTGGCCCCAAGAAATAAGAATGAATCAAGCTCTGGCTCAGGGGGGTCCCATAATCCTCCCGGATGTGGATAGCGCGAATATTCAAGGAACAGGTATCAAGTACTCGGGGTCCTACGGGACACAAGTTGACGGTTAAAAACCAAATAACATCTATTGCCCACCTGTGCCTCTGCATTTACCTACTTCAATTTTAGTTATTAAACAATAATTAAAGTTATGATCATCTCCAACAATAAACATGCGGCAATACTCCAACAACTGTGGTACTCGACAACACGCAACAACACTCGAGCAAGCGACTACGACGCGCAAGTCCAACTATCTACCAAACAACAGGTAATAGGATGTGTCCAAGGCAATATAAGGCTGCAAGGGATATCCCGGGTACGAAAACTAGAGCAACGCAACACAGGTAGCAATAGATCAACAGGAGGGAATAAATACTATAAAATTAAGATAGGTAGAAAGGGGGAGGTGCTCGCCTGAAAAACATTGCCGAAGGTTCAACCGACGATCTGGTCGACACTCGCATCAACTCAACGGCCTTATCCGCGAAGAACCAAAACACTAGAATAAACACCGGATGCAATATTTAATACTACGGCAAAAGATCGGGCATGATGCATGTATGATGTATGACATGGCAAAGATGCGATGCAATTAGGTCATATTAAGCGGAACCGGGGTCCCGACATTTAATTAAACGGTTCAAGTTGTTTAACTACCCCGCAAATTAAATGTTGTCTTAACCAGGCAAAATGTGACAACGGTTCGATGCACAAATTTAAATGGGGCCAATATAAGACTAGATTTGCCCGCATATGGGCCCCATATTTAATTATGAGGTGAATCGGCATAAGGCCCCCAAACCACATGACAAGTATGCATGCAAGTATGACAATTTAATATGCAACAATGTATATATCATTTATAAAAATATGGGCTTAGGGTCACACATCGGGGTTCGGAAGATCTTGGGGTTCCGGGGTGCGGGGTTCGGTCTCAGGGTTTGACGGGGACAGCGAGGTTCGGATACATGATGGAGAACTTGGGTTCGGAAGGAGGTCTTGACGTCCCGATGGATTGGTCCCCGGGGTCGAAGAACTTGGCGTCCGAGAGACGTTCTTGGCGTGTCGAGGGCTCGGCCTTCGGATCCATGTCGGTGCACTCGGTGTTCCGGGAATGAGTACTTGTCGCACCGGGGTCTCGGGTCGAAGAACTTGGTGCGCCCAGGTTCGGTCTTCGGGGTCCGGTCATCTTATCCATGTTGGAGATCTTGTCGGCACAAATCAGGGGAAGTCCTTGTCGTAGCACCACGCCGTGACGCTGCAACATCATGACCTTGCTCGCACCGGGATCGAGGTTGTCAATCCACAACATCCCTGATTGGTCTTCCTTGATACAGCAACATACTACCACTCCCCTTCACCTTACCGAGAGGAGACTAGAGGCAGCCGAACAAATTGAAGAGTCACATGCCTCGACTTATACCCATGGAGACCAAAGCACAAGCAGGTGCTGGACACACAGATGAGGCGGGGAAACAAGCGGGCGGTACAACATGCTGCAAACCGAAGGAAGGTATGGCAGAGGCGGTGACGCGCGCGGTGGCGTCGAATAGGGGGATGGAGAGGAGGCCGAGCCCGGAGCTTGAGCGCGGGGGACGGCCCGACGAAGCGGGGCCGCACGTCGGCGGGCACGGCGCCGGGAGGGGACCCCGTGGCGGCGGTGGTTGTAGAAGGCGGGGCTCGGGCCCGGCCGGAGCAGAGGAGATCGGCGGCCGGCGAAGACCAAGGCGAGGCGACGGGCGAAGGCAGGCAAGCAGTGGCGGCGGGGTCCGTAGGGCGGCGTCGGACGCGGACGAGGGAGACCAGACGGGGAGCGACGCTGGCGGACAGCGAGGAGGTGGTCGCGAGGTCGAGGAAGAGCCCGACGAGGTGGAGGATAGGCCGGCGGCGGCGGAAGACGGGCGGGGCCGGAAGGTAGAGGGCGAGCAAGGCCGGCCGGAGCAGAGCACGGCGGCGGCGACGCAGCTCTGCCCGCGGAAGGAAGAGGGGGGAGTGGCGGTCAGGCGTCGGAAGGGGGCCTCCCGTGGCGGAGGAGGCGGGTGGCCGGTCTCCGGCCAGAGGAGCTCGAGGAGGGGGGCGACGAGGCGGCAGAGGGTGGAGGTCCTGGCGTCGGGGAGAGAGGATGGGGAGGGGAGGTTGGGGACGCGGGGTCGCCAGGGAGAGAGGAGAGGGGTCGGGGCTGGATGAGCGGGTGAGGTGGGTCCCGAGGTGGGGCCAGGGGGAGCGTAGGTGGGGCCAGGGGGAGCGGGGACGCTGGGTGGTTGCTGCGCGGTGTGCGTGTGATGCGTGGTGGCCAGGGGTGTCGGTGGGAGTGGGAAGGTGGGGATTGGGCAGGTGCGTTCAGTGGGGATCGGGGTGGGGCCGGGTGGCAGGGAGAGAAGGAGGAGTTGGTGAGGGTGGCTATGTGGAAGAGAGAGAGAGGGGGTGGGGTGAGGTGGCCGCGGGTGATTGGCCGGGAAGGAAGGGGAGGTGAGGTGGCGTGACGGGGTTGGCCGGGGTGAGGTGGAAGGGGGCTGGGTAGACTAGGATTGGGTAGGAAATGGTTTGGGACAGGCTGGTTGTACTGGGGTGGCCGACTGGGTCGGATCGGCCCGGTACGGCTGCCCCTAAAAATAATATAAATTTTTATTCATTGTTTAAAAGACTTGTGCAATTTATTTTTAGACAAATAAAATATCCGGAAGGGTCCGGGGATTATTTTGAAATAGAGAGGGATCTTTGTAGAAAGCAAAAGTAGGTTTTAACAAAATAGTTTTAGTCAATGAGATGCATGATGACATGATGATGCTCAAATGCAATGTGGCATGATGACATGAGCATGCGGTCATGATGATGCAATGCACAAAAACAACGCGATTTTCTAGTAGTGGTTTTTGCGGGATGCCACAATTGCAAACTAAAATAAGAAGTGCAAAAAGTAAAAGATGAAACTTCTATTAATATTCCATAAAGGCACTCACACCAAGGGATACATATATAATCAACTAAAGGAGAGATACTTCCACATGCAAACCAAACTATAAGATAACTTCTCTACCAAAGATATGAATCCACTAAAAAGGTAAAAGATAAAAGATAATGATGGTGATACCGCGACACTCCACCCAAGCTTGGAACAAGCCAAGGGGATGCCAAACCTGATGACAAATTAATCCTTCGATGGTGGTGGTGTTTTCTCGATAAGCTCCTCAATCAGCTTCCTCAACTCCTCAATCTCAAAGGTTAGAGTACAAATCAACTCTGAGTTTTGCTCAATGCGGTTCATGATCATATCGGACCGAGAGTTCCAGTCCTTGCTGTTATTTCATCACTCTTCTTTCTTAGTATGCTCCTCCCCTGCATGGTTAGAATGAGGCATATCCCACATTGAGGGAAAGTTCCCTTTGGGCACATGTTGATATTGACGTTCATGTATAAGAGTGTGGAAGGGTTTCTTGGTACTTGGAGGAGGTGACCGTGGAGAGAGGGTATGACGTGGAGGTTTCCCTCCTGTAGACATTCGTGTTGTCCTCTTAAGCTTGCTAGGTTTTGCCACCACTCCAATGCTTGCGACGGTAGTGCGGGTGTCCGGTTGCTTTTCCTCCTCCATGTCTCCTTCATAACCTACCAAAATCTCCTCCTCCTTGGGTTTGTGAGGATCATCTTCCTCGGGCTTCTTGCCTTTGTCGTTGGCAGAGACCATGGTGCTCTAAACTTGAGAAGATTTCCTGACAGAAACAGATCGAAACGAAAACACGACGAGAACGCGATGCAAGAACCTCGGGGGATCCGGGGGGTTATATTTTACGAAATTTTAAAGCATAAGGAAGGTTTAGATACGAAACAAAGAAGAGTCGGAGCTCGGGGGAGGCACACCCCCTCTAGGCGCGGGTCAAGGTGGGCCCTTGCTTGGGGTGGGTTTGGCCACCCCAGCCTCCGGTTCCTCCTCTATTTCGTCCTATAACTTCCCTTATGTATTAAAAACATTAAAAATATAAAAAGATTGGGGTTTCACGAATCTTCTGTTTTCACCACTTTTACCTATTCAAAGACGAACTCTGCAGACTCCTTTTCTCCTTCTCCTAGAATTTTCCTTTCCTCACAAGGCAATACGCAAACTTCAATGGTAACATTAGTGTAAGAAAAACAACAAACCGTTAGGTTCACACTTCAACTGAAATCTATCAAAACAAAGGCTTCTATAAGAGGCAAATGCAAATGATAACAGAAATCTGTCAAAACAGACCAGCAGATAAAGATTGATTTTTTCGAAAACCTTATGTTGCTCAAATCAAAAAGTGCATAACTAATTAAAGTTAGGTAACAACTTGGAGAACAAGCTCAGAAAAATACAGCTCCATCCGATGTACTGAGATCCCTCACGAATTTTTACAATGCAGCACAAAAATCTGTCCCAGGACAGCCACTTTTCACAACTCCTCCACTTCTCAAAAGTAGTTGAACTTGACACAAAAACCAAAAAAAAGGATAAGGAGCAATTATTACTGAGGTAATAACTTCCAAGACTCAACCAAACTCTTGGGTTATCTCCCAACAAGTACTTTTTTTATTGCCTTTAAGTTAGGCTTGATATCTTCGAAGATGCTCACAAAGGAGATATATATTTGAAGTGAAAAAGAGCATCAAGAATCAAATAACCAACACATTTGAGTCTAACCCACTTCCTATGCATGGGGGTATCATGAGAAAACAAATTGTTTAAACAAAAAAGCCACTAGCATAGGAAGACAAAACATATGCAACTTCAAAGCTTTCAACATAAAACGGGAAAACTTAACATTATTGAGATGCATAAAACCATGTTTCCCTCTCTCATAATAACTTTCAGTAGCACTTTGAATAAAGTTAACAATATAACTGTCATTGGAAACAACTCGATCATTAGAATGAGCATACTTGCAATCACCAAAAAGAGGTCCAAGGTCATAAATTGGATCAATAGAAGCAAGTTGTTCCATCCTGAAATCTTTATTAGGCAAGCTATTTTCACAAGGAGCTTTAGAAAATTTGGAAAAGTTAAACTCATAAGAATATCCATCAAACTTAGTTAAAACTTTATCCTTTTACAATCTATAATAGCTCCACAAGTGTTCAATAAATGTCTACCAAAAATGATAGGACAAGTTTTACTAGATGCTGAATTAAGTACTAGAAAATCAGCAGGATACTTAATCTTACCCTATAGAACCTCCACATCTCTTACAATACCAATAGGGCAAATAGTCTCCTTGTTAGCAAGGTGAATAACCACATCAATGTCCTCAAGCTCACAAGGACCAATTTCATGCATAATTTCCCTGTAAAGCTCATAAGGAATAGCACTAGAACTAGCACCAATATCACATAAACCATAGTAGCAATGATCACCAATTTTAACATAAAGCACAAAACACTAGCTTTTCTAGCCTTACTAGGATGAGAGATAATATTAGAAGCGTCTTCACAGAAGACAATGTGCTCATTCTCTATATTTCTAGCGTCAAGATCTTTCACAATAGCTACCATAGGTTCAATATTCAATTGCTCATCAGGCTCCACGGTTTTCTTAGTACCTTTATTATTTGCACTAATCATCATATAATACTCCTTTACCTTAGCTGGGAAAGGCATTTTCTCATCATAAGGTTTAGGCACAATATGATTAGTAGTACAAACTTCAGCACTTCTAACCGGAACATGACTAACAACATCTTTATAAGGTGCATGGTACTTGTTCCACTTATTTTTGGGAATTTCTATGTAAGAGGCAAAGGCCTTAAAACAGTTGGAAATACTTTGGGAATCAAGACCAAACTCATTGCTAATATCACAGAAGTCATCAGTTCACATAAAAGATTTAATGCATTCATAATCATAGTTTATACCTGATGGGGATATGCCTACCGGGGTATGCCCAGCAGGACGTTTCCTATTGGCCCAAACTGCCAGCGAGTGGGCCTGCAGGACGCCGATTGGATCGAGACTTCGTGAGGACTCAGGCGACTGGAAGCTGGAGGCCCAGAAGCGTAGCTAGGCCCAGTCGGACTAGGTCATAGACCTTCCGAATCCTTAACCAATTCGGTTGTAGATCTGTAAACCCTAGCTAGGTGAGCCTATATAAACCTCCCTAGGGTACGCATAGAGGACACGTTCCATCATACACCCAAGCGACTCGCCGCCTAGACGTCGAGCTCGCCCCTTGTACTCTCTCCATAATACAATCTAGCAGGAGTAGGTCTTTACCCTCCGGGGGGCGAACCTGGGTAAACCCTTGTGTCTTCGCCCTCATCTCGCACCGCAGATGGCTGGCCGCCCTTGCCCCATGTTCTACTACTCGCTGCCGATTGCAGCATCTGCCGTGGCCATTCCCACGATAGTGGCGCCTACCGTGGGGCCTGGACGGTGTTCTGCGGCGAGATCCAATCTACCCATCAACGAGACGATCGCCACCAGCCGCATGATCGCGATCGGCGAGATCCTTCAGATCTTGCCGAGCAGCTACGTCTCGGCGGCACGCCCCGTCATGCATAGCGTGATCTTGCCGGTCGGCACGATCAGCCTCTTCGTCGGCCTGACCGACGTCATCGTTTCGGAGGACTCGGCTCGCATCCATGAGTCGCCGCCACGTGACCAGCTATCTGAGAGCCTGGTCCGCATGATCCACCGCCTCGCCTCCGAGTACGACTCGGCCCACAACAACATGGCCGAAACCACCATGATGCGGATGGTGCGGCCCTCAACGACGATGCCGAATCGGCGACCCCGGCGTCGGCTACCGAATCCATCATCTCCGCATCGCCCGCGGGCTCCATCACCCAGGTCTCCAGCATCGGAGACTTCGAGGACCTGTCCATCCTTGGGATCTTCGACTTCGACTCCGGGTCGGAGAACTCCGCCGACCTCCACGACGGGACCGGTCGCCACGTCGCAACCTACATGGCGACTGGCGCCGACCCCCCGCAAGACCCCTTCTCCACGCCGATCCCACCGAACGCACCGGAAACGGAGGTCAAGGAACTCCGCCTATGGCTGGAGGAGGCGGTCCGCAAAGAACAAGCCAAGCGCGATTTTTTTTGCCTTGAGCAGGTGACAGCGCAGGAGCTTTTGTGCTATCACCAACTCCGAATCAGGTTGCGCCCTGAACTTCGACGACGAGAATGACCCGGCTCGTGCGGCCGAGCGCGCCATCTACGAGAACACGCCGCCAGGAGGGAGCTCCCGGCCCCTACCAGGCGCGACGGCCAACGGCGCTCCACTGCCACCCAACCGCGCGCCCCTCAGGGACCAACCAAGAATTATGGTCTCCTCTCGGGAGCGAGATGCAAAAGGCCTCCCGCTGTTCTCCACTCCGATGGACAATGTCGTCGTGAGCCGAGCAGCGGTCGACAACATAAACGTAACCGGGAAAGGCGCCCTGCAGATCCAGTACGCCAAGGCACTGCTCGCCAAAGCAGTCGAGCAACAAAACGCGGGCGCCGACTCACAGGGTCGGATGTAATCGCGTTCGTCAGGCAGCAGGGCGGCCTCGAGCGGCCGCCCAATGGTGGCGAATACCCTCAACTGCCCACCACCCGAGCCCCTGCAGCCAACATCGACCCGCGAACACGGCACTCTCCACCAATGACCCGCGGTCGGCGAACAACTTCGTCGCTGCCAACGGGCAGCCCGTCGACGCGCGCACCCACATCGTCAACAACCAGAGCTGGCGCGCACGCCAGCCCGACGACCTGAGGCATACCCTCGCCAACCGCCGCGACGGAGAACCAAGGGGATCGCTGAGTCGAGTCAGACCCCAATTCTTCGAACCAATGATCCGAGGCGAAAGATACCCGACAAACTTCAAAGCACCGAAGGAGATCGAGAAGTAGGATCCCTCGTACGACCCGTCCGTATGGCTGGACACCTACCTCATGGCGATGGGAATTGCCGGCCACACCGACCTACTCGCCGCCCGCTACCTTCCCCTGATGATGGAGGGAGCATGCAGGCAGTGGATTAACACCCTCCCCGCGGATAGCATCGACTCCTGGGAGGAAATGCGCGACGCCTTTGTCAGGCACTTCGAGGGTTCCTACACCCCCTCCACCACCATCGAGGACATGGAGCGATGCGTCCAGGGACCCCGTGAGTCGACCCGCAGTTAGGTCCAACGGTGGCAAGACATGTGGTATAACGCGGCCGGAATCCACCCGGACAACGCGATCCACTGCTTCAAGACCTCGTGCCGCTACGAGCCCCTGGTCGCCAAGCTCAAGCGAGTGTATAGAACACTCGGCAACATACTGGACCTCCTGGAGATCGCCAAGCGGTACGCGGAGGAGGACCCAAACCAAAAAACCGACGACGAGTCGGGAGGGAATCACCACACGAGCGTCCACGACAACGGGAGGCGACCCGAGCTACGCTACAGCAACACTCGCCTCACCCGCAAGCGCCGCAGTGATGGGCGAGTCGACTTCATCGCCAACGCCGGATACGCGCCGCGCGAACCCAAGAGTTTCTGCCGTGACATCCCCTAGTTCCTCAACTGGTCCGAGCAACCAATCACCTAGAGCCGCGAAGACCACTCGCCATGGATCGAATATCCGGGTCGAGTCGCCTTGGTGGTCAAACCCAAGGTGGGAGACTATTGCCTCCCCAAAACGCTGATGGACGGCGGCAGCTCCATCAACATCCTATACCTGGACACATTCAGGCGACTGCGGCTCCCGCGGTCAATGATCGAGACGACTTACACCACCTTCCATGGCATCATCCCCGGTCGGAAGAAGTACCCAATCGGCAAGGTGATGCTGCCAGTCACCTTCGGCACACCAGCAAACTTCCGCACCGAGCGGATCGTCTTCGAGCTGGTGCCATTCAATAGCCCCTACCACTGTGTCCTGGGGTGCCAGGCGTTCGCCAAATTCATGGCAGTGCCCCACTACGCGTACAACGCGATGAAACTCCCTGGGCCATGTGGCATCATCACTGTCCATGGCGACCCCGACATGGCCGCAGAATGCGAGGCCAAAGGCACCAAACTCGCTGACGCCGTCATCGCGGCGGAGGCCAACCACGCCGAGGAGCTCGCCAAGTACGCGAGCAGGGTCAACAATGACGACCCCACCATAATAAATAAGCCCAACTTGGAGGGTGGCATCTCCACCGCCTTCGAGGCAACGACGCACACCCGCACCGTTGAGCTGGTCCCAGGTGACTCCAGCCAGACGGTGACGATTGGGACGGGCATGAGCCCAGCATAGGAAGGTGCGCTCATCGAGTTCCTACGTGAGAATCGCGACATCTTCGCATGGAAGCCATACGACATGCCTGGTGTCCCGAGGGAACTCGCTGAGCACAAACTCAACGCCGACCCCAAAGTGCGACCTGTCAAGCAGTCACTGCGGCCCTTCAATGAAGAGCGCCGCCGAGCAATCGCCGAGGAGGTACAGCGTCTACTCGCTGCAGGCTTCATCTGGCCAATCAAATACTCCAAGTGGCTGGCAAACCCAGTCCTGGTCGAGAAGAAAAACGGGACCTGGAGAATGTGTATCAATTACACAAACCAAAACAGCGCCTGCCCGAAGGAGCAATTCGTCCTCCCGCAGATCAACCAAATCATCGACTCAATCGCGGGCTCGGAGTCGCTATGCTTCCTCGATGCCTACTCTGGGTACAACCAGATCAAAATGGTAGTCGAGGACGAAGAGAAGACGGCGTTCATCACGCCATTCGGAGCCTTCTGCTACGCCGCCATGACCTTCAGCCTCAAGAACGCCGGGGCGACCTACCAGAGGTGCATGTAGGAGTGCCTTGCGAGCCAAATTGGCCGCAACATCCACATCTACATCAACGATGTGGTGGTAAAATCCACTTGCCAGGACGATCTGCTCGCCGACCTGGCGGAAACCTTCGCCAACCCGCGGAGGTACAAGATAAAGCTAAACCCAGGAAAGTGCACCTTCGCTGTACCTATTGGACAACTACTAGGATACGTCGTCTCCAAGCGCGGGATCGAGGCGAACCCCGCCAAGATCAACACGATTGCCTGGCTCGGCAAACCCGAGTGCCTGCGAGACGTCCAGAAGTTGGCCGGGCGAGTCGCGGCTCTCAGTCGCTTCATCCCCAGGCTAGGCGAGAAGGCGATGCATCTATACCGCCTAATGCGCAAGAACCCCACCTTCCAGTGGGACAAGGAGGCAGACGACACGCTCCACGCTCTCAAGGAGGTGATGCTCGCAGTACCACTACTCGCCGCCCCCGTCGACAAGGAGCCCATGCTGGTCTACATCGTGGCTTCCGAGTGCGTCGTCAGTGCCGTCATGGTCATCGAATGACCAGAGGAAGGGAAGGAGTGCCCGGTGCAGCGACATGTATACTACATCAGCGAAGTCCTCACCGAGTCGCGCCAGCTCTACCCGCAGTACCAAAAATTAGTATATGCGGTCTTCAGAGCACAGCGGCGACTACCGCACTACTTCCAGGAGCACCCAATAACGGTCGTCTCCTCAGCACCATTGCAGGACATCATCCGCAACCGCGAGGCGACTGGGCGAGTCGCCAAGTGGGCCGTCGAGATCGGCGTCCACAACATCAGGTACGAGCCACGCAAAGCGATCAAATCGCAGGCTCTCGCAGATTTCCTTGCCGACTGGGAGGAGGCCCAGCAGCCAGAGAAGCTGCCATACCTCCATTACTGGATCCTACACTTCGACGGCTCCAAGAACGCAGACGGTGCAGGAGCGGGGATCGTGCTAACATCTCCGAAGGGCGACAAGCTCCACTACGTCCTCTACCTCGACTTCACCCCCTGCACCAACAACATGGCCGGGTACAAGGCGCTACTCCACGGCATGAGGGCAGCCAAGGAGATGAATATCAATCGCCTGCGCTGCTGCGGAGACACCGACCTCGTCGCCAGGCAAGTCGCCAGCACCTGCGACGCAGTCTCCCCCACCATGGCGGCATACCGCCAAGCAGTGGACCAGCTGGGAGGCCACTTCGTAGGTTACTCCGTCGAGTGGATCGATAGGCGGAAGAACGAGGAGGCCGACACTCTCTCTCACATCGGCTAGGCTCGACTAGCACCACCCGCCAGCGCCTTCCTCGACACCATCACCAAGTCCTCCGTCTCCCCCCCCCAAGGGAGATCGACATCAGAATTCTGCTGCAACCAGACGCAGCCCTGGTCGCACTAATCTCTGAGCCAAGCGACTGGAAAGCACCATACATCGCTTACCTAGAGGGAGGCACCCTACCCGCAGACGAAACGGAGGCCCGGATGATAGCACGCCGCTGCAAATCCTTCGTCATCATCAACGGCGAGCTCCACAAACGCAGCATGACCGGCGTGTTCCAACGCTGCGTACAACCGCAGAAGGACGCAAGATCCTCCAGGACATCCACTCCGGCGACTGCGGCCACCACGCCGGTGCCTGCTCTTTGGTTGCCAAGGCCATGCAACACGACTTCTACTGGCTCACCTCACACGCCGACACGGTCGACATCGTCCAGCGATGCATCGGGTGCCAGAAGTATGCCAACCAGACTCACGTACCGAGTTCGGCGCTCAAAACAAACCCCATCACCTGGCCATTCGCCGTATGGGCATGGATATGGTAGGCCCCTTCAAGAAGGCCCCCTCCGGCTTCACCCACCTCCTAGTCGCAGTAGACAAATTCACAAAGTGAGTGGAGGCCAAGCCAATCCGCAAATGCGACGGGAAGACCGCTACAAAATTCTTATGTGAGCTCATCTATCGCTACGGGTTCCCAAACAGCATCATCACGGACAACGGCACCAACTTCGCCAAGGGAGCCATGGACGAGTTCTGCGAGGAGCACAACATCCGACTTGACCTTGCCTCAGTCGCCCACCCAGAGTCCAACGGCCAGGCGGAACGCGCCAACCAGAGCATCTTCCATGGCCTGAAGCCACAGCTACAAGTCCCACTCGAGCGCACCGTCGGGTGTTGGGTCGAAGAACTACCCTCTGTCATCTGGGGCATCCGCACCTCCGTTAACAGGTCGACGGGGTTCGCCCCCTTCTTCACGGTGTACGGTGCCGAGGCAGTCATGCCAACTGACCTCGAGCACGACTCACCTAGGGTGGTCAACTACGCGGAGGCTGACAACGAGCTCACTCTCCAAGACGGAGTCGACCAGCTCGACAAAGCACGCGACTTGGCTCGCTCCTGCACCGCCATCTACCAGCAAGGGCTTCACCGCTACCACAGTTGACGAGTACGGACTCGCACTTTCCAGGAAGGCGACTTGGTACTGCGTCTAATCCAGGACAAGAAAGGCATGCACAAGCTCTCCCCCCCTGGGAGGGACCATTCGCCATCGGGCGAGTCCTGGGCAACGACGCCTACTACCTCACCAACGTCCAAGGCAATGGAAAACTCGACGTCAGGCGGCCATGGAATGTAAACCTCCTATGGAAGTTCTACTCTTAGAACTCCAGACATGTACCCCCTACCCTATATGAAATAAAGCAGATCGATTCCCGCAAATTGCGCCTACTCTCCATGCCTTGTGCCACTCGCACCCGTAATAACAGCGTTACGCTATCCGCAGAAGTCAACCTTTGGTCACGCGACCGGCACGAACAAGTAGTGCGGTACGAGGGCACTGGAAAAATCTAGGCCTCGTACCGTCCACGAAAAAAGCCAACCCGGAGCCCCATTGGAGTCGTGTAGCTCGACTGGCTCCCCGAGCCAAGACGACTGCACTCGCTTCCCACAGTGACCAAGTCCTCCACATCCTCGGCGCAGCGACTCGAACGGCAAAGTACCACGCTCAGGGACTGACAGCATCCCAAAGAAGAGCGGCCAGGGAAGAACGCCAAGTAAGAGAGCGCGCCCAGGACTCGCCATGCGACTGATCTTACGGATCAGTAGGAGTGACGCGCCTAACATAACGCGCTTATTCCTCACCTACCTTGGGCATGCGACTAGAACGGCCAAGTACCACGCTCGGGGACTCGGCGACCTGACCCCGTTCGCGCTCGATAAAACGGCCAAGTAAAGAGCACCCCTGGGAGTCGCCACGCGACTGGCTTCCCGAGCCATGGCGAGTCGACCTTAACTCACTAACAGTTCACACAACATATAAAAACGAGGTTAACCCCATAAAAAAGGGCGGACGCGCTTAGGGACTTGTACAACCAACATTCAAATCGCAAAAGCAATGACAAAATAACCCGAGCATTCCTTCATAGCAGCAAATTTTGTTTCGCGTACAAGGAGAATTACATGGTTATCTTATATTAACGCGAATGGCACAACATCTTACTACGCAGGCTTTGATGAAGACGCGCCACCATCCTTGCGGCTACGGATAAAAGGCACACAGGGATTCGACGAGTACGTCGTAAGCTCGCCCGCCATCGCCGCACGGAATGGTTGCTCCACCTTAAAGTCGCGGTGCTTCGGCTCAGGGTCATTAGGGGCGACGACCATCTCCTGGTAGGGAATAAGGTCGCCCATCGACCAAACGCGGTCAGAGTACACCGCGACTCGGTCCGTCAGCTTCAACACCTCGGCAATCTCGACCGAACCCGTCGATGAAGGGTACCCGCTCGTGACGTCGTCGAGGTCGAAGTTGTCGGGAAAATGTGCAAGCCCAAGGCTCAGCGCAGTCGCCCCGATCCACGACGGAAGGCCGACCGCGTCATGAATTCCACGACCGACGGGGCCTTCTCCAGGTAGCGCCATACCTCGATGAGGTCGCTGGGGATCACCTCCGTGGGCGAGATCTGCTGAAGATATGCCCGGAGACAAGTCACTGACAGCGCGGCTGAGTCGACCAGGGTGGTCACGCATTGCCGCACATCGTACGACTGCGCCTCTTCGGCATTATCACTGATATGTCCTGCAGTACACAAGCAAACAGTGAGCAAAGCATCAAAACCACAACGTAGTATGTGCACTCGGAAATTGGATGAAGGAAAGCTCAACAATCAGCGGGCAGCAGAGGTCCGTGATGAAATTCTGAAGAGCAGAGAAATCATTCTGCAACCCGGCGACGAGTGCTTCCGACACCTTCTGCTCCTCAGCAGCAGAAGTGATGGCCGCCTTGGCTCGCCCTTCCGTCGAGCTCGCTTCCACCTTCGCCTCCTTGAGCTCACGCTCCAGTTCGGTGATTCGCTTCTCCGCTACGCTCAAGGCAGACTGAGCCGCCGTCAATTCACCCACCGGGACAAGGCCCTGGCGAGCCTCCTTCACTTCAGCCGCACTACTCTCTGTTTCCAAAACAAAATGGTCAACACCGCAAAAAGTTCGCGAAAAGCGCCAAATAAGATAAATAGTCATCGTGGCTGCTCGAAGCTCCTCGTTCGTCTCTTGGACAGTGATAAGATCCTTCTCCACACGGCACTTGGCAGTAAGCCGCTCGGACGACTCGCGCTGCAAGCCCTGTGCAACAATCACAGCGTCAACAACCAAAAATTCCTAAGTGCCCAGCCGCTGAAATTCAGCGATTAGGCACTCGGGGACTGGAAAACAAAATTCCTAAGTGCCCAGCCGCTGAAATTCAGCGACTAGGAACTCGGGGACGGGATGACACAAAAAATAGTAAGAATCGGACCACTGAAATTCAGTGGCCAGATCCTCGGGGACTGGACATACCTGGATGGCGGCACCTAGCATGCCATGAAGCTCCATCCCGTCCACTGACGCAAGCACGAGCGGAGTGTGACCGCGACACTGTTCAACCTCCATGCCGGCGGCCCTAGAAAGCTGGCCCGATGGCACAGAGGCACTCGCCGTGGCGGCTTTCGCCACAAAGCGAGGGAATGTCACCACCGCGGCCCCCGCGCCACTCGAGGGCGGCCCGGTCGCCTCGGTCTAACCCCACGGGCACTGCATGTTGCGACCCCGCGTCCTCCTTGGACTTTAGAGCTACGCCCACTGCAGTCGGAGGTTCGCTCGGGGCAGCCGCCGGCTCGTCAGAGATCGTGACGACGTCATCGCCCTTTATTCTTTTGGTGCCTTCGGTGGGAGCAACGACTTCGTCGCCCTTCCTCTTCTTCGAGGGATCGACCGGCTCCTCCGTGGCGACCGGTGGAACCTTGGACACTGAAGGGTGACCTATCTTCTTAACTCCAGTCCTGCGAAACAACTCTGTCATTAACACTCTCCGATCGAAACACGAAGCAAGCAGACGGATAAAAGGTCAAGGAACACTCACTTGGCGACTAGAATAAATCGCAGGCCGGTGCGGATGCTGGCCGGCTTCTCCAGTTCTGGCCCCAGTTTCCGACTGAGGCCCATCTCAAACACATTATGTGCCCAAGACACTGACGGTTTCTTCGAGGATGAAGCCGCGGCAGGAGCCTCCGTGGCAATCATTGCGGGAGCTCCTCTTGACGGCGAGGCCCCTGCGGCTGGAGCGGCCGCCAACCCGGAGACTGGGGAGAACGGCGGCGGCAATGATGCCAGCAGTGCCTCGTCCTCTACGACAGTAGTGCCAGTCGCCGAGGTCGCGTGCGCCGCTGTTTCTTCGGCTGCGCTGGTAGCGTCGGAGCTACTCGCGGACCGAGGCGGAGACGCCGGCTTGGCCGGCTTCGCCTTCTTCTTGGGTGGCAGCAACTTCCACGGGTATGCTCAGGGAGCTCGTCGTCGTAGTCATGGACCTCGAGGCTTTTGCTGGCCTCGAGTTCGCGCTGGTGCTGCCCACGAGTCTTGCGGACTGTGGGGGCAGCAACTTCCACGGGTTCGTCGTCGTCACCGTCGCCACCCCCATTACTCCTGACATCGCCCCTGTCGGGCAATGACTCGCTCCCATCCTCGGCGAACGAGCTCGAGTTCTCGTCATCTGCGGGCGGAAGCAACCCTTCCACCACTTGAAACAACTACAGCAGTCAAACAACATTAGCACAACCACGAATGCACAAAATGCGACTGCGAGTGCAAAGTAAATAACAACTCACTGTTGGAGCTGGGCGCCTTGCGGTGTAAGGTGCGACCCCGGCCCTCGCGTCAATATACACCTCCTGGGTGATCTTCTTCAGAGCCAGGGTGTAGTCATTGAGTCTCCACTCGTCGAGGTAGGGCTTCGTCGGGTCGTCCTTGCCTGTGTACTCGTACATGTAGTGGGCACGGTTGGCCAGTGGCACGAGTCGTCGCCCGAGCCAGCAATTGTAGAGGTTGATGGTTTGTAGGCCTTTCTTATTCAAGTTGCGGATGGTCTGCAGCATCTCGTCGATGACCATCCGCTGTTCTAGCGGAAGTTTAGTAACTTGGAGCCGGCGTGGCTCGGGCCGGTCGGCGGAATACCTTGGAAGCGCCACCTCGTTGCTTGGAGTCGACTCGGTCACGTAGAACCAGCTCTTCTTTCACTCGTTTGCTGCTTTGGCAGGCAGCATCAGATCGAAGAATGACGCCTTCGACTTCAGCTAGAAAGTCAAGCCGCCCGCGGCTAGCATTGGGCCGCCTGCCTCTTCGCGGCTGATTCTCCCATGGAATAGATCTTGCCATAGGGGAAAACAGGGCCTGCAGCCCAGGTAGCACTCGCAGAATGCCACGAAAATGGCGAGCTGCTTGATGTTGTGCGGACCCAGGTCCGACGGCTAGATATCGTAATAGGCGCAGAAGCGCCGGAAGAAGAGGGAAGTGGGGAATCCGAGCCCCCGCTCCAGATGACTGGTGAAGAAGACGAGCTCCCCTTCGCACGGATCTGGAATTACTTCTCCGGCCACGGGGATGCGCCATCTCCCGGCATGGAGGATCCCCACCTCCTCAAATGATCTTAGCAGCGCCTTTGTGCACTTGGATCTGCCCCATGGTTCGGCAGGAGGAGCCATTGGCTGGGGGATCATGGCATGAAGATCGCTCTGAGTCGTTCTGGTCGCTGCGTGGAATGGGGGAACGAGAATGCGCAAGTTCGGAGGAAGTGAGGGAAGCGTTTCCCCCTCACCCATCACTCTCCTTATATAATGGTTGTTACCCTCCATTTTCGGGGAGCCGTTACCACGCGGTAATTACGCTGATATTACCGTTGGATTACCCAACGGCTAGTTTGACCAAGCTGACGGTCCAACTTCATCCACTCGACTCGCTGTCTTCAGCGACTCGACGATTCGCCGACCCGATCACTATGACAGTGACTTGATTATTCGCCGACCCGCTCACCAAGCTGTGATATGATTGGTCGCTGTTAATGTGACTAAAATGACCAGTTCTTTCCTTTGTTCAGGAGTCCACCGCGGATTCGACTGGGCGTCCGCATTGGACCCGCATACTCCGACAACCAACGAACACCTGCGATGAATCAATGACGGCCTCGGGGACTACTGATGGGGAAATATCTACCGGGGTATGCCCAGCAGGACGTTTCCTATTGGCCCAAACTGCCAGCGAGTGGGCTGCGCAGATTGCCGATCGATCGAGACTTGGTGAGGACTCAGCGATCGGAAGTCGGAGGCCCGTGCGTAGCTAGGCCCAGTCGGACTAGGTCAAAGACCTTTCGAATCCTTAACCAATTCGGTTGTAGATCTGTAAATCCTAGCGAGGTGAGCCTATATAAACCTCCCTAGGGCACGCATAGAGGACACGTTCCATCATACACCCAAGTGACTCGCCGCCTAGATGTCGAGCTCGTCCCTTGTACTCTCTCCATAATACAATCTAGCAGGAGTAGGTGTTTACCCTCCAGGGGGCCGAACCTGGGTAAACCCTTGTGTCTCCGCCCTCATCTTGCACCGCAGATGGCTGGCCGCCCTTGCCCCATGTTCTACTACTCGCTGCCGATTGCAGCATCTGTCGTGGCCATTCCCACGACAATACCTGACTTTCTTCCTTTATCATTCTCCCAAGCTTCAGTATTCTCTTTAATACTGTCTAGTAGATCCCATTTAGCTTCTTCCATCATACTTGTGAATGATCCAACACAAGAAGCATTTAGTAAATGTTTATCATGAAGAGAAAGCCTAGCATAAAATTTATTGATAATAATATTGTTATTGAGTTCATGAATAGGACATTTAAACATTAATAACTTCAATCTCCACCAAACTTGAGATGTACTTTATCCATCACGAGGCCAAAAGTTATAAATTAGATTTGTATCCTTATGAATCTCACTGGGAGAATAGAATTTAGAATAAAAGAGAGATGCCATTTCCTCCCATTCCATGGATTGTCCATTCTTCAGCAGCTTATACCATTCTTCAGCCCTCCCTTTCAAGGATATAGAGAGTAACTTCTTCTTCACCTGTTCAGTTGTGATACCTGCACACATAAACAACCCGCATAATTCATGGATAAAAAGAAAATGATCACCAGGATGAACAGTTCCATCCCCAAAATAATAATTATCCATAACACGCTCAACAATACTTGTAGGTATATTAAAAGGATCTATCTCAACAGGTGGTGGTTCATCTACTACCCTAACAGCGGTAGTAGTTTTCCCAAATAGAAAACTAAGTGGGTTATCCATATTGGAAACAAAGCAACAAACAGAAATAAAAAGAAATACTCACATTAGAAGTTTCCTTTACCAATTCCACTCTTCAATAGCGCTTCACTCCCCGGCAACGACGCCAGAAAATAGTCTTGATGACCCACTAGTATATGAGTGTATCGCAGTACTTTCGATAAATAGGAGTGTCGATCCCAACGAGGAGCAGAAGGTGTTTACTAGTGGTATGGAGCAGGAAATATCTGTAAATACTTAACAAACGGATTTTTAGGCGTTTTTTGATAAAGCAACAAAACAAAGTGCAAGTAATAAAGAACAAACGCAGCAAGTGGCCCAATCCTTTCTTAGCAAAGGACAAGCCGGTGGAAATACTTATAAGGACCAAGCGTTCTCGATGACACATGTGAATTCTGTCAAGTGCTTTCGCTTCATATAGCTAAGTACTCTTCTTTGGTGTTGTAAGTGTTGTGTGGGTGAACCTGTGCTAATGTACCGACCTTACTTGGACTAATACATACTTGTGATTAAACCCCCTGCAAGCATCCGCAACTATAGGAAAGTAATTAAGATATAAACCTAACCACGACCTTAAACTCTGAGATCCTACGCTCCCTTGTGCAAAGGTGTCCTAATGGGGGTTCAGGTTTCTGTCACTCCGACAACCCCACAATTAGTAGCCAAATACACAATGAATTTCCCTAGGCCTATAAATGGTGAAGTATCATGTAGTCGACGTTCACATGACACCACTAGAAGAATAGCACCACAACTTAAATACTAAACCATTGAATACTAACTCAACACAAATCCACTAATAACAACATGACTTCTCCCATGTCCTCAAGAACTAAACGAACTATTCACGAGACATCATATGGATCAAGATCAAAGATGATATGATAATGGATAACAATCTGAACATAAAAAATAATCCAATGGTTCCACTCGCAAGCATCAACTACAATAGTAATTAACACCGGGAAAGTTTCCCCTAAGAACTAAAGCAATATCCAACACAATTGTTACAACGGGATGGAGTGGTGATGATGGTGCCAGTGGAAATGATGGTGTGGATGATGATGATGATCCCGATGAAGCCTATCTTGATGACGGTGTTGATGGCGACGATCTCCCCTCTTCGGGAAGAAATTTCCCTGGCAAAAATCTGTCTGCCGGAGAGATCTTTCTCTCTCGGTGTTTTCCGCCCCGCAGAGGCGGCGGAAATCTATCCGTGGTCGCTCTCTTGGTGTTAGGGTTCCGTGAAGAAGATATAGGCGAGAGGACGGATTCGGAGGCCGGCCAAGTGGGCCACACCTGCCCTAGGCGCGGGGCAAGGTGGGCCCGCGCCTAGGGGGTGTGGGCCCCCTGTGGCCCTTCTTCGCCTCCCTTTCTGGCTTCCTCTGTCTTTCGGGAAAATATAATTTCCCCATATTTTTCTGGTATTTTTTGATCTTCACGAAATTGCATCAAAACACCTTCTTTTCCATCAGAATCCAGACTCCGGCAGTTCATCCTCTAAGAATCATCCAACATGCAAAAACAGTAGAAAATACATAAGTAATACCTCATAATAAGATATATATCAATGAATAGAGGCAAATTATGATATAGAATGGTGATGCAAATTTGACGTATCACAACCCCCTCCCCCTAGCCGTGGAGCCCACTCCACCTCCGGATCTGCTCCCTCCCCTGCTAGATCTACCCCTTTCGCGGAATAGTATGCAACACCGACTAGTGCACCGTCCATCCCCGTCGAGCATGGAGAAGATTGGGTGGAATCGCAGGGATCTAACGCATGGATTCCATCTGGGTAAGCATCGTTTCCCTTTTGTGGATTGATTATTGGCAGTATTTGAACGCGAATCGCTGGTGCTCAACTAACTGCCTTGCTTTTCGAAAAGGATTGATCCAGTGTTGGCGTAATTCGTGGTTGTAAACGATATCACTCTAGATTTTACTTCCTAGCGGTTGTTTCAACCTCCATAACTCTTAGAGATAGATAAAATCTCCCTAAAATCTATTCTAAATTCCCCTGGAGCAGTGGCGATTCAGTTGGTTTGAAAGAGTGTTTATAATTATGAAACTCTCGCGCGGTCTGAAACTATAATTGACACAACTCTCGCACGACTAGCGATTCACTCTCAAATTAAAAAATGTTTTACAACTCTTAATGTACAAGAGTGTTTATAATTGACACAACTCTTGAACACTTTCAAATTAAAAAAATATATATATACAACTCTTAATGTAAAATAGTGTTTATAATTGACACAACTCTTGAACATTTTCAAATTTTAAAAAATTATACAATTCTTAATATAAAAAAGTGTTTATAATTGACACAACTCTTGAACACTTTCAAATTAAAAAAAATCATACAACTCTTAATGTAAAAGAGTGTTTATAATTGACATAACTCTTGAACACTTTCAAATTGAAAAAATCATAAAACTCTTAATGTAAAAGAGTGTTTATAATTAACACTACTCTTGAACACTTTAAAATTGAAGAAATTATACAACTCTTAATGTAAAAGAGTGTTTATAATTGACACTACTCTTGAACACTTTCAGATTAAAAAAATATTCAACTCTTAATGTAAAAGAGTGTTTATAATTGACACTACTCTTAAACACTTTCAAATTAAAAAATATACAACTCTTAATATAAAAGAGTGTTTATAATTGACACTACTCTTGAAAACTTTCAAATTGAAAAATTATACAACTCTTAATATAAATAGTGTTTATAATTGACACTACTCTTCACACTTTCAAATTGAAAAATTATACAACTCTTAATGTAAAGGAAAAGGGTGTTTACTATTTTTATAGTGTGAAAAGTGATCCCTAAACTTGCGTATACGAAAATTATAAACCTTTGAACACTGTGAAATCGCACTTAATACGTGATAATGATGTGCTAAGAAAATCTTGAGAGATTACCATTTTCATAGAATGTAGGGATGTAATGCATAAACTTGCATATGGCAAAAATTATACACCTTTGAACTCTTTGAAATCGCACTTAGGACATGGAGTAAAATATAATGCAAAAATTATACACCTTTAAACACTTTCCCTTCAAATTATATTCAAAATCATTTGTTTATGGAGTTAAAGCATCGGTGGAAAACTTGTTATTTTGCATGGATATATGGTGCCCCACGACAGATACAGGGGTTATCCTATCCGCTAGATCACAGAGGATCAATCAGAGGATCAATGGTGGGTGGGTACAATCCGCGTAACAACTGTGTCGACTAATCAGAGCGTAGTAGCCAAAATGAGCACAAGTGTGAGAGTTTGTCACTAAGAGGGAGGGGAAAACTGAGTAGAACTTTAAAACCAAGGGAAAAACGGACAAGGCGTTCAAATAGAAAACAACAAGAGATTTAAAAATGGAAAATGCTTATTTTATACAATAAAATACATATTGGCATACATCAAACTATTTGCAATTCAAATATACATCAGTTTGACAATTATTGCCTCATTCAGACAAATTATGTTTTGGGGAGGGATGTTTTGGGGAGAGGCTTGAGTAGAAAGCCATGAACCTTCATAGATAGTAGGTGATTTGAGAAGTGGTGATTTAGGTTAAAACTTGATTTATATACATTTCTTATGGTGGCAGGTCACATAATAAAACTCCCTGGGTATATGCCACTATGTTTTGATCTTTTTGAATTTGTTGTGCATAAAATGACTCAATTAGCTAGCTAAAACCCATTCGTTGACTCTTTGTTGACCAGCCACCGAAGGGTAAAAGTGAGTATATTGCACACGGCAGTGTTAGTACTAGAGGGTAAAACCGAGTACAACCAAACTGCCAGTGCTACCCTCGAGGGTATAACTGAGCACAACTAAGTGGCCAAGGTTAGACACGAGGGGGAAAACGTGATACACGCAGTGCAGCGTGGCGGTGAAGGCGTGCAGGCGTGCATGGTGCAAGATCTTGCTGTTACGCGGTGCACGGTGGTGCAATGAAATGTATCCTCCCTTCACCTCTATAGAGGCCTCCTCACTCGCACTCATCACTCACTCACGCAACCATCTCCACTATCCCATCACCTTATGCAAACCCCCAAGAAAACCCAACCACGCCGGCGATGGAGAAGAACGGCGCGGTGGCCATCATCGCCTCCAAGGCGGCCGATGAGGAGGCCCCCGTCCCCGTACTGTCCCCCGTCAAGGCATTTAAGGCAGCCGCCATCCCCGTCTAGACCCCCGTCCCCGCTTCCGCCGTAGTCGCCGGCAAGGAGGCCCTCCTCCCCCTACAGTCCCTCGCCGTTCTCCTGCAAATCCCACACGGCTGGGACCCCTATGGGGAAAACGATTACATTAGGCTGGAGAACCCCTTCGACACCATCTTAGCCGACCCATGGTCGGAGGTAACTAGGGTTTTATCCCCTTCCTTTGTTCTTCCTCCATTCCCATCGTTGGATGCTAGATCGTGTGTTATTAGGGCTCGGTTGTTCGTATTTTCAATCGGTGGATGCTAGCTATTTTTATAGTAGCTAATTCTCTTGTGTTAGATCTCGTATTTCGATGAATGCCCCTAATTGGGATCAGTACTATCACCGATCTGTAGTTGGGATCAGTACTAGCACCGATCTGTAGTTGGGATCAGTATTCGATTTGGTTTGAGATTTGGGGATTGGGCAATAATTAGGGGATCTCAATCGATTAATTTATGCAAGTAATCAATCCCGATAATCATGGTATCTCAATCATGTCCTTATTGCACGCTACTGTTTTTTGTTATAGGTGGATAGCAGCGACGTCTGCAGCGACGACGAGTCCATGGACACCAAGACTCGTCAGGTGCTAAGGAAGATGACGTCCGACCAGTTCAACGGCTTCTTCATCGGCGACGTCTACAGGTGCCCCTTCTGCACCAGGAGCCTCGCCACCAACTTCAACTCCCTCGTGATGCATGCCGAGGATGTGAAGACATGTGACCCGTCAAAGAACGCCAACGCCTTTAGAGCTCAGCACAAGGCGCTCGGTTTTCACCTCCATAACCTCAAGAAGGTGGCCATCGAGGAGGGTCGCATGCCCCCGATCAAGCCCAATGCGCCCAAGGTCAAGGGACTGGGCAGCGGGAAGTGGAGGAAGAACCACAGGGAGGAGGCGGAGGCCATGAGGGGCCACTGATCCCGTGTTGATGCTGCTGTTGTAAAGCAACTTCTTTTGTTTTGTTGTCTGTGTTGAACTTGTAAGCTGCTGCTGAGCAGCCTAATTGTCGAACTTGGTTTAAGTATCGTACTATATAATCCTTTATTAGCTACTTTATCTACACCTTCTTTGTTTATCTACATATTTATGGTGCTGGTTAGATTTGCTGCTAGATTGGGAAAATACGAGGGCCAAAAGGAACCATGAATGAAGAGAGAAGTTGCTCTAGATTCGCTGTCTTTTGGGGCAAAAATAACAACTGTTAGCGACATAAAGGGGAAAAAGCGTTCTTAAAAAGGCCAATCATAAAAATAACAAAAAAAATAAAAATCTTCCAATTTAGGCGACAGAATGCACGTAACTACCATACGCGGCCCACATGGTCCCACACCACATCCCCAAAACGCGTTCCCAACAAGCCGACCCCACACCATGGGGGGTCCTACTATGGGATCCGACTGAACGTGGCCTCACCTGTCATCACGTAACGGGGGTGGGTCCTACTTGTCAGCACATAACAGCGAGGGTCCACTATGGGACCCACCTGAATGCGTCCCCACTTATCAGCACGTAACGGCGAGGGTCCACTAATGGGACCCGACGGAGAGCGACTTTCAGACCGATGTGAGAGTTCCATAATAGGAGTCGGACAAAAGTGAGAAAAAACTAAGCGGCTAGGGAAAAGTGAGTACAGCTAACGAACCAAGGGCACGGAAATAAAAATCCCTAGAAAAAATAACCACCAGGTCAAGTTTCATTTCATAATTGTGCTCATTTCCTCCATTTTGTCACGTTTCATTTCCTAATTTTTGTTCATTTCAAATTATGCAGGCTAGTAGAACAATGCCTACTGCTAGCAATGCTCCATCAGCTAGCAGTGCTCCATCAGCTCCAAGGGCACCAACTAGTGATGTTCCAAGATCATCTACAGGGCCACCTTGTACTGAAGCAACAAACACTCGCGGCAGGGGTGGGTTTTCATACTTCAAGGCTGGGGAAAATGCTGATGCTGGTAGAGATCCTGATGTTGGACCACTTGGATGCTCCTATGATGTTACTTGTTCTTCTAAAGATCCAAGTTCAGATGTTCTGTGAGTTTCATGATGTAATCATGTGCTAGTAGTAGTTAAAACTTGTTATTTTGTGGTCAGTTGGTACATTGTGCTTCTTTTGATGTGGTGTAAAACTATGTTATGGCATGTCAAAAACTTGTCTGGATGTGCTTATCTTTTTGTGAAATGTTGACCTCTCTTCTCACAATTGTATCTAAATGTTAATATTCCTCTCCAACATTTCACAGTTCAACTTAAAAATTCATAATTCAACTTTAACATCCACAACACCACATGATTCAACTTAATACATCAATAACTATGATCACAAATAGTATAACAACCAAAGAAATACTAAACATCCAGAACACCACATGATTCTACTATTTCATAACACCACATAATTCAACTTATTACATCAATCTACTAGTTCATTGCATTAATCTACTAGGTCACCACCTAGTCACCACAACCAAAGATTACAAAGCAATCATGCCCACTACACATCACAAATAGCTCTGATCTTCCTAAGCTTTGTTCTAGCCCCTTCATTCTGTTTCATTAGTTCTACAATGTAATTTTCCAGCTTCTTATGTTCTTCCTTGACTTTCTGGTACTCTTTCTCTGCCTTAATCCTTAAAACCTTATGCATGTTAGAGGTTGATGCATCAAGATTTATCCTATGCTCCAGTTCTGCCCTTGCATCAATCAAAGCTTGTTCAGCTTTGGCCTTCAAAGCTAGTGTCACCTGCTTCTTTTCAACCACTTTCTTCAGATCATCTTGTGCTAGCTTCAAGTCCACCTTAAGCTTTGCAATCTCATCCTGAGCCTGGTAACTACTCTCCATATGATTGAGGGCATCATTAACCCTACCCTACCCTCTTTGCAGGTGATGTATCCCACAGCTTGGACAGGCATTGACAAAGTGCTTCAGGACACACATTATTGACCCAGTGTATAAAGTCACAAGTTTGACCTTCCTAAAATAAAGATAACATGACAGAGAACAAATATGCAAAAACTTGAAAATAAAGGATTTTATCATTGCTAATAGTGGATCACTAGTGGCACTAACCTTTTCTTCACGGGCCATGAATCTTCTGCCAGTCCAGCATCCCTCGAAAGCTACATGCTTCACTGCCACGCAATTGCATTTGCAAAGCACAAGCATATCTCCATCATCGGCTCTTGTACAGCAATCTGAGTCGTACGTGCTATTGGGACCCTACAAATCTAAATGTGCAAGGTAAATAGCCTAAAATCAAGCACTGATTCAAAATCCCCAATTTGATATGAACCCTAACCCTAGCTACGTGAGAATGAAGAGGAAAACACATACCTCGGTGCCTAGAAAGCTCTCGACGCATTTAATCACTCAGATACCATTCCATGATGCGCGTGGAGATCTGGCGCCAGCGGGGGCGGTGCGGACTTGTTGGAGGAGAGTGGAGAGAAGTGGCAGAAGCCGCCGTTGCGAATGGCTATTTTACTACGCGGCTCTGCTAATGGGCGTCTCTGTCCTTCCGTCAAGACAACGCCAAGTGGCACCTGGCAGTGGGCCCCATTGTTAGAAACGTGGTTAAATCCTCTAAATCGTGAAATCAGTGCTATGTGTCGAAGACCTATCAAAGTACGATGGTTTGTGTATGGCTGCCTCTAGCCTCTATGTGGTGGTTATGTGACACTGCAGACTAAATTATGGTGGTTTCGTGTCATTACCCTGTGTCGCCCCCACAAAATTCGTACTCCTGCAGTAGACGCCAAAACCGAAACGGGAAATCCCCCAGGCTCCCGTCGCAGCATCGACCAAATCGACGCAAGAAAGGCGCAATCACTCCAAGCCGCCGACCAGGGTCGTGCCCACTTCGGCGTTGTAAAAAATCAGCTGACGGGGCGCACGGGCCGTGGCCGTGCTCGTGCCCACTTCGTCCCCACTCTCCCCCGCAACCGACGCCACCTCACACTACACGGCCGCCCCTTCCCCCTTCCTCCTAGCCGCCAGCCCGCCAGTCGAGGTGGCTGAGCTCCCACATCAGACCTAGCTAAGCTCCTCGTCTCCGGCCCGGGAAGGCGACGGCGCGGCTTCCCTGATTAATTCTGCGATTGATTCAAGAGCAACTCGTGGAATTGAGTGTCTCCCATGGCTCCGCCGTCGCTGCTCCTCGGCTCCCCGACATCGATCGCCTTCCTCCTCCTCGCCTTCTTCCAAGGTATCAATCAATCCACTCATCCGTCGATCCGTCGGTGGTTGAGAACTTGGCTATTCTTGCTGCGATTGGTTGTGATTTGGATGCGCGCGGCGAAGCGGCGAGCTTGATTTCGATTTGGTGAGCTGATTGTTCGGATTTTTGTTGTTTCCTGCGGGGTGCGCAGGGCCGGTGGTGGGCGCCATCACGTTCACCTTCGCCAACCGGTGCACGGATACGGTGTGGCCCGGCCTGCTCTCGGGCTCCGGCTCGCCGCCGCTAGAGACCACCGGCTTCGCGCTCTCGCCGGGACAGTCGCGCTCGCTCTACGGGCCCACCGGCTGGTCCGGCCGCTTCTGGGGCCGCTCCGGCTGCGACTTCGACGGCGGCGGCAAGGGCACCTGCGCCACGGGGGACTGCGGCTCCGGCGAGGTTGAGTGCCGCGGTGCCGGGGCCACCCCGCCCGCCACGCTCGCCGAGTTCACCCTCGACGGCGACGGCGGGAAGGACTTCTACGACGTCAGCCTCGTCGACGGCTACAACCTGCCCATGCTCGTGCAGCCGTCCGTGGCGGGGTGCCCCGACACCGGCTGCCTCGTCGACCTCAACGAGCGCTGCCCCTCCGAGCTCCGCTCCGGCGGAGGCCGAGCCTGCCGCAGCGCCTGCGAGGCCTTCGGCAAGCCCGAGTACTGCTGCAACGGCGCCTACGCCACACCTGACACCTGCCACCCCTCCCAGTACTCGCAGCTCTTCAAGACGGCCTGCCCAAAGTCCTACAGCTACGCCTACGACGACGGCACATCCACCTTCACCTGCAACCACACCGATTACACCATTACCTTCTGTCCACTGTCAAATCCAAACAGGTTCATACCTTTCTTCGTCTAACTTCTTCCTGATGCTATGACAACACGATCTAGTAGTTGCAATCATCCTGTTGTAGACCTCATTCAACTTCACCGTGATCTTTCATCTGAGCTGAAAACAAAATGAAATTTTGATTCGGGATGTGAAATGGCCAATGGGGAAAGGAGGGAGCATGGACAAAGTTAGGCTTGGAGCAAAGAAAAAGTTGCTTTGATTGTGTTGCTCTGTCTTTTGCCTTTGTTCCATCCCCACCTTGTCCTTGTGTGTTGGGCTTGACTAGAAAGTTGCAAGTGCCTAGTTGGAATCTGGGGAAGCACACATGTACTCCCTCCGTTTCAAAATATAATATGTTTTAGGTTTGTGAATAGAGTGTATCTAGACCCAGTTTAGTTTGTAGATTCATACCTACACACAATGAACCTATAAGGAGTTTAGATACACTCCTTTCACAAACCTAAAACATCTTATATTTTGAAACGGAGGGAGTAATTGCTAACTCCCCATCGGTTGATTCCTTATTGCTGACAACAGGTTGTGATTTAACCGTTGTGAATTATTATGCGAGTCTGATCATATCAATTTATTTTGAAATTTTACAGTGGAAAGGGCAAGCATGCATTGCGGAGGCCAAGCCATGAGCAGCTCGAAGACGACGTGTGGCTGGCGAGCTTGAAGAAAACTAGCGGCGCCGGTGCATCAACCTCCGCATCATGGTCAGCGTCTGGAGCTTTCCAGGCCGCCCTAGCAATTGCAGTGGTGATCATGCTATCGATAGCACAAGAGCATCCTCCGTTCGGATTGCTATGACTGGGCAAGGTAGGTGATTCTTGATCTGTAGGAGTGATCTGAACTCTGAAGAGTTATTTTCGGATCAGAGCGATAGCGGAGGGGAGATGCGGAGAGCATGTTCTTTAGGCCTTTTTGCTCGTTGGTAAAGAATGTGAGGCGTCCTCCAGTTGGCAACTGTAGGTGTTCTGCTAGTGGTATTTTTCACATTGCTTTTATGGCCTTTTCCAAAACATTGTTCTCTGAATTGTATTCTTTTTTGTGCATAACTTTATTCTACGGGGTATAGATCAGTGTGGAATTCAGAGATGTTGCACTGTCGGTATCATTCCAATTCTATCAGATGTACCCAAAGGGGGAAAATTGCAACAATATCTGCAGTTCTCAGTTGGGCTGTCAAATCGCTATCTCCGTGAGTAAAGATATGGTGTTGGGTGTTTAAAGAGAGAGAGAAAAGGCGGGCAATCAGGCAAAGGTGTTGATAATGCTAATCAATCGCCACAATGGAAAGGAAAAGTGAGTTGACTGTTGAAACTGATCACATAGTGAACTAATTAGCATTGCAGTATACTAATTAGCAAGGTACTCTGTTTGACACAACACTGACAACTGCATGAAGAATGAAACAAGGTACCCTAGGTTTGCCTGCATTTTTGTAGCGTCAGACGTAGAAATACTTAGCCTCGTAGTGGCCATCTTATGCTTTGCTGCTTCAGTTCTGATGGCCATTTGTGTGCTATCAGCGCTGTTACTTCTACTGCCCATCAACAAAAGTAAACAACGGCTCATTTTACTCCCCGGAAAACCCATGCTAGTTTTGCTTTTGGAAGACGTGTGTACCAGGGAGCATAACCAGAAACTCCACTCCAGGTAGCACTTCATTTTCAAAAATTCAAAACCATATTTCAAAGTTTAAAGAAAAAATAAAAAAATTCTGGATGTAATTAATGATGTATACTAGTGCAACCCCCTAAGAGGCAGTGAAGTTCTCAACTATCCTTTTCAGGTAAAGTACACATGCAATCCCCAAATTAGTAAGCGGCCTAGGCGTAACATTGAAAACTTGCGAAAAAAAATTGAATTAAAAGAACGGCCTTAACCTTGCCACTTTTTTTTGGAATGAAAGGAACGTACTCCCTCCTTTTTAAAATATAAGATGTTTTAGGTTTGTGAAGAAAATGTACCTAGACTTGTTTTAGTGTCTAAATTCACCCTAAACATTAGTGAACTTATATACTAAAAGAAGTCTAGGTATATTTGTTTCACAAAGCTAAAATATCTTATATTTTGAAATGGAGGGAGTAGCTCCTAACTTTGTTAACGAGACCAAAACTATAACAAATTCTTTCAGCATGTTCATGTACTACTGCCACAACACTCACCAGAAGTTGAGATAACTCACCGGAGCTTTCAGCGCTTGTCCACGAGCAGCCTTCTGAAGTTTATCTTAGTATTCCAACCCCCGATGAAGCTTACACAGAAAATATGCTATCGAGCAATTGCACACCTCCTCTGGAGGCTATAGAACCTAGCTAGTGCCAAAGGCACAACACATCATCTTCCAACTAAAACTTAGCCAAAGAACAATAGATAAAATTTGATGGACTCCTCTAGTACATAGACACGACTCACAACCTACAGACCCCACCCACCCCCCCCACACACACACACACCAACCCCCCACACACCCCACCACCACCACCACACAACAGAGCATGTGGTAAATCTTGACAGTAGAAAGGTTGTACCATGGTAGCGAGCTGCCTAAGCATAACCTAGAAAACTTGTGACTTAAAAAAAAAAGAACACAGTTCCCAACTTTGTTAATGGAACAAAAGATATAACAAGGTCTTCAACAGGTCATGCATCATTTCAGAATAGCGACATCATTGACCAGAAGTCGAGCTAACTCCCTGGAGCTTCAATGCTCGTTGATGAGCGGCCTTCTAAAGTTCATACCGGCATTCCAAACACATGCTTTCAAAACAAGATATATTTTATGATTTTTCAAATTGTCTGATGAAGTTTACACATGAAATGTGCTATCGAGCAATTGCACACCTCCTCAAAAGACGGTAGAACTTAGCTTGTGCCAAGGCACACCACATCGTATTCCAACTAAACTTAGCCACATAACATGTAAGAACAGGATATAAAATGTTATGGACTTCCCTAGTGAGGATTTTTTAGTGGGGATTTTAGACATAGACACCGGACTAACCACATGCAATCCTTTCACTCAAGAAAATAACCACATGCAATCCTTTCACTCAAGAAAATAACATGGAAGCCTAATCTTAGGAGGGTCTCTAAGGTTTCACAACGGAGAGTAGAGCACAAGAGTGATATCAGCCCCTAAATGATACCATGATACCACCTATTAAAATGTAGTATAAATAATCATGTAAATTTCTAATTTTAACTTTACAACATTCATAATGAATCAGCATATACTATTTTAGATAATTCCATATCAAAATTTAATCTACTCCGTGAGAATAAAGAACACAAAACCTATTGAGAAATAATACCAAACCAAAAGGGACAAGCATATACACTATTCATATGGATTTTTTTTTCCGTTTCTCTTGATGTACATTTTGGTTTTGGTTCACAGTTTTCGTTGGTAGTCCATACTTACATTATCTATGTGATTTTTTCTTGAAATTTTGATGATGATTTTCACTATTTTTAGGGAATTTTCCTATTTTTCAAGGTTGGTATCTATCATAGTATTATTCAGTGTTCGGTATCAGTATATATGTTCTCTACGGCATAATTGTGATTAAAAGAGCGAACAGTGCACATCCTATTTACAAGGATTTATCTCAAAATACAAGGTACGAAATTTCATACAGACAGCCTGCAGAAATATTAACCGCACTGACCCAAATTTCAATCGGTAGATATGTTCTCTAGGGTATAATTGTGATTTTTTGAAACATTTTTTTTTGAAACATTTTGTTGATGGGTATAATTTTGATTGAAAGAGAGAATAGGGCACATCCTATTTACAAAGAATTACCTCAAAACACAAAGCATGAAATTCCATATAGATAGCCTGCAAAAACATGAAGCGCACGAACCCAGATTTCAACGTTTCTGCAACCTCTATCCATTTAGATTCAGCCTGTCAGTCACATAGCCTTGAATTCATTTGATTATGTAGACGCTGTGACTTGTGAGGCTCGATATGTTTCTTAGCCATGCGGTAATATACACGCGGCTCTGCGCCTCTGCGCCAAGCGCTGCAAGGGCTAACTTTGATTCACCTTTTTTTTTTGACTTTGCTATTCGGCAACCGATCTTTAAATGCAAATTCTGACGGACAAACTAGACAGATTTCCATGCATGCAAATAAAACTAAAATGTCAGCCGCGTTTAATGCAAATATTCGAAAATTCAAAACGTTTTATAATTCAATATGTTTATCCGATTGATGATCCGTTTTTATCGTTGGGCTAGTCTCGACGAGATCTTCGAAACTAGATTCCATGTCGATAGGTTCGAGAAAAAAATTCGGACCAAAAGGTTATCCACATGTAATACCTAAGTTAATCCAGACGCTACTATATAAGTTACCCACCAGTTAACACATAAGTTATTCATCCTATGAACGGGTAATGTGTTTGAGTCTTTTATACGCGAAAAACACAAATATAAACTCTTCGAATTTGGGATCCGTTTTAGTCGAGTCGACATAATAAATGTGGTGTTATACCCTATCACCCACCACCCTAAGTCGTAGTCTAACGGCTCGGCTTCATCACCCATCGCCATTAACACATCGACGACGACGAAATCTTGATATCCTAACACGTAACAATGTCTCAATTAAATTACTTCCTCCGTCCCGGTTTAAAGGACATAATTTGCAATTCTCTGGACCCTATGTGTCATCTAATTGGTCCATTTAATAACATGGAATAGAACATGCATGAGGAAAAAAGAATTAGAAAAGCATTCACATTTGTTCACACATGTGCATGCAAGCATTTTGTTCTTTTCACACAAGAGTAATTACAGGAATTAAATGTTTTTGTGTCTAAGTATTTTGGGATTGCATGGTTTACAAATTGTGTCCTTTAAACCGGGACGGAGGGAGTAGATTATAGCTCACATTTAATTAACTAAACTAAATATACATGGGCTATCAAGATTTTATATAATACAAAAATTATCCACATGAGCAATGCGATAACGTCTCTAAACCTATTTATATGATGGGTAACTTATATGTATCAGGATGGATAACTTAACTACTATGATATGGATAAGTCACGCGTTAGGGGTGAGTAACACAATTTTTATTTGCTCCAAAAGTTACTCACTAGTAATACGAGAGTTTTTCAGGCTTCAGTGTAGAAGTTATCCACCAAATAATATGTAAGTTATCCATCACTATAAAAATTTATTCACATATAGGATATAAAAATTATTCTAGTGGTTCGGCTTCGTCGTCCATCGTCGCTCTCGCAGCGTACGTGCTACTCAACCTCAAAAGGCTATCACGCCAAACATTGAACATATTTTTTAAAAAAATAAATCTAATTTTTTTTGTATACGATATAATAAATACAGTCTCATATCCTACCACTCACCATTTTAAGTCGTAGTGAACTAACATAACATTCAACCAGTAGTCTAGTGGTTCGGGTTCATCGTCATTCATCGCTATCATGGCAGGTGACGAAGCCTCGAAGGATGTTAGGATAATGCATTGACGACGATAAAGTTTCGATACCATAACACCTAGGGTACCATATTTCAATAAAACTTGCTCAACATGTATGTGAAAAAACTTCCATTCAACACGTTTATATGATGGGTAACTTATGTGTTACAGGGTGGATAACTTAAATATTATGACATGGATAACTCACGTCTTAGGGGTAGATAACTTTTTTGTCCGAAAAAAAATCATCAAAACATATCAACATGAGATCTAGTTTTGAAGATCTCATCGCGACTAGTCCAACGGTGAAAACGGATCTTAAATCGGACAAATGGCATTTTAAATTTCAATCTAAGCATTAGTTGGCTTTGATTTGTTTTGTCGTTTAGTGCCATGCATGGCCGTCGGGTTTAAAATTTCTCAGACCGGTTGTTAAGTAGATTTCCCTTTTTTTTTCTTTTGTGTAATTTTGGGATGTTTTTGCGTGTAACTTTGATGTACCGTAGCCGTGTGACACTGGTTGCATCCTTCCGACTTGTACAGCTCACTCAGTCCGAGCAATAATTGGAGATTGAACTGGGCCCAGTTGACCGAGCAGCACCCTGAGATCTTCATCCAACGGTAGAAAAATCTTGCCCTTGGTCACAGCGCTCTCCTCCGAAGCTAATCACACATATCGTACGATTCCTTGGCTCTCAAGTGGGCTATGGTTTTCTTGGTTCTCAAGCTTACCTCTTCCCGTCGCGTCGCGAGCCTCCGAGTTAATTAGCCCTTGCTTAATTGGCGCCGTGGCGCACCCAAACTAGCTGGCCTCCTGTCTCTCGTATCACGCGCCGAGCTCCTTGTCCTTACGGCGGATCGGCTATGTCGACCGGCTTGGAGATATGCCACGGCGGCGGTGGAGCCGACGACGACGGCGATGGCGGCCTGCCCGAGGACCAGATGTTCGATCTGCTCACCCGCGTCTCCCTCGATGACCTTGCCGCGTGCCGCCAGGTCTCTGCCCAGTGGCGCCGGCTCACGTACGAGCCGGCGTTCGGGCCGCAGCACTGCCGCCGCGGCGCCGACGCCGTCGTCTCGGGCTACTTCGTGCAGGGCCTGGCCCGCAACCGCTACTCCGCCACATTCGTCTCCATGACGACGCAGACACACCCCTCCTCCTCCTCCCCGCCCGTCGTCTCGCTCGACTTCCTGCCCTGCGCGCACGTCCGCGTCGACGCCGTCTCCGCGCACCGCGGCCTCGCGTGCTGCGTCGACGCCGACGCAGACGCCGCCGCGCGCATGGGCGGCAAGGCGTCCTCGGCGCGGTGCTACTACGCGTGCAAGCCCGCCACGAGGCAGTGGCTGGCGCTGCCCAGCCCCAGGCTGCGCTTCCCCACGGCGGCCACCGCGATGGTGGCGCGCCCCGCCGGCACCGGCGACGGCTCCGCGGCTGACTTCAAGATCCTCCGGCTCTCGGTCGCGACGCTGCGGGACCGCCTGCGCTGCGAGATATTCGACTCGCGGAGGTTCGCGTGGCGGCGGTCCGCCGAGGTGATGGTGTGGCCGGAGTCGCTCGTGGCCGCCGGCCCCGCGACGAGGGCCCACGGCGCCATGCACTGGCTCCGGTGGCCCGACAGGCTCACGGGCGCCGAGGACATCTTCGCCTTCGACATGAAGAGCGAGACGTGGAGGCTCATCGGGCTCCCGCCCGAGATAGATGACAGAGCGGAGAGATGGGCGCGCAGGAAGCTGGTGACGGTGGAGGGGAAGCTGTGCCTGGTGGTGATCGTGGGCGACGAAGCAGAGGTGTGGGTCATCACTGGCTATGGCATGCAGCGTGAGAGGTGGGAGAAGAAGATGGTGGTGAGGCTCAAGAGCCTTACGATGAAGGAAGGCTCCGAGCTTGTACTCAGAGATCTTTGCTCCTCCGAGGTTGCATTCTTCAACACTGTATACAGAGTGGTCTGGTAATCAAATTGCTTGTTTAATCCCCTTTTTATTTAAGTATAATACTCGTTTGCAAACACAGTACTGATTTCCTTCACAGGTACGATTTTTGGAAGGGCAAGATAGCAGAAGTCCCCGTGCATCACAAATGCATTCAAGAAGTTTTCAAGTACGAGTCAGATTTGGTCCCCTGGGACATCGATGAAAATAAGATCTAGATAGATGACACTGTAAAATATGCATTTCGGAAGCTCAGGTTTCCCAGAACTGCCAATCTTGCAGTGGCATCCATTCTCAGTAGTATCCCGGTTGAGCCTTCTTTTTCTTTTCGTGGGAAAAGGAAACAACGAGTCTTGATGATGCCGACAAATTCAATTAGTAGCATTAATACTAGTAGGTTTTTTATCACCGTTTTAGGTAAATGCATGGTACTGTAGTGTTTATTCAGGGAAACAGACGGAATGATCATTTGATTTGCACCACTAATAAGATCTTCCATTGATATTTGCATTAAGTTCCCCGCAAAAAAAAGATATTCACATTTTCTTATCTCACGATGAATTTACCTTGGACATAGCCGAAAAGTAATGCTAGAGCTGGGTTTTGTATTTTGAGATGAGTATGGAGAATGTGTAGCTGCAGGAGAGTGTGTTTTACCCATGTCCCGGATGCTATGCAAAAGCAAAGAAAAATGTGGATTCTTGAATATATATGTTGTGGTAATTAACATTTATTAGGCGCAAAAAAATACAGATAGATAGTTGTTGCTGAAAAATATCCAAGACGGCCAATCTTTGCGGATACTTATCTATAAGTATCCTGGTCCAGTCTTTCCTTTTCGTGTTTTTTTTGTGAACCAAGGAGATCATTGAGTCCCTGATTTTTTTTTAGATCAAGAGGGCCCCGAAAGGGGGAGCCCCCATCCCATTTTATATAATGAAACTAGAATTTTTGTGTCTGTTTACAAAAGTCTTCTACCTTCGAAAGGAAAACTTACTGAAGAGTAAAAGGCCTGAGCCAGGGAAAAAGATACATCGATCAGAGCTCACAGGCAAAGGCAAAACTATTCATGTAAAGGAGAAAAAATCTTTCGGCCTCAAGTCTTCAGGCACCATAACTCTCACAGATCTCTTCCTGAGGTTCTTCCTTGTTTCCTTTGCCGGCATCAGTCCCGAGGGTTTCGACCATGCCCCTTGCCAGAGTGGCGTGAGAGGTGTAGGAGTCGTTGCTCTGTCGATGCTGGGCGGTGTTAGGAGGCTTGGAGAGGTTGCCGAAAGAAGTGATTCCGCCAGGGATGCCATCAAAATGGCCCCAAAAGTTATTCCCACGCGAGGAGGCTTAGAGCGAGGAGGAGAGTAAGGACCTGGGTAGAGAATTGATCCACCCTCTCCAGCATGTGTTCTTTGTACAACAACCTCCAATTTTTGATCGTTTTTAGAACCAGCCACCATACCCGTTTGATACATAGCCAATTTTGGTTGTCAAAAATAAAAGCATTCCTTGATTTCCAGATACTCCAGTTAATCAGAGCACAAATAGTATTCAGCACAGAATGCTTTTTATTGGCAACCCAGAATTTAGCTACGGATTCAAAACAAGTGCCTAGTGCATAGCCAAAGAAATCTGAAGTAAATTCCCAGATTTCCTTAGCAACAACACAATCAAAAAACAAATGATTCAGTGACTCATTTTCCATACAGAATACACAGTCTAATGGTTTCCAAGCCTCTCTTCTCCAAGTTATCTCTTGTCATTAGTTTGTTATGAGAAAAGAGTCCCCAATTTTCATTTTCATGAAAGTGAAAACACAAAATCTAGGCTACAAGTAGCTGGAATCCTCATGGTACGTCCCCAAATATGCTCTCACCCTACTACACGTAACGAGCCAAAATAACATTTGAGCTACACAATCGGTGTTATCCTTGAAATAGGCTTTCGCATGCTATATTAATATAGCAACCACATGATATAAATGTTGCTATATATCTTATAATGCAAAACCCCACTAACATGCATTAACCATAGTCTATCATCGCATGCTAACTATCCACACTATCCATTATCTTAGCCATTCAAATTTCCATGCAAGTTATCCACGCCATCCCTTCTTTCAGCTATCCGATTGTCCATATCATCAATTTTTAGATGTCAAATACACAATTATTTCATATTGATTAAATTTAGTTTCTCCACTATTGTGTCAAGTTCAATTTTCGATATTCCTATAAATAACACGATGTTTCATATTTCTTATACCAATTCATTTGAACAAGAGATTTCTAAAGAGATTATCGCCACAACATGCAATTATCCTTCTAGTTAATAATATTTTTCACTCGGGCCATAGTGAAGCTCTGTCCCCTGAAGACTAGGTCATACTACAAACCATAGTTTTAAAAACCAGACCGGTGCGTGAACCGGTGAGACGCCTGATTCACTGGTTTGCTGGTCGGATCACCGGTTCAATCGGTTCAATGCGACAAAAAAACTATTTTTTAAAATTAAAATTTAAGAATTTTTGAAACAAAATGACCATAAAAGGTACATAAAGTGTATATTTCAATAAGTGGTTGATACGCCCAATTTGCATCACCATTCTATATCATAATTTACCTCTATTCATTGATATTTGTCTTATTATGAGGTATTACTTATAGCTTTTCATCTGTTTATACATGTTGGATGATTCCTGTAGGATGGACTGCCGGAGTCTGGATTCTGATGGAAAAGACGACGTTTTGGTGCAATTTCACGAAGATCAGAAAAATACCAGAAAAATATGGAAACATATTATTTTACCGGAAGACGAAGGAAGCCAGAAGGAGGAGCGAAGGGGGGCCAAACCCCCCTAGGCGCGGGCTCACCTGACCCCGTGCCTAGGATGGGTTTGGCCCACCTGTTCGGCCTCCGACTCCGCCTCTTCGCCTATATCTTTCCTACGGAACCCTAACACCAGGGGGGCCACAGATAGACTTCCGCCGCCTCTGGGAGGTGGAAAACACCGAGAGAGAAAGATCTCTCCGGCAGACAGATTTCTGCCGAGGGAATTCCTTCCCGGAGAGGGGAGACCGTCGCCATAAACACCGTCATCAAGCTAGGCTTCATCGGGATCATCATCATCCACACCATCATCTTCACCAGCACCGTCATCACCACTCCGTCCCGCTGTAACAATTGTGTTGGATATTGCTTTAGTTCTTAGGGGAAACTTTCCCGGTGTTAATTACTATTGTAGTTGATGCTTGTGAGTGGAACCATTGGATTGTTGTTTATGTTCATATTGTTATCCATTATCATATCATCTTTGATTTTTATCCATATGATGTCTTGTGAGTAGTTCGTTTAGTTCTTAAGGACATGGGAGAAGTCATGTTGTTAGTAGTGAATATGTGATGAGTTATTGTTCAATGGTTTAGTATTTAAGTTGTGGTGCTATTCTTCTAGTGGTGTCATGTGAACGTCGACTACATGACACTTCACCATTTATGGGCCTAGGGGAATGCATTGTGTATTTGGCTACTAATCGTGGGGTTGTCGGAGTGACAGAAACCTGAACCCCCGTTAGGACACCTTTGCATAAGGGAGTGTAGGATCTCAGAGTTTAAGGCTATGGTTAGATTTATATCTTAATTAATTTCTTGTAGTTACGGATGTTTGCAGGGGGTTTAATCATAATTATGCATTAGTCCTAGGAAGGGCGGTATGTTAGCACAGGTTCACCCATACAAGACTTACAAACACCAAAGAAGAGTACTCATCTATTTGCAACGAAAGCACTTGACAGAATTCCCATGTGTCCTTGAGAACGTTTGGTCCTTATAAGTATTTCCACTGGCTTATCCTTTTCTAAGAAAGGATTGGGCCACTTGCTCAGTTTGTTTGTTACTTCTATTACTTGCTCTTTGTTTTGTTGCTTTGTCAGAAAACCACTGAAAATCTGTTTGTTAAGTATTCACAGGGATTTCCTGCTCCATACCACTGTTCAGCACCTTCTGCTCCTTGTTGGGATCGACACTCCTATTAACCGAAAGTACTACGATACACCCCCTATACTTGTGGGTCATCAAGACTATTTTCTGGCGCCGTTGCCGGGGAGTGAAGCGCTATTGAAGAGTGGAACTGGTAAGGAAAACTTTCACTGTGAGTATTTCCTTTTGTTACCGTTTGTTTCTTTGTTTCCAATATGGATAACCCACTTGGTTTTCTATTTGGGAAAACTACTACCATTGAAAGGGTAGTAGATAATGTTGGAGATATGCCCTAGAGGCAATAATAAAAGGGGTTATTATTATATCTTTGTGTTTATGATAAATGTTTACATTCATGCTATAATAGTATTAACCGGAAACATTAATACTTGTGTGATTTGTAAACTAAATTAGAGTCCCTGGTAAAGCCTCTTTATAATACTAGGTTGTTGATTAATAGATGATCGTGGTTTCTCGATCATGAACATTGATATGTTATTAGTAACAAGATCATATAATTAGGAGAATGGTATGATGGACATACTCCTGTAGATAAGTGTAGCATTAAGATCAAGTCATTTCAATAGTTCGTTTGCTATAAGCTTTCTGATACATAGTAACCTAATTCCTTCGACCATGAGATCATGTTAATCACCATCACCGGAAGGATGCTTTGATGACATCAAATACCACACCGTAACTGGGTCGCTATAAAGGTGGCATTTAGTGTTCGGAAAGTATGGGCTGAAGCACATGGATCAAGAGTGGGATTTGTCCATCCATATGACGGATAGATATACTCTAGGCCCTCTCGGTGGAATGTCATCCAATTAGCTTGCAAGCATGTGACTGGCTCACAAGGGATCACATATCACGGGAACGAGAAAATAGTACTTATCGGTAACGAGGTTGAACTAGGTATGCAGAGATACAGACGATCAAAACCTCGGATAAGTAAACTATCGTGAGACAAAACGAAATTGGTATCGTATGTAAGTGGTTCATTTGATCGCAAAGTAATCGTAGAAATATGTGGGAACCATATGAATTTCCAGATTCCTCTATTGGTTATTGATCGGAGACGTGTCTTGTTCATGTCCGCATAATTCACAAACCGTAGGGAGACACACTTAAGGATTCGATGTTGTTTAGTAGATATGGAATGTTAATAGGGATACCAAATGTTGTTCGGAGTCTCGGATGGGATCCGAGATATCACAAGGAGATCCGGAATGGTCTGGAGAATAAGATTCATATAAGGAAAGTCCTATTTCGGAGTTCGGGAAAGTTTCCGATGTTTTCATCGGAGAGGTTCTAGAAGGGTCTAGAAGGTTCACCGGTCCGGAAGGGGAATGGTCCATGAATGTGTCATGGGTAAGTGGAATGATTGGATTATGTCCTAGGTCACATGGTGTGTGCATTTATAAGAGAGAATTAAAGCTCTAAATTGAAAGTCAAACGGGAGTTTGAAAAGTCAAACTGGAATAATGGTTTCCTAGTGGGAGAAGAAACAGGTCCTTCTCTCAATCCAACTTGGGTTTGGGTTTGGATTCAAACCCACCCCTCCCAAGGCTGCCCTCCCTCTCATAAATAGAGGGGAGGGGCTGCCCCAAAGCACACAAGAGCCAAGCCCACCCCACACACCCGCGCCGCCTCGTCGTACCGCCGCGGCGCCGCCGCCGCCGATTCATCGCCGACGCCCTAGTCGCCGCCGACACCTCCTCCTCCCGGTCATCTAAACCCTAGATCTCTGGGAAACCCTAAATCCACCATAACTCGCATCCGGCTTAGGCGAAGCCCTACGGGATCTTCCCTCTACTTCCGTCACCACGCCGTCGTGCTGCCGGAATCACGAGGGGAGAACTACAACCTCCACTGCCTGCTAGAACAAGGGAGAGGAAGGTCTTCATTGAGTACTGAATGTGTGACCGACTGCGGAAACGCTGCCGGAACACAGCACCGGAAGGATCGTCTACGCGACCTTGAGATCGACAAGTGTACGACTACATCACCCACGAGAATCTGCTCTCGTTAACCGCTTTGGAATCTTCGAGGGTGAGTGCTTCTATCGACTCGTTGCTATAATCTAGTAGATAGATCTTGTCTTGTTTGTGTGCATGCGGTAGAATTTTTTTGTTTTCCATTCTACGAACCCCTACAGATAAACCACCACCTATTGAGATAGATCCTTTTAAGATACTTGCGAGTATTGTTAATCGTGTCATGGATAATTATTATTTGGGGGATGGAACTGTCCATCCTGGTGATCACTTGCTTTATATCCATGAATTATGCAGGTTGTTTAAGTGTGCAGGTATCACAACTGAACAGGTGAAGAAGAAGTTACTCTCTAAATCCTTGAAAGGGAGAGTTGAGGCATGGTATAAGCTGCTAAAGAATGGACAATCCATGGAATAGGAAGAGATGTCATTTCTCTTTTACTCTAAATTTTATCCTCCTAGTGAAATCCAAAAGGATAGAAGTATTATATATAATTTTTGGCCTCTTGATGGAGAAAGTATAGCTCAAGCTTGGGGGAGACTGAAGTTATTAATGCTTAAATGTCCTATTCATGAACTCCCTAACAATATTATTCTCAATAACTTTTATGCTAGGCTTTCTCTTCAGGATAAAGGTTTACTAGATGCTTCTTGTGCTGGATCATTCACAAGTATGAAGGAAGAAGTTAAATGGGATCTCTTGGACCGTATTCAAGATAACACTGAAGCTTGGGATAATGACAAAGGAATAAAATCAGGTATAAACTATGATTATGAATGTATTAAATCTTTTATGGGAACTGATAACTTCCATGATATTAGCAATAAGTTTGGCCTTGATCCTCAAGTTCTTTTGGAATGTTTTAATGCTTTTGCCTCTTATATTGAGATTCCCAAGAAAGAGTGGGACAAGTACCATGCTCCTTATAAATACGTTGTTACCCACGTTCATGCTAGTGTAGAGGTTTGTACTGTTGATCCTATTTTGCCTGAACCTTATGTTGAGAAGATCCTTTTTCCCTCCAAGGTAAGGGAACACTCTATTTTGGCTAAAGTAGTTAGCAAAAGCGCAAAGAAAACTATAGGTTCCAATGAACTTATTGATATCGAGCCTGTGGTAGCTATTGTGAAAGATCTTGTCACTAGAAATATAGAGGATGAGTATATTGTTTTTTGTGAAGACACTCCTAATATTGTTTCTCATCCTAAGAAAGTTAGAAAAGTTAGTGTTCCCATGCTCTCCGTTAAAATTGGTGATCATTCTACTATGGTTTATGTGATATTCGTGCTAGTTCTAGTGTTATTCCTTATGAGCTTTACAGGGAAATTATGCATGAGATTGGTCCTTGTGAGCTTGAAGACATTGATGTGGTTATTCACCTTGCCAATAGAGAGAAAGTTTGCCCCATTGGTATTGTAAGATATGTGGAGGTCCTTTGTGGTAAGATTAAATATCCTACTGATTCTCTGGTACTTGGTAAAGAAGCTAGTAAAACCTATCCTATCATCTTTGGTAGACCCTTCCTTAATACTTGTGGGACTATCATAGATTGTAGGAAGGAAAAAGTTTTGACTAAGTTTGCTGGAGAATCTTATGAGTTTAATTTTTCCAGATTTGCCAAAACCCCTTATGAAAATGAATTACCTGATGAGGATTTCAAGGTTGAACAACTGTCTGCTATTTCTCTTGCTCCTAACAATGCTTTGCAGCAGTTCATGGAAGATCATGAAAGTGATGCCTTTATGAAGGAAAGAAACGAGATTGATGAGGTTTTCCTTCATCAGCCTAAGTTACTTAAGCATAATTTACCTGTGGAAGATTTGGGTACCACACTACCACCCAAAGGGGATCCTGTTTTCGAATTAAAACCTTTACCTGATGATCTTAAATATGTTTACCTTGATGATAAGAAGATATATCCTATTATTATTAGTTCTAAACTTTCAGGAAAGGAAGAAGAAAGGCTATTGGAGGTATTGAAGAAGCACCGAGGAGCTATGAGTTATACTCTTGATGATTTAAAAGGAATTTCTCCCACTATATGTCAGCATGCTATTAATATTGAGCCTGGTGCAAAACCAGTTGTTGAGCACCAGCGTCGTCTAAATCCTAAAATGAAGGAAGTGGTAAGAAATGAGGTAATAAAACTCTTTGATGGTGGTATTATTTATCCTATTGCTGATAGTCAATGGGTTAGCCCTGTTCATTGTGTTCCCAAGAAAGGAGGAATTACTGTTGTGCCTAATGAGGATAATGAGCTTATACTCCAGATAATGTGCATTGATTTTAGAAAGATTAATAAAGTTACTAAGAAAGATCATTATCCTTTGCCCTTTATTGATCAAATGCTTGAAAGGCTGTCCAAAAAGACTCACTTTTGCTTTCTTGATGGTTATTCTGGGTTTTATCAAATCGCTGTGAAAGCACGGGATCAGGAGAAAACCACTTTCACTTGTCCTTATGGTACTTATGCTTATAGGCGTATGCCTTTTGGTTTATGTAATGCTCCTGCTACCTTTCAGAGATGTATGTCTGCCATCTTTCATGGTTTTTGTGAAGAAATTGTGGAGGTTTTCATGGACGATTTTTCCGTCTATGGAACTTCTTTTGACAACTGTTTGCACAACCTTGATAAAGTTTTGCAGAGATGTGAGGAAATCAACCTTGTTCTAAACTGGGAGAAATGTTATTTCATGGTTAATGAAGGGATTGTTCTTGGACACAAGATCTCTGAAAGAGGCATTGAAGTTGACAGAGCCAAAATTGAATCAATTGAGAAGATGCCTTGCCCTAGAGATATCAAAGGTATTCGTAGTATCCTAGGTCATGCTGGTTTCTATAGGAGGTTTATTAAAGATTTCTCCAAAATTTCAAAGCCCCTTACTAATCTTCTTCAAAAAGATGAACCTTTCATTTTTTATGATGATTGCAAGGAAGATTTTGAAACTTTGAAGAAAGCCTTAACAACTGATCCTATAGTCCAACCACCTGATTGGAGTTTACCTTTTGAAATCATGTGTGATGCTAGTGATTTGTTGTGGGTGTTATCCTTGGACAACATGATGACAAGAAGCTGAATGTTATTCATTACGCTAGCAAGACTCTAGATGCTGCTCAAAAGAATTATGCTACTACTGAAAAAGAGTTCTTAGCTGTAATCTTTGCTTGTGATAAGTTCAGACCTTATATTGTTGATTCTAAGGTTACTATTCATACTGACCATGCAGCTATTAAGTACCTTATGACAAAGAAGGACGCTAAGCCTAGGCTTATAAGGTGGGTGTTGCTTTTGCAAGAGTTTGATATTCATATTGTGGATAGGAAAGGTGCTGATAATCCTGTTGCTGATAATTTATCTCGTTTGGAAAACATTTCTTTTGACCCTTTGAATGTTAATGATAATTTTCCAAATGAGCAGTTAGCAGCAATAAGGGTAAGTCCACATGAGAATCCTTGGTATGCTGATTATGCTAACTTTATTGTTTCCAAGTATTTGCCTCCAACCTTTACAGCCCAGCAAAGAAGGAAATTCTTCTATGATCTAAGGCATTACTTTTGGGATGACCCACACCTATATAAGGAAGGAGTAGATGGCATTATGAGAAGATACGTCCCAGAATTTGAACAACAAGAGATATTGAGAAAATGTCATGGTAGTGCTTATGGAGGACATCATGCTGGGGATAGGACTGCACAGAAGGTTTTACAATTTGGATTTTATTGGCCTACTCTTTTTAAAGATGCAAGGAATTTTATCTTATCCTGTGATGAATGCCAACGAGTAGGTAACATCTCTAGACGCAATGAAATGCCTATGAATTATTCTCTTGTTATTGAACCTTTTGATTGTTGGGGATTTGACTTTATGGGGCCTTTTCCTCCTTCAAAAGGGTATACTCGTATTCTTGTTTTTGTTGATTATGTTACAAAGTGGGTAGAATCCATACCTACGAGCAGTGCTGATGGTAAGACCTCTTTGAAAATGCTCAAAAATGTCATTTTTCCTAGGTTCGGTGTACCTAGATATCTCATGACTGATGGAGGTTCCCATTTTATTCATGGGTTTTTTAGAAAAACTCTCGCTAAGTATGATGTAAACCATATAATAGCTTCAGCTTATCACCCCCAGACTAGTGGGCAAGTAGAACTTTCCAATAGAAAAATTAAATCTATCTTGTAGAAGACTGTTAATAGATCTAGAAAAAATGGGCTAAAAAGTTGAATGCCGCTTTGTGGGATAATAGAACTGCTTATAAAAATCCTATGGGGATGTCTCCTTACAAAATGGTCTATGGGAAAGCTTGTCACTTGCCTTTAGAATTAGAACACAAAGCTTATTGGGCAGTGAAAGAGCTGGATAGAGATTTTAGACTTGCTAGTGAGAAGAGACTGCTCGATTTAAGTAATCTAGATGAGTGGAGAGGGTAAGCTTATGAAAATGCTAGGCTCTTTAAGGAAAAATTAAAAATATGGCATGATAGGAGGATTCTAAAAAGGGAGTTCCATGTTGGTGAGAAAGTTCTTTTGTATAGGTCTCGTCTCAGATTTTTTGCAGGGAAACTACTCTCCAAATGGGAAGGACCTTTTGTTATCAAGGAAGTGTACCGTTCAGGTGCCATCAAAATATCTTCTCTGAAGGATGACACAACACAGGTGGTTAATGGTCAAATACTAAAACATTATATTTCTAGAGATTCTTATAATGAAGAAGTTGATGTTATTCAAATGAAAACTACAGAAGAATTTATCATAAGCCAAACACCAGAAACTACATAGTTCGCCCTTGAATAGGTAAAAGTGATGAAAACAGAAGGTTCGTGAAACTCCAATATTTTTATATTTTTTATGTTTTTAATACATAAGGGAAGTTACGAGACAAAACTGAGGAGGAAACGGAGCCCGGGGTGGACAAACCCACCCCAGGCGCGGGCCCAGCCTGGCCGCGCCTGAGGGGGGGTGTTCCACCCCCGAGCTCCGACTTCTCGTTTCCATGTAAAAACCTTCCTTATGCATTGAATCTTCGTAATATATAACCCCCCAGGTTCCCCGAGGTTCTTGCATCGTGTTTTCGTTTCGATCTGTTTCTGTCAGGAAAATTCTTAGATTTGGAGCCTCAATGTCTTCCTCTGGATCACCCACAGAGGATTCCTCTGCGGATGTCCTCAACCCGTACATGTATGAGTTGAGGATTCATCCCAAAGAGTTGATCCTCAAAGAGGGGAAGGTACAGATGAAAGACGTTCAAGGCCCTAAAGGAGAAGGCAGCCTGGAAGCAGGATGGAAGCGTTGGAACAAGAAGTTTTCAGGTACAAGAAGATGGCAGAATGCAAAGTGGATGTTATTCACAAGATAAGTTCAGAACTCATCACCAAGCACGAGGGATAAGTTGCTGAGCTCCGAGAAGAGATCTTCTCACTCCATCAAACCACCAATCAATTGCAAGCACAGCTCTATGACATACAAAATCAAAACTGTGAGTATGAAGTTGATCGCATTAGCTCTGCTACTAGTTTCAGGATTGCGGAAACAAAGACATCCTTTTTGGATGGGTAACCATTGCCTTGGAATTTTGATGATGACAAGAGACCACCACCACCAAAGGAGTAATTCGTCATCAGGTTTGGCATCCCCTTGGCTTGTTCCAAGCTTGGGGGAGTGCCGCGGTATCACCACCATTATCTTTCATATTTTACCTTTTTAGTGGATTTGTATCTGTGGTAGAGAGGTTATCTTATAGTTTTGGTTTGCATGTGTAAGTATCTCTCTTTTAGTTGATTATCTATGTATCCCTTGGTGTGAGTGCCTTTATTGAATATTAATGAGAAGTCTCATCTTTTACTTTTTGCACTTCTTATTTTTAGTTTGCAATCTCTATTATATGGTGGATCTTGTTGTTCAGTATTGGCACCACTTTGGGATCATCAAGTGGATCTAAATTGGTTTTGGCAAACCGGGTTCTGGTTAGTGGCATTAGTTTGAAAGAAAAGAAAGAAAGAAAAAGCTTACAGGTATTTGGTATCATTTGTTTTCTTTCTTGTTGGCTCATAAGCTTAGTATTCCTTATTTAAGATTCTTTTGTGTCTTCAAGGAAGATTGCATGTTTAGCTCTATTACTTGTATGTTTGCTTGCTTCTTTCAACTCTCTTGATTGCTACCCAGCCTTGCTAGCCAAAAACCTGTTTTGAGAAGGCATACTTCTCATGTTTCCAAAACCCTTTGAACCAAAAACTTTTGCCACTTGTTTCCATCATATCTACCTAATAGCTATTGCTATTCCTAGTAAATTCACAAGCTTCATCTACCTTTCGAACTAAAAAGTATTTTATTATGTGAAAACTAGTTAGTAAAGCTCTCACGAACTTGATGGCACACTTTATTACTTTCCCCTAATAAACTTGAACCATTGTGGACATCGAAGTTGTATATGCTTGCATCTATACGTTGGGATTAGCGGAACCGTGCTGTCACGGGGAACGTTTTCAACATTGCACTTGTACCTTGTCGTACATAGTTGATATCGTGCTCTTTTGTCTATGGATGTCAACGATGTGAAATAAAGAGGGGACTTGTAAGTCCATGGAGTTTGTATTCTGTGTTAGAGAAATGCCTAGGCCGCTAGCCTAAGCCATGCTTAATCATGGTGGAAACTTGCAGCATCACCATAGTGAGTCATCTGTGAAGCATCCTCATTAAAAAGCTATATGCATAGTAAATAAAAAGATTGCTGAGATGCTCATTGTCTGCTTGCCTTGTCATTTTGGTTATGGAAAGCTCATGTACCATGTGCAAGGGGTACCCCGTTGGCGGTTATCAATGATATGCAAATACTTACAATGATATGCATGAGGAGTGGCCCTCATATTTCAAGGGACATGAGATTGCCAACTTATATTTCATCAAGCATATACTCCATATTTGTTCACTTTAACTTTAATCATCTAAGGATGCTTATGATAGGGGCAATGAGGGCTCAAAGCTAGTAAGTACCATAATATTTTGGAAGCTCTTTATGACTTGTAATCCAACCTTTCTCCAGTTACTAGTTGAGTCAATCAACCCACTTCCTCTCTATCTCCAGCAAGCTTTTGAGTTGTTGTGTTTCAAGCATTCATATGGTGATTTATTCAATCATGTTCTTTATCTTCCTTGTTTGCACAAAAATCTTATCTATTGAGTATTACTTTAAAAGCCTTCACTTGTGAAAAACCTTTTTGAGCAAAGAGTGCTCCTGTTTTGAAACTTCTACTAAAATCTTTTATGAAACTGTTTATCAGGTGTTCTCTGACCAATAACAAGTTTGCAATTCCAATTATGATTTATCTTTATGTATCTCTATTGTGACTGTTGTACTTGGTTGCAAGCCAAGTTATATAATGGTGAGTTGCTTTCTTCTATGAGTTGTGCAATGGTAAGTGTGATGCTTCTTGTTCGTATTCTTTTTATCGACACTTCAGTCCATAAACCCGTGGACATGTTTACTGAGCTCAGTATTCGCTTAGGAACAAGCGAAGTCTAAGCTTGGGGGAGTTGATACGCCCAATTTGCATCACCATTCTATATCATAATTTACCTCTATTCATTGATATTTGTCTTATTATGAGGTATTACTTATAGATTTTCATCTGTTTATACATGTTGGATGATTCCTGGAGGATGGACTGCCGGAGTCTGGATTCTGATGGAAAAGACGGCGTTTCGGTGCAATTTCGCGAAGATCAGAAAAATACCAGAAAAATATGGAAACATATTATTTTACCGGAAGACGAAGGAAGACAGAAGGAGGAGCGAAGGGGGCCACAGGGGGCCCACACCCCCTAGGCGCGGGCCCACCTGACCCCGCGCCTAGGGTGGGTTTGGCCCATCTGTTCGGCCTCCGACTCCGCACCTTCGCCTATATCTTCCCTACAGAACCCTAACACTAGGAGGGGACCACAAATAGACTTCCGTCGCCTCTAGGAGGCGGAAAACACCGAGAGAGAAAGATCTCTCCGCAGACAGATTTCTACCGGGGGAATTCCTTCCCGGAGAGGGGAGACCGTCGCCATCAACACCGTCATCAAACTAGGCTTCATCGGGATCATCATCATCATCCACACCATCATCTTCACAGCACCATCATCACCACTCCGTCCCGCTGTAACAATTGTGTTGGATATTGCTTTAGTTCTTAGTGGAAACTTTCCCGGTATTAATTAATATTGTAGTTGATGCTTGTGAGTGGAACCATTGGATTATTGTTTATGTTCAGATTATTATCCATTATCATATCATCTTTGATTTTGATCCATATGATGTCTTGTGAGTAGTTCGTTTAGTTCTTGAGGACATGGGAGAAGTCATGTTGTTAGTAGTGAATCTATGATGAGTTATTATTCAATGGTTTAGTATTTAAGTTGTGGTGCTATTCTTCTAGTGGTGTCATGTGAACGTTGACTACATGACACTTCACCACTTATGGGCCTAGGGGAATGCATTGTGTATTTGGCTACTAATCGTGGGGTTGCCGGAGTGACAGAAACCTGAACCCTCGTTAGGATACCTTTGCACAAGGGAGTGTAGGATCTCAGAGTTTAAGGCCGTGGTTAGATTTATATCTTAATTAATTTCTTGTAGTTACGGATGTTTGCAGGGGGTTTAATCATAATTATGCATTAGTCCTAGGAAGGGCGGTATGTTAGCACAGGTTCATCCATACAAGACTTACAAACACCAAAGAAGAGTACTCATCTATTTGCAACGAAAGCACTTGACAGAATTCCCATGTGTCCTTGAGAACGTTTGGTCCTTATAAGTATTTCCACTGGCTTGTCCTTTTCTAAGAAAGGATTGGGCCACTTGCTCAGTTTGTTTGTTACTTCTATTACTTGCTCTTTGTTTTGTTGCTTTGTCAGAAAACCACTGAAAATCTGTTTGTTAAGTATTCACAGGGATTTCCTGCTCCATACCACTGTTCAACACCTTCTGCTCCTCGTTGGGATCGACACTTCTATTTATCGAAAGTACTACGATACACCCCCCCTATACTTGTGGGTCACGAGTAATCACAAAACATGGTGTCTCCAAGTAGTATTGGACCTTATGTGGTGCTATTTCTACCTTGCATAAGATAGCGAGTTTGGTTCATGTTGGAAAATCTTTCATTTCACTGGTTTTTTTTATGTTTGGACCTGTGCCTCTTAAAAAAAGGTGAGACCATGGGTTTAGGTTTTTTTTCGATCGGACCATCGAACCGGTCCTGTTTTTAAATCTATGCTACAAACTCAACGCAATAGAGCGCCAAAAACTGATAATAGCCTCTATACTGGATGATGTTACCAAACAAGAACCTTGATCCTTCAATTTTGTGCACCATCGACTCCAACAAAACCTTATGCTAAAAGCTTTCGACGCCACCGAACAACCTTTGTTTCCGTAATCCATGCTAGCACAGTAGCACATCCAATATGAATTATCATCTATATAACTTGGCAAAATTTCCTAAACTATGTATCATTTTTTATTTTCCTAAACTATGTATCTTTTTTATCTTTCTACATAATGTAACTATTGGTATTGCGGTGACGCCGTGTGGGATACAAGCACAGGTGGGATAGGTCTGAAATATTGATGTTATTATATGCAGTTGTTCATTGTTGTCTAAGTTTTTTGAAGATATAGGCCATGTATTACATGAGTCAGAGTAAATTATTGTCTGGAAAATTTTAGGACACTAGCAGTTTTTTATTAGAGCTACTAGCAGTTTTTTTAGGACAAGGGAAGTTAGTTGCTGAATCCATCTTGGGCCGGGTAAAACAATTCGAGCACAGACCGGATGAAACAGGTTAACGGGCTCAGAGTTTTGGAAGGGGTCTTGCTTCTTCTTCTCTCCCAAGAAAGAGTCTGAACTGACAAAAGGAATTCAACAGACGCACCGGAACTCTCAAAGCGAAAGCCGCAGCGACTATCTCGCCGGCGTCGTCACGCACCAGTGCCAGCCATGGCCCGCTACGACCGCGCGATCACCGTCTTCTCCCCCGACGGCCACCTCTTCCAGGTGGAGTACGCCCTCGAGGCCGTCCGCAAGGGCAACGCCGCCGTCGGCGTCCGCGGCGTCGACACCGTCGTGCTCGGCGTCGAGAAGAAGTCCACCCCGAAGCTCCAGGACTCCAGGTAGGCGTCCAAAGCCTAACCCTTCCGCCCCTCTCACTCTCGCTGCGCGCCCGCCTTGGGATCGACCGGATCTCGCGTTTTCTCACGGGGAATCCCCCCTCACCCGAATTTCCCAGGTCCGTGCGCAAGATCGCGAGCTTGGACACGCACATCGCGCTGGCCTGCGCGGGGCTCAAGGCGGACGCGCGCGTGCTCATCAACCGGGCGCGCGTCGAGTGCCAGAGCCACCGCCTCACCGTCGAGGACCCCGTCACCGTCGAGTACATCACGCGCTACATCGCTGGCCTGCAGCAGAAGTACACGCAGAGCGGAGGGGTGCGGCCCTTCGGCCTCTCCACGCTCATCGTGGGCTTCGATCCCTACACCGAGAAGCCAGCGCTGTACCAGACCGACCCCTCCGGAACCTTCTCCGCCTGGAAGGCCAACGCCACCGGCCGCAACTCCAACTCCATGCGCGAGTTCCTTGAGAAGAATTACAAGGAGACGTCTGGGAAGGAGACCATCAAGCTTACCATCCGAGCCCTGCTTGAGGTATGCTAGTTGACACCGAATTATCCTATACAACCAGGAGCTAGATTCTTACTGACGTTTTTATGTTAAATGTTTGAGAACCAGCATACCAGTAATTGTCTAATCCAAATAATTGGTAATTGCTTGTGTAAAGATAGATAGGTGATCTAAGAGATGGCAAATGGGTCATGGAGAATAATTAACATAGGAGAACTACAGATTTTAATTCTCTCAAGTGATAATTTGCTGATTGTTCTGGTAAAAAAATGTCAATTGACTGATTAATTGCTGGATCATGTGTTGCTGATAATGAAACAAATATGCCCTTACTCAAGGTGCCAACGAAATGCTCTGATCTAGTGTTTGTTCGTGCTCTTTTCTTTGCTCAACAAGTGAAGTGCATAGTGTTAGTCATGGTTTACTGCTTATAGAACTCACTTCAACGCTATCTTAGATCAGTTGCCTGATATCTGTTGCATTCAAAATATGCTCTAGGAGATGACTAATCTATTATAGAGATAGGAGGACTAACATCAATTGTTTGGACTTATAAACTGATAATAAGTCAACTGAATAGAACTCACTGCAAACTTAAATTAGTTCCCTGATATCTGTTGCATTCAGAATATTATTATATTACCAATAACTGCATGTGAAAACTGATACTCTAAGAGGCGAAAAGTTGATTATAGAGAGTAATTAACACCGTAGGATGAATTCCACTTCTTTGGGGTGATAAATGTCAACTCAGTGATCTGACTGGTTCACCATGTGGTTACAAAGTGCTTTGTAGCAATAAGCTGTCCTTACTCAAGGTGCCAATGGAATGCTCAGGTCTAGAATTTATTTGCATTTCTTTGTTTGCTGTAGCAGCGAAGTCCTTGGTTTTAAATCAAAGTTAGATAAAGTTCAATTTAATCAACTGCATGGAAATGTCAATGGAATTAAATTTAGAGTGGGATCTCTCTAAAAGAAATTAAAGCCAGATATGATCAATTCCTGCATCTAGTTGCTACTTTAGGGTGATACTTGTTGGTTTCTACTGTCTAGATTTCTTGCTCGTAGAACTGCAGTCTCAGCTGTAAATTCCATATTGTTCACCATTTGCAACGTAGATTTCATCTGCTCACTTAAATCTTAAAATACGAAGTTAGATTAAGTTCCCTGATATATGTTATAATCAATTGCATGAAATGACACTGAAACTAAATTAGAGTGAGATAGGACTGATTCCTCCATTGGCTGGCTACTTTAGGTGATACTTGTTGGTCTTTACTATCTAGAGTGCATGTTCATAGGTATGGCCTAATTGCAATATGGATTCATCTGCACCTGTATTTTATTTATAAATTATTCAAGTGCAAGCGAGCTTTCAAAAGTTGTCCCTACCCTCTTAATGGTCTCTTATTAGTTATTACTTGTATACACTACTCCCTCCGACCCATATTAGTTGACTTAGATTTATCTAGATACGAATGTATCTTGTATCTAGATAAGTTTTAGTGCTAGATACACCCATATCTAGACAAATTTGAGTCAACTAATATGGGTCGGAGGGAGTACAAAATTTGAAAACATGACTGTGTTATCCACTTCATTGTCGCTTTAGTATTATTGTAGCATATAGAGGATGCATAAATATTTAGACTCGGAACTATATTTAGGGACAATGCATATTTATGCTTTCTGCAAATATATGTATTGGAGAGACAAGTTTATCCATCCCGGGTAACATCTCAAAGCAAAGTTTGGACGATCTAGATGCATAATTTCAAGTGTCAAATCTTTTTTATACCATAGTTGTACTGCATTTTTGGATTTGAATAACCACAAGTGCATGTAGCTAAACGTTTGTAAACTTCAGTGCTAAATTCATTTGTGGTTTATAACCAATGGTTATCACATGCGTACATTCACTGTGGCAGACAATGGTTTATGCTTGTTATTTCTTTTCTTCCACAGTAATACGTTGCACATTGCGTAGTTGCCATTATTGGTGATTCAAAAAGTAAAAGAAGTCCATTACATCTCCCGCTTTACTGTTCTAGGGGAACTCGTTGATCTCTCTCCACTCTTCAGTGCATTTGTTGTGCTTAAAAAAATCTATCTGCCCCCTAATTACTTGTCATGTCATTTTGTCTGATATTCAGAAATATATTGATATTAATTGAAATACAATCAGCGATCCATCATTGTGATATCTCCAGCTTAAACCTTCCGTCTGTGTTACTATTCTGTATTTGACTTGTTGACTTTACAACACTGAATTGATCACTGCTCTTTTCTGTAGGTTGTCGAGAGTGGTGGCAAGAACATAGAGATTGCAGTGATGACACACAAGGATGGCCTCCGCAACCTGGATGAGGCTGAGATCGACGAGTACGTCGCTGAGATCGAAGCGGAGAAGGCCGCCGCTGAGGCTGCGAAGAAGGGTGGCCCGAAAGACACCTAAATGTACTCATGATTCAGCACAGTCGCAGCACATTACTCCTCTAGCCCGGTTTTATGTTCCGCCAGCTTGTTGTTTTACATGTTTGAGAGGAATTTAGAATTGTTTGTTCAAAGTGGCTGGTTGTTTGTTCCGGACGGCCAATGGGGTTTCTTGGACTAAACCTCAGTTCCCTTGTTGTAGGCTAAGGCGTTACTGGGCTGTGGACGTATGTTAAGAAGTGGGCCGATTTATCACGTATGGGCAATATGGGCTGCTATATGTTTTGACCATTGTCATTCGTATATGGGCAAATTTGTTTTTTCTTGCACTTACACGCAGCTGCTGAATACGTTAGAACTGATGTAAAATCTATGAAAATCAAGCTACGTTTGCAAGAACTAGTTAAAAAATTCTTTGGCGCCAATTTATATCTTTTTTATTTGCAGTATCTGTTCTGCCAACTAAAATTTGGCTACCAGATCGGAATATCCAGCTTCACGATCCGAGTTGTCCCGGTTAGGTTTATCAAGAATCTCCTAGAGATTGGGCCTTTTATGGCTTTTTCAACTTTGGCTATATGTCACAAAAGCACCCAAATAATACCAATAAAGATTCTCTCATAATTTTTTAAGCCGTGGTGCCAAGCCTACGTGCACACGTGCAACCATTAGAATAATTAATCAACATTGGCAAGAGATCCAACACAGGTATTCCAGTGAAAATTAACCGAATAGCCTGGTCGACGTCAACTGAATCACCATTGTCAAAGGAAGTAGCAGTCGGGAGAAATATTGTGCGAAATAATCTTCCTCGTGACATGAAAAAAAAATCCAAAATCAATCCGGTGAAGAAAGATATGAAAGACCGTACCTATAGAATTTTAATCTTTAAACACCACCATTGACGTCGGAAAGAAGATCTCATCATCGAACGAAAGGCCAAATATCATTTATTATAGACGATGACATCTCCATTGACGTAGAGATAAAAAGATGGCAACTAAAACACTAATCTCCTAGAGATGCTCTTAGGGGTTATTCGGTTTGTCCTTTTATGGCCTTTTAAACTTTGTCTTGTTGGGACATGCATAATAGGTATCATCATAGAATATTTCTATTCTGGATAACCCGGGTGACCCATAGTTGGTATCAAGGCCTATGGTCTGCTGGGCGGCCAGTTAAGTGGATCCAGAAGGGAGACACATGTCAGATGTCGGACAAAGAAAAAACTACAATACTGACATAAACAATGTCGGAGCCTTAGAGTACAAGACACGAAGACTAGGTAGTATTAGTGTAGGACTCTACCTTGTAACCCTAGGTTATGTCGCCTTTATAAGATGGACCTCTAGGAGCCTTTAGGTCAACAAATCAACCTCGCGCAGCGAACCACACGATTTCTGTAACTGGGCGTATTGCAATTATAGTGATTTATAGTAGGAGTACGATTTTACCATCGTTGTGGAATCTGAACCTAGTTAAGCTCTATTATCTCGCACCCGCCAACTCGTCGCCTTACCCCACCTCTCTCTACACGCTCTGTGAGGTATCCTCCATGGTGTATTCATCGACAATACCACGACAGGAGTGCTAGGCCCGTGGGCGCTGTGACGACGAGCTCGTCAGCAACGAGGCTCTGATGGTAGAACTAGGGTAAGGGTTCGATCTAGGGTTCGGGTTAGAAGTGAAATATCTAGTTCTTTATGTTAGAAATGATGTAAAATGTATGAAAATCAATCCACTTTTGCAAGAACTAGTTGAAAAATCGTTGGCACCAATTTATATCTTTTTTGCAGTATCTGTTCTACAAACTAAAATTCGGCTACCAGATCAGAATATCCAACTTCCTGATCCGAGTCATCCTGGTTAGGTTTATCGATAATCTCCTATAGATGCTCTTCGGGTTGTTTGCTTGGGCCTTTTATGGGCTATATGCCACAAAAGCACCCAAATAGGTGATTTTTTTTGACAATCAATACCATGGTATATTTATAGCAGCAAATAGTATATGGTAGAGATACATAAGCTGACTCAATCGATTACAAAATAAGGTCCAAAAGAAACTAACAAATCTTTGAGGTCTTCAATCTTTTTCTTCTTCTAAGACATAATCTTGCACTTTTCTAAAGACAGCCGAAGACTGACAAATACTCATAATTTTTTGAGCCACAGTGCTAAGGCTAGCACATAACCATTAGGGTAATCAATTAACATCGGCAAGAGATCCAACACAAGTATTGCGGCAAAATTAATCGAATAGCCTGGTCGACATCGCTGACGAACCGAGAGTATGAATCACCATTGTCAAGGACATAGCAGTCGGGACAAATATTGCAAAGATAATCCTCTCATAACAACCATGAGAAAAAACTCTAAACTCAATCCGGTAAAGAAAGATCTGAAAGACCGTACATATAGAATCTTAATTTTTAAACACCACCATTGACGCCGGGAAGAAGATCGCATCGTCGAACAAAAGGCCAAAAATCACTTATAGGCGATGACATCTTTATTGACATAGAGATCAAAAAGAAGATGGCAACTAAACACTAATCTACTAGAGATGCTCTTCGGGGTTGTTCGGTTGGGCCTTTTATGGCTTTTTAAACTTTAGCTATATGTCACATAAGCATCTAAATAGGTAATTAGTTGAAGCTGCTTTTCCATCGCCAGAAACAACCTGTGCAATGTTTTGGATAAGAGCCATCGGGCTTCGGTGGGCCCTATCCCCCCACGTCACCAGCAAAGGAACCAACTAACCTCAGTCCACCACCCACTTCCGTGCCATGTCCCTCAGCCGCAAGAACACGACATGGAACGGAACGGAAAGGGAAACCAGACACCAGCGGCATACCTAATCCGGCTCTCCCACTTGCGCCTGTCGTCATTACATACTGATTGAGCACATGATAACCATACTGTCGCCTTCGCTCCCCAACGACCTCAAGCACACCCGATCACAAAGCGACAACATTTCCAACGCAGGAGACGAAATTGGATATTTATTAAACTGATTAAGCATGGGATATTCTCGTTCGAGTACCTACCTAATCGACTAATCGAGTAAGAGATTGCTGTCGTTTTGAAGCGATTTGTTCAAGGAAGCAAGTGGCTGCCTTTACAGCGGTGACGAGGCAGGCAGGGGGGATAAGCTTCGCGGCAGGCAGGTTGGTACGTGCTGCTCACTCAGCCGGCCGGACCGGGAGAGGATAAGGAGGTGTGATCGATCGAGCGATCGGATGGTTGGGGTATCCACTAGCCAGGTAGGTATCGGTATGGTTGCCATCGTTGTAAAGCATGTCTGCGTCTCCACTGGATTGGGATCGGATCGATTACATAGCTAAATTGGCCGGTGGAGCCGGCAATGCCCATTTTTTGTGTTTGGAACACATCAGTTTGCCTATTAATACTATTTCCTCTGTCCAGAAATAACTGACTCCAATGATCTGTGGCACCGTCGTCTAATCAGCAATCTTGGCAAGCAAGATTAAATTGGTCAATTTCGTCTGCCCTTGCCCCTAGGCTAGATCTGGCCACCCGCCCAGCTACCAATCCGATCCTCTCGATACAACAGATGAGAGATGTGTGCCAGATCCATCCGTGTTTCACCCGCCTCTTCTTGTTCAAGAGTAGCTCGGCGTGGAGCGGTGGATCGGAGCTACAGTGACAGCACTGGTGGAAGAATCTCATTGTCCCATCCCGTGTGAACGCTGCTGGATTTTTGGGAGATCCCGCAGATGCATCTGTGAATCACATCGGTCCTACCACCTGCTATCCGTCACCGATCGTTCTGACGATGGCTCCACTTAATTAATTAATCACCACCCTCTTCTTCTTCTTCTTAACGAGCAGCGTCAACCCTTGTCGCTCGGTTCATGAGTGCAGCTGCCTTGTAGCATCCGAATTAAGACCTTCTCTATTTCAACTCTTCACCACATGAGATTGTTACACAAAGGAGATAAATCTTGTATATGTAGCAGTATCTCTGATGATAAGCTACATTTATATTTCTGATAGTGCTAAACGTCAGCACAACTGCTAGTCAATTTTTAAAAAATCAGGCAGTTATCAGTAGGTAGTAACTTGTACGGATCTTCTACCAGGATTTCAGAATTAGCACACATGACATAGCGAGCAGTGAAAATAACAGCAAGGTGAAGAAGATTAAGAAACCAAATTCAACCAGGAAGCAAGAGCATGGAAACTCCTGCTGCCTACCAAACTCGTCATCCGGAATACGGGCGGTTCAGACTGACATGCGCATCTAGATAGATAGATAGGTTCGTGATCACTCGTCAAGGGAAATGAAAACGACCTCTCCGTTGTCTCTTTGCTCCTACTCTTATTTTCAGAAGAAGAAAAACTCTTATTTTATTCCAGAAAACCATGGGTCTCTGCTTCACTGTCGCGCTTCACCATCCACTATTGTTTGCATCACTCCAAGAATTCGTGTGCAGTTTTTCTTCAAGAGAATAAATAATACGTTTGTCGGTTGAATCGGTGGGCTATAGGGACAAGATCAGTCGCCTATGCACTTTTTAAATTGCATGTTGCGTTGTTGCGGTGACACAGGGCTTCTATACGTTTCTTGCATGTCCCCCTCCGTGACATTCATTAATTTACCGGCAACCAAGCGGGAATATGTCTTTTATAATGCTATAAGAAAGCATCTTTCAGCTCTGTTCTATGGCTCAATGCAAGCACCAAAAGTAAAATAAAAGGAGGACAGGCAGAACTGTTGGAATATCGGTATTCCCTTTTGTCCATATTATTTATCTTAATTTTGTCTAGATTTCTATCTATTTAGTCTAAAATTTTAACTAGATACATACGAATCTAAATAAATTTAAAATCGAATTTAAATAAAATTAAGATCATTAATATGGATCGGAGTAGTGGAAATGGTGGTACATGCATTAATGAAAGATAAATGGCGCATGGAAATTTTCCCAGACGGTGAGCTCATCGTAAATATAAGAGCAAGTATTCCCTATATCCCTTCTACTATGTCTAAATTTAGGCTACATAAAAAGGGAAAATATCCAGCGGTCAGGGGTGACCTCGGCAATGCTCATTATTATGTACTTAGGGTTTTGCATAAAAGAGAGTGTTGAGGATTTTGTTGGCTGATCAGATAAACAAGAAAGTCGATATAGTCTGATCAAAGAAAACTCGGTTACAAAGTCGCCGGTTTGCTAGTTGCGTCTAGCTCATGACGGATTGCTAAAAAATTAAGGTGTCCTCTCCATCGGGTTCTTCCAGCCTTTATATGAGAGGATGGGGCCTGGATCCGTAGCCAGAGAGGTTACAAGTTAATACAAACTCTGTGTCTGTTTCTAGATATTCCTTGCTAGTCAAGATAAATCTTTATTCCGTCGGGTGCTTTCTAGACGATGTTGGGCCTTCGTGGGCCATAAGATTTTATGCGCCTAGGTGACTAAGTATAGGACCCGATTAGTACATGTTAGTAGCCCCGAGACTATCTAATCACATATTCGGGCCGAGTCTTAAAATTCTGTTTTGTCCATTTCAGCTAAAGTTTTTGCTATAAGCAGAAGTTTCTTTTTTAAGCTTTGTAGGGATTTGGTACAACGATTATGATGCATCCGACGGATCGGGAATCAGTTAATTGCTCTTGGAAAAAAAAGCATGAACCTATGTCAAACTCAAGTCCCTAGGCTTGAATTCGATATCTGCTGGCGTAATTCACTTCAGGCCACAGAGTCTTATCGAATGCTGAATCCTAGTGCTTATATTTCATGTACACGATGCATCTATCGGTACTTTTCATCGTATCATAGATATAGATAAATATTGGCAGAGCGCCTTTGTGTGCGGTTACCAAGCCACGTCGGGATGAACCCCGGGGTCTTATCTTCATGTCGTGGACACGACATTCAGACATGTTATCGTGGTAGACACGGGCTGATAATAATTTATCGACTGCCTTGTTTGGATGTTAGAATAGCTAAAGTTTCTAACTTCTTTTAATATTTTATCGCGTGCTCTCAATGGGAGTAACCGTATGAGTATACAAGTAGGTAATACTCATAGGCCTGATTTGTAATTTCTATCGGGTGCACGACGACGCTCTCGACGGGAGTAGCCCTCGAGGCTATAGTCGAATTTTTGGATTCGAGTGTAAGCTCAAATTGTATGCTTTCCTTATGCTGAAAATATCAACTCCGTAGGAGGAATTTAAATTTATCGGGTGCACGATAGCGCTCCCGATTGGAGTAGCCCCCGAGTCTATGTTTCGATGCTTGCATCAGAGCATAGGCTCAAAAGTAGATCCTTGTCTTGAGGAATGTACTTATGTTGAATTTTATCGGGTTCATGAAAAATACTGTTTCCAACAGGAGTATCCCCCGAGTCTATGTTCGGATGCATGCGTGATCATAGACTTTAGGCTTTTTCTCGGATGAGCTCAACTTCCTTTGTGAATTATCATGACGTCATTGATGACGAAGATGGCGTGCTGCAGTTTCTGTTGATTTGACGTGACCATGCATGGGCCCCAATGTTTAGTGTGATGCGTGGTCGTCGTGGTGCTGTTGTTACTGTGCAGCCCCACCTTTCGCGTAATAACCGAGGCTTCGTTTGACCACCAGCGAATTTATTGCGGTTGTTTTAACTACATGGGATATTTTCCCTTTTCCCGCGCTGCCACGCGGTTGTATCTTGATTCATATGGCGCTTTAGATCTTATAATCAACAGTGCATATTCCCACTGTGTTCCTTTATATTGGGGTGGGGGGGGGGGGGACTAGAGATTTACTATTTCCCCCCTCCTTTGCCATCGTCTTCTTCATTTGCTCCGCCGCTCCGAGCTCCTCCCTATTCTTGTGCTCTCCTAATCTTACTTTTCCCTTTAGTGTTGCTGCATCCACTTGCCACAATGGGCCGATCTAATGGAGCGTCATCTGATTTTGATGCCACCGCGAGGAAGACGCGAGCTATGGGATGGATGCCGTCGAAGTGCACCATGCGCGAGATGCGCGAGGCCCGCGGATACTCCCTCTTGGAGGAAGGCTCCTGCAAGTTGCCCGACGACGAGGACACGCCGACGCCGGAGGCGGGATATGGTAGAATCTTCTTGAAGCGTTTCCTATCACTAGAGTCTCTCAGGATCACACCCAAGTAGAGCTCAGTGGGGCCTTGTCCCCCACTCAATTCGAGTTTCTATAGTATTTGTTTATTTTTTATAAAATTTTATCGATCTATTGCTAATCATCAACAACAGTTTATTTATTTTTAAATAATAGAAAGTCCTTGGATCACATATTAGCGACTATAGACATTAGCACGAGCCGAAGGCGCGTCGCCATCCTCGTCCCTCCATCCCTGGAGCCAGGAAAAATCTTGTCGTAGTAGAGCTTGTTTTATTAGAAAAACGGGAAGTTGTGCTAAGGCATCATAGGATCAGCGTATCATAGCAGCAACCATCGCTAAAAATGGCAACCATAGATCGTAAGAGACTGACCTTAAACGACACCAATGAGTACAAAAAAAGGACAGATCTCAAGATATCCGTCGGACACACGACTCCACGCACCCTCCGCTGGTGCTAGACACACCATTGGAGCAGAGGTAGGGCAGAAAGAACTTTATTCTGACTTTAGTACATAGTCGCCGCCCGAACATACTGAAGAAGACACCGGAAAAAGGCTAATGAAAAACGAAAACCCTCCAGCCGACGAGAGGCTGTGGTCTACCACACCTCTAAATCCCAAGGCCACCGAAGGCGGAGCGGATCGGCTTCATTGCCAACGAGGGACATAAATCCTACATGGGTTTTTCTTGACGCTCCCGATCGCCTTCTTGGGCTGCTCACTACTATTTGTTCATATTTGACACTAAAAAAATAAATTTTGCAAAGTTTGCACAAAGAATGCCCCAACTCACTTAATTTTCCCCCAGTCATCAGGTTATTTAGGTCCGTCCTGTCTCGTATGGATGTCGTAAAACAACACCATTATCAAATACAAAACTGTATCCAAGTATGGATCTAAGGGCATCTCCATCGGGCCGACCCATCCGGCCGACCTAAACGGTCTGTTTCTGTCCATTCGGGTCAGGCTGCGGTCGCTTTTGGGTTAGGGTCCGTCCTGTCTGGACGACCACGCCCAGCGGTGCGACCCATCTGTCCGTCCTAGCGTTTGTTGGCGCCATCGTTGGCAAGGGATTGACAATTAGTTGAAACTGTCAAATTTACAAGCCAAAGACACAAAAATTGACTATCAAATAGCATGTCAAACGTGCGCCATCGCCATTTTGGCATTGACAACAAGTGTCCAGTGGATCTAAAATATTACAAAAAAGGGGCAATATCATACACAATGTCCAAAAAGGCAGCTTTTCTACCCAAAAAGTTGCAACCGCCGTCGTCATTGCCCTTCAGGCATCGCGAGCCCCGATGGTCTGATGCCTCCTCGCGACCCAAGTTGTAACATCCCAGCATTTACGAACCAACGAAGGATAGAAATAGTAATTTATGCATTTGCATGCATTCATTTGTAAAATTTGGGTAAATTTTTTGCCAAACAAAATCCTGGAGAGATCAGAGTTTCTTTCACTATTTTGAGGTAGGTTTAGCTCTTTAATAGTGATTGCTATAAATTTTGACATGATCTTTAGGAATTCAAAAAGATTTTGGGTGAACAATTTGAATTCAAGTTTAAATTTGAATCATTTTAAAAAGATTTAAAAATTAGAAGTAATTGGTATTTTATGGATTTCCAAAATGGTTTAGTTCATATTGTTTGAATATTAATTATTTATGGACAATAATGATAATTGAAAATAATACAAGAAGAATAACATAAATAGGAAAGTATTTCTTATTTCTTTCCTTTATTCAAATACAACAATCCAAATACAACTAAGTATATTACAGGAACAATTCTCAAATAAAAAGAAACTTTATTGAATAAGGAATATTGTTACATTGATCTATTACAAACTGAATAAATACAGAATTACAAAGAAATTAAATAAAGAAAACCTAAACTATCTATCTACTCCTAAAACTACATCTTGATCATCAAAGCTTCTGTACGTGCAAAACAAAAAAGAATAAGAAAAACAAAGAAATTATTTTTGTTAGTTTTACTCTCAGCTTAAAACAATGAAGTGCACTGTTCACTTTTACCTCATTGAGTAATAAAAGGGGCAAATTTCACCAATGTGAATTATTTGTTCTTTCAAATCAAAAAGCTTCAGAACCACATCATATCCAGAGTAAAAGGGGCAAGTTTCACTAGATCAGAAAATAGTAAAAGGATAGGCAGTATATCAAATTCACTTGATCTGATCCAAAGGAGAGGAGCACAATGAAGCAGCTCACACACCTAATCACATGCAATGTGATGTCGACCAGCAGTGAGAGAAGGGAAGTAACAAAACCACACTCACACACAACACATCAACACTACTCACCACTTCACAAACAACCACAGTTCTATCTCTTAAGAACACAACCAAACAGTAGCCAATTTCATAATATTTCCATTAGATCAAACCAGAATCCACCATAGGAATCAGTTAGGAAACCACACAAGATGGTCACATGATGGAGGGGGTGGATTAGGTGTACAGGAAGGGCAAGATGGAGCTGGGAACAACAACGCCTGGAGGAGGAGGACAAGATCAAGGGAAATAATAGCATCAAGTCAAGATAGCAAATCAAGGAGAACAACCACTAGAACCAGAAGAGCAGGCAACATCAGCATATAGTCACCAGCTACGACAATCAAATCTAGTATCAGGGTAATTCTCAAAGCTCTAGATCTATCTATTGATCATTTTACAGGTATCTATTTTCATGCAAGTGCATGATGTACTGAGCATAAAACACAGACGATATTGGACATCAAGCTGAGAACAACTGTTCTTAGTAAATGGTCTCAGACCAACATCATTGACCATAATATCTAGCCTAAGCTAGATAGCAACATATCAAGGAATATTAGGATACATGGCACATCCCAATATAGGGTAGCACCTCTGTATTAATCATATTATTGCTATCATCATGGTAATTTCAACCATATCTTATCAAGAAAACAAATAAATCATCTTCCTAAATACTTCAGGAATCATTAGTTCAATTCATTTGATAAACAACTAGTGACACCTCAGGATATCAAGTATATCACTTAAGATTCAGTATACATTGCTAATAAACACTAGCAAGAGCAGCACCAGAAACACTAGTGCATAGAGATTCATAATAGATCTAAATAGCTAAACATATCATCCTCAATAACACCATAACCAATTTTAACCAAAGCATTCAATCCCATATTCAGATTATCACTAGACAGTGACAATAATGGATCATATCAAACATGAGCCTAGTAAAAGGTTAAGAAATTAAGGATCAAGTCTGAAACCATCAATCCTATATTAATCTAGCCACAATCTACTAGCAGGATTACACATCAGAGAACCCTAGAACCAAATATGGAGCTATCTTAAGCAATCAACACCATAGTGTGGGATCATAAGGAGAGTAAGAGGGATAACACGTGAATACTCGAGGTCCTCGCTAAGAAAATCAAAGAGGAAGCAGTGGCCGACATCAGGGAAGAACAAGGCGGCACGGGGAGCACCCAGGGGGCGCTGCAACCTGCACTAGGCCGAGTCCATGGCGACTACTGAGGAGGAGGCGGCACCACATCATCGCCAATGCACCAAGGGAGCACCAGGGAGGTGTCGGAACGCCACGACACCGGCGGGTCTCAAACCCTAGGCACTAGAGAGGTGGCAGAACCGCCAGCAGAGGGCGCGAGATACAAATCAAAGTGGATAGGGAAACACGACGTCGTCGATATCGTCACCCTGCACCACGACATCGACGGTGGAGGTCCAGGGTGGCCGGAATCGAGCGGTGATAGCGGCGGCACACACTAGTGAGGAGGAGAAGAGTCGTGCACGTGAGAGAGAGGAAGAGCTGGGTACTGGGCCGGATGTGGCCAGTACCAGGCAGCGCAGTGGGTTTGACCCGACCCACTGGGCTGAGTCGGGTTGGGCCACCCAAACGGGCCATACTAAGTTTCAAGAAAATATAAAACCTAATCTATTTATTAAAAGACCAAAATACCCCTAGCACTTAATAAGCTCTAAGAAAATGAATAAAAATCCCCAAAATACAAATAATATATCCATGAGTTCATAAAAATGTAAGCTATCCAATACAATTAATGAATTCTATTTTAATAGAAGAAATTTAGATTAATTATTTTTATAATATATTCCTTATGGAATTTTATAAAAATAAATAAAATTCACTTCTATAATCCTAAATAGGTATAGTATTTTAGAAAAATACTAAATTATAATATTAGATTAATAAAATAAAATTTCCTAAATTGAAATATTTATTCTTAAATAGAATTTTAAGAAAATATTAATAAGAGTTAAAATTATATAAAAAATTAATTTTAAACTCTTATATTAATGTATGCTACCACAAAATTATTAGATATAGTATTTACAAGATTTTAGGAATTAGCAACTACTAGCTTTCTTTTATTAATAAAGAAACTTTAGAACTTTGGTAATGTGGGTAAAACAAGCAAAGAAGATAAATGATAAAATGATGCATTGCATGACTATGCATATTCATTATTGCTTCTTTAAATATTGTCCTTACCGGTCAATAATGGTGTTTTGTAGAAATAGAAGCTCAAGGTCGAGTGCAAGCATCCGACTTCACTACCTTGCAGTTGCAAGGCAAGTTCATCACTTTCTCATGTCCTTTGATGAGTTTTATCAAAGTATTTTCAAATTGTGTGTTATCACCTATGTTCTAAAGAAAATAAAGAAAACATTATTTTCTCAAATAAATAAAATGCTATTATCATCCTAAGTGATGATAAATATAAGATTGGCAATGGAACTTAGGATTCCATGTGTAGTGAGATTTATCGCATATGAATTAATATCCCATGATATTAGTGATTCTAGCGCCGTATAATACGCATTAACCATGAGATTTAGAATGGGACAGAGAAGTCAGCTGGATCTTCTTCCTTTCGTATGTATGCAAGACGACCTTAATGTGAAGCTAGGGTTCCTTGTGTGGATCCAGCATATGGGTGGGAACCCTTAGGCCCCATAATTTTGGTGTCTAGATTATCTATGAGCGGCTGCCGGAGGTATAGTCAGACCTTTATGGAGCTTGCCAAGGGCATAACCAGATCATAGAGTCTTAGGCAACGCATCAGGGTTATAGCTTGACCGGAAGGGGGCTTAACAGAGATGTATTCTGGCCCGAAGGATCATGTATACATATGGGGTCACGGAGAACGGAAGTGATTCACTTGGATCATCTACTAGGCCCCACATCACAGAATAGTGGACAGGAAAGTACGCCCGGTTGTGCAACAAGTATCTGTAACATCCCTAAAATCATATTTCAAACTCATGCATATCATCCATGCATCCATGATCATATAGAGTTCATTTCAAACAAAACAATTCAAAAACAGGAGCATATGAGCTCATTATTTTATGTGATCGGCATTTGAAACAAATGCTACTCTCTAGTGAGAGATTGTTGTTCATGAAACCAAACTTTGTTGTCTTATTGCTCTCAGGATTGTTTTGCTAGATTTCCAAGGTTTAAAACCAAAATTTCAAAGCAAATACAATTTGAAAACCAATTTCAAAACCAATATAAAACAAGTGCTATGTCACTGTTATTTTTATTTTATTCCAAATGACCAAGCCAATTCAAAGTGACCACTTGGTTTTATGCCCAGATTTGTGACTATTGCACATTGCAAAAATCCTGAAAAGATTTGAATTCAAATAGAGTTTGAAATCATTTGAAAATCATTCCAGAAAATCAAATCGGATATGGAAAAGGAATAAAGAAAAAGGAAAAATGCCAGCGCTAGGATTTGAGCCCATCAACAGATCCAGCCCAGCTAGGGTCCCCTCTCTCTCTCTTCCAATCGCAGACGCACACACGGAGTCGCTGACACCAGGACCCCACCTCCCCTCTGTTTATTTCACTGACAAGTGGACCCGTCCACGTCGACTCCTTCTTCCCCAAATCTCAAGGCCATGACGCCACACCGCCACATTTCGCCAGCCATCGCGCGTTGATTCCCATTAATTCCGCGAGTAACTCCACGCCCAGCTCTGGCTATATAAACCTCTCCTCCTCGCGGCCATTTCCCCTCACTCAATTTTCTCTCCACGCCACCAGGCTGCTCGCAACTCGCCAAACACCGCCGCAGCTCCGACAACCTCCGGCGTACGATTCCGGTAAGACCCCGTCGCCCCTTGCTGTCTAAGTTGGCCAGAATGATCACAACATCCATGCGCATCTTCTCAACCTATTGGTGCATGCTAGGACCATCTGGAGACTCGCCAACAACGACGACTGCAAGCACCCGACGCCTTCTCCTTCTTCGGCGATCGATTGCGGTAAGCACAACACGCCCCTTGACCTCTCTCGCATACGACTAGGTTCGCCTTGTCCTTGCGCAGCTACTGATGCCTCTGGTTGATGCTAGGAAGGCACAGAGCGTCGGCAACAACTCCGTATGCAACCACCCGACGCCGTGCACAACTCCGACGAGCTCCCTCAGCCACTACAGCGCGCCCCTTGACCAGCCATCACCACCTTGAGCATCAGCTTCGCACGGCGAGCTCGGTAAGCCCCTTCCCCCTCTCCCGCGCGACCTAGAATGCCAGCTCCGCCACTGACAGAGGCACCGCCGCCTATCGCCGCCGCTAGCGCCGCCACTAGATGGTCAGGCTGCTCAGGATCGTTAGATCCAGATCGTGCGGATAGGATAGAACGCGAGCGAAGCGGTAAGATTGGATCTGAGCCGCGTGTTTAAGTTAGATCCAGCGGCTCAGAAGCGTGATCCAACGCGAACCGGTACGCGCCAATAAGATTAAGATGCGTGGCAGTGAGTTAGGTTTAAAAACAGAATTTGAATCAGATTATGGTTTGAATTTGATTTAGCTATAACTTTTGATCCCCACGTTAGAATTTGACAAATTTTATACCGTTGGAATCAGGAGTATAAGCCCTTTCTAAATATGCAATGTGTTTAATGTTTTGCCTCTGTTAAAATGGTTTTATTTGCAGAAACATGTGTAGGGCTTATTTGAGTATATGAAATGTTTAGGAATTATTTTTAGTGCTAAATAATTTTGGTTTGGCAAGTTTTTGACTTGTTTAGGATTCAGTACTATGCACTTGCTTGGTTGAGTTTTAAAAATCATCACTTAGCATTTTGCATGCATGCATATATTTTTGTTTGTTTGTTTGTATATGTTTTGTGTGTAATTTGTTGCTACCAATCTTTGTGTAGATTTTGGTGCTAGTGATTGTGATTGCGAGGAGTGCTACTCTCCCAACTACCAAGGCAAGTGGTACTTCATGAATATTATCATTCCTATGTTTTCTACTAAGCATTAGAAATATTTTTGTTAGACTTGCATGCTATATTTTGCTTATATGCCATGTTGGGAAATCCTAGTAGTTGTAGAAATTCTAGGAAATTTCTAAGTTAAGTTACTATCTATGCCATGCTTAGCCTATCTAGTAGCAACCAAGGGTTGGTGAATTATATACATGCTATGATGAAAATATTTCTAAGTTCTTTGGACTTGTGTTTTGTCTAATAAAACAACTAAGTTAATGAAACACCTGGGTGGAATGGAAGGAAAGGTTTATGTTGAGTGGTTACACAAGGCCCTTTTCTATGGTTTACCTTGTGTATCTCACTTGTGGTAAGCCACCCAGGAACAAAGAGATTTTAGAGGCCAAATGTTAAGAAGCTTCTAGTGCAGCCACTTGGCAATATGGGCTCTGCCTGGATCACATAAGTTGCTAGAACTTAGCCATTTGGACAGTTGGTGGTAGTGGGATGATAGGTTGGAACGCGTCCATTTAGTCTAAGGGAAGGCTTCTGAAAGGTCCTGTCTTGGTGAAACCAAGTCTGGTGGGGAAAGTGCACAACCTCTGCAGATGGAAAAATCTAAGTACTTAGCCAAGTCCATGGCAATGGACAACTTGAGCATCAAGGCATGGAAGCTATCAAGAATCTCCTCATCCCAATTTCTAAGTAAAAATTTGTGGGTGAACAAGGGTGAAGGACCTCAATGTCTATTGGTGGTTCCTTGGGAAAAGTTTTGACAAAGGAAAACTTAGTGATTTCAACTAATAGGCAAAATCTATTTTGAGCAAAGCAAGCCAAACTACACTTAGCCAAATTGCATATAGTATCTAGTCCACTTAAAATTTACTAAGGTATCACTTGCCAATACTATTCCAAAGTATTGACCCACTGTGGCTGTAACTTGTGATGTTGCAGGTTACTCTGATGAGGATTAGGTGTCATGAGTCTACACTCAACATGTTTGGCTGTGGCACATGAAGACGAAGACTTTTATTTATTTACTTATTCAAACTCTTGTATTAGGCCTGTGGCCTAGGAGTTGTAAAGACTATGTTTATCTCTGGAATGGCTGTAATAAATGACCTTTGTATCTGTGTACTTCATCTTAAACTGTGGATGCTAGCAATGATCCAGGGACTAGCATTGCAATCACAGGGATCCTTTTCCTTTATAAAGGAGGGATCTTACAGTATCTCATGGGTAAAACAACGCACCTCTATAGAGTGTAAGAACTGTAACTTGTTACTCCCTGTTCCGTGAAGGAACCGCAAACGCGGCAGGAAAGGAACTCCATGAAGTACTAGTCAACCTACGAAGGCTAATGGGCATAGTTTTAATATTAAAATCAACCTTTGAAGAAATGTTTATGAAAACTGCATAGTGCCAAGGACTGATAATCTGAGGTGGTAGATAGAGCATCAAACTTCCCACCTTGCATATAATGAACTTGCTAGGTAACACTATTACTCACTCTTTCCTTTTTGATCCCCTGCTTAGACTCTGAGGAGCCAAAAGACACTCCAATGTACGCTACTGAAGGACAAGAGGATGTCTACTACGAGGAACCAGACCTGTCTGGAGGAGTGGAAGGGGTGGACTATGAGATACACTATGGAGTGGAGGGCAATGAGTCTGAGTAGTTGCCTATAATTATATAGTAGTCCAGATGAGCCGAGCAGCACAAACTTTATATAATAAGTTGTTGAGCTCAATTTTGGTTATGAGTTTGAAACTTTGATCTTCCGCTGAAACTTATTAAGTTTGGTTTGTAAGTTCGAATAACTTGAAGTACTGTTCTTTTGGTATTGTAATAATAATAATGTGTGTATGTTTGTAATTTGGACCCACAATATTTCTGTTGTACCACTCTTGAGGGATGTGATATTTGTGGAACGGTGTTCTATAAGTGTCATGTCAACGACTATATAGTGTACTACACATGAAGTGGTATGATGGGTCACTGCACAAGCCCTGCGATCGGGGTCACCGATGCTATCCAGGTAGGTGAGCATGATGGCATTCTCCTTGACCATGATCTTGGCTTCAGCCTCCTTGGCCTTCGCCTCTGCCTCCACCATCCTAGACCTGGCCTCGGCCTCCTTGTCCTTGGATTCAGTCTCCGTCATCTTTGCCTTGGCCTCTATCTCCATTATCCCAGCCTTGGCGTTGGCCTCCTCCAACTCGATAGACCTCGTCAGCAGCTCGACAAAGGTTTTGGCGGCGGCCTCTTTCACTTTGCGCCGCCTCTCCTCCCTCTAGGCGATGGCCTCTTCCTTCTTCTCCAGGATCTTCTTCAAGGTCTCCTAGAATACCAAGTAACCATCCTGACAGGCGAGTTCGGCCTTCGTGGCCTTGTGGCCACCAGGCCGGCGGGCGCTGCCGGAAGTCCCGTCTCCTGCAGCATTGATGAATCCTTCATCATTGTCGTTGTCTAGATCGATGACAGCTCCCGACGAAGCATTGCTCTTTCCCCTTCTCCTTGTTGTCAATTTATTTTCGAAGGGCATAACTAGTCTCCCATTTTTTGGTGTCCATGATCAACATCCAACAATGGGTCAACGGAATGCCTTGTTATCATTCACCGTCTTGAAGTGCTCCATTACTTTCATGACCTACACATGTGTGTGCCAATAATGGCTCAGTGCAAATGCAAGACATCGACAAAGAGAGGATGAGGTTTTACCATGTCAATTGGCTGCATGCCGCTTATTTTCCTTTTCATCACCATCTCGTAGGAGCCTTAGAACTTGCTACACTCGGCATGGATGGTTCCCCAACGCTTGTAGAGGGAGAGATTGTTTCGATCGCTAAAGAAGGTGTCCTTCCCTAATTTCCTATGCTCATGAAAGAACTTGCCCACCCTTTTCCAATAGGAAAATCCCTTTTGCTTGGCGCCACATAGTGGATCTCGTGAAATCTCCATCCATGCCTTGCATAGGAGCTTGTCCTCCTCGGGGGTGTTGCTCGCAGTTCATTGGCTCACCTTCTTGCCATCGACAAGTGACACGGCAAGTGAAGTGTCCAACAACGCGACCATGATCCCCTCGCCCATGGAAGTGCCATCGTTTCTAAACAATGCCTCGTCCACAATGTTGTAGGAATCATGTTGGGTCTCTTGCTATGTCTCTGGCTCGGTATCGCCGTCGTCGGCATAGCCGTGTCCACCCTCATTGATCATGTCATGCAGGGCGTCCTCACTATCATTGACCAATAAATCCTACACCCAATTTGGACACCATAAAGCAGCGGGAGTAATATACTGCCAATGGCGAACAAATGTGGCGATCATACCGTGTCGTTAGCGGACAATGGCTTGGCGAGCATTTTGCCAAATAGGTTGACTGACATCGGCATGTTCGCGATAGAGATGGAACGCCGCTTTGTAGACACCTCAGGGGTTGCATCCGCAATGGTTGGAGTGCAGTTCAGGTCAATGGCTGGCTCCCCCGCCTCCGATGACGCTGTGCGGGGATGGATGTACCGGGACAGCGAGGCCGCAATCCTAGTGTGGCCTCTAAGGGAGGCCGTGTGCGACCCTGGCATCCTGGTATGAGATGGTGGCTGATACGTCCATTTTGCATTACTATCTTATATCATTATTTACTGTTATTCATTGATATATTTCATATTAAGAGGTGTTACTTATTTTATTTCATGTATTTCTGCATGGTTGGATGACTTTGGAGGATGAATTGCCGGAGTCAGGATTCTGATGGAAAAAGCGGTGTCCAGATGCAATATTAGTGAAGATCAGAAAATTCCAGAAAATATATGGAAATTCCTATTTTGCCAGAAGATGAAGGAAGCCAAAAGGGGAGATGGAGACGGGCCATAGGGGGCCCACACCACCCCCTGGCGCGCCCCCCTAGGCCACGCCAGCAGGTGGTGTGGACACCCTGGCCCACCTCCTACTTCGCCCTTTCGCCTATATATTCTCCTCGAAACCCTAATACTCGAGGGAGCAACCATAGAAAGATTCCACCACCTCTGCGGGGCGGAAACTACAGAGGGAGAAAGGGTTCTCAGGCAGGCAGATTCCTGCCGGAGAAATTCCTTCCCGGAGAGGGGAGATCATCACCATCAACACCGTCATCAAGATAGACTTCATCGGTATCATAATCATCATCATCATCACCACCATCTCCACCAGCACCATCATCACCACTCCATCCCGCTATAACAATTGGGTTTAATCTTGCATAGTTCTTAGGGGAAACTTTCCCGGTGTTGATTACTTTTGTAGTTGATGCTATTGAGTGGAACCATCGAATTATTGTTTATGTTCAGATTGTTATCCATCATTATATCATCTCTGATCTTGATCCATATGATGTCTCGTGAGTAGTTCGTTTAGTTCTTGAGGACTTGGGAGAAGTCATGTTGTTAGTAGTGGAATTTTGTTGAAGTAATATTTAATGGTTTGATATTTAAGTTGTGGTGTTATTCTTCTAGTGGTGTCATGTGAACATCGACTACATGATACTTCACCATTTATGGGCCTAGGGGAATGCATTGTGTATTTGGCTACTAATTGTGGGGTTGCCGGAGTGACAGAAACCTGAACCCCCGTTAGGAAGCCTTTGCACAAGGGAGTGTAGGATCTCAGAGTTTAATGTTGTGGTTAGGTTTTTATCTTAATTACTTTCTTATAGTTACGGATGCTTGCAAGGGGTATAATCACAAGTATGTATTAGTCCAAGTAAGGTCGGTACATTCTCATAAGTTCACCCACACAACACTTATCCAACGAAAGAAGATTAATCAACTATATGAAGCGAAAGCACTTGACAGTATTCCCATGTGTCCTCGAGAATGTTTGGTCCTCATAAGTAATACAACTGGCTTGTCCTTTGCTGAAGAAAGGATTGGGATACTTGCTGCAGTTATTATTGTTGTCTTTATTTACTTGCACTTTATTTCTTTGCCTTAATCAAAAACCCCTAAAAATCTGTTTGCTAAGATTTTGCAGAGAATTTTTGATCCAAACCACTAGTCAACACCTTCTGCTCCTCGTTGGGATTGACACTCCTATTTATCAAATACTATGATATACCCCTATACTTTTGGGTCATCAAGACTATTTTCTAGCGTCGTTGCCAGGGAGTGAAGCGCTATTGAAGAGTGGAACTGGTAAAGGAAACTTCTACTGTGAGTATTGTTTATTTCTGTTTGTTACTTTGCTTGCAATATGGATAACCCACTTGTTTCCTAATTTGGAAAGCTGCTACCACTGCTAGGGTAGTAGATGAACCACCCCCTACTGAGATAGATCCTTTTAAGATACCTACAAAAATTGTTGATCGTGTTATGGATAACTATTATTTTTTGGATGGAACTGTCCATCCTGGTGATCACTTGCTTTTTATCCATGAATTATGCGGGTTGTGTAAGTGTGTAGGTATCACAAAGGAACAAGTTAAGAAAAAGTTACTCTCTATATCATTGAAAGGAAAAGTTGAAGAATGTTATAAGCTGCTGAAGAATGGATAATCTATGGAATGGAAGGAAATAGTCCCTCTCTTTTATTCTAAATTCTATCCTCCTAGTGAGATCCATAAAGACCGGAATCAAATATATAACTTTTGGCCCCGTGATGGAGAGAGTACAACCCAAGTTTGGGGGAGATTGAAGTTACTAATGCTTAAATGTCCTATTCATGAGCTCCCTAAAAATATTATTATTAATAACTTTTATGCAAGGCTTTCTCTTCATGATAATGATTTATTAGATGCTTCTTGTGCTGGATCATTCACACGTATGAAAGAAGAAGCTAAATTGGATCTTCCAGACCGTATTGAAGAAAATATTGAAGCATGGGAGAATGATAAAGGAATAAAGTCAGGTATAAATTATGATTACGAATGCATTAAATCTTTTATGGGAACTGATGACTTTCATAATATTAGTACTGAGTATGGTCTTGATTCTCAAAGTATTGCCAATTGTTTTAAGGCCTTCGCCTCTTATATTGAAATTCCCCAAAAGGAGTGGAACAAGTACCATGCACCTTATAAATATATTGTTAATCATGTTCCTTCTAAAAACACTAAAGTTTGTACCGTTGATCATATTTTTGCCTGAACCTTATATTGAGAAAATACCTTTTCCTTCTAAGGTAAAGGAACATTCTATTATAGCTAATGTGGTTAGCAAAAGTACAAAGAAAGCTGTAGAACCTGATGAACAAATAAATATTGATCCTGTAGTAGCCATTGTTAAAGACCTTGTCACTAAAAATATAGAAGATGGGCACATTATCTTTTGTGAAGATGCTTCTAATATTGTTTCACATCCTAGTAAAACTAGGAGAGCTAGTGTCCCTGTGCTTTCTGTTAGAATTGGTGATCATTGCTATTATGGTTTATGTGATATTGGTGCAAGTTCTAGTGTTATTCCTTATGAGCTTTACAAGGAAATTATGCATGAGATTGGTCCTTGTGAACTTGAAGACATTAATGTGGTTATTCACCTTGCTAATAAAGAAACCATTTGTACAATTGGTATTGTAAGAGATGTAGAAGTTCTTTGTGGTAAGATTAAATATCCTACATATTTCCTAGTGCTTGGTTCAGCAGCTAGTAAAACTTTTTTTTGGAGCAACCAGCAGGAGCACTGCCTTTTCTATTAGAAGAAGAGAATTGACCGGTTTGGAAGGTAAACCGGCCAAAACCCCAAACAGACGTATAAACACACGGGTCCGGTTAAAAGGGGAACCAGACCAAAAAAAGACCCCAAACGGCATAGTTTTAAGGAAAAACTGGCAGAAAACCACACGAGGCCGCACTACCTAGGTCGACTAGGTCTGGAGCACCGCCGAACGACACGAACACAACGGCAACAACAAGCGCAACGAAAAGCCTGGTCCAGGTCCCCGGAGAGGAAGTCAGAGCCGAAGGAACAGCTAGGCCTCTCGGCTTTATGGCGAGAGGCGATCATTGAATACACCGGTACAAGACACCGGCTGTGGCTCAAGACAAACGACTCGAACCAGCAACACAAACACCCCAAGGAAAGGCTCCGCCCACTCCGAAAGATGACGCCTCCAAGGGGGTAACGACGTCATCCAATCCGGCAAGACAAATTTGGGTTTTCACCCCGGAATGAACGACGGAGGGGCGTCGGGGCTCCACGAAAACGCCCTCAAGAGGGATGAACGACGCTCACAAGCGCCACCATTGCCGGCACCGACCGCGTCGGGCTAGAGTTTCGTCCGGATACCTCGACCACCACCTCCAAGGGACTATCAACTAGACAGTCCATGCCGCCCGGGCAAGCAAGATCACCGGCGAAAGAGACGCCGTCCACGCCCACAGAGCCCAACCCCGCCGCCCCCGCGGCTAGGGAAGAGCATCACCACCATCACGATCCGGAGCCACTGCTCCGGCTTATGCACGTAGCATCGCAGCACCCCATGCCGATCTGCCACCGCCACAGACAGCCATACATCCCGCGGCGACCCACCGCAGCCGCCAAGCCGCCAAAGCACCGACGAGGTAGGGCGCGACCACGACGAGACCACCACGCCGAGACACCCCTAGCCCGCCGTCCTCCACGCCACCGAAGCATTGAGGAAAAACCTCCGGCCGCTGACCACCCGAAAGCCGTCACGTCCCCGGGGACGCCGCCCCGGCATGCACATCTCCGGCAGACCGGACGCCGCCGACGCCGCCGAAACAACCCAGCCACCCATGCCTGCCGCCCGAGGTCGAGGGCGCCGCCCGCCTGCCCGCTGAGCCCGGCTTGGCCTCCGCGACGCCGAGAGGGACGCCATGCCGCAGCCTGTGCCCATCCAGGCCTAGATCGGGCCGACAAAACCAGCAGAACCAGCCGCCGCCTCCCGCTGAACGCCGCCGCCGCTAAAGTCTCCGTCTGCTGAGCGACCGCCCGCCGCCCGAAGCGCGCGACCACCCGTCCGCCATGAGCGCCGCCGCCGCGAGCTCCCCCACTCCCGAGCGTAGCCGCGGAGAAGGTCCCGCCGCCGCCGGATCCATCCGGGCTTTGCCCGATGGAGGTGACCAGCGACAACAGGAGGGAAGGAGGTTGGGTCGACGGTGGTGGGCGGTGTCGCCTCCCGGGTTGTCCCTGGTGAAGGAGCGACGAGGGTCACTTTAAAATTCAGACTCAACTTCTTATGCGTTCTTAGCTAGTAAAACTTGTCCTATCATTTTTGGTAGACCTTTCTTGAACACTTGTGGAGCTATTATAGATTGTAAGAAGGAGAAAATTTTAACTAAGTTTGGTGGAGAATCTTATGAGTTTAATTTTTCCAAATTTGCTAAAGATCCTTATGAAAATGAATTGCCTAGTGAGGATTTTATAGTTGAACAACTTGCTTATATTGATCGAGTTGTTGACCTTAAACCTCTGTTTGATGATTTTAAGTATGCTCATTCTGAAGATAAGAATGTTTCTTGTGATAGTTACATTGTTAACTTTATTCATGGTGCTACTGAAAGTTATTATGAGAGAGGGAAACATGGTTTTATGCATCTCAATAATATTAAGTTTCCCCGCTTTATGTTGAAATATTTGGTGTTGCACTTGTTTTGCCTTCCTATGCTAATAGCCTATTGTTTCAATAATTTGTTTTCTTACAAAATTCCCTTCCATAGGAAGTGGGTTAGATTTAAATGTTTTGGATATTTGCTTCTTGATGCTTTCCTTTACTCCAAATCCAAATTTCCTATGTGAGCATCATTGAAATTATCATGCCTATCTTAATGGCTATAAAGAAAGAGATTTTGGGATACAACCCATTTTAGTTTGCTTTCGGTTTTTGTTTCTTTGAGTCTTGGAAGTTATTACCTTGTAATAACCTTTCCTTATCCTTTTGTTTGTTTTTTTGTCAAGATTAGACCCTATTGAGAAGAAGGTGAGATGTGGGAAGTTGCTGTCCTGGAACAGATTTTTTATGCTTCACTCCAAATCCATATTTCCTATGTGAGAATCATTGAAATTATCATGCCTATCTTAATGGCTATAATGAAAGAGCTTTTGGGAGACAACCCATTTTAGTTTGCTTTCGGTTTTTGTTTCTTTCAGTCTTGAAAGTTATTACCTTGTAATAACCTCTCCTTATCTTTTTGTTTGGTTTTTGTGTCAATATTAGCCTCTATTGAGAAGAAGGTGAGATGTGGGAAGTTGCTGTCCCGGAATAGATTTTTTGTGCTTCACTGTAAAAAATCTTGAAAAATCCCAGTACGTCAGATGGAGGTGTAATTGTCTGTGCTTGTGCCCCATGTTGTTATCCAACTTTCGTTAGTTTTGGACTTTTTGATTTGAGCAGCAGAAGATTTTTGAAAAAAAATCAATCTTTACCTGCTGGTATGTTTTGACAGATTTCCTGCCATTATTTGCATTTGCCTCTTAAATCGATTTACTTTTAAATTATTTTTGGGATTTTGAAAGGAGTTGCTACAGTAGCTTATGTTTTGATGGATTTCAGTTGAAATTGAACCAAAAGGTTTATTGTCTTTGCATACACTAATTTTGCCAGTGAAGATTGTGTGAAGCTTTGTATGAAAGGATCTTTCAAGTGTTGGAGATAAGGAATCTGTAGAGTCCGTTTTCAAATGGGTAAAAGTGCTGGAAATAAAAGGTTCGTGAAAAACTTTTCTATTTATATTTTTGCAGTTTTATTCCATACGTAAGATAATGATTCGAAAGAGGGAAGGAAACATGGCCCAGGTGTCCCACACCACCCAGTGGAGCAGGCCCCACCTAGCCACGCCTCCAGGGGATGTGACCACCCCGGAGCCCGTCTTCGTCCCGTTTTCGCACAGTACCTTCCTTATGTCATAAAACTTTGTAATATATAATCCCTCGGATCCCTCGAGGTCCGTATATCGTGTTCTCATCGTGTTTTTGTTTCGATCTATTTTTGTCAGGCAGTCTCTCAGTTTTGGAGCCACAATGTGTTCCTCTGGATCACCGAAGGAGAATCCCTCCATGGACATCATCAACCTGTATACGTATGAGTTGAAGATTCACCCCAAGGATTTGTTACTCAAGGATGGGAAGGTACAAATAAAATAAGTTTATGGCCCTTAAGGAGAAGGCAGTCTGGAAAATAGGATGAAAGCATTGGAGCAAGAAGTTTTTAGGTACAATAAGATGGCGGAACATTAAGTGGAAGTCATCCATAAGATAAGTTTAGAACTCATCACCTATCACAAGAAGGAGATTCCCAAGCTTCGGTATGACATCCTCTTGCTCCATGGGACCACCAACCAATTACAAGCACAGCTCTACGACCAGCAAAATCAAAACTGTGAGTATGAGGCTAGGTTTAAATGCATAAGTTCTGCTGCTAGTTTTAGGATTGTAGAAACCAAGACATCCTTTGTGGATGGGGAGCCTTTACCTTGGAAGTCTGACGATGACAAGATAACAACACCACCACCACTGAAGGAATAATTCGTCATCAGGTTTTGGCATCCCCTTGGTTTGTTCCAAGCTTGGCGGAGTGCCGCGGTATCACATCATTATCTTTCATATTTGTACCTTTTTAGTAGAGTCATATCATGAATAGAGAAGTTATCATATAGGATGGTTTGCATTGTGGAAGTATGTCTCCTCTAGTTGGTTATCTATATATCACTTGGTGTGAGTGCCTTTATGGAATATTAATGAGAAGTTTCATCATTTACATTTTGCACAACTTATCTTAGTTTGCAATCTCTGTTTTATGATTGATCTTGTTGATTAGTATTGGTATCACTTTGGTAGCATCAAGTAAATCTAAATTGGTTTTGGCAAACCTAGCTCTAGTCAGTAGCAACACTTTTTGAGGTTTGAAGGGAAAAGAGAAAAGCACTTACATGTATTTTATATTATTTTTCTTTCTTTCTTGATTGGCTCATAAGCTCAGTATTCTTTAGTTAAGATCCTTTGTCTTTTCAAGGAATATTGCATGATTGTGTCTATCACTTGTATGCTTGCTTGCTTCCTTCAACCCTTATGCTTGCTACCCAGCGTTGCTAGCCAAAAACCTATACTGAGAGGGAATGCTTATCGTGCATCCAATCCTTGAACTAAAACCTATACCATTTGTGTTACCATATCTACGTATTAGCATTATTTCTACTCCAAGTAAATTCCCAAGTTTTATCTATCTTGCAAATAAAAACTCTTTTGTTATGTGAAAACTAGTGATTAAAGCTCTCACGAACTTGATGACACACCTTATTTTCTTGCCCATAATAAACTTGAACCATTGTGTCATCTAATTGTATATGCTTGCACTTATAAGTTGGGAATTAGCAGAACCATGCTGTCATGGGGAACACTTTCAACACCTGTACATATTACCCAGTTGATATCCTAATATTTTGTTTGTGGATGTCGGCGGTGTGAAATAAAAGGGGAGCTTGTAAGTCCATGGACTTATGTATATGTGTTAGAGAAACGCCCGGGCCGCTAGACTAAGCCATGCCTAATCATGGTGGAAACTTGCAGCATAACCATAGTGAGAAATCTGTGAAGCATCCTCAATAAAAACCTATGCAAATAGCAAATAAAAATATCGCTGAGATGCTCCCTGTCTATTGCCTTGTCATTTTGATATGGGATAGCTCCTGTATCATGGGGCAAGGGGTACCTCGTTGGTGGTTCTCTATGATACACATACACTTACAATGATAAGAACTTATCGGTAACTAAAGTTGAGTATCATGAGGAACGACCCTCGTACTCAAGGGACATGAGATTGTCAACTTATGATTTGTCAAGCATATACTCCATATTTGTTCACTTTAAACTTAATCACATCAAGATGCTTATGATAGGGGCAATGAGATCTCAAAGCTAGTAAGTACCATAATTTTTTGGAAGCTCTTTATGAAATTTGGAATCCTTGCTTCCCTCTGCGAAGGGCCTATCTTTTACTTCTATGATGAGTCAGTAAACCTATTCCTCTCTATCTACAGCAAGCATTTGAGTTGTTGTGATTCAATCATTCATATGATGATTTATTCAATCATGTTTCTTATCTTCCTTGTTTGGCACAAAACTCTTATCTGAATGAATATTATTCTGAAAGCTATCGGTGTGAAAAGCCCTTTATGTTTGAGCAAAAGGATTCCTTTTATAAACTTATTTATAAAAGCTTTGCTTGAAAGCTAGATATGATTTGTCAACTGTTCTTTGACCAAGAACAAAGTTTGCCATTACCAATTATGATTTGTCATTATGCATATTTATTATGACTCCCATACTCGTTGCAAGTTAAGTTATATAATGGTGACTTGCTTGCTATTATGATTTGTGTATTGGTGAATGTGATGCTTCTTGTCCGTATTCCTTTTATCGACACTTCACTCCATAAACCTGTGGTCATTGTTTATTGAGCTCAGTTTTCTCTTGGGGACAAGCGAGGTCTAAGCTTGGGGGAGTTGATACGTACATTTTGCAGCACTATCTTATATCATAATTTACTGTTATTAATTGATATATTTCATATTAAGCGGTGTTACTTATGTTATTTCATCTATTTTTGCATGGTTGGATGACTTTGGAGGATGAACTACCAGAGTCAGGATTCTGATGGAAAAGCGGTGTCGAGATGCAATATTCGTGAAGATCAGAAAATTCCATAAAATATATGGAAATTCCTATTTTTCCAGAAGATGAAGGAAGCCAAAAGGGGAGACGGAGACGGGCCACAGGGGGCCCACACCACCCCCTGGCACAGGCCCCCTGGTCCGCACCAGTAGGTGGTGAGGCCACCCTAGCCCACCTACTGCTTTGCCCTTTCGCCTATATCTGCTCCTCGAAACCCTAATACCCGAGGGAGCGACCACAGAAAGATTCCGCCGCCTCTGCGGGGCGAAAAATATAGAGAGAGAAAGAGCTCTCCGGCAGGCAGATTCCTGCCAGGGAAATTCCTTCCCGGAGAGGGGAGATCGTCGCCCTAAACACCGTCATCAAGATAGACTTCATCGGTATCATAATCATCATCATCATCACCACCATCTCCACCAACACCATCATCACCACTCCATCCCTCTATAACAATTGGGTTTAATCTTGCATAGTTCTTAGGGGAAACTTTCCCGGTGTTGATTACTTTTGTAGTTGATGCTATTGAGTGGAACCATCGAATTATTGTTTATGTTTAGATTGTTATCCATCATTATATCATCTCTGATCTTGATCCATATGATGTCTCATGAGTAGTTTGTTTAGTTCTTGAGGACATGGGAGAAGTCATGTTGTTAGTAGTGGAATTGTGTTGAAGTAATATTCAATGGTTTGATATTTAAGTTGTGGTGTTATTCTTCTAGTGGTGTCATGTGAACGTCGACTACATGTTACTTCACCATTTATGGGACTAGGGGAATGCATTATGTATTTGGATACTAATTGTGGGATTACCGGAGTGACAGAAACCTGAACCCCCGTTAGGAAACCTTTGCACAAGGGAGTGTAGGATCTCAGAATTCCTGATCCAAACCACTAGTCAACACCTTCTGCTCCTCGTTGGGATTGACACTCCTGTTTATCGAAAGTACTACGATACACCCCCTATACTTGTGGGTCATTAGTGGCCGGACGCTAGGCTTGGAAGTGACGGAGCTGGTAGAGGATGTGACGTACGTGGCCAGGCCGGGAAGTGAGACGGCCCCGCCGAAAGCGGCGGTCATCGCCTCTTGCTTGATCATGTTGACGACGTGCTTGCGACACTCACTGCCAGCTCGTTGGCGTCAACCCTGTTCTGGTTGGCGAGGAAGCGCTCGTTCTCCTCCCGACGCTCCTTCTCGATCCTAGTAGCGATGAGTCGAGCTCTCACCCTGCCGGCCAGCGTGCTTGCCCGATGAAAGGGCATTTATGCCTTTCATATTGTTTTGATGTTTGTTGATAACACTTGGATAGGTTTAATGTGCTGCTAAATGTTTTAGGATATATCAGCTACATATTTTTGTTTGTATCTTAGGGAAAAGAGGTTCCCAAGTTGATATCATTGCAGCTGGTCAAGGTTTTGCCGGACTGTCCGGAAGATGTGGGCCGGAGTGTCCAGTCCAGCCGGAATGTCTAGTTGATATATGCCGGAGTGTCCGGCCCTGGTGGTTCACCAAGATTTCTTGGACATGTGTGGACGTTCTGTATACCAAATCATACTCTACCTGGACACTGCCCGGACTCTGGCCGGAAATTTTGCCAGACTGTAGTGTCTGGTTGGGTTTGGCCGGAGTGTCCGGGTGACTTTTTCCACACTGTTTGGGTCAAGTTCCTTCTAATATCTACATTTCTAGGGGACCTATATACAGTTCCCTTCTTCTACCTTTGGAAGCCGCTCGAGCCAGCAAAGAAATCCCCCACCATTAGAGCCACAAATCATCAAGATCTCTTCATCCGACCATCCAAACTCATTAATCTTTGGAGAATCGAAGGAGGATGCCTTGATCTATAGCTTCATCAAGAGAGATCTTCATTCCCCCTCATTCACTTGAGGGCCCCTTGATCTAGTGTTTCATTGGAAACCATAGTTCTTGATTTGGTTCTTACAAGCTTGTCTTTGATTGTGTGACATATTGATTGCATTTGGGAGCCTCCAATTCAGTTGTGGATGTGTGCCTCGAACTTGTTGTAAAGGTGCTGGCTTCCACCTAGAAGGTTGCCGATATAGTGGAAGAGGTGAATCGAACCCTTTGGGGTGAGGTTCATCGGAGAACAAGGAGGACTCTTGTGGTGTTGGTGGTTGAAACCACCCCCACTCCAAACGCAGACATACTTCCCCTAAAACGGAAGGAACTGCGGGAAACAAATTCTTGTGTCTCCGTGTTCTCCACTTTGGTTACTTCTATCCTTTACCGCACTTTAATTATCTTGTTCTTGCTTAGTGTTTGTGCTAGGTTTACATATAGGTAAATTCACCATAGTTGCATAATCTAGAGAATTTACCTTTTGTGTCAAACCCTAACTTGAAAAAGAGTAAAATTTGAAGTAGCATGATACGTCGTAAATGTATCTATAATGTGTTATGCTCCATGCTTGTTTAGTATCAACTTTGCTATGTTTTGTCTACACTTTGAGGTTTTTTTATACATTTTCTAGGACTAACCTATTAACAAGATGCCGTAGTGCCAGTTGCCTCTTTTCTGCTGTTTTTGGTTTCAGAAAAGCTAGTAAGTAAATATTCTCAGAATTGGACGATACAAAAGACAAAGTCAATATTTTACCGGAGCAAATACGGAGTCCAGAGGGGGGACGAAGAGGCGCCACAGGGCGTCCGCACCACACCCTGGCGCGGGCCCACCCTAGGCAGTGCTAGGGCATGGTGTGGGCCCCTTGGCCCTCCACCGACCGTGCCCTTTCACATATAAAAGCACCCTGATGCAAAGACCCTAAGCACCTGATCAAATATCCACGAAACAGACCGTAGCCGCCGCCACCATTATCCCTAGATCGAGGGGGATCCGAAGCTCTTCCCAGCACCGTGTCGAAGGGGAGAGATCATCCCGGAGGCCTTCTTCATCACCATGCCAGCCTCTGGTATGATGCATGAGTAGTTAACCCTTGGACTATGGTTCCATACAATAGCTAGATGGTTGTTTGTCCTCCTTTGTGCTATCATGTTTAGTCTTGTGTTTGGGGGGATCCGATGGATATTGAGAAACTATGTCAGATTGATTATTGATTCTATCATGTCTGTGTTATTTGTGATCTTGCATGCTCTCCGTTGCTAGTAACTATCTTGGCCAAGTAGATGCTTGTGACTCCAAGAGGGAGTATTTATGCTCGATAGTAGGTTCATGCCTCTAGTAATCTAGGGAAGTGACAGAAATATCTAAGGTTGTAGATGTGATGTTGCTACTAGGGAGAAAACAACAATCTTTTGTTCATGTAACACTTGTATTGTTTACTTTACACACATTGCTTAATGCAATTATCTGTTGCTTGCAACTTAATATTAGAGGGGGTTTGGATGATAACCTAAAGGGGGATTATTAGTCATAGATGCAGTTGGATTATGGTCTATGTATATTGTTGTAATGCCCAATCAAATCTCATAGGAGTCATGTTGTCTAGTATATGCATTGTTATGCTTTCTCAATCTGTCAATTGCCCCGCTGTAATTTGTTCACCCTACATGTTTTCTATCTTAAGGAGAACACCTCTAGTGAACTGTGGACCCCGGTCCATTCCTTTATCATTGATACATCATCTACTGTTACCGTTTACTTTCCACAAGCAACTATTATCTTCCACACTATACGTTTAATCCTTTGTTTTTAGCAAACCGGTGAGATTTGCAACCTCACTGTATGTTGGGGCAAAGTCTTGAGTTTGTGTTGTGCAGGTTCTAAGTTGTTAGAAACACCTTGTAGTTGTTTCCTTACTCCTACTGGTTCGATAACCTTGGTTTCATAACTAAGGGAAAACTTACTGTTGTGCTCATCATACCTTCCTCTTGGGGTATCCCAACGAAGCTCTACAGTGATCTGAGCCGCATCATAGCACCTATTCACCCCCCTCTAGGTGCCCATATGATCCTTTCAATTGGTATGAGAGCCTCGGCTCTTTATTCGGGCTTTACCTCCTAAGAGTATATGGGTAGCCACGATGGAGGAGAAGGGAGTGAGGCTATTAACACAGTGTCCATGGAGGATCTCAAGAAATTGGAATCAAGCTTGATCTCCTCCCTGGGCAACAAAATCAAACAGTTGTGTGACTTAGTTGAGCAACTTGTTAAGGAGAAAATGTCCTCGCCTCCTCCTCCTCTAGAGGAACACACCACACTTCCTAAGGTGAATTCTTTGGCATCAACCACGGTTGTGGTAGTGGGGGATGATCCTGACAACACTAATCCATTCACCAAAAGGGATGATGGGAAGAAAGAGTACCATAAGGTTCCCAGTTGGTACTCTCCCGACCTCCTATCCCTCACCCACATATAAACAATAGGGGTGACCCCACCTAAGCTAGCTGAACATACCTTTGCTCAATGGCAATCATTAATGAAATCTCATGTCCACATCTCGTGCATTGAATTGTGGAATATTATTAAGGAAGGACTCAAAATTGTGGATCCAACCAACTTGACAAGAAGAGAAGTTTTCAATAGTCAACCAGTGCCACTGTTTTACACATGATTCAACAAGGTTTGGGGACAAAATATTTCCCTCACATAGAACGCCTCAACAGCGCCAAGGAAGCTTGGGATGCTCTCACTGAGTTATATGTTGGAAATGAGAGCATGAGAAGAAACTGTTATGATGCACTGATCAATGAAGATGAAGGCTTCTATATGAAGGATGGTGAAGATCATGAAGACATGTATCAACGACTCAAGTCCACTGCCACCACCTTTAGGAATTTTGGTGCCTCACATGTGGATGATGCTTGGGTAAAAAGAAAATATGTGTGTGCACTCATGCCTTTCGAGACCACTGACTTGAAGAGTATCCAAGGAAGACACAACTACCACCTCATGACCTCCAATGAAGTTATTCAAGATATGGACGCTTTCAAGGTTGTCGCCAAGAATGCCAAAGATGCTCGAGCCCTTGGAAAGAACAATGGTGTCAACCTTGCCCTAAAAGCTAAAGTTGTGGAGTATCTGGATGAAGAAGGAAGTGATGAAGGCTTATCTTTGAGCCACCCCGAAGATGTCAAGGTTTCTCATGGTGAATATATGGCCTTTTATGCAAGGAAATTTTGGAAAGATCCCGCTAAGGACAAGATGGAAATGCAACGAAGAAGCAACCCAAATGGGAGAAGAGACAATGGCTCAAAATTCTGAACTTGCTTCAACTGTGGTGACCGCTATCACTTTGTTTCTGGTTGTCCCTATGAGAAAAGAGAAGATCATGGTGGTAAACTTGTGTTAAAGAAAAACTCCAAGTCTCCCTTCAAGAAACCCTTCATCAAGAAGAATCCCGCCAACAAGAAGTCGGGTGAAATTATCTTGATAACACATGAAGAATACTCCTCCAATGATGAACGATTATGAATATGAAGAAGAGGAAACATCAAATGGTGTGGCTGCTCTTGCCACTAATTCTACCTCCACATTCTCACTCTTCGAATCTCCAAATGAGAATATCTCCAACAAGAACGTCACTTTCCTAATGGCAAGAGGATAGGAGGTATTATCATCCTCCCACCCCTCCTCTATGATTGATGATGAACTTGATGAGGATATATCTCGTGAGGTCAAAGAGGAATTAGTTTATTTTGATGTGTTTTTGACTAACTTGCAAGGAGAGAACAAGAAGCATTTTGTGAACCTCTTGAGTCAACTTTCTCACACACAAGAGCTTCTTGATGAGATATGTAAACTAGGGAGAGAACATATGATTGAGGTGGAGGCACTAAATAATTATCTAGAAGAAGAGCAAGAGACTAGGATGTCTCTTGAAATAAAACTTGAAGGCCTCAATGAGGCAAATGATAAAATTATTAATAAACTCATCAAAGAACGTGATCATGCCATTGCTAAGTATAAAAAGGCTAAAAAGGAAAAGGTTGAGTTTGGTGTTGTTCATGATAAACTTGTCGAGGACTTTAGGAAGCTTGACAAGGCTCACAAGGCCTTGGAAAGTGAACTCTTGTTGCTCACAAAGTCTCGTGAAAAACTTCAAACTCAATTGACTAATATTGCCTCACCAAGTATTTTCATTCCCTCTAGTATTACAAACACCATTGAAGAAAATTCTAGGTTGAAGGGGGAGCTTGCTAATGCCACCTTTCCCAAAGGAAGCAAGTCTATTGATGATCTTTTGAGTAAGCAAAGGTCAAATAATGAGAAAGGGGGCATTGGCTTTGCATCCAAAGCCAAGAATAAGAACAACAAGAATAAGAAGGCCATGCCCACACAAGCAAAAGACAATGCCATTGTGGGTAGTAAGACCACAAGTGGCAAAACTATGTCACATGATGACTTTGCGGGAAGTTCTAACCCTCACTATGACTTAATGCGTGATTATTATGGTGATGTTTATGCACAATATGTTGGCCCACTTGATGGTTATATTGCTTGGTCCATTTGGGAGACCCTTGTTGCTAACAAAAGAGGACCCATTGAAAAATGGGTACCTAAAAACTAGTTTGATATCTTGTAGAATTATGCTTCCGGAGGGTCAAAGTGGGTGCTTGATAGTGGATGCACAAGTCATATGATCGGAAGCAAAACTATTGTCAAGGAGATGAGACCAAATGATGATCAAATAACCGTGACATATGCCGACAAGTCAAAGTCTAAGGTATTCGGTTTTGGCAAGGTTGTGATTGCTCACGATATTACACTCGTGGATGTCATGCTTGTTGAGACCCTTGGATATAATTTACTTTTAGTCCGTGCTCTTGGAAAGATGGGCTTTGCCGTCTTTATTGATAATGATATTATGGTCCTCTTGTGGAGCAAGTATCTAAAGGTCGCTTTCGTTGGGTACGTCGAAAATGACTTGTATGTGGTGGACTTTTCGGGGAAAACCACTACAAGTGTGATGTGCTTATTTGGAAAGGCTGATGTGGGTTGGCTATGGCATCACCGTCTAGCCCATGTCAACATGAGAACTTTGCAAAGTCTCCAAAAGGGTGGTGTAACACCCTCAGAATCGGACCTATGCAAGTTTCAGCGATTCCCGCCAAAACCCGCATAGAAACGATTCAAAGGTGCCCACCAGGCACTTTCGTGCGGGTGGAAAACGAAGTAATAACATTACACAACAGTCCTCGAGGGGACCCACAGAACAGATATATATACAACAGCGACTCAATGAGTCAAGAATACAGATATACGGTACAAAGATCCAAATCACCTTGAAAAGATGGAGCGTCCGACTACGGACAAGATGCAAATGGGGCTAAGAGCCCTGAAGAATAACCAATGGAGTCCATAACCCTGCCCAGGCCAAGCCGGAAGGGTAACCCTGCTAACGGCGTCGCATCTCAAAACCTGCTTAAACAAAAAGGGGTGCCGACAAAGGGCAAAGGAAAAAGAGGAGCGTCAGTACTGAGGCCAGCACACGGCGAGGCTAGAATTCGGCGGTCCTAGCCTACATAGGTATGGTGGACTGAAGCGGCAGCGGCAGCATGCGCTAAACAACCTATAGAGACTCGATACAACTGGCGGCGATCAGAGAGGGGTAAGAAAGACCTAATCGGAACCAACCTGAATCTAACACCAAACAAACCCATCCTGGCATTTCCCCCTCGAGACCAAACGAGGAAGTCCACCGAGGAACTCACACAGTTGGCAGTTTTACTTATTTAGTTATCGTTGCAGCAATTACTAGTCAGGTATAGATAATCATCCTGCTAAAATAAGCAGTGGGCCATTTTAGTTAACCATTCCGTTGTAGTTGCGGCACTTACTAGTCAGATCTAGATAGCATGAGATAACCCAAAACCCAGCAGTTGTTGGTACTTTTATTTAGCCATTCCGTTGTAGTTGCAATACTTACTAGTCAGGTACAATGGTCGCAAGCGACGCTCCAAACAAGCAATTGTGGGCAGTATTATTTAGCCATTCCATTATAGTGAAGCTAATTACTAGTCATTATAAAGTCAAATTTATAGCAATAAACTTTAGTTATGCTTGTCTATGGTCGAGATACTGTGCTCCAAGTCGTCCATAACCGCGGACACGGCTTTCAGAAAGTTTTACCCAGCCGGGGTGCACCAATAGCAACACACGCTCGATCAACCTCGGAAAAACCAAATCAAAACCCAACGAGGCCTTCACAACAAAGCAATCACATGATTCAGAAATATTTCAGGGGGCCACCCCTTGAAGTCTTACCCGCAACGAAGTAAGCTAGCTCCGAGACGGACCCAAGGTTTGTGGGGCGGTAAGCGATCGGGAACCCAAACTGGGCTTGTCGATACCGCGTAAACAGGTCACAATTCCTAAACAGTACAGTGTGCTCCTCGCACAATCGTAAATGCGTAAGTAGCATGGCATAAGTACAGGATAGTAAATAAAACCTCAAACTAGTTTGTGGCCCCAAGAAATAAGACTGAATCAAGCTCTGGCTCAGGGGGGGTCCCATATACCTCTCGTATGTGGATAGCGATAAAACAAGGAACATGTATCAAGTACTCGGGGTCCTACGGGACACAAGTGCTCGAAACCAAATATTATCTATCACCCACCGATGCCTCTGCTTACATCAATTTTAGTTGTTAAACAGGAATTAAAGTGAACGATAAGTAAAACCATGATCATCTCCAACATCAAACATGCGGCAAGGCTCCAACAACTGTGGCATTTGACGACGCACAAAGACTTGAGCAAGCAACTAAGACGCGCAGGTCCAACTATCTACCAAACAACAGGTAATAGGGTGTGTCCAAGGCAATATAGGGCTGCAAGGGATATCACGGGTACGAAAACTAGAGCAACGCAACACAGATAGCAATAGATCAACAGGAGGGAATAAATACTATAAAAGTAAGATAGGTAGAAAGGGGGATATGCTCGCCTGAAAAACATTGCCGAAGGTTCAACCGAAGATCGGGGCGAAGCTCACATCAACTCAACGGCCTTATCCGCGAAGAAGCAAAACACTAGAATAAACACCGGATGCAATATTTAATACTACGGCAAAAGATCGGCATGATGCATGCATGATGTATGACATGGCAAAGGTGCGAGGCAATTAGATCATATTAAGCGGAACCGGGGTCCCGACAATTAATTAGGTGACTTGTGTTGTTTAGAAGCCCCGCAATTTAAATGTTTTTTAACAAGGCAAGATATGACAACGGTTCGATGCACAAATTTAAATGAGACCAATATACGGCTAGATTTGCCCGCATATGGGCCCCATATATAATTATTAGGTGAATCGGCATAAGGCCCCCAAACCACATGATAAGATGCATGCGAGTATGACAATTTAATATGCAACAATTTGTATTATATTATAAAATTAGGGTTTCAGGAAGGGGTTCACACATTAGAGGGTCTCGACGAACTTGGGGTTCCAGGGTTCGGGGTCGGGTCTCGGGGTTCCGGGTTCAACGGGCACGTTCTCGGACTCCGGGATTAGGGTCTTCGGATCGAGGGTGTAGATCTTGTCGCACGAGCGTCGATGCTTCCGGGGAGGAGAACTTGGTTTGGTGTCGGGGCGCATCGGATTCTTCTGGGTCGGTGCCGATCTTATCGTTGCGAGGATCTTGTCGGGTCCGCGCCATCGAGTCGGTCTTGGCACTCAGGGTGAAGAACTTGGCGTCCGAGAGACGGTCTTGTCGCATCCGCGGCCGCCGGGTCGTGCCGTCGGTCTTGTCGTTTCACGGCGGAGATCTTGGTGTCCCAGGTCTCGGCGAGCTCGGCGTCCGGGAAGGAGTACTTGTCGCACCGGGGTCTCGGTGTCCGCGGATCCGATTGAAGGTCTTGTCGCTCCGCGGGTTCGGTCTTCGGGCATCAACGACTCCATAAACCTTGCCATAACGCGTACAGGACGGAGTCGATCTTGTCAACGGGAAGATCTTGTCGGGGGGGGGTCGGCACCGAAGAACTGCCGAAACTCATAGGCCGAAACGGACAGAAAACATGCGCGGAAAGAATATGGGCATTTATCGAACAGATGCAAGACGGCTGCATCTAGGCACGCACAAACAAAAAACAAAGCGGGGCTTCACAGAATGTTGACGGGGACCAAACTAGCCCGTAGACGACCACGGCGCTGCGATACAAGGGAAAGAGGCGGCCTGGTCGGCATGGGCGACGCTGGGAGCCGCTGAACGGAGGCGCGCCAGCGGGCGGCGCGGTGGGTTCTCGCGGGGACCGAGGCGAGCTCATGCGGGTGGCGAGGTCGGCAGCCGAGGAGGGCTCGCAGACGGGGCGCTGCAGGGGGTTGTGGCCGACGCGGCGGGGACGCAGGGCCCGACGGAGACAAGGCAGAGGGGTCGCCAGGAGGCGGCCGAAGGAGCTTGGGCGGGCCGGAGGAGGGTCCAGGAGGCGCGGCCTGGCCTCGGGAGGAGCGTCTGGACGCCACAAGCCATGGCGAGCAGAGCGGGAGGCGGAGCGGGCGACGGGGCGAGGCCGGTGAGGCGAGCTCGGGAGAGGGGGAGGAGGAGCGGATGGTGGCGGCGGGCGGACGCCCGAGAGAGGGGCGAGGCGGGCGAGGATGGGGGCAGCCACGAGGGCACCGGTGAGAGGAGTGGGAGGCGGAGAGGCGCTCGCGTGTGGGGTGAGCCAGAGAGGGTCGGGGACGGCGGTTGGTGGCGGTGACGGGGTGCTGCCGAGGGACGCCGGGGAAGGCGCGGTGGGGAGAGCCAGGGAGAGAGAGAGAGGAGCGGCGACAGGGAGAGAAACGCGGGGAGGGGAGAGAGAGAGGAACGTGGGCAGGTGGGGAAGAGGAACAGGGCCAGGGGAGTGGGGCCCGGTGGGGACAGGTGGGGCGTGAGAGTGGGGATCAGGGGTGGGCTGTCGTGTGTTGTGTGCTGGTGTGTGGGGTGTGGGTTGTGTGCTGAGAGAGAGAGGGAAGGGAGAGAGAGTAGGGGTTAGGTGGCGCATGGTGATAGGATGAGTGGGTGAGGGTTGGTGAGGTGGCGCGACGGGGTTGGCCGGGGTGAGGTGGCCAAATGGGTGGGTAGACTAGGTTGGGTATGTTTAGGAATTTAGGCGGACCGATTTTTACTTTGGGGTGGTCGTTCGGGTCGATTCGGCCCGTTCGACTGCCCCACTAAAATAATTTAACATTTTATTTATTTTAAATGCACTGTTTGCAAACCGATAGCAGACAAACACAAAATAATCCGGAGACCCGGGGTTTGCGTTTGAATAAAGACGGGGCGTTTAGAAAACAAAACCAGGCTTTTCCGCAATTAGTTTTGTGCAAGCACATGCAAGATGATGACGATGCTCAAATGCAATGTGGCATGATGACATGAGCATGCGGTCATGATGATGCAATGCACCAAAACAACGCGATTTTCTAGTAGTGGTTTTGCGGGATGCCACAGGTGGCCATATTGTTGTACTAAAATAAAATGTTTGTTTTTCCAAAGATCGTGTGTGCAGGGCATGTGTTGAAGTAAATATGCATGATTGTTCCTATAATCCAAATAACTTCGTCAAGTCCAATATGATCTTGGAGCTCCTTCATGTGGATCTCTTTGGTCCTCCATATCATGCAAGTCTTGGTGGGAAGAAGTATTGTTTGGTGATTGTTGATGACTATTCAAGATACACATGGGTATACTTCTTCAAGTTAAAAGGTGAGACCCAAGAAAACTTTATCGACTTTATCAACATGGTTCAACGTCAATTCAATGTCCTTGTGTTGGTAATAAGGAGTGACAACGACACCGAGTTCAAGAAATATGATATGTTGGAAACATATCTATAATTTTTTGATGCTCCATGCTTGTTTAGTATCTACATTGCTTTATTTGTCCACACTTTGAGGTGATTTTTACATGTTTTCTGGTACTAACCAATTAACAAGTTGCAACAGTGCCAGATGCCTGTTTTCTGCTATTTTTGGTTTCAGAAAAGTTAGTAAAGAAATATTCTCGGAATTGGACGGGACAAACGTCAAAGTCAATTACTTTCCGTGGGGAACAAGAAGTCTAGAGGGGAGCCGGGTAGGCGAGCCAGCGGGGCCACACCCCCCAGGCGCGGCCACAGGTGGGCCCGCGCCTGGCTAGGGTGTGGGGCCCCTGGCCACCGCCTCAGCCTCCCCCTTCTCCTATAAGAAGCCCCCGATGCAGATATCCTAAGAACCCGATAAAATCTCCACGAAACCACCTGTAGCCGCCGCCACCATCGTCCCTAGATCGGGGGTATCTGAAGTTCTTCCCGGCACCCTGCCAGAGGGGATATCATCCCGGAGGCCTTCTCTCCGATATGATGCATGAGTAGTTCCACCTTGGACTATGGGTCCATGTAGTAGCTAGATGGTTGTATCTTCTCCATTGTGCTTTCATGTATAGATCTTGTGAGCTCCGTTCATGATCAAGATCTAATCTATTTGTAATCATGCATGTTGTGTTTGCGGGGATCCGATGGATATTGAGATTATTATGTTGGTTTGATTAATGGTTTTGTCTTTATGATTCTATCATGTCTGTGTTGTTTGTGATCTTCCATGCTCTCCGTTGTTAGTAGCTATCTTGGCCAATTAGTTGCTAGTGACTCCAAGAGGGGTATTTATGCTCGATAGTGGGTTCATGCCTATAGTTTCCAAGGGAAGTGACAGAAATCTCTTCGGTTGTAGATGTGTTGTTTCCACTGGGGAGAAAACAACGGTCTCTTGTTCATGGAACATGTGGATGAAGGGTTTCACAGCATAGTAAATCAAAAAAATTCTACGGATGCGAACGAGAAAGACAAGATCTAATCTAGGAGATGCAATCAACGATATAGATAGATGAGATCTTCATACCCTTGAAGAAATCGCACAGCGGAAACGTTCAACAGAACGTGGGTGATGTAGTCGAACTAGCCTTCTCCTCCTCGCGATCCGATCCGATCCAACGCCGCAAGTGACGACGCCTCCGAGAGATTCACACGTACGGTGCCGCAACGTCTCCTCCTTCCTTGGTCCAGCAACTGGGGTGGATAGATGGATTGGATCTGCAGCACGACGGCGTGGTGCTCTGGTGGAGAGTTTCTGCGGCAGGGCTTCGCCTAAGCGCAGTCGGGAGGGAGAGAGAGGTGGAGGGCAGCAGGACGGCGGCTAGGATTGGAGGAGTGGGAGGGGGAGGGTGCGCCCCTGCCCTCTTTATATAGGGGGCTGGCCGGCCCCCTTGGCCCGTCCTCCAAGCCCTAGGGCGGCGGCCCCAAGGGTTGGAGTGGGGGGCAAGTTTCCCCCCTCCTTTTAGATGATCTCCCCTAGGGTTTCCCCTAGGCTGGCCGGCTGGGCCTTTGGGGCCTTGTGCCCCTGGCCCAATGCGGCCAGGGCACTTCCCCTTAGGCCCACGCAGGCCCCCGACAAGTGGCCCCACATTGGTCCACTCTGAAACCTTCTAGAACCTTCCGGTACAATACCGAATACTCCGAAACGATTCTGAAATCCAAAAACTGCTTTCCTTTATATGAATCTTATTCTCCAAAATATTCTGGAACCTCTCATGATGTCTTGGATCTCATCCAAGACTCCGAACAAAAACTCATAAATCAATTATCCATTCTATCCTAGCATCGATGCACGTTAAGTGTGTGACCCTACGGGTTCGAGAATGTGGCATCCCGCAAAACCACTACTAGAAAATCGCGTTGATTTTGTGCATTGCATCATCATGACCGCATGCTCATGTCATCATGCCACATTGCATTTGAGCATCATCATCATCTTGCATTTGCTTGCATAAAACTATTTCGAAAAAACCTGTTTGTGTTTTCTAAACGCCCCGTCTTTGTTCAAACGCAAAACCCGGGTCACCGGATTATTTTGTTTTGTTTGCTATCGGGTTGCAAAAGTCTGTTTGAAACAAATAAAATATTTAATTATTTTTGTGGGGGCAGTCGAACGGGCCGAATCGACCCAGTCGACCACCCCCAGTATTAAAACGGTCCACCTAAATCAGCCCCCTCTAAAATCCTAGTCCCACCAAATCCTATCCTACCCACCTCTCACAGCTCGCCACCTCACCCTCTCCCCCAATCCATACCCACCCCGCCACATCATCAATCCACCAGCCCTACTTCCCCCTCTGCCCCAGCGCCCGGGCCCCACCGGTCCCACCCCTGGCCCGCGACCCGTCCCCCACCTCCCGTATCTCCTCTTCCCCGACCCCTCTCTGCTTCCTCTCTCCCTCGTCTCCCTCCCCACCCCGACGATCTCCCCGCCCGCCTCTTCCGCCTCAGCCGCCAGCCAAGACCTCCCCACTCGCCGCCTCGGCCAGCGCCTCCTCGCCGCAGCCTCCTCCCGCCCGCTCTCAGCTGGCCAAGGCGTCCTCACCTCCTCCCGACCATGCGCTCGCCGAAGGCCCCGCCTCCCGCCACCTCAACCTCGCCTCGCCATCGCTGAACCGCCCTCCGGCCAGGCTCCTCACCCCACCACCGCCACCGAGCTCCACTACTGCCGACCGCTGGCCTCTCCTGAGCTCCGCCCGCCGCGCCTCGCTGCCCCGCCTGCGTCGACCCCTTGCCTCGCCAAGATCGGTCTCCACCGCGCCGCTCCTCCGCCGCGGGCCGCCCGCCCACTCGCCCGCCGCCCGCTCACGCCGCCTGCCTGCCCCTCGTCTTGCGCTTCGCCAGCGCTGCGGCCGAGCTGCCTCTCGCCGCCGCTCCGCCAAGAAGCCGGCCGCCTCGCCCACGACCGAGCCGCCTGCTGCCCGTCATCACGTGCACCGATGACCCATGCCGGCCTCTTGCAGATCCCGACCGAACTGCTGGATAGCGCACCGTTGCGATGATGACGGTATGGCTATTCAAGATCTGCCGTGAACCAGTACCACAAGAGGGACCCGAAGATCCTAAGAACCCCAGATCGGCTTCATGCTCTCCTCCATAGACCTGGCACGACACGCTATGAAGACGCCGACCCGTGTTCTCCTCTCGTACCACCAAGCACTCCTACAAGGATATGAAGACCGAACCCTAACCAAGATCTCCGATCCCTCGATTCGAAGACCGATCCCCGAAACCCTGAGTGCGCCGACGACCAGATCTCCACGGTGTAACGACAAGACCGACGACAGGGACCGACGACCGCGGATGCAACAAGATCGTTGCTCGGACGCCAAGACCGCCACATGGAACGATAAGCGCTTCATCTCGGATACGCCAAGTACTTCAGCCAGATGCCAAGACCGACTCGATGGCACGGACCAGACAAGATCTTCGTGACGACAAGACCGACACCAACCAGGGCGAGTCCGATGCCCCGACGCCAGACCAAGTACTTCCTCCCGGAACGCCAAGATCTCCACGTGAGACGACAAGACCGACAACATGGCCCGACCACCGCGGATGCGACAAGATCTACTTCTGTGTCCGAGACCGTTCCCGTCGAACCCTGAACCCTGAGACCGAACCCCGAACCCCGGACCAAGTTCGCTGAACCCTAATGTGTGACCCTTATCCGAACCCCTATTTTTATAAATGCTAAACATAAACTTGTTGCATATTAATTGCCATACTCGCATGCATATTTGTGTGGTTTGGGGGCCTTATGCCGATTCACCTAATAATTAAATATGGGGCCCATATGCGGGCAAATCTAGCCTTATATTGGCCTCATTTAAATTTGTGTAGCGAACCGGTGCGATCTTTTGCCATGTTAAGACAACATTTAAATTGCGGGGTAGATAAATAACATGAACCACCTAATTAATTGTCGGGACCCCGGTTCCGCTTAATATGACCTAATTGCATTGCACCCTTTCCATGCCATGCATCATACATGCATCATGCCCGATCTTTTGCCGTAGTATTGAATATTGCATCCGGTGTTTATTCTAGTGTTTTGCTTCTTCGCGGATAAGGCCGTTGAGTTGATGCGAGTACCGACCCGATCTTCGGTTGAACCTTCAACAATGTTTTCAGGCGAGCATCTCCCCCTTTTCTACCTATCTTACTTTTATAGTATTTATTTCCCTCCTTTTGATCTATTGCTATCTGTGTTGCGATGCTCTAGTTTCGTACCCGTGATATCCCTCGCAGCCTTATATTGCCTTGGACACAACCTATTACCTGTTGTTTGGTAGATAGTTGGACTTGCGCGTCGTAGTCGCTTGCTCAAGTGCTGTTGCGTGTCGTCAAGCGCCACAGTTGTTGGAGTATTGCCGTATGTTGAATGTTGGAGATGATCATGGCTTTACTTATCGTTCACTTTAATTCCTGTTTAACAACTAAAATTGAAGTAGGTAAGCAGAGGCACAGGTGGGCAATAGATGTTATTTGGTTGTTAACCGTCCACTTGTGTCCCGTAGGACCCCGAGTGCTTGATACCTGTTCCTTGATTTTATCGCGCTATCCACATCCGGGAGGATTATGGGACCCCCCTGAGCCAGAGCTTGATTCAGTCTTATTTCTTGGGGCCACAAACTAGTTTGAGGTTTTATTTACTATCCTGTACTTATGCCATGCTTTACTGCTTTATTTAAATTGTGCGATGGATAGCACCTGTACTGTTTAGGATCGTGGCACGATTCCGCGGTATCGACAAGCCCAGTTTTGGGTTCCCAGTCGTTTACATCCGTCCCCACAACCTTGAGTCCGTCTCGAGCCGGCCCGGCTATGGTTCTACTTTAAGGGTGGCCTCAAATATTTCGAATCTGTGATTGCTTTGTCGTGAAGGCCTCGTTGGGTTTTGATTTGGTTTTTCCGAGGTTGATCGAGCGTGTGTTGCTATTGGTGCACCCGCCGGTAAAACTTTCTCAAAGCCGTGTCATGTTATGGACGACTTGGAGCACAAGATTCTCGATCATAGACAACTATAACTAAAGTAGTGCTATAAATTTGACTTTATAATGACTAGTAATCAGCTACACTATAATGGAATGGCTAAATAATACTGCCCACAATTGCTTGTTTGGAGTGTCGCTTGCGACCATTGTACCTGACTAGTAAATATTGCAACTATAATGGAATGGCTAAATAAAAGTACCAACAACTGCTGGGTTTTGGGTTATCTCATGCTAATTGTATCTGACTAGTAAGTGCTGCAACTACAACGGAATGGTTAACTAAAATGGCCCACTGCTTATTTTATCAGGATGATTATCTATACCTGACTAGTAATTACTGCAACGACAACCGCATAAATAAAATTGCCAACTGTGTGAGTTCCTCGGTTGACTTCCTCGATTGGTCTCGAGGGGGAAATACCAGGATGGGTTTGTTTGGTGGTAGCATCAGGTTGGTTCTGAATAGGTCTTTCTTACCCATCTCTGATAGCCGCCAGTTGCATCGAGTCTCTATAGGGTGTTTAGTGCATCTTTGCCGCTTGATCCACCATACCTATGTAGGCGAGGACCCGAATTCTAGCCTCGCTGCATCGGCCTCGATCTTGACGCCTCTTTTCCTCTCCCTTTGTGGGCACCCCTTTGTTTAAGAAGGTTTTGAGATCGACGCGTTAGCGTGGTTACCCTTCCGCTTGGCCCAGGCAGGTTATGGGCGCCATTGGTTATTCTTCAGGGCTCTTAGCCCCATTTGCATCTTGTCCGTAGTCGGACGCTCCAACTTTTCAAGGTGATTTGGATCTTTGTACCGTATATCTGTATTCTTGACTCATTGGGTCGCCGCCAGATATATATTCGCTCGTGGGTCCCATCGAGGACTGTTGTGTAATGTTATTACTTCGTCTTCCACCCGCACGAAAGTGCCTGGTGGGCACCTTTGAATCGTTTCTATGCGGGTTTGGTGGGTTTCGCTAAAACTTGCATAGGGCGATTCTGAGGGTGTTACAGAGAATATGCAGACATGATCTTCTATCAATAATCAACAGCAGGGTCTGGAAACCCATATTGACTCCCACATATTCATCGATGATCATATCAGATGAACCACGATGCCAGGATTCAATTAATACCATATATGTATTCCCTTCATCACGCGATATTTTACTTGCCCGAGATTCAATCGTTGGTATCGGCATACCTAGTTCAATCTCGTTCACAGCAAGTACTTAACTCGTTCCGTAATCCGATATCACTTTGTGATTAACTCCTCAACCACGTGCTTGGAAGCGGTGTTGATATCGATTACCGAGTAGGCCCGAAGTATATCTCTCCGACTTGGGAGGGACAAATTCCATCTCGATACATACAACCCAACTAATACTTTCCGATCACCTGAGAGACACCTTTATGATCACCCTCACATAGGATGACGTTTGATAACCTCAAAGCTTTCTTCCGATACCAGGGAGTTGTATTATCTCATGGTCTAAGGAATACAATACTTGACATAAGAAAAAGCTTCGCAAAGATGAACACTATGACACGATCTAGTTGCTCTGCTTAATTTGGGTCTATCCATCATATCATTCTCCTAATGACATGATCTCATTATTAATCGACAACTCATGTCTATGGTTAGGAAACCTTAACCATCATTAATCAATGAGCTAGTCCATAGAGGCGTACTAGGGACACGGTGTTGTTCATAAACCACACAAGTATCAAAATTTCCGCATAATACAATTCTAGCATGGAATATAAACTTTATCATGAACAAGAATTATAATAATAACATCTTTATTATTGCCTCTAGGGCATAATTCCAACAGTAGACTATTTACCTTAGACACTTTGCTTAAAGCAGTTGTCTGTTGCTTGCAACTTAATACTGGAAGGGGTTCAGATGATAACTTGAAGGTGGACTTCTAGTCATAGATGCAGTTGGATGGCGGTCTATGTATCTTGTTGTATTGCCCAATCGAATCCCATAGGATCTTTTCTTACTAGTAATTGCATTGTTATGCCTTGCTCAGTTTCTGTCAATTGCCCTGCTGTAATTTGTTTACCCTTCATGCCATGTTGTTTATCTAAGGAGAGCACCTCTAGTGAACTATGGACCCCGGTCCAATCTTTACCATTGATACATATTCCACTGTTACTTGTTTAATTGCTGCAAACCATTACCTTCCACACCATATGTTTAATCCTTTGTTACAGCAAACCGATGAGCTTGACAACCTCACTGATTCGTTGGGGCAAAGTCTTGAGTTTGTGTTGTGCAGGTCTCTGCGGTGACCCATCATACCAATTCATGATGTAGTACGCTATAGTCATTGACATAACACCAATGAAACACCGTTCACTAGTATTACATCCCTCAGAGTGGTGCAACAAAAACACAACAGGTCCAAGACATGACTATAGGTTAGAACTCAACTCTTTACATAAGATCCAGAGAACACTCTAGGTTAAAGAGAGAGAAAGAAACTTCTTATAACGAAGAATCAGAAATAAACAAATCAAAAACTATCATACTATTATGACTAGTCTTTTAACTAATGGTCTGGCATTGCTGCTATTGCAATACACTACAGAAATAGGTTCTATGGCTAGAGATTATATTACTATCTAATCAGTAACTTTGTCTTCACTTCTGTTGATGTAAATGTTGACTTTCTTGACTTCATTGAAGATATTTTAGCTTTTGATGATGATTCCTGGAGCATAACTTGATGTAGACGTCGTCTTAATGGCTTCAGAATCTAGCAAGGGTTAAGAATATACGTTGAGTACGAGCGTACTCATCAAGTTCACTAGAAAAGGAGTGTTTGATGCACTATATCTACAGCCACAGACCATAGGTCGTAGGCAATGAAGGTTTTCATAAACATTTCTTCAAAGGTTGCTTTTATTCTTGAAAAAACTATGTCCGTCAGCCTTCACGGGTTTACCATAACTTTCATGGAGTTCCTTTCCCGCTGCGTTCGCAGCTCCTTCCCGGAACAAGGAGTAACAAGTTACAGTTCTTACACTCTGCAGAGGTGCGTCACTTTACCCATGACAGATCTTAGGCTTTGTTGGACGGCCGGGATTATGTTCCCGTTCAAACTTCCTTGGGTTGAGGCCCAACCTAAGATCCAAGCAATCACTGCCTTCTCCGCGACCCCGCATGTCTCCTTGGTGTATGCCATGCCCACCTATTGAATTACGGCAATTGGCAGTACGGACCGTTCAGATGCCGGAACTATCGTGGGACGTTGAGGGCTCCCACCCATATGCTACATATCCTCTATGAATTACCAATTAATATGCACGCTACGAGTGATAACAGCCATGACCCGCACATCCGGCACCATGCGAGAGGGAAAATATACAACTGACTTCTCCGTCCCATTCCAAATCTCATGGTCAACGCGTAATATACGGCACAAGAATCACTGGCGACATTGGTTGTTAAATCCTAGGTGATATAGTTCTGAACAGTGGTATTCCAACTGCCAGATTTAATAGATTAGCTGATCACCCTGGATCAGTAACGAATAGTTCACATTATTATCAAAAATAGTGTTTTCTGACCTTTTTGAAATGCAGGTGATGACAACACTGGATTTGCAAAATACTTTACAAAAAATAATCAAAGGACATGAGCAAGTGTGAACTTTCCTTTTGTGATTGCAAGATTATGCACTCACAGTCTTCAAGACAATATAAGATCCAATATCTGAAATCAGCATCATTGGTCTGGTAAGGACTATTGTTTAAAGAAGCAAGATGCTTTTATGCATAAGTAATGTAATGCAAGTTGATAACTCGAATCCCGGGGGTAACGTTGTTCTAGGGTTTGGATACTGGAAAGGTTTCCTTGGAATGTGTTGCCCTTTTAGATTAAGTTTCACACATATGCTTCTTATTAAGGCTTGTGAGTGTGGGTGAAACAACATGTAAGTATAATAAAGCATACACAATAATAGAATACTCAAGTGGAAAATGTATTTGTAGACTATGTATATAAGGTTTGTTCATCATTTAGAGCTTTCATAAAAAATGCTTATGTCTTGCTTTATAATGTTCCTTAAAAGAATAACTTTTGAAGAAAATCTTACTTAGCTAAGGGAAAGTATTTAAGTTTTAAGTTAACCTTATTAGGTGTTCTTTCAAGTTATAGTCTTTAAGTAAGAAAGAATTGCTTTATTTATTAGTAGTATTTGAGACTTATCTATCTTGGTTTTGAACTTGGTTAGTTTGATATTAAAATGCTTTATAACTTAATTATAACAGACCAAAGTTAACTATAAAACACATACAAAGTCTTTTAGAATAGTATTTAAAGTATTATAGACTAAAGTTAACTTAAAAGACATAAATGGGCTTAAGGCATATTGCTTATGTTATTTGTACCAGGTGTACTTTATAATGTTTCTCTAAGGATACTTTAAGAATGGTAACACTTCTATTTGAATAGTGGTTTCTTAATTGTTTATTGGAATAGAATCATCTTCCTTTTTATGGATGAGTGGTTATAGTTTGTAAACAAGGAAATAATATTACTTAACTACTTATGGATTCAATATAGTGTTTTGGTTTGTTTATAACTTGTAGTTGAAGTATTGGAGTAGGTTTTATTTCACTACAAAATTATTCTTGGAGATTTTATAATGGATAAATACCTTTTTAGAAAATAAATTACATATATATAGTTGAAGGATAATTAAATAAAATTGTATTTAAAATAGGTTGGATCAATTGGACCCTATATTATAAAGATTTAAGACAAATATAAATTATTAGACTTAAATTGGCAATTTTAGGAATATTAACGAGTTTTATTTATCTTTATATGAATTATCAATTAGGGAAATAGGTTTAAATTCAAATTATTAAAGTATTTAAATTTTTATTTAACTCAAAAGTGGAATATTATATTTTTAATATGTAGGTATTATTTTTATGATCATTTTGGTATATTACATTTATTTTTGTGACATATAAATAATAAGATATGATATTTACAAGGTTTATTAATTTTATAAATAATTAATAAATAACAAATATTTAATAAAGTGGAATAATAATGCATGATTATAGATTTAAATTATAATTCTTATTTTTCTAAGATTTTTGGTATTTTATTTATATTTTTAACATTTACTAATATTAAAATATGATTTATCAAAGTATTGAAACTTATAAAATCTTTATTAAATAATAATTATTTAAAATGTTAACATAATAATATTTGATAATAGTTTTAAGTTATAGATTTTATTTTTCTACAAATGTTTATATATTATACACATTTTTCTGAATTATAAATCAAAAGTTATTAATTAAACAAGTTTTAATCACTTTATTACATTTCAGGAAATATTTGTATTTGATTTTATAATGTTTTATCTAATTTCTAAACAGAGAAGATCTTTTTAAACCAATACAGAACCTACCCAAGGTCACTGACCAGTGAGCCAATGGCCACGTCATAAACTTGGACCTAGCAAATACATTTGTTACTAGCCAAGTGCTTACTCTTAGGGGATGACACATGGGCCAGGGGCCACGTCACACGCCACCTCAGCAAGGACCATTCAAACAGGTTGAATGGGTCAAAGATGACGTGGGCCTGACGTCATGTTGACATTATCTAAAGATGATCTTCAGATCATGGGTTTGCTGGATGATTGGAAGCATGCGATACACTGTGATTAGGTTTGTTAGAACGAGGGGACGAAGGCGAGTCGAGGAGTGGTAGAGCCGCTCATTTTTGGTCATCGGAAGACAGGGCACGACGGTGACTGTCGGCGGTGTACGTCGGCGCATGGCGAGGTCTCAATACAGGACGCAATTGAACCAACGAAGACTACTGGAAGATAGAGAAGCTCACCCTGATTGTGATGGAGTGCTTGGGGAAGTGAGAGGAGGCGTGCAGACCACGAATCGACGACGATGGCCATCAGAAGGGAAACCTCGATTTCGCTTGATTCCCGATGCGCAAACTCCCATTCTTGGTGTAGAGGTCCCAACCTTTAATAAGGTAGAATCCTCCTGTGTTTACAATGCTAGTCCCTGGATCAATAGCTAGCATCCACAGTTAAGATGTAATATCAAGATACAAAGGTCATAATACAAATTTATAACCAGGAATAACATAGTTTTATTACATCATACATAGCTCATTTTGCTATTACATTACATTGCAGCGGAATAACTATAAGTATGGGTCCTTCATCTTCAAAATGCCACAGGCAGATGTTGGTTGTAGACTTTGTAATCCTTATCAAACAATCTTCATTCAAATCAATCAAACCAGCAACATTACAAGTTACAGCCACAAGGGTCAATACATTTTGAATTGTATTGGCAAGCTTCACTTCTATGTATAATAAGAGTGGATCCTATCAATACATGCATATTTGGCTAAGTAGAGTTTAAGGCTTTTTTTTGCACAAAGCAATATTTTATCCTATCTTTTCGAAAATGGTTTTGGTCCTTTTGTCAAATCTCTTTTCCAAGAATCCCTTGAACTCCTTGGTAACCCCAAGTGTTCAAGTCTTTGTCAAAATCTCTTGAGCACCTTGGTAACCCCAAGTGCATCAAGTTTTGTCAAAATCTCTTGAGATCCTTGGTAACCCCAAGTGCAACAAGCTTTAAAATCTCATGAGTTCCTTGGTAACCCCAAGTGCAACATGCTTTAATAAAAATCTCTTTGAATTCCTTGGTAGACACACAAGGGCATCAAGTTTTTATTTTAGAAGTTAGAATGTCGAGATCTCCCATAGTTCAAACTTTAGTTGCTCAAGATTGTCCATAACAGGGACACGGCTAAGTACTTAGATTTTATTAACTTTTGCGGAAAGTACACTTTACCCACATGTCACAATCCCATCTTGTTGCCACCAGTGGCCTCTGGATTAGTGCTCACCAAGATGGAGTACCCAGACCGAGAGTGTGTGAAGTCTTTCCAAAAGGTCCTCCCATACATCATTGCTAGCTTGTCTTCAGCCCCCATGAAGCATTCCAGATCCCCATGTCCGGTAACTAAAGACAATGTATGGGTCTTCCTAATGTAGTTGACTAAGCCAGAGCCATAATAGCATGTGGTTGCACACGAAAGCCACAATTGGAGAAACATGTTCAATCTCTAAGTTTCCTAGGTGGTTTTCTTTTGGAGCACAACACAAAGTGATTCCCATAGACATGGTTCCTTTTGTTGCCACCTTCTCCAAAACTTAAAGTATCCACCACCTAGGTGGTTCATTGGGTCCTTGTTTTATTATGTAAAACATAAGTCATTTTCTCAACCTTTGTAAATTCTCAACATGTATCTCTTTTCAAAATGAAGCATGGCTAAGCATGTACAACTACAATATTTTCACTAAGGAGTGTATAGGGAATCCTATTAGGATTTAGCATAGCATAAGTATAAAATTGTTTTCATGCATGTTTTTCATAATCCACTAAGTATAATGAAAATAATAGGACATTTGTATGATAGTGTAACTTGCCTTTTTGGTAGGGAATGGTGGTTCACTCCTTTATCTTGCTAGTCTCTCACTTTGCTAAATTCACTACAAATCAATCAAGCAATCACAAAATCAACTAACATTCCAAACCAAAGTCAAACAAACAATCTCATACTCACAAAGCAATGGAATCTAAGTCATGCATAAGTATGCAAAGGATGGTTCTATTGCAAGGATGGTCTCCACTAGGTTTATAAACTTTGTAAGGTCCACATTGGTCATTTACCAAAATGGCAAAGTCATTTGCAAAAGGCTTTAGTCCATAAACCATTTAAAATCCAACCATCATTTCATGTGGTGAAAAATATTTTTATCAAGGCAAAACTTTATGTTTTTCACCAAGTGGGTTGCCATTTGCAAGGCTTGGCGTTTTGGGTCAGTAGGTTTGGTTCAAAACATTTTCCCAAGGTTTTCCTTGCAAAAATCATTTCCATAATAAACCTAATAATTTTATTCGGCTAGCAAATGGCTAAGTCAAATAATTCAACCCAAATTTTACCAAAATCATTTTTAACACCAAAGGTTGGTTCCTAGGGTCAGTAAGGTCACAACAATTCAATTTGCAAAGGTTTTAACCTAAAAAAATCATTTTTAAACAATTTTTATACTCTAAACAATCCCACAAGAATCTACAAAAACAAGCAACCTAACAGATACTATTTGCTAAACTAATTCCACAGTTGGCTAGGGCTTGCTCTCCTGAATCCAACGACATAAAATTTGCAATTTTTGGACGTGTGGTTTGAAAGTTACAAAGGTTTGAAGTTTGCAAATAAATCTGTTTTCAAATATGATTTTAGATCTAATATAGGCCACGCGTCGCGTCGTGATTGGCCGATACCGGTTCGTCTGGATCGCGTGCTGCAGACCGTAGGATCTCATTTAGATCGAGCGGCGCAGAGGCACACGATACCTCTTCGCTTATGTTTTATTACAGCCTTACGATCTAGATCTAACGGACGCAATCAATCAAACCACTAACTGGCGGCGCTGCGCTGCGGTGGACGGCGGAGACGGTCGGTCAGTGGCGGCGCTGGCGGAACAGGAGGCGAGAGAGGAAGGGAGTAGGCTCACCGAGGTCGCAGTTGGCTGGGGAGGCTCAACGTGTGGTCGGCAGGGCGCGAGGCGGTGGCGATTGCTCGCCGGAGACTTCGTCGGCGTCGGGTGGTTCTGTCCGCGGTCGAAGGCGACTCTGTAGATCACGCGGAGGCAAGACAGGAGCATGGTCAGGTGCGTGAGACCAAGGTGAAGATGTTCGCGTGATCGAGAAGCAGAGGCGGTCATTTCACACGGGAACGCGGAGTTGGAGGCAGACTCGGGTGCTCGGAGTTTGTCGAGGGCGGTGTTCAGGCGCCCAGTCGAACAAAGAGCACATGGAGGATTGTCTGGGAGTGGGGAAGTTGTAAGTGTGCTCAGGGAGGCTCAGGGTGGTGTGTGCTGGCCGGAATCGGGGAATAAGCTCGTCGGAGACGGCGGCGGTGCAGTAGAGTTTGGCGACAGCCTAGGCGAGAGGAGAAGATTGAGGAAAAGGAGGAGGCGGCGCTTAATAGCGTCTTGATCACGGCGAGATTATGGCGCCAGAATTGATCGCTGCTTGAATGGCAGAACGGCAGCGAGGTTTGGGAAGACAGGTCGCGGGTGGGGAGGAAGACGGTGGAGAATGGTCCCTACGGTCATGGGAAAGAAGGAGGAAGGGTCCACGGTCGCTGCTTCGGGTTAACTAATTGGTGCGAATCGTTTTCTTTTCGGGGTGAGGTCTTTGGGCTGTTCGGCTGTTTGGGCTGCTGGGTTGGGTCAGGTCCATTTCCTATTTTTTTCCTTCTGAATTCTTTTTCCTTTTCTATTTCTATTTTTCTATTTTGAATTTCCAAACAAACAAACAATGTCCAAATCAAATCAAACAACACCCAAACTTTGTAATATTGAAATTGGTTCTGTTCAGTAACATGAACCAAAATCCAGATTCAAATTAATAATTTTAATAATAGGGCTATTACATTTTAATTAAATGGATGTACCAATTATTAAATTCATAGGTTTGATTTAACTCAAAGCTCCACTTGAGAACTAAATAATTTTAAACCATTCAGTAGGTTGTATTTGAAATTAAGGAATATTTGGAAAGCTTGTTTTAAAATAAAAATAACATTTTGTTATATAGGGTCCATTAATATTTAAATAAAATGTGCCTTAGTTATTAAATCAAATAGAGTTTGATTTTTATTAATAAAATATTTATTTGAAACTTAAATATTTTCAAAACCAAATTAGTAGGTTTAATAAAGAATACTTGGAAATTTGTTTAAAACAAAATAACCTTTCTATTTTAGAGTCCTTTATTAATTAAATACAATAGTCTTTCCTTATTAAATCAAATAGGATTTGTTTTATTGAGATATTTATTTTGAAATCTAAAAATAAAGCCAAAAAACTTTAGTAGGTATTATTTGTGAATATCAAATATTTGGGAAAACTTATTTTAAATAATTTAATAAGTTTTGATGTTTCAATTTAAATTGGTAAAACCTTTTATTTAAATAAAGTTGGATATTAAATCCTTATTAATTTATTTAAATAAACCTTTGCTAATTTTATTTAAAATAAAATGTTTTAATTCCCAAAGTTTGGCCAAGGTTTAATTTGGCCTTAAAAATATTCTTTATTTATAAACTTCTATTTCATTTGAAAATAAATCTTTTCACTTAAGAGTTTCAAAATAGTATTTCTCAATGTTTTTTATTTTTCCTTTTATTAAATGTTTATCTTTTTAGATCCCTTTAGATTTTATTTTAATTCAAATGGGTTTGAAGTTCCAATTGAATTCAAAAAGTTTCTTCTGGCTCTGAAAATCAAACAAAGTTTTATTTTATTCATTTATTTTCACATAACAAGATTTGGAAAATCTTGGGATGTGACACTTGGTCCTAATCAAACTAGTCCACGATGGAGATTCTAACGGTGGCTTTGGCGAGGCACAGGGTGGTCGGACTTGGCCGGAGCAACTAACACCGACGAGCTAGGGTTCGGAACAAAGGAGGAAAATAGGAAAGAGGAGGAGATAAGGCTCTCCAACGCGACGACGATCTTCTTATAGGCAACGATCAGCGGCGGCTCGGATCTTGGCGACAGCGGGCATCACGGCGACGGCGGACGGCCGACGATGTGCCAGGCAGCAGCTTCGCCGCCGTTATGGGGTGTGGAATTGGGCCAAGTGGTCTGCGGTGTAACGCGCGTGTGCAATGAGTAAGACAAAGGAGGAATGGGTCGTGGGCCAGATTTGATTCCTCTGTTATTTTTTTCTTTCTGTTTGTTTTTCTTTTTCGATTTATATTTTCTGTTTTCTTTTCTTACCCTTTTATTTAAGCACTAATTTAGACTTATATTTATGGAATTACTTTGCTAATACTTGCATCAATGATAAATAGTATTTAAAATCATTTTGTGAGTTTTTATTAAATAGTGCTATAGTTTCTTTATTTTCTTTAAACATATACTTTTCTTATTATTATTTGTAAGGCTTTTGATATGAATTTAGTTGAGATAAAATTCATAAACTTACTATAGAATGCATTACTATTAACTCATGGGATTTTATTCTCATTAACTCACAATATTTAGGAGATTTTTACATGGTGATCCTTTATTTTTATTTGATAAACAGAGTTTCTAGGGAATTAATATGATTCATATTATTCCCATGAATTTAGGAAATATCAATGGATATATATTATTATAACTAACATAGAAGTTAGGGTTTGAATTGGAAATGCCTACCCTAGGTTTAGGGTTCTTAATATACTTATATTCTTTTGTTGATGTGAATAAAGATTAACGACTAAACACATTTTCTTTAAGTGTGTGATTTTTTAATGATATCACCATTTAAAGTAAAATAGTGGGATTGTTTTCTAGGCTAACTTATTAGAAAGAATTGGTAAAGATAGCTCCTAAGCACATGTGATCATGATAGTTGGAAATGACAAAGATGTGCTTATGTGATTTGCTATAGGAAAATATTCCTATAAAGCATTGTGGAAATAAGATGATAGATCAATAATATGAAATGAATATTATGTTTGGTTCAATATTTAAAGTTGAGTGTTTACCAAGAATTCCTATCTTCTATAATTCACAATCCTCGACTTCTAATTAAGGAATTCCTTTCCTAGATATACTACTCCTTCATATCCATCATCATGTGTTAACATGATGAGCTTTACTTCAAAAGAATGTTCTTATCAATAATTTATCCTCCTAAATTCATCTGTAAATCTTATGAGCTTGACACTAAAGCTCTTTAATAATCTTCTCATAACCATACTTGGTTATATCAACTACTCTATGCTGATAATCTCCAATCCAACAAGTGGTTACTTCTAACTCCATTCATACACTTCCTTAATCATCCATCACTAATATCACTTCAATAGATGTATGCATCAAATCCTACTTCACCTCAAGTGCTTAGTATTTCCAAAGAGGAAAATACTACTTCTTTAATCCAATGTTGCCCTAACATCATCTTAATCATACTATCTTATATTTACTTTACTCCAGTATCTTATATTCAAGATTCACATCATATCATGGTGACTTATCATGGCTATCTTAGACTAACATATCTATACTAGGATAATCATGTTCAATCCACCAATGTCACTTATACATGATATAAGCATTCAATCTTGGTGAATAAGGCATGATCATTATAATCCTTTGATCCTTTATGGTTTAGGTTCCCAGTTGGCTAATCAAGGCTTCCATCCATACAACATTTTAGTTGTATTATAATTATCTTCTCAGTGTTTATTACCGAGAAGAAGATATTATTTATTGACTATGCCTACTTAATCCAATAGGATTACTCCTTGGTAACTATCTTCAATAATCATCCTTGTAATCCTCTTTGTTACCACATATATCTTTATTTCAAATAACTCTTCTATCCATGCATGAGTGAGTTAACTCCATCAATTACCATATTGATTTAATTATCTTCCAAAACTCCCATCATATAGATGATATTTAAATCTAACATTACCACCTATCTCTTCTTACTTCTTTATCTAAAGCTTTTAGAGTGGATGCTATGATAAGAACAAGAGTTGATAGATCAAGAAGTGGTGAATCAATAGTTGATTACTCAACATCGATGAACAACAGATATTGGAATATAATTCCAATATAGATGATAATGATTGATATGGAAATAAAGATATATGATGAATGATCTTGACTTGGTTTCCTTCCTACTCAATCTCACTAAATATTAAGGTTAGGTATTACCATGATACGCATGGTATAAGTAGATGAGATTAAGATAGATCAAGAATTAGTTGTTACATTCTTATTATTTAAGTTATATTTATAACTTGGTATTCATGGTTTGTGTAATGAATAATGGGATATGATTACTTAAGGATCAAATATAATCCATTAATTCATGTATTTGGGTTTAACTTTTATTACATTTGTTCTACCATTAGATAAATCTCCCTTACCCAAAATAAGGTTTTAGCAAAGGTCATATTGAAATTTATCCCAGTCAACTTGATGATCTACTTCAATTCCATCAAGTTAAGAGAAGCTTCAATCATTTTGACAAATTTTATTCAAAAGTGCAAAAATGATTCGGATTTTCTATGCATGAATGTAATGCACACAACTGTGTTCTGCTTATTTCTAAGCTCCAATGCTGGGATGTTACAGTCTCCGCGTTGCTTGCAACACCTGTGTGACGTTTCCTTCCTCGTACTGGTTCGATAACCTCGGTTTCTTACTAAGGGAAAACTTGCCGCTGTGCTGCTTCACACCTTGCTCTTGGGGTTCCCAACGAAGCGCTCCTACATCAACTCAGCGCTGCATCAAGCTTTTCTGGCGCCATTGCCGGGGAGGCTAAGGACGTCTTCACTAGGGGAGTCCTTCACTTCCTTTCTCTTTACTTTGCTTTTAGTTTGCTTTGTTTCTTTTGCTTGGTTTTGTTTGCCTCTTTCCAAAAACCCCCCAAAAAATAGTCTAGTTTGGTTTGCTTGCTTTATTCAAAAAACACAAAATACATAGTTCCTACTCTGGTTGCTGGTCTGTTGTTGCCTTGCTTGGTCATGCTTTCTATCAATTGATGGTTTCTTTGAAGCTAGTTCTTATTGGCAAGGTGGGTTCACGGAAGAACAAAATTATTATTATAAGAAACACCGTTTGTCACAAAAAGGGAAACACTTATGGGAAAAATTGATAAGTTGAATACTATTGCTAGAGAGGTGTGCTCTACTTATAATGTTACTTATTGCTTTGATAAAGCTTGTTGCTGTAGGAGGTATAAAACCTACCTTTTCAATGTGAATATAATGATAATGTTATCATATCCTCTTATGTTAAAGGAAATTATGACTTTTATGATGTGGAACAAATTGAAGAATTCATTGCTTTCAAGGGTGCATTTGAACTTGCCAGTTTGCTTGAAAATACTGATGATGCACCTTATGAATATGAGGTTTATGAGATACTTAAATTTTTCTTTGATAATTACAAGTAAGCAAATGGCTATATCCTTGAATATTTTAATAGATGTTTTCCACACATGGAAGATACTAATGCTTTGCAGGAGCCTATGGAAGAAGAAATTGCTGAAACTGAAAGCTCATTAGATGAAAAAGAGGAGGAGAATTATGAACAAAAGGAGGAAGAAAGGATCTACCCATTCCTACCTTCTAATGAGAGTAACTCTTTACCTCTTATATTATTTGATTGTCCCCCATGCTTACCAAAGGAGTATGAATGCTATGTTCCTGTGGATCCTTTTGAAACATCTACTTTGGGTAAAACCTGTGAAGGTTTTAATCCCACTATTTTTGAGCTTGATAGAAATTATGTGTTTGTAGATCATGAAAATCATGCTTTAAGTGATAGCTATATTGTTGAGTTTATTCATGATGCTACTGAAAATAATTATGAGAGAGAAAAATATGGATGTAGAATTTTTTATGGTACTGAAAGTCTGAAACACCTCTCTATGTTCTGAAAGTTTTGAAGTTACTATTGTTTTATCTTCCTATGCTTGTCACTTTGTTCTTTGTGAATTTATTTGTGTACAATATTTCGATGCATAGGAAGAGGTTTAGACTTAAATTTGTTTTGAATTTGCTTCTTGATGCTCTCTTTGACTTCAATTCATATTTCTTATGTGAGCATCTTCTCAAGCTATCAAGCCTAACTTAAAGGCGTTAAAGAAAAGTACTTGTTGGGAGATAACCCAAGAGTTTCCTTGAGTATTGGAAGTTATTACTTCAGTAAAGACCTCTCCTTATCCTTTTTGTTTGATTTTTGTGCCAAGAATGACCTCTAATGAGAGGGAAGTAAGATTTGGGGAGTTGCTGTCCCGAAACAGATTTCTGTCCTCCACCAAAAACATTCGGGAGGAGTTTCTGTAACTCGAATTGATCTCAAAATTTACGAATAAATCCCCCAGTATGTTAGATAACTTTTTGATTTGAGCAACATAAGATGTTCAAAAAAATCGGTTTCTACCTGCTGGTCTGGTTTGACAGATTTCTGCCATTATTTGCATTTGCTTCTTATTGATTCCTTTTTGAGTTCTATTTAGATGAATGGAGCTTTTTTATGGAGTTACTATAGTAGCTTGTGTTTTTAGTGAAAAGCCTTGTTGTTCCAAAGCTTTGCCAGAGGTCTAATATCTTTTGAATACACTAATGTTGCTAATGAAGATTGTGTGAAGTTTTGTATGAAGGAAAAATTTCAGGTGTAGAGAGAGAATGATGCAATGAGATGAAGAATGGGCAAAAGATCAAGCTTAGCGATGCCACCATGGTGTCACCCTAAGAAATATCCAAGAGGTACAAGCGTCAAAGCTTGGGGATGCCTTGGGCATCCCCTTCTTCATCAATAAAAAGCTCAGGTCTGTCTAAACACTTCGTTTTTATTGTTTCATGCTCAGTTGTGTTGTTCTTGGAGCGTCTTAGTTTTCATTTGCTTTGCTTAAGTTTTTTATTTTGCTTGAATAAAGTAGTTTGGACCCCCGTTCTCGCTGTGTTGTTTTGCAAATAAGTTGCTTGGTGTTGGAAAGGAGTAGTAAGTTCTTGCTTGTAAGTGCGAGAGGAGCTTGCATTGACTGTGACTTAGACTTTAGCATGACATGCTAGGTGTTGTTTTAGCATTATGTTTAGTGATTATTGCTGTAGCATGTCTTGTTCCAAACAATTGGGATTGCTTAGTGTGCCTTGAAGAAATTATGCGTTGTTTTAGCATGCAAAAGCATAGTATTGTGGTATTCTCCTTTGATGCTTTGCTTGGGTTGACTTAGCACATGCTCACACCATGTTATGACTTTGACAAGTCACCATTAGCCTCTATGATCATTTAGTCCTTGACTTGTAGTACCACTCTTTGCTTTGATTAGTATGCTTTGTTGCACTGCATGATTATAGCCATTATGCTCTCTTAGTTTGTTGCTCCCAGTCTTTTTCTAGCCTACAATTGTATGAGTAAGCTCTACTCATGCTTCCAACTCCCAAGAAGCCACGTTATTCCAAAGTGTCCACTATAAACTCCTATGCATGGTGTGTTACACCATTTATCTTCCAATTAAAAAGTATTTTGTTATGTGAAAACTTAGTGATTAAAGCCCTCACGAACTTGATGGCACACTTTATATTCTTTGCCCCTAATAAACTTGAACCATTGTGACAACTTTGTTGTATATGCTTGCACTTATAAGTTGGAATTAGCAGAACTGTGCTGTCACGAGGAACGTTTTCAACATTGCACTTGTACTTTGTACTCAGTTGATATCTTGTTCTTTTGTCTATGGATGTCACCAGTGTGAAATAAAGAGGGAACTTGTAAGTCCATGGAGTTTGTATCCTGTGTTAGAGAAATGCCTGGGCCGCTAGCCTAAGCCATGCCTAATCATGGTGGAAAGTTGCAGCATCACCATAATGAGCTATCTATGAAGCGTCCTCAATAAAAAGCTATGCATATGGTAAATAAAAAGATTGTTGAGATACTCATTGTCTGCTTTCCTTGTCATTTTGGTTATGGGAAAGCTCTTGTACCATGTGCAAGGGGTACCCCATTGGCGGTTCTCAATGATATGCAAATACTTATAATGACAATAACTTAACTGGGCCCAAAGTTGAGTATGCATGAGGTGTGGCCCTCGTATTCAAGGGACTTGATATTTCCAACTTATACTTCATCAAGCATATACTCCATCTTTGCCACTTTAACATTAATCACTTCAAGATGCTTATGATAGGTGCAATGAGGGCTGAAAGCTAACAAGTAACATAATTTTTGGAAGCTCTTTTTGCAACTTGTAATCCCTGATTCCTTTACGAAAAGCCTTTGTTCCACCATTATTTGAGTCTCCACCTTCTACCTTTAGGCACCATTAAGAGAGCATAGTTGGCATTCTGTGTGCAGTGTTCCAAAGCTTATTAATTGATGCATATTGTGTTATTACTTGTTCTTGTGCTATTTGTTTCTAGTCACCCTTGTGAACTTTGAAGGTTTCCTATGCATCTATATTGCTACTCTATGAGGGACAAGCTGATTGCCACTATGCTATGTTTTCTGTATGTGAAACAAACAAACGTTTTTCAATGCATGTTATTCATGATCTTTGTTTGTAGCTTGTCATGTTGCATTCATAGTTACTACGTCCTATTGTTAGAAATCCATCTTTCATGCATATGTTTAGAGTTCTTTGATCACAGCTTTCAATGTTTGCAAATGATTGGATCTTTATTGTGAGGGTGCATGTCACCTCAAAAATTATTCTTTTTATCACTTACCTACTCGAGGACGAGCAGGAGTTAAGCTTGGGGATGCTGATACGTTGGAAACGTATCTATAATTTTTTGATGCTCCATGCTTGTTTAGTATCTACTTTGCTTTACTTGTCCACACTTTGAGGTGCTTTTTACATGTTTTCTAGTACTAACCTATTAACAAGTTGCAACAGTGCCAGATGCCTATTTTATGTTTCAGAAAAGTTAGTAAAGAAATATTCTCGGAATTGGACGGGACAAACGTCAAAGTCAATTACTTTCTGTGGGGAACAAGAAATCCAGAGGGCAGCCGGGGAGGCGAGCCAGAGGGGCCCCATCCCTCCCAGGCGCGACCACAGGTGGGCCTGCGCCTGGCTAGGGTGTGGGGCCCCTGGCCACCGCCTCAGCCTCCCCCTTCGCCTATAAGAAGCCCCCGATGCAGAAACCCAAAGCACCCGATCAAATCTCCACGAAACCGTCTGTAGCCGCCGCCACCATCGTCCCTAGATCGGGCGGGATCTGAAGTTCATCCCGGAGGCCTTCTCTCCGTTATGATGCGCGACTAGTTCCACCTTGGACTATGGGTCCATGTAGTATCTAGATGGTTGTATCTCCTCCTTTGTGCTTTCATGTATAGATCTTGTGAGCTCCGTTCATGATCAAGATCTAATCTATTTGTAATCATGCATGTTGTAGTTGCGGGGATCCGATGGATATTGAGATTATTATGTTGGTTTGATTAATGGTTTTTTCTTTATGATTCTATCGTGTATGTGTTGTTTGTGATCTTGCATGCTCTCCTTTGTTAGTAGCTATCTTGGCCAAGTAGTTGCTAGTGACTCCAAGAGGGGGTATTTATGATCGATAGTGGGTTCATGCCTCAAGGGAAGTGACAGAAATCTCTTCGGTTGTAGATGTTTTGTTGCCACTAGGGAGAAAACAACGGTCTCTTGTTCATGGAACATGTGGACTGTTTACCTTACACACTTTTATTAAAGAAGTTGTCTGTTGCTTGCAACTTAATACTGGAGGGGGTTCAGATGATAACCTGAAGGTGGACTTCTAGTCATAGATGCAGTTGGATGGCAGTCTATGTATCTTGTTGTATTGCCCAATCGAATCTCGTAGGATCTTTCTAACTAGTAATTGCATTGTTATGCCTTGCTCAGTTCCTGTCAATTGCCTTGCTGTAATTTGTTTACCCTTCATGCCACGTTGTTTATCTAAGGAGAGCACCTCTAGTGAACTATGGACCCCGGTCCAATCTTTACAACTGATACATCTTCCACTGTTACTTGTTTACTTGCTGCAAACCTTTACCTTCCACACCATACGTTTAATCCTTTGTTACAGCAAACCAGTGAGCTTGACAACCTCACTGATTCATTGGGGCAAAGTCTTGAGTTTGTGTTGTGCAGGTCTCCGCGTTGCTTGCAATACCTGTGTGACGTTTCCTTCCTCCTACAGGTTCGATAACCTCGGCTTCTTACTGAGGGAAAACTTGTTGTTGTGCTGCTTCACACCTTGCTCTTGGGGTTCCCAACGAAGCGCTCCTACATCAACTCAGCGCTGCATCAAACTACACCTTGAATGGATATCTTAGTGATGAGGGAATGAAACACCAATATTCCGCTGCATATACCACTCAAGAAAATGGTGTAGCTGAGAGGAAGAATCGAACTCTAATTGATATGGATAGGTCCATGTTGGCGGAGTTTAAATCCCCTTAAAACTTTTGGGCTGAAGCAATCTCCACCGCATGTCATGCTTCAGACCGGCTCTACCTCCGCAAAAAATTAATCAAGACTCCATATGAAATACTTAACGGTAACAAGCCCAGCGTATCATACTTCCGGGTGTTTGGTTTTAAGTGTTTCTATCTCATAAAAGGTGTCCATTTGTCCAAATTTGATTCCAAAGCTTTAGAGGGTATTTTTGTTGGCTATGGTATTTAATCCCACACTTATAGAATCTATGAACAACTCTCTAGAGTTGTTGTAGAATCTTGTAGTGTGGTTTTCGAAGAATATGATGGTCCCCAAGGGGGGCGTGTTGATGTTTGTGATGTAGATGATGAAATTCCTCAAGAGGCCATAAGAAGAATGGATGCGGGATTCATCCGCCTCGTTGAGGAACCCCTTGTGGCGGATCGAGAAGAACTATGCTCTACTCAAGTGGAGCCCTCATCTTCACAACATCGACAAGCTCTTGCTATTGAGGAGAATAATGACCCAAGCCAAAGACAAGCTGAGAACCCTCAACAAGTTGATCAGGCAGAAACCGCTAGATAGGAGCAACATGATTCTCCACTTACCGGATTGTCCAGTGCTGCTCAGTCTATTGTTCAAGGCAGATTTATAGAATCATCCAGAAGATCATCTCAACGCTTGTCTAGAAGTGTGCCTGATCAAGACCAAGGTCAATCTATGCCTCATGATGATGAGATTGATACCAGTGAAGACCTAGGTCAAGATGATGGTCAAGACGAGGACAAAAATGATGAAGCAATCCCCATAAGAGATAACAAGGAGATCGAAACTCGTCGTAAAGCTAGCGTGGATAGGATGTTGAAAATAAGATACCACACTCTTGAGAATGTACTTGGTGATCTAAGGAGAGGAATGTCCACTCGAGCTCAACTAAAGCATTTTGGTGAGTATCAAGCACATATATCCATGGCAGAACCAAAGAAAGCATGGGAAGCTCTGGAAGATCCAGATTGGCTAGAAGCAATACATAAAGAGCTCAACAACTTTGAGAGAAAAAAGTGTGGAAGTTAGTTGGAAATCCAAAAGATTGCTGCAATGTGATTGGCACTAAGTGGATATTCAAGAACAAGTAAGATGAACATGGTATTATTGTAAGGAACAAGGCAAGATTGGTAGCTCAAGGGCTCTCTCAAATTAAAGGCATTGATTATGGAGAGACATATGCTCCTGTTGCTCGCCTTTAGTCCACACGTATCCTTCTTGCTTATGCGGCGCATCGGAACTTTAAATTGCAACAAATGTATGCAGAAAGTGCATTCCTAAATGGTACATTGCATGAGTTGGTATATGTAAAGCAACCCCCAGGGTTCGAGGATCCCAACTTACCAAACCATGTCTACAAGCTTGATAAGGCGATCTATGGACTTAAACAAGCCCCACACACGTGGTATGAGCACATTAGAGAGTTGTTACTATACCGTTGGTTTGAGGTTAGGAAAATTGATCCCACTCTTTTTACTAAGAAGGTTAATGGGGAGATTTTTGTATGCCAAATATATGTTGATGATATTATCTTTGGATCATATAACAAGGCTTTTAATGATAAATTCTCAAAGCTTATGATTAATAGGTTCAGAATGTCTATGATGGGAGGATTGAGGGTATTTCTTGGTTTTGAGATCAAGCAAGTGAGAGGAGGAACCTTCTTCAATCAAGCTAAGTATATTCAAGACGTTCTCAAGAGGTTCAACATGAAAGATCTAAATGGAGCTCCTACTCCCATGGGAACAAAGACTCATCTTGAACTAAATCCAAATGGTAAAGATGTGGATCAAAAGGTATACCAATCTATGATTGGCTCTTTGCTTTACCTTTGTGCATCTAGACCCGATATTGTGTTAAGTGTAGGAGTGTGTGCAAGATATCAAACGGCTCCTAAAGAAAGCCACTTGATTGCGGTCAAGAGAATCTTTCGATATTTGGTTCATACCCCAAACTATGGTATTTGGTATCCTAGGGGCTCAACATTCTATCTTTGTGGGTACTGATGAGTGCAAGTGCACAGATCATTTGTACCTAGTTTCGAAATAAAGATATTGATCCCATAGGGAGCGGGAGTTCTGAAGTATAATAACTCTTGAATTAAATACTGAAATAGTAATTCTAATTAACATTCTAAGTAACAAGATAAAATGCGAGTATTGTGTATAAAGGTGTTTTGGGTTTTTTTATAAGATAACAATAAGTAAAGTAAAACAAATTGAACACAGAAAATAAGTATCACGTATGTAAAAGAGATATGAAACTGCAATGGGAAAAGGCGTTCCCAGGGAGTAACAGATACACCTCTAGAATTATAAAGGGTTTAAGGTAAAGATTATTATCATGAATATTCTCAACTATGTATATTTGGGAGGAACTCCGTAATTGGACGAATAGGCAGCAATCACTGCTCACATCATCCTCATAACCACAACAGATAAGTAATCAACATCATTCGAATTACTGCGCTATTAAGGGACTTTATCCCGTAGGATGTATCCCATGGCATGGAAAATGTTCCATGAATTTCCTTGGTTCCCAAGTTGATAAATAAGGAGTGCCAATAGCTTTATAGTCACCGTAAGTGCTAGCACACCTCTGTCTACCAATAAGTAGTTCCCTCCATCAAGTCCCCACAAGAGGCAAATATTGAGATGTCGACTTCTCTCAACATCAAGATCAAGACAATCTAACACATGGTCATAGCGATGAATATCATTATAAACTTTATGTTATTTCAATCTCATGTTAGGGTTTCTCCATCCCCCTAAGAACTAATTATCTACTCAAACATGGAGGCAATCAACATCATGGCAAAGACAATGGAATATATTATAGATGAATAGTACTTGTATAAATCCACAACGAGTATGGAAATTACAACAAGATATAGACAAGATATAGACAAGATGTAGATGAGATGGATGGATGGAGATGGTGGTGATGCAGCGGTTGATGATGAAGATCGATGCCTTAGCCTCCCGGATCTGCGTATGGTGAAGATGGATCCCCGGTGGATGAGTTCCCCCTCCAGATCCCTTCCGGAGGTGAGGTTTCGGCGATTTCTAGTTGTTCTATATGTCATCTCTCCGATCTGATTGCACGGGGCGAAATTATTTGAGGAGGCGGTGGCGGTGCCAACTATACGGCCGGAGAAATTCTTCCTGCCGTATAGTTGGTCGTTAAACCCACTATTTCCTAAGATCGCCTCGGGTTTTCTTCTAGTGTTATTGATATTTCCCAAATTAGCGATTTATGCTGTTTTTAACTTCTTTTCGCTCCAATACAACTAGTCCAAGAATTGTGTCCATCGTATCCATCATCTGTCCTGATCCTGGTGAAAATAGACATAAAAGATACGCGTGAACGCCGGAAAATACCAAGATCCTACCACTACAGTGCAAAATAATAATATAAAATATGATGCAAATATGCACTCATTAACTTCCCCAAGCATAGACTCTTGATCGTCATGAGCAAGGTTAGCTTAATGGATGTGATTGTCATATTCATGAAGCTGAGTCGATTAAATAAATGAGGCAGCTGCAGCATGCATTTATCATATATGATACATAGGAATAAGTTCATAAATTGTACCTTACTCGAACCATCCGGATAATATTAGAAGGCTTCCACACCTTAGCATTTAACAGTTCACAAAAGATTACTCTCAATATGATATAGAAGTATTCAGTTCGACCGAATAAGTTAGTGAGGTAGTCCCAAGCTTTTTAGGATTAACACATTCACTTGGGATTTAAAATCTCAAACGTTCCTTTGTCTTACCGCAATATAGTGGTGTATGCCTATTTTTTCTTTGCACATTTTCTTTTCTCTTTTCCTCTTTTTATATATATATGCTCGCACTTTTATTTTAAGTGTTGTGCAGAGGAGCTAGCCATACAATCCACTTCATGTAGGAATTCAAAGTTTAACAACCTCAATTACCAAAATCCAATTGTATATGAAGAATCTTTATAGCTTGAATACTCTACCTCGTCTTGTTCTCACTATAATTTGACAACACTTTTAATTTTCCTTTGTTCAAGGTTTCTTTCTCAACTTAACTAATTAGATAATTTTTCCCTTTGTAAATCAAACCATGAACTTACAACATATTGATCAAATTATCTTTCTATGTTCCATTAGTGCCAATGGTGTGCAAGACTCCTATTGCTATCTTCAAGTGCAAGTAAAATTATACTCAAGCCATTCATATATCTAATAAGACAAGCACAAACTGAATAATGCTCCATACATGATAATAGACTCGGTATTTCATAAAAGGGATAGACTATTCCTGAAGGGAATTCTAATGATGCAAACTTTATTTCTAAGCTCAAACTAATGCAAAGCTAAAATAGTAATATAAAACTTATAAGATAGATTACAAGGTCTTAAAGTTCTCCCCAAGCTTGGAATCAAGCCATCCTAGATCAAATAATCCCTCGTGATTATTTGATACTGTGATTATTGTAGATCATTGTGATGCCATGGCATGTAACACCGCGGTGTGCAGCTTCTTGTTGGTATCCTCCAGTGCAGTGATGTGGCCGTAGCACCTGTGCAAATCACATTGCAAAATGTCCATTTTATCTGCGAGTTTAGTCACCAATGGGAGAAGATCATCCTTCTTCTCTATCTCCTTGAGATGGTGACGGACTTCAACTCGATGGAGTAGCTCCTTCTTCTGATATATCTCTAGTGCTCACACGCGGTCTTTGGTCCTGGGGACAACTTCTTATTCATCATCCATAATTGATGGATCGAGGAAGTAGAAACCATCCCTCCACTCTTCTTGAGGCTTCACCTTTATACGAGCACCAATTGTAGGCTTAGAGAGGGGCACCCTTGCTTCCTTGCTAGCACCTACACCAATATTAGTAATTCCTTACGCTTGTGCGGCCTAGGGTCTGTGGTGATGAACTTGACCGTCTCCACGTGCCATTTTACATGCGTCTTGTGACCTTCTTTTTCTTGTTGAGCTCTCTTCATTGCCGCCCAGTTGATCTCTGGGGGATCATAGACATCACGGCTGATGTAGATGTCACTCCAATCTTCATAGGGATCAATGTTGTAGAAGCTTGGATCGACGTACTCCTTGTACCTCGGGCTAAACCTCTCCACCTCCTCGTTGTAGTCCTCCATGGACGGGCTGCGAGAGCAGTCCCTGGGAGGAGCAATGAGACCCAGGGGTTTTCCATGGCCTGGGACGGGATAGAGCATGGCTATATTGGTTCCTGGTGATTATGATTTAGAGAGAAACACAATGGAAGTATGTAAGGGGGTTAGAGGTCGGTAAAACTTGCGAGAAACACCAAAGGTACATCCAAGAAAAGAATCTTAATGGAATAGGGAAATAAATCATGGATTTGGAGAAGTCTTGCCGCGTAACGACCAACTATACGGTCGCGGCCCGTATAGTTCCGACCGTATAGTTAGTTCCAGACAGATATTTCCAAATATCTCGACTCCAGGTCGGTTAGGTTACTGACTTGGAACCGACAAACCCCTTTTTTAATTAATAAAACGAAAAAGAATAGGAGATGCTAGAAGGTTTAACGACCAACTATACGATTGGAGAAAAAAATTTCCGGCCGTATAGTTTGGTCATATAGTTTCCAAGCATCGAATTTTTTTGCGAAGGGATTACAGTACGTTTAACGACCAACTATACGGCGGGAGAATTTTCTCCGGCCGTATAATTGCACCCGTATAGTTGGTAAAACCCTCAGCAACTTCAGAAAACAAGAGGAATTCAAAGATAAAAAATTCAGGAGTATAAATTGTGAAGACAAATCACTTATTTAGATAAATAAAACTTACCTTGTACTTACTATTTATTTAGTCATGGTGACAAGCTCCTCCAACAACAAGGACTTCTTCTCTTTTGGAGGAATTGACCTTAGCTCATCTAATAATTCTTGTAAACGTAAATCACCAGGACTAAAGTTCCTCTCAATAAGATTGGTGCCTTGCTGGACAGATATGGATACTGTATCCAATATCTTTATTTCTTGCCTCTGCACAATCTGCAACTCAAATTCTTGAAGTAAAAGGATCCAACGGACCAGTCTTGGATTATGATGTTTCCTCTCAAGGAGTTCTTTTAAACCATCATGATCCGTATGAACTCTTACTTTTGCATCAACTATATAAGAACGAAATTTATCGCAAGAGAAAAATACAGGAAAAAGTTCTCTTTCTTCCTTAGGATAATTCTTTTGAGCACTATTAAGAGTTCTACTTGCATGATGTATAATATTAAATCTGCGACCTATGTGTTGTCCCAGAGTTACTCCTACAACATCATCACTAGCTTCACATATTAAATCAAAAGTCATATCCCATATAGGTGGTTTAATGATAGGAGCATGGGACAAATCATATTTAAGTTTATCAAAGGCAATAAGGCATTTATCATCAAAATTAAATATTACTCCCTTTTGCAAAAGGTTAGTTAAAGGTTTAGAAATTCCACAGAAATTCCTAATGAACCTTCTATAAAAACCCACATGACCAAGAAAACTTCTTATACCTTTTATATCCCTTGGTTGTGGTATCATCTCTATTGCTTCGACCTTAGCTCTGTCTACTTCAATACCCTTACCTGATACCTTATGTCTGAGGACTATACCTTCTTTGACCATGAAATGGCACTTCTCCTAGTTTAGAATAAGATTGGTTTCTTCGCAACACTGCAAAACCCTTTTGAGATTATCCAAGCAACTAGTAAACGAAGTTCCATAGTGTCACATCCCAAAATTTTCCAAATTTTGAAATGTGAAAAATAAATAAACAAAATAATTAATTGTTGAAATTTAGGGTGAAAAGAAACTTTTTGTTTCAAAATGGAAACATCAAAACCCTTCTTGAATAAAATTTGAATGAAAAGGGAATCAAACAAAATTTCAATCAAGTGAAATGCATTCATCAATGAATGTATCTTGAAATTTAAAAACTTGGAAAAAATAAACCAAAACCCTAAAACCATAATGGAAGAAAATCATTTCCAAGATCTCTCTAAGACTATGGATTTGATCCATATAAAATTTAGCAACAAACATTTATAAATGATCAAAACAATGATAAATAAAAATATTATAAAACCATAGAAATTGGTTTCATTTAATTTAGATCCATGGATAAAAACTTATGAATTTAATAAGGTTAAAGGAAATAATTTCCAAAGCTAATAAATCTCCTAACTAAAATCCATACCAAATCTTGAGCCAAGTAATTCTAAAAGGATAAACAAATAATAAATAAAATTATACAAAATTGGAATCACCAATTTTGGATCTATAAATAAAAAGATATGGATTTTATAAGGCAAATAAATAAATAAATAAATAAATAAGGATTATTTAAAAGCCAAATTAAATCTTGGCCAAATCCATAAATAAATGGAATGAAAGTTTATTGAATAATAAAAAGGAAAAAAAGGTTATTTAAATAAAGACAAAGGCCTCATTTAAATAAATATTAAATCATATTAAAATATTTAAAATAATTCAAAGTGAATTATTTAGACACACTAATGAATAAATAAACCTACTAAAAGGGTTTGATGAAAATTTGAATTTAAATGAAGGCTTGAATAAATGGTTTGAATAAAAACAATTGTCTATTTTAAATAAATAATAACCATAAGAGAATACAAAGAAATATTCCAAAATAGACTTTAGAGTATATTAATAAACAGTATTAAAACCTACTAAAGGTTTAGAAAAAGATTTGAAAAGAAATCTGAATTCAAATGAGGTTTGAAATTCAAAACAGAAAAATCAGAAAAGAAAAAGGAAAAAGAAACAGAAAGAAATAAATAAGAAAAACCAGCCTAGCCCAGCAAGGCCTCAGGCCCAACAAGCACAGCCCACCCGACAACCCCTCGCGAAACGTTTTCTTACCCACTTGCCTACCCCCTCACCCGCTGTTGACCCGACCCCACCGAACCCTCCTCTCATTCGTTGACCGCGAGGCCCCACAGCCAGGTCATCATCCTCAACCTCGCGCTGACCCCGCCCCCTCTTCCCTCTAGTCGTTTCTACCATTGATTGACTTGTTAAATTTGCGTTGAAAGTAGCTGTAAATCTCGCTAGCGACGACGCCCTCACAATCGCCCATGTTCCCTCTACCTTTCCCCCCAGACGCCACACCCTCTCCGCCCCTAGGCTGCTCTAATTTCTTCTTGCAACCTCGTCGCCCGGACGACCTTTCCCGGGCGATTCGGCGAAGCCAGACCCTCCCCATCCCCCTAGTGCTTGCTGGTTTGCTCGCCAGCATCTCCTGCACCTCCCAGTACCGCCCGCTTGGCCGCGCGTGCCCCAGATCGTCGGTAATGACCTCGACTAAGCGCCACCGTCACCTGCCCTGACTCCGGCGACCCCTACTGGTAAAATCGGACCGCACCTCACCCCCTCAACGATGCTCATGTACTCGCCTCTCCCATACGCATCTAACGCAGCCGTTTTCGTGTCTAGCGTGCCCTGTAGCCTCGCCAACGACGATGAACAGACGCGCCCGTCGTCAGGAGCTTCTCCGACGAGCAATCGACGACGAACCCGTGCGCCCCCTGCCTCCCCACGAGCACGCTGAGCATCATCACTCCACTGCGAATCTGGTAATGCTCTCCTTCCTCTACCACGCAACCTAGTTTCACCGGAACACATCTGCCACAGCACCGCCGCCGCTCACCGTTGCCTAGCGCCGCCGGATCATGGTCACTTGACTGCTGTCCGTTAGATCTTGATCCAAAGGATAGGATAGATCATATAATCGAAGCGGTAAGTTTGATTCTGTGCCATGCGATGCACTTTAGATCCAAAAGCCCACGATGCTCGATCCACGCGAACTAGTACGCGCCAGTAAGAAATAGCCACGTGGTCCAGCTTCTGTTTTAAAAAGAGAAATAGAACTATTAGATGTTTAGATTTGAAAAATTCATAACTTTAGATCTACACGTCCAAATTTTGAAATTTTATATCAATGGAATCAGAAAAATGTGAAATTTCGAACCATGCCCTTAGTTTAGCATTTTTCTTCTGGAAAATTGATTGTTTTGCAGAAACTTGTTTAGGCCTATTTTGGTTATAAAATTTATTCTAAAAATGTTTTTAGGGTAAAATCCTTTGCAAATTGTTTGTTTTGAACCTACTGACCATAAAAACCAACTTTTGTATTTAAAAGTATATTTTGTGACATTAAGGAATTATTCCTTGAATAAAAGCATTTCTAGCAAACAAAAATTGTTGATTATGTTCTAAAAATCATTTTTGAGTAAAACCTTTTACAAATGGTTTTATTTAAACTCTCTGACCCTAAAAACTAAATTTTAGATTCAAAAATGTATTTGATTAACCATAGAATTTTTTTCCTTTAAATAAAGGCATTTCTAGTAAAATAAAATGTTGCTTGATTTAAAAATGTTTTTGGGTGAAACCTCTTGTAAATTGATTTGCTTTAAACACTTTGATCCTAAAACATTAACATTGTGTTTAAAACATATATTTTTCTAACTCTACAAAATATTACTTTGATTCAAATCATTTCTAACAAAACAAAAATGAATTAAATGGCCTATTTTCACTAACTTGATTTTAAATGGTTTTGCCACTTTTATAAATGACCAATATGTGTTTTAAAATGGTTATAGCCTATTAGAAACCACATTTACAAATAAACAATATTTTTGCATGCTTGCATGCATTGCTTTGTTTTTATTATTTTATGTGATGAATTGTTTGAATGCTAGTTTGAATTTGTGCCTTGCTTGATTGAATTGTAGTGAACTTTGAAGAGTGTGACAATTGCAAGATCAAGGAGTGAACTTAGTTTCTCTACCAAAAAGGCAAGTGGTGCGTAATACATTTTGTCCTATTATTTTCACTATGCATTAGTGATATTTTGAGTAGGACTTGCATGGAAATTTTACTAAGTATCTATATGCTATGCTATGGGAAATCCTAGTAGATGTAGAATTAGTAGAAATATTCTCTAAGTTAAGATACTTCATATATTATCATGCTTAGCCTAGCTAGTAGCAAACAAGGGTGGTATATATATACATGCTATGGAAATTTTACTAAGTATTGTGACTTATGTTTTTGCTTAATAAAACAACTAAGTGAAATGGTAATTGCATGGATGGATTTTTGTCGAGTGGTTACCAGGGCCCCATTTTAATGGCCTACCCTATGTATCTCACTTGTGGAATGCCACCCAGGAACAAAGGGATTTGAGATGCCAAATGTTAATAAGCTTCTAGTGCAGCCACATGGCAATATGGGCTCTACCTGGATCATATAGGTTGCAATAACTTAGCCAGATGGACAGAAGGTGGTAGGGGTGATAGGTTTGGAACGCGTCCATTTGGTCTAAGGTAAGGCTTCTAAAAGATCTTGTCTCGATGCATGTCAAGTCTTGTGGGGAAAGTGCACCACCTCTCGAGAAGGAAGAATCTAAGTACTTAGCCGTGTCCCCAGCAATGGAAAATTTGAGCATCAAGACATGGAAGCTATCAAGGATCTCCTCATCCCAATTTCTAAGTTAAAAGCTTGTGGTTGAACAAGGGTAAAGGTTAACCAATATTTATTGGTTGTTCCTTGGGTGATTTTGACAAACAAAAACTTAGTGTTTTCAACTTATAAGGAAAACCTTATTTTGAGCCAAGCAAGCCTAAGCTCCACTTAGCCAAATGCATATAGATGATAGATACCACTATTCTACCATAGTATCACTTGCCAATACAATTCCAATGTATTGACCCTTATGGCTGTAACTTATTATGTTGCAGGTTTGTTTGATGTTAGTGAAGTGTGTTGAATAGGATTACAAGTCTACAACCAACATGATTGCCTATTGCACTTTGAAGATGAAGGACTCCATGCTATATAGTTATTTCTGCTGCATTGTAAAGAGATAGCCAAATGAGCTATGTAAGATGTAATGAATTATTTTATTCCTGGTTATAAAGTTGTACTATGACCTTTGTTTCTTGATATTACATCTTAAAATGTGGATGCTAGCTATTGATCCAGGGACAAGCATTGTAAACATAGGGATCTCTACCTTATCAGGTTGGGACCTCTACACATAGACAGAAAAGTCATCCATAAATACTTCCATTATCAATTCTATAAAATCTTTAAAAATGGCAGTCATGCATATTTGAAAAGTAGCTAGAGCATTACATAAAACAAAAGGCATGCATCGGTAAGCATGTAAACCATAAGGACTAATGAAAGCTGTTTTAAGTTGGTCATCAGGATGGACAACTATTTGGGAAAAACTAGAGTATCCGTCCAAGTAGCAAAAATGAGTGTGGTTTGCTAACCTCTCTAAAGTTTGGTCTATGAATGGTAAAGGATAGTGTTATTTCCTTGTTTCTTTATTCAATTTCCTGAAATATATACAAATCCTATGTCCAACAATAGTTCTAGTAGGTATTAATTCAATGTTTTTATTAGGAACAACAGTAAAACTGACCTTCTTAGGAACACAATGAACAAGACTTACCCATTCACTTTATTTTACATGATATATTATACTTGCATCCAATAGGCGTACTATTTATTTTCTTACCACTTTCTTCATTTCGGGCTTCAGCCGTCTATTAAACTCTGCAACTGGTTTAGCACCTTCCTCCATGAATATTCGATGGACGTTATCATGGGACTAATGTACTTCAAATCGTACATTGAGTACCCAAAGGCCTTGTGATGCCCCTTAAGTAATTTCATGAGTTCTTATTCTTCATCCCCTAAAAGTTTAGCACTAATAATAATAGGGAATTTATTTGTATTGTCCAAAAATCTATATTTAAGATTATCTGGTAAAGTGTTTAATTCTGGGGGTGGTAATTCCTCATCCCCTCTCTTCTGGCTCTTCAAAAGCCTCATTAGTTGGAGGCCCTAAAATGGGAAGCGAATCGAATTCACTTTCTAATTCTTCTAGGAACCTGTCCTCCATAATTATTTCTTCATAATTTGAGTCTTTATTTGATTCTTCTACTTGATTACTAAATAAGAGAGCTTCCATATCCTCAATAGTTTTTCCTTTCTCTTCTTCTTGTATTTGTAGAGGTCTCTCTTTAAATTTGGAAAAGTGGAATTCTTTTTCGCTTCCCCAAGCTTAAGAGACACAATCTCCTTTTTGAAGTCAACTTTGGCACCTAAATCATTCAAAAATTTTCTTCCAAATATAATTGGGCAAAGTGTGCCAAGTGGCATATCAACAACTACAAAATAGATAGGAAAATTTTCATTGCCAATTGTGATAGTTGGATCTTCAACTACTCCCATTGGAACTCTAAGATATTTATTAGCTAACATGATTGTTGTATGACTATTCTCTATTGTATCCCGTACTATCTCTTCTTTTATTTCAAAATAAAAATCATAAGATATAACATTAACTGTGGTGCCAAGATCACATAAACCATAATGTGATGTTTCTTTAAATATGCAGGGAAGAATAGGTTTACCCACATCTTTTTCCTTAATTTTACCTTCAGCCAGTACGGAAGTCTCTTTATCAAGTTCAACTATGTTGCAATGTGCATACATAGCCATAATTTCTTCCTTGGTTACCTCTTCATCTTTGGTATCATCCAAATGTTCTTCAACTTCTGGTACACTTTCCTCTTCTTCTTTCTGTTGTACTACTTTAACCTGTTCATATTCCAAAATATGTTTCTGCGCAGTGTTAGGGAAAGGTGTCTCATACATTGGTTCTAGGGAGGCCAGTGTTGCTTTAACTTCTCTTTTCTTCTCAGGTTTGGGTGGTGTATCATACTTGACCCAACCCTCTTTTGGAGCTTTGATATGTTCTATAAAAGCTTTAACAACATGCAACACAAGATCAGAATCCAAATATAGTTATTCAGATAATTCATTAACATTTCCCTTTTTATTATAGTCATGAATACAATCATAATCTATTTCTATGCCTCCTTCGCTTCCTAGACCAAAATTCCAAGAAACTCTATGATCGTGAATTATATTAAGTAAAGCCCAAGCTTTAGTTATGGGACGATTCATGAAATCTCCGCTCGCGAAAGATTCTAGTTCCAATTTATTAGGTTCAATTAAACTGCCATAAAAGATATGCAATAAATACCATTCAAGGAAATCATGATGAGGACATTGATTAAGTAAATCTTTAAATCTTATATAAGCTCTTACTAGTCCTTCATTGGGACGGTTCCTCCAAGTCATTGTAAGACGCCGGATTCCAAAAGATTTTGATAAAGGATAATACTTTGCTAGAAACTCACAAGCTAAATTATCCTAGGTAGTAGTGGCTTCTGGGGTAAAGATATATACCATGAGAGAGTTCTGCTAGTCAAAGTCTGACTAAAGAGTTTTAGCCTTACCTCATTAGCAGTATGCCCTAGTAATTGGAAAGTGCCACATATATCCATATGGATCGGAATTTTCTTCATCTCTAGCAAATTGCTTCTTGTGTAAAATACCAAGTAGTAGAGGATTTATTTCAAACCCGCTTGTCTTCTCATTGGAGTTATCTCTTTTATTAATATCATAGGGCTTCCCAAAGTGGCTGAGTGGGTTAGCACTAGTCAAATTCTCAAATTCCATCATGTTGGTGGGACCTTGTAACTCAAAACAAAACTTAGCAAGAGTAAAATAAAAAAGCAAAAACAAAAAGACCTATGGCGCTTAGCTCCCCGGCAACATCGCCAGAAAATAGCTTGATGATTGCAAGTGCACAGATCGTTCGTAGCTAGTTCCGAAATAAAGATATCGATCCCACAGGGTGTGGGAGTTCTGAAGTCTAATAACACTTGAATTAAATAATAAAATAGTAATGCTAAATAACATTATAAGTACCAAGATAAAATGCGAGTGTTGTGTATAAAGGTGTTTTGGATTTTTATATAAGAGAAAAATAAGTAAAGTAAAATAAACTTAATACAGAAAGTAAGTATCGCATATGTAAAAGAGATATGAAACTACAATGGGAAAAGGCATTCTCAGGGAGTAGTGGATACACCTCTAGCATTATAAAGGGTTTAAGGTAAAGATTATTATCATGAACATTCTCAACTATGTATGTGTGGGAGGAACTCCGTAACTGGACGAATACGCACCAACCACTGCTCACATCATCCTCATAACCATGACAGACAAGTAATTGACATCAATCGGATTACTGCGCTATTAAGGGACTTTATCCCTTAGGACGTATCCCATGGCATGGACAATGTTCTGTGAGTTTACTCGGTTCCCAAGTTGATACGTAAGGAGTTCCAACATCTTTATAGTCACTGTAAGTGCTAGCACACCTCCATCTACCAAGAAGTAGTTATCTCCATCAAGTCCCCACAAGAGGCAAATATTGAGAGGTCGACTTCTCTCAACATCAAGATGAAGACAATCTAACACATGGTCACAATGATGAATGTCATAATAAACTTTATCTTATTTCAATCTCATGTAGGGTTTCTACATCACCCCAAGAACTAATTATCTACTCAGACGTGCAGGCAATCAACATCATGGCAAAGACAATGGAATCTATCATAGATGAATAGTACTTGTATAAATCCACAACGAGTACAGAAATTACAACAAGATCTAGACAAGATGTAGATGAGATGGATGGAGATGCTTGTGATGCAGCAGTTGATGATGAACATCGATGCCTTAGCTTCCCGGATCTGCGTAGGGTGAAGATAGATCCTCGATGGATGATTTCCCCCTACAGATCGCTTCCGGGGGTGAGGTTTCAGTGATTCTGGTCGTTCTGTATGTCGTCTCTATGATCTGATTGCATGGGGCAAAATTATTTGAGGAGGCGGTGGCGGCGCCAACTATATGGCGGGAACTATACGCCAGAGAAATTCTTCCCATCGTATAGTTGGTCATTAAACCCACTGTTTCCTGAGATCACCTCAGTTTTTCTTCTGGTGTTATTGATATTTCCCAAATTAGTGATTTATGCTATTTTTTGACTTCTTTTTGCTCCAATACAACTAGTCCAAGAATTGTGTCCATCGTATTCATCATTTGTCCTGATCATGGTGAAAATAGACATAAAAGATGTGCGTGAACGCCATAAAATTCCAAGATCCTACCACTACAGTACAAAATGATAATATAAAACATGAAGCAAATATGCACTCATCAGGTATATGGATTCAGATTGGGCTGGTGATAAGGATGATAGAAAATCAACCTTCGGGGCTTGCCAATTCCTTGGTAGGTCCTTGGTATGGTATTCTAAGAAGCAAAATTGCATATCTCTCTCGACCACCGAAGCCGGATATGTGGCTGCTGCTAGCGCTTGCACTCAATTGCTATGGATGAGGCAAGCTTTAAAGGAATGCGGTGTCCATTGTGACAAAGTGCCTCTTCTATGTGACAATGAAAGTGCCATCAAGATTGCCTACAACCCGGTGGATCATATAAGGACAAACATATTGAGATCCACCATCACTTTATTATAGATCATATTGCTCATGGAGATATTGAGATGTCCTATGTTTCAACCAAAGACCAACTTGTTGATATATTCATGAAGCCACTTGATGAAGCAAGATTTTGTTATTTGCCTAATGAACTAAATATCATTGATTCAAGGAGCTTGACTTGATTACCTTGCATACTCACTTATGTATTGACCCTTATTGTGTTTAGATGTAGGCATGGATATAGGGGGAGTGCGGTCCTAATACATTGGGCTATCCCTCCCCCCATAATGCCAACATTAAGAAAATAAATTCTCTTAATATCATGTTGTGATATGTTAGCTTCATTCATGAGTAGTGACTATGAACCCAAGGATAATTCTTTGATGTGCCATGCCACAAACTCTTACATGGTGGCCTCGGCCACCGCCCTCTTCTCATTTAAGAGTTGGTTCTTGGTTTGTTTCATTTGGAGCTTTTATTTGACATCTTATTGATATTTATAGTTTCTTGGTTTTTCACAGTACTACTTCTAAATTCGAGGCCTATTCTCACCTAAAAACATGCTTATCTTGCCACACATTTGTCCAAATATTTGTTTCTGGGTTTTCTAGTCGAAGGGGGGCGGACTGTCCCCCTGAACCGACCGGAGTCTCCAAAAGACCTGACTCTCCGCTTATTCAGTCCGTACATTCCGGTTGGGCTGGACACTCCGGGGCTTTTCGCCTAGACACTCCAGGCCGAGCAATCTCAAACTCGTGAAAGCGGTCGGGGAGAAGTGGACGGTTCAGTCATCCTTCTCCTCCCTGACTCCCTCTTCCTCCCAACTGCTCTCCTCTGACCAGGAGCACCACCGGGAGGGCATCTCCACCCCGGATCCTGCCATTGCCTCCGGCCATTACCTTCCCTTCACCGTTGGGATCTTTTCCCTCTAGTGAAGACCTCCATGGATGCTGGTAAAGTGCTCCTCCCCTCTCTCCATCTCTAGGCATGCCCTAGATGAGTTTTTGAGGGCTCTTACTTGCCTAAATCCATGGGTACATCATACATGTGTGCAACATTCTCTCTATTAGTAGTCCTAGCAATGCCGATCTGCTCTGATTGAACTCTCCCTGCACTGCCCAAAGGAATCACGAAGGCTCTAGCCGGAGTCTCGGGCATGTATGTTTCGGACACTCCGGTCCAGCCGGAATGTCCGGTGGATACGCACTGGAATGTCTGGGCCAAGCGGAGTCTCCTAGGTAATTCCTCCGGACAGTCCAATGAGATTCAGCCAGAACAGATTTTGTATCACTTTTCTTTTTGCTAATTCCTCAGTATCTCTTGGACAAATGTGCTTACCCCATATGCTATCCTCCTACTCTGATTTCATAGGTGGATCTCGTCCTCACCTGTCTAGGGCCAGTAAAAAACCCCGTCCTTGCAAGTTCTGATATGATGATGAGCGAGATATTCATGTGGATCCTTCTGTGGTCAGACGGTCTGCTCAAGATCATGTTGCATAAAAGCAAGAAAAGATCAGAAAACTAAAAAGGGATGAAGCCAAGCGCATGAATTTTGAAGCATTGATCACCTTGGCAGATTTGGGCACCGAAGAGTTTGTTGAGATGAGGATCCAGCAGTTCTATACTATGCCTTGCACCTCTGCAGATGATCGTTTCTAGAGGAATGAACAATTCCTTCTCTATTCTAAGTTGTTTTGTGGGTTCCGGTATCCTGTGTGCCCCATGCAGTGGTTGGATATTGAGAAGCTACGTGCTCACAACTATTTTGGTATGCTCTTTGGGTGACTAAGAAGATGGGGCTTCATAATATTTTTCAAACTAAAGAAGACTACAACATTGAGATGGTCCGGCAATTCTATGACATGCTTGTTTTTGGTGACACTGTGGATATTCCCTTTGAGTGGTGTCTGGCACTACATGGTGTCGTTCCATAATGGTTCAGTTTGTTCAGATTCTTGGCTTACCATTCAATCCCAATGCTCCCAGTGGTCTCAGGATGCATGTTCATGGACATGCCTATGACAAGCAAAGGTTGGCTCCTATTTACTCATAGCACGGTGTGGTTGGGAAAACCACCAACATCAAGCTCATCTACAACATTCTGCTTCGCATTTTTAACCACACTCTCACTCCTAAGGCGGGCAACAAGGATGAGATGAGAGGTGCAAAAATCAATCTTATGGCCCATGCTCACTCGGTGTACACTCATGGCCCAAACCATCCAGGTGGGGCTTTCAATGACATGGACTTCATATATCAGGATATGTAAAAATGCATTATGGACAAGAAGTGTCCTCTTTATGCTCCTTATGTGATGAAGCTCATTACTTCTCACACTCCAGCGACCCCCCTACTATACAACGAGCTTATGCCACATCTTGTTGCCAAGCTACAGAGAAAGGGTGCCCCTTCCTCCAAGGTTCCTTGTGGCTATCCTCCTACTCATGATATTTTTGAGGATGAGGATGTGGATGCATATGATGGTGACATTGATGATGAGTCTGAGGAGGTGCCGGAGGTTGTGACCCGTGTGTCTTGCATGAAGCATGCTAGCAATGCCTATCGCGTAGACACCTCTAAAGAGGAAGTACACAAGAAGGTGAATAAGGCCTCTTGGTGGAAGAAGCTTCTCCTATGTCAGAACATTGACATTCGCCATGGACAGTATGAGGCATATAAGGCCAACGAGAATGTCATGAAGGAGCTCAAGAAAATTAATCGGTCCATGGATGTGGATCCCTCTCAACAGGCTTCAGATGGGATGCTCTCCTATGGCCATTGGAGTCAGGGACGTGTGGATTGGTCTATGTTTGAGGATGTGTCTTCCTCTTCTCGCCCTCACGGCCAGTCAAATGCTTAGGATTATGATGATGAGGATGAGGATGATGATGACAACGAGGAGGAGGAGGATGACTACAGTGACTAGGGTTGGGTTGGGACGCTTTCGTAGTGCTCTTTTCCCTTTTTGGTGTCTCGATGCCAAAGGGGGAGATGTAGCCACCATATTAGGTTGCTACCGGGGATTTGCATGGGTACACAAGCTTCACGTCATTTCGATTTGCCTCTTTTAAGCTTTGTGTCTTTATTTTCATTCAATTATGAACTATTATGTTGTGTTGAATTCCGTTGGGTGTGGTTATACATGTGTCCCCGGTTTAGTTGGAGACTGTTATGCCTAGCCTATTTACCTAGAGTCTATTATGATATCATGTCATATCTTGTTGCTTACAAAATCTAGTGAGGATGTGATCCTTGATGTGTGGTCTTGTATTCAAATGCAAAACTAAAATGGTCACACATCTAGGGGAGCCTTACTATATTTTGTAAATATCTTATTGTGATAATTATTGCTTATCCTATATATGCAAATCCTTGGGTTGTCATCAAACACCAAAAAGGGGGAGATTGAAAGGGCATTTATGCCCTTCATATTGTTTTGATGTTTGTTGACAACACTTGGATATGTTTAATGTGCTGCTAAATGTTTCAGCATATATCATCTACATATTGTTGGTTGTATCTTAGGGAAAAGAGGTTCCCAAGATGATATCATTGCAGCTGGTCAAGGTTCTGCTGGATTGTCCAGCAGATGTGGTCCCGAGTGTCCGGTCCAGCCAGAATGTCCGGTTGGTATCTACCGGAGTGTCCGGCCCTGGGGGTTCGCCAAGATTTCTTCGACATGTGTGGACGTTCAATATACCAAATCGGACTCTACCCGGACACTTCCCGGACTCTGGCCGGAAACTTTGCCAGACCGGAGTGTCTGGTTGGGTTTGGCCGGAGTGTCTGGCCAGGCCGGACTGTCCGGGTGACTTTTTCTGGACTGTCCAGGTCAAGTAACTTCCAACGGCTACATTTCCAGGGTACCTATATAAAGGCCCCTTATTCTGCCTTTGTAAGCCGCTCGAGCCAGCAAAGAAATCCCCCACCATTTGAGCCACAGAATCATCAAGATCTCTTCATCCAACCATCCAAAGTCATTGGTCTTTGTAGAATCGAAGGAGGAGGCCTTGATCTATAGATTCACCAAGAGAGATCTTCATTTCCCCCTCATTCACTTGAGGGCCCCTTGCTCTAGTGTTAAATTGGAAATTCTAGTTATTGATTTGGTTCTTACAAGCTTGTCTTTGATTGTGTTACATCTTGCTTGCATTCGGGAGCCTCCAATTTAGTTGTGGATGTGTGCCTCGGACTTGTTGTAAAGGTGCCGGCTTCCATCTCGAAGGTTGCCGACATAGTGGAAGAGGTGAATCGAACCCTTTGGGGTGAGGTTCATCATATAACAATGTAGAGGTCCCAACCTTTAATAAGGTAGAGATCCCTGTGTTTACAATGCTAGTCCTTGGATCAATAGCTAGCATCCACAATTAAGATGTAATATCAAGAAACAAAGGTCATAATACAACTTTATAACCAGGAATAAAATAATTCATTACATCTTACATAGCTCATTTGGCTATCTCATTACAATGCAGCAGAAATAACTATATAGCATGGAGTCCTTCATCTTCAAAGTGCAACAGTCAATCATGTTGGTTGTAGACTTGTAATCCTAATCAACACACTTCACTAACATCAAACAAACCTGCAACATAATAAGTTACAGCCACAAGGGTCAATACATTTGAATTGTATTGGCAAGTGATACTATGGTAGTTTAGTGGTAACTATCATCTATATGCATTTGGATAAGTGGAGCTTAGGACTGCTTTGCTCAAAATAGATTTTCCTTATCATTTGAAAACACTAAGTTTTTCCTTTGTCAAAATCACCCAAGGCATCAACCAATAGACATTGGTGATCCTTCACCCTTGTTCACCCATAAGTTTTTAACTTAGAAATTGGGATGAGGAGATTCTTGATATCTTCCATGTCTTGATGCTCAAATTGTCCATTGTCGGGGACACGGCTAAGTACTTAGATTTTTCCTTTCTGCAGAAGTGGTGCACTTTCCCCACAAGACTCGACATGCATCGAGACAAGATCTTTCAGAAGCCTTCCCTTAGACCAGAATGGACGCTCTCCAAACCTATCAACCCCTACCACCAACTGTCCATTTGGCTAAGTTATTGCAACCTATATGATCCAGGCAGAGCCCATAATGCCAAGTGGTTGCACTTGAAGCTTCTCAACATTTGACATCTCAAATCTCTTTGTTCCTGGGTGGCATTCCACAAGTGAAATACGCAGGGTAAGCCATGAAAATGGGACCTGGTAACCACTCAACAAAAATCCTTCCAAGTAATTACCATTCCACCCAGGTGATTCATTCACTTAGTAGTTTTATTAAGCAAAAACATAAGTCAAAAGACTTAGCAAAATTTCCATAACCTGTATATATAACCACCCTTGTTTGCTACTAGCTAGGCTAAGAATGATAGTAGTAGGAATCTTAACTTAGGGAAAATTCTAATAATGCATAAACTACCAGGATTTCCCATGGCATAGTTAACACTTAGATAATTCATGCAAGTCCTACTTAGAAATATCACTAATGCATAGTGAAAATAATGGGACAAAAGTATGTAGCACCACTTGCCTTTTTGGTAGAGATTATAAATTCACTCCTTGACCTTGCAATAATCACTGTTCAAATTTCACTACAATTCAATCAAGGCACAAATTCAATCTACCATTCGAGCAATTCATCACATAGAATAATAAAAACAAAGCAATGCATGCAAGCATGCAAAAGATTGTTTTATTTGGAAAAGTGGTTTCTAATAGGTTATAAACATTTTAAAACACCTATTGGTCATTTATAAATGTGGTAAAACCATTTGATATTAAGTTAGTGAAAATGGCCAATTTAAATCATTTTTGTTTTGCTAGAAATGATTTAATCAAGGTAATAATTTCTAGTGTTTGACAAATATATTTTTAAGCACAAATGTTAGTGTTTTTAAGGTCAAGTATTTAATATTAAAATCATTTGCAAAAGGTTTTACCTGTAAACCATTTTTAAACCAAAGCCATATTTTATTTTGTTGGAAATGCCTTTAAGCAAAGTAATAATTTTATAGGGTCCACCAAATATATTTTTAAATCCCAAAACTTGGTGTTTAGGGTCAGAGAGTTTAAATCAAATCATTTTCCAAAGGTTTTACTCAAAAAGCATTTTTAAAACCTAATCAATATTTTTATTTAACTAGAAATGCTCTTATTCAAAGATTTATTCTTTAACTTCACAAAATACACTTTTAAATCCATAAGTTGGTTTTTATGGTCAGTAGGTTCAAACCAATCCATTTACAAAAGATTTTACCCTATAAACATTTCTAGAATAAATTTTATACACAAAATATACCTATACATGTTTCTGCAAAAACAACTAACTTTTCAGATGTAATTCACTAAACAAAGTGCATGTTTGGAAATTACTCTTTTAACTGATTCCATTGATATAAAATTTGCAAAATTTGGACGTGTGGATCAAAAGTTATGAATTTTTGCAAGTTTGAACATTCCATAGAACAAAATCTGGTTTTTAAATCGAAGACTGGCCATGCGTCATGTTCTTATTCGTTGGTACCGGTTCTCACAGATCATCTAACGTGGTGCGTTGGATCTAAAGAGGATCGTGCGGCATAGATCACTCCATACCGTTTCGTTTAATGATCTATCACATCGCTTGGATCCAAATCGAGTGGCTCACAGCATCCTTCCAAGAACTGCGGCGCTGGCGCAGCGGCGAGCGGCGGATGCGCTCAGTCGATGGTGGTCTGGATATTCCAGGAAGCGAGAGGGGGAAAGGAGGGGATCACCACGTTCGCAAGGTGGCGGTGATGCTCAAGGTGGTCGTAGGAGAGTAGGGGGCGCGCAGAGTTGTCGTCAATCTCTTGCCAGATTTCGAGACGGCGTCGGGTGCTCTCTGTCGTGGTCGAAGATGAGGATGTAGTTCACGCGCGAGTAGTTGGCGAGCACCTGGAGGTTCATAAGACACAGGCGAACAACATGGCAGGAGCATCTGGTCGAGGTGCGCACTGGTTCATGTGATAGAGCTCACCGGAGATGTTGCAGACGGGGGTGGTGAGGAGGCGTCATTGCTGTCGAGCTTCTGGGGCGCGAGCGAGCAAGGGGAAGGTGCTGGCAGATGCGGGGGATGTTGGGGAACACGCTCGTGGGGTCTATAAGGCAAGGGGCAAAGGTGTCTGGCCGGAATCGTCGCCGGAATGCGTCGGAGCAGAGGGTGGTCTCGGGCAAAATCAGCGCAGCCTGGAGGCAGAGGGTGTGTGGAGTCTAGGTGGAAAGGTAGAGGAGACGCGGGCGATTTATCGTGCGTGATTGTTGGGCCAAATCAATGCGGCAGTAACTCGAATTGAATCATGTTTAAACGGCCCGGAGGTCGGTAGGTGAGGAAAGGCAGTGGTGAGGCGGTGGGTCTGGCGGCGAGAGAGAGAGATGTGGTGGGGTCCATCGGTCAGTGAGTTCGCGGGTGAGTTAGCGAGTGTGAAACGTTTTCCGCGGAGAGGAGGGAGTGGGCTGGTTGCTGGGCCTGATGGGCTTAGCTAGCTGGGCTGGTTTGTTTTATTTTTTTCTTCTTCTGATTTCTTTTTCTTTTTCCATTATGATTTTCTGTTTTTCAAATTCAAACTCTTATTGAATCAGATTTATTTGTCAAATCTTTTCAAAACTTTTCAGTAGTTTCTATACTATTTAAACATGTATTTTGTAGAAAATTTTGGAATATTTCTTTTATTCCCACATGGTTTAATTATTTATTTAAAATAGACATTTTGTCTTTATTAAATAGGATTTTAAATATGATTCTAATCCATATTATTTATTCAAATGATTTAGCTTTCTGTTTTAAATTCAAATATTTATCAAACCCTTTTTAGTAAGTTTTATTTATTCAATATGGTGTTAAATAATTCTTTTTGAATTATTTTAATATGTTTTATTAATCATTTTAAATTGGGTATTTCCCTTAATTCAAATAGTATTCAATATGGTTTTAAATCCATATAAATTTTATTTAAATGATTCTTTTATTTCATTAAAGTTAATTTAAATAACTTTTATTACACTTGGGCAAATTCCAATTATTATTTTCCCATGATTTAATTAATCATTCTTATTAGGGATTTTGTCTTTAATCAAATGGAATAGAATTTGGTTAAGGCCATTTTATTTTATTTGAATATTCTTTATCCCTTTATTTTTAATTGGATTATCTTTGTTCCATTTGCTTATGGATTTAGCCAAGGTTTAATTTGGCTTTTAAATATTCCTTATTTATTTATTTCTTCATTTGCCTTATAAAACCCATATCTTTTTATTTAAAGAGCCAAAATTGGTGATTCCAATTTGTAGAATTTTATTTAATATTTGATTATCCTTTTAAATCCTTTTGGGATTATTTGCTCAAAATTTTGGTATGGATTCTAGATAGGTGCTTTATTGGCTTTGGAAATTTAATTTCCTTATCTTATTAAATTCATAAGTTTGTTCAAGATGGGTTTTTAAGTTTCCATTTAGAAATCAAAAAGTTTCTTTTCACCCTAATTTCAACAATTATTTATTTTGTTTATTTATTTTTCACATTACAAAATTTGGAAAATTTTGGGATGTGACAAACAAGGGAGGCCTCTCATGGCATTGGTGGTTTGAAACCACCCACTCTCCAAAAGCAGACGTACTTCCCCTCAAAAGGAAGGAACCACGGGAAACAAATCCTTGTGTCTCCGTGTGCTCCACTTTGGTTACTTGTATCCTTTACCACAATTTACTTATCTTGTTCTTGCTTAGTGTTTGTGCTAGGTTGACATATAGGTAAATTCATCGTAGTTGCATAATATACAGAATTTACCTTTTGTGTCAAACCCTAACTTGAAAAAGCGTAAAATTTGAAGTAGCACATATTCACTCCCCCTCTAGGAGTCCAGACGATCCTTTCACCCGACTCGACTTTCCTCTCCTCCATCGTCAAGTCCTTTGCGGGATTCTTCGACTGACCACGTTTCTTGGCGGCGGGAACGCCAGAGGGCGCAACATCAACCATGGCGGCGGGATCCATCGCCTTCCCTCCCACTCCCGCTAGTGGTAATTTGGGAGAGGTTTTTTGGATGGAGAAGTGGTGTAGTTTCTGTTGTACTGGCGGGATGGACCATCAAGAACAAAGGTAGTACGCGCGAGGACAAGCGCGTGATGACCCACAAGTGTAGGGGATCGCAATAGTCTTCATGGGTAGTATTACCCAATTTATTGATTCGACACAAGGGGAGCCAAAGAATACTTGCAAGCCTTAACAACTGAGTTGTCAATTCAGTTGCACCTGGAAATAGTTCTTGCTCAAAGAAGTTTATCAGTAGCAACAGTTTGTAGTAGAAACAACAAAGTAACAACAACAGTGAAACATGAGCAATAGTAACACTAACGGAAACAGTAGGATTCGAGTGCGGTAGGCATAGGGATGGATGGACGGGAGTTGCATGGACGAGTGTAAACATGTAACTTCAAGATCTAGGACATTGCAGATAAATAATAACAAGCATACAAGTACTAAACAATCATAGGCATGTGCTCCAAATATAGTCATCATGCTCGCAATGAGAACTTGCACAACATCTTCTGTCCAGCCAGCCCGTGGCAGCGGGGCCTCTAGGGAACTACTGGCAATTAAGGTGCTCCTTTTAATATAGCACCGGAGCAAAGAATTAACACTCTGTGAACACATGTGATCCTCATAACACAGCCATTCGCTCCGGTTGTCCCAATTATTGTCACTTTGGGGCCTTTGGATCTGGACAATGATATGTGTACACAAGTTGCAGATAAGATCACAAACAATACTATCATAATGATTCAATAATAAGTTCAGATTTGAGATCATGGCACTCGGGCCCTAGTGACAAGCATTAAGCACAACAAGTTGCAACAAAGTCAAATAGCACTAATAGAGATACTAGGCATTATGCCCTAACAGATCTTATTCGATTACATGATAGAACTCATCCAATCCCTACCATCCCCAAGCCTACAGTGGGGGATTACTCACTCATGGATGAGGGAAACATCGATGGTTGATGGAGATGCGTTGGTGATGACGATGGCGATGATCCTCTCCAAATTCCCTGTCCCGGCAGGGTGCCAGAACGGAGTTTCTGGATCCGAATCTTGGTTTCTAGAGGCGGCGGCGGAGCGGAACTCTTTCTAGAAAACTATCGAACCCCCCTCGATTTTTAGGTCGAAAGGCAACTTATAGGCGCAGAGGGAGGCCGAGGGAGTGCCTGGGGTGGCTGCACCCCCTAGGCGCGGCCAGTGGTGGGACCGCGCCTGGTAGGGGTGTGGGCCCCCCAGGCCCCTTCTCCGTCTCGTCTTCTGGCTCCGTGGATCTTCTGGTGAAATATAATTTTTGGCATATTTTCCAGGATTTTTCCTGATAGTTCATTTTCTGCACAAAAACAAGACACCAAGGTAATTCTGCTGAAAACAGCGTCAGTCCTTGTTACTTGTATCCAAATCACACAAGTTTAGAGGAGAAACAATTGCAAAAGTGTTCTGGAAAGTAGATACATTTTGGACGTATCAACTCCCCCCAAGCTTAGCTTATTGCTTGTCCTCAAGCAATTCAGTTGAAAACTGAGTGCGATAAAAGAACTTTCACGAACACATTTGCTTCATATGATGTATATATTCTCAGGATAGGAGTAGATACTTAAACCATTCATAATAAGAAGTATGCAACTGAGTCTACTCAATAGTCATTGCAAGATATGAAGAGAAACCAACTCAATAATAATAAGTAGCATGAAACATAAACATAAGCAACATTGCAATGCTCATAGTAAGGTATGATAGAGTGGTATCTTGTTTGCCCTTTGTTTGTAGAGTACAATATAAATGCCAAGGCACCTCTGAAGTTCAAGTGAAGATAAGAAGTAAAGATATCAGAGATACAAGCATCAAAGTCATGACATAATTAACCAAGTTTTGGAACAAACACAAGAATGATAACTATGCTCTCAAGAAGGTGCTCATAGAATAAGTGGTGACTCAACAAGGTCGTGAAAAGGTTTTGAAAAGTTTGAAAGGCTTCCCAATGCTGAAAGGAAGGTACTCATTAGCTTTGAGATCTCATTGCCCCTATCATAGGCATCTCCATATGGTTAAGGTGAAAGTGAGGTCCACTCTGAATCATATGCTTGGCAGACCATAAACTAGAAATCCCAAGTCCCTTGAGTACGAGGGCCGCTCCGCATGCTACTCCACTTTGGTTACCTATAAGTTCTTGTCATTGTAAATGCATGCATATCACAGACAACCGCCAATGGGGTACCCCTTGCACATGATACTGGAGCTATCCCGTGATCAAAATGACAAGGCAAGCAGACAATGGGAATCTCAACGATCTTTTTATTTACTATATGCATAGCTTTTTATTGAGCATGCTTCATAAATGCTCATTATTGTTATGCTGCAAGTTTCCACCATGATTAGGAATGGCTTAGGCTAGCGGCCCAGGCGTTTCTCTAACACAATGTATAAACTCCATGAACTCACAGGCTCCCCTTTTATTTCACATCGTATACATCCGTAAACAAAAGATCAAAGTATCAACTGGATAGGATATCCAAAAAGTGTTGAAAGTGTTCCCCATGGCAGCACGGTTCTGCTGACTCCTAGCATATAATTTCCAAGCATATAACTTTCATGGACAAGTCACAATGGTTCAGGATTATTAAGTGCAAGGAATAAAGTGTGCCATCAAGTTCATGGGAGATTTACTAACTAACTTTCTCAAAATAGACAAACATTTTATTTGAAAGAAAACAAGGCATATTGAATATGCACTGAAATAGCAAACGATGCTAATAGGTAGGTATGGTGGACATAGTTGGCAAGATTGGTTTTGTGGAGTTGGAAACACAGGTAGAGCTCATACCCAGTGCAAGTAAAGGCTAGCAAAAGAGAGGGAGCGACAAACGAGAGAGCAATAACTGTCATAATCATGCTTGCAACAAAATAGGACTAATTATGGCATGAAAGTGATACAAGAACTCTGAGGCAAAATAAATTGTCGAGGCTTACTGACTATTGTTTAGTCATATGCATGCGTGAGCATGTGCCAAGTCGATTCACATGAAACATACAGAGGAGGATACCACAATATCATACCAAAGTATGAATAAAACAATGAGAGCAAACATTCATATGACATGATACAAACTATTAGCAAGCTGGAGATAATCATAGACAAGCAAGAACTACCATCCATAATGACATACACCTTACACAAACATGCTAAGCATGCTCACAATGATGAGTATATGTACAAAAACGAAACAAATAGAGTTTGTTACCAGCCTCTTACCACACCTCGAGATGTCTTAATCTTCATTATTGCCCTTCACTTGTGTGACTTGAATAATAACATGAAACCAAACTCCTCTGAGGACGGCTGAACCTTGCAAAGAACTCACAAAACCAAAGAAGAAGAACAAATAATTTTGGTGTTTTTTATTTTTTCAAACAAGCCAAAGCAAAAACCAGACAAAGAAAAAGAAAACCAAACAAAGCAAAATATTTTTGGAATTTTCTTTTAAGGAAAACCAAAGCAAAGAAAAAAAGAAAGAGATACGATGAAAATATTTTTGGTATTTTTGGGTTTTAAGAAAGAAGTAACAAGAACCAAAAAGAAAGCGAAACAATGGATATACAAAGAACCGAACGAACATGATATATATGAGTGTGATGTCGGTATACCTCCCCCCAATCTTAGGCTTTTGGCCTAAGTGGGGCTCAATCCCATGTTGCCCAAGTAGATGCACCTCCGTAGTATTACGAGGAGGCTCCCTCGCCCTGGTATGAGCTCGAGGACTCCCCCATGTAGTGTACAACAGGGTCATATGAGGGCGCTTCCTCCTGATAGTTCCCGTGGAAGTTAAGGGAGCACAACAACTCATCCATCTCCTCCTTGGAGCATGACAAAGGTCCCTGAGAAATACTGAACAAAGTGGTTTGGGGGAGAGGGATCTCTCTCTCTTCCCCGTCAATAAACATCATTCTATAAACCAAATTCTCAAGGGTAGAGCTAGTGGTGACAAAGTGATGCGCCTTCATGGCAGCAAGATCAAGCCTCTCAGGAGCCAAGATTATATCATTTGGATCAACAGCAATGTCCAAGGCGACAACAACACGTGTAGCAATAATTCCCCCATAAATGGGTCCCTTAGCTGTTAAGCGACGAGCAATGAGAGAACCAAGATTATACTTGGTATCATTGTTGAGCGCAACAGCTAAGAAAGCCAAATGATAGCTGGAAATATTACTAGTGTTCTCCCTACCAAGAACACTAGTGGCAAGATAGTAAGCGAAGTACCTGATGGCTGGAAGCTGAATGTTTCTTATCTTTCCCCGTTGAGCTCTACGGATATCATCATTGGTTATTCCTCGGTAAATCTCCAACAAATCAGCGAGTTGAGCTAGAATTTTCTTTGCTGACCCAGTTGTACCAAGTCCAAGAGCCCCACAAAATTTCTTCAATGTCATATGGTAAGACCTGCCATAAACTTTGAAAGAAACATCTGGATGGAACACACTGTTAGTAAAGGAGAAACTCTCCACAAATGTTTTGGTGAGCGTAGCATATTGCGTGCTCTCATCCTGCATAAGACTCGTTAGACCAGCCCTCCGAACCAAAGTCATAAAATCATCAAGGATCCCAGCAGCCCGCAAGAAGGTTTGGCAAGGAAAGGTGGAGGGATGCACATCCCCCTCATCTCCCTCGCCACCAAATCGCGGAGTGATGAGATCCTCATTGTTGTGGGGTTTCGTAGCATGGAAAACAAAAAATTTCTATCGCATACAAACAAACAAGCCAAGATCTATCTACTAGATTGTAGCAACGAGTCGATGGAATAACTCACCCTCGAAGATTCCAAAGTGTTTAACGAGAGCGGATTCTCGTGGGTGATGTAGTCGTACTCTTCCCGATCTCAAGATCGCGTAGACGATCCTTCCGCGCTGCGTTCGGCGGTGCTCCGTAATCGTTCACACGTTACTCGGCGAAGACCTTCCTCTCCCTTGTTCCAGTGAGCGGAGGTTGTAGCACTTTCCTCGCGATTCGGCTGACAACTGTGGTACTGGGAGGTAGAGGGGAGATCTCGCAGGGCTTCGCCTTAAGCCGGAGCGAGTATGGTGGACTATGAGAGAGCTCCTCGGCGATCTAGGGTTTAGACACACCAAGGAGGAGGTGCTAGGGCCGGCGGCTAGGGCTTGGGGCTTGCCCAAGTCGGTGGCTAGGGGAGCCCTAGGCGGCGGCAACAGGAGGTGGCGGCGCCGGGCTAGGGTTTTAGGGTGGGGAACTTGTGTGCTAGGAGGGGTAGCCCTGCCCCTCCCTTTATAGGTGGGAGGCGCCGGCCAAGGGGAGGGATTCCCTCCCCAACTCGGATCCCTAGTGGGCCGGCGGTGGAGGAGGAACTCCTCCCCAACTCGGTTTCCCACTTCCCTCCACTTTCCAAAATAGCCGTTTGACTTTTCAAATTGGAGTTTGACTTTTCAAACTAGGATTTGATTAAACCCTTTATTTTGTTCAGCGATGACACCTAGTACATGATGCAATCATTCCAACTTGGTATGACACATTCATGTACCCTTCCCCTTCGGAGTGCCGGACTTTCCGGAACCTTCTAGAACATTCCCGATGAAAACACCGGAACCATTCTCCAACTCCGAAACAGGACTTTCCTTATATGAATATTATTCTCTGAATCATTCCGGATCTCCTCGTGATATCCTGGATCCCATCCGAGACTCCGAACAACATTCGGTCTCTTTCTCATCATTCCATAACTACTCAAACAACGTCGAATCCTTAAGTGTGTCTCCCTACAGTTCGTGAATTATGCAGACATGATCGAGACACTTCTCCGAACAATAACCAGTAGAGGAATCTGGAAATTCATATGTCTCCCACATATTTCTACGATTACTTTGCGATCGAATGAACCACTTACATACGATACCAATTTCCCTTTGTCTCATGATAGTTTACTTATCCGAGGTTATGATCGTCGGTATCTCTGCATACCTAGTTCAACCTCGTTACTGATAAGTACTATTTTCTCGTTCCCGTGATATGTGATCCCTAGTGAGCCAGTCACATGCTTGCAAGCTAATTGGATGACATTTCACCGAGAGGGCCCAGAGTATATCTATCCGTCATATGGATGGACAAATCCCACTCTTGATCCATGTGTCTCAACCAATACTTTCCGAACACTCAATGCCACCTTTATAGCCACCCAGTTACGGTGTGGTGTTTTATGTCATCAAAGCATCCTTCCGGTGAAGGTGATATGCATGATCTCATGGTCGAAGGAATTAGGTTACTATGTATCAGAAAGCATATAGCAATTGAACTATAAAAATGACTGGATCTTTATGCTACGCTTATCTATACGAGTATGTCCACCATATCATTCTCCTAACGATATGATCTTCTTGTTAATAACATCTCAATGTCCATGATAGGGAAACCACAATCATTTATTAACCAGCAAGCTAGTAATATATAGAAGCTTTACTAGGGACTTCAATTTAAGTTTACAAATCACACAAGTATTAATGTTTCCTTGTTAATACTATTATAGCATGAATGTAAACATTTATCATAAACACAAAGATATAATAATAACTACATTTATTATTGCCTCTAGGGCATATCTCCAACAATTGTATGAGGGCCTGACACTGGTGGATGATCTTGGAAGCCTTGCCCTTCTAGGTGCATCACCCTCAAATATTTCACCAAATGTGTGGTGGTCCATGACTTCCCTTTTCTGAAATTTTAGACAAGCATCAAACCAAGTGATTTCTAAGTTGATAAATGATGAGCAACTACTATAGGAACTTGCTAGAGGGCTACACATGCATAAAAATAGAGTTTCTAAGCACGGAACAATCATGCAAGCTGTTATCGCCATATTTTGGCCAAAGACGGAGATGGGCCGTGATCAAGATGGGCTTGGAAGATACGTATATTCAACGTGTTGTTGAATCGGCCTTGTGCGTGGATTTGGGCTAAATTGCCCGTGTATCTTGTATCATAGTAGGTTTCGTTTCAGTTTAGGTAAAGATAGAGTTGTAGAGTTATTCCAAAGATAGAAAGTCTCCGGACTATAAATATGTACCTAGGGTTATCAAGAAAAGAAGAACAATCACGTTCACAACAAACACAATCTCGGCGCATCACCACCCCTTGTTTCTAGGGTTTCTTTCGGGTAAGTGTCATGCTGCCTAGATCGCATGCAGTATTTTTACTTATGCGTTATTTGGTGTTACTCGTACTGAAGCCTTGTTGATGGCGAGTAACACTACTATCATAGATTTATTGAGGCTAGCATCGGTGCTCTTCGTTATAATTGTTTAAGTTATGCTACCTCTAGTTACCTCGCTACCTTTGCACCTTTTCCCAAGTGCAAGGGTAGCATCTTGCTTGATCTTTATTTAGCTGATTCGATCTGTTATGGTTATGCCTTGTTCGCCAAGGTTTAGTTTGATATCTCGTAGTCAGGCCTTGCAAGCGGGTTGAGCGATCCAGATATGCGTAAGGCGTGGTTTGCTAGTTCTAGAAGTTGTTCCGTAATTGACTTTCGTCGGTTGTTAGGCCTCTTCTAGGATTAGTTTTCTATCATCTTTTGTATCTACCGGGCTCAATTACGTGTAGGGCGTTCGATTACGTGGTGAAAGCGTTAAAGCGTAGATCGATTTAACTTGTAATGATAAAGCAAAACCCCATGTTACCGTAAATCTAATGCGAACCATGGGATAATCGGCTCTAGGAGCCGATTCACGAGGAACACAGGAGCCACTCACGGCTCGAATTTTATGTATACTTGTTTACCATGCAGAAATCAATCGGAGCAATCCTTCACCTTCCGACCGGTATAGGTCGTGGCACGCTCGAACCAAGCCGGGGCGTGTGGGAGTTTTGCGGCCGTTGCCGAGGGACCGAGGCCCTGGCAGTTACAGGAGCCTCCGGCTCTTCGTGTTGCTCGTCGCTGCTTTCGGTGAGTTTTGGCGGCAACACATTACAGCACGCCGGTGGGACATTCAACAACATTTGCATCAACATCCGACGCCGAGATGGGGGACGGACCGATCACGTCTGACGAGCTGAGGAGCACAAAGGCGGTATGACGAGATCAAAACTCTCTTGAAGCCGACCTCATCGGCTCTTTTGAGAGGACCCGTAAGCATGGCATCAAGTGGAGGGGTTCTCACCCGAGGTGCTCTTGACGAGGTGGATCTGCATTCCTTGAGGAGCGCACTGAGCTCTCTGACGGGAGGTCAACTACATGGTGGCTCATTCTCTTCCGCCATTACGAGAGCACAGTGAACGCTTTTTGGCGGATCGCGATTCGCGTAGTTCAGAGATCATGAAACATCAAGTATTCTCCGACGGGGCCTACTCAGGGACTCACCAGGGGAAAGACCGCTCAGGCCACCACTGCCATTCACACTTGCAGCTCCGGAGCCAGGCAGCGGGCGTCGTCGTCTACAAGGTCGGAGGCGACCAGGCGATTGCCGGTTCTGTTTGAACCACCTAAAGAAATCCCACATGGATATGTGTGCACTTACGTCGGACTGCAATAATCGACACGCACCAACAGATTGCAACGCGAGATTTCTGGCGGAGTTCTGGAGCTGGGGTTTCGATGGCGTTCTGGAGCGATGCCGGGATGGGCCGACAAACAGCGTGGCTAGCCAAGTATGCCATTGGAGCGAGTCATGAGAATCTAGCCCTGCAGCTCAAGCGATGGAGCAAATCCGTACCATCTTGAGAGACGGTTAAACCGTGCGAAGAGAAGGACAATCGGCTATTCAAAGCCGTACCCCAATGAGTTTGACTGATCCGCTGCCTCCCAAGTATCGGCTCCACGAGTTCTCAAGGTTCGGCGGATCGGAAGGATCGAGCTCGATCGAGCACGTGGCCGATACAACGCAGTTGGGCATGATTTGAGATCGGATCAGCTGCGCGTGAGGTTCTTTGCGCAATCTCTGACAGGACCAGCTTTTGGATGGTACACCTCGCTGCCACCTGATTCGATTCAGACCTGGAAGCAACTAGAAGATCAGTTCCACATTCAGTATCATTCAGAGGCTACCAAGGCTGGCATTGCAGACCTGGCGCAGTCTTGGCGAAGCGAGGAAAGCGAGTACATCCAGTAACCGGGACCGTCAAGAACCGATGTTACTCAGCTCTTTTAACTGAGAAAGAAGCAGTCGAGCTAGCAGTGTTGGGTCTCTCAGCACCCATCAAGGATCTGGCTTTCCAGGTAGAGTACAACTCGTTGGCACACATGGCCCAGAAGCTGACAATGTATGAACAGCGCCACCCTGAGTTGTACCAAGACAAATTCAAACGTCCGATAGGCCTGGTCGTCTGAAGAAGATGATCCTACACAAGACCGGGAGGTGGCCATAGCTGAATGGGCTCGGGGCAGATCTGTATCCTGCAAATGGGTGAAACAGCAAGGGCCTGCAAAGGGTTCGACTTGATGTGAGCAAAGCGGCGGATATTCGATTCTTCTTTGAAGGAGAAGCGGTGAGGTTACCGAAGGCCACAAAATCCCTCTGACTCGAAATGAGCGGAGACCATACCGCAAGTGGCATCACTCGTTCACCCACACCACCAATGATTGCAAAGAGCTACGTCGCCAAATCCAAGCGGCGATAGAACAAGGCCGTCGATCCTTGGGCGATTCGCCATGAAAGTGGACACAAACCCATTTCCGGCGTCAACATGGTAGAACTCGATCGCTCCATGGCGTCAATTGGATTTCTCGTTCGGTGTTAATATGGCGGTCAGGTACCACCATGACACGTACAAGGAGGAAGGTGGTCGCTCTCGGGGCAAAGAAGAGAGGAGGCTGGTCCATGACGGCCAGCCACAATGACAAAGCGGTACTTCGAGAGCAGGTGAGAGAGTGCGGTATCGAAGCCACATTCCACGCATCTCCTTAACAAGTATGAGCGTCGAGATGACCAACGTCAGCCGTGCGATGGAGCGATGAAGGATATGAGCACCTCGCTAGGGGACCGTCAAAAGAAAAGGAAGGCGGAGACAAACATTGGGATTGTCCTTTCTTCAAGTATTCTTTGGGGCGGGAATGAGCCGATTGCCTACATCGACAAGCGCCGGAATGCGGACATCGAAGGAGGACACAAGGCGATTTCGGTGTTCAAGCGTCTAGGGCCTCTCCACCTCGGCCGTTCTGAGGGAATCCACTCGAGCAAAAGACCTCGAGAAGCCAAGGGATGACAAAGAAGAAGCGGATATCACCGTCAAGGTGGTGTCGACGGACTCGACATACCCAAAAGCGTAGAGTGCGTGCTGCGTAACTTGGAGGAAGCCGAGGCGCATATCTCCGCTTTAAAGAAAGCACAGCCCGATCTGGCGTTAAAATTAGGCGACCTTGGAAGCGGAGACCGCCGACAAGGAAAGAGTGGCGCCCCAAACCGATAAAAGCCGATGCACGGACATCGGTACAAACATGGTGTTCATACTTCCGTCGAATTCTGCGCCAAGAACCAATGAGCTACCGTGTACGGTTCGATCGCGGCCACGGTTATCTTTGAGAAGCCACGTGAGAAGGGTTACAAACATCTGAAAGCCACTGTACCTACGAGGTTACATCAATGGGCAACTGTCGAAGATGTTGGTGGACACGGGCGGCGATCAATATCATGCCATACTCCATGCTACGACGTTTGGGGCGCTCCTGCGACCTGATAAAACCAACGTCACGTTAAGCGACTTCAGCGGTCGGACTTGGAAACGCAAGGCGTACTGAACGTGGATCTGACCGTGGGCAGGAAAACCATACCCACGTCATTTTTCGTCGTGGACAGCAAAAGCACCTACGCTGTCTTGCTAGGGAGAGATTGGATTCACGCGAACTGCTGCATTCCGTTCACGATGCACCAGTGCCTAATACAATGGGATGGAGATGAAGTGGAGGTCATCCATGCAGATGATTCTATTGAGATCTCCATAGCTGGCATGAACGTCTAGGAAGCAGAAGACCAAGAGCCGATCTCTGGAATCAGTCTAGAGGGCTGTGAACGCATTGAAGCTACAAAAAACGGGGTGAGACTGGTCTTATCCACTGGCCTGACAGAGTAGAAAAGTCCACGATCATACGTGGTACGGCCGATCCCTGCGATCGACCACAAAAAATAAAAAGCAGCAATCATACGATAAGCAGATCACGTAGTCGTAGCAGGGAGATGCCCTGCCATTGTAAAACAATAAGGTGTAAACCGTCCTTGACTAATGCAATCAAAAAGGGGGCCGATTTAGGCAATTGGCCCAAATTATTTTTGTTATCCTCACCTACCGTTTGCCCTGTGTTTAGCATTGATTTGACAGGTGACGGAAAGCTAGGGTATGGGTTTACATCCGCTGATGAACTAGAAGAAATCGACATTGGTCCTGGGGATAAGCCACGACCAACATTTATCAGCAAGAAGTTAGATCCGAGTATGCGGGGTCCTATGATAACCCTGTTGAAAAAATATCGATCGCCGCTTTGGGACTACAGAGATGCAGGTTAGACAGAGCATCATTGAGCATCGACTCCGCAAAAAGGATTTGACCATTTCAGCGAGCACACGGATGAAGGCGAAATTGCGGAAGAAGTTAAGAAGGAGGTCGAGAAAATGTTGTGACCAAGTTAATCGGGCCATGCGGTATCTTTGAGTGGATTTCTAGTATCGTATGTAGAAAAAGGATGGCCGTTGGCGTGTTGCCATAGATTTTCGGGATCTCATGAGCTACCCCAAAGGATGAGTATCCGATGCGTGGCGTAAGCGTTAATCAATGCAGCGGTGGTCATAAGATCTTGAGCTTCATGGATGGCAATGCGGTTACAACCAGATTTTTATGGCTCCGGAAGACATACACAAGACGCATTCGAGTCCGAGTCGGTGGGGTTGTTTGAATATGTAGTCATGACGTTTGGATCAAGAATCTGGCGCCACGTACAAAGGGCCATGAATTATATTTTCCATGATCGATCGGCAAGCTGGTGGAAATTTACATCGATGGCGTGGTGGTCAAGTGCCTTCAGCGCAAGGACACAGACGATCTGCAGCGTCTGGACCGAACAAGAAAATTCGGACTACGGATGAATCAAAGAAGTGTGCCTTGAGGGGTGACGGTCGGTTCTTGGGTTTTTGGTCCATGAGCGGAATTGAGATCGGCCTGAAAAGTCGAGGAGGCGGTCACGAACAATGAAGCCACCCACCACAAAGAAAGAAGCTGCGATCTCATCGGCAAGATCAACCGTCGGAAGATTCATCTCTAATCTGTCGGAAAGATAGAGCCGTTCATGGGACTAGTGAAAATTAAATCGACGAGGAATTCCGATGGGGGCGAGAACAACGAGCCTTGACGAGATCAAAGAATATCGGCGAAGCCGCGGTGTTGGTTCCACCCAGACGAGAACCGTTCTACATTTACTTGTCGATGGCGACACGTCCATCGCCTCGGTGGTGGTGCAAGTTTATGATGGGCTGGAGAGTCGTATTTTACATAAGCGAAGGATGTTGGGCCTAGAGACAAGGTATCGATATCGATAAGTTGTGCCTCTGCCTGTTTTCACTGCGCCAAGCGCCATATTTTGCTATCGTGGAGATTGTCATCATATGCAAGTCGGACGTCATAAAGCACATCTTTACGGCTCCTATGTTGAAAGGCCGTGGGCAAATGGATGTTTGCATTATCGGAGTTTGACATCCGGTATCAACCCAGCGATTAAGGGACAGGCATTGGCGACCTTATCGCGAAAGGATCAACAATAATATAGCGGCCTTGTCTGCTCTGGCGTGGGCTATGTTTTTCGATGGATCGGTTTGTGACGATGGTGCGGCATCGGCATGCTACTCGTGTCGCCCGAGGGCAACATTTTCTTTCTCCATCAGTTATCGGCCCTCGCACCAACAACGTCGCTGAGTGCGAGGCGTCGCAAGGAATGGAGTTGCTCATCGGCTGGAGCGAAGCGGTGGAAATTTTGGAGACTCAAGTTGGTGATTTCTCAACTCACGGAGGAATAAAAGTGTGAGCGAGTCCCTCTACCCATTATGGTTGCCTTCTTGCGGTGATGGCACGATTCCGTACATAAACTTCACTGGATCGCGATCGCGAATCACGAGGCAAATGATCTTGCACAAATGGCTTGAGCTACAAGGGCGTAGAGGGAGCCGATGTTCAGTCTGAGTTCACGAAGGCGGCGGCGGAGCCGATATCTTCAACTACTTGAAGGATTCGGCTCGGGGCACCTAAACGGGTAAGGTACAAGGCCATGAAGTATGTGCTTATTGGGGATGACATGTTTCTGAGGACTCTGGAGGGTTATTGCTCAAATGCACAGGAACAGCCGAGGCCAATCGGCTCCTACACGAGGTACACGAAGGCGCCTGTGGAACTCACCAATCAGCTCACAAGATGAAATGGTTGATCAGGCGATCAGGGTTTTATTGGCCCACCATGCTCGAGGACTGTTTCAAGTAATACAAAGGGTGTCAAGCATGTCAGAAATTTGGGAAAATTCAGATGGTACCCGCGTCAGCGATGAACACCATCATCAAGCCTTGGCCATTCCGAGGTTGGGGCATGGATATGATCGGCAAAATCAATCCTCCATCAAGCAAAGGCCACATGTGGATTTTGGCCATCACTGATTATTTCACTAAATGGGTGGAGGCTGTCCCGATGAAATCAGTAAACTCAAAGGATGTTATCAACTTTGTGAAAGAACATGTCATCCATAGATTCGGGATTCCCCAAACTATCACGACCGATGGAGGCTCGGTCTTCATTTCTCACGAGTTTAGAAAGTTACGTGAGGACACGGGGATCAAGTGATCGGATCATCTCCATACTATGCTCGAGCAAATGGGCAAGTGAAGCATCCAACGAGCCTCATCAAAGCGATCAAGAGAAAAGTCGATGAGCACCCTAGGCGTTGTACGAGGTTTTGTCGAGGCGTTATGGGCTTATCGCATGTCATGCCATGGAGTGATAAAACCTCGCCATACCATCTAGTATATGGACAAGAAGCCGTATTGCCAGGAAATTACGGCTGGATCGACGTGTCACTTTTCGAGCGATCTAACGGTGAAGAATACGCAACCACGATGAGTGGCGGTGTTGAGGATTTAACCGAGCTCAGTGTGGTCACGGAGAAAATCAAAGAGAACAAGGCCAAGCTAGCTCGGGCATATAACAAGAAAGTGAGGCCAAAGGAGTTCCACGTTGGTGATCGGTATGGGAAGGTGTGTTGCCATTGGGGACTAAGGATGCAACATATGGTAAATGGTCTCCAAATTGGCACGGGCCATACAGGTCGATCAAGTTTTAAGAGGAAGCATATATGCTCGAGGAGCTGACGGTAAAATTCCCGATGGCGGTCAGCGGTCAACATCTCAAGAAATATTTCCCAAGCATGTGGGATGATGGGCGATAAATATGGGCGATAAATGAAATCGGCCAAGTAAAAACACGGGAGGCGTTGGACAGTAAAATGTGGGGGCGATACATAAAATCGGCCAAATAAAACAAAAATATATGGCGATGCACGGTCATCGACTCTAGAGGTTCACATATGTTACAAACAGGTGCGGTTTACATACGAGCTCTTGAAGAAATGCTTGAAGGCGTGGAGGCGTCGACGGACACGATCCACCTCGGCGATCTCGGCCGTCGTCTTCGTCCTTGCCCGTCACTAGCTGCTTGTTCGAGCACGTATTTCTCCCGATCGGTCTTCATTTGAGCTTTGAGGCTTTCGCCCGTCTTGAGAGCGGGCGATGGATTCTTCCTTGTCACGAATGAGCTGTTTAGTCGCCCGGACCTTCTCTTCAAGATCTTCCAACTCCCTTTTCAAGGATGCGAGCTCGGCGGTACTGACAGAGGTGTCAGTTTTGGCATCCAGAGAGGCCTTTTTCTCATTAAGTTGCTGGCATCTGTCTGCGATATTGGCTTTCAGAGGGAGTTGGGTGCGGCGCAGACTGATCCTCTCACGATCTAACTTCACCCTTGGCCCGTAGAAAGACAGGGTTACAACTGGCCAAAGCTTCACCTGCAATTCTACTGGGAGTTGGTCTTTTATTTCAGCCAGGACACTCTTCACCTCCTCAGAACCCTCGATCAGCTCTTCGATTGGGGAGGACAGCAGGGCTTTGAGACGCTGGAATTGAGGTGGAACAACCCTGGCTCGTGGTTCATCAGCAGCAACGGAGGGAGTTGGTTCGATGGATTCAGGGTCGAACGACAGCAAACCTGAAATATCACAACTCTGACAACCAGAAAAGCGTCAGTATGCATCCAAACGTGTAAGGGTGAGCCGAAAGAACCTAAACGTACCTCTCCTAAGATCGAGGGGATAGCCGATGAGGAGACCATCGGCTCGTGTGTGGTCGCTGGAGGCTTGGCCAGAATGGTGGCCGTTTCATCTGCACCTTCGGGGAGTCCCAGATCCGGCATCGGCACTGCCCCGGCTTTCCCACTGGAAACGTCAGTCGTCTGCATGAAAGGTGTTTTTAGCCGATGTAAATAATGATAAATCGGCAGACAAAAGGAAACAAGTAGTAAGAGTATGAAGGGTGGTGATTTTCGAAACCTCCTGGCTCGACGAAGAAGCTTGTAGTCCTTTGCGAGCTCTCTTGGGACCCATGATTGGCCCGCCTCGGTGGTGCTTTCGAGGCGGCGGTTCGAGAGCCGACCTTTTCACGGAAGCCGATGGTGGTGAATCTGGCTGGTTCGGTGTGATGGTCCTCTCGAGAATCCGTTGGGCCTAGTTCTCCTCGATTGGTGCAGGTATCCTCCTTTGGAGGTGTCTTCGACGGAAGCCTTTGTAAAGAGGAGAACCGATGGCGCGAGCATGTCTGCAAGAATGGAAGAATGACAAGGATCGACCAAGGCCTGAATTAGCTTACATGCGAGTATGCGGAGAAGGGCTCCGGCGCCTCAAGGTCTTCTGGCAGCTACCTTCCTCACCATCGTTCTGGTTTTAGTGAACTCGAGGCGGTGACTTAGGAGTTGGTTTCTTGGAAGCCGATTGTGGTGTTATCGGCTGTTTCTGCATTATGACCTTTTTCAGAGGTGGCAAGTTTTTGCAGAAAAGAACCACAGGAGCTGGCGGGAAGAACTCGAAGGGGGAGCCATCACTGTGCGTAGGCTCAGGGCCATCTTGTTCTGCAAAGAGAAAGAATGGATTAATAAAAGGATCAATTGCAAGTGCATCAAGAAAATTTGCAAGTAGTGGTACATTCACGGGATGTCATAGTCAGCATCGAGCTGTTTCAGCAACGGTCCCAGAGCTCTCCTGAAGGCGTGAGTCTTCCACATCGACCACCAGTCTTCAAAGCCATCGGTTGATGAGGCAAAGGTGAGGTCGTTGGGAATTGGGATGGTCAGAGCATCAAAGAAGGAATAACACCTTTGGCTGGTGAGAGGATCAGGCAGGTCGGCTCTGCTCTCCGTAAGGTGATGGAGAAAGAAGTAGGGAGCTACTTGTCCAAGGCCGAATTGGCGAGCCACTACGACTGGCTGGTAGAATTCATACCCAGGTTTGATTATTACATTGGGCGTACTCATGCCAAGCTGGAAGGAAGCAGGGGACGAATCACGGTGGAAAAGAGCTGCCGAGTCTGGTGTCATCGGCAAAATTGTCCACTGAAGGAGAGTGGATTTTCAAAGTGTTTCGATTCCTCCGTAAGGGAAGAAGGTAGGGTTGTCCAGGCCTTGGAAGAAAGTCTTGAACCACTTGGATGCCTCTGAGGGTCGGTTCTTGCTGGCGATCGATACAAAGCTTGGCCATAGCTGGTGCATCGGATCCTTCCCTTTTACATCTGGAAAGGTGCAGCTCGCCAAAGGGGAAGTTTGGGATGTGATTTTGGAAATACAGGTGAGCCCATAGCTGAATAAACCACCAAGGACCACTGTTTTGTTGCTATGCGGAGAACGACAGCTTGGACATCAAGCGAGGTATCGATAGACTTCTCCAAAAGCAGTTTGCGAGGCCAAGTTGAGTACCTTTGGCGGTTAAGTGGGCTAAGGAGAGATAGTTTTGGTTGGAGCAAGGGAAGGGCCACGAATATGAAATGCTCGGCCGAAGTTGAGAAAGGCTGTATGTTCTTTCTACGAAGCAGGCCTTTGTTTTCATATGGCGTTGGAGGTAGGCACCCAGTTATGCGATGCATTTTAGAAGACAGTTTGTAAGGGACTTTGGTCAGTTTAAAGGCAGAGGGGCTGGGTGATGTAACATCCAGACCAGTGATCATCACCACGTCTAACAAGGTTGGTGACATAGGGCCATGACCAAACATAAAACAGTTCAGAGCGTCAGACCAGAAGTAGCTGATGGTTTTCAGAAGGTTCTCATGTTTTTCAAGAGGAGACAGTGATAAATGCAAGGCATCGGCTATTCCTGTGGTTTCCCATTGGGATTGGTAAGCTCTAGCTACTCTGCTGAACCAAGAGACCCAGTGTTCAGGGGGATTAGGCCAGGCTCGCAGGCAGTCGGCCCAAGAGTTCAGATCTAGGTCTTGGCTTACGAAGGGGATTCTGTTTGCTTCGCAAGAAATCAGATGGGCAGGATTAGAATCTGTACGGGGGCCAAGACAGAGGGAATTTGGGAGAGAAGGATGCGGCAGCAGGATGTCTGAAACCTAGAAAGTTTAATGGTGGAATAAAGGCATTAATTCAGGTGTTCGCTATTAAATTCTAACATCGCGTTCAGACTGCGAGGAGTAGGCGTACCTTCAGACCGGAGACCTCTGGATTGGTGTTGGACGATTCCGCCATCTAGTTTACCGGCGAAGATGGATCTATGCAGTTGAGGATTGAGGGTTCTTGTTGCTGTGAGCTCGATCTGGTCGGTGGGCAATTGGAGATCTGGGTCGCCCTTTTTGAAGAAGGTCGCAGGTTACCGTTTGAAACTAAGAAGTGGCCGTTTAGATTTGCCTAAGTATGCGACCAAGTTTTGACCCTGTCAACGTTTTTTTTGGGAAAGCCGATGCGTGGTCATCGGCTCTTTGCGATTTGACTTGTTTGACTGTACGAGTGCAGTATGATGAAAGCCGTCTGATGTTATCGACTCGAGCATCGACCTATTTTGGTTATCGGCAAAATTGGGGCGACAAAAGCAATCTTCGAGAAACAGATTTTCATTCATTCAAAAGCTGATTGCTTACAAAAGGCTGATTGATTACAAAAGGGAACTTATTGCTACTACTACTACTACTAGTTCCTAATCTAGGCCGAGGTCGTCGTCGCTGTCATCGCCGCCGTCTTGTTCATTGCCTCGGTTTGCTACAGCGTCGTCTTCTTATTCTTCTTTGAAGAAGCCGGTAGGGCCTCTTCGTCCTCGTCGTCGGTGTCCTCATTTGGACCGGGCGGAAGTACTTCACCGGCTGGTACTCCTCGGAGGAGGTGTCCTCCTCTTCCTCCTCTTCATCGGAGGAGTCGACGCCGTCCCAGGACATGGCGTCGTCGGTGTTGTCTGCCTCCAGTCCTCCATCGGCAAGGAATTGCAGGTTGTCCTCGCCATCGGTCAAGGACGCGTCGTCCTCCGACCAAGCGGTGAAGTCCCAATCCCTCTCGTCCCACCATTGTGGGGCGAGAGTGTTGTACGCCGCCGTTGGCGGGTGCTCTGGCGTCGGCTCTTGGTCGCTCATTGAGTTGGAGGCTTGGGAGGACAAGCCAGAGGAAGCAGAGGAGGCCATGGCGGAGAAAGAGGGTTTTTTCGGCGGAGGAAGAAGGGTTTTTTGGCTACTGGGGGAAGATGGGGACTGCGAACTGCTTAGATGGATTTAAATAAGGGGAATAGTATGAAGCGGTTCAATGCCATAGCGGTTTCCCAGAATGTGCTGCCAAAATCGTCAAATCATGCACTGCGAAGGAGTTGAGAAGACAGGGCATCATGATGAAGGGGTAGCGTGACGATCCTGTGCTCGCATACGTCAGCAGCAACCCGATACAAAAAAAAGGGAGAAGGAAAAAAGCAGTGGTTTTGGAATTATTATTGCCAAAACCGGGGGCATGTGTTATCGCCATATTTTGGCCAAAGGCGGAGATGGGCCGTGATCAAGATGGGCTTGGAAGATACGTATATTCAACGTGTTGTTGAATCGGCCTTGTCGTGGATTTGGGCTAAATTGCCCGTGTATCTTGTATCATAGTAGGTTTCGTTTCAGTTTAGGTAAAGATAGAGTTGTAGAGTTATTCCAAAGATAGAAAGTCTCCGGACTATAAATATGTACCTAGGGTTATCAAGAAAGAAGAACAATCACGTTCACAACAAACACAATCTCGGCATCGCCATACCCCTTGTTTCTAGGGTTTCTTTGGTAAGTGTCATGCTGCCTAGATCGCATCTTGCGATCTAGGCAGTATTTTTACTTATGCGTTATTTGGTGTTACTCGTACTGAAGCCTTGTTGATGGCGAGTAACACTACTATCATAGATTTATTGAGGCTAGCATCGGTGCTCTTCGTTATAATTGTTTAAGTTATGCTACCTCTAGTTACCTCTCTACCTTTGCACCTTTTCCCAAGTGCAAGGGTAGCATCTTGCTTGATCTTTATTTAGCTGATTCGATCTGTTATGGTTATGCCTTGTTCGCCAAGGTTTAGTTTGATATATACGTAGTCAGGCCTTGCAAACGGGTTGAACGATCCAGTAGTACGTAAGGACGTGGTTTGCTAGTTCTAGAGAAGTTGCTCCGGTAATTGACTTTACGTCGGTTGTTAGGCCTCTTCTAGGATTAGTTTTCTATCATCTTTTGTATCTACCAGGCTCAATTACGTGTAGGACGTTCCAGTTACGTAGTGAAAACGTTAAACTGTCGTAGATCGATTTAACTTGTAATGATAAAGCAAAACCCCATGTTACCGTAAATCTAATGCAGAACCATGGGATAATCGGCTCTAGGAGCCGATTCACAGGGAAACCTGGGAGCCGGTCACGGCTCGAATTTTATGTATACTTGTTTACCATGCAGGAAATCAATCGGAGCAATCCTTCACCTTCCTGACCAGGTATAGGTCAGGTGCATCTCGAACCAAGCGGGGCGTGTGCGGAGTTTTGCGAGCCGTTGCAGAGGACCAGGCCCACCAGCGATTCAGGAGCCTCCGGCTCTTCGTGTTGCTCGTCGCTGCTCGCCGGTGAGTTTTGGCAGGCAACAGAAGCTCAAACAACCTATCACCTATAGCAGCAAAATACTTAAGATACAATCTACCAATCACAAATCTAATTGGACAAGTGGAGGATGCACATACCAAGGAACAATCTCTCCAAAAATCAGCAGCAAAGATGGGTTGAACAAGGAGATCGAAAATCGCGAGCAAGAACAACAAGAACTCGAGCTTGAGCAAGTTTTCCGGTGTTTTTAGGGAGAGAGAAATAAGATGGCTTTGAGGAGGCCTGGGGTGGTGTCCTGGGGTGGCTGATGACCCACAAGTATAGGGGGTGTATCATAGTACTTTCTATAAATAGGAGTGTTGATCCCAACGAGGAGCAGAAGGTGCTGAATAGTGGTATGGAGCATAAAATCCTTGTGAATACTTAGCAAACGGATTTTTAGTGGTTTTCTGACAAAGCAACAAAACAAATAGCAAGTAATAGAAGTAACGAAAAAACGGAGCAAGTGGCCCAATCCTTTCTTAGCAAAGGACAATCCGGTGGAAATACTTATAAGGCCCAAACGTTCTCGAGGACACATGGGAATTCTGTCAAGTGCTTTCGCTTCAAATAGCTGAGTACTCTTCTTTGGTGTTTGTAAGTGTTGTATGGGTGAACCTGTGCTAACATACCGCCCTTCCTAGGACTAATACATACTTGTGATTAAACCCCCTGCAAACATCCGTAACTACAGGAAAGTAATTAAGATATAAATCTAACCACAGCCTTAAACTCTGAGATCCTACGCTCCCTTGTGCAAAGGTGTCCTAACGGGGGTTCAGGTTTCTGTCACTCGGGCAACCCCATGATTAGTAGCCAAATACATAATTCATTCCCCTAGGCCCATAAATGGTGAAGTATCATGTATTCGACGTTCACATGACACCACCAGAATAATAGCACCACAACTTAAATACTAAACCATTTAATAATAACTCATCACAGCTTCACTACTAACAACATGACTTCTCCCATGTCCCGAAGAACTAAATAAACTACTCACAAGACATCATATGGATCAAGATCAAAGATAATATGATAATGGATAACAATCTGAACATAAACAATAATCCAATGGTTCCACTCACAAGCATCAACTACAATAGTAATTAACCCCGGGAAAGTTTCCCCTAATGAACTAAAGCAATATCCAACACAATTGTTACAGTGGTACGGAGTGATGGTGCTGGTGGAGATGATGGTGTGGATGACGATGATGATGATCATGATGAAGCCTATCTTGATGACGGTGTTGATGGCGATGGTCTCCCCTCTCCGGGAAGGCCCCAGCAGAAATCTATCTGCCGGAGAGATCTTTCTCTTTCAGTGTTTTCCGCCCCTGAGAGGCGGCGGAAATCTATCTGTGGTCGCTCTCTGAGGCTTAGGGTTCCATAGGGAAGATATAGGCGAAGGGGCGGAGTTGGAGGCCGGGAAGGTGGGCCACACCTGCCCTAGGCGCGGGGTCAGGTGGGCCCACACCTAGGGGGTGTGTGGGCCCCCTGAGGCCCAACTCCGTCCCTCCTTCTGGCTTCCTTCATCTTCTGGTAAAATAATATGTTTCCATATGTTTCTGGTATTTTTCTGATCTTCACGAAATTGCACCAAAACGCCTTCTTTTCCATCAAAATCCAGACTCCGGCAGTCCATCCTACAGGAATCATCCAACATGCATAAACAGATGAAAAGCCATAAGTAATACCTCATAATAAGACAGATATCAATGAATAGAGGTAAATTATGATATAGAAAGGTGATGCAAATTGGGCGTATCAACTCCCCCAAGCTTAGACTTCGCTTGTCCCCGAGCGAATACTGAGCTTAGTAAACATGTCCATAGGTTTATGGAGTGAAGTGTCGACAAAAGAATACGAACAAAAGGCATCACACTTACCATTGCACAACTCATAGAAGAAAGCAACTCACCATTATATAACTTAGCTTGCAACCAAGTACAGCAGTCACAATAGAGATGCATAAAGATAAATCATAATTGGAATCGGCAAACTTGTTCTTGGTCAGATAACACCTGGCAAACAGTTTCACAAAATCTTTTTTGTAGAAGTTTCAAAACAGGAGCACTCTTTACTCAAAAAGGTTTTTCACAAGTGAAGGCTTTCAAAGTAATAATCAATAGATAAGAGTTTTGTGCAAACAAGGAAGATAAAGAACATGATTGAATAAATCACCGTATGAATGCTTGAAACACAACAACTCAAAAGCTTGCTGGAGATAGACAGGAAGGAGGTTTACTGACTCAACTTGTAACTAGGAGGAAGGTCCCTTCTTAGAGGGTAGCAAGGATTACAAGTCATAAAGAGCTTCCAAAATATTATGGTACTTACTAGCTTTGAGCCCTCATTGTCCCTATCATAAGCATCTTGAGATGGTTAAGGTTAAAGTGAACAAAGATGGAGTATATGCTTGACGAAATATAAGCTGGCAATCTCATGTCCCTTGAATATGAGGACCACTCATGCATACTCAACTTTGGGTCCAGGTAAGTTCTTGTCATTGTAAGTATTTGCATATCATTGAGAACCGCCAACGGGGTACCCCTTGCACATGGTACAGGAGCTTTCCCATAACCAAAATGACAAGGCAAGCAGACAATGAGCATCTCAGCAATCTTTTTATTTACCATATGCATAGCTTTTTATTGAGGATGCTTCATAGATAGCTCACTATGGTGATGCTGCAAGTTTCCACCATGATTAAGCATGGCTTAGGCTAGCGGCCCAGGCGTTTCTCTAACACAGAATACAAACTCCATGGACTAACAAGTTCCCTCTTTATTTCACACCGTTGACATCCATAGACAAAAGAGCACGATATCAACTGTGTACAGAGTACAAGTGCAATGTTGAAAACATTCCCCGTGACAGCACGGTTCTGCTAATTCCAACGTATAGATGCTAGCATATACAACTTCCATGTTCACAATGGTTCAAGTCTATTAGGGGCAAGTAATAAAGTGTGCCATCAAGTTCGTGAGAGCTTTAATTTGAAAGGTAGATGAAGCTTGAGAATTTTCTAGGAATAGCAAAAGCTACTAGGTAGATATGGTGGACACAAGTGGCAAAAGTTTTGGGTTCAAAGGATTTTGTAAACATGAGAAGTATGCCTTCTCAAAACAGGTTTTTGGCTAGCAAGGCTGGGTAGCAAGCAAGAGAGTTAAAAGAAACAAGAAAACATACAAGTAATAAAGTTAAACATGTAATCTTCCTTGAAGACACAAAAGAATTTTAAATAAAGAATACTAAGCTTATGAGCCAACAAGAAAGAAAACAAATGATACCAAATACCTGTAAGTTTTTTCTTTCTTTCTTTCTTTTTCTTCCAAATTAATTCCACTGACCAGAACTTGGTTTGCCAAAACCAATTTAGATCCACTTGATGATCCCAAAGTGGTGCCAATACTGAACAACAAGATCCATCATATAATAGAGATTGCAAACTAAAAATAAGAAGTGCAAAAAGTAAAAGATGAGACTTCTCATTAATAACCAAATAAAGGCACTCACACCAAGGGATACATAGATAATCAACTAAAGGAGAGATACTTCCACATTCAAACCAAACTATAAAATAACCCCTATACCACAGATATGAATCCACTAAAAAGGTCAAAGATAATAGATAGTGGTGGTGATACCGTGGCACTCCCCCAAGCTTGGAACAAGCCAAGGGGATGCCAAACCTGATGACGAATTACTCCTTCGGTGGTGGTGGTGTTCTGTTGATAAGGTCTTCAACAAGTTTCTTCAAATCCTCCATATCGAAGGTTAGAGTATGAATTACCTCTGAATTATGCTCAATGCAGCCCATGATCAACTCGGACCGAGGATCCCAGTCCTTGTTATTCTTTCTCCATTCTTCCAAATTAGAGTGTTTCTTCCCTGCATGGTTAGAACAAGGGGTACTAGGAGGAAGTGCGCGTGGGGCGAGGATATGACGCGGAGTTCTCCCTCCTGTAGACATCTGTGCTATCCTCCTAAGCTGGGTAGGTTGTGCCACCAAACTAATGCTTGCGACGGTAGCGCGGGTTTCCGGTTGCTTGTCCTCCTCCATGTCACCTTCATATCCTTCCTGGATCTCTTCCTCCTTGGAAGCTTGAGGTTCTTCTTTCTCGGGCTTCTTGCCTTCGTCGTTGGCGGAGGCCATGGTGCTCTAAACTTGAGAAGATTTCCTGACAGAAACAGATCGAAACGAGAACACAACAAGAACACGATGGACGAACCTCGGGGGATCCGGGGGGGTTATATATTACGAATTTTCAATGTATAAAGAAGGTCTTGACACGGAAACGAAGCGGAGACGGAGTTCGGGGGAGTCAAACCCCCTCCAGGCGCGGCCAGGCTGGGCCCGCGCCTGGGGTGGGTTTGCCCACCCTGAGCTCCGTTTCCTCTCCAGTTTTGTCTCGTAACTTTCCTTATGTATTAAAAACATCAAAAATATAAAAATATTGGAGTTTCATGAACCTTCTGTTTTTACCACTTTTACCTATTCAAAGACGAACTCTATAGATTCCTTCTCTCTTCCTCCTGTGAATTTCCTTCATACAAAACTTTTGCACAAACTCAATGACAACATTATTGTAATCAAAAAACAATAAACCTTTGGTGCACACTTCAACTGAAAACCACATCAAAACAAAAGCTTCTATAAGATGCAAATGCAAATGAATTGCAGAAATCTGTCAAAACAGACCAACAGGTAAAGATTGATTTTTTTTGAAGACCTTCTGTTGCTCAAATCAAGAGGGTAGAACTGATGAAAGTTGGGTAACAAATTGGAGAACATTCTTAGAAAAATACAGCTCCATCCAAAGTACTGAGTTTCCTCACGAATTTTTACAATGCAGCACAAAAAATCTGTCCCAGGACAGCCACTTTTCACAACTCCTCTACTTCACAAAAGTAGTTGAACTTGACACAAAAACCAAAACAAAAAGGATAAGGAGCGGTTATTACAGAGGTAATAACTTCCAAGACTCGACAGAACTCTTGGGTTATCTCCCAACAAGTAATTTTTTAACGCCCTTAAGTTAGGCTTGAAACTTCCAAAGATGCTCACATAGGATATATATATCTGGAGTGAAAGAGAGCATCAAGAAGAAAATAACCAAAACACTTGAGTCTAACCCACTTCCTATGCATGGGGGTATCATGAGAAAACGAATTGTTGAAACAAAAATCCACAAGCATAGGAAGACAAAACAGATGCAACTTTAAAGCTCTCAACATAAAACGGGGAAACTTAACATCATTGAGATGCATAAAACCATGTTTCCCTCTCTCAAAATAACTTTCAGTAGCACTTTGAATAAAGTTTACAATATAATTGTCACTGGAAACAACTTTATCATCAGAACAAGCATTCTTACAGTCCTCAAAAAGAGGTCCAAGGTCATAGACTGGATCAATTGAAGCAAGTTGTTCCATCCTAAAATCTTTATTAGGCAAGCCATTTTCACAAGGAGCTTTAGCAAATTTGTAAAATTTAAACTCATAAGAATCTCCATCAAACTTAGTTAAAAAATTTTCCTTCTTACAATCAATAATGGGTCCACAAGTATTCAAGAAAGGTCTACCAAAAATGATAGGACAAGTTTTGCTAGCTGCTGAATTAAGCACTAGAAAATCAGCAGGATATTTAATATTACCACAGAGAACCTCCACATCTCTTACAATACCAATGGGGCAAATGGTCTCCTTGTTAGCAAGGTGAATAACCACATCAATGTCCTCAAGCTCACAATGACCAATCTCATGCATAATTTCTCTATAAAGTTCATAAGGAATAGCACTGGAATTAGCACCAATATCACATAAACCATAGTAGAAATGATCACCAATTTTAACAAAAAGCACAGGAACACTAGCTTTTATAAATTTACCAGTATGAGAAATAACATTAGTGGCGTCTTCACAGAAGAAAATATGTTCATCCTCTATATTTCTAGTGACAGTGTCCTTCACAATAGCTACCACAGGTTCATCACTCAAATGCTTACCGGGCTCCACAGTTTCCATTGTAACCTTGTTATTTGCACTAATAATCATAAAATACTCCATTACCTTAGCTGGGAAAGGCATTTTCTCAACATGGGGTTCAGGCACAATATGATTAGTAATGCAAAATTGAGTAGTTCTAACTGGAGCATGATTAACAACATCTTTATAAGGAGCATGGTACTTATTCCACTTTTTCTTGGGAATTTCTATGTAAGAGGCAAAGGCCTTAAAATAGCTGGCAATACTTTGGGAATCAAGACCAAACTTATTGCGAATATCACGGAAGTTATCTGTACCCATAAAAGATTTAATGCATTCATAATCATAGTTTATACCTGACTTTCTTCCTTTGTCATTCTCCCAAGCCTCAGTGTTATCTTGAATACGGTCTAAGAGATCCCATTTAGCTTCTTCCTTCATACTTGTGAATGATACAACACAAGAAGCATCTAATAAATCTTTATCATGAAGAGAAATCCTAGCATAAAAGTTATTGAGAATAATGTTGTTAGGGAGTTCATGAATAGGACATTTAAGCATTAATAGCTTCAATATCCCCCAAGTTTGAGCTATACTCTCTCCATAAAGAGGCCAAAAGTTATATATAAGACTTCTATCCTTATGGATTTCACTGGGAGGATAAAATTTAGAGTAAAAGAGAGATGCCATCTCCTCCCATTCCATGGATTGTCCATTCTTCAGCAGCTTATACCATGCCTCAGCTCTCCCTTTCAAGGATATGGAGAGTAACTTATTATTCGCATGTTCAGTTGTGATACCTGCACACTTAAAAAACCCGCATAATTCATGGATATAAAGCAAGTGATCACCGGGATGGACAGTTCCATCCCCAAAACAATAATTATCCATAACACGATTAACAATACTTGTAGGTATCTTAAAAGGATCTATATCAACAGGAGGTGGTTCATCTACTACCCTATCAGCGGTAGTAGTTTTCCCAAACAGAAAACCAAGTGCGTTATCCATATTGGAAACAAAGTAACAAGCAGTAACAAAAGCAATAATCACAGTAAAAGTTTCCCTTGCCAGTTCCACTCTTCAATAGCGCTTCACTCCCTGGCAACGGCGCTAGAAAATAGTCTTGATGACCCACAAGTATAGGGGGTGTATCATAGTACTTTCGATAAATAGGAGTGTCGATCCCAACGAGGAGCAGAAGGTGCTAAACAGTAGTATGGAGCAGAAAATCCCTGTGAATACTAGCAAACGGAATTTTAGTGGTTTTCTGACAAAGCAACAAAACAAAGAGCAAGTAATAGAAGTAACAAACAAACGGAGCAAGTGGCCCAATCCTTTCTTAGCAAAGGACAAGCCGGTGGAAATACTTATAAGGACCAAACGTTCTCGAGTACACATGGGAATGCTGTCAAGTGCTTTCGCTTCAAATATCTGAGTACTCTTCTTTGGTGTTTGTAAGTGTTGTGTGGGTGAACCTGTGCTAACATACCGCCCTTCCTAGGACTAATACATACTTGTGATTAAACCCCCTGCAAACATCCGTAACTATAGGAAAGTAATTAAGATATAAATCTAACCATAGCCTTAAACTCTGAGATCCTACGCTCCCTTGTGCAAAGGTGTCCTAACGGGGGTTCAGGTTTACATCACTCAAGGCAACCCACGATTAGTAGCCAAATACACAATGCATTCCCCTAGGCCCATAAATGGTGAAGTATCATGTAGACGACATTCACATGTCACCACTAGAAGAATAGCACCACAACTTAAATACTAAACCATTGAATAATAACTCATCACAGATTCACTACTAACAACATGAATTCTCCCATGTCCTCAAGAACTAAACGAACTACTCACAATGCATCATATGGATCAAGATCAAAGATGATATGATAATGGATAACAATCTGAACATAAACAATAATCCAATGGTTCCACTCACAAGCATCAACTACAATAGTAATTAACCCCGGGAAAGTTTCTCCTAATGAACTAAAGCAATATCCAACACAATTGTTACAGTGGGACGGAGTGATGGTGCTGGTGGAGATGATGGTGTGGATGATGATGATGATCCCGATGAAGCCTATCTTGATGACGGTGTTGATGGCGACAGTCTCCCCTCTCCGGAATGGAATTCCCCTGGCAGAAATCTGTCTGCTGGAGAGATCTTTCCCTCTCGGTGTTTTCTGCCCCCGAGAGGCGACGGAATTATATCTGTGGTCGCTCTCCGGGGCTTACGGTTCCATAGGGAAGATACAGGCGAAGGGGCGGAGTCGGAGGCCGGGCAGGTGGGCCACACCTGCCCTAGGCGCAGGGTCAGGTGGGCCCGCGCCTAGGGGTGTGTGGGCCCCCTGAGGCCAACTCCGTCCCTCCTTCTGGCTTCCTTCGTCTTCTGGTAAAATAATATGTTTCCATATTTTTCTGGTATTTTCTGATCTTCGCGAAATTGCACCGAAACGCCTTCTTTTCCATCAGAATCCAGACTCCGGCAGTCCATCCTCCAGTAATCATCCGACATGCATAAACAGATGAAAAGCCATAAGTAATACCTCATAATAAGACAAATATCAATGAATTGAGGTAAATTATGATATAGAAAGGTGATGCAAATTGGGCGTATCAGTGGCCCCTGGGTCACTTCAGGTGTCCCTCTGCCCCTTTTTCGAGGAAAATTTATTTTGAATTATCTAGGATTTTTCGGGAAACTTTTTTGGCCAATTTTTAGGGTATGAAAATTGATTTTCTCGCAAAAACAATTTTTTCAGAAGAAGCAAAAGAAAACCAAAAGCCAAACTACAGGATCTCTAAGCAAACTAACAAGCAAACAACTAGTAAAACCAAAGCTAGCAAAAGAAAGGCAAAGACTAGGAAGGAGAAAAGTAAAAGAAAACAAGTATAACCACAGTGAAAACATTTTTTTGTTCATTAAAATACTTTTGTTAACAAGGTTGATCAAGTCTTGTTACCAAAACAATCTTATATGAGACAAAACTTTGCAATCCACAAGGTGATTATGTTACCTCATACTAGATAGCAATGGTCCCAATCATAATAGTTTCAAAATTTTCTTGTGGAATGGGACAATATATTTCTCCAACCTTGATGCTCTCAATATTTTCAATGGAATTCAGGCAATATCTTCTAGCAACCTTCTTGGGGAAATAAACAGTATGCTCTTTGTCATTAATATTGAATGTTACTTTTCCTTGATTACAATTAATGACAGCACCAGCAGTATTAAGAAAAGGTCTCCCAAGAATAATAGACATGTTATCATCTTCAGGCATTTCAAGCACAACAAAATCAGTCAAAACCAAGCAATTATGAGCCACTTGAACAGGAACATCCTCACATATACCAACAAGAATAGTAGTTGACTTATCAGCCATTTCCAAAGATATATCAGTTGGTATCAACTTTTCTAGCTGGAGTCTCTTGTAGAGAGAAAAAGGCATAACACTAACTCCGGCTCCCAAATCACATAAAGCATTTCTAACATAATTGTTCTTAATAGAGCAAGGAATAGTTGGTATACCTGGATCACCAAGTTTCTTTGGAACCTTACCATTGAAGGAGTAATTAGCAAGCAAAGTAGAAATCTCCTCATTAGGAATCTTCCTTTTATTAGAGACAATATCCTTCATATACTTTGAATAAGGAGGCAATTTAATAGCATCAGTCAAAGGAATTTGCAAAAATAAAGGTTTCATCCACTCACAAAACTTGTTTTAGTGTTCTTCCTCCTTTGACTTGTGTTTCTTACCTGGAAATGCATAGGTTTCTGCACCCACTGTTCTCTCTCTTTACCATGTTTATTAGCAATAAAATATTCCTTTGTGTACCTAGTGTTCTTAGTTTGCTTCTTAGGTTCTTCCTCACCTTCCTCCTTATCAGGAGCATCATTTTTATCATTACCACTCCTAGTTTCAGCATCAGAGATAGATATACTATTGGGATCTACAACAGTTTCAAGGGGTTCCTCAACTACCTTATGTTTCTTTTTGTTTCTCTTACGAGGACTACCACTACTCTCGCCTTTCTTAGAATCCTGCTCAATTATTTTAGGTTGTCCTTTAGGATATAAAGGATCTTGAGTAGCAATACCACTCCTAGTTCTAATTTCATAAGCATGTTAATCTCCTGAGGCATTAACTAGCATATCCTTTTGTACCTTAGCAAGTTGATCAAGTTGGGTTTGAACCATTTGACAGTGTTTACAAAGCATTTTAATATCATTAGAAGTTCTTTCCACAATATCTTTCAACTCATGGATAGCTCTAGAGTTTTCCAATAAATGATTCTAAACTTGTTTATTAAAATTACCTTGTTTAACAATAAATGTGTCAAGTTCCTCTAAGCATTGATCAGGAGGCTTACCATAAGGAATATCACCTTTATTAAATTGGAGAGAGTGTACCTAAATATTGGATGAGTGGGGAATTGGCTTACATAATTATTCTATAGGAGGTAGATTCTTCACATCTTTAGCTCTAATACCTTTCTCCTTTAGACACTTCTTAGCTTCCTTCATCACTTCATCATTTAATGCAATAACTCCCTTCTTCTTTAGTGTTGGTGTTGGAACTGGTTCAGGCACAATTGGTTCAGGTGTATTTAGCTCAGTTGAACTCCAATCATCATTATTCTTGCTTATCTTAGCCATTAATTCTTTAGCATCTATAGGAGTTCTTTTCCTAAAAACACAATCAGCAAAGCTATCTAGGTATGTCCTAGAATCATCAGTTAGTCCATTATAATAAATATCAATAAGCTCATTCTTGGGCAATGGACATCCAGGATGTGCATGAATCAAGGCACATAACCTTGTCCATGACTTAGGCAATTCGTATTCTTCTCCCTGTTTAAAATCAAAAAGTCTCTGCAAAGAAGCAATTAGGGCTATCAATGGAACCAAGAGGTAATCTATTAAACCAAGCCCTAGCTTCTCCTTTTAGTGAAAAAGGGAAGATCTTAGTAACGAAGTACTTGCGCATCTTAAAATCATCAGAGAACAAAGCACTCATAGTAGAAATCTCATTCATATGAGCCACAACACTCTCATTTTCAGTCCCACAAAAAGGTTCTTTCTCAACAATATCTAAATAAGATAAATCAAGAGAGAAATCATAGTCTTTATCTTTAATATATATGGGAGAGGTGGCAAACTTAGGATCAGAGGACATTTTAGGTATAATAGTATGTCTAGCAAGGAGACTCTTAATAGCACTAGTACCATGTGTGTTTCGCCACTATTCAACAAATTCATCAGTGAACTCAATGTAACCATCATTAATATCATAACTCTCACTAGACTCAGGTGAGCTAACAGGTGTAATAGTGTCTTCACTAGGAGTTTCGGTATTTCCTAGACTAGCCATAGTAGCATCTAGGAAAGGACCTAATGAACCACTTGCATCAAGAACAGTAGAAGTAACATCATGAGCATCAAAAGCAGTTTCAGACTCAGCAGTAGTAGCAGTGTATGTAGCATGAGTATGTGGTGGTGGTGTGGCAAGCTTACTTATAACGGATGGTGAATCAAGAGCAACAGAGGTGTTTAGAACTGTACCTTGTCTTGTAGTGGATGGTAAAATAGGGAACTTTCCATCACGAGACTACCCCATGACGAAAGGAGTAGCAGTGAACAATAATAGATCCAATTAAACTTACAAATAAACCTATGCTCCCCGGCAACGGCGCCAGAAAAAAGTCTTGATGACCCACAAGTGTAGGGGATCGCAATAGTCTTTGCGGGTAGTATTACCCAATTTATTGATTCGACACAAGGGGCACCAAAGAATACTTGCAAGCCTTAACAACTGAGTTGTCAATTCAGCTGCACCTGGAAATAGTTCTTGCTCATAGAAGTTTATCAGTAGCAACAGCAAAGCAACAGCAATAGCAACAGCAACAGTGAAACATGAGCAATAGTAACAGAAACAGTAATAGTAGGATTTGAGTGCGGTAGGCATAGGGATGGATGGACGGGCGTTGCATGGACGAATCTAAACATGTAACTTCAAGATCTAGGACATTGCAGATAAATAATAACAAGCATCCAAGTACTAAACAATCCTAGGCATGTGCTCTAAATATAGTCATACGTGCTCGCAATGAGAACTTGCACAACATCTTCTGTCCAGCCAGCCCGTGGCAGCAAGGCCTCTAGGGAACTACTGGAAATTAAGGTGCTCCTTTTAATAGAGCACCGGAGCAAAGCATTAACACTCCGTGAACACATGTGATCCTCATACCATAGCCATCCCCTCCGGTTGTCCCAATTATTGTCACTTTGGGGCCTTTGGATCCGGATAATGATATGTGTACACAACTTGCAGATAAGATCACAAACAATACTATCATAATAATTAAATAATAAGTTCAGATCTGAGATCATGGCACTCGAGCCCTAGTGACAAGCATTAAGCACAACATGTTGCAACAAAGTCAAATAGCACTAATAGAGATACTAGGTACTATGCCCTAACAGATCTTATTCGATTACATGATAGAACTCATCCAATACCTACCATCCCCAAGCCTACAGCGGGGGATTACTCACTCATGGATGAGGGAAACATCGATGGTTGATGGAGATGGGTTGGTGATGATGATGGCGATGATCCTCTCCAAATTCCCCATCCCGGCAGGGTGCCAGAATGGAGTTTCTGGATCCGAATCTTGGTTTCTGGTGGCGGCGGCGGAGCGGAACTCTTTCTGGAAAACTATCAAACCCCCTTCGGTTTTAGGTTGAAAGGCAACTTATAGGCACAGAGGGAGGTCGAGGGGGGTGCCTGGGGTGGCTGCACCCCCTACCTTCTCCGTCTTATCTTCTGGCTCCGTGGATCTTCTGGTGAAATATAATTTTTGGCATATTTTCAAGGATTTTTCCTAATAGTTCATTTTCTGCACAAAAATAAGACACTAAGGTAATTCTATTGAAAACGGTGTCATTCCGTGTTAGTTGTATCCAAATCACACAAGTTTAGAGGACAAACAATAGCAAAAGTGTTCGGGAAAGTAGATACGTTTTGGACGTATCAGCGCGTTGTCTGGGTCGACTGAACCGAGCACCAGATTTGGTGCATGGATAGGTCGGTCCACGCGCGTTTTTTTGGATGAGTCATCGTGCTAGGCCATCACGCACCTTTCTACCAGTTTGCTTGGATGAGTCAGGGCATCTCCACCGGGCGACCCATCCCGTCCAGGCGCGTCCAAACTCGTCTGTGCAGCGTCCGCGAGCCGTGCGCGGCGCCCCAATGGCACGACCCATCTGGACGGACGCGTCTGGCCTGACCCATCCATGCACCAAATCTGGGCAATGGTTGCGTCGGCCCGGATGTGCGTGCACAGCATGGGTGTCCTGCCCAGGCGTGCCACTGACCCACCCGTCAGCCACCGATCAAGGCGTCATTGATCCAGATGCATCCGCGACAGCGATTCTGAGGCGCTGCGCGGAAGGCTAACTGGCGGCATTAATGGCGACGAGACGGCACGCTGACTGACTAGGCACTGTATGCGTTCACGTGTCGGCATTGATGGCGAAGGAGCGGGAATCTGCGTGTGTTCCCGGGCGGAGGGGCTATTTAACCATGTGCCCGCCGGTGCCGCACTCCTCACCTCTCCCCATTGCAACCCTAGTAGTTTCCGCCGCCACCACCAAATATGAAGACGTATGACATGGATATTCCCTACGGATTATAGAGTCTCTAGTCGAATCTATGATTCGACTGAACACTCGGGGCTACTGACATGGATATACTCTACGGATGCATAATATTGGTATACCCGGTCCAGCCCAAGGAATGCCCATGTGGAGACCTGCAGCCCAGGGAGATTCCGGGTGGCCTAGGCCCATGGCGAGTTCGACTCCTTGGAGGACAAGTCTAGATGTAGATAGAATTTCAAAGGGACCAACCCTAATCTGTAACCGACTCGACCTATACCCGAGACCTGGCCTATCTATGTAAAGTCCAGGAGGGAACGGCGAGAAGGATCTCAACACCTCATACACACACCTCCACGCCAGATTGCATCTGCGCACCCATGTAACCTTCGGTTCCACCGTAATCAAGAACAGACAAGCAAGAGTAGGGTTTTCCCTCCGGGGGCCTAAACGGTAAACCTCGTGTCCCATTGACGAGTCGAACCCTCGTCAATTGGCGCCGTCTGTGGGAAGCGGGGACGCTGATCGTGCGGTCGTGATGCTGTTCGGGAGCTTCTGCTTCCAGGTGGGGCAGATCGGAACCCTCCGCCTCCCAGAGCGGGTGCCACTTCCATCAATCAGGCCTGCTTCATGGGCCCCACCCACTGACACCCTGCGTACGTCGATGCTGACGGACGATTTGGATGACAGCGGCAACTTCAACTCTGATCTGTGCGATCCCCCTTCGGATGAAGGAACCTACGGTTCCGGATATGAGAGCTACGGCAGCAGGGACCCACTCCGTGAGCGCTATTTGTGCGTCGTCATGCGTGGTGGCGACATCAACAATGGAGCCGATCCACCACTGGGTTCGACTCCCAACCCCCCTCCCAATACTCCTCCCAACTCTCAGGTTGAGAACGAAGGAAACAGGGTGAACCCGCCTAACAGGGCGGCTAGAGCCACTAAGGGCGTCAATCGTGCCCACAACCAGATCAACCTCAACGAGGAAGGCTGGGAGATCGCACGCGAATCCGTGCGGGCAATCACATACTACCTGTGGATGCCTCCCGTGACTTGCTGATGGCCTATCACTGGCTCCTGATCGATGAGCACAATCGACAGGTCAAGCTACATGACGAGCTCGAAAAACGCAAGCGAGCAGCCAACGAGTCAAGCATGCGACGAGTTGCGATCTCCGCTGGCGGCTCCTCTTCACACGGGAACAACACCAAGAAATACCGCTCTCACCTGGAGCGCATGGACCCTGCCGCACGGCGCGAGGTCACCAAGGCACTCGACACATCCTTCATGACGATGGACTCGCAAGGAAATATCATGCCGAAAACTCCGCAGGCTACAATCATGGCAGCCACCACCTATCTCGCGTCTAACCCGCCACCGGCGGGAGACCCAAAGAACGCGATCCACAAGTCTGCGCTAGCAGGCCTCAGACTCGTTGGAGCTACACTCCACGATGAAACTCCCGCGGATCCGAAGAAAAAGCTCGCGGTCAAGTTCACTCGAAGCCGCATGCCATCATCCGAGGAGGAGGAGCACGATCTGTGTTGACGCTGTCGGAGCCCACGGCGCCATAGCAGTAACTACGACGCTCGTAGCGATCTCACACAGCGCAAGATCGATAAATTGCGTGCTAAGTGTGCGTGCTCAACTAAGTCCGAGGAGGAGGACGACGGAGAACTGTGCGGATCCAGATGCTTTAGCAGATCCGTTTTGGCAATCACGGATGCCAAGGAACTTTAAGCTACCTTCGGACAACCCGAAGTTCGATCATCTGTCATCAGTTAAGCTCCACGACAGGAACAAGAACACCGCCCTATAGTGCCTTCAGCTGCAGCTGACATGTGCAACCAGGGACTGGCTCAGCAGTCTCCCCTTCGGCTCCATCCAAAGTTGGTAGGAGCTGGCGTACAGCTTCATCCGCAACTTTAAGGGCACCGGCAAGAGACCAGTCTCAATCGTAGAGCTGCGCGCATGCACCCAACGTAACAACAAGTCCATTCGCTCGTACATACTTTGTTGGTCTACCATCAAGAACTCCGCTGCAAACATCTCTAAGGAGAGGGCAATCGACGCCTTCAAGGATGGCGTCAAGCGCCGCGAACTCAAGGAGGGGCTCGGGCACGTCAAGCCCAAAAATCTTGACCACCTGATGGACATCACCAATTGCTAGGCCGATGGCGAAGATTCCATCAATCGAACACATTCGCATGACAAAGATGACTTCGGTCACAGGCGCGATCGCCGCAGCAAGAGAAGATCACGCGTCTATAATGATCGCGAGGAAGTCGACATGATCGCGGCTCGCTACAGCGATCACCGCAACTCAAGGTGAGAATGGTGCGGTTTGTTCGGGGCCTTTTGGTGCGGGTTCTGTTTTGGGATCGAATCGTTTGGGATAAATTGGGAATACTGTAGACTGGACTAAAGCGATGTGGGTTTATAAAAACAGCAGGCTGGGGTGGTGCGGTTCGGCGTTGAAGAAAACACCACGTCGGGCTCAACCCGTGGATTCAACCCTGGGCTCAACCCGCATTAGCTGTGCGAAAGGAGACGAGCGACCAGTTGAGTTGACAACATCCCGAGCGACATTGTCTAGCTTATTTGTAGGCTAGCTGAATTGCCGTTGTACTGGATACGGATAGCTGCATGCGTCCCTATTGTTGGACCCGTGGGTTCAAACCACATATGAGAAATGGTTTCGTGTGGTGCGGGTGGAAAAATGAAACGGGGTGGTGCGGGTTGGATTCTAGGTAATGATTTTTGGTTTAGTGCGGTTTAGTATTTTCGTGTGTAGATCAGTGGCATGGGATGGATTTGGGGTGGATTTCACCCCATTCTCACATTAAGCTGCAACGATGGTAACCGCAACAGCAGATACCGTAACGGCAACTACTGTGACGGTGGACGACCCACCAAAACGTGGCAACATCGCAACCGAGACGACGAGCCTTCAGCACACGACAAGCTATCAGGTCCCTGCACCATCCACTTCTACATCAACAAGCAGTATGGTAAGAAAAAAGCCAGCCACATGCTCAAGGACTACCGGGAGCTCCAGAAGCTCAACGAGGGCTTCACCCAGATGCGACGCCAAGCGGTGAACCTAGGATTCGCACCGGCCCCAGGGTCCGTCGCCCACGGAGCTCCTCCACTAACACCTGGGGGACAGTCGCAGTCGCCGACTACACCAGCGCCAAATAACGGCGCAGATGGGTACCCGCCACCGATAGGGTCCATGATGATCTAGAAGGGGCGCCCAACCAACAGGGTGCAAAAAAATATCACTTGCCAAGTCAATCTGGCCGTGACCTCCCCACCAGCCATACCTGAGTACCTCAGTGGCTCGTAGTCCCGCATCACGTTTGACCGTTCGGATCACCCGCATCAGATACCTCGCCCAGGTCACTCTGCCCTGGTGCTCGAGGCCCAGATCGGAGGGTTCGAGATGAGCTGCATCTTCATGGACGACGGCAGCGGCATCAACCTGATGTTCGCCAGCACACTCCCAGACATGCGGATCCCGCTTTGCACCCTACAGCCGTCGGACACGATGTTCCACGGCATCGTCCCAGGGAAGGGCATATACCCCTTGGGAAAGATATGGCTCGACGTCATCTTCGGCAATCTCGAAAACTTCAGGCGTGAACGGCTGGAGTTTGAAGTGGTGGTCTAGCCATCATAGTACCACGCCATCCTTGGGCGCGTGGCATTCGTAATATTCCGGGCAGTACCACACTACGCGTACCTTCTACTGAAGATGCTAGGATCTAGGGGCGTCATCACCGTCCCAGGAAGCTTCACCAAGTCAGACAGCTGCGATAGAGACTTCAACAAAATCTCTCAGTCGTTCGGCATGCAGGAGGAGCTCACGAGGCTCAAGGAGGTGACAGACAACGGGGCACCCCCAGTCACTAGGAAAAACACACCTGATATGTCGTTCGACTCCACAGTCAACACAAAGAAGGTGCATGTCCAACCGACGGACGCCTCCAAGATGGTGTTGATCACCAATGACCTGAGTCCCGCATAGGAAAGCACGCTCGTCTAATTCCTCCGTGAGCGCTGGGAAATTTTCGCCTGGTGTCCTGCGCACATGCCAGGAGTTCCCAGGGAATTCGATGAGCATGCACTCAATGTGTTTCCAAATGCAAAGCCATTCAAGCAGTCGATGCGTCGATTGTCCGAGCCAAGAGCCAAAGCTATTGGTGTCGAAGTCAACAGACTCCTCGACGCCAACTTCATCAGGAAGATCAAGGAAAGCGAGTGGCTGGACAACCCCGTGCTGGTCCCCAAGAAGTACACGGACATCTTGCGGATGTAGGTGGACTTCACATCGCTTAATAAGCATTGTCCCAAGGACCATTTTCCTCTCCCACGGATCGATAAAATGATCGAATCCACTGCAGGATGCGAGAAACTCTCCTTCCTCGACGCCTACTCAGGCTACAACTAGATTCGGCTAAAGGCTGACGATCAAGAGAAGACAGTGTTCATCACGCCGTTCGGGGTGTTCTGCTACAATACAATGCCCTTTGGGCTGAAGAACGCATGCGCCACTTACCAGAGATGCATGCAGGCACGTCTGAAGGACCAGATTGGTCGCAACGTCCAGGTCTATGTCGACGACATAGCTATCAAGACCAAGGAGGCCAGGATGCTCATCGAATATCTCCGCGAGACGTTCGATAACCTTAATCATTACAAGATCAAGCTGAATCCAGACAAGTGCGCCTTCGGCATCCCGTCTGGCCAACTACTCGGGTACTTCATCTCCCAGCGTGGCATCTAGGCAAACCCGAAGAAAATCAGAGCTATACTAGCCATGGAGAACCTGAAGAACCTCAAGGGAGTCCAGCAGCTAGCTGGGCGAGTCGCGGTGCTCAGCAGGTTCATCCGTCGCATGGGCGAGAAGGCTCTCCCTTTTATCAGCTGCTGAGCAAGGCCGACAAATTCGAGTGGACACCTGAAATAGACGATGCATTCGAGGACCTCAAACGCCTGCTCTTCACATCACCCTTCCTGGTCACGCTGAAGGAGAGGGATCCTTTGTTGCTATACATAGTAGCCACGCATCAAGTGGTCAGCACTGCACTCGTGGTCGAACGACCCGAAGATGGCAAGAACCACGGGGTCCAGTGTGGCATCCCGCAAAAACCACTACTAGAAAATCGCGTTGTTTTTGTGCATTGCATCATCATGACCGCATTCTCATGTCATCATGCCACATTGCATTTGAGCATCGTCATCATCTTGCATTTGCTTGTATAAAACTATTTACAGAAAAACCTAGTTTTGTTTTCTAAACGCCCCGCCTTTGTTCAACACGCATAAACCGGTCGGAATATTTTGTTTTGTCTGCTATCGATGCATAAGTCTTGTTTAAAACAAATAAAATTTTATATTATTTTAGTGGGCGGTCGAGCAGGCCAAATCGACCCGGACGACCACCCCAGAACAAACGGTCCATCCCAAAAATCCCTAGTCTACCCAACCTAATCTACCCACACCTCCACATCACCCCACCCAATAGCTAGGCCACCTCACCTCACCCTTCCCCTAGCCAATCGGACTCGCCACCTAGACCAACCCACCCCCACCCTCACCAGACACACACACAAGCCCACACCTCACCCACACACGCACACTAGCCACACCGCTGCGCCCACAGGCCCCCCGGGACCCGCCCCCCACCCCTTGGCCCCACGTCTCTCCTACCTCTCCTCCTCCCTCTGCCTCTCTCTCTCCGACGGCCTCCCCACGGCTCCTCCCGCCGTCTCTCCTCCCGCGCCGCCGCCTCCCTCTGCCTGCCCACCGTCCAGCCCCTCTCGTCCCTCTCGCCTTGCCCGTCCCTCCTCCGGCCGCCCGCTGAGCCGAGTCGCCGCCTCACCTCACAGCCTGTGCTCCGTCGCCCGGCAGCTCTCGCCACCCTCGGCCCGTTCGCCCCGCGTCTACCGCCCGCGCCGCGCTCGGCTCCGCCCGCCTGGGCCCAGCTCGCCCGCCTCGCCACGACGCCTCCGGTGAGCTCCCATGGCGACCCCTCGCCCCGCCTCTCGCCTCCCCTCTCTCCGGTGGCTCCCCCTCCTCGAGCCGCGCTGCCCCGGCCCGTGCTCGCTGGCCAAGCCGCCTCTCCTCTCCTCCCAGCCGCCTTTCCTCCTCGATGTCGGTCTTCCCGTCGCCGCCTGGCTCCCCCGTCGGACCGCCCGTCCTCCCGAGCCTTCTCCTCCCGACGCTTGCTGCTGCCGCCCGTCCCGAGCTCCCCGCCGCGTGGCTAAGCGCCGCTGGCCCTCTCCGGACCTCCTCTGCCGATCTCCTCCGCGCGTCGGTCGCCTCCTTCGGCCGCCATCCGCGTCCGGCCGCCCTCGCCGTCAGCGGCGCGCCGCGTCAAGCGTCCCTCCTCATGTAGCCAACGGACCGCCCGCCTCTCCGCGCCTCTCCTGTGGCGGCCTCGCCTGCCGAGCACGCCATGCAGCGAAGCCCTCGGCCGAGCTCTGCTATCGCCATGCTGCCTTGCGGCTCAACATCGGTCGGGCTCTCCTGTGGTCTTGGTAAAGAGATGATGTGGCGGTAGTGTTTTTTGTGTGCACAAGATTCCTAAGCGGACGCCAAGTTTTTCTTCGGAACAGCTCAGGAGCCAAGATCGTCGTGCAAGACCTCCAACATCGCCGGGATGTCGCCAGCACCACTACGGAGGACCACCGATGAGAATCACCGTGCCAAGATCTACGAAGGTCGATCCCGTCGACGCCAAGCGCTGCAACGACATCGAACCGTCAAGTCAAGTTCATCCGCGGACAAGACCGACAATTGTGCATGATAGCCCAAGAGCGACATGAGGCCCCGACAAGATCTGCTTCCGTTGGCCGGGACCGTTTCCGTCGAACCCTGGACCCCGAGACCGGACCCCGAACCCCGGAACCCCAAGTTCGTCGAGACCCCCCTAATGTGTGAACCCCTTCCCGAAACCCTATTTTATAACATAATACAACTTGTCGCATAATAATTGTCATACTCGCATGCATATCATTGGTTTGGGGGCCTTATGCCGATTCACCTAATAATTAAATATGGGGCCCATATGCGGGCAAATCCAGTCTCATATCGGCCTCATTTAAACTTGTGTAGCGAACCGGTGATATATTTTGCCTGGTTAAACAACATTTAAATTGCGGGGTAGTTAAATAACTTGAACCGTTTAATAATTGTCGGGACCCCGGTTCCGCTTAATCTTGCCAAATTGCATCGCACCTCTGCCATGTCATGCATCATGCATGTATCATGCCGATCTTCTGCTGTAGTATTAAATAGTGCATCCGGTGTTTCTTCTAGTGTTTTGCTTCTTCGCGGATAAGGCCGTTGAGTTGATGTGAGCTTCGCCCCGATCTTCGGTTGAACCTTCGACAATGTTTTCAGGCGAGCATCTCCCCCTTTCTACCTATCTTACTTTTATAGTATTTATTCCCTCCTGTTGATCTTTGCTATCTGTGTTGCGATGCTCTAGTTTTCGTACCCGTGATATCCCTTGCAGCCATATATAGCCTTGGAAACATCCTATTACCTGTTGTTTGGTAGATAGTTGGACCCGCGCGTCGTAGTCGCTTGCTCAACTGTTCTTGTGTGTCGTCAAGTACCACAGTTGTTGGAGAATTGCCGCATGTTGTTGTTGGAGATGATCATGGCTTTTCTTATCGTTCACTTTAATTCCTGTTTAACAACTAAAATTGAAGTAAGTAAGCAGAGGCATCGGTAGGTGATAGATAATATTTGGTTTCCGACCGCCCACTTGTGTCCCGTAGGACTCCGAGTACTTGATACCTGTTCCTTGATTTATCGCGCTATCCACATCCGGGAGGATTATGGGACCCCCCCTGAGCCAGAGCTTGATTCATTCTTATTTCTTGGGGCCACAAACTAGTTTGAGGTTTTATTTACTATCCTGTACTTATGCCATGCTACTACTGTATTTACGATTGTGCGAGGAGCACACTTTGTCTTTAGGTAAGCGGAGTGTTTTCGCGGTATCGACAAGCAGTCACACTTTGGGTTCCCAGTCGTTCTGACCATTGACGCAAACCTTGAGTCCGTCTCGAGCTAGCTTACTTTGTTGCGGGTCTACTCAATGGGGTGGCCCCTGAAATATTCTGAATCCTGTGATTGCTTTGTCGTGAAGGCCTCATTGGGTTTTGATTTGGTTTTTCGAGGCTGATCGAGTGTGTGTTGTTATTTTGCACCCGGCGGTTAAAACTTTTCAAAGCCGTGTCCGCGGTTATGGATGACTTGGAGCACAGTATCTCGACCATAGACAAGCATAACTAAAGTAGTGCTATAAATTTGACTTTATAATGACTAGTAATCAGCTTCACTATAATGGAATGGCTAACTAAAACTGCCCACAATTGCTTGTTTGGTTTGTCGCTTGCGACAATTGTATCTGACTAGTAAGTATTGCAACTACAACGGAATGGCTAAATGAAAGTACCAACAACTGCTGGGTTTTGGGTTATCTCATGCTAATTGTATCTGACTAGTAAGTGTTGCCACTATAACGGAATGGTTAACTAAAAGTGCCACTGCTTATTTTATCAGGGTGATTATCTATACCTGACTAGTAATTGCTGCAACGATAACCGAATAAATAAAATTGCCAACGGTGTGAGTTCTTCGGTTGACTTCCTCGTTTGGTCTCGAGGGGGAAACGCCAGGATGGGTATGTTTGGTGTTAGCTTCAGGTTGGATCCGAATAGGTCTGTCTTACCCCTCTCTGATAGTCGCCAGTTGTATTGAGTCTCTATAGGTTGTTTAGTGCATGCCGCGCTGCCGCTCAGTCCACCATACCTATGTAGGCGAGGACCGCCGAATTCTAGCCTCGCCGTGTACTGGCCTCAGTACTGACGCTCCTCTTTTTCCTTTGCCCTTTGTCGGCACCCCTTTTGTTTAAGCAGGTTTTGAGATCGACGCCGTTAGCAGGGTTACCCTTCCGGCTCGGCCTGGGCAGGGTTATGGACGCCATTGGTTATTCTTCAGGGCTCTTAGCCCCATTTGCATCTTGTCCGTAGCTGGACGCTATATCGATCTCAAGGTGATTTGGATCTTTGTACTGTATATCTGCATTCTTGACTCATTGAGTCGCTGTTATATATATATCTGTTCTGTGGGTTCCATCGAGGACTATTGTGTAATGATTATTACTTCGTTTTCCACCCGCACGAAAGTGCCTGGTGGGCACCTTTGAATCGTTTCTATGCGGGTTTGGCGGATTTCGCTAAAACTTGCATAGGTCCGATTCTGAGGGTGTTACATCCAGCGCCCAATTTACTACCTTAGCGAGGTACTGACCTCGACAAAGCAGAGGTATCCTCATTACCAGAAGCTCGTCTATGGCGTATTCATGACGGCACGTCGGCTAAGCCACTACTTCCAGGAGCATCAGATATTGGTCGTCAACGATGCCCCGCTGTCGAACATCTTGAACAACCCCGAAGCCACGGGGCACATAGCCCTGTGGGGCATCGAGTTGTCTCCTCGAGACATCATCTATGAGAGACACACCGCCATCAAGTCTCAGGTCCTCCCTGACTTCCTCGTCCACTGGATGGAGCTCCAGCTGCCGGATACTCCGGACATGTCGCAATCCTGGATGATGCACTTTGATGGCTCCAAGCGCGAGGCTGGAGCAGGAGCCAGTGTCATATTGATGTCCCCTCAAGGCGACAAGATAAAGTACGTACTTTGGATGACATTTTGTGCCTCCAACAACAAGGCCGAATACGAGGACCTCATCCATGGCATGAGGATGGCCAAGGTGTGTGGTGCAACACGCCTTGTCATCTATGGCGACTCGAACCTCATCGTCCAGCAGGCGATGAACGAGTGCGACACTCATAGCGCCAATATGATCACCTACCATGAACTCTACAACTCACTCGAAGGGGACTTCGACGGCTATGAACTTCGGCACGTTGGCAGAGAAAGCAACGAACAAGACGACAAGCTTGCCAACATCGGCTCTACCTGCGCCCGAGTACCACCGGGAGTGTTCCTCGAACAAATATACATACCCTCCATCAAGCGAAAGTTCCCAAAGGGCTCAGCCAAAGCCGCAGAACACTCGGGGGCTGCACCACTCGAAGGACAAGAAGGACCTAAAAATCTCGATACGGAGGTTGAGCTGGTAAGCCTTATGCAGGTCATGGCGGTCGAAGAAATATGGACACAACTGTACCTCTGCTACCTCATAAACAAGCAGCTGCCTGAGGACCAGACAGATGCCTGGCGCATATCTCTCCGATCAAAGGCCTTCACCATCATCAATGGAGAGTTGTACAAGCGCATCATTTCGGGTGTGCTTCAACGATGTGTCACCATCGGTGATGGCAAAATCATCCTCCTAGACATCCATGAGGGTACCTGCGGCCATCACGCAGGCATCCGCGCTCTGGTTGCCAAAGCTCTACGGGCTGGTTTCTACTGCCCAACCGCAATGAACGATGCCAAGGAGATAGTGCAGCGCTGCAACGCCTGCTAGAGGAACACGGATAAGCCACACGCGCCAGGATCAGAGCTGAGGCCTATCCCAGTGGTCTGGACTTTTGACTAGTGGGGCCTCGACATGATCGGCAAACTACCAAAGTCCTCGCCAGGGGGCCACGTCTTCGTCCTGGTAGCAGCCGACAAATTCTCCAAGTGTATCGAGGCCATGCCCGTTACCAACCAAAGCGACAAAACTACCATCAAATTTTTTGATTCTATTGTCTATAGGTTCTGAGTGCCCCATAGCATCATAACGTACAACGGATCGAACTTCATCTCGAAGGAGTTCCGAGACTTCTGAGGGAACCTCGGAATCAACCTGTCATACGGCTCCGTGGCGCGTCCACAGACCAACGGACAGGTCGAAAAGGCCAACGGCCTCATCAGCAACGGCATCAAGAAGCGCCTGTTACGCCCACTCGAAAGGCTAGCGGGATCCTGGGCAGAAGAGTTACCCTTTGTTCTCTGGAGCCTGCGCACAACGCCGAATAGCTCAACCGGCTACACGCCCTTCTTCATGGTGCATGGATCCGAAGCCATGCTACCTGCTAAGGTACATTACAAGGCCCCACGGGTCATCGCTTATAGTGAAGCCGAATCACCTGTCGCACTCGAAGACACCATAGACACGCTGGATGAGGCATGTGACATCGCCACGGCTCGCTTAGCGGTGTATCAGCAGAGCCTCCACAACTACCACAGCCGTCGGCTGCGTCCAAGGTCCTTCATCGAAGGAGACCTCATCCTGCAACTCAAGCAAGAAGGTCATAAGAAGCTCGAGTCACCCTGGGAAGGACCATACATCATGTGGAGCCTACTGCCTCATGGATGTTGCATCAGGAGTCAAATACTCCAACCCCTGGAATGTCGCACGACTGCGACGCTTCTACCCCTAGTTACCCACTTTTACTTTTAATAAGGATATTCAGCCAGGCTACTCAGTCGAACAATGTACCTCCTCGCTTATGATGAATAAAAGCTAAGTTCCTTGGCCCAAAATCTTTTTCCCTTATACCATTTATCGCTAAAACACGCTCGGGGGCTGCGCCTCACTGTACGACTTTGTCGATTGACAACAACGCATAGAACCTGAGTAGCTGACCACGTCATGCTAACAAAAAGTACATGCACACTCTATAATCATACAATGCACTATGTGCCAATACATACAAATTTTACAAGGGCATTCCAAGCCCCCTCGAATAAATACAAATTTTACATTATCCCATTTTTGTTTACAGGATTTAACTGTGCTGGAGCAGAACTTTTGTCCGCTCCTAAAACACATATACAATTTCTTCGGCATACTACACCGCAGCCGAATAATGCGGACGCATATCCCATGCCATGCCATATGGAGGTGGAGGTGGCCCAGCCGCTATCTCTGCAAGATTGACGTCACGACAATGCAGTCGAACAAGCGACAAGGCTGCCTTCACGCCTGCTACCAGTTGATGGCGCACCAGCTCCTTTACATGACATGCATCTTGAAACTTCCCAAGCAAGCCCAGAAAGCTAGAAGGCACAGAATCTAAAGGGAACATGATGGCCCAAATCGCCGCGAGTGACGCCCTCGCTCGCTTCAGCACCCGAAGAACTTAGTGAACATGATCTTGCACTATCGCAAGGACGATCGCTCGATCATGGTCCATCCAGAAGAAACGCCAGCTTCCAGCTCTTGTTGCGTCAAGCAATTCATTCGAATTGCTACGCATTCTTTCTCTTCCTTTGGAAGAAGATTCACAACTGCACACGAGCAGTGGATAAGCTAACATAAAATTGGCACACTCGAGGAGGCGACGGTTCAAGAGGACTCACATTGGAGTTGCTCGCCCATCTGCCGAAATTCTTCAAGCAGAAACTCTTCACTGGCAATGGCTTGCTCGGCCTTGGACTTCCACACATCCGCGTGATAGTAGATGCTGAGGATGTCCTTCTCCAAGCTTCAGACGCGCTCACGCAAAAATGGCAACTGCGACGACTCGCCCAATGACGAGCGAGCGTCAGGCGCAGGAGAAGGTGTAACCGCCGGAACCGCACCCGAAGGACCTTAAGGGTGCACATGAAAACATCAATATCACACACATTTGACAACAGTCAAAAGATGCATTCATATATACAAATAAGGCCACTATGTGGTGGAGTGACACTTGTTCATCCAAAATACATTACATATGAAAAAAGAGAAGCTAAAACTAGGCAAGCTACAAAACAGAAAGGGCCTAAGCGCCAGCACCCAGAGCAGCTTCAGATCCAGACTGCCTACTCTTGGCCGCTCGCTGCTGCTCCAACGAGTAGTCAGCCAGGAGATCTATCAGCTTAGGACCAAAATGCTTGCAGCGGGAGGCGAAGGTGGCAAACTCTACCTCAGAGCCATCCGCCGATGTTGGCATCCTAGACGTGGCTTGTGTCAGATCAAGCTGGGCTCCGGACGCCATCGCTATCGCCAGCCCCATAGAAGCATCGACCCCCTTCTGCGCGTGCTTGTACTTCGCAGGAGCATCATCCTCCAGAGCCTCTGCAAGGGAGTCAACGTCCTCGAGGGCAACGCCCTTGGGATTGATCTCCTTATAGAAGCGAGTGAGCGCCTTCTTAGCCTTATCAAGAGAGACAACAGTAGAGTATCAGCAATCTTCGATCGCCGCAGTAGCATCTGCTAAGGGATCCCCATGCACAAGCGCGATGCGATCGAAAGCAACGCTAGAAGCATCTGGCAAGAAAAGCAACAACACATATAAGTGAGACAAACAAGACGCACCCAGAATACGGAACACCCAAAATGAGACCATGGTGGCTTACCAGATATCGCCTTGGCAGCATCCATGAACTTCTCTGCCATGGCCTTCTCTCGTGACACTGTAGCAGCTACAAGCTGCTGCTCACGATCTTCGGCCTCCTTCCGCTGACGCTCAAGAGCCTCCACGGCATCCGTCGCCTTCTTCTCCGCCTAGCCGAGGCTCTTTTCGAGAACGTTCAACCTACGGAGGTCATCATTGTTCTCGTCTGCAGCATTGGGCAATAAAGGATGAACGCAAGGAAAAACCTTCAACACCCGAAGCAAAGTAAAAAAACCTACGCACCTCGGATCTGCTTGAGCTCGCATTCCAACAAAAGGTGCTGCTCGATCAGTCGGTTAGCGTCACGCACAAAAGGCTGCAAAGAGAACAACAAGCTCGTTGAGTAAAAGGGCTCGGGGGCTCCCCTCACACAAAGAAGAAAGAAACTTATGTGGTCTACTGTGGACTCCGAATGTTTTGATATCGTCTTCCACATAATGAGTGCACGAGCCTCCCGCCTTGCGGAGCTCAAATCCTCGTCATCGGAGTTGGCCGCCATCTGGGGAGTCGAAGACACTGGCTTTGACTCCGTGACAATTTATTTGGGGTCCTCATCGAGGGACTCCTCCGAATCATGACTACTAGCACTTACAAAGAGCCAAATCAACAACAAGCTCATACTTAGCACATCAACAAAGTAACAAGATTCGACCAGAGCAACTTATGATGGTATGTCTGACAAATTGAATACAGGAGCCTCCTTCTTCTTCTTCTTGGCTGGTGGCTGCGGGGCCATCGCCCGAATAGGAACAACAGGAATGGGTGTAGAGGTCGCACCCTCATCCCCGCCGTGCTGCTCGAGGAAGGAGGGACCCTTCAGCGTTGGTGGCGTCGCCCCATCCGAAGTTTCGCTCCGGGACCTCTTTTGGGTCCGCCCTTCGCTCGGCTCAGGGGCTCCCAGGGAAGGAGACTGCGCCGGGGGGGGCTCAGATTCAGACTCCGCCTCCTCATTGTCCGCGACCTTGAGACCCTGCAAATTGAAGACAAGAGGTGAAACAAGATAAGTAACGATAACAAAAATCACTCGAAATAGCATTACGCGCCACTACAATTTTCACCTGGGGAACTTCTTTCTTGGCACTAAAGGGGGTGGTCAAGGACTTCCCCGGGAGGTCCTCATCGTCCTTGTACTTCAGCAGATGCTGAAGCGCCTTATCAACATCACTCGAGGACATATCCTCAGGCAATACCCTTCTCGGGTCGTTGGGGCCAGCATACGGGAACATCGGGGTGCGCCCTTGCTTGGAGCTACAGCCGACGCTTGAGGAAGGTGCGAATGATGTCGACACCGTTGACCTCTTTGCCGACCACCAGTTTAAGAGCCTCCACCCGCTTGTAGAGCTTCTCCAGCACCTTGGATTCACCCTCCAAGATGTCATTCTCCCGCGACCTCTTTCGGGTGATCTCTTGGGTGGAGTCGAAAGGGTCAAGCCCGTAATGCTGATCGTCCAGCTTGATATCACGGATGTAGAACCACTTCCGACGCCATTGCTAGATGGACTCGCTAATATAGAAAGAGAAGAACTGGACAGTGGAGCGGATAGAAATTCTGTAGCCACCCAGTGGATAGACACCACCGGTGCCAGATTGACTCTTCATGGAGTAGAGTCTCCGGAAGAGGCCAAAGTGAGGCTCGATACCAAGCCAGCACTCGCAAAGAGTAATGAAACAAGCAATATGGAGGAGAGAATTGGAATATAGATAGTGAAGCTTAATCTCGTAGAAGAAAAGAAGCCCACGAAGAAATTCGTGGGCGGGCAAAGAAAGGCCACGGATAACAAAGGCGTAAAACATCACCCGAAATCCGTCGGGTAGGCGAGGGATTACCTCTTGGCTTGGGAGGACGGTGTCACCCTTCTCCTTGGAGATCAGGCCGGCATCACGCAATTTGCACAAATCCGATTCGCGCATCTCTGTGCGCCGCCACCCGCCGTCAGTGGTGCGGCTCGGAGCAGTGGCCTTCTTCCCGGCGTCGGTGGCACTTGAACCTGCTGCAGTGGATGAAGCTTTCTTGGGATTGCCTATCGTGGAGCGGCGAGTGCGGCGATGCGAACGGAGGAAAACAGAGGAAAATATGCGAAGGACGTCCAGTGCGCAATGAGATCAAAGACTCAAAAAATGGTGGCAATGGCGAAGAAGAAGAGGCAAATGGTGAAGGGTACAAATTAGTTGTTTTCTCCACGGTATAAAAGGGGCGAAGACGATGCAGCAGAGCCGTTGATTTAGAAGCCCTAACACGTGCCTCAGATCTCGCCATCCACGTGTCAGCACCAAACTGAACCGTCATCAGCACACCATCCAGTACACGCAGAAATCGAGGAGACGCCATAACTTCCGCCATGTTACGCGTGACTAGTCAAATTCAAGTGGAACCCACGGTCGTTCCGTCGCATCTTCTCTACTGCTGCTGCAGACGGTTGAGCTCATCAATCGTCAGCAATGACGTCATCAAAGCAAAGCCAGCAATGGCTCAAAGATTTTGACTTAGCATAAAAGTACTTACTTGAGTCTACGACTCAACCAACTACTCGGGGGCTACTCCTATCAGGAGCGCTGGCCGCGCACCTGAAAAATTACAAAGGTAACAACATCTCGAAAAAATCTTCGAGTCCTACTCGAGTCTGCGACTCCACTACGGACTCGGGGGCTACTCCCATATGGAGCGTTGGTCGTGCATTCGAAAAAATGTGTCCTCCGGACTAATAATGGAAACAAGCTTGAATGACTAAAGTAAAGTCTCTGCTCGAGTCTACGACTCGAACAGACACTCGGGGGCTACTCCCATAGGGAGCGCTGATCGCGCACCCTGTGAACTATTTGATTGAGATCCTTCGGATCAAATACGGCAAAAATCTTTTGGCAACTTTGTCCAAATTAACGCTAAGTGAGAAGCAGTCTCCTTGGTCACCCGAAACACCTCCGCGGTGATAAAACTTCGGATGTTGTGTCTGTGATGCAAAGATAAGTCCTACAGATATCATCTGATGGCCTTGTAACGCACCCGACTGCGCTCTGCCAGTAAATTCCTATGTCAACAGGCACGATGAAAATCCCGACGGACGTGTTGGGTATATTACTTGAAAAGAACTGGGATTCGACTCCTATAAGTCCTCAACGGCCTGAGTAAAATTACACCAGCATTCATTCCGAATTCGAGTCTTGGAACTCGAGTCTGATGAAGATTGTGTTGTTTTGTCCTATGACAGTTAACTACCCTGATCCGTCGGGTGATCCAGGCACACGCATCAACAATCCCTATGAATTAACATTTTTATTCCTGAAGACAGGTTCAAATAAAAAGCACCCAAAAGATTATAGAGTCTCTAGTCGAATCTATGATTCGACTGAACACTCGGGGCTACTGACATGGATATACTCTACGGATGCATAATATTGGTATACCCGGTCCATCCCAAGGAAGGCCCATGTGGAGACCTGCAGTCCAGGAAGATTTCAGGTGGCCTAGGCCCATGGCAAGTTCGACTCCTTGGAGGACAAGTCTAGATGTAGATAGAATTTCAAAGGGTCCAACCCTAATCTGTAACCGACTTGACCTATCCCCAAGACCTGGCCTATCTATATAAAGTCCAGGGGGACACAACAAGAAGGATCTCAACACCTCATACACACACCTCCACACCAGATTGCATCTGCGCACCCTTGTAACCTTCGGTTCCGCCTTAATCAAAAACAGACAAGCAGGAGTAGGGTTTTCCCTCCGGGGCCTGAACCTGGGTAAACCTCGTGTCCCCTTGCCGCGTGTCTGTTACGATCTCCAGCATCCCCATCTTTTCCAAAACCCAAGTCCATAACAATGGGCATTGATGAGTCGAACCCTCGTCAACGTCGTCCTGGCTGAAGAGGAGCAAGAACGACCATGAGGCGTCTGGCTCTAGCAGCCAACACTCTCGGCTGCCGGACTTCCTCCACGGCACATCCTTGCCGCCTCTGCCGCGGCCGGAAGAGTTCTGGGGCTGCCCCATGGGGAACTACCCGCCGCTGCGGGACCACCGAACCCGGTGGTACTTCCGTGTCACAGAGTGCGAGCGCCAGTGGAGGGAGGGCCGCGACATCCAGCACACAGATGTCTCCCTCCCTACCGGCTGGCACCTCAACCGGGACCGGGACCGTGTCCCGGCGCCGCCCATGCCCAAGAAGGGAAAAGTGCTAGAGGAGGAGATCCTCCGCCGGATCTCCAACCTCCCGCGAGCCCAACAGTGGGAGAGGGGATTCCAGAGCGAGGACTTCTAGGTGAAGTTCCTCGAGTGGGAGCACAAGGCATGGCATGCTACCACCATCCTCCGCGACCTGCAGCTAGGGGAGGTCTACCCCGTCCCCGACATCGACTCGGACGATGAGGGCGCCTTCAACCACTCTGATGCCAACCTCGACAACGAGGACGACAACGACATCATCGTCAGCGGGAGGTCTTGGGCGGCGTCGCCATGCTGCCGAATCTGCGAGTCTTTGGCGGGGCTACGACGAGGACGCCTTCACCGATCAGGCCATTGCGGCCAGTGCGCGGGACGAGGACGCCCAGTGGTCCGACAATGAAGAAGCCGTCCAGCTCACTGGCATGGTGGCGCAGGCGAATGCCTAGCTGCTTCCACCGTCATCGCTGCCGGGATGGGCGCCAGCTATCGCTCCGGAGGTGGGGATGGAGCTGGCACACCTCTAGCACGGTTGGGCGTCATGGCCTGGGCAGGTGATCAATCCACCTGCGCTTGTGCCCGCTCCGACCCTGCCGCCGCGTAACTTCTGAACGCCGTCGGAGTACATCGACCTCGACCGACGAGGCAGCGCCGGCGGCGAAGATCGGTAGCTAGGGTTAGGAGTAGTTTATTTTATATATTTTTTCAATAAAATTAAGTATGAAATGTATGAACTTTGCCAGTTTTTAGCACGAATGGTTTAAGTTTGAATCTGAAAAAAATGCCTCATCCAGGCCAGACAAATGGACCGCGCCGCTGAACTCGGTTGGCCAAACTGACCGAAACTCAATCTAAAAATGAGCATGGACCGATCCAATTAGATAGAAAAGAACGGTTTAGATCGGCGAAGATGCCCCAAAGGACCGTTGCTGTCCGGCCGGCACGGCCCCCTCCTTCCCTCCTTGCTCTAGAACCCACGTCCGCGTGCACATCTGAAAACCCCTCGTCCACGTCTGACTTTCTAGCGCAGGAAATTCGGAGAACACGATTCATTTCTACCCCAAGGAGATAAGGATCTGGAAAAATTCAGAGCACGAAACCGGTCCATTTCCAACGATAGGAACCGGGAGAAACAAAGGAAAACTTTCATCGTCGTGTCTTTAGATTGGTCCGGTGTGGTCCGGAGCAACACCACAAAAGCGGCAACAGAATCTAGCGACCAACACAAAGCGGCCGGCGCCTCCAACTCCGATCCAACAACTTGAGCGAGCCCGTCCAAAGCCTCGAAGCGGCATCTGATCTGTGAACTGTGACGTGCAACTTTGCAGCTTGCAACCTGCAACCGCCCCTCTCCCCAAAGCGGGTCGAGGTCCCTGTGGGGGCTGTGGCTCGTACTACACGAAAGCAACGCCGGAAAGACAACAACTTTACCTAACTGGGCAGCGGCTCCAAACTACGCTAGAACCCATCCCTTCCAACAGTCCTCGTGACACCGTAACAAACACGAGACCTGACTCGTGGGATGGGGTTCTCATGGTCATGTTCATGTGGTGTGCTGTGGAGATAAGCATGAGAAAAGCACTGAATCTACTACTGGTACCCATCCAGTAAACATGAAAAACTCATGAAAAACTCTTAATTCACAAGATTCTGGAAGCAGAGAAGTAACTTCAATCAGAGTTTCAGGGTACAACGGAAACAAATTGGAAGTTTACACGGATCTGGCTATCATCAACTGTTATTTTCATCCTGGGCATCACCGGGGGAGTAGTAATAATTTACACAAAATGGGGGCAGATGGAGGAGAGCAGGGAGGATCTCGCTACGGATCCTCGCCCATGCTACCATGCCTCCTCATCCTCGCCCTGTACTAGTACTATTTCTTTTCCTAAGAAAAACTACTACTGTAAGAACTTGGTACTACTACTAGTAACAATTTACAGCACAAGGAAGTTGGATCGATGGGAATTCGCTAGTTTTTCATTTCATGGGAAGGCTTCTGAAGTCGAGCATGCCGGCCCTGAGGCCGAGGAAGTTGCTGCTGAAGCAGAGGCCCCCGCCCTGCTCCGTCTTCACGTGTGCTCTAGGGGGCGGCAGGGCATCCTCCTGCTGCTGGAACGGCAGGCTGATGCAGAGGTCCAGGTTGAGGTCCGGGCACCTGGGCGGCTTGCTCTCTTCCTCCTCCTTCGCAGGCTGCAGCGGCGTCGGCGGGGTCGGGGAGGACAGGATCAGCCGCGGCGGCTTGGACGCCGCGTCGGGGTCGGCGAAGGAGACGGTGGTGGTGGCGACGGGGCGGTGCGTGACGGGGTCGATGCCCCTTCCCAGCAGCTTCCTCCGGATGTGCGTGTTCCAGTAGTTCTTGATCTCGTTATCCGTCCTGCCCGGCAGCCTTGCCGCGATGAGGGACCACTTGTTGCCCAGGAGGCTGTGGAGCTTGACGATGAGGTCGTCCTCGTCGCGCGTGAAGTTGCCCCGCTTGAGGTCCGGGCGGAGGTAGTTGATCCAGCGGAGGCGGCAGCTCTTGCCGCAGCGCAGCAGGCCCGCGGCGCTGGGCAACGAGCGCCAGCACCCTTCCCCGTGCGCCCGCACGTGGGCCGCCAGCCGCTCGTCCTCCTCCCGCGTCCACGCGCCCTTGTTCGTGTGCGCCTTCTCGCAGCACGGCGACCGCCCCATGGCTATGGCTATGGCTGCTTGGTTCGGTTCGATCTATCCGCCGGCGGCTCACGTGTAGCGTGTGCTAGATTGGGGAGGAGAGGGCGGGCGGGTTTTATATTGCTCGCGGCTCCTCTCCTGTGCTTCGCTCGGGAGGCGGGTAGTAGAAAGGGATGATGATGATGAGTTGGAGTTGGTTGGTTTGGTGGAGAGAGGGAGGGCGGAGGTGGTTAGGGGTGACGCCATGACACCACGACCTGGCCGGCCTCGTCGAGCGTGCGGGGGGTTGGATTTTTCCTTTTTCCTGACCGCGCGCGAGCGGCTGCCACGCCGGCCCGCGCATGCGGTGGGCGGGCGGGAGGTAGGTGCAAAGTGGGGCGCTGCACCAGCGCGCGTGTGTGTGATGTGATCTAAGGTAGTACTAGGCCTGTAGCTGTAGGGGTGGGTGCTAGAGAGTGCGCAACGGTGAACGGTGGCGTCGTCTCAGCATGTGCGGTGCTGACACATGTGGCGGCCGGGCGGTGAGATGCGTATGGCCTGCCTACTTCGCCTCCCATCATCTGCATCTGCATCTGGAAACCGACTTTGCCGCTCGCCCTTGATTTTCCCGCCACCGTTTCTCAACGCTACGGAGGAACCTGCCTTGCAATTGATACTTAGGGCCATCTACACACGCGGGCCAATCCAAACCGTCCGTTTCTGTTCATTTAAATTGGGCCATGGTTTTATTTTAGGTCATGGTTCGGCCTGTCTGGTCAGCCCCGCCAAGCACCGCAATCCATCTGTTCGCGGGATGATGCTGGCCTGGAGAGAGGGCTCAAACGGACTAGGAAAGGACGCGTCCCTTTGGTTACTCTAGGCTGATAAGCAAATACCTCGACTCGGATATTTTTTTTTTCAGCGGGATGAAATCTCATGACTACCACGTGATGATGACTCGGATACTTCAGATTGCAAGCTGAGTGATAATGAAACCGTATGTCCGTGAAACATTGATTGACCTCTTTTACTTTTTCAACATCATCACTCGAAAGTCGACCGCCGTGAAGAAACTCAGAAGGCTGCAGGAAGAGATCGTTACGATCCTAGGTGAGCTTGAAATGTACTTCCCGCCCGCATTCTTTGACATTATGGTTCTTCTGCATACGGGAGGCCAAACACGCTATCTAGGCCGACGCAAACGTGACCTAACTTTGGTGCATGGATAGGTCGGTCCCCACGAATCGGTCTGGATAAGGCGCGCAGCTGCCCGTCAGTCCCCACGGACTGGGTCGAACGCGGCAGGACAGTTTGCGTGGTGCCCATGGAGATGCCCTTATTTGCTTATCACTTGTGGTATATTTACATCATTTAAAACTTTTTTACCGAAATATCTTATCTAGAAATTTTTGAACATGTTTTTACCATCATATTAGAATTTTGATTTTTTGTTACAAGGAGTAGAGTCGTTGAAAAAAACGATATGATCTACATATCACCAAAGTTTTGTTAAGAAATATTTTGAATTTTGGAGTACACAAATATCACACAGTTGTGACTCTAAAAAGGAAAAAAAATGGTTTTGTTCCTCGCATTTGTCTTTTTCAATAAGATCACGAAACTTGTGTCCTACATATTAGATTTGTGCATGTATTCAAATGCTATTTTAGATATTTTTGAGAACTGAAAATGTAGTGTTCAATTTTTTCTAAGGGGAGCTCCGGACCTAATAGCACTTTTCGGTAAAACTAGAACTGTTATCTCGATACTGTATAATATAGGCCAACCACAAGGCGCTAGCTATGCTATGATATCTGACCTTTTGATAACAGGCCAGCAGAGCTAGCTTCTTAATGTAGCGAGTGCAAGGTTAGCTCTCGCTAGCGAGGCTGCGAGGGTCTCTTTAGATAGAAAGATTAAAAAATGCACGAATAAACCGAGGGAGTACCATGCATTGCATTGCTCCAGGCCACACGGCTCGTTGTATCTTATTATGAGGAACTGTCAACCCCATGATCGAACCTGCCTACCTACCTACCTACAGTATGGGCTTGCATAAAATTTCCTCGATATATACCTCTGCCAAAGAAACACCGAGAATCTAGATGCAATTGGTATCGTGTTTCTTTTGCTCACTCAGTTACTCTCTCACGCCGATGAACACGTTCATTTTCTGGCTCCGTTTCTGGAAGCCTGTTTTCGTTCGCTCACCTCTTGCTATGACACGTCGCATGGAAACGGTACAGGTGCAGAGCTGCCCTACCTCACGATCCCTAATGACCCGTGCCTGCAGACATATTTACCCTTACCATGTCTTCAGTTTGGTCCCGGCCTCACTTCAGACTCAGAGTTCAATCAGACCGTAACTCAGCCCTAAGATGAACTGTTTCAATCCCAGCAAAATGAAAGTTTGACCATTCAATTCCAATTGCTGACCTTGGATCGAGACTTGAGATTCTCGTAAAACCTAATACTTCAAGAACATCACTATAGCCCCTTGCTTTGAACTGCAGGCATTAATACTTGATCATATGGATATCACATACTGGACAGGCAAATGTTTGATCACGTTTGCTCATCTCCAAGTTGATAAATATAGTAGGCGATACAAAGAAGGGAAGTTTATCTTCCCAGGTGTACGTTGCTCCTGTACCTACTACTCTACTTGACTTGAACTGCTACTCAGAGTTAATTATATACGGATATCCTTTGGAGAACGCTATCATCTATGCATCCCATTCCAGCTATAGCATATGATTGGTCCTCAACGAGTAAACAAACAGTGGGCTGCAAACACGGCTGCTTACACCAAATACTACCTTCCAAACAGGTTGTTCAACCTTGTTGTCACTGTCGAGTACCCCCATACTGGCTAAAATATAGATAGCTGATCCAGTAATATTCTCAGGACACAAGCAACTGCTTTTGTATTACACCGCGATAAATATATTGCCGAAAGTGATTGTAATAGTAAGCTATGCATTGGCATTGAAATGCTTGCTGAGTATGGGTGTAAACATGAAAGGGATGTCCATAAGAATTCTTAAAATACTCGGAGATGATGGTGTGGGTAGTTCGTGACTATAGTTCTGTTATTTGATCTTGATACTTACTACTAAATAAGGCAAATGCCGGTTTGAAGAACTTGGCAACCTTTACTTGCTCCTCTTGGAAGCCTCATACAGGTAGCCCGCGATAACTACAGCTGCAGCAACTGCTACACCGACTGCACTCTGCGCGAGTACAACAGCAGTTGGAAGATCTGATTTTGTAGATGCTGGGCCACCACTCCGTGGAGTGAAGCCAAGTTCAGAGAGTTTCTTGTGTGATTCAGCATAGTCCTTGAAGAAGGTGTCCTCATCCTGCAATACGGAAAAAAAGTCATTGTTTGGATTTGAGGACTTGTACATTGAAAAATAAGTGGTACAATAGCATATATGGTAGTATCAGGTATCAACTGCACAAAATTTAAGATTGTCAACAATCATCTGCACCTTTGCATAAAGCTCCACATAGCGTCTAAATTCAGGATCATCCAGCAATGCCTTGTCAGTAGGGAGCTTCAGAAGCCCCTCAGATTCTCCCTTCAGTAGCTCACTGCAGTGATGTTAGAAAGTAATTAAATTGCACAGATTCTCCATCAATCTAGTCTCCGAAACAAGTACGCCCTACGACCCAAATTAGTTGACTCAAGTTTGTCTAAATTCGGATGTATCTAGTACTAAAACATGTCTAAATACATCCGAATCTAGACAAACTTGAGTCAACTAATTTGGGTCGGAGGGAGTAGTAGATGTTCTGGTTTTGTATTGAACTTACAGAAAGTATGAGTTGTCAAACTTCAGAGGATCTTTGGTCCATGCACCATCAAATCCAGACCTTTCAGGGTGTGCCTTTCCCTAACAGAACAAACTCCAGTATTAAATACTGCGTTTCTGATGAACGGGTGAGCTTCTACTTCACAGAATACAACAAGTACCAGACTGTGGCCACCAGATAGAGCGACAATATCTTTATCTGTCAAGCCCATCCGGTAAAAGATGTCCCTTAGATGTGGTGCCCCTATTCATAAAGGGGAACAAACTCAGTACCATAGATATGTACAAGCTGTGGCAAGTAGGCAGCACTGCAATAAAACTATAACAGCAGGATACTGCATTACTGTTTAAAAGACTGATCATGTGAAGAAAAAAAAGACAGCTCTTGTATACGAACAAATGAAATAAGACCACAGATGGACATGTGATAGTAAGTATATCATGTAATATAGACTGCTGGTGATGCAAGAGGATAAGATTAGTTGAGCCTCCAATTTTTTAAGAAAATGTGGTGTATTTGAACAAAATGTGTGTGAGAACAGAGAAAAAGTACAACCAGACAAATGTACTTGCGTGAAATACCAGCAAGTATTATATGCAAGAGTATGAACATGAGAAGTCCAGTGCAGAAAATATCCCATGGGAGTATGGGACTACATTTGACATGCACATAACATTCTAGATCACGTTCTTGCTTGAGACACTAAGGAATCAGGAAGTATGTTTATGTAAAATGATGAAAAATATTGACCAGTAGAAAGAAAATTTTGCAGCAGTGACCTCTCTTAGCATCAGGAAGACGCCCTTCACGGGGGCAAACCGAGGAATCCTGATAAAATTTGAAAGCAGTCAATATGTGAGCATCAGGAACAATGCATCCATTTATAAGGACATGACATTTCACATACACGTCTTCCAGGAACAAACTCAATGGTTGGACCCCCAGTGACTTCAACTGCAACTACTCCAGCAAGCTGCAAGTAAAATCTACTTAGCAAACGACTATAGAAACTACAGTTTCACAACACCTATAGGAATCAACAGCTAAAATGTGTGCACGAATACTCCTACAGTTTAGTACAAAATCCAACTCAAGCAAATAACCAAATACCTGATAAAGGTCTGCATATGTAATCTTTGGACACTTTGCTTTAATAGGATCTGTGGCAACAAACAACAGTTGGATAAGCTATAACAATAATTTAATTTATTCCAGTAGTGAAGAAAGGAGCAACATACCAAGAAACCAGCAAAACTGAAATGAGTAAGTGATGTGATTTCTAGAGTATTATTAGAAACAAAGTTGCAACTCCGTCAAAAACAGTTACTCGATACACAGAATGGTAGCCTCTCAGAGTTCTCTCAGTGGTACATGTAGTGATGCAAATAAAAAAAGCATATGTAAGGATGCAGAAGTTTTTACAAGTGACCATACTAGGGTGCAGTTAATTTTCGTTGGTTTGGTTATAAACCTAAATTGTTTAGCTTGACATAAAATCAGTATAGCCTTATCTTCAAGCTATTGCACAAACAACAAGCAACGAAAATAGAATTTCAACTTGTAAAAAACTAATAAAAATGTTTGAACTGATTTCAACTTAGCTTACTGAATTTCTTATAGTGAAAAGGGTATTTTGCACTGCCATCTACTAACACATTGGGTAATTGGGTATAAATAATGCATACCAAGTAGATCAATAGCAATTTTTAAGCCAGCATTTGAACCATGAGTGTACTCCTCCTCGTATCTAATTGAGCCATTTGCACCACCAGTTCTTGTGTTCACATCGTATGTACCAGCGTCATGCCATCTGCAACAAAAAGCAAAGAAATTAAGCCTTCCACATGCAGGGAAGCAAGGTATTCCAGGAGAAACACAATACCACAAACACACAGAAAATGGAAGTCGGAGACAGCGTTATCTAGGTTTTACTTATTAAAACTTAAAATACAGAGGAACCTAGTGTATAGTTGCATTCCTGCTGTACAAACTGAAGGATATATATTCAGATAAGGCTCTGCTGCATTGAAGTTTCTACGCCTTTCATTCCAGTGTGCACGAGACCTGGTCCTATACAATGCATCTCGGGATGGAAACAGATCAGAAGCAGACAGAACTAAGTGACACCATATTTGTTTTCATTTTTTATATGGAAATGGAAACCGACACGAATGCAGAAATCACAGAAACGAATACAGAGCAAATATGTTACTGACACGGATAAAAAATCAAAAGTTTGCCAGAACTAAGAGAGCCCTTGAATCATGCAGAAAAACACAAGCAAACCAACAAATTTGTTCAATTTCTAAGATGACTACGAATATTATGATATAGTAGTATCATGGTGCATCGTCAATTCATCATTACAAGTTCTGGTCGCTCGGGCGGTGCAGGTGCGTGCAAACTGTCAAGCGAAGAATTGCAGGCAGCAGCGTACATGGTAACTGATCAGGGGAGATTAGGTTTAGGTACTGTGAAGTGTTAACGTTTGGGTTGGTGCAGGCCAAATTTATCTGGGTCGCATATAGACGCCGGTTGAAATGGGTTGCATACAGGCATGATATAAACAGAAATTTCCGCATTTCCGAAAACGGAATTGCTGTTTTCGTATGTGTTCCGATCAGAAAACACTGTCTGTTTTTGTTTCAGTTTCCACGTTTTCTCTCAGATTCCTTTTTCCGCAGAACAAGCAGAAAGATGACGTACTGTTTTCCTCCCTAAATGCATCCAATATTGTTCCTAACTACTATAAAAGCAACCATCTCTCATAAACACCACACATAGGAAGTTCAAGAAATGAAACCCCTGTTACTGTACATGAATACATGATAGATCTCCTCGGCTGGCGACAAACGTGAGAAACCAACGTATGAACAAAACTATAGTCTTCCTGTGAATTAAACATCAACGCTTCCTCGTTAGATCCATACCCGCCGCCATACAACTACAATTAGGAGCCGTTCGGAGCTCAAGCGCACGCACATAAGGTGTTTGCCGAATTGCCTTGCCCAAAACCGAACCACGGCTACTAGCGACTTCCAATTTATGCAGGCCGCGGTAGCAAAAAAGCAAAGCATGAGTCCAAATTTGGCATGCGCCTAAGCTCACTACGCCAGTGGGCGATCCCGCGAGTTCAGCAAAACATTATCACTCGCGCCGCGTGAACCAGGGACGGAGGAGCAGAAAACACAAGCACAGAAACAAGGCGCAGGGAGTACATCAAAGGAGGGGAAACTGGAAACGGCACGTACGCGAGGCGGAGCATGATGGGGGCGCAACCCTTGGAGGCGATGAGGGCGCGGAGGGCGCGGCGCGCCCTGTCGATCTGGCGCAGGTACTCGGCGTCCACCACCGGGGCTGCCATCGCCGACGAGGAGTGAAACCTAGAGATCGGCGCGGGCGGAGGGGCTGAGGCGCGCGGTTCGTATGGGTGAGAGGAGCAGTGGTAGCAGCAGCAGCGGGAATGGAATGGGGAGGGGAGGAGGAGGCGACGAGATAACGCGAGCGATCGATTGGCTGCTCCGGGCCGTCGAGTCGTGGTCTGCCGGCTTCGGTTTTACTTGCATCCACGCTACACGTGTACCACTCTGCTATGGTGCGGGGCCGACCGTCAGTTTTCTTTTGGGACAGTGCTAGGCGTCCTCAAGATTTGTGGTTCGTCGCCATTCTCCAACCACGTGTCTTTTTAATTCAAAATCTCGTTTTGCTACATTTGCGTTTTGCTACATTTGTCCGTTTTGCTACATTGTAGCGAAAAGCAGTTCGATCTAGAAAAATAAAAATGATGGACCTCATGGGAGACCTCGTCGGCGACCACATAAAAAAATTGTGCTATTGTAGCATATCCGACCTCGCCGGAGACTCAGGAGAATTTCGCCGTTAGACCTCACCGGAGACCGTGTAGCAAAAATGTTGTGCTATTGTAGCAAAATCACAAAAGCAGTTGTAGCAAAAAAATTATATTGTAGCAAACTCTATTTCACGGATATCTCGGAAAATCCAAGGCACCCTTGTAGCATCGCCGCTGCATGTAGCAAAAAGCTTTGTCGACGGAGAAGAAAAGATGTTCTTAGGAGAAAGGCAGTCGTGCCTCTCTATAACAAGGACGTTATGCCCCTGTAGCAGGGCTTCACACCGTTTATAGCAAAAAAAAGTCGTCATTGGAGAAGGTGATGTTGTTCCTCTATAGCAAGGCTAACGCCATCGTCCAAGAAGACGATGACATACATCTGTAGCAAGGCTGACATACCTTTGTAGCAAGGCCGTCGTGCCTTTGTAGCAAAGCTTCACGCCGCTTGTAGCAAAAAGTGGCTCCGCTATACCTCTCCCCACGCCTATGTGGCGAGGCCGGCATGCCTATGTAGCAAGTCGATAAGCGCACATAGCAAACCTCGGCCTTTGTTGTGCGGCGTAAACGCGTTAGCAACCACCGATGCCGCACGTGGCGATCGCCTTGACTTCGTAGCAAAAGCGATGCCGTGGCGTCGCGCCGTCAGCACCGTCATCGCCACACGTAGCATCATCATCAGTCACATGTAGCACCATTGTTGGCCCGTTGTAGCAAGCGGCACCGCATGTAGCGAATCGCCCGCATGTAGCAAGGCCGCCACGGTCGGTAGCAAAGCTTGGCACCGCGGTAGCAAGGCCATACATGGTCGTAGCAAAGCTTGCGCCACATGTACCAAGACCGGCGCATGTAGCAAACTTCACGTTGTCCTGCCACCTACTCCGTGACATGAACGTGGCCAGGTGAAACGTGGTCTCTCGTGCGACACGGAAACAACCAGCAACCGAGCAACCGGGAGATCGCGTCGTTTTCATCCAACGGCTCCGCACCCGGGGGACGCGAGCGCGTGATCCCCGGGGGAGTAGTATCATTTTCCTTTCTTCTGGCTGTGCTGACGATCGGACGACTTTTTTCCGTTTCTCCCAACTGAATTCTCACGTCTTTCTAGTGATGTTGCCTTTGTATGGTAGCCAAAAAATTAAATCTTAGCCCAAAGAAATGCATATGGTAAGCCTATGGCGAAAGATTTTTTTAATAACTCTTTTAAATAACGCGTGTATCCGTATTTACAAAATCATGAAAACATAAAAAATAAACTAACATAAACAATAATTTATAAAATATTATTTGCTTGTCCAACCATCTTAGTACGAGTGGCATTGAAAAGATAATTTAATTTATGACCCGTAGGAAAAAGAATCATGTTACTTGGATTTGTAGATAAAAAGTTACAAAGGTTTAAAATTTTACTCCCTCCATTTTAAAATAGAAGATGTTTTAGCTTTGTGAAGCAAATGTATCTAAACTTGTTTTAATATATAGGTTCACTCAACTTTAGGGTGAATCTACACACTAAAAAAGTCTAGATTCATTTTTTTCACAAACCTAAAACTTCTTATATTTTGAAATGGAGGGAGTATGTTTTAGAGAGTAGCGCTCTAGTCGAGGGGACTATCCTGTTTCACTTTTTTTTGACAGAAAACAACACTTTATTGATCAAATAACATCAATACACAGGGTTCCCCGGATGCAATCCGGAACAGAAAAGAAAACCTCGCTAGAGGGAACACTAACACATGATTTAGCTAAAATGTGTGCTGCTTCATTCAAATTACACTTCACATGCGTAAACGAGATTTATGTGAAGGAGGTTGCCATGGCTTTGATGCCACTAACCAGAATACCCACTGATGAGCGATCCATCAGTGAAGAGTTGAGGCGTTGGACGAGGGAGAGGTAGTCTGACACAAAGATGGCCTTGCCAAAACCCTGCTCCTGGGCTAGCATGACTGCTCTACGTAGATCCAAAGCCTCTGCATTCTCCGGGGGGGGGGGTGCAAGACCCTATAACTGTTGGCGACAGGTCACCAAGCAGATACCCACATGATCTCGAATAACAATGCATGCCCCCATGCTGCCCTGGGCCTCAAAAATGGCAGCATTAGAGTTGACAAGAACTACTCCCGGCGGCGGTGGTATCCATCTTGATGTTGTCGTGGACTCGCACCTGGGTGCCGAGGGTTGTTTGAACAAATGCTCTCTGATCAGATCGATGTAGGCAAGGATCTTCCCACATGTACGAACTGGACAAGGTTACTCTGACGAGTTCCGAGCATCGTCCCTAGCTTCCCAAATATGCCAGAAGCTGACAGCCAGGGTCATAGCCTGTAGCTCACTTGCTCGATCAAGAAAATCAAATAGCCATTGTCTGTTAGTAGCAAAGGTCTTGCGTTTGAGCTTTAGAAGGACACGCTGTTTAACTTTATACCTAGTTATGCCTCTCTTATAAACTATCTCGTTGATTAACAAAATGATCAAGGTTTCCTGATCATGGACATTGGATGTTGTTAATAACAAGGTCACAAAATTATTGGAATGGTGTGATGAACATTCATCCGAAGTATAGCATTACGATCAAAGTCATTGAGTTTATATTGCTATAACATCATACGAAATAATCCTAATCCTTAGACCATGAGATCAATGTCAATCACTAACACTGGAAGAGTATCTTGATAACATCAAACGTCACACCGTAATAGGGTGATTATAAATATGGATTTAGTGCTACTAAAGTGTTATGTTGAGGACCATGAATCAAGAGTGAAATTTGTTCATCCCGATGATGGATAGATATACTCTGGTCCCTCTCGGTGATATCACATTGGTTAGCTTGCAAACAAGTGATTTGATCACTAGAATGTTATATCACGGGAACGAGAAAAGAGTACATGTCAGTAAAGATATCAAACTAGGTATGAAGATACCAATGATCGAATCCCGGACATGTAATATATCGCGAGACAAAAGGATTAAGATTCTAGCGTAAAAGGTTCTCACGATCACAAGAAAGACATCGTTGAATGTGTGGGAGTCAGTATGGATCTCCAAGTCCCGCTTCTGATTATTGATCCGAGAAGGGTCTCGATCATGTTCATATTATTCGCGAACCGTAGGGTGACACACTTAAGAGACACCAACACCATTTGGAACAAATAGTTTCATGCTGAAAAGATTTAGAAAGCGAAGGAATTTATTTCACTAGACACCAGAATCGTTTTGGGTGAAATTGCTGAAAGTGTTTCTGCATATGAAATGAAATACTATCACGGGGTTATATGTGAATGTTTGTCCATTAAAGTAATTGACAAAAGTCTGAAATAAAAGGAGTTTTATTTAAAGAGAGATTGCATTAAATTCGGTGGAAATTTAATGGGATTTTGAGTGGAGAAATGAAGGGGCTAATTTTGAGTGGGAGCTCAACCCATATAATGGAGGAAGGGGTGGGGGCAGCCACCATGGCCGCTGGCCACACCCCTTGGGGGTGCCCCCTCCTCCTATAAAATGAGCCCCTCTCCCTCTATCACACTCACACCTCGTCGTGAAGGATCTCTCTCTCCCTCTTGTTTATTCCCCATGGTCTCGGACTAGCGAGATACATGTTCTGGGGGCTTTTTGGCAAGAAAGAGTTGTTGCTTACACTGCATCGCTGGAGCGAGGAGGCGGAGGTTGCTCGGTGGCTCGGACGTGTGTACGAGCACGGATGCGCTGCTGATTTGTGGCGCTAGGACTTCCTCTCGATCTTGAGATTGGAAAGCGTTCGTCTACATCATCCACGAGTACAACCTCGTTAAGCTTTGTCGGTCTTCAGGGGTATGTTCTCTACGGATGTATATCCGCCCGTTGCTTGTATCTAGTAGATAGATCTTGGTATATAGTTGTTCCCATCGTAGGAATTTTTTTTGTTCTCTATGTTGCGAACCCTACAAGATTGTCATCAATTACCAAAACCACACATGGGGTCATATATGCCCTTTCATAAAGTCTGTCTTAGAAAACCCCCATGTTTGGCGGCAGGTGGATACCCACTTTAGAAGGGGGGAGGTGAGAGGCTAATAGGCCAAGCACCACGGGAGAAACCTTTTCCCCCTCATTAGTATCTTTAGATAAATTACCTTATTTTAAGTAAGGCATATGTGGTGTGACAATAACCAAATGCTAGCCTTATTATAAGGGTGACCTAGCATCACAAAGGAGTACTTCTTTCAACTATGTGTTTTAAGACATGTAGCCATCATAAAATTTCCATTAACACATGACAATTATGTTTACTTTTATTATCTATGACATGATCATCACCATAGATGGAGAGAGAGGATTGAGTGAACCCATGAACCCATGGCCATTCTTATTATAAGAGAAAACCTTTGTATTATCCTCTTGCATTGAAGAGGATTGAGACACTTTTACATTCTTACTTTGTTACATTACACTTCTAAGCCTTAAATCAACCACCTTGTTACTTAAACTCGTTTAGTGCATAATCAACTAAAACATGTGACACTTTAGTTGTAGAGAACAGGTAGCTTTTCCTTCTTGCTCCTGCAGATCGATACCCTACTTCTATATTGAGAGGTACTAGAGTGATCCCCTGCTCTTGGGGGTTATCAACTCCTCAGTTAACACTTAACCCAGTCGCGCATAGTCATGCTTCTGAATCATATCACACGAAAGTCCTAGAGAATATCTCTCCATTATGGAGGGGCAAATCCCATATTGGTTATCCATGTCGCACATCTTGATTCACGACCAGCTCGAACTCTATCGTTATAACTACATTTTTTACGAAACAATGTTTCATAGAACCTAAGTCGGCCGATCCACAACTCGGATCGTGCGATCACCTCAGGTCAAAGGATTATATTTCTTGAGACGTAGATGACAACATGCTCGCTACATCTCAACTATGGGTTGACTCACTAAACACTTTAGTTGAATTAGTGTAAGTTGGATTGGCATCACCATGCCCATGATAAGTGGAATCGAGTCATCAGCTGACTTGCATATTTATGTAAGTTGTGTGTCCAGCAGAACCTCCATAACCAAGGACGATATAGTATGAACACCATGAATATAAATTTCCACAACTAAAACACATATTCAATGATATATATATCAGATGTTTATACATGGACTGCTTAATAACTTTATGAATACATTGGGAATAATATCATACATGATCGCCTCTAGGGCATATTCCCAACAAGAGGAGGCTGATGCCGCTGCTCAACGAAAGCAACATATGACGATCTTGGGCTCTCTTCTTCATATATGCCAGCATCTCCATGCCACCCCTTAGTGCAGTGGTTCGAGGGATGGAAAAGCCAAGAACAAGGACCAGCATCACTTTGCAAGTGCTTCATTTCTTGACACTGGCTATTTCAAGGACTGCGCAACAGATGCGCTGAAAGATTTCTGCCGGTGATTTTAGGATGAACAACGAGTTGTTCATAAATATTTTTTTCAGTATCCAAGAATACGATGACCTCTTCACATGCAATAAAGACTACACCAGATTGTGGTGATCCTCGTCGGTTCAGAAATGAATAGCTGCTCTACGTTTTCTTGCGTATGGAGCTTCACTAGATACGCAAGACGACTATCTCTGTATGGCTGAGAGCACATGCTCTGAGAGTGTGAGACCCTGGCGCATGGCTTAATAGGATTGATAGGAAACCCATACCAACAAGTTACAACTTCTTTTTCAGAAGCTCATTCAAAAAGAACTCTAAGGTTAAGTGTGGTTGGCCTAGAGCAATTCTAGGATGGATGACCGACCGAGAAGTGGGTACCGGCTGCGCACGAGTGAGGACAAAGTGCGCAGAAAAGACTAGTGTTGGTCTGTGGGGTTAGTATAGAGTTCCTATTGAGCTGCCAGAAGTGACAACCGTCGGTCCGGAGTGACCGGGGGTGTTACAAGTGGTATCAGAGCCGACCCTCACGGTTACATGGGCGTGTGCGGGTCAGTGGCGGACATGTGTAGCATAGCGCGTGTGGCCCGGAGTGGACACAACATGGCAATGTGCCGGCACTGGCACACAGACGTGTGCCAAGAGGGGACATTCCTCGCTTGTGGTTGATCGACGAGGACATCGATCTTCTAAGGGTGGGTGTATGTGAGACCCTGGCACATGGCTCAATAGGATTGACAGGAAACCCATACCAACAAGTTGCAACTTATTTTCCAGAAGCTCATTCGAACTCCAAGGTTAAGCGTGTTTGGCCTAGAGCAATTCTAGGATGGGTGACCGGCCGGGAAGTGGGTACCGGGTGCGCACGAGTGAGGACAAAGTGCGCAGAAAAGACTAGTGTTGATCCGTGGGGTTACTATAGAGATCCTGTTGAGCGGCCAGAAGTGACAGCCGTCGGTCCGGAGTGACCGGGGGGTGTTACAGAGAGCGTCTTCAAGTTTTGGTGGGCAGTCGTGGCAGTATTTGGGTCAATTTATTTGAGAGAACCAAATACAGAAGATAGAAACTGTACTATCACAAAATGCAGCTAGAGGATTTTTCGAGGGTGCTTGGTAGCATCAATTGTATGCACTAGGGTTGTAATAACTGCACATTCGCTTGACAAGTTATGTACAAATGCTATACTAGAGAGTGCAGTGTCATACTTGAAGCAGTGGTAGATCATGATCTCTAGATATGGCACGCTTTTTTTTGTCATGGCGGGAACTCACGATGATATAAACGTGTTGCAGCGCTCTCCGGTGTTTGCTAGGCTAATAAAGGGTCAATCTCCGGTCGTCAACCATGAGATCCATGGTCGAGCATACAACAAAGGGTACTACCTAGCCCATGGTATCTATCCTTCTTGGTCTATATTTGTGAAGAAATTCCAGGTCCCGATAAAGAGAAGAAGGCTTGATTTCCGATGGTGGCGTGGGACGGTGGTGGCATGTGGCTGGTGGTGGAAGTTCCAAAAGGTTGGTGGATTTGGGGTAAAAAAATAGAAAAAACCAAGTTTTTGTGGCCGACAGATCCAACTCCCTCGCTTCCAAGCATCAGATCTCAATTTGGTGCCCTATTTTGAGGGAGGAGCAGCCGGTGCTGCAAACTGGGCAACTATAAAGCGGTTGTTTTGCCGCCCCATTTTCGCAAAACTGCTGCCTTATTTCCTAAATCTGTTGCCCCAAAATGGGACAGCTGTTTAGAGATGCTCTAAATGCAAAGAGGCTTGTCAGAAGGATGTCGAGCAGGCTTTAGTACGCTCTAGCGACGTTTTTCTATTGTTCGGTATCTATTCTCACCCGGTGAGAGTCTCAGATGTGGGAGGTTATGAACTGTTGTATAATTATGCACAACATGATCATGGAGAGTGAGAGAGCAAAACCAGTGGTTGATGACTAGCCATATGATCACCAGGGACCTCTAGCTCAACTAGTTGGGGGTGCCGGACGCCGAGTTTTGCTGCTTTCATCGCCATGCATCAAGAAATTCGTGATCGAGAGGTTCTCGCGGGGCTCCAAAGTGATCTAGTGGAGCATTTTTAGATTCTCAAAAGAAACGTGGTATGATCCATCGATATGTTTGGTTGCTATATTTTTTAAAAGTCTATTTGTATGTTTTGAACTGCTGTGTGAAACTGTTTTTTATTTGAAAATATATAATATAGTTTGAATAATTGAAACTATAAAATATTTTATATTTTACCACATTCTGTTTGGGGACAAACGGTTTTGGAGACGCCGTTATGGGACGGTTCTCCGATTATTTGGGCAACAACCCGACGGCCCTCTCCCATAGCGATGTGGCAGTTGTGTTGCCGGCTACGGTTTGGAGAATGGCGGTGGAGATTCTCTAAAAATCAATCAAATATGTTTTGCATCATCAACTTAGTTTTAGCGGTTGCAAAGTCACAAATGGCAATGGAGAATGATACCTCTAAACAGGGGGATCGCGCGCTCGCGTCCCCTGGCTCCTGCGTGTGCCACGTGCCCAGGGTGGGTGAGATAACCTTATCCTTTTAGCGTTTATTTTTCTCCACTCGTCGTCTTTCTCTTTGACTCCTCCTAATCCGATCCCTCACAGCCAGACCAAGCGCTGCTGCCGGCAGGGTCCTCCCGCGCGCCGGCGAATCTCCACCAACGCCTACTCTCTTGCGCGCCATCGGCCCTCCCACGGCCGCTCGCGCGCCGCCGGCCCTCCACATCTCCGGCATTCAACCACGACGACCTCCAGTGTTGTTGCTTGCTTGGACTGGCCATGGCCTTCCGCAGTCGATGCGGTGGTAGTTCTGGCCGGTTCCGGCTCCCCTCCATCGGCCACGTCTTGTCTTGGTGAGCTACGGCAATGGCCGTGTTGCAAGCGGCATCAGGCGGGTGCTACAAGCGACGAAGGCGTCTTCTACATACAGCTGCAGAGTCTGCTACAAGCGGCGGCGGTGGCTGATTCTGCTATCGGCGGTGGCGATTTCTGCTACCGGCGACGACGACGTCTGCTACATGGCGGTGGAGGCTGCTTCTGCTACATGTGGAGGCGACGGCTGTGTCTGCTACATAGAGGTGGAGGCTGCTTTATGCTACATGCGGCTGCGGCGGCTTATGCTACCGACGACGGCGGCTACTGCTACCGGCGACGGCGCCGTCTGCTACATGGCGGCGATGGCGTTTGCTACATGCAGCGGTGGCGTCTGCAAATGACGGACATACGAGCGGTGTTCCAACGAGCTCCAAGAGCTGGAGACTAGCAATGGGTGGTCGGCGTCGTCTTATCCGGCAACGACATCTTCTTCGGCGAGGTGTCTTTTTGCTACGAGTCGTGGGCTGCTCTGCTACTAGCGGCAGGAGGTTGTGCTACAAGGGGTATCACGTGATGCTACCGGTGCGATGACGTCAACGTCTTCTCCGGCGACGGCGCCGCCTACTCCGGCGAGGCCTTTTTATGTTGCGAGTCGTGGGCTGCTCTGCTATCACCGGCGGGAGACTCTGCTACAAGGGGTATCTGGTGATGCTATCGCTGCTATGACGTAGGTGTCTGCTCCGGCGACGGTGTCTTCTCCGGCGATAGTTAGATCACGATGGAGCAAAGGGGCGGACGGCCATGTGCGTGATGCTACCGGAGGGGATTTTGTTGGTTTTTCTTCCGTGTGAAAGAAAAGAGAAAGGAAGAGGACCCGTGCATGTTATGTTGACCGAAAAGGGACACGTGGCGGCCTCTCGACCCGGGGGATCGACCCAGGGGACGCCTAGCGATGTCCGGTGGCAATTCGCTAAAATATGGGCTAATTTCCTCCCGCCCTAGCAGTAACACGGCAGGCGACACCCCGTCCGCAAACCATGCCGATCCACGGCGCTGATCCGGTCAAGAAAAACGCCTAAAACCACGACGAAAACCCGCGTATCCGCACCTTCACGCGTACGAGCGCGCGCAGCACCGAGGCCAACCGCTTGCTCGCCACACCCGATGCGTGGACGGACGGACCGCGCGCGCGCGTTGCACCCGGCGTTCCCGCGGGGCCACTCCTCGTCGACGCCCAGCCTTTGAACTCCGTCCTATTTTAGGAGTACCGGGAGCGCGAACTTGTAGCCCCTAGCTTCCACTCACGATCCACCCACGCCATGTCCCTCCTCCGCGTCCGGCTCGCCGCCGCCGCCGCCGTCGCGGTGCTCGCCGTCGTCGCCTTCGCGCTGGCGGCCGACGCGTACAACCTGACCAAGCCCGGCAGCGTCATCACGTACGACCGCCGGTCGCTCATGGTCGACGGCCGGAGGGAGCTCTTCTTCTCCGGCTCCATCCACTACCCGCGCAGCCCTTACCACGCTTGGGGCGACCTCATCTCCAGGGCCAAGGAAGGCGGCCTCAACGTCATCGAGTCCTACGTCTTCTGGAACGTGCACGAACCAGAGATGGGAGTGGTAACCGTCACGCACTCCTCCCGTCTCATTTATTTATGTCTAAGTAAAGTAGTAGCTCATTCTTCACTCGCGCCCCCCCCTGATTCCTCGATCCGTACGTCGATGGATTTGATGGGTTGATTTCAGTACAACTTCGAGGGGAGGTACGACATGATCAAGTTCTTCAAGCTGATCCAGGAGCATGACATGTTCGCCATGGTCCGGATCGGGCCCTTCGTCCAGGCAGAATGGAACCATGGGTTTGTTCGTCTCGTCTTTTGCTTCTTCACATCTCAACGCGCGCGTATCTCTTCATCAATTTTCTGCAACAAGATCTCCGTTTAATTGTTGAGCATTATTTTTTCCTCTTCCAGAGGGCTGCCTTACTGGCTCCGGGAGGTCCCCGACATCATCTTCCGCACGGACAATGAGCCTTTCAAGGTGAACAATCTGACCATCATCACAGATCAAACAAAATTAATTATTATTAGCTGCAAGCGTGTAGTATCAAATATAGTTGCATTTTTATTACAAAATAAATAAATAAGAAAGCCCCAAGTAAACAAAAAAAATTGTTTACATGTAGGGATAATTTCAGGCTCGTGAGAGTAACATACATACCTTGGCTCTCTTTCTGTTTATACAGAAGCTCATGCAGAAGTTTGTGACTCTCATAGTGAACAAGCTCAAGGATGCCAAGCTCTTCGCGTCACAAGGAGGCCCTATTATTCTGGCACAGGTACTACACATCACCATCCTTGATTATTTTTACTTCCGGTTCCGGTGATGGATGCTGAACATGAATTTCGCTTCTCTGATGATATGTTTGTGCAACAAAAAGATTGAGAATGAGTACCAGCACATGGAGGCGGCATTCAAACAGAACGGAACAAGATATATAGATTGGGCAGCTAAGATGGCCATCAGCACCGGCACAGGGGTGCCGTGGATCATGTGCAAGCAGATTAAGGCTCCACACGAAGTGGTAACTTTATTGCTATAGGTTCAGTTTGTTCAAATGCATAAACAGATTTTAGTCAAAGGCTATTCATAGATTGGAAATAGTACTAGTTTATGATATAGTATACATATAGTAGGAATCTCTTGTCAGTTTAGGATCTACGAGCTGATTAATACATAGCATCATGTTGCTCTGTAGATCCCCACCTGCAACGGTAGGCACTGCGGAGACACATGGCCAGGCCCAACTGACAAGGACAAGCCGCTGTTATGGACCGAGAACTGGACTGCACAGTAAGCCTAATCTCTCCTTGTTCATCATTCATCGATTAAGAGAATATATCGTGTGCTAGACTGCTAGCAAAACTGTTTTCGTTGCTGGTGTATATACAGATACAGAGTGTTTGGGGATCCGCCGTCCCAGAGATCGGCCGAGGACATTGCGTTCGCCGTGTCGCGCTTCTTCTCCGTGGGCGGCACCATGGTGAACTACTACATGGTTAGTAACCTGCGCTTGGCAAGGATTCTGTTTTTCTTGCGTTGTTATTAGAAAGAACGAAACTACATCTCTGACAGAACTGCACTCTGAACAGTACCATGGAGGCACAAACTTTGGAAGGACGGGCGCCTCTTTCGTGATGCCGAGATACTATGACGAGGCGCCTCTGGACGAATTCGGTAAGACGAATCCTCTGAAAGGGAATCGCTATATATGTTGGCTGCTGAATTTATGGAAACCTGGTGCAGGTATGTACAAGGAGCCCAAGTGGGGCCATCTGAGGGACCTGCACCAAGCGCTGCGGCTGTGCAAGAAGGCTCTCCTCTGGGGGAAACTGTCGACGCAGCCATTGGGCAAGCTCTACGAGGTATTTAATAATCTCTCTCTTGGGTTTGGTGATCACCAAGCTAGTAGCAGACACGATGGATGGATGGATCTGATGTGATCCCCCTGACCGGATGGGATGGGATGCAAAATGCAGGCGCGTCTGTTCGAGATCCCTGACAAGAAGGTGTGCGTTGCGTTCCTGTCGAACCACAACACCAAGGAGGACGGCACGGTGACGTTCCGTGGCCAGAAGTACTTCGTCCCTCGGCGGTCGGTGAGCATCCTGGGCGACTGCAAGACGGTGGTGTTCAGCACGCAGCACGTGAACTCGCAGCACAACCAGCGCACCTTCCACTTCACGGACCAGACGGTGCAGAACAACGTGTGGGAGATGTACACGGAGGGGGACACCGTGCCCACCTACAAGCTCGCCACCGTCCGCACCGAGAAGCCACTCGAGGCATTCAACATGACAAAGGACAAGACAGACTACCTCTGGTACACAACCAGGTATGTATATGTATGCTTCTCGGCCGGTGCAACCGCGGCGACGTACGTACTGCTTCTTCATGTCTTTGCCTGACGATCGACGACGTACGATATATTGGGTACGGTGTAGCTTCAAGCTGGACCCGGAGGACCTGCCGTTCAGGCACGACATCGTCCCGGTGATGGAGGTGAGCAGCCACGGGCACGCGATGGTGCTGTACGTCAACGGCAAGTACGTCGGCACGGGGCACGGCACCAAGATAAACAAGGCCTTCACGCTCGAGAAGCCAGTCCAGGTCAAGGTGGGCATCAACCACGTCTCCATCCTCTCCTCCACGCTCGGGATGCAGGACAGCGGCGCATACCTGGAGCACCGGCAGGCGGGCGTGCACTCGATCACAATCCAGGGCCTCAACACGGGGACCATGGACCTGTCCAACAACGGCTGGGGACACATCGTGGGGCTGGAGGGCGAGCGGAAGCAGGCCCACACGGAGAAGGGCGGCGACGTGCAGTGGCAGCCCGCGGTGTTCGACAAGCCGCTCACCTGGTACAGGAGGCGCTTCGACATGCCCTCCGGGGAGGACCCCGTGGTGATCGACCTCAACCCGATGGGCAAGGGCATGATCTTCGTCAACGGCGAAGGGCTGGGCCGGTACTGGAGCTCCTACAAGCACGCGCTGGGCCGCCCGTCGCAGTACCTCTACCACGTGCCCCGATGCTTCCTCAAGCCCACGGGCAACGTGCTCACGCTCTTCGAGGAGGAAGGCGGCAAGGCGGACGCCATCATGGTCCTCACCGTCAAACGGGACAACATCTGCAGCTTCATCTCCGAGAACAACCCGGGCCACGTGCGGTCGTGGGAGAGGAAGGACAGCCAGCTCGTCGCCGTCTCCAACGACCTCAAGCCCAGGGCGGTGCTCTCCTGCCCGGAGAAGAAGACCATCCAGCAGGTGGTGTTCGCCAGCTACGGCAACCCGCTGGGGATCTGCGGGAACTACACGGTGGGCAACTGCCACACGCCCAAGGCCAAGGAGTTGGTGGAGAAGGAGTGCGTAGGGAAGAGGAGCTGCGAGCTGGTCGTCTCGCACGAGGTCTACGGCGGGGACATCAACTGCCCAGGCACAACGGCCACGCTCGCAGTGCAGGCCAAGTGCTCCAAGAGGCAGAGGACCGCCGAACAATAAGCTAACACCTCGGTACTATATATACGTATAGATCATAGCCTCCTCCGACGTACCATCGCCTCATGTCGTTTTCATGATTGTTGTTGTTTTTGGGATGCGTGCATGTTGTACTTAAATTTTGTTGATGATTCATGTGAATTGTAGGAGTAGATGGACGCTGAGAAGCAAACATGGGAATCTATCGATTTGGTGAATAAGAGTTCTTTCTGAAAATAATCGACAGAGAGTAGTGCACTCACACATCATGCTCACATGAGCATCAACCTCTCTTCTTCCAATGACAGGCTCAGCTAGATACTTAGATCTCAGAAGCAAAACATGGAAATCAATTGATTTGCTGAATAAGTTGTGAAAATAATGGAAAGACTTTTTTTTTGACCTAAAATAATGGAAAAAAGATAAGTTCACTGACACATGCTCAAACAATGAACTTCCCAAAGAAAAGAAAAATTTATATTGGGGCGAGAATCATACCACTAGACCAAACGCCCTTGATGTCTACATTTTACACCCTATATGTTATTACCAGCAAGTATATTAAAATTTATCTAAACAAGACTTTGAACAACTGAAAAAAAGTTCCCATCGTACAGCATCACGTCCCGTGTCTTTTTCCTGACTTGTTCAAGTCTCCATTTGCTTCAGCACACGGAATACCCTACTAAATACGAGCCGTTTGAAGAATGGAGTGTTCCAGTGAATCTAAGGTAGTTTATTTTTTTTTCCTTTTCAAGATTGCTTTCTATTTCACGCAATGAAACCATGCTAAGAGCATATCCAACAACATTCCCTTAATGTCCCGGCAAAAAAAACAGCATTCCCTTAATGGATTACTAAAAACTAGGTATAGCAAGAGGAGCGAGAAGATTTAGCCATCCAAACCAGCTTGTGTTTTGCCACCATTCCTATAACTAGAGTGGCAACATTTGACCTCAAATGTGCATGTATGAAAATGTAGTCTAATTCACTTAATGATAATAAATTTAAATATGGTAACAAAATCTAAAAAATAGGAAACATATGGTACACAATTGTTTCAACACAATGTTCATCGATGAAACACAATTCTGAAAGGGTAATTGTCCCTATGTGTGGTTTTGGTGATTAATGACAATCCCTATGGTCTAATGTTTTCACTAAGTTTTATATGAAGAAATATTTCATAGGTCATTCTTGTAGTCCATGTGTTGGATTCAAGTATGGATGCCATGAAGATAAAATATACCTTGAGTATTGGCATCAAAATCATCGAGTTGAAGAAAATAATATGATATGATCAAGATCTTGAGAATGTGATCTCAATACTCCCTCCGACCCATATTAATTGACTTGGATTTGTCAAAATTTGGATAAACCTATATACTAAATAGTGTCTAGATTCATCCAAATCTAGACAAATGTGAGTCAATTAATATGGGTCGGAGGGAGTAGAAGAATTCAAGATATGGCTCTAAGTCGGTGTCATAATAGCCTTATTAGTTGAGCTATGGTTGACTAAGATTTAGAGCATGTAATCAAATGAAGAGTTATTTATGTACCTCAAGATATTGAAATGGAGCACGGGAAGATACTTGCTTGACCAATACAAAGAGCGAAGAGTGATTTCAAGTTGGTCAACACATGAAGCATAAACAATGTACCACATGGTCTTGTGGTATGGTAAGCCTTGTCAATTATGCATCATGAACTAACCCATTATATATGTGTATTTGCGTTTTCTATATGGGACAGGTATATTTCCATGGGCATGCTTTAAAAGTGAAGATCTTATATAGCCCATGAGAGGATGACATCAAGTGGTGGTCGTCATCAAGGTTGAGAAGGGCAAGTTCAAGATAAGAATCTCGAGAAGATCATTTGCTTGAAGCTTTCCGTCCATATTGGTGATAATGGACATGTGAAGACATGTATCAATGAAGATATCCAATAGTGGTGTATGGGGGAGCAAATTAGGAGTCTTCACGAAGCAACAATGATCAAGTGTTGCATTCCGGCTTGGGTGGAGCTTGAAGCGTTGTCATCAAGATCAAGCGGGATGCGCAAGGCAAAGGTATGGCCTTGCTAGGTTTTCCTTTTACCAGTATCAAGGTGGTTGTTGGGAGACCGGATTATAGGATAGATAGCCGCACTATCAGAAGGGGCTTTCGGTTGGGTAACTTGATCACATTGTGATAGGGAGCTCAATCCTTTGCATACTATGCATATTCCTATTTTGTTTCTTCTTGGTTTTTATCCATGTGAGGTTCTTGAGCTTGTTGCTAGCTCTTCAACAAGCCCAGGTTCATCGAAAACGGAATTCGTATGCATCTTCTATGGCGTTTTCGAGTTTGAAGGTTTCATCGGTTCTTCTTTAGGGAGGCTTCTTACCTTTCTTCATTTGGTTATATCATCCTTTGTTGGTCTATGATGTTTCTCCGCACAATATTGTATAGCTTTTTGTCTTCGTCAAAACAAGCCCACGATCATCGAAATCGGAGTCCGGATGCAAAAGTTATTGCGTTTTTCGTGAAGCCCGTTTCATCCCGGTTGTGGATCCGGTTCAACCGGCTCCCAGACCGGGTGGTCCGGTGCGAGCACCGGAAAACCGTATCTTAAACCGAGATTTTCGGTTTTGCTATATCGTGTCTATCCTAGACTGCGGACAGTACCTAATCCCGATTTTACATTCGATTTTCCGGTCCAGGAACCGGACCGTCATGTGTGAGGGTCGGTCCAACCGAACTTTCAACCGAGTTCGCACAGATTTATCCCAACGGCCATATTTTCTTTCCCCTATAAAAGGGGGTTCTTCCCCAATGCGTTTTGAGAGTTCTTGACCACTAAATTGACCTCCATTGTTGAACGTCTTGAGCTTGCTTCCTCCCTATTCTCTCATATGATTCTTGCATCTTTTTTAGGGCTTTGGAAGAGGAGATCTAGATCTACAATCCCCACCAATCAATTCCTCCTCTAAATGAGAGGAACCCATTGAATCTAGATCTTGGAGTCATTTGTTGATTTCCACCATTGTTCTTCCTCTCTAATTCCTCCCTAGCACTTGTTGCTTTGGTGCGATTTGAGAGTGAAGGATTTGAGCACCCTTGGTGTTCTTGCTTTGCATTCTTGCATAAGTGTTGAGCTCTCCATTACGATTTGTTCGACTGAGAGACCATGCTCTTGGAGGGTGACCTCCTAGTTGGCTTGGAGGTTGGTGCCACGGTGTCCTCTTCGTGGAAGATTGTGAAGAGACCTGTGCTTCTCCTTCGTGGAGCTTGTGAAGTGGTTGTGGAGCTTGCCATCTCCGGAGTGGAGGAAAATCTAGCCAAAAGGAAAGGTCCTATTCCTTCGTGGGATAGACTCGGAGAGGAAGGTGAGACTTCGTGGCGTTGGGAAATCCTTTGTGGAATCCCACACCTCTCCAACGTGACGTACCTTACTTGTACACTACTAGGACAAGGGGTATAGGTAATCCACACATCCGTGGCTCACGTGGTTGAAGTGCCCCACAGATAAAACAGGCGTGGCTCACCTGTGGGCAGTGCCCTACTAGTAACTAGAACAACTATGGCGCACGTGCTGATAGTGCACCACAGATATGTGTGGGCCAGGGTCCTGCTGGCCGCATGCCACATACCCGTAGCGCACATGGGGCATGTGCGCTACGGTTGTTAGGGTTAGCTGTGGCGCACATGAGGACCGTGTGCTACACCTAAGCGAAGGCCCCTCTGCTCTGTAAATGGGCAGCCACATCCATGGCGTACTCCTGGCATGTGCGCCACGGTTGTGATTAGTTCCTGTGGCGCACTAGGGACATGTGTGCCACGGATGTGTCGACCATTTTTTGGCAACTCCGCTTTGCACATGTGACTATCCACTACCACACCCACACTTCACTTTCCCCCTTCTTCCTCCTTAGATCTAGTCGGGATCCTCCTCCTTCCCACCTCAATTTATCCACTCATTCACCATTTTTAGCATGTAGAACTACCTTGGATGCTACATACATAATAGAGGAAGCTCTCCTTCTAGACACGCCATCCTCTTGGTCGATCTCGCACGCACCTCTCCTTTCCATCTTCTTGATCGGTCTCTCATCTCGGAAAGTTGTCCATGTAAGGATGTGTTCATGTGTATATTGATGATATGCTCATATGTATGTAGAGGACCCGATGCTCATGTGTGTATGGTGTCGTGGGAATGACCACGGCAGATTCTGCAATCGTCAGCGAGTAGTAGAACATGGGGCAAGGGAGGCCAGCCATCTGCGGTGCGAGATGAGGGCTGAGACACAAGGATTTACCCAGGTTCGCCCCCCGGAGGGTAAAGACCTACTCCTGCTAGATTGTATTATCGTGAGAGTACAATGGGGCAAACTCGGCGGCTAGGCAGCGAGTCGCTTGGGTGTCTGAAGGAACATATCTCTATGCGTCCTCTAGGGAGGTTTATATAGACTCACCTCCCTAGGGTTTATAGATCTCAACCGAATCAGTTAAGGTTTCAGCAATTCTTTAACCTAATCCGACTGGGCCTATCTACGCTTCTGGGCCTTCAACTTCCAGTCGCTTGAGTCCACGCCAGATCTTGATCCAGTCGCCGTCCTGCAGGCCCACTCGCCGGCACCTAGGATAATAGGAAACGTCCTACTGGGTATACCCCGGTAGGCATATCCCCATCAGTAGTCCCCGAGGCCGTCGTTGATTGCTCACAGGCGTTCGTTGGCAGTCGGAGTATATGGGTCCAATGCAGACGCCCAGTCGAATCGGCGGTGGACTCCTGAATAAAGGAAAAACTAGTTATTCCAGTCGAAATAACGGCGACCAATCGGGTCGCAGCTCGGCGAACGGGTTGGCGAATACTTAGTCACTGTTATAGTGATCGGGTCAGCGAATCGTCGAGTCGCGCGGAGCGACGAGTCGAATGGATGAAGTTGGACCGTCAAGTGGGGTCAAAACTAGCCGTTGGGGTAATCCAACGGTAACTTCGGCATAATTACCGCATAGTAACGGCTCCCGAAATTGGCGGGTAGCAACCGCTATATAAGGAGAATGAAAAGCGAACGGGGAAACACTTCTTCGTCCTTCCTCCGATCTCGATCATCTTCGTTTTCCACTCCGCATCGCGATCCAACCAATCCAGAGAGCCCCGACCTCCGCGAACTTCCAACCAATGGCCCCCTCCACCGAACCATGGGGCAGATCCAAGTGTACCAGGGCTCTACTGGCGTCCTTCTAGGAGGCCGGGATCCTGCGCGCTGGCAGATGGCGCATCCCCGCGGCCGGAGAAGTGACTCCGGACCCGCGTGAGGGAGAATTCATCTGCTTCACCAGCCACCTGGAGCGGGGGCTGGGGTTTCCCACTTCTCTCTTCTCGGCGCTTCTGCGCCTACTACGAGATCCAGCCGTTAGACCTGGGCCCGCATAGCATCGAGCAGCTCGCCATTTTCGGGGCGTTCTGCGAGTGCTATCTGGGCTGTAGGCCCTACTTCCCCTTGTGGCAAGATCTGTTCCATGGGAGGATCAACCGCGAAGAATCAGGTGACCCGATGCTGGCTGCAGGTGGCCTGACGTTCCAGCTGAAGTCGAAGGCGTCGTTCTTCGACGTGATGCTGCCCGCCAAGGCGGCAAACGAATGGAAGAAATCTTGGTTCTACGTCACCAAGTCGACTCCAGACGGCGAGGTGGCGCTCCCAAGGTACTCCGCCGACCGGCCCGAACCGCGTCGGCTCCAGGTCGGCAAGCTCCCGCTGGATCAGCGGATGGTTGTCGATGAAATGTTGCAAACCATCCGTGGTCTGAAGAAGAAGGGCCTCCAAACCATTAACCTCTACAACTGTTGGTTCGGGCGGCGGCTTGTGCCCTTGGCCCGCCACGACCATTACATGTATGAGTACACGGGTAAGGACGATCCGACAAAGTCTTCCTTCGCCGAGTGGCATCTTGACGACTACACTCTGGCCCTGAAGAAAATTACCCAGGCGGTGTACCTGGACGCGAAGGCCGGGGTCGCCCCCTATACCGCAAGGCGTCCAACTCCGACGGTAAGTCGCCATTTCGCCACCACTCGCAGTCGCAGATGATGCATTCGCGGTTTTGCTGACGCTGTCTCATGCTTAATGTAGTTGTTTCAAGTGGTGGAAGGGTGGCTCCCACCCACAGACGACGAGAACTCTAGCTTGTCCATCCAGGATGGGAGCGAGTCGCCGTCCACCAAAGGCGACGTCGAGAGCGACGATGGTGATGATGATGACAACGACAAAGACGAGCCCGTGGAAGACGCCGCCCCAACAGGTCGCAAGACTCGCGGGCAACACCAGTGCGAGCTCGAAGCAAGTAGAAGCCTCGAGCCTCACGATGATGATGACGACGAGCTTCCCGAGCACACATCACATCTTGAGGCCACACCGTCGAAGAAGAAGAAAAAGAAAGAGAAGAAGGAGGCGAAGGCTCCGCCGAAGAGGAAGACGAGGCCGGCGAAGCAGACATCTCCGCCTCGATCCGCGACCAGTTCTGACGCCACCAGCTCGGCTAAGGGCGAGGCAGTGCGCACGACCGTGGCGCCAGAGGCCACAGCCCCCCTGGACGAGGTTCCTCTGGTGGCGCTGCCACCTCCATTCGCCCCGGTCTCTGGGTTGGGAGCTACTCCGGCCACAGTAGCTTCGCCTCCCAGGGAAGCTCCCGCAGCCGTTGTTACGGAGGCTCCTGCCGCAGCCTCGTCTTCGAAGAAACCCTCTGTGTCTTGGGCACACGGTGTATTCGAGATGGGCCTCAGTCGGAAGTTGGGGCCCGAGCTGGACAAGCCTTCCAGCATCCGCACCGGTCTGCGGTTCATACCAGTCGCCAAGTAAGTCATGTTCATCTGCTTGTCTTCCGTTGTAGTCGGGCAGTATTATTCATATCGTTGTTTCTCAGGACTGGAGTTAAAAAGATCGGCCATCCTTCTGTGGCCAAGGTTCCGCCAGTCGTCACCGGTGAGGACCCCTCACAGAAGAGGAAAACCGACAAAGGCGCTGCTCCCGCCGACAGTGCCAAGAGAGCGAAAGGCGACGACGTTGTCACAGTCTCTGATGACACGACGGTTGCTCCGAGCGAACCTCCGACTGCGGTGGAGGTGGCCTCGAAGACCAAGGAGGCTGTTGCTTCGCCAGAAGTGGCCGAGCCGGTTCCTAGTGGTGCCGCGGCATCCGCTGCAACTTTCCCTCGCTTCATGGCCAAAGCGGCCACAGCGAGTGGCACGGCGCCAACGAGCCAGACACCTAGGGTCGCCGAGACGGAGGTCGAGCAGCGTCGCGGACACACTCCAGTCATGCTTGCGTCTATGGACGCGCTGCAACTTCATGGCATGCTGGGCGCAGCCATCCAGGTATGTCCAGTCCCCGAGGATCGGGCCACTGAATTTCAGTGGTCGGATTCTTAGTGTTTTTGTAGAGTCCAATCCCCGAGTGCCTAGTCGCTGAATTTCAGCGGGTGGGCACTTAGGATTTTTGATCTCCAGTCCCCGAGTGCCTAGTCGCTGAATTTCAGTGGGTAAGCACTTAGGATTTTCGATGTCCAGTCCCCGAGTGCCTAGTCGCTGAATTTCAGCGGGTGGGCACTTAGGATTTTTAGTGTTGTTGACGGTTTAGTTTGTGCGCAGGGCCTTCAGCGCGAATCAGCCGATCGGCTTGCAGCAAAGTGTCGCATGGAGAAGGAACTCGTTGCTGTCCAGGAGACGAACAAGGGACTCCGAGCAATTGCAGCCGAGGCGGAGGAGGTCCGCCGAGGCCTTGTCCCGGCGGGCGACCTGACGGCGGCTCAATCTGCTTTGAGTACGGCCGAGAAGCGAATCGCTGATCTGGAGTGTGAGCTCAAGGAGGCGAAGGCGGAGGCGAGCTCGGCGGAGGGGCGAGCGAAAGATGCTGTTACGACTGCCGCTGAAGAGCGGAAGGTGTCTGACGCACTCGTTATTGGGCTGCAGAACGACTTCTACCTGCTTCAAAGCTTCATCACGGGCCTCTGCCGTCCGCTAATTGGTAAACCTTTCTACCTCTTTCCTCTGCCTGCAATAGCTGCATTATGGAGTCGTTGGTGTACTCACTGCCAGCTTCTGTCCACAGACCGGATTATTGATAGCTCGGAGGAGGCGCAGTCATACGATGCACGACAGTGTGTGACCACCCTGGTCGACTCGGCCGCGTTGTCCGCAACCTTTATTCGCACATATCTTCAGGAGATATCGCCCACAGAAGTGATTCCCAGCGACCTCGTCGAGGTATGGCGTTATCTGGAGAAGGCTCCGTCAGTCGTCGAATTCATGACGCGGTCGGCCTTCCGGCGCGGGGCGGCGACGATGCTCAGCCTTGGGCTTGCCCATTTCTCGGAGGACTTCTACCTTGATGATGTGACGAGTGGATACCCTCGTCGACGGGCTCTATGGAGATTGCCGAGGTGCTGAAGCTGATGGACCGGGACGCGGTGTATTCCGATCGCGTTTGGGCGATGGGCGACCTCCTACCCTATGAGGAGACGACTGTCGCCCCCAACAATCCTGAACCGAAGCATCTGGACTTCCAAGTCGAACAGCCGTTCCGTGCGGCGATGGCGGGTGAGTTGACGACGTACCCGTCGAACCCGTACGTGCCCTTTATTCGCAACCGCAGGGGTGGCGGCGAGTCGGCGTCGAAACCTGCGGAGTAGAAGCATTGTGCCCTGGGGCGTTAGTAACAAATAGATATTGGACTTATCTTGTATTTTGGAACGACTTTGTCCTGCTGTAACGGAAATTCGTGTTGTTTTGTGAATTGTTTCGCGATTTTGAATGTTGATTGGACGAGTCCCCGAGCGCGTCCGCCCTTTTTATGGGGTTTACCTTGTTTGTTATGTGTTTGCGATTTTGAATGTTTTGTCAATTGTTTCGCTATTGAGGTCGACTCGCCAGAGCTCGGAGAGCCAGTCGCAGGGCGACTCCCGTGGGTGCTCTTTACTTGACCGTTTTCCCGTGCACGAACAAGGTCGAGTAGCCCAGTCCCCGAGCGTGGTACTTGGTGGTTCTAGTCACAACTCCAAGGTAGGTGAGGACTAAGCGCGTTAGAGTAAGCGCGTCACTCCTGCCTGACCCGAAGGATCAGTCGCATGGCGAGTCCTGGGCACGCTCTCATACTAGGCGTTTTTCCCTAGTCGCTCATATTTGACTGGACGTCCGTCCCCGAGCGTGGTACTTGGCTGTTCGAGTCGTTGTGCCGAGGATGCAGATGACTTTGGTTGCTGTGAGGAGCGAGGGCAGTTGTCTTGGCTCGGTAAGCCAGTCGGGCTAGGCGACTCCAATGGGGCTCCGGGTTGGCGTTTTTCGTGGACGTTACAAGGCCTAGGGTCTCCCAGTGCCCTTGTACCGCACTACTTGGCCGTGCCGGTCGCTTTACCAAAGGTTGACTTCTGCGAATAGCTTAACGCTGTTATTACGAGTGCGAGTGGCACAAGACATGGAGAGTATACGCAATTTGCGGTAACCGATCTATTTTATTTCATAGCATGTGGAGGGTACATGTATGGAGTTCTAGGAGTAGAACTTACGTAGGAGGTTTACATTCCACGGTCGCTTGACGTCGAGTTTCCCGTCTCCTCGGACATCGGTGAGGTAGTAGGCATCGTTGCCTCGGACTCGCCTGATGGCGAATGGTCCCTCCCAGGGGGGGAGAGCTTGTGCATGCCCTTCTTGTCCTGGATGAGGCGTAGTACCAGGTCGCCTTCCTGGAAAGTGTGAGTCTTTACTCGCCGGCTATGGTAGCGGCGGAGCCCTTGCTGGTAGATGGTGGTGCGGGAGCGAGCTAGGTCGCGTGCCTCGTCGAGCTAGTCGACTCCGTCTTGTCGTGCGAGTTCATTTGCAGTCTTCGTGTAGTTGACCACCCTTGGCAAGTCGTGCTCGAGGTCGGTGGGCATGACTGCCTCGGCGCCATACACCATGAAGAAGGGTGTAAATCCTGTCGACCTGTTGATGGAGGTGCGAATGCCCCAAATGACGAAGGGTAGCTCCTCGACCCAGCACCCGGCGGTGCGCTCGAGTGGTACTTGGAGCCGTGGCTTCAGGCCATGGAGGATGCTCTGGTTGGCTCGTTCCGCCTGGCCGTTGGACTCCGGGTGGGCGACAGAGGTGAGGTCGAGTCGGATGTGATGTTCCTCGCAGAACTCGGCCATGGCTCCTTTGGCGAAGTTGGTGTCGTTGTCCGTGATGATGCTATTTGGGAACCCGTAGCGATAGATGAGTTCGCGTAGGAACTTGGTGGCGGTCTTCCCGTCGCATTTGCGAACTGGCTTGGCCTCCACCCATTTTGTGAATTTGTCGACTGCGACCAGGAGGTGGGTGAAGCCGGAGGGGGACTTCTTGAAAGGGCCTACCATGTCCATGCCCCACACGACGAACGACCAGGTGATGGGGATTGTCTTGAGCGCTGAGCTCGGCATGTGGGTCTGGTTGGCGTACTTCTGGCATCCGACGCACCGCTGGACAATGTCGACAGCGTCTGCGTGCACGGTGGGCCAGTAGAAGCCGTGTCGTATAGCCTTTGCGACCAGAGAGAGGGCGCCGACGTGGTGTCCGCAGTCGCCGGAGTGAATGTCTTGGAGGATTTTGCGTCCTTCAGCGGGTTGAACGCAGCGTTGGAACACGCCGGTCACGCTGCGCTTGTGGAGCTCTCCATCGATGATGATGAAGGATTTGCAGCGGCGTGCTATCATCCGGGCATCCGTTTCATCTATTGGCAGGGTGCCTCCCTCCAAGTAGGCAGTGTACGGCACGGTCCAGTCGTCTGGCTCGGCGATAAGTGCGACCAGGGCTGCCTCTGGTTGCAGCGGGATTCCGATGTTGATCTCCCTTGGGGGAGAGACGGAAGGCTTGGTGATGGTGTCGAGGAAGACGCCGGCGGGTGGTGCGAGTCGAGCCGAGCCGATGCAAGAGAGTGCGTCGGCCTCCTCGTTCTTCCGCCTGTCAATCCACTCGACGGAGTAGCCTGCGAAGTGTCCACCTAGCTTGTCCACTTCTTGGCGGTATGCCACCATGGTGGGGGAGACGACATCGCAGGTGCCAGCGAATTGCCCGGCGACGAGGTCGGAGTCTCCGTAGCAGCACAGACGGTTGACATTCATTTCCTTGGCAGCTCGCATGCCGTGGAGTAGCGCCTCGTACTCGTCCATGTTATTGGTGCAGGGGTGAAGTCAAGGCAGAGGACGTAGCGGAGCTTGTCACCCTTTGGAGAAGTTAGCACGATCCCTGCGCCTGCGCCGTCTGCGTTCTTGGAGCCGTCGAAGTGTAAGCTCCAGTAATGGAGGTATGGCAGCTTTTTCGCTCTTTGGGCCTCTTCGATCGGCGATGAAGTCCGCGAGAGCCTGCGACTTAATCGCTTTGCGCGGATCGTACTTGATGTTGTCAACACCGATCTCGACGGCCCACTTGGCGACTCGCCTGGTCGCCTCACGGTTGCGGATGATGTCCTGCAACGGTGCTGATGAGACAACCGTTATCGGGTGCTCCTGGAAGTAGTGTGGCAGTCACCGCTGTGCTCTGAAGACCGCGTATACCAGTTTCTGGTATTACGGGTAGCGCTGGCGTGACTCGGTGAGGACTTCACTGATGTAGTACACTGGTCGCTGCACCGGGCGCTCCTTTCCTTTCTCTGGTCGCTCGACGACCATGACGGCGCTGACGACGCGCTCGGAAGCCGCGACGTAGACCAGCATGGGTTCCTTGTTGACGGGGGCGGCGAGTAGCGGTGCTGCGAGTAGCACCTTGTTGAGGTCGCGGAGCGCATCATCCGCCTCCTTGTCCCACTGGAAGGTGGGATTGTTGCGCATCAGGAGGTAGAGGGGCATCGCCTTTTCGACCAATCGGGGGATGAAGCGACTGAGAGCCGCGACTCGCCCGGCTAGCTTCTGGACGTCGCGCAGGCACTCGGGTTTGCCGAGTCAAGCGATCGTGTCGATCTTGGTGGGGTTCGCCTCGATCCCGCGCTTGGAGACAACGTAATCCAGTAGCTGCCCTGCTGGTACACCGAAGGTGCATTTGCCTGGGTTTAGCTTTATCTTGTATTTCCGCAGGTTGGCAAATGTTTCCGCCAGGTCAGCGAGTAGGTCGCTCTGGCGAGCGGACTTCATCACTACGTCGTTGATGTAGACGTGGATATTGCGGCCAATTTGGCTCGCAAGGCACTCCTGCATACACCGCTGGTAGGTCGCCCCGGCGTTCTTGAGGACGAAGGTCATGTCAGTGTAGTAGAAGGCTCCGAATGGCGTGATGAACGCCGTCTTCTCTTCGTCCTCAACGGACATTTTGATCTGGTTGTACCCAGAGTAGGCGTCGAGGAAGCATAGCGCCTCCGAGCCCGTGGTGGAATTGATTATTTGGTCGATCCACGGGAGGACGAATTTCTCCTTCGGGTAGGCGCTGTTTAAGTTTGTGTAATCGATACACATCCTCCAGGTCCCATTTTTCTTCTCGACCAGGACTGGGTTTGCCAGCCACTTGGAGTACTTGATTGGCCAGATGAAGCCTGCAGCGAGTAGACGTTGCACCTCCTCGGTGATGGCTCGCGGCGCTCTTCATTGAAGGGCCGCAGCGACTTCTTGACAGGTCGCACTTTGGGGTCGGCGTTGAGTTTGTGCTCAGCGAGTTCCCTAGGGACACCAGGCATGTCAGAGGGCTTCCATGCGAAGATGTCCCTGTTCTCACGGAGGAACTCGATGAGCGCGCCTTCCTATGCTGGGCTCATGCCCGTCCCGATCGTCACCGTCTGGCTGGAGTCGCCTGGGACCAGCTCGACGGTGCGGGTATGCGTCGTTGCCTCGAAGGCTGAGGTGTTGCCGCCCTCCGAGTTGGGCTTCTTGAGTATGGTGGGGTCGTCGTTGTTGACCCCGCTCGCGTACTTGGCGAGCTCGTCGGCGTGGTTGGCCTCTGCCGCGATGACGGCGTCGGCGAGTTCAGCTCCTTTGGCCTCGCACTCGGCGGCCATGTCGGGGTCGCCGTGGATGGTGATGACGCCGTGCGGTCCGGGGATCTTCATCGCGTTGTACGCATAGTGGGTCGCCGCCATGAACTTGGTGAACGCCTGGCGCCCCAGGACGCAGTGGTAGGGGCTGTCGAAGGGCACCAGCTCGAAGACGATCCGCTCGGTGCGGAAGTTTGCCGGTGTGCCGAAGGTGACTGGCAGCATGACCTTGCCGATCGGGTACGCCTTCCGACTGGGGACGATGCCGTGGAACATGGTGTAGGTCGTCTCGATCATCGACTGTGGGAGCCGCAGTCGCCTGAAGGTGTCTAGGTACAGGATGTTGATGGAGATGCCGCCGTCCATCAATATCTTGGGGAGCCAGTAGTCTCCCACCTTGGGCTTGACCACTAGGGTGACTCGGCCTGGGTACTCGATTCGTGGCGAGTGGTCCTGGCGGCTCCAAGTGATTGGTTGCTCAGACCAGTTGAGGAACTAGGGGACGTCCACCTGGGCCATCGCGTTGACGGCGATGGCGTGGGCGATGACCTTCTTCTCGCGCTTCGTGTTGAAGCCTGTGAAGGTGTGGAGCGATCCGGCCACGCTGCCGAATTTTCCGCCGTTTGGCGGGTTGTTGTCGGGGTCTTCCCGCGCGCGCCGTGCCTTCTCGATCTCCTTGAGAGAATGGCAGTCGGCAGTCATGTGCATAGCAGGCTTTCCTTCCCTGCTATGAAATACACAAGGTTGGTTGAGAAGGGCTGCGGGGTCGAACCTCGGCTTTTCCTTGTAGTTGCCACCGTCGCGGCGTTGCCCCCCGTTGCGGCGAAAGCTCTTGGGCTCGCGCTGCGCGTATCCAGTGTTGGCGACGAAGTCGACTCGCCCGTCACTGCGGCGCTTGCCGGCGAGGCGAGTGTTGCTGTAGCGTAGATCGGATCGTCTTCCGTTGTCGTTGTCGCTCGTGCGGTTGTCCTCCCGACTCGTCGTCGGTTTCTTGGTTTGGGTCTTCCCCGCGTACCTTTTGGCGATCTCCAGGAGATCCGGTATGTTGTCGAGTGTGTGGTACGCTCGTTTGATCTTGGCGACCAGGGGATCATAGCGGCACGAGGTCTTGAAGCAGAGGATCGCGGTTTCTGGGTGGATACTGACCGCGTTGTACCATAGTTCTTCCCACCGTTGGACCCAGCTGCGGGTCGACTCGCGAGGTCCCTAGACGCATCGTTCCAGGTCCTCGATGGTGGTGGCGCGGGTGTATGAACCGTCGAAGTGCCTGACAAAGGCGTCGCACATCTCTTCCCAGGAGTCGATGCTATCCGCGGGAAGAGTGTTGATCCAGTGCCAGCACGCTCCCTCCATCATCAGGGGAAGGTAGCGGGCGGCTAGTATATCGGTGTGGCCAGCGATTCCCATCGCCATGAGGTAGGTATCCAACCACACGGAGGGATCGTACGAGGGGTCGTACTTCTCTATTTCCTTCGGCGCTTTGAAGTTCGCCGGGTATCTCTCACCTCGGACATCGGTCCGAAGCACCGGGGCCCGAGTCGGCTTAGCGACCCCCTCGGCTCATCGTTGCGGCGGTTGGTGAGGGTATGCCGCATGTCATCGGGTTGGCCTGCGCGCCAGCTCTGGTTGTTGATGATGTGGGTGCGGGCGTCGACGGGTTGACCGTTGGCGGTGACGAAGTTGGTCGCCGGCCGGGGGTCGTTGGTGGAGAGTGCCGCGTTCGCGGGTCGGTGTTGGAGCTGTAGTGGTTCGGGTGGTGGGCAGTTGAGGGTGTTTGCCGCCATGGGGCGGCCACTTGAGGCTGCTCTGCTTCCCGATGAACGCGAGTACATCCGACCCTGTGAGTCGACGCCTGCGTTTTGTTGCTCGACCGCTTTTGCGAGCAGGGCCTTGGCGTACTGGATCTGCAGGGCGCCTTCACGAGTCGCTGTGATGTTGTCGACTGCTGCTCGACCCGCGACGAGGTTGTCCATTAGGGTGGAGAACAGCGGTAGGCCGTTCGCGTCTCACTCCCGTGAGGAGACCACGATCCGCGGCTGGTCCCTAGGGGGGTGCGCGATTGGTTGGCGGCGGGGCGCCATTGGCCGTTGACCCTGGTGGGGGCCGAGTGCTTCCTCCTGGTGGCGCATTCTCGCAGATCGCACGCTCGGCCGCGCGGGCCGGGTCATTCTCGTCATCGAAATTCAGGACGCGCCCCTGGATAGTGGGGTTCAGGCGCGACCTGATTCGGAGCTGGTGGTAGCGCGACAGCTCCTGCGCTGTTACCTGCTCGAGGCGAAATTTTTCGCGATCGGCTTGTTCCTTGCGGACTGCTTCCGCCAGTTTCAGGCGGAGTTCCTCGACCTCCGTTGCCGTCGCGTTGGGGTGGGGGGGGGATCAGCATGGAGAATGGATCTTCCGGCGGGTCGGCGCCAGTCGCCATGTAGGTCGCGGCGTGGCGACCGGTTCTGTCGCGGAGGTCGGCGGAGTTCTCCGACCCGGAGTCGAAGTCAAAGATCCCAAGGATAGAGGGATCCTCGAAGTCTCCGATGTTGGAGACCTGGGTGATGGAGCCTGCGGGTGACACGGCGACAATGGACCCGACGAGTGACGCCGGGGTCGCCGAATCGGCGTCGTCGTTGAGGGCCGCGTCTTCCGCAGCCGCGTTGGTTTCGACCGCGTTGCTGTGGGCCGAGTCGTACTCAGAGGCGAGGCGGTGGATCGTGCGGACCTGGCTCTCAGAGAGCCGGTCGCGTGGCGGCGACTCGCGGATGCGAGCCAAGTCCTCCGAGATGATGACGTCGGTGAGGCCGACGAAGAGGCTGATCGTGCCGACCGGCAGGATCATGCTGCGTGTGACGGGTCGTGCCGCTGGGACGTAGCTGCTCGGCAAGATCTGGAGCATCTCGCCGATCGCAATCATGCGGCCGGTGGCGATCGTCTCGTTGATGGGCAGATTGGATATCGCTGCAGAATACCTGTCTGACCGGCCAGGCCCCATGGTGGGCGCCACTGTCGTGGGAATGACCACGGCAGATGCTGCAATCGACAGCGAGTAGTAGAACATGGGGCAAGGGCGGCTAGCAATCTGCGGTGCGAGATGAGGGCTGAGACACAAAGATTTACCCAGGTTCGGCCCCCCGGAGGGTAAAGACCTACTCCTGCTAGATTGTATTATGGTGAGAGTACAATGGGGCGAACTCGGCGGCTAGGCAGCGAGTCGCTTGGGTGTCTGAAGGAACGTATCTCTATGCGTCCTCTAGGGAGGTTTATATAGACTCACCTCCCTAGGGTTTACAAATCTCAACCGAATCAGTTAAGGTTTTAGCAATTCTTTAACCTAATCCGACTGGGCCTATCTACGCTTTTGGGACTTCAGCTTCCAGTCGCTTGAGTCCATGCCAGATCTTGATCCAGTCGCCGTCCTGCAGGCCCACTCGCCGGCACCTGGGCCAATAGAAAACGTCCTGCTGGGTATACCCCGGTAGGCATATCCCCATCAAATGGAGAGGATCGATGCTCATGTGTGTGTATATGGAGAGGATCGATGCTCATGCATGTGTGTATGGAGAGGATGATGTGTTCATGTGTATGGATCGGTCTCTCTCTTGTGTTTGTGTGTGAATGAGTTGCCATTTGTTTTGACAAAATGTTGATTCATTTCCATTTGGCAAGACTTTGGCATTTCACAAAGGTCCGTATTTTAGGATAGGTCATGCCAAAATGTTCTATTGACCATTGCATGTATGCATTGATTATGTGGTTTTAATAAACTTCTAATTGTACCGTGTACACCGCGCAGGCAACCATGGTCCGCATAATGAGCGAAGACATTGTGGCTAGATTATTTAAATGCGCGACGACCGACATGATACAAAATAACAAGACGGAGATAAGATGTCCGTGTAGAAGATGCAAACTCAACTGGTTGATCGACCCAGATTTCGGGCATCTGCAGGCGCACCTGCTCCGCCATGGTTTCATGGATGGATACACACGTTGGATAAGCGATGACAAAGACGATGGATATGGTGAAGGTGGGCAACATGACGATGATCATCATGGCGAGGACGAGCGATATGATGAAGAGTCTCCTGGAGATGGTGAAGGTGCGGAAGCAGATCGGGATGATGATGATCTAGATGCCGGAAGAGCAGACGGTGATGGAACAACGTCAGGCTGGGTGCGGGACCCTTATGTGCAAGAGCTGCTTATCAAGAAGATGAGTAACGCCAGGGCTGCCGCTAGAGAGAAAGCCAAGCTTGCACAACTTGAGAAAGACGCGGTTTCTCCATTGTATGAAGGATGCATGCCCGATGATACCCGGTTGAATGTAACGTTCAAGGCTATGGAGATGAAGGCAAAACACAAATTGAGCGATGCAAGCTTCGACGATATGATGGCATTCTGGCATGATTGTCTCCCGGAGGGGAACACGTGTCCAACTAGTATCGAGGACGCCAAGAAAATCGCCTGCCCTCTCGATCTACCGCATGTTAGATACCATGTATGCATCAATGATTGAATCATTTATCGAGGCGAGGACGCGGAGAAAACCACATGTCCGGTGTGCGGCGTGAGTCGATACAAGAAAGCACCTCGAAAAGTGGTATGGTACTTTCCTATCACTCCTTGTATGCAACTCTATTTTGCGGACCCTAAGGAAGCGAAGCTCATGCGATGGCATGCGGAAAAGAAGAAGCCAGGAGATGACGATGACCCCGAAAAGGACGAGTTTCTGACGCACCCTTCAGATGCTAGCCAGTGGAAAGCATTGGACCTCGAATTCCCAGAATTCAGTGGAGATTCGAGGAACATCAGGCTTGGTGCAAGCACTGATGGAATCAATCCGTTCGGTAGCCAGAGCAGCACTCACAACACTTGGTCCGTGTTTGTATGGATGTACAACCTCCCTCCATGGTTGTGCATGAAGAAGAAGTACATACAAATGAGTATGCTAATACAAGGGCCGAAACAACCTCGTACCGACATCAATCTGTATCTCGATCTGTTGAAAGAGGAGCTAGCCACGTTATGGGAATCTGGAGCCAATACTTACAATGTCGTCGCACAAGATTATTTCACTATGAGAGCCGCATTGGTCACTACGGTGCAGGACTATCCAGGTTGCAGATATATCTCGGGGAAGATTATCCAAGGATTCTCCGCATGTGTTAGGTGCATGGACAACACAAGCTATCTCCAACTAGAGAAAGATCCAGGGTCTTCGAAAACCGTGTTCATGGCGCACCGGAGGTGGCTCGGCAAGAATGATCCATGGAGAAAACATGGAGATCTCTTCGATGGCAAATCCAAGACCCGAGGAATCCCAGAGCGGAGGAGCAGCGAAGAAGTGGAAGAATTGCTGAAAAACTGGAAAGATCGTCTTAAGCCTGGAAAGAAGCGAAAGGCGCAACAAGACAAGCCGCACTGAAGGTATGGAAAACAAGGTCTGTTTTCTGGGAGTTGCCATACTGGAAGTTTCTCCGCATGCCTCATAGCCTTGACATCATGCATATCATGAAAAACGTGTGCAAGAGTCTAGTCGCGAATGCATGGACAATTTTTGGCTGGACCAGGCGTAAAGATGAGGACCACCCCATGGCCTAAACCCTAAAACCCTTCTCACTGGCGATCTCCCTGATCTCTGGTGATCTCTCCCACCCACTCCGATCACCAGCTCCACCACACCCCCACTACATCCCTATAGGTATTTTGGTCCCCCTTTCCCTGATGATCCCTCCAACTTGGCGATGGAAAGTCTCCTACACCAAGACGAAGGATCTTGATCGTGGGCGTTTGAAGGCATATGATGGTGAGTTACATCTCTGGAAACCTCGTGATTGGCTTGTTCTCATGAATGCTAAGGGATCTCCTTTAGGGGCGGGGAATTCTTGGTTGATGGAGAAATGATACGGATTGGATCTAATGTCAAGATATCGGATCACATTATTTTGGTTATTTTTGGTCTTTCTGAGCCTACTTCTGGAAGCACTGAACCCTCCCCGCAGAAACCTATGGAACATATTTCTATGAATCTGGACTACTCTCTAGGATATGATTTCAAAAATGATGTGAAGATCATGTTCGGATTAACAGTTCACCCCTTAGGAAAGTCTAACCATTTTCTGATGGTGGTGTCGTTTGGCCGATCAACGTTTAAATTGGAAGATTATTCTGTTAGTCAGGCCTTGGAATCTTGTATTGGTGGAATCAGCCAGGAGCTTGCAGTCTCTCAGCTATCTGCTAGGGTTTTCAGGTTCTCTGTTGCTTCTAAGTTTGTTAGTTTCATGATTTATGCGCTACGCTCGTTTTCTTGCAAACAGTTCAAATGTTTCTTTCATTTATGGAGCAATGGAGGTCCTTTATGGTGGAGGGAATTCATTGATTGGCAAAATGAATGCAATAAAGGTTGGACATTGATTAGTCCTAATAAGAAACGAACTGATCGGGCTTTAAATGCACTGAAGAAAAAGCCGACTACATCAAGTATCCGTAAGTCATTTATTGTACATCATAATCATCAGGTGAGGAAAAGAATCTCCTTTGCTACAGTCGAACGCTATGATGATTGTAAAGGTTATGAATATTTGTCTAGTAAAGAAGAGGCTATTTGTTATATGGAAGCTGGATATGATTGCCCCCAAATTCGGAAAAAATCTGGTGTTATTCTGCCTTGTCAAACATAAATTTTGGTACCATTTCTTCTGTGGAGCTAGGGTAATCTTCAAAAAGCAGCTCTGATCATCCATCTGTTACCAATAATAATAGCTCTGATAAGGATGTTGCTTTTGAAAAAATGATTGATGACATGGTTTATAAAGTTCTCAATTGTGGCAGATGTCTTTCTATGGGCCATAACACATCTCAATGTGTCAATGATATTTGGTGTCGTACTTGCTTTCGCTATGGTCACATAAAGAAGGATTGTATAAATTCCAAGAGTCATTTTGGTAAATGTTGGGTTCCAAAGAAAAAAATTATCTACCGGTTTGGACAAGGAGTCTAGTACAGACAAGGTTGAACAGTGCCTGGACTCTTTGGCTTCGATATCCTCTTTGTCCTCCTCGTGCATCGCCTTTGACTCTTTGCCTTTGCAAACAAACCCTACCTCAAATCTTCTGCCAAAGATCCTCCCGGCGACAATGGCGAACTTTCCACTGGACCCAACAAGGTGGATTCCTAAAGGGCATCAGATTATCGACGGTGGTCCAACAAGACTGCCGAGTACATACTACACTCCCTTGGTGGTGCCTCCCCGCCGTCACGATCATATTTGCATTGCTGAGTTGATGCTAGCACCGCCGCCGCAAAATGAAGCCTTCTGGAGGCAGCAGGTCAGGGATTTCATTGTTCACCAGTTGCATAGGGCTGTTGAGGAAGTTCAACCATGTCTGTTTGGAGTTGGTCTGTTTGTGCTTTGCAGTCAGGCTGCAAGATCAGCTCTGATTGATCATCCTCCGTTTTAGCTTCAGAATGGTACTTTTGTTTGTTTTTAGGGCATGATGATAAGCAAAATCACAGGGCTGAAGTAGGGTTCAGTACTGGGTGGTTAATGTTTCTTGGCTTGCCATTAGATTACAGGAACGATTATGACATTGCTAATGCAATTGGCACTTTTGGTAAATTTCTGCATTTGCACCAAGACCCCAATGTTCTTGAAAGAACTCTGGAGTATGCCTCTTACCCAACTATTACAAAGGTTCCTAGAGATGTTGTGTTTGGTAACTATGCTTTAGTTGGTGGAGTGAGGGAAGGATGGACTGTAGTCTGTTATATCCTGTTAACTCAATTTGCTGATGCCCTTCCCAATGATGAAGACCCAATGCCTTTTGATGGTAACCCACATCCCATGCCTGGTCACATGCATATGAATTTTAACAACTTTGTTGGACCACAGTACCCTGAAATTGGGTGGGATCATAATCATGAACAAGGGCCACATGACCAAGGTGGAAATGTTTAGCCTGAAAATCAAGATTTGCCAGACAACATGCAGGATGAGGCGCAACATCAGAATCAGGATAATGAAGCATATCAGGAACAATAGGTGGAGCAAGTTGATGATTCCATTATAATTGATGGATCTGATGATTCAGGGTGTTCTTTTAACAATGACAATGTGATGGCACACAATCAACTCATAATCAATCATGTTAGGATTGCCCCTGTGGAAAGCATGCTTCTGCCTGCTTCATATGGTCCTGTGATCCCACCCAACATGCAGATGAATAATTTAGTACAATTTATGATCCCGCACTACTGTAAGCAGGTTTCTCCTTCTTGCTTGTCAATTAATCAGTTTTGGAAAAAAGAAATTGGCCAACTACCTTCAATAGCCAATGTGAGTTCACTGTCTCCTGCGATCATGAGAAAGGTAATCACAGGATGAATATAAAGGTCAGATCAGTCAATAGCAGTTGTACCTCAGCAAACACCAATGAACAACAAGTTGTCCCTGTGGCCTTTAAAGCCTCCCCTCTCAGTGTTTCCAAGAGGAGTAGAAAGGCCTACACTAAACCTTCAACTAGAGTAACAAGAAGTGCTGCAAAGCCTAAAAAACCTATGCATCTTAAGCCTCTTTTTGTGGGAAGGGATGATGCTCAAATTCAGAGTTACCCAGTGAGGAGGAGTGCAAGAACTGCTAATAGAGATGCTGGTTTTAAAGTATGCATTACAGCTGAAACTCCAAGGCCAAAAAAGAAGGCAAGGTCCGCCAAACCAATCCAAGAGCCAGTAGAATTGTTCATACCAATTCCTGTTCTCCAAAGGACAGGCTAGGAATTAGAAATCCCACCAGAAGATCTCTCATAGGAAAATCTTATGGCTGATCCTTCCTCCAACAAGACCAAGAATGTTCCCAATGAAGAGTGATACTTTCACTTACCAGTGTGGTCCAGGGTCTAAGTATCTAGTGTTTCATACTATTATGTCTCCTTGTAATGAACTTCTGGTGGTCATGTGGTCTTTTGGTGTGTTTCTGAAACATCAACTATCTGGTTTTCATGATGTATCTTTATCTATGACAGCCTGCAACTATTGCTTAAAGTTGGTGCCTTGTCTTTGTTTCTGGTTTGGTGGGCATACCAGATGGATGTTTTACACAGTATTTCCAATGGATAATTTCTCTACTATAAATCTTGATTGGTTGGTGCTATGTTGGAATGTCAGAGGTTTAAATGATAAAGATAAAAGATTGGCTGTGTATAACAAAATCAACGGAAGTCATTGCTCAGTTGTTTGTCTTCAAGAGACAAAATGTGAAGATTTTGATCATTCCTTTATCAAAACATTCTGTCCAAGGCGGTTTGACCAGTTTGCTTTTGTTCCATCTGTTGGTGCCTCTGGTGGACTAATTGTGTTATGGAATAGCTCTTTATTTTTGGGTTCTTTAATAGAAACCACAAACTCTGCAATAAAAATCAAGTTTTCTTCAACCCATAATTCAGATAACTGGACACTTGTAAATGTTTATGGGACTTGTATAGGTTTCAAGAGGGATTTGTTTGTGCAATGGCTGTATGACCTCAATATCCCACACGATGAAGACTGGTTATTATTGGGGGACTTTAACTTCATCAGATCACTGGATAATAGAAATAAGGATGGGGCTAATCTAAATGATATCTTCCTTTTCAACAGCATCATTAGTCATCTTGGTTTGTTAGAACTTCCTTTAAAGGGACGAAATTTCACTTAGTCAAATATGCAAGAGAATCCTTTGCTAGAACAATTGGATTGGTTTTTTACAACTCCTGGCTGGACCTTGAAATTCCCAAACACTTTGTTAAATCCTTTATCAAAATCAACTTCTGACCATGTAACTTGTGTGGTCAGTATTTCCACCACAATCCAAAGAGCAAACATTTTCAGGTTTGAGAATATATGGATTGAACAGCCTGGTTTTTTCCAAGTAGTGGAACAAGGCTGGAAGCAACCTGTTAGGCAGGGACCTATTGCTAATATCATTACTGCAAAGTTTAAAAACTCATATATGCTTTGAAGAGATGGGAGAAAATATTGTCACACATTAAGGTCCTGATTGATAAATGCAACAAATGTATACGTGAATTGGATGCTATTGAGGATAAGAGGCCCCTAAGCAAACCTGAGTTCAATTTCAGAAATATTGTTAAATTACATCTCAAAAATCTTCTCAACACTCAGTCTATTTACTGGAAAAACAGATGCACAATTAGATGGGTCAAGTTTGGAGGGGAAAATACTAAATACTTCCATGCTAAAGCAACTGAAAGATATAGGAACAATGTTATCAACCAAATTAAGGATGAAGATGGAAATATTTTGGTCCAACATAAAGACAAGTCACAGGCTCTATGGAGTTGCTATAAAAACAAAATGTGGGTTTCTTTTCCTACTAAATGCAGGGTTGATATATCTGATTTTGTCTCAAAGGTGGATGGCCTAGATTTCCTTTCTGAGGAGTTTAGTACAGAGGAAATTAAAGATGCTTTTAAGTATATGAAAACTGATAAAGCTCTAGGGCCTAATGGTTTTAATGGGATGTTTGTGAAGAAGTGCTGGCACATAATTAAAGATGACTTCATTAAGTTATGTCATGATTTTCACAAAGGCCAAACTCCTCTTGCAAGCATTAATGGTTCTTTCATTACCCTGGTCCCTAAGAAGAACTCTCCTGAGTCTGTCAATGATTTTAGGCCCATTTACCTTACAAACACCTGTCTCAAGTTTTTAACAAAGTTGGCTGCAAATAGGTTACAAAAGCAAATTAAAAGGTGCATTCATGAGAACCAATATGGTTTTATTAAATGCAGAACAATACAAGATTGTTTGGGTTGGACTTTTGAATACTTGCATCAATGCCATGCTTCAAACAAACAGACTGTAGTTATAAAATTGGATTTTGAAAAGGCCTTTGACACAATTGAACATGATGCAATAATTAGAATCTTGAAGTGCAAGGGTTTTGATGATATATATATTGGCTGGGTTAAATAAAGTTTAGCATCTGGCTCTTCAGCTATTTTACTGAACGGTGTACCTGGCAGAAATTTCATCTGTAAGCGTGGTGTTAGGCAAGGTGATCCTCTCTCCCCACTTTTATATGTTCTTGGGGGAGACTTGCTGCAGAGTTTTATTAACAAAGCTTCCAATGAAGGGAGGTTCACCAATCCCCAATAGAGGCACTAATGTTTTTCCTGTTGTGCAATATGCTGATGACACTATCATTATAATGCAAGCTGATTTAGAACAAATACACACTCTCAGACACATTCTTGAAGAATACACTGCTTTCACTGGCCTTAAGGTTAATTATCATAAATCATCATTGATACCCATAAATTTATCTCAGGATGAGGCTACCTCTCTTGCTCTGGAAATTGGTTGTGTTACAACAAAAATGCTTTCACTTATCTTGGGTTACCCATGGGGATTACAAAACCAACAATCAAAGATCTCTCAACTCTGACTGATAGAGTGGAAAGAAGGCTGACAACCTCAACATCCTTTTTGTCTTATGGAGACAAGCTTGTTTTGGTGAATTATGTATTATCCTCACTGCCTTTGCACTAGATTAGTTCTCTAAGTGTCCCAAAAGGAATAATCGAAGTCCTAAACAGAGCAAGAAGACATTGTCTATGGAGAAAGAGTAAGGATGATGCTAATGTTCACTCTATGGCATCTTGGGAAATGATTAGTAAACCAAAGGACAAGGGTGGTTTAGGAATCATAATCTTCAAATACAAAATAAATGCCTGCTTATGAAACATCTACATAATTTCTACAATAAAGCCGATTTGCCTTGGGTGAAACTAGTCTGGAACACATATTATCATGAAAGGGTTTCTCACACTATTACTGTCTATGGATCTTTCTGGTGGCGTAGTATTATGAGCTTGCATGAGGAGTATCTCTTAAATTCTAATTGTTCAGTGGGTTCTAGAGACAAAGCCCTATTTTGGGTGGATAACTGGAACAGCAATTCTCTCAACTCAACTTATCCACATTTATTCTCACATGTACTTGATAAAGATTGCTCTGTTAAGCAAGCAATATCAATTTCTCAAATGTCTGAAGATTTTTACTTGCCATTATCTGCTGAAGCTAGTATTGAATTACAACATTTACAGTTGCAACTAGCTCAAGTCACTCTTGAGCAAACAAAACATGATGAATGGAACAGTTTGAATTCAAAAATAGGGGATTTTTCTGTCAGTGATATGTACAAGAGATATTTCAATCATATACCAAATCATTTTCCATCACAGTGGATCTGGAGTAGTAAATGCAGTTCCAAACATAAGTTTTTTGCCTGGCTGATAATCATGACCGCATCAATATTAAAGATATGCTGCTTAGAAGACATTGGAATGTTTCTAACAATCATAATTGTGTTCTTTGCCCTTGTCACATCCTGGAAGACTCGTCACATTTATTTTTTGAATGAAATTTTAGTATGAGAATCTGGACTTACCTTCAGATTGACTGGGGTACAGGATCTGGACCAGAGATTTTGAAACATGCAAAACAGAAATTCAAAGGTCCATGTTTTATTGAGATTGCTATTCTGGCATGTTGGAATATATGGAAGCAGAGAAATGACAGGATTTTCAAAGGAATCAGACCATCTTTCAGCTCTTGGAACTATCCCGAAGTACCCATCCGTATTTTGGAAGAAGCTTTCCGAACCACCAGAACCCGAAGCATCAAGTTTCTCAAAATTTAGTGGAGCAACCACACAGAAGAGGAAGCTACCTGGGAGTGCGAAGATCACATCAGGACGGAGTTTCCCGATCTCTTCAAATCCTAGGTAATATTTTCGTCCTTTTTCAAATCTCGGGATGAGATTTTGTTTAAGGGGGGAAGGTTTGTAACATCCCAAAAATATTAAACTAGAATCATCAAACTCTAATCATCAAATTTAGGGTTAACAAAAACTTTCCTAAATAAAAATATGAAAGCATGCATGTGTGTATGCATCCCATTTTGAATTCTTTTGAATTGCCTTGTTTATGTGTTTCTTTGCTTGTAAAATGATTCTTAGGTGAAATAAACATCATCTAAACAATCCCCACACTTTTCCCAAAGACAAATAAATCAAAACAAACAAAATGAGTGAATGGTCACTTTTGCCAAATTAACTCCCATGCCTACTCTGGCTGTCTCAAACTTTTAGAACTTAACAGAAACTTGTTTGGATCTTTGCACCCCTTGATAGTACTCATAACAAAGTATCAAGGCCCACTTTGTGATCATCCATAAACATTCAAATGCACAGTTTAAAGGACAGTTTAAAATTGAATCTATATCATATGGGAAGATCCCACTTTTTCAAAAACCACTCAAACAAGCTCAACTTTCAAAACCCAAGCATCTGCAGACTCACCAGCACCAACCTAGCACAGCCACCAAAAATATTTTCAAAATTCAGAACTTGAGTTCTTGCAGCCATTTCATCAAACACTTGGAGGCAACAAATCAAACTGGCCTAACTTCACTGTTTTGAGCAGTAATTTGGCTAAGCAATGTTCACCATTGATCACCCTTGTCTCCCTCAGTGCCAACCAGTGCTTGGACAAATCCTAGCCCCTACCCTTTGATCCATTCCATGCCAACCCGATCACCCCCTTGCCAGCCGACCATGGCTAGCTAGCCAGAGCAAGCACCAAGCCTAAACAGCATGTCTAGGACACAGCCCACCGTCCACCGCCACCCCCTGTCCAGCGCTCAAACCTTGCCAGCCACTGGACCACACGCACAGACCATGCCAAGCTCGCCAGCGACCATGCCGAGCATGCGCCAGAGCGCCACCCTCAACACACGCCCACAGACCGCGCGCCGCCCTCGCCACGTGCATACAGGATCACCACCGTCCCATGAGACCGCCATACATCCCCGTTCGTCGCCCCTTGCCACGTAGCCACCGCTCACCGTCGAGTTCACCGCCTCTGCCTCGCAGAGCATCGTGCGTTCCCGACCGTTTGCCACCGCCCCTACACGCGCATTAAAGCCATAGAGCATCGCCAGGAGACCACCGATCGATCACCACCGCCGGCCATGCCTCTAGCAGCCCGTAGCCATGTCGCCACCGTTGCCTGCCCATGCCGTTCGGTCTCGTTATCGAGACTATAAATAGAGGCCTCCCCCGCTCAAACTCTTCACACCATCTCACTCCCCTCTCCTCACTGATCGTTCCACCCCGTTCCCGGAGCAAGGCGAGCAGCGCATCGCCGGAATTTGGCCGGAGCAGGCTGCCTCTAGAGAAGAAGGGTGCCGTCGATTTCGTCCACCCCAGGAGAAGCTGCCGGTACCAGGAGGTTCGCCATCGTCGACTTTGTCGTTCGCCCGCCTCGCCTGACCCCCGGTGAGCCCCCGACGACCCCCACTGCGCCGCTAGGGTTCGAGCTCGCCGGTGACTAGTTCATCATCGACGACGACCCTCAGCCGTTGATCTTACTTCTAATCCAACGCACCACGTTGCCCCGTACCGCTTCACAGCCCCCTGTCTCGCTGCCGCATGGGGACAACAACTTAACCAGCCTGCGTAAGCACTGTGCTTAGCAGGCCGGCCCAGTATCATTTCCCGTGCAACCCACTCGTTTGAATTCAACCTTTTCCATTTAAGTTCAAATCTAGTTCTGTACCCATTTTCAAAAATCAACCCAGCTCAATTCAATGAACTAAATTGAATGAAACCAATTTTGTTATAAAGTTCTTGAAATACTGAATCCAAGCCCGTTGGATTTAAATCATTTGGATATGTAGATCACCCTTGGTAAAAATAACAACGCAGAACCTTTTCTGCATTCCAACATTTTTCAAATTTAAACCATAAAGGCTTTTGAGTTGATTCCAACTCTCAAAAATCTCCTTTGATCATACCTTTTAGAATATATAAAAACATTTGGGTTTAGTTACAGAAATATTGTTCAAGTAATAAACGAATGCCACGTAGGCATTTCTAGTCACTTATTTTTATTTAAAATAAAAAGGTTAAACCTTATTAAATTGTGACACCACTTTAAATCACATTCCCATGGACTAAAATATGTGGTGATGACATGTGTCAACATGATCCCATGTTTGGTTTTGAGAATATTAAATCTTTAGTAGTTTTTCAATGAGTAGAAATTAATTTTCTAAAAATAAAAGGAATTAAACCAAGCTTTAATCTTGTAATGTTAGTGATGATGCTAGATCATCTATAGGACCCTTTTGTGTGATGATTGAAAGTAGTTAAGTATTGTTTGGTGATTGTGTACCTCGTATTTATTTATAGACGCTAGTACCGACCAAGGATACGAGGAGGAAGGAGGATACTATGAAGAAGAAGCCAAGGAGAACTTCAGCCACTGCTCTGCACAAGGCAAGCCTAATACTACTAGTTGAATGTGCAAGCTAACACTTGCAACTTAGCAAGCTGATACTGATACTTATGCAAGCCTAATACTACTAGTTGAATGTGCAAGCCAATACTTGCAAGCTAACACTTGCAATTTAGCAAGCTTATACTGATACTTGTGCAAGCTAACACTTGCAAGACACTATACCTATGCAAGCAAATACATGCCTGTTACCATGCCAACTATATGCCTTAAGCATATATTATCATAACCACTTGATAAACCAATCCTAGTTTTTACTTACAAGCTATATACTTTATTTCTTTATCAAAGCTAGTACTTAGAGCTTACTTAAGTGAATGGTAGATTCTAGAGAGATAATTGAAGGTTGCATAAAGAGCATAAAACTTGGCCTAAGCTAGATAATATTTATGTTACCCCAAGGCATGAGATTGTATTTAGTTGAAACTCCACTAGTTTACCACCCCTCATTAGTACTTACCCCGACTTGTAGATGCTAGTGCTAAGCATAAAACTTGATCAACTTAGATGGGAATACTTGGTGGAGAAATGGTTATGAAAACCTTGGAATGATGGATCATTCTATTGAGATGTTTTGTACATGTGTTTCCAAACACCAGATGATTTATGATGATGAAAATGTTGAGGCATGAGCCTTAGCCCTTTATAAAACTGATGGTTGTCTGGATGCGATACCATTCCAATTTTATCGTATAACCACAATACCCGAGAATTGGGTAGGGCTTGACTGGAAACTTATATACCTTAGTATTAGTTCCCTCATGGCCAAGGTCTGAGCTGAGGCTACCTTGTGAAGATTGTCCACCTGTGCAGTACCCAAGATGACAGTTGGTCATGGTTGGGAGGCCAAACTCACAGGAGAGGTGCTTATACTAGGGCGTGTAATTGAAAGGTTAGGATTGATTATCCGCATACTGAGTATGGTGAATTCAGGATTTGTTCCTGACGGATGTATCGAATGTTGTGGTGAAAGTGTACAATATCTGCAGAGTGTCAAACTATTCGAAAAGCCGCGTCCGCGGTTATGGACAGTTGGAGTGGCCATACTGTTCCCCGTCAGATGTTTTCAAAAAGACTTGTGAAATGAATTGAGACTTTGACTTGACCACAAAAGAGTTGTGGCGTGAGATACAAGTTCCCACCTAGGTGTTATAAACCTTCAATTAGCATTAGTTGCTTCTAAACTTAGTAGATGTAAATCTGGCTTTTTGCAAAACAACCCTAGAGCTTAGTGTCCTACTACAAAAACCCCTTCACTTGTTAGTATTAGTTTGCGAGTACTTAAAGAGTACTCATGGCTTTGTCCCTGGCTATTCCCGTGGCCAGACTATGAAGAGGAGTACCAGGAGGATGGACCCCAGGAAGGTTACGACAACTAGGATCATCTCCCATTGTCAGCATTGCTTGTGACCCCGAAGATGGAGCTTCGCCTACGCTACCGTTATTACTACGTATTTACGCTGCTTGAGTTGTATTAAGAACTGGATCATGAGATCCTTATTTGTGTAAGACCTTATGTATGGTTTGTAATGGATGATGTACTGTGGTATCCAATTCTATTATGTCTCGCAAAAATGGTAATCCTGGGATTGCGATGTATGGCATAACTGGCATCTGGGATTAAAAAATCCGGGTGTTGACAAGTTGGTATCAGAGCCATCCTGACCATAAGAGACCCTAGTTAGACTGGACGTTTGAATCAAAAACTTATATTCAAAACCAAAGGAAGCAAATATTTACAAAAACTTATTCTCATTCTTACCTCTTGGACTCTTTCATAAAAATTCACGCTACTCCAAAATTATTTCAAAGCTTACATCAAATTTTGCACCCTAGATCACTTTTAGTAAAACTCACAACTACGCTAGTGCACAAACGTAGTGAGTAGTATTCGGTCCCACTGTATCGTAGTTTCCAGAATGGTTCCTAAAACCATCTGTTTACCTTTGTTGTGGTGTGTGTTGTATCGTGTGAATGAATGAATAAAAAGCAAGTTGCTAGAAAATCTGAGTCAAACTTTAAATTTTTTTCAAAATCCGGAACCTTAGAAATTCCCCTCTTTTCTCATGATCTATCTCAATCTTCAGATGCCACGCGGAGGAAGTGGTTCATCCCTAGACCCGATGTTGCAGATCCTGCAAATGTTGGTCCCTGACCTGGAAGCTGAAAGAGCGGAACGTCAATCCAACCTAGCCACCCTGCAACAGATAGCTCAGCTAGCCCACAACAATCAAGGCCACAAAAACCAGGACAACCATGGATCTAAGCTCAAGAATTTCCAGAACACCAACCCACCTGTTTTCACTAAGTCGGAAGATCCCTTAGACGCCGATGATTGGCTGCAAACCATGGAAAACAACCTATAAGTAGCCGGAGTGGAAGCCAACGAGAAAGTTCTGTTCGCCACCCATTATCTAGCCGGAGATGCCAGAGCATGGTGGAACAGTGTTCGTGCCATGACCGGAGGACAGATGATGACCTGGGAGGAATTCAAGGTCAAGTTCAGCAGAACCCATGTGCCACCGGGTTTGATCAAGAGGATGAGATATGAGTTCAGAGAACTCAAGAAAGGAAGGATGACCATAGTGGAATACCGTGACAAATTCTTGTCATTAGCTAGGTATGCCCCGGATGAGATCGACACCGAAGCCAAGAAGAAAGAAAGCTTCCTGAATGGTCTGCACGATGAGATGCAGACAGTGTTAGTCAATATCCCCTTTGATGATATTGAAGCTCTTGTCGACTCTGCCATCCAGATGGAAGGAAAGATCAACCAAGCCAATGAGAACAGCAAGCGTCGCATGATGCATCAGCCAGGAACCCATTAGACCCCAAAGTATCGCCCTAACCCATCTCCAGGATTTGCCCCGAGAACCAACAGACCCCCAATGAACCGTCCGACCTATCCCAACCGTGGAAACCCTAGGCCCGGAGGAAATCACAACAACCCCGACAACTCTAGCAATGTCAACCGTGCCCCACCTAAGTTCAACAACAACAATTCTACCGCCAACACCTACATCGCCCGAGGATCGAAGCAATGCCGTGTCTACAGAAGAAAGGACAAGTCGCAAGTGACTTGTTATGACTGTGGAAATAAGGGTCACTACTCCAACGAGTGCCCCAACAAGAAGAATGCCGCATCCCCCTTTGCAAATGCCCCAGCTCAGCAGCAGCGTCGTGTTCAGCCAGGAAGAAGGTTTGCCCCAGGGAATTCGCTCAACCTCAACGGCCGTCTTTTTCTCATGCATGGAGAAGAAGCTCAGGAAGCGCTAGACGTCGTGCTGGGTATGTTTTCTGTTAATTCAGTACTTGCAAGAGTGTTGTTTGATTCTGGTGCATCACATTCATTTGTCACCGAAGAATTTTCCTGCACTAGTAAGATTCAACCAACAAAACTGAAGCATGTTATGATCGTCCAAATTCCCGGTTCAACCACCAAGGCTAGGAAAATTTGCAAAGCTGTCCCTATCCGAATCCATGGCATAGATTTTTATTCTAACCTGATAGTACTCGGAACTAAAGGTTTGGAAGTAGTACTAGGAATGGATTGGATGTCCAAACATAAAGGATTGATTGACTGTGCTAAGAAAGCCATAACCATGACCAGTACAGCCAGAATATCAGTCGAGCATATATCTGAAACCTTACCTCGTCAATTCAAGTGCAACAAGAGTATAGCCCAACCTACCATTGACCAAGTCCGGATAGTATGTGAATACCCCGATGTATTTCCAGATATTTTGCCCGGTATGCCCCCAGATCGCGATATCGAGTTTATCATCGAACTAATCCCCGGAACAGGACCCATAGCCCAGAGACCATATAGTATGAACCCGTCTGAACTAGCAGAACTAAAGAAGCAACTGGATGCCATGTTGGAAATTGGATTGATTCAACCAAGTGCGTCACCATGGATATCACCTGTCTTATTTGTGGACAAGAAAGATGGAGGTAACCGTTTGTGTATGGATTATCGGAAGTTGAATGATGTCACTATCAAGAACAAGTACCCATTGCCCAAGATAGAAGATTTGTTTGATCAATCGACCGGTGCCAAAGTGTTTTCTAAGATTGATCTTAGGACTGGCTATCATCAACTCAAAATTCGTGTAGAGGATATCCCCAAGACTGCTTTTACCACCAGATATGGATTATGCGAGTATACTGTCATGTCCTTTGGATTAACCAATGACCCCGCTTACTTCATGAATCTCATGAATAAGATTTTTATGGAATTCCTGGATAAGTTTGTCATTGTTTTCATCGATTAAATTCTGATTTATGCCAAATCGGAAGAACAACATGAGCTACACCTAAGGACCATTCTTGGAACCCTTAGAGAGCATCAGCTGTATGCCAAGTTTAGCAAATGTGAATTCTGGTTACAGGAGGTAGGATTCCTCGGTCACATTGTATCAGCCGGAGGAATTGCCGTTGATCCTGCAAAGGTGAAAGATGTCAAAGATTGGCAAGCCCCAACCACTCAAACCCAAGTTCGTGCATTTCTCGGATTGGCAGGATATTACCGCAAGTTCGTAGAAGGATTCTCGAGTATCACCAGACCCATGACCCAATTGCTAAAGAAGGACAAGAAGTTTGCATGGACCGACAAATGTGAAGCGAGTTTTCAAGAACTCAAGAGGAGATTGATTTCAGCCCCAATCTTAATCATGCCGGATATCACAAAGCCCTTCGACGTGTATTGTGACGCATCCAAGCTCGGTCTCGGATGTGTGCTAATGAAAGAAGGCAAAGTTATATATTATCTATCTCGACAACTGAAACAACATGAGAAAAATTACCCAACCCATGACCTCGAACTCGCAGCCGTAGTTCTATCCCTGAAGACATGGCGACATTATCTGATGGGAAATCATTGTGAGATTTATTCGGATCACAAGAGCCTCAAGTATATATTCACTGAGAAGGAGATGAATATGAGGCAGAGAAGATGGATTGAGTTAATCAAGGATTACGATCTGAATATTCACTATCACCCTGGTAAAGCCAATGTGGTAGAAGATGCCCTTAGAAGATTGCCGTGCCGCTTGAACTCCATGATTTTGAAGGAGTAACCAAGTTTGCACAAAGAGATGGAAGATTTTCGAATGGAATTAGTAAGTGAAGGATTTTTGGCTAGCATAGAACTTCAACCCACTTTGATCAGCCAGATCAAAGAGGCGCAGAAAGGAAATGCTAGTATTGACGGAATCAAGCGTCGTATCGGTACAGGTAAAGTACCCGGATTCACCGAAGACGAAGAAGGAGTTCTGTGGTACAAAGGACGCCTTTGTGTACCAGCAGATTCTGAGTTGAAAGAAGTTATTCTCAAGGAAGCTCATGATACTGTTTATTCTATCCACCCCGGAGGAACTAAGATGTATCAAGATTTGGTGGCATAAGATGAAGAGAGAAATCGGAAGCTATATCGCCAAGTGTGATATATGTAAGCGAGTCAAGGCCGGACATCAAAGACCCGCTGGATTATTGCAACCATTGCAGATTCCGGAATGGAAATGGGATTCCGTTGGAATGGACTTTATCACCAGATTAGCTACTTCTAGTAGGGGAAATGACTCTATCTGGGTCATAGTGGACAGATTGTCCAAAGTCGCCCATTTCTTACCCGTCAAGACCACATATCAGAGTTCGAAGCTAGCGGAGTTATACATCGCTAGAATTGTCAGTTTGCATGGAGTCCCCAAGAACATCGTATCGGATCGAGGAACTCAGTTTACCTCGAGATTCTGGAAGAAAGTTCAAGAAGGTTTAGGAACCCGCCTAGATTTCAGCACCGCGTATCACCCTTAGACCGATGGACAAATGGAGCGAGTAAATCAAATACTCGAAGATATGCTGAGAGCATGTGTGTCAGAATATGGATCTAAGTGGGAAGACTGTCTGCCATTTGCAGAATTTTCGTACAACAATAGTTATCAAGCTAGTTTGAAAATGGCCCCATTTGAATTTTTGTATGGAAGGAAGTGTCGCACCCCTTTGAACTGGTCGGAAGTAGGAGAGAGTCGGATTTTCGGACCCGATATCCTACGAGAAGCAGAAGAGAAGGTTCACAAGATTCGTGAGCACCTCAAGACAACCCAGTCAAGACAGAAGAGTTACGCCGACAAGAGACGTCGAGACCTCGCCTTCAACATAGGAAATTTTGTATATCTGAAAGTGTCGCCATTGAAGGGAATGCAGCGTTTCCAACTCAAAGGAAAGTTAGCCCCCGGATATATCGGACCTTCCAAAATTCTGAACCGTCGAGGAGAAGTGTCGTATCAATTGTAACTACCCGAAGAGATGTCAGCCGTGCACAATGTGTTCCATATCTCATTACTTCACAAGTGCCTCGAAGTTCCGGAGAAGACGAAAGTCTTCAAGAATATCGATCACCGGACCATAGAGATCAAGGATTACCTGACCTATCCTAAAGTACCCATCCGTATTTTGGAAAAAGCTTTCCGAACCACCAGAACCCGAAGCATCAAGTTTCTCAAAATTCAATGGAGCAACCACACAGAAGAGGAAGCTACCTAGGAGCGCGAAGATCACATCAGGACAGAGTTTCTCGATCTCTCCAAATCCTAGGTAATCTTTTCGTCCGTTTTCAAATCTTGGGACGAGATTTTGTTTAAGGGGGAAGGTTTGTAACATCCCAAAAATATTAAACTAGAATCATCAAACTCTAATCATCAAATTTAGGGTTAACAAAAACTTTCCTAAATAAAAATATGAAAGCGTGCATGTGTGTATGCATCCCATTTTGAATTCTTTTGAATTGCCTTGTTTATGTGTTTCTTTGCTTGTAAAATGATTCTTAGGTGAAATAAACATCATCTAAACAATCACCACACTTTTCCCAAAGACAAATAAATCAAAACAAACAAAATGAGTGAATGGTCACTTTTGCCAAATTAACTCCCATGCCTACTTTTGCTGTCTCAAACTTTCAGAACTTAACAAAAACTTGTTTGGATCTTTGCACCCCTTGATAGTTCTCATAACAAAGTATCAAGGCCCACTTTGTGATCATCCAGAAACATTCAAATGCATAGTTTAAAGGACAGTTTAAAATTGATTCTATATCATATGGGAAGATCCCACTTTTTCAAAAACCACTCAAACAAGCTCAACTTTCAAAACCCAAGCATCTGCAGACTCACCAGCACCAACCTAGCACACCCACCAAAAATCTTTTCAAAATTCAAAACTTGAGTTCTTGCGGCCATTTCATCAAACACTTGGAGGCAACAAATCAAACTGGCCTAACTTCACTGTTTTGAGCAGTAATTTGGCTAAGCAATGTTCACCATTGATCACCCTTGTCTCCCTCAGTGCCAACCAGTGCTTGAACAAACCCTAGCCCCTACCCTTTGCTCCATGCCATGCCAATCCGAGCACCCCCTTGCCAGCCGACCATGGCTAGCTAGCCAGAGCAAGCACCAAGCCTTAACAAATGTCTAGGACACAACCCACCGTCCATCGCCACCCCTGTCCAGCGCTCGAACCTTGCCAGCCAGTGGACCACACGCACAGACCATGACAAGCTCGCCAGCAACCATGCCGAGCGTGCGCCAGAGCGCCACCCTCGACACATGCCCACAGACCGCGCGCCGCCCTTGCCGCGTTCATACACGATCACCACCGTCCCAGGAGACCGCCAGACATCCCCGCTCGCCGCCCCATGCCCCGTAGCCACCGCTCGCCGTTGAGTTCGCCACGTCTGCCTCGCAGAGTATCGTGCGTTCCCGACCGTTTGCCACCGCCCCTACACGCGCATTAAAGCCATAGAGCATCACCAGGAGACCACCGATCGATCGTCACCGCCGGCCATGCCTCTAGAAGCCCGTAGCCATGTCGCCACCGTCGCCTACCCATACCGTTTGGTCTCGTCGTCGAGACTATAAATAGAGGCCTCCCCCGCTCAAAGTCTTCACACCATCTCACTCCCCTCTCCTCACTAATCGTTACACCCTGTTCCCAGAGCAAGGCAAGCAGCGCATCGTCAGAATTTGGCCAGAGCCGGCCGCCTCTAGAGAAGAAGGGCGCTGTTGATTTCGTCCACCCCAGGAGAAGCTGCCGGTACCAGGAGGTTCGCCGTCGTCGACTTCGTCGTTCGCCCGCCTCGCCGACCCTCGCCTGGCCCCCGGTGAGCCCCCGACGACCCCCACTGGGCCGCTAGGGTTCGAGCTCGCCGGTGACTAGTTCATCATCAACGATGACCCGCAGCCGTTGATCTTACTTCTAATCCAACGCACCACATTGCCCCGTACCTCTTCGCACCCCCTGTCTCACTTACGCGTGGGGACAACAACTTAACCAGCCCGTGTAAGCGCTGTGCTTAGCAGGCCGGCCCAGTATCGTTTCCCGCGCAGCCCACTCGTTTGAATTCAACCTTTTCCATTTAAGTTCAAACCTAGTTATGTACCCATTTTCAAAAATCAACCCAGCTCGATTCAGTGAACCAAATTGAATGAAACCAATTTTGTTAGAAAGGTCTTGGTAAAAATAACAAGGCATAACCTTTTCTGCATTCAAACATTTTTCAAATTTAAACCATAAAATCTTTTGAGTTGATCCAACTCTCAAAAATCACCTTTGATCATACCTTTCATAATATATAAAAACATTTGGGTTTACTTACAGAAATATTGTTCAAGTAATAAAAGAATGCCACATAGGAATTTCTAGTCACTTATTTTTATTTAAAATAAAAAGGTTAAACCTTATTAAATTGTGACACCACTTTAAATCACATTCCCATGGACTAAAATATGTGGTGATGACATGTGTCAACATGATCCCATGTTTGGTTTGGAGAATATTAAATCTTAAGTAGTTTTTCAATGAGTAGAAATTACTTTTCTAAAAATAAAAGGAATTAAACCAAGCTTTAATCTTGTAATGTTAGTGATGATGCTAGATCATCTATAGGACCCTTTTGTGTGATGATTGAAAGTAGTTACGTATTGTTTGGTGATTGTGTACCTCGTATTTATTTATAGACGCTACCGACCAAGGATACGAGGAGGAAGGGGGATACTACGAAGAAGCCGAGGAGAACTTCAACCACTGCTCTGCACAAGGCAAGCCTAATACTACTAGTTGAATGTGCAAGCTAACACTTGCAACTTAGCAAGCTAATACTGATACTTATGCAAGCCTAATACTACTAGTTGAATGTGCAAGCCAATACTTGCAAGCTAACACTTGCAATATAGCAAGCTTATACTGATACTTGTGCAAGCTAACACTTGCAAGACACTATACCTATGCAAGCAAATACTTGCTTGTTACCATGCCAACTATATGCCTTAAGCATATATGATCATAACCACTTGATAAACCAATTCTAGTTTTTACTTACAAGCTGTATACTTTATTTCTTTAACAAAGCTAGTACTTAGAGCTTACTTAAGTGAATGGTAGATTCTAGAGAGATAATTGAAGGTTGTATAAAGAGCATAAAACTTGGCCTAAGCTAGATAATCTTTATGTCACCCCAAGGCATGAGATTGTATTTAGTTGAAACTCCACTAGTTTACCACCACTCATTAGTACTTACCCCCACTTGTAGATGCTAGTGCTAAGCATAAAACTTGATCAACTTAGATGGGAATACTTGGTGGAAAAATGGTTATGAAAACCTTGGAATGATGGATCATTCTATTGAGATGTTTTGGACATGTGTTTCCGAACACCAGATGATTTATGGTGATGTAAATGTTGAGGCATGAGCCTTAGCCCTTTATAAAACTGATGGTTGTCTGGATGCGATAACATTCCAATTTTATCGTACAACCATAATACCTGAGAATTGGGTAGGGCTTGACTGGAAACTTATATACCTTAGTATTAGTTCCCTCACTGCCAAGGTCTGAGCTGAGGCTACCTTGTGAAGATTGTCCACCTGTGCAGTACCCAGATGATAGTTGGTCATGGTTAGGAGGCCAAACTCACAGGAGAGGTGCTTATACTAGGGCGTGTAATTAAAAGGTTAGGATTGATTATCCGCATACTGAGTATGGTGAATTCAGGATTTGTTCCTGACGGATGTACGAATGTTGTGGTGAAAGTGTACAATCTCTGCAGAGTGTCAAACTATTCGAATAGCCGCGTCCGCGGTGACAGTTGGAGTGGCCATACTGTTCCCCTGTCAGATGTTTTCAAAAAGACTTGTGAAATGAATTGAGACTTTGACTTGACCACAATAGAGTTGTGGCGTGAGATACAAGTTCCCACTTAGGTGTTATAAACCTTCAATTAGCATTAGTTGCTTCTAAACTTAGTAGATGTAAATCTGGCTTTTTGCAAAACAACCCTAGAGCTTAGTGTCCTACTACAAAAACCCCTTCACTTGTTAGTATTAGTTTGCGAGTACTTAAAGAGTACTCATGGCTTTGTCCCTAGCTATTCCCGTGGCCAGACTATGAAGAGGAGTACCAAGAGGATGGACCCCAGGAAGGTTACGACAACTAGGATCATCTCCCATCGTCAACATTGCCTGTGACCCCGAAGATGGAGCTTCGCCTACGCCACCGTTATTACTACGTATTTCCGCTGCTTGAGTTGTATTAAGAATTGGATCACGAGATCCTTATTTGTGTAAGACCTTATGTATGGTTTGTAATGGATGATGTACTGTGGTATCCAATTCTGTTATATCTCGCAAAAATGGTAATCCCAGGATTACGATTAATGGCATAACAGGCATCAGGGATTAAAAAATCTAGGTGTTGACACATGCTCTCAACATATCCTCTAGAATCTGGTTGGTCCTTTCTGTCTGTCCATCAGTCTGGGGATGAAAAGCAGTGCTGAATTCCAATATCGTTCCCAATGACTCATGCAGTTGCTTCCAAAAATATGAAGTGAACTGAGTTCCTCTATCAGATACAATACTCTTGGGGTACCCCAAGCAGACACACAATTCTATTCATATATATCTTGGCTAACTTAGCACTTGTATAGGTTGTCTTCATGGGTATGAAATGAGCCACTTTAGTTAGGCGATCTACCACGACCCAAATAGAATCATATCCCGATCTAGTCCTTGGCAGTCCAGTGATGAAATCCATACCAATCTTATCCCACTTCCAATCAGGAATAGGTAGTGTTTGTAACAGTCTTGCTGGTTTCTGATGTTCCGCTTTCACTCTACTACATACATCACACAAAGCAATATGTTCGGCGATGTCCTTCTTGAGATTATTCCACCAAAATCTATCCTTCACATCCATGTACATTTTGGTGTTACCCGGATGAATGGAATATGGTGAGTTGTGTGCTTCTTGTAAAATCAGATTCCGAAGCTCCGGATCTTGCGGAATGCAGATACGTTTTCCATACCATAAAGTACCCTGTTCGTCTTCATGGAATCCTTTGGCTTTCCCTTTGCTAATTTCCCCCTTAATCTCATCAATTTCCTTGTCCATCTTTTGGGCTTCCTTGATCCTGTCCAACAATGTGGGTTGAACATCTAATGACATGAGATGTCCTCCTGGCACTATCTCCAATCCGAGATCTTTGAATTGGGCACACAGATCATCTGGCAATTCTCCGTTAGTAAGGCCATTCACATAAACCTTATGGCTTAATGCATCCGCTACAACATTTGCTTTACCGGGGTGGTATTGCAAACTCAAGTCATAGTCCTTGATGAGTTCTAGCCATCTTCTTTGTCTCATGTTGATTTCTTTTTGAGTGAAGATATACTTCAAACTTTTGTGATCTGTGAACACTTCACATCGTTTTCCCAAAAGATAATGTCTCCATGTTTTGAGTGTATGGAAACAGAGGCTAACTCCAAATCATGAGTAGGATAATTCACTTCATGAGTTTTGAGTTGTCTCGAGGCGTAAGCCACAACTTTCCCTTCTTGCATCAAAACTGCACCCAATCCTTGGTGAGATGCATCACAATACACTTGGAAATCCTTTTCCAAATCTGGCAGACATAAGACTAGTGTTGTCACTAGTCTCTTCTTCAACTCTTGGAAACTGAGTTCACATCCTTCAGTCCAATCAAATTTCTTGTCTTTCTTAAGTAACTCTGTCATTGGCTTAGCTACCTTTGAGAAATTCTCAATGAACCTTCTATAGTATCCTGCCAAGCCAAGGAAACTACACACTTCCTTCACTGACTTAGGAGATTCCCACTCAGTTACAGCTGACACTTTTGCGGGATCAACTGCTACACCATATCCTGACACAATATGTCCGAGAAATCTGACTTCATTCATCCATAATTCACACTTGCTGAATTTGGCATATAGTTTATGCTCCCTAAGCTTCTCAAGTATCAATCACAAATGTTCTTCATGCTCTTCATTGCTCTTGGAGTAGATCAAAATGTCATCGATGAAAACGACAACGAACTTGTCAAGAAATTCCATGAACACCTTGTTCATCATATTCATGAAGTAGGCTGGTGCATTTGTCAAACAAAATGGCATCACGGTGTACTCATACAATCCATACCTAGTGGTGAAAGCAGTCTTAGGTATGTCTTGTTCCCTTATCTTTAGCTGAAAGTAACATGATCGAAGATCAATCTTTGAGAACACACGGGCTCCTTCTAACTGATCAAACAAATCATTGATTCTTGGCAAAGGGTATTTGTTCTTGATAGTTACTTCATTGAGTGAACGGTAATCTATGCATAACCTTTGACTTCTATCTTTCTTTTCAACAAACAAAACTGGTGCACCCCAAGATGAAGAACTTGGTTGAATAAATCCTTTCTGCAACTGTTCCCCAAGATATTTCTTGAGTTCCTTTAACTCATCAACTGACATCTTGTAAGGTCTCTTCGCTATTGGTCCAGATCCTGGCAGTAAGTCTATCAGAAACTCAACATCCCTATCTGGTGGAATTCTAGGTAATTCCTCCGGAAACACATCTAGATATTCTCTCACAATTAGCACACTATCTATGCTAACCCCCTTAAGAGAATTTAGCTTACTCCCTTTTGATTCAAAGTTAGACTTGAATCTAATCCGTTTCTTATCCGGGGTTGTGAGTGTGATAGTACGATTTGCACAATTTAGTACTCCTTCATACTTAGTCATCCAATCCATTCCTAGAATAACATCCTATCCTTGGGAATCTAGAATTATCAGACTAACTGGAAACTTATGCTTTCCAAATTCTCTTACTAGATCACGACATCCAAGACTTACTATCATATCTCCATCGAGAGAGCTTACTTTTATAGGACACCCAATGTTTTCAGTTGGAAATCCATTTTTATCAACAAATGCTCTTGATATGAATGAATGCGATGCGCCAGTATAAAAAAGAACAAGTGCTGGAATAGAATTGAGCTTGAACTTACCAGCCACGGCATTGAACTCTTCATAGACATCCTCCACATTGATGTGGTTCACTAGTCCCTTTTGGAAGGGATTAGGCTTGTTGGCACCTTCAACTTTCTTTTCTGGGCATTCATTAGCATAGTGCCCCATCTTCTTACACTTGAAACATTCAACCTGACTGAGATCCTTCTTTACAGGCTGACTTCCACTGCCACTTCCACTGTGGTGGCTCTTGTGTCCACTCTTGTGGTTCTTGTACTTGTCATTATCATGACTGCGGTGATGCTTGTTGAAGGGTTCGCAGCATAGAAAACAAAAATTTTCCTACGATGGGAACTAAGTACCAAGATCTATCTACTAGATACAAACAACGGGCGGATGTATATTCGTAGAGAACATACCCTCGAAGACCGACAAATCTTAACGAGTTGAACTCGTGGTTGATGTAGACGATATCTTGCCGATCTCAAGATCGAGAGGAAGTCCTAGCGCTGCAAAGCAGCAGCGCGTCCGTGCTCGCACACACGTACAAGACACCGAGCAACCTCCGCCTCCTCGCTCCAGCGATGTAGTGGAAGCATAACCATTTCTTGCCGAATATCCACCGGGAACATGTATCTCGCTAATCCGAGACCATGGGGGATAAATTCTAGAGGGGGAGAGAGATCCTTCACGAGGTGTGAGTGAGAGAGAGGGATATGGGTGCCTTTTATAGGACAGGGGGGACCCCAAGGGGGTGGACGGCGCATGGGGGCTTCCCCCTTGCCCTCCCCTCATTCATGTGGGTGGACACTCCACTCACAAAATTCCTTTAAATTCCCTCCACTCAAAATCCCACTCAAAATTGCTATTAAATTTCCACCAAATTTAATACAAACTCCCATTAAATAAAATTCTTTTTATTTATTTAGAATTTTGTCAATTACTTTAATGACAAACATTCACATATAAACCCTTGCTAGAATTCCATTTCACATGCAAAAACACTTTCTGCAATTTCACCCGAAAACCTGTTTCGGTATCTAGTGAAATAAATTCCTGTGCTTGTTATTCTTTCCGGCATGAAACTTTTGCTCCAATTGGATGTCAGTGTCCCTTATGTGTGTCACCCTACGGTTCGCGAATAATGCGGACATGATCGAGACCCTTCTCCGATCAATAATCAGAAGCGGGACCTGGAGATCCATACTGACTCCCACAAATTCAACGGTGACTTTCCTGTGATCGTCGGAACCTTTTACGCTAGTATCTTAATCCCTTTGTTTCACGATATATTACATGTCCGAGATTCGATCATCGGTATCTCCATACCTAGTTTGATCTCGTTACCAACATGCACTCTTTTCTTGTTCCCGTGATATAACATTCTAGTGATCAAATCACTTGCTTGCAAGCTAACCAATGTGATATCACCGAGAGGGCCCAGAGTATATCTATCCGTCATTGGGATGAACAAATTCCACTCTTGATCCATGAGCCTCAACATAACACTTTGGTAGTTTTGAAGCCATCTTTATAATCACCCAGTTACGGTGTGACGTTTGATGTCATCAAGAAACTCTTCCGTGTTAGTGATTGACATGATCTCTTGGTCTAAGGATTAGGATCACTTCGTAAGTTGTTTATAGCAATATAAACTCAATGAATTTGATTGTAATGATATACTTCGGATGAATGTTCATCACATCATTACACAAATGTTGTGATCTCATTATTAACAACATCCAATGTCTATGATCAGGAAACTGTGATCATCTTGTTAATCAACAAGCTAGTTTATGAGAGAGGCATAACTAGGAACTTTCTGTTTGTTTATTAAACACACATGTATTAATGTTTCCATATTAATACAATTATAGCATGCAAAATAAACATCTATCATATACTTGTAATACACATAATAAACACTTTATTATTGCCTCTCAGGGCATATTCCCTTCAGTCTCCCACTTGCACTAGAGACAATAATCTAGTTATATAGTGATGTATTTAACACCCATGGAGTTCTGGTGTGGATCATGTTTTTCTCTAGGGAGAGTTTTAGTCAACGTATCTGCTACATTGAGATCCGTATGTACTTTACAAATCTTTATATCTCCATCCTTGACATGCTCTCGGATGGAGTGAAACCGACGCTTAATATGCTTGGAATGCTTGTGAGACCTTGGTTCTTTGGCATTGGCAATGGCACCATTGTTGTCACAATAGATCACCATTGGGTCCAACGCGTTTGCAACCACACCTAGTTCGGATATGAACTCCTTCATCCAAACTGCTTTCCGATCCGCTTTCGAAGCAGCAACATATTCGGCCTCCATTGTTGATCCCGCCACCATAGGTTGTTTGGAGCTCCTCCAACTAACCTCTCCGCCATTCATGCGAAATACGTATCCGGATTGAGACTTAGAGTCATCCGGATCGATGTCAAAGCTAGCGTCGACATAACACTTAGCGACGAGCTCTTCTTCACCTCCGTATACAAGAAACATATCCTTAGTTCTTCGCAAGTACTTAAGGATATTCTTGACCGCTTTCCAGTGTTCTGAACCTGGATCCGATTGGTACCTACTAGTCAAACTAATAGCATGTGCCACATCCGGTCTTGTACATAACATGACGTACATTATAGAGCCTATGGCTGAAGCATAGGGGACTTTGTCCATTATCTCTCTTTCTTCCGCCGTAGCCGGACTTTGAGTCTTACTCAATGTCGTGCCTTGTGTCATAAGTAAGAACCCCTTCTTACTTTCGTCCATTTTAAACTTCTTTAAAATCTTATCAAGGTATGTACTTTGCGATAACCCTATTAGGCGCCTAGATCTATCTCTATAGATCTTTATGCCTAATATGTATGACGCTTCACCTAGGTCCTTCATTGAAAATTTGCTGTTTAGATAACTTTTAACACTGTTTAAAAGATCTACATCATTTCCGATCAATAATATGTCATCCACATATAGTATAAAAATGCCACATTGCTACCACTCACTTTCTTGTAAATACAAGCTTCTCCATAAGTTTGGACAAATCCAAACTCTTTGATCACCTCATCAAAGCGGAGATTCCAACTTCGTGATGCTTGCTTCAATCCATAGATGGATCGCTGAAGCTTGCACACCTTGTTAGCATCCTTAGGATCGACAAAACCCTTTGGTTGTATCATATACAACTCTTCTTCAATATTACCATTGAGAAACGCGGTTTTGACATCCATCTGCTATATCTCATAATCGAAATATGTAGCAATTGCTAACATAATCCTAACTGATTTTAGCATCGCTACGGGTGAGAATGTCTCATCATAGTCAACTCCTTGAATTTGTCGAAACCCCTTTACGACAAGTTGAGCTTTATATACAATCACATTACCATCAGCATCAGTTTTCCTTTTGAAAATCCATTTATTATCCACGGCCTTTCGGTCGTGAGGTAAGTCCACCAAGTTCCAAACTTGATTTTCATACATGGATTCCATCTCGGATTTCATGGCTTCTAACTATTTGTTGGAATCTGGGCTCATCATCGCTTCTTCATACGTCGCAGGGTCATCATTTTCATCAACCATGAAATTCATGACATGATTTCCGTACAGCTCGGGAGATGTTCGGAGTTTCATGATCATTATCATTAGTTCCCTATTCAACTGGTGAAGCCAAATCCGGAACGACTTCCGGCGCTGCGCTACTCGCCATAATTTGAAGAGAAGGTTCAATAACCTCTTTGAGTTCTACCTTCCGACTACTCACACCTTTCGTGACAAACTCTTTCTCTAGAAATGATCCAATCTTGGCAAGAAAAACCTTGCCCTCGGATCTGTGATAGAAGGAATACCCAATAGTTTCCTTAGGGTATCCTATGAAGACGCATTTTTGCGCTTTGGGTTCGAGTTTATCCGGTTGAAGTTTCTTCACATAAACATCGCATCCCCAAACTTTTAGAAATGACAGCTTAGGTTTGTTTCCAAGACATAATTCATACGGTGTCTTTTCAAAGGATTTAGATGGTGCCTGATTTAAAGTGAATGCAGCAGTTTCTAGTGCATAACCCCAAAATGACAAACGACAAGTCCGTTAGAGACATCATAGATCAAACCATATCCAATAAAGTATGATTACGATGTTCCGACACAATATTTTGTTGTGGTGTTCCGACAAGTGTGAGTTGTGAAACAATTCCACACTCTTTCATGTGAGTGCTAAAATTGTAACTTAGATACTCACCTCCACGGTCGGACCGTAGAAATTTGATCTTTCTATTACGATGATTTTCCACTTCATTCTGAAATTCCTTGAACTTTTCAAAGGTTTCAGACTTGTGTTTCATCAAGTAAATATAACCGTATCTACTCAAATCATCCGTGAAAATAACAAAATAACGATATCCACCTCGCGCCGACACACTCATTGGACCACATACATCAGAATGTATGATTTCCAATAAACCTGTCGCCCGTTCCATTGAACCAGAAAACGGTGTTCTAGTCATCTTGCCCATAAGGCATGGCTCACATGTATCAAATGATTCAAAATCAAGTGATTTCAAAAGTCCATACGAATGGAGATTCTTCATGCGTTTAATGCCAATATGACCTAGACGGCAGTGTCACATATATGTGGATATATCATCATTAAGTTTAATCCTTTTAGCATCAACATTATGAATATGTGTAACATTATTATCGAGATCCAATATAAATAAACCATTCATCATCGGTGCATGACCATAAAAGATTTCATTCATATAAATAGAACAACCATTGTTCTCGGATTTAAATGAATAACCACTTCACATCAAACACGATCCAGATACAATGTTCATGCTCAGTGCTGGCACCAGATAACAATTATTCAAGTTTATTACTAATCCCGACGGCAAGTGGAGAGGTAGCGTTCCGACGGCGATCACATCAACGCTTGATCCATTGCCGACACACATCTTGACCTCACCCCTTCCTAGCGGTCGCTTGTTCCGCAGCCCCTGATTTGCGTTACAAATATTAGCAACTGAACCAGTATCAAATACCCAGGTGCTACTGCGCGCACTAGTCAAGTACACATCAATAACATGTATATCATATATACCTTTGTTTGCCTTGCCGGTCTTCTTGTCTGCCAAATACTTGGGGCTGTTGCGCTTCTAGTGGCCAGTCCCCTTACAATAGTAGCACTCGGTATCAGACTTAGGCCAACTCGGGGTTTCTTTTCAGGCATGGCAACCGGCTTACCGCCCTTACTTCCCTTATGTTTTCCCTTATCTTTATTGAAACCAGTGTTCTTATTGATCATCAACACTTGATGTTCCTTTTTGATCTCCACTTCTGCAGTTTTAAGCATTGACAGAAGCCCGGGGAGATACTTCTTCATGCCTTGCATATTATAGTTCATCACGAAGCTCTTATAGCTAGGTGGTAGAGATTGCAGAACACGATGGATGCATAAGTCAATGGGAATCGATATTCCCAAGGACACAAGCTTATCGGTGTAACCCGACATCTTGAGTACATGCTCACTAACGGAGTTGTGCTCTTCCATCATGCAGTTAAAGAACTTTTCTGAAGCATTGTAGCTCTCTACAACAGCATGTGTGTTGAAAATCATTTTCAACTCACCCATTGTATCAAATGCATTGCCGTTTTCAAAACTCTTTCGAAGTTCCGGCTCTAGCCCATACAATATGCCGCAATGAACTAAGTTGTGGTCCTCCTGACGAGTTTGATAGACATTATTCTCCTTGTCAGGGGAATCCGCAAAAGTTGGGGGGCCTAGCGGCGCTTCTAGCACATATTTATTTTGTGCAGCAGAGAGGAGAATCCTCAAATTCATGGCACATTCGGTAAAGTTGCTACCATTTGTTGCAAGTTTCTCTTTCTCCATGAACACATTGAAATTAAAAGCAGGTGGTGCCATCTACAACAGAATTTGTAAAGTTTAGACTAAGTTTATGATAGATTGAGTTCAACTAATCCACATTACGAATGAAGTCCCACTCAAAAACGACACCCCTCGTGCCTTTTTGGTGATTACATGAACCAAATCCACTACACCAAGTCCAATCATCACGTGAGTCGGTGTAGCTTCAAAGGCGAGCATTAAATGGGCATCATATCTATTATATGACTCATGCTTAACCTTTCGGTATGTGTTCCGAGACCATGTCTATACATGCTAGGCTCGTCAAGTTAGAACCTTAGTATTCACGTGTGTAACTGTCTTACACCCGAAATATGGTCGTGGATCCAAGAACACCCGATCATCACGTGATGCCTTGGAGCGACAAAAACATAATCGGTGCATACTAAAGGAAGAACACAATCTTATCTTGATATTTAAATGAGGCATCATCTTATTATGCTAATAAAGCGCTAAACAAGCAATATAAGATGCTATCAAACATCACATGTTTATTAGTGAAATGATATGGTTCCCGCATATGATCTCTAACATGTGCATCGTGGTATGATCACTATCATACCTTTATGTGTAAGGCCAAGGTCTATGGAACTCACACGTTATGTGTGTTGTAAGAGTATCATCTCATACTTCTACTTACAACAACACCATATCATAACACTAGCCCAACAACAATCTAAACTAGACGCCTCTAATTTATCCATTGCAAGTTTTACGTGGCTTAGGGATTTCGAAGATAGAACCGTTCTTACCTACGAACATGAACCACAACGAGGATAACCAAATTGTTGACAACTCGTTGCAAAATAGATATTGACTATAGTAGGAGAGACAGAAACCCGCTAGCCACTTATGCAAACTAGTTGCATGTCAAGCGTGGAACAGGTCTCATGTGCGAGGACATGTAAAGTTTGTCCGGATCCCACTATGCCACCAATATCCAAAATTACAACTAAGAAGCAACACCATGATCATCATCGCCCACATACTCATATGTGTACTACCCGTGTAAAGCATCTATGCATAGATCCGACTTTGATACCACTGAAGGGTTCGCAGCATAGAAAACAAAATTTTCCCTACGATGGAAACTAAGTAGCAAAATATATCTACTATATACAAACAACGGGCAGATGTATATCCGTAGATAACATACCCTTGAAGACTGATAAAGCTTAACGAGTTGAACTCGTAGTTGATGTAGACGATCTCTTGCCGATCTCAAGATCGAGAGGAAGTCCTAGCGCCGCAAAGCAGCAGTGCATCCATGCTCGCACACACGTACAAGACACCGAGCAACCTCCGCCTCCTCGCTCTAGCGATGCAGCGGAAGCACAACCCTTTCTTGCCGAATAGACACCGAGAACATGTATCTCGCTAGTCCGAGACCATGTGGGATAAATTCTGGAGGGGGAGAGAGATCCTTCACGAGGAGGTGTGAGTGAGAGAGAGGGGGAGAGGGGTGCCTTTTATAAGAGAGGGGGGGACCCCAAGGGGGTGTCCGGAGCATGGGGGCTGCCCCATTTCCCTCCCCTCATTCATGTGGGTGGACACTCCACTCACAAAATTCCTTTAAATTCCCACCACTCAAAATTGCTATTAAATTTCCACCAAATTTAATGCAAACTCCCATTAAATAAAACTCTTTTTATTTATTCAGAAATTTGTCAATTACTCTAATGACAAGCATTCACATATAACCCCTTGCTAGAATTCCATTTCACATGCAAAAACACTTTCTGCTATTTCACCCGAAAACCTGTTTCGGTATCTAGTGAAATAAATTCCTGCGCTTGTTATTCTTTCCGGCATGAAACTTTTGCTCGAATTGGATGTCAGTGTCCCTTAAGTGTGTCACCCTATGGTTCGCGAATAATGCGGACATGATCGAGACCCTTCTCCAATCAATAATCAGAAGCGGGACCTGGAGATCCATACTGACTCCCACACATTCAACGATGACTTTCCTGTGATCATCGGAACCTTTTATGCTAGTATCTTAATCCCTTTGTTTCACGATATATTACATGTCCGAGATTCGATCATCGGTATCTCCATACCTATTTTGATCTCGTTACCGACATGCACTCTTTTCTCGTTCCCGTGATATAACATTCTAGTGATCATGTCACTTGCTTGCAAGCTAACCAATGTGATATCACCGAGAGGGCCCAGAGTATATCTATCCGTCATTGGGATGAACACATTCCAATCTTTATCCATGAGACTCAACATAACACTTTAGTAGTTTTGAAGCCATCTTTATAATCACCTAGTTACGGTGTGACGTTTGATGTCATCAAGAAACTCTTCCGTGTTAGTGATTGACATGATCTCATGGTCTAAGGATTAGGATCACTTCGTAAGTTGTTTATAGAAATATAAACTCAATGACTTTGATTGTAATGCTATACTTCAGATGAATGTTCATCACATCATTACACTAATGTTGTGATCTCGTTATTAACAACATCCAATGTTTATGATCATGAAACTGTGATCATCTTGTTAATTAATGAACTAGTTTATGAGAGAGGCATAACTAGGATCTTTCTGTTTGTTTATTAAACACACATGTATTAACGTTTCCGTATTAATACAATTATAGCATGCAAAATAAACATCTATCATATACTTGGAATACACATAATAAACACTTTATTATTGCCTCTCAGGGCATATTCCCTTCACTTATTGTCATGGTGACGGTTGTGGCTGTGGTGGTTGTTGTAATTACCATGCTTATGGAATCCAGAACTCCCACTATCATCATGATGGGAACGCTTGTGAGACGATCCCGAGCTGTTGTTATCAAGGCTGTGCTTCCTCTTTCTGCGCTCAACCTGTTTCATCTTGTTTTCCAAGATGGTAGCCTTGTCACAAAGTGATTGATATGTTGGAACATAGGAAACAGACAGCTGCAGGTTCAACTCATCATTAATCCCTTCGAGGAATTTCTCCTTCCTCTTTGCATCTATATCCACTTCATCCGGTGCGTAACGCTCCAGATTGTTGAATTCTTCAATGTACCCAGCCAGACTGCGGTGACACTGCTTCATATTGTGGAATTCCTTCTTCAAATTCATCACTCTGGATGAGATGTGAGCAATATGGAATCCATCCTCAAAGATAGACCATGTCACATCCTCAAGAGGAGTGGTGATCTAGAAGTTATCCCACCATGTTGTTGCTGGCCCTTCAAGCAGATGTGCTGCAAATCTGACCTTTTCCTCGTCGGTGCAGCCAACAGTCACTAAGTCCTTGTTCACTAAGCTTAACCAGTCATTGGCTATTATTGGATCAGTGGTTCCTGAGAACTTTGCAGGCCTTAGTCTCAGAAATATGGTGAGCATGTCAAATCCCGGAGGATTATTCTGATTGTTGTTGTTGTTGTTGTTGTTGTTGTTGTTGTTGTTGTTGTTGTTGTTGTTGTTGTTGTTGTTGTTGTTGTTGTTGTTGTTGTTGTTGTTGTTGTTGTTGTTGTTGTTGTTGTTGTTGTTGTTGTTGTTGTTGTTGTTGTTGTTGTTGTTGTTGTTGTTGTTGTTGTTGTTGTTGTTGTTGTTGTTGTTGTTGTTGTTGTTGTTGTTGTTGTTGTTGTTGTTGTTGTTGTTGTTGTTGTTGTTGTTGTTGTTGTTGTTGTTGTTGTTGTTGTTGTTGTTGTTGTTGTTGTTGTTGTTGTTGTTGTTGTTGTTGTTGTTTATGTTGTTGTTGTTGTTGTTGTTGTTGTTGTTGTTGTTGTTGTTGTTGTTGTTGTTGTTGTTGTTGTTGTTGTTGTTGTTGTTGTTGTTGTTATTTGTTGTTGTTGTTGTTGTTGTTGTTGTTGTTGATGTTGTTGTTGTTGTTGTTGTTGTTGTTGTTGTTGTTGTTGTTGTTGTTGTTGTTGTTGTTGTTGTTGTTGTTGTTGTTGTTGTTGTTGTTGTTGTTGTTGTTGTTGTTGTTGTTGTTGTTGTTGTTGTTGTTGTTGTTGTTTTGGTTGGGGTTGGCACGCCGGGGAGGCATATGTGGTTTTAATAAGGATAAGAATGAGATACCCATAGATGCTTAACATGCGCAATACATCACATAGAAACAATCACAATAACCAAGCTCAAAATAACATAAGGTTTGAACGACATAACAACAGGTTTTGAAAAAAATGCAAACACACCATAGCAAGCCACCCACATGTTGGATGGTCATTGCGACTCAATAATCAAAGTATGGTAGATAAAAGATAGTCGAGTAGTCTACACTACTCCTCCGCATCGACCTCCACATCAACAAGGGTAAGACCTGCATTCTCCATGTCAAGGCCTCAATCTTGGACCTAAGAGCCCTCTTTTGTGAGCGAAGCCTCTCGATCACTCCCTGCTGGTGCTTAAGCTCAAAGTCCTTGGCCTCTAACTCCTCCTTCATCTGCTTGATCTTCTTGTTCCTGTCTTGGACTCTTTTCCCCTGGCTCTTGAACTTCTTGTCCTTGCTTTCAAATCTGGCCTCCATCTCTTTGACGATCTCGTCTTGATCCGCGAAGAGCTTGTCCTTCTCTCGTAGCTGAACCTGGAGCTCGTCATTGCTGAGCATGACGTTGAGTCCTATCAGTGTCAAGGTGTCTAAGAAGACCCTCTAGGTCCTAAAGGTACAGATGAATCGGCTCCATCGTCTCTCTAGTAGCATCATCATACTCTATAGCCTCACCCTCCTCGTTGCGTCTCCCGAACGGGTGAAAGTAAAGACCTCTAAGCTCGGTGGAGTGCCTCCCTACCAGGCGTCTAAGTAACTCCTGCATGACTACATCTAAGCCTCTCTCCTTGTCATCATGCATCATCTTGAAAGTGATAGCCTCCGTGGGTGGCTCTGCCTGGCGTCCCGGATGTGTGACTCTGAAGCCCCAAAGGTCCTTCCTCTCAAACTTGGTGAGCTGAAGTGTAGTGATACTAGGTAGTGGAAGGTTGAGCACACTAGTGAGCTCAATGAGACGAGTACCAAAATGAGTTCCCTTGAACTCCTCGGCAGTGCTGATAACAACATTAGGCATCTATTCTTATAAGATAGAAAAAAGTTAGAATCAACACAAGTAGAGAAAAATTCACAAGACAAAAGATCACAAGCACATTTTTATCATCAAACACACAAGTCATGACATACAAAAACCCATTACAATCACCAAGGTTCAACATAACTTAGACAAATTTTGAAGTAAAACGACAAGTATGGTGGTCCAACTAACGAAGTACGTTACAATTCTCACTCACTAGACAAAATAGCTATCAGGGCATCCTTAGTGGCCATCTGTCTATCTTGTTCACAAGACTCCCATATTAAGTCTATGATGTATCCCCTTAGTTGTTGGTTGGTAGTCTCTATTTGTTGGGTATGCTTCTTTTCTTCTCTAAGGTCATTTTGAGTGTTGATCATTCTGCACTTGAGTCTATCACCAAGCTCCTTGATGGCATTCCAAGCTGCATTTCTTGCAGAGTCAAAGAATGCTGTGTGCATTTCAGAGTTGGTGACCATGCAAAATCCTGATTCTTTGTGGTTGTCTTTGTTTTTTTTGTACAAGTGAAGTTGCAGCCACCAATACTCTTCTCCTTCATCCATCACATGGAATCCTTTGTACACAGTTGCACCATGTATCCCCATGGTAACCATAAGGTTCTTGAGTGCCTTGGGAAATTCAGACTCACACTCCAAGGTCATGGTCATGAGTGGCACCTTCCAGACGGCTTCGTTGATGGAGTTCATATACAAATAGAGATGAGAAAGAAGATTAGAAAAGTTTAAGAGAAGAAAAAGACAAGTGTGGAATTTTTTTCAAAGTGTTGAAATTTTCCTTAGTGGTTTCTTAGTCTAATCCAATCCTAGGGTCATAATCCTATAGGCAACATAGTGCTCTGATACCATCTGTAAGACCCCACCTTTATAAAGGTAAAGGTCCCTGTGATTGGAATGCTAGTCCCTGGATCAATGCTAGCATCCACAGTTTAAGATGAAGTACACAGAAACAAAGGTCATTATTACATCGTCATTCCAAAGATAACAGTCTTTTACAACTCCATAACCATAGGCTAGTACAAGAGTTCAACTTAACAAAATAAAGTAAAGTCTTCATCTTCATGTGCCACAGGAAAGCATGTTGAGTGTAGACTCATAACCCTAATCCTCATTAGAGTAACCTGCAACATCACAAGTTACAGCCAAAGTGAGTCAATACATTGGACTAGTATTGGCAAGTGATACCTTAGTAGAATAATAGTTTCTAGCTTCTACATGAATTTGTCTAAGTGTATCTTAGGCTTGCTTTGCTCAAAATATATTTTTCCTATTAGTTGAAAACACTAAGTTTTTGTTTGACAAAAACTCCCAAGGAACCACCAATAGACATTGGTGAACCTTTACCCTAGTTCAACCACAAGTTTTTAACTTAGAAATTGGGATGAGGATATTCTTGATAGCTTCCATATCTTGATGCTCAAATTGTCCATTGCCGGGGACACAGCTAAGTACTTAGATTCTTCCTTCTGCAGAGGTGGTGCACTTTCCCCACAAGACTCGACATGCATCGAGACAAGACCTTTCAGAAGCCTTCCCTTAGACCAAAATGTACGCGCTCCAAACCTATCAGCCTTACCACCAACTGTCCATTTGTCTAAGTTATTACAACCTATATGATCCAGGCAGAGCCCATATTGCCATGTGGTTGCACTAGAAGCTTCTTAACATTTGGCATATCAAATCCCTTTGTTCCTGGGTGGCTTTCCATAAGTGTGATACACAAGGTAGACCATAGATATGGGCCTTGTGTAACCACTCAACATAACCCAAACATACCATTCCACCCAGGTGGTTCATTCACTTAGTTGTTTTATTAAGCAAAACACAAGTCAAGGACTTAGTAATAATTTCCATAGAATGTATATAATCCACCCTTGTTTTCTACTAGATAGGCTAAGCATGGCAATATAGTAAGTATCTTAACTTAGAGAAAATTCTAACAATTCTACATCTACTAGGATTTCCCAAGCATAGCATATAGATACTTAGCAAAAACATCATGCAAGCCCTATACAATATATCACTAATGCATAGTAAAAATATTGGGAGACAAATATGAAGCACCACTTTCCTTGGTAATTGGTGGAGTAGCAACAATCCTCACAATCATAATCACAATCACCACTAGCACCAAATTCTACACATAAAATGATAGCACCAAATTTATATTCCAAACAATTAAAGCAAAAATATATTAATGCATGTAAATGACATGTGATGATTTTAAAACAGTACTGAACATTAAAATAAACATTTATACACCAATTAAACTTAATTTGGCTTTTAAAACATTTTCCAAATAATTTTTATACACAAAATAAGCCTACAAATGTATCTGCATAAAATTATATTTTAACAGAGGCAAAATACAAAACCAAGCCTACAAATGTGTAGGGTTTAATTTTGTGAATCCATTGATATATTATTTGTATTTTTTGGATAGACAACACAAAAGTTATTGAATTTACAAGTTTGAATAACTAATAGATTCAAAATCAGATTTTAAAACAAAACTCTAAACACGTGGGCTCATCTGATTGGCCCGTACTGGTTTGGTTGGATCGATCATCCAGAGCCGTTGGATTTAAGTGACAACGCATGGGCCAGATCTAACCATACCCCTTCGTTAAGTGATCTAATCTAACGCGCTGGATCTAGATCTAATGGCCCACGACGGCTTGGCCAAGAACTGGCGGTGCAAGAGGTTTCAGCGGCGGTGGCGCTACTTGTGGAGATGGTCCGGCAAATTCAAAGGGGGCTGGGGGTTGCGGTTGGTCTTACCAGCGTCACACGGTTGCGAGGAAGCTCAACGTGGTCACGGTTGGGGTGGGGGCGTGCTGTAGGGGTGGCTAGGGCTCGTCGGAGTTGCGGGTGGCGTCAGGTTCGCGCGGACGGAGATGTTGACGATGCTCTGGATCACCCTAGCACAAACCAGGAGCATCAGTAGCTGCACAAGTACATGGCAAACCTAGTCGTATGCAAGAGGGGTCAAGGGGCGCTCGATAATTACCGTGATTGCTCGACGGAGTTGAGCGGCGGCTCGGTCGTTTGCGGGGGTGGATTGGGACGACGACCTGGATCACGAGCAGGTAAACTATAGGCATCAGAAGGTGCACAAGGACACGAGGGTCACGCTCGTTTGAACCAGAAGCAAAGCGGCGGTCGGAGCTCACCGCAATCACACGCCGGAGTTCGTCGGGCAGCGGCGGCGCGATTCGAAATACTGGCAGCCTGGTGGAGGAGTGAGTGTGCTGTGTGGGGGGAAATGACCATGGGGTGTAGGGTCTTAAGTAGGTAGCAGCACGATATGAAACGCTTCTAGATTCAAGGCTAATTATGTCGCGCCATTATCGGCAGCAACGGCAGCGGCGACGTGGTCCGCGTGCGAGATTTGGGGAAGAAAGGCTGAGGTGGTAGTGGGGTACGCGGGTTAGCGAGTGTGGGTGGAGCTGCGCGCGTGAGAGAGAGAGAGAGAGAGCAGAGGAAAATGGCCCGGGTGGGCTTAGTGGTCTGGTTCTGGGAATGGACCAGAATGGCAGCGCTGGCCTTTTTCTAGTTCCTTTCTCCTTTTCTATTTTTAATTTGATTTTCACAATCCAAGTTCAAATTAATTTCAAATTAGTTTGAATTCAAACCACTTCTAGATTTTTGTAAAGTGATCCATGCTCATATTTGTGTATAAAACATTACTGTTTGCTCACAAATACTTTGGCCCATTGAAAATAAAATAAAACCATGCCTTATTTAAATATTTATAATAGGCGTATAAATGGTTTTAAATTTAGATTCTTGTTTTGAAAATTTTGAGCAAGCTTTGAAATCATCTATTAAACTTTTCTGGTTGAATCAAAGTATTCTCATATTTGAGAGTAGAAATAAATCCATTGTCATGCTTACATGAAATAATAGGCAAAACAAATGGTTTGTGATTTGAAACCTTGTTTGAAAATAAACCAAATGCATGAGGATGCATGAATGATATGCAAACTTTATAAACCATGATTTTGGGACGTTACAAATTATCTAGACATCGAGAACCCTGTCGGTCGTCCCGTCAACAGGCACCTTGGCAAGCTCGATGGATCTGGTCACCGAGAGGGTCGTCCCGTACTGCATGCAGACTTCGATTGTCGAGGCGCAGACTTTGATCGAGCAAACCTCGTCGTGCTACAACATTTATAACTGGTCGATCCTTGGGTACAGAAGCACAAAAGGTTAATCAAGAAGAAGTATAGCGACCAGGGCATACAGAGGACGCAGGGAGAAATAATCAAAGAGCACAACTCAGATTTCACGCGTTGGTTTAGGCAGACGCTCCTTGATAATCCCCCGCGATCGCATTCTTCTGACACAGAAAAGATCATATTCACCTTGTCACAGGTATCCATGCAAAACCTGGTGACCTATTAGGCGTATGATATCAATGGCTACACATTCTACACGGAGGAAAAGGACTAGTGTGATTATCAGAAATCAGGCGTAACGTCGGAATTCTACACCGATGACAACGTAAAGGAAAGACTCTACAAAAGGATCGAGGATATCGAGGAGATGTAGGAGCTCGACTACTATGGAGAAAAGATGCCGATGTTCCGTGTCAGATGGGCAAAGAGCGTCAAAAGAGAAGACCGGTATTTCACAACCATGGTTATACCCGAAGCAACCAAATCCAAGGCCGCCGGTGCGAACGTGGCCGCGAAAAATGAACCGTGGGTACTGTCTAGCAAAGTGGACCAATTTTTTTTCATTACTGACCCGACAAAGCCTAGCCGTGTTGTCGTGAGGAGAGGAAAAAGAAACATCATCGTAATGGATGGAGTCGCCAACGAGCAAGACTTCGACTAGTAAGGCGGTCCAAAGATTGAAGATGACGACGACTACGATGCAACAACATACATCACACGAAGAAAAAGGACAACCCTACCCAAAAAAGGTAGCCCGTTCCAAAGAAGAAACATTAAAGTGCCGGGGCTAAATTATTCAACTGCGACAAAGAAGGGAAAAAATATTGTAAAATTCTAGCTCAAAAAATATTGTAAAATGCGTAGTCAAAAAAGATTGTAATATTCATGGACAAATTATTATTTAATTTAGTTATAATTTGAATCATAATTGTACCACTTTTATGACATATATTATCACTTTTGGGCATTTTTAGAATATTTAAAAGTATTTTAAAAACAAAACAAAACTTTTATGGCATATATCACCACTTTTGGGCATTTTTTGGAACATTTAAAAGTATTTTTAAAATAAAAACAAAAAAGGTGAGCACCAGGATTCGAACCTGGGTGCTCATAGGTTCAGAATAGAGCAGTGGGCAGAACCAGAGGGATAAGCCAGTGTAGCTGTTAGAAGCAGTGCTGCAGTAATCTTATAGAGTCGTTAGAAGCCGATAGGCATAGCGCACTAGCCCGGAGTGTGATACATATATCTTTAACGCACTATTACAGAGTGCGCTACGCCTCTCTGGGCTTTATCCACACGTGTGCGCGGGCATGTCCCTCTCTCACCCATCTCATCCCTATGTCAGCCCGAGCCCGATCACCCACGCCACCTCCGCGCTCGATCCGCCGCCTCGCCAGCCCCGCTAGCAGCCACCGCTCGAGGAGGAGGCCGTGGAGGAGGAGGCCCGCCCGCGTCCAAGGAGGAGGAGGCCCGCCCGTGTCCGAGGAGGAGGAGGCCCGCACGTGTCCGAGGAGGAGAAGGAGGCCGCCCGTGTTCGAGGAGGAGGAGGAGGCCGCCGTCGTCCGCCCACCGTCGTTCGCTCGTCGTCGTCCGCCCGCCATCGTCATCCTCGTCTTAGAGGTTAGCTAGAGTCGCCCCTCCCCTCTCCCCCTCTCTCCCTCTGTCCCCTCACTCTGCAGGCGACAAGAAGCTATGGTTAGAACACTGAACACTGAGATGGTTAGTTTGCATGTGTGCATGCACATGGTAGAGTGGTGAATGTTAGCAAATTAATCTTGAATTTTTGCAACTTGATTCAGTACAATAGCAAGTTTCATATGTGCAGTAGATGGCCCAGGCTTAAACAGATAATTTTGATGCAGTAGATGAATATGCTTTTCAGTAGATGGTCATATGTGCAGTAGATGAATATGTAGTAGATGGTCCACTTAAAATAAAACATAGGTTTCAGTTAACTGTACTTTAAGCCAAGCATGAAAGAAAACATCACTCAAGCATCAAACTGAGTAGATGTAGAGCAGTAAAGTTTCTTGATCTATTAATGTCTCTCCAGAGGAAAACATGACAATGTTTAGGTTGAGGCTTTGTTGGTTACAATCATGCATAGATGCTTGGTTACAATGTTTAGGTTGAGCCTCTTCCGTTTCCTTAGAGATTTCTTCATCATACTAAAGAATAATAGAACAAAGATATGTTAATTACATATTTTATCAAGTCCAGTAATAATAGACAGAGAGCCTGAGCCATTGGTTGATCAGATTAGGAAAAACCTGCAGACTGCGTAAGTGTTGAATTGTTTTTTATTTAATTTTGATGGAGTAGATAATTCTCTTCTCTCTTTATAAGTTCTGTACTTTGGTCAAAATGAAAAGTGCATCGATTAGTTTTCCGTCAGACGTTGCCAATATGCAGTGCCCCTTTGCGCTATTATTTTTTCACAATGACCTATTTGTAGTTCTTTGCAATGAAACATGGTACTAGTAATGTGCATTTGGGCATTGATGATTTCGTTGGGATGGTAATTCTGATCCAAACGAGCGTCACCTCATCGGCCATGCATCCATCCTAGACCTAGGGTGGATGACCTGCTCAGAGTTTGAGTGCCCTGATTGCCGCCTCGTGAGCAACAACACCAAAGCTAGAACATGGTACTGGGCTGCCACGCTACCTGCCATCGCCAGTGCTAATGGCAGTGGCAGTGCTGCCTGCATCTGCATGCTGCTCACCCGTAACTGCGATCAACCCCACTGCAGCATCAAAATAGCCATATCAAAATAACATCAAAACAGTAATAATCTGCATGCATAGGAGTATCATCTGTTTGCTGTCAAGTATAGTATATCCAATGAATCTATTCTGCATCATCTCATGTAATATATGTTTGCTGTCAAGTATAAAAACAACAAAGACAACAATTTCTTATTTTCTGTTTGCTGTCATGTAATATCTGCATCATTTGTTTGCTGTCATGTAATATCTGTTTGCTGTCAAGTATATCTCATGATATATGATGTAATATCTCATGTAATGAATCTGTTCTCATTTTCTTATTACAAGCAAATGATAGCAAGGATTGTTGTTATTGTTGTAGCCCTTGAAATTGTGCTTGTGCTTGTATGAAGCACTTTCTTATGTCGTGTATGTAGGTTCTTGTATGAAATGATTCCTTATTTTTTGCCGGAATGTTGATTAACTTCCATTTCGGCAAAAATTGGGCACTCCTAGTTTAAGAAAATTAGCAAAGGTCATGCCGGATTTTTCTGTGCACTTTATTACTAAAAAAATATTTTCTTTTTATTAGTGCAAACATGTGTGACAATGATGAGGTTGGTTGTTCTAAGTGCATCAGCGCTTAAGGAGAAGTCAGACCTCCGAATAAATAATTGACTTTCTGGGAGGCGGCCCAGCGGCTAGAAGACGATGAAGAATACCATCCTTCGGAGAGCGAGGACGATGATATGGAAGACGCGAAGGAAGAAGCCGAAGGAACGGTGGATGATGAAACCACCGATGGCTGCGAGGTACAGGGAGTGGTAGCAATTCTCCTAAGAATAAGAAGCCGAAGGAACAATGCCCGAACACGGTTGGCACCATCAGAGCGGAAATTACCGAAGTGAGCCCAACAGGGGTTCCTTTGGCGCCCGACCTTGTCGTCAGAGGGTACGGTGGGAAAGTGGCGGCAATCACCCGGACCACCATCTCGATCAACACCGAGAATATCCAGCATAAAGATAACGGCCACTTGCGCGCACTCCTCTTCGAGAAGATGCACGCAAGATACAAGTTCCCCACTGAGTATCGGAACACAAATTATCATGGGAATGAAGTAAACAAATCTGCCCTCACAAAGATGAGCACTGCCCTGGCCAGCTGGAGAACCCGGATAAAGAAGAAGATCTATAAAGAAGGAAAAAGTCTCGAGGAGATCCAGAAGATTGACCCGCAGATCACCGAAGATCAGTACCGAGAGCTCAAGGAGAGGTGTGAATCGGAAAGAGCCCTGGCCTCGAGTAATCGGGGAAAGGTGCTGCAGGCAATGAATATAGGTCACCACCATCTCAGATATAGTGGATACAGAACCACGGAGGCAAAATGGGATAAGGAGGACGACGAGTATAGAGCTAAGGGGATATCTAACCCTTTTGCAAATTTGAAAAGGAACAGCTTCGAAACTTCATAAGGGCCAGTTACCATGTGGACCCAAAAACCAAACAACTCACCATGGATCCCGTGGTGAAGGAATTCGAGGAAATTGTGGTAAGTAATTTAATTACCGCGGATCAACTCGATTGCATTGTAATTGATGAAGTCGAGTTTCTAAACGGTTCACTGTTACTTCTTCTGCAGGAGGAGGAAATTGCTAGTCATGGATCCTAGGGTTCCTCATCCCAGGGGTCGACGGCGGCCACCCGGTGGGATAACCCTTTTAACAGCGCGATGAACCAGGCCAAGAAAATCACGCCGGTTACTAAGAAGCCGTCGTAGGCTGGCCGTCTGGCCGGCCTCAGGGGTAAGAATTGGGTGGATCATTTTGGTCCACCGCCGAGGACGCATGTGGCTCCATCGGGAAGGAGCGAGGAGGAAAACCGCGAGGTTCAAGAACTTAAGGAACAAGTGACGTGGATCCCGCAGATCGTCCAAGACAACCTGGCAATCACCCTCACGTCCATCCCGCCTACCTTGGTGGAGTCAATAGAGAACTGGAGTGCGGGTGGTCGACAAGGGCCGTGCCCGATTCCAAGCATGGTCAGCAGCCACTCGAACAACAGTGCATCGAAGAATCAGGCGAATTATGTGTTCGTGACTCCGCCCGCTAGAACCACGACACCGGAAGTGTTGGTGACTCCCCCTGCCATCGTCGTGGCGGCACCGGAGCTCCAAGCACCAGGTAGGGAGAATACACCGGCGGCTGGCACCGCGCCATCAAGCATCCCCTCCATCTCTTGCATGCCCATCGTCGTATGCGGTGCCTCGACATTAGCCGATCTCGACGCCATCACGGTAAACAAATTGTTTTACCGCCTTTCACACCATCTATTACTCTTATGGCATCTCTCTGACACCGTACATGTTTTCCGCAGACAGATGTTCCTTGCACTCTCTTATGCTACGTGAACAACGAGCCGAGGATGTTGCCAAGGGTACCATCGTTCAACCCTTGCAGCACACGTTCCACTCAAGGCCGATGCCAGATAGCGTGCACAGGGTTAAAATTATACGGGTGCTAAGGGGCTGCGATGACCTGGAACCTCCCATTCAACCCCCAGGAGCGGATGAAGAAGAGCCGGCTGTCCTTAAAAGTTGCTTCGGCTTATTCTTGCAATGGCCAAAGAGCATGATTCGTTTGGGGACGGCGGGGGCCATCACGCCATAGACAACATCACCGCCTGTCGTGCCATCAACAATCGATGGAAAGGCGTAGGATCTGGCCGAGGACGACGAAGACTTCGATGATCATTTCTTCAACACTCAGTTTAGCAACAAAGACCCAGCTGGTGGCCCCATAGAGAAACCCACTATCACCAAGCGTCTGTTTGCTTCTCAAGAGACGCCTCCAACTTGCGCCTTCACCGAGTCGGCTGATACAATCAACCGTCCCTTTATTCTAAGCCCTGACACACTACATAGGGAGGCCGGTGCTCAGATTGCGGTGCATGCCCACTTTCCTAAAGGAAAAAATGCCAGGAAAAGAAAATCTAGCAGCTCGAGCCATCCGGTGGCGTCAACTGCGAATCCGATCAGGTTTCAGGAAGGGCCACTGATGACCCACAAGTATAGGGGATCGCAGTCTTGAGGTAGTATTACCCAATTTATTGATTTGACACAAGGGGAGCCAAAGAATACTTGCAAGCCTTAACAACTGAGTTGTCAATTCAGTCAAGACCTAAAAATAGTTCTTGCTCACAGAAGTTTATCAGTAGCAATAGTTTGTAATAGCAACAACAAAGCAACAACAACAGTAGAACAAGATCAATAGTAACAGTAACAGTAAACAGTGGGATTCGAGTGTGGTAGGCATAGGGATGGATGGATGGGCGTTGCATGAACGAGTCTAAACATGTAACTTCAAGATCTAGGGCATTGCAGATAAATAAAAATAAGCATCCAAGTACTAAACAATCCTAGGCATGTGCTCCATATATTTTCATGCATGCTCGCAATGAGAACTTGCACAACATCTTTTGTCCAGCCAGCCCGTTGCAGCGGGGCCTCTATGGAACTATTGGCAATTAATGTGCTCCTTTTAATAGAGCACCGGAGCAAAGCATTAACACTCCATGAACACATGTGATCCTCTCACCACAGCCATACCCTCCGGTTGTCCCAATTTCTGTCACTTCGAGGCCTTTGGATCCGTACAATGATATGTGTACACAACTTGCAGATAAGATCACAAACAATACTATCATAATGATTCAATAATAAGTTCAGATCTGAGATCATGGCACTCAGGCCCTAGTGACAAGCATTAAGCACAAAAAGTTGCAACAAAGTCAAATAGCACTAAAAGAGATACTAGGCACTATGCCCTAACAATCTTATTCGATTACATGATAGAACTCATCCAATCCCTACCATCCCCATAGACTACAGCGGGGGATTACTCACTCATGGATGAGGTAAACATTGATGGTTGATGGAGAGGCGTTGGTGATGACGATGGCAATGATCCTCCCCAAATTCCCCGTCCCGGCAGGGTGCTAGAACGGAGTTTCTAGTACCGAATCTTGGTTTCTGGTGGTGGCGGCACAGCGGAGCTCTTTCTAGAAAAACGACCAACCCCCCTCGGTTTTTCGGTCAAGAGGCAACTTATAGGCGCAGCGGGAGGCCGAGGGGGGAGTCTGGGGTGGCCGCACCCCCTAGGCGCGGCCAGGCGTGGCCCGCGCCTGGCAGGGATGTGGCCCCCCAGGCATCCACTCCGTCTCGTACTCTGGCTCCGTGGATCTTCTGGTGAAATAGGATTTTTTCCATATTTTGCATGATTTTTCCTGATAGTTGATTTTCTGCATAAAAACTAGACACCAAGGTAATTCTTCTGAAAACAACGTTAGTCCGTGTTATTTGTATCCAAATCACACCAGTTTAGAGGAGAAACAATAGCAAAAGGGTTCGGGGAAAGTAGATACGTTTTGGACGTATCAGCCACAAAGACCCGAGGGTATTATGTGGAGGATTCATGTGGCGGGTGAGTCCATGCTTCCTAAGAATTTGCGGAGGCTCGCCAGTTCGTAACTGAAGAGTGTGCAAGACGGTATGCTGACGCTAGAGAGACGCCTTCTGGTGGAGAAAGATCCCTCGCACCCGGTATTTGTGGTTAAGGTGACACCAGGCTTGGGCTTCGTCAACAATGCCCCAGCGGATCTGTTCTTCCTGCGGTTTGATGACATCTTCAATATGTTCCACCAGACTACGTGACTATACCATGGTCCTTTGTTTTCTCACCGCCATGCAGATCATTAGAGAGAATACACCGGGCATCGCTATAGTGGAATCCTACTACATGCGTGACAACTGCTTGGGAAGCGCCGTTGAACAACGTTTCGTGGCCTCGTACCTAAAAATAATATTCATGGCGAACAAGACAAAGTAATACATTCTCGTGTCTTACTTTCCCGAGTAAGTCATTATTCACTCGCCACCATCGATTGGCTTTATTAGATTATCATCATTCTTTTTCCAACACATTCCATTTGAATTTTTTTCACGGATATGAACACTGCACACTCATCTTCTTATCGCCAAAGCATTCACACGCCACGTATTTCGACTCGGGGAGTCTAGAAAAGAATAAAACTACGACAAGATCAAGGAAGTTCTGGATGATGCTCTCACTGGCTATGCCTCGATGGAAGGCACCACCTTCGTGTTGGGATATGCTATATGGGTATCCTCATAGCATGTCTCTTATCCGACTAACCCGGGTGGCCCATAGTCGGTAGCATGGCATGTGGCCTCCTGGTCGGCCCAGTTAGGTGGATCCAGAAGGGAGGCCCATGCCGGATAAAGGAAGGCTACGGTGGAGTCACCAGCGTACCCGGAGCCTTGGAGTACAAGATACACAATACTAGTGATAGACGGTGTAGGACTTTGTAACCTGTCTGGCTAGGACTTTTACCTGTAACCTTAGGACCTGGCGACTATATAAGTCGGGCCTATGGGAGCCTTTAGGGCACAACGATAACTTACAATCTCAGACAACCTCGCACAGCGAACCTATCTCTGTAACTCGGCGTATTGCCCTTATAGTGATTTATAGCAGGAGTAGGATTCCGCCACCGCTGGGATCTCAACTGGTAAGCTGTGTTACCTCGTACCCGTCAACCGTCCGCCTTAACCCACGTCTCTAAACACGCACTGTGAGGACCCCTCCATGGCGTACTCGTCAGCAATACCACGACAGTTGGTGCCCACCGTGGGGCAAGAGGCGCTTCAGGCTCTTCAGCGGGCGAGGACCAAGATCTTCGCGGGAATCAGCGAAACCGTAGCTATCGTTCGCGTTCTCTTCTCCGGCAACGTTCCAATCATCCCTCTCGACGAGTTCTGGATCCCGGCGAAGACGAACCCTACGCGATGTTCGATCGTTCCTATCGGAGACATCCACCTCTTCATCAGCGAAACCGACTTGGGATCTAGTTTCCTGGAAGTCGGAGGAACGTCAAGACCCGCACGGACCGCCTACAGGAAGGATACATTCGCGGAAGGATCGATGTCGGTTCTCTGCTCGGAGTTTGCCGGCAAAGATCAGAAAAATTCAAGACCCACCCAAACCGCCCATGTGCAGGATATAAAGGTGGAAGATCACTGCAAATGCGCCGGCTTTGTCCGTGCGTCTAGACGGCAGAGATCCAAGTTCGTCGGCGTGGTTACCATCTTCGATCTGGCGCGCTGCGTTCAGATAGAAGGCGAAAACCCCCGCGATTACCTGGCCAGATGGCTCTGTATACGAGCTGATCTGGCCCACTACCCCACTGATGATGCTATCTATCACTTTGTGGAAGGACTGGACCATGGCACACTTCTCCGACATTCTCTAAGACGGCAACAGGCGTCAGGACGCCTTACCTTCGAAGGCGTTGTGAACACCGTCAACAACTACACAGGGGCTGAAGCGGCAGCTCAAACAGCGCTTACGCTCATTGACGGAGCCCCTCTGATTCAGCCACCACCACCACCGCCTCCAGCCGCCATCGTCGTAGCAGCACCACCACCTCCAGTCATCGTCGAGGCCGTTGCACCTCCACCGCCCGTCATCGAGGAAGTCCTGGCACCCTCCGACTCTGTCATTGACGCGCTTTATGCTGATTTTAGTGCAGATTCAGAGGAAATTGACTTCAGTCCGGAAGAGCTAGACTCCGCTATGCAGGAGATGGAGGATGAGTACTCGCGCGACGAGCAAGCTAATAACACCATCATGTTTCGAGGGGTGTTCGTCACCATTGGGACAACGATGGATGAAGATCAACCCGGGCAAGCTCCGCCTACGGTGCTGGAAAAGGGGAAGGGGCCACTTATTGCTGCCGACAATGATCGTGCAAAAGTCATGCCTCCTCCTCCTAAACCAGTGCAGCAGCCGCAGGAACTCGGCACCGGTCCGAGCTACAACAACACCGCAAACTTTCTGCCTCTAGCATCCACATCGGCAGCAACCCATGTTACACCAGCTGATAGAGTGATGTACGGCAATCTCCTCGTTGAGCCACTAACCGTTGATCATATCCGGAACGTGACCCAGCTTGACGAGAAGCGCCAGCAGCTGCTAGAAGAGGCGCAAGCCATCGCGGAGCAAGGCGCTAAACTATATCGGGACCTGGTCAACGCGCAGAAGTCCATAGAGAAAGCTAGAGCAATGGAAGCCGAGTACAAGACTCTGCTGCAACAGCAGAAGGCTAAGAAGGCTCCAGCTCGCGTCATCAACGATCCTGGTGTACGGCACAACCTAGGACGGGCTCCCTCGAAGCCGGCATATGCCAAGCCATACATTGATAGTGAAGGCAAGCAGGTGATGCCCACCCCACTCCTTAACCTCGTCGTCGCCAATACCCTTTTGGAGCAGGATAGATCGGCGGAGGCAATAGAACAGGTCTATGACCTAGTGGCCAAGGCGGTAAAGCAGCAGGAAAAGGCCACCTCTCAGAGGCTTGAGTCTGACCCGGTGGGATAACCCTTTTAACAGCGCGATGAACCAGGCCAAGAAAATCACGCCGGTTACTAAGAAGTTGTCAGGGTCGCCGTCTGGCCGGCCTCAGGGGTAAGAATTGGGTGGATCATTTTGGTCCACCGCCGAGGACGCGTGTGGCTCCATCGGGAAGGAGCGAGGAGGAAAACCGCGAGGTTCAAGAACTTAAGGAACAAGTGACGTGGATCCCGCAGATCGTCCAAGACAACCTGGCAATCACCCTCACGTCCATCCCGCCTACCTTGGTGGAGTCAATAGAGAACTGGAGTGCGGGTGGTCGAAAAGGGCCGTGCCCGATTCCAAGCATGGTCAGCAGCCACTCGAACAACAGTGCATCGACGAATCAGGCGAATTATGTGTTCGTGACTCCGCCCGCTAGAACCACGACACCGGAAGTGTTGGTGACTCCCACTGCCATCGTCGTGGCGGCACCGGAGCTCCAAGCACCAGGTAGGGAGAATACACCGGCGGCTGGCACCGCGCCATCAAGCATCCCCTCCATCTCTTGCATGCCCATCGTCGTATGCGGTGCCTCGACATTAGCCGCTCTCGACGCCATCACGGTAAACAAATTGTTTTACCGCCTTTCAAACCATCTATTACTCTTATGGCATCTCTCTGACACCGTACATGTTTTCCGCAGACAGATGTTCCTTGCACTCTCTTATGCTACGTGAACAACGAGCCGAGGATGTTGCCAAGGGTACCATCGTTCAACCCTTGCAGCACACGTTCCAATCAAGGCCGATGCCAGATAGCGTGCACAGGGTTAAAATTATACGGGTGCTAAGGGGCTGCGATGACCTGGAACCTCCCATTCAACCCCCAGGAACGGATGAAGAAGAGCCGGCTGTCCTTAAAAGTTGCATCGGCTTATTCTTGCAATGGCCAAAGAGCATGATTAGTTTGGGGACGGCGGGGGCCATCACGCCATAGACAACATCACCGCCTGTCGTGCCATCAACAATCGATGGAAAGGCGTAGGATCTGGCCGAGGACGACGAAGACTTCGATGATCAGTTCTTCAACACTCAGTTTAGCAACAAAGACCCAGCTGGTGGCCCCATAGAGAAACCGACTATCACCAAGCGTCTGTTTGCTTCTCAAGAGACGCCTCCAACTTGCGCCTTCACCGAGTCGGCTGATACAATCAACCGTCCCTTTATTCTAAGCCCTGACACACTACATAGGGAGGCTGGTGCTCAGATTGCGGTGCATGCCCACTTTCCTAAAGGAAAAAAATGCCAGGAAAAGAAAATCTAGCAGCTCGAGCCATCCGGTGGCGTCAACTGCGAATCCGATCATGTTTCAGGAAGGGCCACTGATGACCCACAAGTATAGGGGATCGCAACAGTCTTCGAGGGTAGTATTACCCAATTTATTTATTTGACACAATGGGAGCCAAATAATACTTGCAAGCCTTAACAACTGAGTTGTCAATTCAGCCGCACCTAGAAATAGTTCTTGCTCACAGAAGTTTATCAGTAGCAATAGTTTGTAATAGCAACAACAACAGTAGAACAAGATCAATAGTAACAGTAACAGTAAACAGTGGGATTCGAGTGTGGTAGGCATAGGGATGGATGGATGGGCGTTGCATGAACGAGTCTAAACATGTAACTTCAAGATCTAGGGCATTGCAGATAAATAAAAATAAGCATCCAAGTACTAAACAATCCTAGGCATGTGCTCCATATATTTTCATGCATGCTCGCAATGAGAACTTGCACAACATCTTTTGTCCAGCCAGCCCGTTGCAGCGGGGCCTCTATGGAACTATTGGCAATTAATGTGCTCCTTTTAATAGAGCACCGGAGCAAAGCATTAACACTCCATGAACACATGTGATCCTCTCACCACAGCCATACCCTCCGGTTGTCCCAATTTCTGTCACTTCGAGGCCTTTGGATCCGTACAATGATATGTGTACACAACTTGCAGATAAGATCACAAACAATACTATCATAATGATTCAATAATAAGTTCAGATCTGAGATCATGGCACTCAGGCCCTAGTGACAAGCATTAAGCACAAAAAGTTGCAACAAAGTCAAATAGCACTAAAAGAGATACTAGGCACTATGCCCTAACAATCTTATTCGATTACATGATAGAACTCATCCAATCCCTACCATCCCCATAGACTACAGCGAGGGATTACTCACTCATGGATGAGGTAAACATTGATGGTTGATGGAGAGGCGTTGGTGATGATGATGGCAATGATCCTCCCCAAATTCCCCGTCCCGGCAGGGTGCTAGAACGGAGTTTCTAGTACCGAATCTTGGTTTCTGGTGGTGGCATCACAGCGGAGCTCTTTCTAGAAAAACGACCAACCCCCCTCGGTTTTTCGGTCAAGAGGCAACTTATAGGCAGCGGGAGGCCGAGGGGGGAGTCTGGGGTGGCCGCACCCCCTAGGCGCGGCCAGGCGTGGCCCGCGCCTGACAGGGATGTGGCCCCCCAGGCATCCACTCCGTCTCGTACTCTGGCTCCGTGGATCTTCTGGTGAAATAGGATTTTTGCCATATTTTGCATGATTTTTCCTGATAGTTGATTTTCTGCATAAAAACTAGACACCAAGGTAATTCTTCTGAAAACAACGTTAGTCCGTGTTATTTGTATCCAAATCACACCAGTTTAGAGGAGAAACAATAGCAAAAGGGTTCATGGAAAGTAGATACGTTTTGGACGTATCAGCCACCAAGACCCGAGGGTATTATGTGGAGGATTCATGTGGCGGGTGAGTCCATGCTTCCTAAGAATTTGCGGAGGCTCGCCAGTTCGGAACTGAAGAGTGTGCATGACGGTATGCTGACGCTAGAGAGACGCCTTCTGGTGGAGAAAGATCCCTCGCACCCGGTATTTGTGGTTAAGGTGACACCAGGCTTGGGCTTCGTCAACAATGCCCCAGCGGATCTGTTCTTCCTGCGGTTTGATGACATCTTCAATATGTTCCACTCAGTACCGTGCACTATACCATGGTCCGCCTGCTTTTCTCTCACCGCCATGCAGATCATTAGAGAGAATACACCGCATCGCTATAGTGGAATCCTACTATGCGTGACAACTGCTTGGGAAGCCGTTGAACGACGCTTTCGGGCCTCGCATCTAAAAATAATATTCATGGCGAACAAGACAAAGTAATACATTCTCGTGTCTTACTTTCCCGAGTAAGTCATTATTCACTCGCCACCATCGATTGGCTTTATTAGATTATCATCATTCTTTTTCCAACACATTCCATTTGAATTTTTTTCACGGATATGAACACTGCACACTCATCTCCTTATCGCCAAAGCATTCACATGCCACGTATTTCGACTCGGGGAGTCTAGAAAAGAATAAAACTACGACAAGATCAAGGAAGTTCTGGATGATGCTCTCACTGGCTATGCCTCGACGGAAGGCACCACCTTCGTGTTGGGATATGCTATATGGGTATCCTCATAGCATGTCTCTTATCCGACTAACCCGGGTGGCCCATAGTCGGTAGCATGGCATGTGGCCTCCTGGTCGGCCCAGTTAGGTGGATCCAGAAGGGAGGCCCATGCCGGATAAAGGAAGGCTACGGTGGAGTCACCAGCGTACCCGGAGCCTTGGAGTACAAGATACACAATACTAGTGATAGACGGTGTAGGACTTTGTAACCTGTCCGGCTAGGAATTTTACCTTTAACCTTAGGACCTGGCTACTATATAAGTCGGGCCTATGGGAGCCTTTAGGGCACAACGATAACTTACAATCTCAGACAACCTCGCATAGCGAACCTATCTCTGTAACTCGGCGTATTGCCCTTATAGTGATTTATAGCAGGAGTAGGATTCCGCCACCGTTGTGGGATCTGAACCTGGGTAAGCTGTGTTACCTCGTACCCGTCAACCGTCCGCCTTAACCCACGTCTCTAAACACGCACTGTGAGGACCCCTCCATGGCGTGCTTCGAGAATACCACGACGGTTGGTGCCCAATTGGCAAGAGGCGCTTCAGCTCTTCAGCCGGCGAGGACCAAGATCTTCATGGAATCAGCGAAACCGTAGCTATCGTTCGTTCTCTTCTCCGCAACGCTCCAATCATCCTCTCGAAGTTCGATCCCGCGAAGACGAACCCTCGCGATGTTCGATCGTTTCCTATCGGAGACATCCACCTCTTCATCAATGAAACCGACTTGGGATCTAGTTTCTGGAAGTCGGAGGAACGCCAAGACCCGCACGGACCGCCTACGTGAAGGATACATTCGGAAGGATCGATGTCGGTTCGCTCGGAGTTTGCCGAAGATCGAAAAATTCAAGACCCACCCAAACCGCCCATGTGCAGGATATAAAGGTGGAAGATCACTGCAAATGCGCCGGCTTTGTCCGTGCGTCTAGACGGCAGAGATCCAAGTTCGTCGGCGTGGTTACCATCTTCGATCTAGCGCGCTGCGTTCAGATAGAAGGCGAAAACCCCCGCGATTACCTGGCCAGATGGCTCTGTATACGAGCTGATCTGGCCCACTACCCCACTGATGATGCTATCTATCACTTTGTGGAAGGACTGGACCATGGCACACTTCTCCGACATTCTCTAAGATGGCAACAGGCGTCAGGACGCCTTACCTTCGAAGGCGTTGTGAACACCGTCAACAACTACACAGGGGCTGAAGCGGCAGCTCAAACAGCGCTTACGCTCATTGACGGAGCCCCTCTGATTCAGCCACCACCGCCTCCAGCCGCCATCGTCAGAAAGCACCACCACCTCCGGTCATCGCCGAGGCCGTTGCACCTCCACCGTCATCGAGGAAGTCCTTGCACCCCCCGACCCTGACATTGACGCGCTTTATGCTGATTTTAGTGCAGATTCAGAGGAAATTGACTTCAGTCCGGAAGAGCTAGACTCCGCTATGCAGGAGATGGAGGATGAGTACTCGCGCGACGAGCAAGCTAATAACACCATCATGTTTCGAGGGGTGTTCGTCACCATTGGGACAACGATGGATGAAGATCAACCCGGGCAAGCTCCGCCTACGGTGCTGGAAAAGGGGAAGGGGCCACTTATTGCTGCCGACAATGATCGCGCAAAAGTCATGCCTCCTCCTCCTAAACCAGTGCAGCAGCCGCAGGAACTCGGCACCGGTCCGAGCTACAACAACACCGCAAACTTTCTGCCTCTAGCATCCACATCGGCAGCAACCCATGTTACTCCAGCTGATAGAGTGATGTACGGCAATCTCCTCGTTGAGCCACTAACCGTAGATCATATCCGGAACGTGACCCAGCTTGACGAGAAGCGCCAGCAGCTGCTGGAAGAGGCGCAAGCCATCGCGGAGCAAGGCGCTAAACTATATCGGGACCTGGTCAACGCGCAGAAGTCCATAGAGAAAGCTAGAGCAATGGAAGCCGAGTACAAGACTCTGCTGCAACAGCAGAAGGCTAAGAAGGCTCCGGCTCGCGTCATCAACGATCCTGGTGTACGGCGCAACCTAGGACGGGCTCCCTCGAAGCCAGCATATGCCAAGCCATACATTGATAGTGAAGGCAAGCAGGTGATGCCCACCCCACTCCTTAACCTCGCCGTCGCCAATACCCTTTTGGAGCAGGATAGATCGGCGGAGGCAATAGAACAGGTCTATGACCTAGTGGCCAAGGCGGTAAAGCAGCAGGAAAAGGCCACCTCTCAGAGGCTTGAGTCTTACCCGGTGGGATAACCCTTTTAACAGCGCGATGAACCAGGCGAAGAAAATCACGCCGGTTACTAAGAAGCCGTCGTAGGCTGGCCGTCTGGCCGGCCTCAGGGGTAAGAATTGGGTGGATCATTTTGGTCCACCGCCGAGGACGCGTGTGGCTCCATCGGGAAGGAGCGAGGAGGAAAACCGCGAGGTTCAAGAACTTAAGGAACAAGTGACGTGGATCCCGCAGATCGTCCAAGACAACCTGGCAATCACCCTCACGTCCATCCCGCCTACCTTGGTGGAGTCAATAGAGAACTGGAGTGCGGGTGGTCGACAAGGGCCGTGCCGATTCAAGCATGGTCGGCCACTCGAACAACAAAGGCATCGAAGAATCAGGCGAATTATGTGTTCGTGACTCCGCCCGCTAGAACCACGACACCGGAAGTGTTGGTGACTCCCCCTGCCATCGTCGTGGCGGCACCGGAGCTCCAAGCACCAGGTAGGGAGAATACACCGGCGGCTGGCACCGCGCCATCAAGCAGCCCCTCCATCTCTTGCATGCCCATCGTCGTATGCGGTGCCTCGACATTAGCCGATCTCGACGCCATCACGGTAAACAAATTGTTTTACCGCCTTTCACACCATCTATTACTCTTATGGCATCTCTCTGACACCGTACATGTTTTCCGCAGACAGATGTTCCTTGCACTCTCTTATGCTATGTGAACAACGAGCCGAGGATGTTGCCAAGGGTACCATCGTTCAACCCTTGCAGCACACGTTCCACTCAAGGCCGATGCCAGATAGCGTGCACAGGGTTAAAATTATACGGGTGCTAAGGGGCTGCGATGACCTGGAACCTCCCATTCAACCCCGAGGAGCGGATGAAGAAGAGCCGGCTGTCCTTAAAAGTTGCTTCGGCTTATTCTTGCAATGGCCAAAGAGCATGATTCGTTTGGGGACGGCGGGGGCCATCACGCCATAGACAACATCACCGCCTGTCGTGCCATCAACAATCGATGGAAAGGCGTAGGATCTGGCCGAGGACGATGAAGACTTCGATGATCAGTTCTTCAACACTCAGTTTAGCAACAAAGACCCAGCTGGTGGCCCCATAGAGAAACCCACTATCACCAAGCGTCTGTTTGCTTCTCAAGAGACGCCTCCAACTTGCGCCTTCACCGAGTCGGCTGATACAATCAACCGTCCCTTTATTCTAAGCCCTGACACACTACATAGGGAGGCCGGTGCTCAGATTGCGGTGCATGCCCACTTTCCTAAAGGAAAAAAATGCCAGGAAAAGAAAATCTAGCAGCTCGAGCCATCCGGTGGCGTCAACTGCGAATCCGATCAGGTTTCAGGAAGGGCCACTGATGACCCACAAGTATAGGGGATCGCAACAGTCTTCGAGGGTAGTATTACCCAATTTATTGATTTGACACAAGGGGAGCCAAAGAATACTTGCAAGCCTTAACAACTGAGTTGTCAATTCAGCCGCACCTAGAAATAGTTCTTGCTCACAGAAGTTTATCAGTAGCAATAGTTTGTAATAGCAACAACAAAGCAACAACAACAGTAGAACAAGATCAATAGTAACAGTAACAGTAAACAGTGGGATTCGAGTGTGGTAGGCATAGGGATGGATGGATGGGCGTTGCATGAACGAGTCTAAACATGTAACTTCAAGATCTAGGGCATTGCAGATAAATAAAAATAAGCATCCAAGTACTAAACAATCCTAGGCATGTGCTCCATATATTTTCATGCATGCTCGCAATGAGAAATTGCACATCTTTTGTCCAGCCAGCCCGTTGCAGCGGGGCCTCTATGGAACTATTGGCAATTAATGTGCTCCTTTTAATAGAGCACCGGAGCAAAGCATTAACACTCCATGAACACATGTGATCCTCTCACCACAGCCATACCCTCCGGTTGTCCCAATTTCTGTCACTTCGAGGCCTTTGGATCCGTACAATGATATGTGTACACAACTTGCAGATAAGATCACAAACAATACTATCATAATGATTCAATAATAAGTTCAGATCTGAGATCATGGCACTCAGGCCCTAGTGACAAGCATTAAGCACAAAAAGTTGCAACAAAGTCAAATAGCACTAAAAGAGATACTAGGCACTATGCCCTAACAATCTTATTCGATTACATGATAGAACTCATCCAATCCCTACCATCCCCATAGACTACAGCGGGGGATTACTCACTCATGGATGAGGGAAATATTGATGGTTGATGGAGAGGCGTTGGTGATGACGATGGCAATGATCCTCCCCAAATTCCCCGTCCCGGCAGGGTGCTAGAACGGAGTTTCTAGTACCGAATCTTGGTTTCTGGTGGTGGCGGCACATCGGAGCTCTTTCTAGAAAAACGACCAACCCCCCTCGGTTTTTCGGTCAAGAGGCAACTTATAGGCGCAGCGGGAGGCCGAGGGGGGTGGCGCACCCCTAGGCGTGGCAGCGCCCGGGCGAGGATGTGCCCCCCCAGGCATCCACTCCGTCTCGTACTCTGGCTCCGTGGATCTTCTGGTGAAATAGGATTTTTGCCATATTTTGCGTGATTTTTCCTGATAGTTGATTTTCTGCATAAAAACTAGACACCAAGGTAATTCTTCTGAAAACAACGTTAGTCCGTGTTATTTGTATCCAAATCACACCAGTTTAGAGGAGAAACAATAGCAAAAGGGTTCGGGGAAAGTAGATACATTTTGGACGTATCAGCCACCAAGATATAACACCCTCAGAATCGGACCTATGCAAGTTTGAGCAAAATTCGCCAAACCCGCATAGAAACGATTCAAAGGTGCCCACCAAGCACTTTCGTGCGGGTGGAAAACGAAGTAATAACATTACACAACAGTCCTCGATGGGACCCACAGAACAGATATATATAACAGCGACTCAAAGAGTCAAGAATACAAATATACGGTACAAAGATCCAAATCACCTTGAAAGCGATAGAACGTCCAGCTACGGACAAGATGCAAATGGGGCTAAGAGCCCTGAAGAATAACCAATGGCGTCCATAACCCTGCCCAGGCCAAGCCGGAAGGGTAACCCTGCTAACGGCGTCGATCTCAAAACCTGCTTAACAAAAGGGGTGCCGACAAAGGGCAAAGCAGAAAACAAAGAAGGAGCGTCAAGATCGAGGCCAAGACAGCGAGGCTAGAATTCGGTCTCGCCTACATAGGTATGGTGGATCGAAGCGGCAAAGATGCACTAAACACCCTATAGAGACTCGATACAACCGGTTATCGAGAGGGTAAGAATGACCTAACCGGATCCAACTCAAGCTATCACCAAACAAACCCATCTGGTGTTTCTCGAGACCAATCGAGGAAGTCAACCGAGGAACTCACACAGTTGGCAGTTTTACTCATTCAGTTATAGTTGCGGCACTTTACTAGTCAGGTTTAAATAATCGTCCTGATAAAGTAAGCAGTGGGCACTTTTAGTTAACCATTCAATGATAGTTGCAACAATTACTAATCAGGTACAGATAACATGAGATAAACCCAAAACCCAGCAGTTGTTGTTACTTTTATTCAGCCATTCCGTTGTAGTTGCAATACTTACTAGTCAGGTACAATGGTCGCAAGCGACACACAAAACAAGCAATTGTGGGCAGTATTATTTAGCCATTCCGTTATAGTGAAGCTGATTACTAGTCATTATAAGGTCAAATTTATAGCAATAAACTTTAGTTATGCTTGTCTATGATCGAGATACTGTGCTCCAAGTCTTCCATATCCATGACACGGCTTTGAAAGTTTTACCCGGCGGTGCACCAATAGCAACACACGCCGATCAACCTCGAAAACCAAATCAAACCCAACGAGGCTTTCACGTGAACAATCACAGATTCAGAATATTTCAGGGCCACCCCTTAAGTAGAATCAAGAACGGTTAGCCGACTCGACGGCCTCAAGGTTTGGGTGGACGGCAAACGATCGGGAACCCGAAGTGTGGCTGGGCTTGTCGATACACGTAAACGTGTCCCGAGCCTAAATAGCGAAAGGTGCTCCTGCACAATCGTAAATAAAGCAGTAGCATGGCATAAGTAGGATCGTAAATAAAACCTCAAACTAGTTGTGGCCCCAAGAAATAAGACCGAATCAAGCTCGCTCGTGGGGTCCCATATACCTCCGGATGTGGATAGCGCAAAAATCAAGGAACAGGTATCAAGTACTCGGGGTCTTACGGGACACAAGTGGGCGTTCGGAAACCAAATATTTTCTATCACCCACCGATGCCTCTGCTTATTCAATTTTAGTTGTTAAACAGAAATTAAAGTGACGATAAGTAAAGCTAGAATCATCTCCAACAACAACATGCGGCAATACATCAGCAACTGTGGCATATGACGACACACATCCGCACTTGAGCAAGCAACTACGACACGCAAGTCCAACTATCTACCAAACAACAGGTAATAGGGTGTGTCCAAGGCAATATAGGGCTGCACGGTATATCAAGGGTACGGAAACTAAAGCATCGCAACACAGATAGCAATAGATCAACAGGAGGGAAGTAAATACTATAAAAGTAAGATAGGTAGAAAGGGGGAGATGCTCGCCTGAAAACATTGACGAAGGTTCATCCGAAGAACGGGGCGAAGCTCACATCAACTCAACGGCCTTATCCGCGAAGAACCAAAACACTAGAAGAAACACCGGATGCAATATTTAATACTCGGCAGAAGATCGGCATGATGCATGTATGATGTATGGCATGGCAAAGAGGCGATGCAATTAGGTCAAATTAAGCGGAACCGGGGTCCCGACAATTAATTAAATGGTTCAAGTTATTTAGAACCCCCGCAATTTAAATGTTGTTTAGCAATGTAACAGATGGAGCCGGTTCGCTACACAAGTTTAAATGAGGCCATTATAAGGCTAGATTTGCCCGCATATGGGCCCCATATTTAATTATTAGGTGAATCGACATAAGGCCCCCAAACCACAGATATGCATGCGAGATGACAATTCAATAGGCAGCAAGTTTTATGTTTGACATTTATAAAATAGGGGATTCGGATAAGGGTCACACATTAGAGGGGGCTCGACGATCTTGGGGTTCCGGGGTTCGGGGTCGGGGTCCAGGGTTCGACGGCCTCGGCGGGATCGTTCTCGGACTCCGGGGGTTAGGGTCTTGGCGTTCCGGGAAGCCGGACTTGGGGTTTCGGGGTCGCCTCGAATTCGCCTGGTCGGTGCGTTCTTGGCGAGCATCGGTCCGACTTCGCCCGAACGGGCTTGTGGTCTCGACAACTTCGATTCTCTGTGGGCGACCTTGGCACTCGATGTCCGTGAAGTAGTACTTGTCGCCCTACCGTCTTAGGGTTCGCTCCATTCGGGTCCCTGCCGGAGTACTTGTCGTCCCCTGAAGGAGAGCTTGCGTCTAGGGTCTCGGCGATCTTGGCGCATCGAGGGTGTCGAGGAATCGGCACGGTCTTGATTCCGCGAGAGATCATGGCGCCGGGTTTCCGTGATGAAGATCTTGTCGAGGTCCTTCTTGACGTCCGGTTCGGTTCGCTTCTCACATCAAACACCGGGGTCCTATCGTCGGTTGATTCTCGGGCACGAGCTGCCGCTCGATGCGCGTGCAGAGGGCCCCAAAGGACCTCACCGAGAATCGAAGCACGCCCGGCAGGATCGGGCTCTCCAGAGGCGGCGGTTGCGGTCGCTGGTTGAGACGGCGAACTCGGGCGGCCTGGAACAGCTGTCATCGACGAGGACGGCGGCGAGGGGACTTCGGCGTGGCGGAGGACGGGTCTGGCGCGGCGGGCGCCCGGGCGGGCCACGGGCGCCGCAGGGTCGCGAGGGGACGGCCGAGCGCGCTGCTCGGTCGGAAGTGCGCGGCGCTAAGTGGCGACAACGCCGGTTCGGGAAGCGGCGCGGAGGCGGTGCTCGCAGGGTGGAGCGGCGACGGCGGCAAGCTCGAGGCGCGCGCGCGGCTTGCGGGGAGGGGGCGAGCTACGGCGGCAGCAGGTGGCCGGAGCTCATGCGGACGGCGAGGGCGGTGAGCGAGGCCGGGCCGGGCGAGCGGCGAGGCCAGCGGGTCAGGGAGCTGGCGGCGAGCTCATGCGGAGGAGCTGGCGGCTGCGCGGCAGACGCTGGGGGCGCTCACGCTGTTGGCGGGGGCTGGCGCGGTGGAGCGGCGGTCGGAAGAGGGGGCCAGCGGCGAGAGGGGCGACGGGAGAGAAAAAGCTGGGAAGGGAGGCCGTCGTGAGGTTGGGGACGGGGACTGGCGTGGAAGCGTGTCTGTGGGGCCAGGGTGGGAGGAGTGGGTCCTGCCAGGGAGAGGGGTTTCACGTGGAGTGCAGTGCGCTGCGTTGTCTTGTGGGGACATCTGGGGGTTTGGTGGAAGCCGAGAGAGAGGTGAGGGAGAGAGAGGTGGTCAGCCACGTGGCTTTAGATTGGTTAGGGGAAAGGTGAGAGGAGGTGGCACACTGGTTGGATGGAGTGATGTGGAGGCTGGGGTGGGAAGCTGGGTAGACTTAGGATTTAGATGGGGCTGGATAGGTGAGGTGGCAGGTGGGTATAGTTTGGGTGAGCGGGTGAGGTGGCTCCGTGGGTAGGAATAGATTGGGTGGGACTAGGATTTAGCAGGGCTGGTTTGGGGTGGACCGTTTTAAAAATCTGGGGCGGTCGTTCGGGTCGGGTTGGCCCGTCCGACTGCCCCTACTAAAAATAATTATAAATTTTATTTGTGTTAATTGGACCATTTGCAAACCGATAGCGACAAAACAAAATACTCCGGAGCCCCGGGGTTTGGCGTTTGAATAAAGATGGGGCGTTTTAGAAAAATAAAACGGGCTTTGCAAACATAGTTTTGGCAAACAATGCATGATGATGACGATGTGATGCACAAATTCAACGCGATTTTCTAGTAGTGGTTTTGCGGGATGCCACACAAGACCCGAGGGTATTATGTGGAGGATTCATGTGGCGGGTGAGTCCATGCTTCCTAAGAATTTGCGGAGGCTCGCCAGTTCGGAACTGAAGAGTGTGCATGACGGTATGCTGACGCTAGAGAGACGCCTTCTGGTGGAGAAAGATCCCTCGCACCCGGTATTTGTGGTTAAGGTGACACCAGGCTTGGGCTTCGTCAACAATGCCCCAGCGGATCTGTTCTTCCTGCGGTTTGATGACATCTTCAATATGTTCCACCTGTACCCGCTGCACTATACCATGGTCCGCCTGTTTTCTCTCAGCCTGGCCATGCAGATCATTAGAGAGAATACACCGGGCATCGCTATAGTGGAATCCTACTACATGCGTGACAACTGCTTGGGAAGCGCCGTTGAACGACGTTTCGTGGCCTCGTACCTAAAAATAATATTCATGGCGAACAAGACAAAGTAATACATTCTCGTGTCTTACTTTCCCGAGTAAGTCATTATTCACTCGCCACCATCGATTGGCTTTATTAGATTATCATCATTCTTTTTCCAACACATTCCATTTGAATTTTTTTCACGGATATGAACACTGCACACTCATCTCCTTATCGCCAAAGCATTCACACGCCACGTATTTCGACTCGGGGAGTCTAGAAAAGAATAAAACTACGACAAGATCAAGGAAGTTCTGGATGATGCTCTCACTGGCTATGCCTCGACGGAAGGCACCACCTTCGTGTTGGGATATGCTATATGGGTATCCTCATAGCATGTCTCTTATCCGACTAACCCGGGTGGCCCATAGTCGGTAGCATGGCATGTGGCCTCTGTCGGCCCGATTAGGTGGATCCAGAAGGGAGGCCCATGCCGGATAAAGGAATGCTACGGTGGAGTCACCAGCGTACCCGGAGCCTTGGAGTACAAGATACACAATACTAGTGATAGACGGTGTAGGACTTTGTAACCTGTCTGGCTAGGACTTTTACCTGTAACCTTAGGACCTGGCGACTATATAAGTCGGGCCTATGGGAGCCTTTAGGGCACAACGATAACTTACAATCTCAGACAACCTCGCACAGCGAACCTATCTCTGTAACTCGGCGTATTGCCCTTATAGTGATTTATAGCAGGAGTAGGATTCCGCCACCGTTGTGGGATCTGAACCTGGGTAAGCTGTGTTACCTCGTACCCGTCAACCGTCCGCCTTAACCCACGTCTCTAAATACGCACTGTGAGGACCCCTCCATGGCGTACTCGTCAGCAATACCACGACAGTTGGCGCCCACCGTGGGGCAAGAGGCGCTTCAGGCTCTTCAGCGGGCGAGGACCAAGATCTTCGCGGGAATCAGCGAAACCGTAGCTATCGTTCGCGTTCTCTTCTCCGGCAACGTTCCAATCATCCCTCCCGACGAGTTCTGGATCCCGGCGAAGACGAACCCTACGCGATGTTCGATCGTTCCTATCGGAGACATCCACCTCTTCATCAGCGAAACCGACTTGGGCTCTAGTTTCCTGGAAGTCGGAGGAACGTCAAGACCCGCACGGACCGCCTACGGGAAGGATACGTTCGTGGAAGGATCGATGTCGGATCTCTGCTCGGAGTTTGCCGGCAAAGATCAGAAAAATTCAAGACCCACCCAAACCGCCCATGTGCAGGATATAAAGGTGGAAGATCACTGCAAATGCGCCGGCTTTGTCCGTGCGTCTAGACGGCAGAGATCCAAGTTCGTCGGCGTGGTTACCATCTTCGATCTGGCGCGCTGCGTTCAGATAGAAGGCGAAAACCCCCGCGATTACACGCCGATGGCTCAGATATCGAGCGATCGGCCCACTACCCCACTGATGATGCTATCTATCACTTTGTGGAAGGACTGGACCATGGCACACTTCTCCGACATTCTCTAAGACGGCAACAGGCGTCAGGACGCCTTACCTTCGAAGGCGTTGTGAACACCGTCAACAACTACACAGGGGCTGAAGCGGCACCTCAAACAGCGCTTACGCTCATTGACGGAGCCCCTCTGATTCAGCCACCACCGCCTCCAGCCGCCATCGTCGTAGCAGCACCACCACCTCCAGTCATCGTCGAGGCCGTTGCACCTCCACCGCCCGTCATCGAGGAAGTCCTGGCACCCTCCGACTCTGTCATTGACGCGCTTTATGCTGATTTTAGTGCAGATTCAGAGGAAATAGACTTCAGTCCGGAAGAGCTAGACTCCGCTATGCAGGAGATGGAGGATGAGTACTCGCGCGACGAGCAAGCTAATAACACCATCATGTTTCGAGGGGTGTTCGTCACCATTGGGACAACGATGGATGAAGATCAACCCGGGCAAGCTCCGCCTACGGTGCTGGAAAAGGGGAAGGGGCCACTTATTGCTGTCGACAATGATCGCGCAAAAGTCATGCCTCCTCCTCCTAAACCAGTGCAGCAGCCGCAGGAACTCGGCACCGGTCCGAGCTACAACAACACCGCACACTTTCTGCCTCTAGAATCCACATCGGCAGCAACCCATGTTACTCCAGCTGATAGAGTGATGTACGGCAATCTCCTCGTTGAGCCACTAACCGTTGATCATATCCGGAACGTGACCCAGCTTGACGAGAAGCGCCAAAGCCTTTGAAGAGGCGCAAGCCATTGTGGAGCAAGGCGCTAAACTAGATCGGGACCTGGTCAACGCGCAGAAGTCCATAGAGAAAGCTAGAGCAATGGAAGCCGAGTACAAGACTCTGCTGCAACAGTAGAAGGCTAAGAAGGCTCCGGCTCGCGTCATCAACGATCCTGGTGTACGGCGCAACCTAGGACGGGCTCCCTCGAAGCCGGCATATGCCAAGCCATACATTGATAGTGAAGGCAAGCAGGTGATGCCCACCCCACTCCTTAACCTCGCCGTCGCCAATACCCTTTTGGAGCAGGATAGATCGGCGGAGGCAATAGAACAGGTCTATGACCTAGTGGACAAGGCGGTAAAGCAGCAGGAAAAGGCCACCTCTCAGAGGCTTGAGTCTGACCCAGCGCTCTGCCGATCTAGCCAGTACAAATCGCCAAGGGACAGGTCTCCTCAGGATGTCGGATCACAGACGGGTTCATCAGAACGAAGACGGAGGGATGTGCGCAACAGGAAGGATGCTATCCCCATATCCTCCGACCACGGAGAAAGGGCCCGACCTCGCCGCCCATCGCCACCGCCCCGATCCCCCTGACGTCAGGAAGACTACAAGGCTCACCATCGCACGGATATGCCCCCACCAAAGCAGTGCGGCATCGTCATCCGCGACAATGCGGCACAGACCCGTCATGATGAAGAGCGCCACCAAGGACATAAGAGCAGGTCACACCACGACCCTCCGCGTCCGACAAGCAACCGTGACAGGCGTGGGGCGTCGCAGGAGGGTAACAACAAGAAGGCTAACCCACCGCCACCTCCGCCTCCGTCGCCGCCAAGCAGTCACCATGGCGGCAGAGGCCCGCGTCGTTCACGCAGCCCGTCCCCTGTTGACAACAAGAAGAAGAACCCGGAGCCATACGATGCACGTTCGCGGATCGATAAGATCCACGAGGCCCGGGAAGGACCATACCTAGGACCACATTGCTTTTGACCTACAATACGGTCCGCAACTTACCCCAAAGGTTTCCGGATTGAAAAGACCATCAAGTCCTATGACGGCACCGCCAAGCCCGCCACATGGTTGCAGGACTACGGCAATGCGGTGGAGATTGCCGAAGGTAACCCCAACGTCGCCATCAAGTACCTCCCGTTAATGTTGGCAGGAACGGCCCGTCAATGGATTGACGACTTGCCAGAAAAATCTATCTTCAACTGGCTGGATATGCAAGAAGCATTCACCAAGAACTTTGAGGGTACATACAAGCGTCCCTGCACTATGGGCGATCTACAGCGATGCGTGCAAGAGAAAGACGAGACATCTCGCACCTACCTCTCCCGCTGGCTGGACATGAAGAATTCCTGCGCAGGAGTACACGCTCAGACCGCTATGGCCGCCTTCATTGATGGATTGGAAAGGGGCACGTTACTACGACATAAGATAAAGCGCTTGCAGGACAATCATCAACTTGACTTGAATCAGATTATTCAATTAGCTAGTGAGTTCGCAGCTGCCGACGATGATGCTCGTGGCTCTTTGCCGGCAACGGCCGTTCCAACCCAAGCCCGGAGGAACAGTAGTACAAAGCGGAAAACCGCTCCAGAAGATAAGCAATCTACCGACATGGTCGCCATGACTTTTGCAGGACGAGGAGAAGGCGGACAACGTGGCCGAGGAAGGGGAGCAGGCCGCGGGCAACAGCGAGGAAGTGAAACCAACTCGGCGTCGCTCCGCGTTCCCCAAACGTACGAGGAGTACCGCGATATGCTGTGCCTCGTACACCTCGATGTCAACGGCAAGGCCACCCATACCAATCGACACTGCAAGTTCGTCAACGACCTCAAGGAAGACCCGGAGTCCGGATACAAGCAAAGTCGGAAGAACAGACCGCGAGTCAAGGGCAAGGGGAAGAAGAAGGAGGAGGATTCCAAGGATTCAAGTGACATGGACGAGGACGTTGACCCCAAGCACGCCGGCAAGAGCGACGACAAGGGCAAGAACCCCTTCGCAAAGAAGGCCCCAGTCTACCACACTTTCCTTGGCACCCCCACCGTCCGACAACAGAAGACATCTCTAAGGATCCTGATGGCCACTCTCCCCCCAGTTCCCCAATACCTGCGCTGGTCGGAGGTTCCAATCACTTGGGACAGGACGGACCACCCAGACCTTGTGCCCACGGAGAACCAGTACGCCATGGTCATCAACCCATTGATTGACGGCGTGGAGTTCACCAAGTGCATGGTGGATAGTGGAAGCATCATCAACATCATGTACCTGGATACACTGCAGAAGATGAACTTAACGGAGGCAAACCTAAGGCGGACCAACACCATGTTCCATGGCGTAGTTCCTGGTCGGGAGGCTCGGTCCCTTGGGTGCATTACGCTTCAGGTAGCCTTCGGCGACATTAATAATTACCGCCAAGAGCGCATGACCTTTGAGGTGGTCCCCTTCAAGAGCGTGTACCATGTCATATTCGGCCGCGACATATTCCACACGTTCATGGCCAAGCCATGCTTCGTCTACAACAAACTCAAGATACCCGGACCAAACGACATCATCACCGTATCCGGAAGCTTTACCAAAGCAAGGGACTGCGAGATCAATGAAGCAGCCATTGCAGAAGCTGTCCTCTACAGCGAAGAATTCAAGGAGATCCAGAGCAAAGTTAATGACTCAGAGATGCCCGCGTCGAAGAAGCAGATCTCCGACTCCGCTCCTGCGTTCAAGGCCGCCATCGAGACCAAGCCGGTGGAATTTGTGGTAGGTGATGCCTCCAAGACCGTCGCCATTGGGACGAACCTGGATCCCAAATAGGAAAGCGCGCTCGTCGAGTTCCTCCGTGAGAATAGAGACATCTTTGCCTGGCAACCTACCAACATGAAAGGTGTACCTAGGGAACTTGTCGAGCACAGCTTAAACATAGATCCAAAATGTAAACCAGTGAAACAACCACTACGACGCTTCGGAGATGAGAAGAGACGCGCCATTGGCAAAGAGATAGCTAGGTTACTTAAGGCTGGGTTTATCCGAGAAGTCCTTCACACCCGATGGGTGGCCAATCCTCTACTTGTCCCCAAAAAGGGAACCAATGAATTAAGAATATGCGTTGATTACACCGGCTTGAACAAAGCATGTCCCAAAGATCCGTTTGCTTTGTCTCGCATTGACCAAGTCATTGACTCGACGGCTGGCTCGAAACTTTTGTGTTTTCTCGATGCATACTCAGGATACCACTAGATCAAGATGAGGAAGTCGGACCAATTGGCCACTTCGTTTCCTACCCCATACGACACGTTTTGCTATGTCACAATGCCCTTTGGGCTGAAAACGCAGGTGCTACCTACCAGCGGACAATGCAACGTTGCCTTCACAACCAAATTGGTCGGAACGTTCACGCCTATGTGGACGATATCGCGGTGATGTCTAAAAAGCTAAAAGACTTAATCTCCGACTTAAAAGAAACCTTTGATAATTTCCGGAAATACAACATGATGCTCAACCCTAAGAAATGCGTCTTCGGGGTTCCAGCCGGCAAACTGTTGGGCTTCATCGTTTCCCAGCATGGAATTGAGGTCAACCCAGAGAAAATAAAGGCCATCTTAAACATAAACCGTTCGGCATGCCTAAAGGACATCCAACGACTAACAGGTTGTGTTGCAGCAGTTAGTCGGTTCATCAGCCGACTTGGAGAGAAGGCTCTGTCGCTGTACAAGTTGCTGAAGAAGGCGGACAAATTCACATGGACAGACGAAGCAGATGCAGCATTGAAGCAACTCAAGGAGATTCTTTCCTCAGCGCCCATCCTTGCAGCACTCGAGCCTGGAGAGCCCCTGTTAATTTACATGACGGCAACCAACCGGGTTATTAGCATCGTCGTCGTGGTAGAGCGGAAGGAACTAGACTACGAGCACGGAGTTCAACGACCAGTTTACTATGTAAGCAAGGTCTTGACGGAGTCCAAGCAGTGTTACCCGCACTACCAAAAGATAGCTTATGGAGTATTCCTTGCTTCTCGGAAGCTGATGCATTACTTTCAGGAGCACCCAATCACAGTAGTGAGCAAGACTCCACTGTCCGACATTATCAACAATGAGCCTTCACAGAGGAAGGGTCGCAAAGTGGGGCATTGAACTTGCTGCCTTCGAGATCACCTACAAGAGACGCGACGCTATCAAGTCACAAGCTTTGGCGGATTTTATTGTAGATTGGACGGAGATGCCAGATGCTACTCCACTGCCAGAACCAGAGTACTGGGTGATGCACTTTGACGGATCAAAGTTGCTCAACGGCTCGGGGGCTGGTGTACTACTACAGTCACCAAAAGGAGACAAGCTGCACTACATTCTGCAGATCCAATTCGAGGCTACAAACAACATGGCGGAGTATGAAGCACTCATTCACTGACTGCGAGTAGCCAAGGATATTGGCATCAAGAGCATAGTTTGCTGTGGAGATTCCGACTTGGTTGCCTAGAAGGTGGTTGGCACCTGGAATGTGCGGAACCCTATGATGGCGGCATATCGCGAAAAAGTGGACGAGATAGCCAAGAGCTTCTTGGGCTACGAAGTCAAGTATGTGCCTAGGGAGCAAAACGAGGAAGTTGATCTACTGTCTAAACTTGGATCAGGGCGCAAGCAAATTCCACCAGGAGTTTTCCTAGAGCATCTACGCACACCATCTGTGAAGGGCGCCGACATCGACAACCCGGATAGAGCTGACTCTTTCGTCAACATGGTGACAAAGATCCCTTCGGCTTGGACAAAACCGTTCATGGAATATCTCGAACACGGAACTTTGCCCGACGACGAGGTCGAACGACGACAAATAGTATGACGAGAAAAGGGTTATACCATAATCAATGGGCAACTCTATAAAAGGAGCACTACTGGTGTATACCTAAAGTGCGTTTCCCAGCTAGAAGGTATGGAAATCCTGCACGAGATCCATCTCGGAGATTGCGGGCATCACGCCACTCCTCGATCATTGGTCGCGAAAGCCTTCCGTTACGGATTCTACTGGCTAACCACGAAGGCTGACGCCGACAAGCTGGTTGAGACATGCACGGGATGCCAGTATTATGCCCGACAACCACATGTTCCTGCTGAAGAACTGCGAACAATACTAATAACTTGGCCGTTTGCAGTCTGGGGGCTAGACATGGTGGGACCATTACAAATGGCACCGTGTGGATTTACGCATCTGCTGGTAGCAGTTGACAAATTCACCAAATGGATAGAAGCTAAACCCATTAGAAAGCTTGATGGGGCAACTGCCCATCAGGTTTATCCGGGATCTAGTGGTGAGATTTGGTCTCCCACATAGCATCATCACCGACAACGGAAGCAACTTGTCGCTCGGAGAAGTGGAGGCCTATTGCTGGGACAAAGGAATCCGACTTGACCTTGAATCTGTGGCACACCCACAATCCAATGGTCAAGTTGAGCGAGCCAATGGATTAATTCTGCAGGGAATCAAGCCACGTCTTGAGGCACCGCTACATAGAGCAGCTGGAGCCTGGGCGGAAGAATTGCCATCTGTGCTGTGGAGTTTACGAACTACACCCAACAGATCCACCGACTACACCCCTTACTTCATGGTATATGGAGCAGAAGCCATCCTACCTTCCGACATCCTCCACGATGCACCAAGAGTTGCCGCCTACAACGAAGATGACGCTGAAGAATCCAGACGCCTAGATGTGGACCTTCTCGAGGAGGAGCGCGTTTTGGCATGCCAAAGATCCGCCATCTACCAGCAGAAGCTACGCAGCTACCATAGTTGCCACGTTCGGCATCACTCGTTTAAAGAGGGGGGTTTAGTACTCCGACTTAAGGAGAAGAAGTCACACAAATTATCCCCGCCATGGGAAGGACCGTTCATCATAAGAAAGGCGCTTCTCAATGGGTCTTACTACCTTGTCGACAATCGTGAACTCAAGGATAGACCCAACGAGGATCATAAGCGTAAGCGACATGACCCGGATGATGACTACCCCAAGCTTGATCGGCCATGGAACATAGCACAACTACGTCCTTTCTACACTTAGCATTTTTTATCTAATCGTGTACCTCTTATATGATCAATGAAATAAAGCTCTTTGGTTCACTCATATTGTTGAGTCTTTTACCTCCTTTAGTGTTCATTTTTGGATCATATAAACCTTTATGCACAAGTCTTGCGATTGCACTTGTGAAAATTCCGCCTACGGGCGTTAGCTTAAGTTTTCTAGTCTACACATTTTTTGTCGTTTTTTATGTGGATTCTGGAGTAGTGACTTTCGGCACTTATTGTTGGTGATTTTGTGCTCAGGTTATTGACGATGCCATTGGGCATCATCACCTAAGCGCATGGCTCTGACAACGAGTCTTCCGACTCACGAAAAGTCAAGCATAAGAACCAGAGTAATGGATAAGCCAGCACTTGCTTAAAAAATATATACATGCTGAAACTTAATTCTTAAGTAGCAGGATACGACCACTATTGTTTTCCGCCTTAAGATTACATCAACAAGTTTTTCGCGCGCACACTCCAGAGGTGAAACAGAAAATACAAAGTGTTTTTCATTCTTTGGGCGCAGGAGACTTGGAGGCCGCATCATCACCAGCCGGAGAATCACCCTCAACGTCGGCGCTGTGATGAGACTCGGAGGAGTCCTGGTTGACGTTGTCGATGAAGTTCCTGGGAACGAAGACGTCAACGTCCACCTACTAGTCCAAAATTTCTGTTAATGCCAAAAATGCTAATTACTTTTGTAATGGCAATCGGAATGATATTAACCCCTATTTATTTATTATCTATGTTACGCCAGATGTTCTATGAATACAAGCTATTTAATGTTCCAAACGCAAATTTTGTGGATTCTGGACCACGGGAACTCTTTATTTTAATCAGATCTTTTACCAAAGAATAGGTATTGGTATTTATCCAGATTTAGTTCTCTCCCTATCCGTTGACAGGGTAGAGGCTCTCTTATCCAATTATTATCCTAAATAGGTTTTTTTAATTAGTCCGCTCTATTACTATTAATGCAGAAAAAAGTAAAAAGTCTAATTAGATTTTTTTTGTTTTATTTGAGAACCCTTTGAGAGGACGTTCAAAGGGTTCTCAAATAAAACAAAAAGGTAAAAACGTGCATTTCATGAGGGTTTCAGTTTATGTAATCATTTAGGTGTTAATGTAAACGAACCATAACTATGCAAACCTATTCCTAATAGATTGATACCAAAATAGCAGATCCAAATTATAAGAAATCCTATCGAAGCTACAAGTGCCGAATTGCATTCTTCAATTTTGATTTGTTCTACTATGTAAATAAATTGCAAATATGGTCCAAGTAATAAATGCCCAAGTTTCCTTAGGATCCCAATTCCAATAGGATCCCCATGCCTCATTAGCCCATACTGCTCCACAAAGAATACCTATGGTTAAAAGGGTAAATCCTAGACTAATGACACGATAACTCCTAGAATCCAAACGCTCTGTTAATTGATATTTGTAATAATTTGGAAATGAAGGAACAAAGGTGCTTTTTAAAGCACTTATTTTTTCATTAAAATCACTAAAGAAAAATGTTTTAAATAAAACATTTTTTTTCTTTTTAGAAAAGAAATGGAAATTCTTTCGAAATCTAATGATTAGAATAGCGGCAGATAATAAGGATCCGCACAAAAGAGTTGCATAGCTTAGTAACATCATACTGACATGCATCATTAACCACTGAGATTGTAGAGCAGTTACTAGTATTGTGGATTGATGCATTTCAGTTAAAAGACCCGATGTGGCAAAGCCTTGCGTTAAAATAGTACTTGACGTAGTTATTGTGCTTAAATCATTTTTAGAGTTCTGTATCTTAGGAATGGTATGAAGAATATACAGAGCCCATGAAAGGAAGATCAATGACTCATATAAATTACTTAATGGAAAATGTCCCGAAGAAGCCCAACGAGAAACTAGAAATCCTGTTATAGAGAAAAAAGTAACTATCATTCCTTTTTCTGACGAATCACGTAATCCCTCAAGTTCACGAACTAATAAGGTTATCAAATGAATCGTAATAACAATAGAAATGGTTGAGAAAGAGATATGAGTTAGTATATGTTCTAAAGTTGCAAATAGCATAAGGGGAAGGTCCCATTACAAAATTGTAAATTTCGAATTGAATCCATTTTCTAATCTATTGTATTCTTTTTCGAGAATGCCGACACTCGGATTCGAACCGAGATGCTTGAGCACTGCTTCCTAAGAGCAGCGTGTCTACCAATTTTACCATGGCGGCTAACTTCAAATAATGGGTAACTTAAAAGAATAATAGCTATTATCTCGCGAATCGTCGAGATTGGGAAATTCTATAAAATTTTGGAACATTAGAGTCTTCATTAAAATAGACTTCGTTTGGTAGTATCATTGCAATTTTTTTACAATAAACTCTTGCTGTGCCTAATAGAATAGAAAGACTGCTTGAAAGAGTTGGAACTCCTTTTTTTCTAATTAGTTTCTCCCTTAAATTTTGAGAATTCTTTCAATAAAAGGAAAAATGTATAGAATCAAACTTTATGCTCCTATTAATATTAATAGGATTTACTTTACTAACATTAAACCAACGATTTTGGAGAAAATGGAAGCCATAAGTACTATTGCAAGAATACTCCACTTTTCATAATAGAATTCTCATAATAAAATATGAGAATTCTATTATGAAAAATTAATGGATCATTGATAGGGAAAGAATACTTAGCACACAGTATACCAAAACTTTTATTCTATATATCAGAGGAGTTTGTTCTAACAATATTGTACTGAGTAATTCAACACATAAAAGTACATTAATTAATTAATCGAAATTATTCATATTTAAGTAATTGGAATAATTTTTTGATAGGTCAATTCAGATTATTCCAAAACCGTATTACTTATTATTTGTTTGTTGTTGTTGCCCCAAAAAACCCTTTAGTTTTGGATGTTCATTCCCGCTGGAAAATGATCTTGATTTTGCTAAAGAGTAAGAGTGTACTATGGAAAAATAAGTTTTTTCTTCCAAATATTTTTTACGAATATGCTTTTTGACAATGAAATACGTTTTTTGCAATACCATTCAAAAGGAAATTATTTTTTCTAGTTTTATGTGAAAGACATCTATTGTGGCAAATCAATCCTTCTTTCCTCTTTTCTTAGTATTTATACTTAGATACCGAAAGATCGACATTCTGAATTTTTTCCGTATATATTTTATACTTTGTTTTAATAATATAGAATATATGGAAAGGTTTCCCTTTAAATCTATTTATAGATATTTATATATCAAGTATACTCCATATATAGATATACGGTATGGAATCCTATCCCTATATAAGATGGGTGGATAAAAGAAGGGGAATCCAGATAGTTAATTAAGTTCGAATGGTATTCCATTATGGAATACCCATCAAAACAAAAATACGGAGTCTCTTAAACAAGACATTCTTAAACTTAGGTAATTATAGTCATTAGGATTTGAGTTCTATATGAAGTAAGAACTCTTTTATAATTTTTATAAACATGGGTTTTCTTTTCATTGAATTCAATCAATCGATTCTGAAACAAGAGAGCTTCATCTTTGTTTTAAATAAATCTAAAATGAATAGAAAGTAAAAGATTCAACCTTTTTATTTTACTAAATATCCTTATTTAGGTAATAATTAGGTAACGAAGTTTTTGATTAACTTTTGAATTTAACCAATTAAACCCATTTTGAATTTTAGATTATCTCAATGAAATAAATTTTTGAAAAATTAAGAATTCCAGTATTTTTCTTATTCTTTTTATTTATTCCTTGAAAGAGATAAGAATTGGTTTGGTGAATCGGAAACCCTTTTATTTTATAGAAAAATTCAAGTAAAAATTGCAACTTCTTTTCTTATGGAACATATATATCAATATGCATGGGTAATCCCTCTTCTCCCACTTCCAGTTATTATGTCAATGGGATTTGGCCTTTTTTATTCCGAAAGACAACAAAAATCTTACGTGATATGGGCTTTTCCTAGTGTTTTACTCTTAAGTATAGCTATGGTATTCTCAGTTCAACTGTCTATTCAACAAATAAATGGAAGTTCTATCTGTAAATATCTATGGTGTTGGACCGTCAATAATGATTTTTCTTTAGAATTTGGATACTTGATTGACCCGCTTACTTCTATTATGTAAATACTAATTACTACTGTAGGAATCCTGGTTCTTATTTATAGTGACGGTTATATGTCTCACGATGAAGGGTATTTGATATTTTTTGTTTATATAAGTTTTTTCAATACTTCCATGCTAGGATTGGTTACTAGCTCCAATTTGATACAATTTTTTTTGGGAACTCGTAGGAATGTGTTCCTATTTATTGATAGGCTTTTGGTACACGACCAATCGCAACGAGTGCTTGTCAAAAAGCTTTTGTAACTAATCGTGTAGGGGATTTTGGTCTATTATTAGGAATTTTAGGTTTTTTTTGGATAACAGGTAGTTTAGAGTTTAGGGATTTGTTCAAAATAGCTAATAACTGGATTCCTAATAATGGAATTAATTCTTTACTTACTACTTTGTGTGCTTTTTTATTATTCCTTGGTGCAGTTGCGAAATCCGCACAATTCCCTCTTCAATTATGGTTACCCGATGCTATTGAAGGATCCACTACCATTTTAGCTCTTATACACGCAGCAAATATGGTTGCCGCGGGTATTTTTCTTCTAGCTCGACTTCTTCCTCTTTTCATATCTCTACCTTTGATAATGAAAAGAAAAAGGTAGTAAGAAAAATACTACGTAAAGAAAAAGGTGGATATGAAATATCCATAGTTGATGCATCGGATGGACGCCAAGTGATTGATACTATACCCCCTGGGCCAGAACTTCTTGTTTCAGAGGGGGAATCCATCAAGCTTGATCAACCATTAACAAGCAATCCTAATGTTGGAGGTTTTGGTCAGGGGGATGCGGAAATAGTGCTTCAGGATCCATTACGCGTCCAAGGCCTTTTGTTCTTCTTCGCATCCGTTATTTTGGCACAAGTTTTTTTGGTTCTCAAAAAGAAACATTTTGAAAAGGTTCAGTTGTACGAAATGAATTTCTAGGTCCCGGGATTTCTTACCATCAAGTTGGTAAAAAGCCTCAATATTGGCAATTGCTAGAATTATATATGATCTATTTTGGAAATCCTTTTCGGAGGGATTGCTAGTCTTTTTAATCCTCTATTTGGCACAAGAAAAAGGTATTTTTGCCTTTTTCTTGTGCCGATTCTTCTTGTATCAAAATAAGAATAAGAATCTTTTTTCTTCTTAATTCGTCAAAGATTACTATATATATTTCTGTTTATTCGGGTCTGTCTCTTAGATATCTTTTTCTTTTGCTTAGCTTCAGGCGAGGTAGTGGACAAATTTCTTGTGATTGTGAGCAAATAGAATTGCTTGACTTGTTCAATTAAGTTCAACTTCAAACTTACAGAAATTTTGAAAAAAAAGCTTCCATTGAAGGGTTGTTTTTATTTTTAGGCTAGTTGAGTAGTTTTGATTAAGGTTTTATTAGTTTATTACTCGAAGTTAAATCAAGGATTTTCGGGATACTTCCTTCGCGGAATAAAATATTGGATCCTCGGGTAATCTATTTTTCTTGTTGCTTCATAAGAGTGAATCGAATAGATTAAAGTCGCGTTATAAGAGGAAGAAGGATGGCTTCATGATCGATCTCCTTGCCGTCATCATCCACGTCGGGAATACCAGATGTCACCGTGTCGATGTCGGCATCTTCATAGTGTGCCTTCACCATAGACAACGCCATCCTTTCGCCAGCCCGTGCGCATGAAGCTTTCCAGCTCGCGACACGCTCGGGGGCTCGGCACAGAATCTCCGAGTACTTGTCACGGAGTCCGAGGCCTTGATATAAATTTGGAGGGGCTTGGAAATCTCCTTGGCTTGGGCGATGGCGGTATTGATGAACTTGCCGGCAAGAACCATGCATTCCTTGTCCGAAGGAGGCGAGCGGGTTAAATCCATGGGCGCTGAAAATTCCGACAAGGATTGCATGAGTTCAATATATTCTAAGTATCCAGACTACAAAACTACAAGGCGGAGGACACTTACTGAAGATGCTGGCCTTAGCCTGCCAGACGGTATCCGCCAAGGATTCCTTCTCTTGTTGGAGGAGCTTAAACGCTTCGTTATGGCGAAGGTTTTGCTCATCAGCAGCTTGCTTCTGATCCTTTAGGATCGTAAGCTCCTCCTTCAAGCGATTGATCTTCGTGGAGGCGGAGTTCTGCAGGGCTTTCATGGAATCCTCGTGCATCTTCAGCATTTCTTCCCTCTCCTTCTTAAGGATCTTGTTCTCGCTATCCAGCTGCTGGATGTGCTTGGACTGCTCGACAATATCCTTGGCCTTGGCAACATGCTCTGCAAGTCAGAGAAAACAAAGTACACATTGAGTACTCGGAGATTATGGGCACAAAAGTAAGACGGAAATGCGCAAAAAGAAAACAGACTCTTGTTTTTGATGATTTGTTCCTTCAAGATGGCAGTTTTACCCTTTTCGGCTTCAAGATCTGCTCGCATCTTCTGATACTTGTCATTGGCCATGCCCCTCCGAGCATTCTCATTCTGTGGAAACAAATACAAAGTTATATCGTTGTTTGGTCTGCTTGGAGCCCCTAGTCAGAGATTCTCCATCTAGGTGCTCGGGGGCTACAGCGAGAGTTTTTAAACTTATCAATATGCTTAGCTTTTCTTTAAAGCATCTAGTCGGAGCTAATTCAGTTCTCGATTAGAAGCTTGGGGGCTACAGTATAAAGTTTTTAGCTCGGAAAATGCTTAGCTTTTCTTTAAGCATCTAGTCGGAACTAATTCAGTTACAACTAGAGGCTTGGGGGGCTACGGCACTGAAAATAAAAACACTATGTATGCTACTCTTAAAGCATCTAGTCGGAATAATTTCTTCCATCTAAATGCTTGGGGGCTATAGTGAGAGTTCTTTCTAACTAAGTCACTCTTAGAGCATATAGATGCAAAACCTATGGTTTTCCGTCTACATCCTCGGGGGCTATAGTGGGATACTCATACGAAATGCAAAAGGTAAAGTAAAACTTACAAGTGCGATGATCTTGAGGTTTGTAGCGCTATCGGCCAGCAGCTTGCCAAAGGAAATGCTGTTTCCTTGCAAGATGCCTGCTTGTCGGAGTAGCTCCTCAAGACCGCACGTCAGATATGACGGCACTCCTCCAGGAACCATAGTTGTGTTACTCGGCATGAGCGCCGGGTAAACAATCTTCGGGAACTCGAAGGGTTTCGGGAGGCGCCTTGGCAAAAGTACCAGCTCCCACCACCGCCTTGCCGCTACCGATGGCATCCTTAGCCGGAGCTTCATCCATTTGAAGAGCAGCACTCTCACTGTCGCTGCCATGACAATGCTAGTTCGGTAGAGGCGCCAGAGTCCACTTCCATGGCGGAAGGGCCTGGTGCCTCCTGGACTTGGGAGCTTGTCGGAGCAGAGGAGGGCATGACGGCAGGAGTAGCAGGGGCAATGGCGGGGGAGGAGTCGCGATGCAGCATATCTTTGATATTTCTAGAAGCCCCAAGAGTCTTGGAGGACTTCTTGAGGCTGGTTGTGGCTTTCTTCCTAAAACATGCAAAATGCATAAGTACAGGAATAAGACAGATAAATGAGACAATGTCGGAGAATGAGAGGCTTACACTAGGGGGGGGGGGGGCACTTTGGCAAACATCCCGGTGGCTTTCTTCTTTTCCGCCTCCAGGGCGGCAGTACTCTTTTTGGAGCCTCCACCCTCCGTCTTCTTCTTCTTACCTCCATTGGCAGCGTCAGAGGTGGAGCTCTTCTGCTTTCGCGCCAACGGGGCATCGTCGTCGGACATGACCGTGACTTCCTTCATCTTTGGATCGTATATTTGGGTAGCCAGGTTGTCCTCATCTAGATCGCTAAGCTGTTAAGAAATCACCGTGTTAGTTAAGATGGCTATGATAAGACGCATAAACTGGAGCAATGTCATACACGGAAAATAAATACCTACCTTTGGGAACTTGCCGTCTACGTACATGTCGCAGGTGATGGTGAAGCCACGCTTCTTATCCTTCACCTTGACGATGTCCTTCAGACGGAGCTTGACGGAGTCGCTCGAGAAGTTATCCACGGAGATCCGAAGGGAATCCTTTCGATCACCCGTGTACTCGTGCATGAACTTCGCGCGGTGCTGCAGGGGTTGGATTCGCCTGATGAACCAGCACATGGCTAGGTCCAAGCCGGTTAAACCCGCCTCTACGAACCACTCGATCCGCCTTATTGCATGAGAAGCGTTGAGGTCAGAGGGAAGGGAGGCATGGGATCTCCATGTGGAAACTTTAGCGGAGGCTCCATCCACGAAGTCCGGGTACGTCACTTCTCGGCCCGCCAAAGGAATGTCGGGGCCGTAGAATGCGTCGCTGCCGATTTTGCGACTCGTGGCCGACGATGTCGGGGAACCGCCAGCCAGTTCGGATCTTGAAGCTTATGGTGCCGCAGTTCCTAAGCTCCTCCCTACTATGTCCGGCTTCACGTTTGACGGTGAAGAAGTACACGAACAAGTCTAACCTAGGCTTAATCCCTAGGTAACCCTCACAAAGTGTCGCGAAGTTGCTAAGCACTAAGATGCTATTGGGGGAGAGGTTGTGGGGTTGGACTTTGAAGTGGTTTAAAACGGACAGAAAGAAGTGGGAGATGGGCAAAGAAACGCCGCGTACCAGCTGGGCCTTGAGGTACACTTTTTCTCCGACTTGGGGAGAAGGTGTCACCTCGCCGGCCGGCACCTCCCGCCAGGCGAGCCCCTCCGTAGCAGGGAGGTAGCCCTCGGCGACCATCTCTTGGATGTCGCGGCCGGTGATGTCCGAGCCGCACCAGTCGCCTTTGTGCGAGTCTGGATCCTCTTCCAGAGGCTCCAGTGCCGCCAGATTGTGGTCACCGCCGGTGGTTTCAATCACCGCTGACGCGGGGATGACCAGGCCCTCAGGGGGCACGACGAACTTCGCCCGGTGGCGGCTTCGCCGCCATCAAAGGGGAGGAGCTGCTGCTAACCATGGAGGACTGGGAGGACGCGACTGGTGCAGAGAGAGAGAGGCTAGGGTTTCTTCGAGGTTTTCCGCGGAGGGCTCGAGGAGGCGTGCGTCTGGAGGAAGAAGATGATGACGCAAGAGAATGGGGTGAAAAAGTGGCAAGTGTCCCACGGTTACTATTTATCTTACTCTGCGTCAAGATTCGTGTAGCTAATCGGACGGTTGCCACGTAGACGACGTGTTCGTGAACGTGCGCGGTAATTTTGCCACGTATCCAACCGCCGCCGCCAACGGTTCGTATCGCTCGCGCGGGAAAATCGGATATGATTGCGTTCTCTGCATGTGTGAGTTACGAGGCGTCGCTGACCTACAACCTACGTCGCCATAACTGTCATGGTAGATGAGCCGTCCCATTGGAGATTCCGGCATGGACGGATTTAATCCGACAACGGAAGCGTACGATGGAAGATTCAACATTTATCCGACTTACTCATAGAAGACAGAGAAACCTTTGCAGGGTTCTTTGGGAGGACTACAAGATATTTCTTAACAATTTGCTGACATCCATCTAGACGGAGCTTTCCACGGGAAGAGGCAAGATGGTGCAAGATCTCAGAGTTCTCCGGGGGCTACTGTTGGGGATATGCTATATGGGTATCCTCATAGCATGTCTCTTATCCGACTAACCCGGGTGGCCCATAGTCGGTAGCATGGCATGTGGCCTGCTGGGCGGCCCAGTTAGGTGGATCTAGAAGGGAGGCCCATGCCGTATAAAGGAAGGCTACGGTGGAGTCAGCAGCGTACCCGGAGCCTTGGAGTACAAGATACACAAGACTAGTGATAGACGGTGTAGGACTCTGTAACCTATCCGACTAGGACTTTTCCCTGTAACCTTAGGACCTGGCGACTATATAAGTCGGGCCTATGGGAGCCCTTAGGGCATGACGATAACTTACAATATCAGACAACCTCGCACAGCGAACCTATCTCTGTAACTCGGCGTATTGCCCTTATAGTGATTTATAGCAGGAGTAGGATTCCGCCACCGTTGTGGGATCTGAACCTGGGTAAGCTGTGTTACCTCGTACCCGTCAACCATCCGCCTTACCCCACGTCTCTAAACACGCACTGTGAGGACCCCTCCATGGCGTACTCGTCGGCAATACCACGACACTTCGTGCATAAGAAGGTCAAGTTCGGCAGGCACGTCTTCAACCACGTAACGGAGTTCCCCTGCGTGAAGCACCGAAAGGCAGCAAGAAGGAAGCCTACTATGCACTCCATCACATGAGGGCGTTCCTACTAGACCAGCAGAATTCTACGCTGCAAGATCATCTCAAACTGTGGGCCGAAGCCAAGGACAAGATCACTGATTCAGATATTAGACAAGCGATGTATCGCATCCAGCAGCAGTTTGGGGCAATCATCTTTCGTGATGTCATGAATTCAGGGGGGATATTCTATGGAGGAAATCTCTCGAATAACCGTGACATAAAAGATCGCCTAGAGATACAGGGTGACTATAGGAAGTTCATGACGAGACAAGGCGTCCTCCCGTTCCCTGAGTCGAGCCAAAAGGCTTGATGTTGGCCTAGTTATAGTTCGAAACTATAGATGACCTTTGTGTGTGTGGACAAGTGTACATGCTACTACTTATCTTATTAGGTTTATGAATCATCACTTACTTCTTTTGCTTATTATTATTATATATGAATCAATGCTTGGTTTTTTTGCTTACTCTTTGGTACTTTGCTGACTTTCGTCCTTCTTTTTTCCTCACTTTATTAGTCTTTATATGTGAATGCCGATGATTGAAATGTCATGGCACACTATATATATGTGAATGTGCTACAATGGGATCGTTAGCCTTGTGCTATGCACAAGTCCAGGTCTTGTGCATCCTACTTGGCTAACGGTTCCGTCATAGCATATTCCTGTGTCCAACGACCTAGTTATATATGAGGCATGCTTTTTGAGTTACTTTGGTCTTTTTGAGTTGGTAGTACTTTCTATAAGTGTATCTTCGTATGCGACTTTAATTATACATGTTTTTTCAATCACCGGTTAATTATTATTGCCAACTTGTAGATGACGTGGTACGTCGTGTACAAGCGACGGGTTCCTGGAGTCTACGATGATTAGGAAGACTAGCGGAGATAGGTGCACCGTTTCAGCGGCAATAGCTACAAAGGGTACAACACTATGGCCGAGGCAGAAGCTAGATACACGTGCTATCTAGCGGGAGTTAGGACGAGGAACCGGATGAAAACCTACACCTTTATCGCGGTGATGCTTATCGTCTTTGGTTGTTTATCCCGCGCTTGTTTCTAGCTAGTTTAGATGTCTAGGCGAGCTTCCGAGCTCTAACTTGTTCGAGACACATGTATTCGCATGTCACAAACTACTTTGTAACTTGATCCAAACAATGTAACTTATACTATGTATTCATGTATGGGACTTATCTATATGTATTTGTTTCAATCTTGTTTTGCAAATTGTGTATTCATATATATAACTGTATATCTTATATCTGTGTGTATATCTGCCTGTAATATTGTATATAATCTGTATTATATATCATCTGGCTCAGAAATTAAAAAAAAAAGAAGCCCGTGGCGCACATGGCATGGCGTTAGTGGCGCACTACAACTAAAGCGCACATGCCACTAATCAGTGGCGCACTGCCATGTGCGCCACATGCAGCATACCCGTAGCGCACTATTTTTTCTAGCTGTGGCGCACTGGCAGGTGCGCTACAGAAGTTTCCAGCTAACCATAGCACACTAGGCAGTGCACTACGACTATCTTTTAGCCGTAGAGCAAGGATGGTGGCGCACCCCTAGTATGCCACGGATGGCCTTTTCAGGTGCACCACGAATAGGCCTTTTCCTAGTAGTGGTAAGGGAACATGGTAATACATCTTCATCTCCGCGTGCCTCGGTTATCTCTATACCTGAGCTTACTTTCCTTGTGATAACCATCGATCTTGAAGTACTTATATCTTGCCTATGACCTGTGGTATATGTTGGAATTATGCCCTAGAGGCAATAATAAAGATGTTATTATTATAATTCTTGTTCATGATAATGTTTATATTCCATGCTAGAATTGTATTAAGCGGAAACTTTAATACTTGTGTGGTTTGTGAACAACACCGTGTCCCTGGTACGCCTCTAAGGACTAGCTCATTGATCAATGATGGTTAAGGTTTCCTAACCATAGACATGAGTTGTCAATTGATAATGAGATAATATCATTGGGAGAATGATATGATGGACATACCCAAACTAAGCGAAGCAATTAGATCGTATCATCGTGTTCATCTTTGCGTAGCTTTTCCTATGTCAAATATTGTATTCCTTAGACCATGAGATAATACAACTCCCTGGTATCGGAAGAAAGCTTTGAGGTCATCAAACGTCATCCTATGAGAGGGTGATCATAAATGTGTCTCTCAGGTGATCGGAAGAAAGTCATTGGGTTGTATGTATCGAGATGGAATTTGTCCCTCCCAAGTCGGAGAGATATACTTCAGGCCCACTCGTGTCGATATCAACACCGCTTGCAAGCATGTGGTTAAGGAGTTAATCACAAAGTGATATCGGATTACGAGTAAAGTACTTGCGTGAGCGAGATTGAACTAGGTATGACGATGCACGATCGAATCTCGGGCAAGTAAAATATCGCGAGACGAAGGGAATATATATATGGGATTGATTGAATCCTGGCATCGTGGTTCATCCGATATGATCATCGATGAATGTGTGGGACTCAATATGGGTGCCCAGACCCCACTGTTGATTATTGATAGAAGATCATGTCTGCATATTCTCGAACCCGCAGGGTCACACACTTAACGTGTCTCGACGCTAGGATAGATTGGATAATTGGTTTATGAATTTTTGTTCGGAGTCTCGGATGGGATCCGGGATATCACGAGAGGTTCCGGAGAATAAGATTCATATAAGGCAATGCAGTTTTTGGAGTTCGGAATTGTTCCGGGTTAATCGGTATTGTACCGGAAGCTTCTAGAACCTTCCGGAAGGGGACCAACGTGGCCCCACCTTCCGTGAGGGGGCATGGGACTATGAGGGAGTGTCCTGGCCACATTGGGCCAGGGGCACAAGGCCCCATAGGGCCCAGCCGATCCTAGAGAGTTTAAATCGTTTAAACTAGAGATCGGGTTTCTAGAAGAGGGGAGAGTCCATGCCCCCCACTCCTTATCCTTTGGGCTTGGGGGAGGGGCTAGGGCTGTGCCCCCCCTCTATATAAAGAGGGATGGGGGCGCACCAAACCCACACACCTCTCCTCCAAACCCTAGCCGCCTTGCTAGCTTTCCTCTCTCCCTCCTGACTGTTTGTAGGCGAAGCCCTGCTGCAGAAATTCTCCACCATATACGCCACGCCGTCGTGTTGTAGATCCAATCTATCTCTCCACCATACTTGCTGGTCTGAGGAAGGAGGAGACGTCGAGGTGCTGCACGTGTGCATCTCACGGAGGCACCGCCACTTGTGGTGCTAGATCGGATCGGATCGCGAGGAGGAGAAGCGAGTACGACTACATCACCCACGTTCCGACGAACGTTCCGATGCGAATCTTCAAGGGTATGAAGATCTAATCCAATCTCTCTCGTTGATTGCATCTCCTAGATTAGATCTTGGCTTTCCCTCTGTTCGCATCCGTAGAAAATTTTGATTTACTATGTCGCGAAACCCTTCACTGGTATCAGAGCTAGATCTATGCATAGATGTGTTTCACGAGTAGAACGCAACATGGTTGTTGCGGGCGTTGATGTTTTCTATTGCAAGCCTCTTGTTTGTGTTCTTCTTATGACGCGGGATAGTGAGATTGAAGCGGTCCAGGCCAACCTTACGCGACGTTGTTCGCGAGACCGGCTCCGCACTTGACGTGTGGCTTGTTCCACACATGCGGCTGGTGGATGTCAGTTTCTCTCACTATAGTTGTCATGGGATTAACACCGGAGTTTGGCAACCATAATATCACCGTTGTGGCTTTCCGTAGGTAAGAATCGTTCTTAGCATCTACTCCCATAAGCCACGTAAAACATGCAACAACAAAGTAGGCGTCTAACTTGTTTTTGCGGGTGTTTTTGTGATATGGTATGGCCCAAGATGTGATGTGTATATTGTAAGCTATGATCATGTTTTGTAATGTTTCACGACTTGCATGTCGATGAGTACACAACGTAGGAGCCATATGGTTGTCTTTATAATTGTGTATGACCTGAGTCAACTTCTTATACGCCATGTAATAGCTTTACTTTATCGCTAAGTAGTTAGCAATAGTTGTAGTTGCTATTCGTGGTGGAGGCAATCATGGTGGAGTGATGGAGATCATGCCGAACGCACAAGATGGAGATCATTCTTGAGATTGGCTATACCATGTCACATAAAGTTATATGCATGTGATGTTTATCCTTTTATGTATCTTATTATGCTTAGATCGACGGTAGCATTATAAGATGATTCCTCACTTAAAGATCAAGATAAAAGCTGTGTTCTCCCCAAGTATGCACCGTTGCGAAAGTTAAATGCGTGTCCAAGCATCACGTGATGATCGGGTGCTATAGACTCTCGCTCACATACAACGGGTGCAAGCCAGTTTTGCACGCGAAATACTTGAGTCTAGCTTGACGAGCCTAGCATGTACAGACATGGCCTCGGAACACAAGAACCGAAAGGTTAAGCATGAGTCATATGAATGATATGATCGACACTTTGTTGTCCACCATTGAAACCACATCTCTTCTCGTGATGATCGGATTAGGTGTGGTGAATTTGGATCGTGTTCACTAAACAACTTGAGGGATGTTGAATTTAGTGGGAGTTCATCTAGTAATTTTATTAAGTTGAACTATTTATCATGAACATAGTCTAAATTATACTTGCAAATACTGTAGATCACATGGCCAAATCCAACTTCAACTTCAACGTTTTTGCTGAGAAGGAAAAGCTTAGAAACAATGGGTCTAACTTCACCAATTGGTTCCGCAATCTAAGAATCATTCTGTCTGGCGGACAAAAGGACTATGTCCTTGGAAAAGCGTTAGGTGACCCCCCTGCTGCAACTGCACCGGCTGATGAGAAAGCTGTCTATCAGTCGCGCAAAGATGATTATGGTGTGATTAAGAGCACCATGTTGTTTTCTATGGAACCGGAACTTCAAAATCGTTTTGAGGAGTTCGCCGGGCCCTTTGAGATTCTCGAGGAGCTGAAAAACATGTTTCAGACTCAAGCCCGTTCTGAGAGATATGAGATCTCTAAGAAATTCTTTAACTACAAGATGGAGGAAGGGAGTTCCGTTAGTGAGCACGATATGATCACTGAGCTCTTTTCTAAAATGAAAGTAGCGGAGGTGAACATCAAAAAGAATAATCATGTGTTGATGGTCAACAAGCCCCCCACCTTCAAGAAAGGTAAGGGTGCAAGGAAGCCCTTCAAGAAGGGCGGCGGCAAGCGCAATGCCCCTGCTGAGAAGAAGCTCAGGTCTGGTCCCAAGCCGGACACTGAGTGCTTCTATTGCAAGGACAAGGGTCACTGGAAGCGTAACTGTCCGAAGTACTTAGAGGACAAGAAGGCTGGCACCATCAAAGGTATATTTGATATACATGTTATTGATGTTTTCCTTACTAGCCCTCGTTGTAGTGCATGGGTATTTGATACCGGTTCAGTTGCTAATATTTGTAACTCGAAACAGAGCTCTGTAATAGACGGCGGCTTCGAGGGATGAGGTGACGATCGCGTTGGCAATGGATCAAGAGTTGATGTGATGGCCGTCGACGCTCTCCTTAGTTTTACCTTCGATTAGTTTTAAACCTTAATAAGTGTTATTATGTGCTGCGTTGAGCATGAACATTATTTCGGATCGTGTTTATTGCAAGACGGTTATTCATTTAAATCGGAGAATAATGGTTGTTCTATTTATATGAGTAACATCTTTTATGGTCATGCACCTCTTGTGAATGGTTTATTTCTTCTAAATCTCGAAAGGGATGAAACACACATCCATAACATTAAGGCTAAGAGATGCAAAGTAGATAGTGATAATACTACTTATTTGTGGCCTTGTCGTCTAGGTCATATTGGTGTAAAGCGCATGAAGAAACTCCATTCGATGGACTTTTGGAGTCTCTTGATTTTGAATCATTTGACACATGCGAACCATGCCTCATGGGCAAGATGATCAAAACCCGTTCTCGGTATGATGGAGCGAAACAGACTTGTTGGAAATCATACATACCGATGTATGCGGACCGATGAGTGTTTCGACGCGCGGTGGATATCGCTATTTCCTCACTTTTACCTATGACTTAAGTAGATATGGGTATATCTATTTAATGAAACATAAATCTGAAACATTTGAAAAGTTCAAGGAATTTCAGAATGAAGTGGAGAACCATCATGTAAAGGTTAAGTTTCTACGATCCGATCGTGGAGGTGAATATTTGAGTTATGATTTTCTCACGCATCTTAAAGCAAGTGGAATCGTTTCACAACTCACGCCACCCGAACACCACAGTAATATGGTGTCTGAGCAGGAATCGAACCCTATTAGATATGGTCCGATCAATGATGTCTCTTCTTGATTTGCGTTATCATTTTGGGGTTATGCATTAGAAACCGCTGCATTCACTTTAAATAGGGATCCATCTAAATCCGTTGAGGCGACACCGTATGAACTGTGGTTTGGTGCTAAACCTAAGTTGTCGTTTCTTAAAGTTTGGGGATGCGAAGCTTCGTCGAAGTTGATGCGGACAAGCTCGAACCCAAAGCGGAGAAATGCGTCTTCATAGGATACCCTAAGGAAACTATTGGGTATACGTTCTATCAGAACCGAAGGAAAAGTGTTGTCAAGAAGCGATTCCTTTCTTGAGAAGGAGTTTCTCTCGAAAGAAGTGAGTGGGAGGAAAGTAGAGCTAGACGAGGTTATTGAACCTTCTCTTGAATTGGAGAGTAGCGCAGCACCTGAAAGTGTTCTAGTGCCGCCTGCACCAACAATAGAGGAAGCTAATGACAAGGATCATGAAGCTTCGGACGATCTCGCTCTTGAGCGTCGCAGTCGACAAGGTCGCGTGCCCCTCTGAGTGGTACGGTAACCTGTCTTGACCGTCTTGTTGGTAGAAGACGGTGAACCTCGAAATATGAGGAAGCGATGATGAGCCAGACTACGAGAAATGGCTGGAAGCCATGAAATCGAACTGGGATCCATGAGCGAAAACCAAGTATGGACTTTGGTGGATCCTCCTAGCGAAGGCCGTTGAGTGCAAATGGATATTCAAGAAGAAAGCGGACGCGGATGGTAATGTTACCGTCTATAAAGCACGGCTTGTCTCAAAAGGTTTTGACAAGTTCAAGGTGTTGACTACGATGAGACTTTCTCTCCGTGGCGATGTTTAAGTCCATTCGATTTTATTAGCAATTTGCGTTTCATGATTATGAAATATGGCGGATGGATGTCAAGACGCTTTCCTCAATGGGAACATTTATGAAGAGTTGTATATGATGCAACGAAGGTTTTGTCGATCCTAAGGATGCTAGTAAAGTATGCAAACTTCACGTTCCATTTATGGACTAGCAAGCATCTCGGAGTTGGAACCTTCGTTTTGATCAAGTGATCAAGAGCTTTGGATTTGTTCCAAATTGCTGAAGCTTGTATCTACAAGAAAGTGAGTGGGAGCTCGGTGGCTTTTGGTACTATATGTGGATGACATATTGATTATCGGAAATGACATCAACATGCTTAACAATGTGAAGAGTTATTTGAACAAGTGTTTTCAATGAAAGACCTAGGTGAAGCTGCTTATATATTGGGCATCAAAATCTATAGAGATAGACAAAGGCGCTGATAGCCTTAAGCCGAGTACATACCTAGACAAAGTTACGAAAAGGTTCGAGAATGGATAAGGCAAAGAAAGGTTCATTGCCTATGTTGTCGTAAGATATTGAGCAAGGCTCGGTGTCCATTCTGATGAAATGATAGGGAAGCTATGAGCAAAGTGCCTTATGCCTCGGCCATACGTTCCATCATGTATGCCATGCTGTGTACTAGACCGGATGTGTCCAATGCTCTTAGTTTGACGAGCATATATCAAAGTGATCCAGGAGTGGAACACTGGACAGCCGTGAAGAACATCCTAAAGTACCTAAATAGGACTAAAGAAATGTTCTTAGTCTATGGGGGTGATGAACAGCTTGTCGTAAAAGGTTACGTTGTAACATCCCAAAAATCATAGTTCAAAACTCATTCATATCATTCTTGCATCATTCATCCATTTTGGGTTTTTCTCAAAATCATTTAGAGACAGAAGTTGAGCTATGATTTCATGTGTGCAAATTCAACTCAATTGGCCATCACCCTTTGAGATTGGATTGTTTAGGAACTTGATTGCTTGCCTCCATTGTTGGAAAGATTAGGTGTAGCATTTTAACCCAAGTTTCCAATCTAGAAATATTTTCTAAACCCTATTTCAATCATTCACAAACTAGAGACAAGTCTTTGTTTGTTTCAAAACCCAAGCTTGACCAGGACCTTACAAGGTAACCACTTGGTTAAATGACTGTATTTGAAACCACAGAACCCTGCAAAGATCCCCAATTTTGTTTGAATTCAAAAGGATTTGGATTCATATCAAAAATCATTCCAGAAAATAGAATTAGAAAAGAAAAAGACTTAAACAAAGAAAAAAAGGCCGAGCGCCAGGTTTCTGGCCCAGCAGCGAATCGAGCCCAGCAAGCCCACCCGGGAACCTTTCTTTGCTTCTCTCACGCGCGAGCGCACGCGTTCAGCCGCTGACAGGCCGACCCCACTTCCACCTCGCGCACCTCGCTGACAAGCGGGCCCCCTCCACGTCAGCATCGTCTCCACCCGCACGACCAGTTCATCCCCAAATCAACGCGGCCGTTTTCTTTGTTTAATTCGCGACGTCAATTCGAATCAATGCCCGAGTGATTCTCGCTCATGATCAGGCTATATAAACCCCCTCTGCCCCCTCTCCCTTCTCCCTCAAACCCCGAACCCAGAGCGCCACTAGGCTGCGTGCATTGCTCTCTGTAACCCGCGTCTCCGGCATCGCTAAGCAAATTCCGGTGAGCCTAGAGTTTCCCTCGGTCTCGTGTTTACGCTATCATGTTCAGTGAATCTCTGTGCACCTTCTGACACCCTCCGTTTACCTTTGCATGACCCGTAGCTTTGGCAACGTCGACGACTGGCCGCCACCGTCTTCTGCACGAACTCCGGCGAGCTCTAGTGGTAAGTCCAGACCGCCCCGAACCTTGTCGTTCACGCTCGCATGTTCTCCGTGATCTTCCGCATCTAACCACACCTCCCTTTGGCATCCTAGTGATCTACAACGTCGCCTCCAAACTCGAGCAAAACCACTGTTGCCAGATCCAACTCCGGCGAGAAATCTACCGCAACCCTGAGCGCCCCTTGCCGAGCTGATCACACGTCGAGCATCCCCACATCCTCGCGGTCTCGGTGAGAATCTCCCCCCATCCACCTAGCGATCTGTCACGGGCGCCGCAACCGTAAATCGTGTCGCCAGACAGCCGATAAGCGCCGCCGATTTTGGCTTGTTGTTTTAGATCGTTGGATCGTATCGTAGCGCTAGGATAGATCCACTTAACACCGAAGCGATGCGATGGAGCGTCACGATCTGTTTAGATCCTGGCTGCAGAGCGCGATCAACCAAGCGATGCACGCCAATCACAACCTGACGCGTGGCTAGGGTTAGATCTAAAAATAGATTTAAAACCAGAAATTTGATCCAAATTCAAATGCTTATAACTTTTGATTGCCACGTTAGATTTTTGCAAACTTTATACCGTTGGATTCAGTGAAACAAGACCTTTCGGAATATCCAATTTGTTTAACAAATAGTAACAAATAAAAAGTCTTTATTTGTAGAACAAGTTTAAGGCTATTTTTAGATATAGATTTATTTTGGTAAATTATATTGGTGCCAAATAAGTTTAGTTGGCAAATTTGTGACATGTTAAGTTTCTGTAGACATGAGCATACTTGGTAGAATTTTCAAAAATCACCACTTAGTAAATTCTTGCATGCATGCATTCATATTATTTTTGGTTGTATATAATTGTGTGTAATTGTATGCTATAATTTCTTGTGTAGATTTTGCTAGTGATTGTGATTGTGAAGAGTGCTACTCTCCACACTACCAAGGCAAGTGATATTTTCATGAATAATTCTACCCTATGTTTTGTACTAGAATTAGATATTTTACTAAGTGTTGCATGCTATTTTTGCCTAATGATAAGTTGGGAAATCCTAAGTAGTGTAGAATTGTAGAATTGCTAGGGAATCTTCCTAAGTTAAGTTATCTTACCATGCTTAGCCTAGCTATTTAACAAACAAGGGTTGGTAAAAATCTATACTTACTATGATGAAAATATTTCTAAGTCATGAGACTTATGCTTTCCTAATAAAACAACTAAGTCAAATGAACCTTCTGGGTGGAATGGAAGGATTGGGTTATGTTGAGTGGTTACACAAGGCCATGGACTTGGGTTGTGTATCTCACTTGTGGTATGCCACCCAGGCACAAAGGGATTTGGAGGCAAAGTGTTGAGAAAGCTTACGGGCAACCACTTGGCAATATGGGCTCTGCCTTGATCATATAGGTTGCTAGAACTTAGTCATTTGGACAGTTGGTGGTAGATGGGATGATAGGTTGGAACGCGTCCATTTGACTAAGGAAAGGCTTCTGAAAGGTCCTGTCTTGGGAAACCAAGTCTGGTGGGGAAAGTGCACAACCTCTGCAGATGGAAAACCTAAGTACTTAGCCTAGTCCAAGGCAATGGACACTTTTGAGCATCAAGACATGGAAGCTACAAGAATCTCATCACTCCAATTTCTAAGTAAAATTTATGGGTGAACAAGGGTGAAGACCCCAATGTCTATTGGTGGTTCTTTGGGAATGTTTGACAAAGAAAACTTAGTGATTTCAACTAATAGGTAAAACCTATTTTTAAGCAAAGCAAGCCAAACTACACTTAGCCAAAATGCATATAGTAATATAGTCCACTTAAAATATACTAAGGTATCACTTTCCGATACTATTCCAAAGTATTGACCCTCTGTGGCTGTAACTTGTGATGTTGCAGGTTATTCCGATGATGATTAGGAGTCATAAGTCTACACTCAACATGCTTGCCTGTGGCACATGAAGATGAAGACTTATGTTTATTTGCTTATTCCTTCAAACTCTTGTATTAGGCCTATGGCCATGAGTTGTAAAAGACTATGTTTTATCTCTGGAATGAATGTAATAAACGACCTTTGTATCTGTGTACTTCATCTTAAACTGTGGATGCTAGCATTGATCCAGGGACTAGCATTGCAATCACAGGGATCCTTTCCTTTATAAAGGAGGGGTCTAACATACGTCGACGCTAGTTTTGACACCGATAAGGATGATTCCAAATCTCAGATAGGATACGTTTATATTTTGAATGGAGGAGCTGTGAGCTGGAGAAGCTGCAAGCAAAGCGTGATCGCGGGATATACAGTGGAAGCGGAATACATGGCTGCTGCAGAAGCGTCAAGTGAAGGAGTTTGGATCAGAAACTTCATCACTGAGCTTGGCGTGGTTCCAAGTGCATTGGACCCACTGGAGATATTGTGTGACAACACTAGCGCCATAGCACTCGCTAAGGAACCAAGATATCATCCAAAGACCAAGCATATCAACCGCAAGTTTCATATAATCCGAGATTATATTGCAGATGGAGATCTGAAGATTAGCAAAGTACATACAAATCAATGTCAGATCCATTGACTAAACCTCTTCCACGTGTAAAACATGATCAACACCTCGATTGCCATGGGTGTGAGATTGTTGCCAAATGTAAACTAGATTATTGACTCTAGTGCAAGTGGGAGACTATTGGAATTATGCCCTAGAGGCAATAATAAAGATGTTATTATTATAATTCTTGTTCATGATAATGTTTATATTCCATGCTAGAATTGTATTAGCGAAACTTTAATACTTGTGTGGTTTGTGAACAACACCGTGTCCCTGATGCGCCTCTAAGGACTAGCTCATTGATCAATGATGGTTAAGGTTTCCTAACCATAGACATGAGTTGTCAATTGATAATGAGATCATATCATTGGGAGAATGATATGATGGACATACCAAACTAAGCGAAGCAATTAGATCGTATCATCGTGTTCATCTTTGCGTAGCTTTTCCTATGTCAAATATTGTATTCCTTAGACCATGAGATAATACAACTCCACGGTATCGTAAGAAAGCTTTGAGGTCATCAAGCGTCATCCTATGAGAGGGTGATCATAAAGGTGTCTCGGTGATCGAAAAGTATCTGTTGGGTTGTATGTATCGAGATGGAATTTGTCCCTCCCAAGTCGGAGAGATATACTTGGGCACTCGTGTCGATATCAACACCGCTTGCAAGCATGTGGTTAAGGAGTTAATCACAAAGTGATATCGGATTACGGCGAGTAAAGTACTTGCGTGAGCGAGATTGAACTAGGTATGGCGATGCAAGCGATCGAATCTCGGGCAAGTAAAATATCGCGAGACGAAGGAATATATATATGGGATTGATTGAATCCTGGCATCGTGGTTCATCCGATATGATCATCGATGAATGTGTGGGAGTCAATATGGGTGCCTGCACCCATTGTTGATTATTGATAGAAGATCATGTGCGCATATTCTCGAACCCGCAGGTCACACACTTAACGTGTCTCGGCGCTAGGATAGATTTGATAATTGGTTTATGAATTTTTGTTGAGTCTCGGATGGGATCCGGGATATCACGAGAGGTTCGGAATGGTCCGAGAATAAGATTCATATAAGGCAATGCAGTTTTGGAGTTCGAATTGTTCCGGGTTAATCGGTATTGTACCGGAAGCTTCTAGAACCTTCCGGAAGGGGACCAACGTGGCCCCACCTTCCGGGAGGGGGCATGGGCCTATGAGGGAGTGTCCTGTCCGCATTGGGCCAGGGGCACAAGGCCCCATAGGGCCCAGCCGATCCTAGAGAGTTTAAATCGTTTAAACTAGAGATAGGGTTTCTAGAAGAGGGGAGAGTCCATGCCCCCCACTCCTTATCCTTTGGGCTTGGGGGAGGGGCTAGGGCTGCGCCCCCCCTATATATAAAGAGGGGTGGGGGCGCACCAAACCCACACACCTCTCCTCCAAACCCTAGCCGCCTTGCTAGCTTTCCTCTCTCCCTCCCGACTGTTTGTAGGCGAAGCCTGCCGCAAATTCTCCACCATATACACCACGCCGTGTTGTAGATCCAATCTATCTCTCCACCATACTTTCTGGTCCGAGGAAGGAGGCGTCGAGGTCTTTGCGTGTGCATCTCACGTGGAAACCGCCACGTGTGGTGCTAGATCGGATCGGATCGCGAGGAGGAGAAGCGAGTACGACTACATCACCCACGTTAATGAGCGTTCATTGTCTGAATCTTCAAGGGTATGAAGATCTAATCCAATATCTCTCGTTGATTGCATCTCCTAGATTAGATCTTGGCTTTCCCTCTGTTCGCATCCGTAGAAAATTTTGATTTACTATGTCGCGAAACCCTTCAGTATATTTATCTTGTGATATCTTGCTTATCTTAACTTGTTTTTGGTGCACTTAGTTGAGTCTAGTGTATTTAGGTTTTGTGCTTGTAAAATAAACGTTAGATTAATTCCGTATTCTATCAAGACAAAACAGTAATAATTTTGAAATTGCCTATTCACCCCCCTCTAGGCGACATCTCTATCCTTTCAAATTCCAATGAAGAAAATCACAGAGTTCATGAAAAACCAACAAAGAAGACATGCAAACTCAAGTATTTCGATAACCACTCCATTTCCACCACTCACCACTAGGAAAAAGCTCATCAGTGGCACACCATTTTCCACTTCTGTGGCGCATATGGTATGCGCCACTTTTATCACACCACTAAAGTGTAGTTTTGTGGCGCATTTAAAAATGCGCCACAAAAGTCCTCAAAGTTCAGTGGCGCATATTTCCTATATGTGCCACAGAATGTTTTTTTGAATTTCAAAAAAAGGAAGGCTAGATCCCGCCCAAAATTTCCAATCGCAAACTTCTGTGGCGCATATTGTGAAATGCGCCACTGATTGTTTTTCGAATTTCAAAAAAAACCTAGATCTAGTCGATGTGGGAGGTGGGTGGATGAGGGTGTAGGAGGGTGGTGGCTAGAGTGAGAGGTGGGTGGTTGGTGGAGGAGGGTGGTGGCTAGAGTGGGAGTAGGAGGTGCGTGGTGGGTGGAGGAGGAGGAGGGTGGTGGCCGGAGTGAGTGGGAGGTGGGTGGTGGGAGGAGGAGGAGGAGGGTGGTGGCCGGAATAGGAGTGGAAGGTGGGTGATACGTCGGAAACGTATCTATAATTTTTTATGCTCCATGCTTGTTTAGTATCTACTTTGCTTTACTTGTCCACACTTTGAGGTGCTTTTTACATGTTTTCTGGTACTAACCTACTAACTAGTTGCAATAGTGCCAGATGCCTGATTTATGATGTTTTTGGTTTCAAAAAAGTTAGTAAAGAAATATTCTCAGAATTGGACGGGACAAAGGACAAAGTCAATTACTTTCCATGGGGAACAAGAAGTCCAGAGGAGAGCCCGAGGGGCCGGCCAGAGGGGCCAGACCCACCCCAGGTGCGGGTGGGCCCCACCCTGCGCCTGGCTAGGGTTTGGTCACCCTAGCGGCCGCCTCGGCTCCCCCTTCGCCTATAATAAGCCCCCGATGAAGAAACCCTAAGTACCCGATCAAAAATCCACGAAACCGTCTGTAGCCGCCGCCACCATCGTCCCTAGATCGGGGGATCTGAAGTTCATCCCGGAGGCCTTCTCTGCAATATGATGCGTGAGTAGTTCCACCTTGGACTATGGGTCCATGTAGTAGCTAGATGGTTGTATCTTCTCCTTTGTGCTTTCATGTATAGATATTGTGAGCTCCGTTCATGATCAAGATCTAATCTATTTGTAATCATGCATGTTGTGTTTGCGGAGATCCGATGGATATTGAGATTATTATGTTGGTTTGATTAATGGTTTTGTATTTATGATTCTATCATGTCTGTGTTGTTTGTGATCTTGCATGCTCTCCATTGCTAGTGGTTATCTTGGCCAAGTAGTTGCTAGTGACTCCAAGAGGCGGTATTTATGCTCGATAGTGGGTTCATGCTTCTAGTTTCCAAGGGAAGTGACAATAATCTTTTCGGTTGTAGATGTGCCGTTGCTACTAGGGAGAAAACAATGGTATCTTGTTCATGGAACATGTGGACTGTTTACCTTACACACTTTGCTTAAAGCAGATGTCTGTTGCTTGCAACTTAATACTGGAGGGGGTTCGGATGATAACCTGAAGGTGGACTTCTAGTCATAGATGCAGTTGGATGGCGGTCTATGTATCTTGTTGTATTGCCCAATCAACCTCATAGGATTATTCTGACTAGTAATTACATTGTTATGCCTTGCTCAGATCCTGCCAATTGCCCCGTTGTAATTTCTTTACCCTTCATGCCATGTTGTTTATCTAAGGAGTGCACCTCTAGTGAACTATGGACCCCGGTCCAATCTTTACCATTGATACATCTTCCACGGTTACTTGTTTACTTGATGCTAACCATTACCTTCCACACCATACGTTTAATCCTTTATTACAGCAAACCGGTGAGCTTGACAACCTCACTGATTCGTTGGGGCAAAGTCTTGAGTTTATATTGTGCAGGTCTCCGTGTTGCTTGCAACACCTGTGTGACGTTTCCTTCCACCTTCTGGTTTAATAACCTCGGTCTCAACTGAGGGAAGACTTGCTGTTGTGCTCTTCACACCTTTCTCTTGGGAATCCCAACAAGACTCCACATTAAGCACCAAGTTCTCTGGCGCCACCAAGGAGTCATCAACAAGTTTTCTGGCGCCATTGCCGGGGAGGCTAAGGATGTCTTCACTAGGGGAGTCCTTCACTTCCTTTCTCTTTACTTTGTTTTTAGTTTGCTTTGTTTCTTCTGTTTGGTTTTGTTTGCCTCTTTTCAAAAAACCCAACAAAAATTAGTCTAGTTTGGTTCGCTTGCCTTATCCAAAAACACAAAACAAATAGTTCCTGCTCTAGCTGTTGCTGCTATTTTTGGCTTGCCCACCTTTGCCAAAATGAATTCCGCTGACAACACCACCCGGGAACCTTTCTTTGCTTCTCTCACGCGCGAGCGCACGCGTTCAGCCGCTGACAGGCCGACCCCACTTCCACCTCGCGCACCTACCGACAAGCGGCCCCCTCCGTCGAGATCTCCACCCGCACGACCAGTTCATCCCCAAATCAACGCGGCCGTTTTCTGTGTTTAATTCACAGCGTCAATTCGAATCAATGCCCGAGTGATTCTCGCTCATGATCAGGATATATAAACCCCCTCTGCCCCCTCTCCCTTCTCCCTCAAACCCCAAACCCAGAGCGCCACCAGGCTGCGTGCATTGCTCTCTGTAACCCCGCCGTCTCCGACGACTGCGCCGGCAAATTCCGGTGAGCCTAGAGTTTCCCTCGGTCTCGCGTTTACGCTATCATGTTCAGTGAATCTCTGTGCACCTTCTGACACCCTCCGTTTACCTTTGCATGACCCGTAGCTTCGGCAACGTCGACGACTGGCCGCCACCATCTTCTGCACGAACTCCGGCGAGCTCTAGTGGTAAGTCCAGACCGCCCCGAACCTTGTCGTTCACGCTCGCATGTTCTCCGTGATCTTCCGCATCTAACCACACCTCCCTTTGGCATCCTAGTGATCTACAACGTCGCCTCCAAACTCGAGCAAAACCACCGTTGCCAGATCCAACTCCGGCGAGAAATCTACCGCAACCCTGAGCGCCCCTTGCCGAGCTGATCACACGTCGAGCATCCCCACATCCTCGCGGTCTCGGTGAGAATCTCCCCCCATCCACCTAGCGATCTGTACCGCCGGCGCCGCCACCGTCTGGTCGTCGCCGCCGCGCACAGCCGATAAGCGCCGCCAGATTTTGGCTTGTTGTTTTAGATCGTTGGATCTGTATCGTAGCGCTAGGATAGATCCACTTAACACCGAAGCGGTACGCGATCTGGAGCGTACGATCTGTTTAGATCCTGCGGCTGCAGAGCGCGATCCAACCGGCGATGCGCGCCAATCACAGCGCGACGCGTGGCTAGGGTTAGATCTAAAAGTAGATTTAAAACCAGAAATTTGATCCAAATTCAAATGCTTATAACTTTTGATTGCCACGTTAGATTTTTGCAAACTTTATACCGTTGGATTCAGTGAAACAAGACCTTTCGGAATATCCAATTTGTTTAACAAATAGTAACAAATAAAAAGACTTTATTTGTAGAACAAGTTTAAGGCTATTTTTAGATATAGATTTATTTTGGTAAATTATATTGGTGCCAAATAAGTTTAGTTGGCAAATTTGTGACATGTTAAGTTTCTGTAGACATGAGCATACTTGGTAGAATTTTCAAAAATCACCACTTAGTAAATTCTTGCATGCATGCATTCATATTATTTTTGGTTGTATATAATTGTGTGTAATTGTATGCTATAATTTCTTGTGTAGATTTTGCTAGTGATTGTGATTGTGAAGAGTGCTACTCTCCCCACTACCAAGGCAAGTGATATTTTCATGAATAATTCTATCCTATGTTTTGTACTAGCATTAGATATTTTACTAAGTGTTGCATGCTATTTTTGCCTAATGCTAAGTTGGGAAATCCTAAGTAGTGTAGAATTGTAGAATATCTAGGGAATCTTCCTAAGTTAAGTTATCTTACCATGCTTAGCCTAGCTATTTAACAAACAAGGGTTGGTAAAAATCTATACTTACTATGATGAAAATATTTCTAAGTCATGAGACTTATGCTTTCCTAATAAAACAACTAAGTCAAATGAACCTCCTGGGTGGAATGGAAGGATTGGGTTATGTTGAGTGGTTACACAAGGCCATGGACTTGGGTTGTGTATCTCACTTGTGGTATGCCACCCAGGCACAAAGGGATTTGGAGGCCAAGTGTTGAGAAAGCTTACAGTGCAACCACTTGGCAATATGGGCTCTGCCTTGATCATATAGGTTGCTAGAACTTAGTCATTTGGACAGTTGGTGGTAGATGGGATGATAGGTTGGGCAATCCATTTGACTAAGGAAAGGCTTCAAAGGTCTGTCTTGGGAAACCAAGTGCAGTGGGAAAGTGCACAACCTCTGCGCAGATGGAAAACTTAAGTACTTAGCCTAGTCCAAGGCAATGGACACTTTTGAGCATCAAGACATGGAAGCTACAAGAATCTCATCACTCCAATTTCTAAGTAAAATTTATGGGTGAACAAGGGTGAAGACCCCAATGTCTATTGGTGGTTCTTTGGGAATGTTTGACAAAGAAAACTTAGTGATTTCAACTAATAGGTAAAACCTATTTTTAAGCAAAGCAAGCCAAGCTACACTTAGCCAAAATGCATATAGTAATATAGTCCACTTAAAATATACTAAGGTATCACTTGCCAATACTATTCCAAAGTATTGACCCTCTGTGGTTGTAACTTGTGATGTTGCAGGTTATTCTGATGATGATTAGGAGTAATAAGTCTACACTCAACATGCTTGCCTGTGGCACATGAAGATGAAGACTTATGTTTATTTGCTTATTCCTTCAAACTCTTGTATTAGGCCTATGGCCATGAGCTGTAAAAGACTATGTTTTATCTCTGGAATGAATGTAATAAACGACCTTTGTATCTGTGTACTTCATCTTAAACTGTGGATGCTAGCATTGATCCAGGGACTAGCATTGCAATCACAGGGATCCTTTCATTTATAAAGGAGGGGTCTAACAGATGGTATCAGAGCACTGTGTTGCCTGTAGGATTATGACCCTAGGATTTGAAAACCACTAAGGAAAAAAATTTCAACTACTTCTACACTTGTCTATTCTTCTCGTAAAACTTTTCTAATCTTTTCATTCTCAACTCCATTTGTAGATGAACTCCATCAACGAAGCCGTGAAGAAAGGACCACTCATGACCATGACCTTGGAGTGTGAAACTGAGTTTCCCAATATACTCAAGGACCTCATGGTGGCAATGGAAGCACATGGTGCAGCTGTGTACAAGGGCTTTCCGGTGATGGATGAAGGAGTGGAGTATTGGTGGGTGCAACTTCACTTGTACAAAAACAAGGAAGACAACCACAAAGAAAAGGGATTCTGCATGTACACCAACAATAAAATGCACACCACATTCTTTGAGTCAGCCAGAGATGCAGCTTGGAGGACTATCAAAGAACTAAGTGCTAGAGTCAAGTGCAGAATGCTCAACCTCCAAAAAGACTTAGAGAAAGAGAAGGAATTTACCCAAGAATTGGAAGTCACCAACCAAGAGTTAAGGGGAGATATAATAGACTTAGTGATGGAATCATGTGAACAAGATAGGTGGATTGCCTCTAGGAACATTGTGATAGCCACCAGATCCAGTGAGATAGGCCTATAAGCACACTTTGTAGTGGACCACCATCTATCACCTTATTTTCCAAAATGATACCTTAAATAAGTTGGACCTTGTTTGATGTAATGGATTTATGTATGCATGACTTGTGTGATATTTGTGTTCCATGGTTATGTATGAGATGTTGTTTTGTATTCATCTTAAATAGTGTTGTTCTAACTTTTCAATTTTATAAATAGATGCCTATTGCCGTCAGAACTATTGAGGAGTTCCAGCTTACTCGTTTCGGACCCCGTATCATTGAGCTTACCACTTTGCTCGATCTCCCTCTTCCCACCATCACGGTGTACCCACTCACCAAGTTCGAGAGGAAGGACCTCTGGGGCTTCAAGGTGAACCATCCAGGACGCCATACTGAGCCTACTACAGAGGCCGTCGTCTTCAAGCTGATGCACGACGACAGGGAGAGAGGCATGGAGGTAGTCATGCAGGACCTGATAGGACGCTTGTTAGGCCGTCACTCCCAACAGGTTAGGGGCACTCACTTCCACGTCTTCGGAAGGCGTGATGTTGATGGAGATTCCATCGACTTTGAGGACGACTCGAGGGACACGGCGGAGCCGATACGTCTCTATCTCCAGGACTTAGAGACTCTCCTCAGGCACGTGGACACGGATAGGACGAACGTCATGCTTGGCAATGACGAACTTCAGGTACAGCTACGCGAGAAGGATAAGCTTTTCGCACAGCAGGATGAGCTGATCAAAGAAATGGAGACAAAGTTCGAGGCCCAGGACCGCAAGTTCAAGAGTCAGGAGAAACGCGTCCAGGATAGGAACAAGAAAATCTGGGACATGACCGAGGAACTGAAGTCCAAGGACTTCGAGCTTGAGCAGCAGCAGATGGTTATTGAGAGGCCTCGCTCCCAGAAGAGGGCTCTCAAGGCCAAGGTCGATTCCTTGACCACTACGATTGAGGAGAACAAGACCGCGATGGAGAACGCATGTCTTACCTTCGTCGAGGAGGAGATTGACGCTGATGAGTAGACTTGACTACTCGTTTACCTTTCATATTCATACTTGTTATTGTGAACTTATTATTGGACCATCCGACATGTGGATGGCTTGCCACTTGTGTGTTTTACTTCATGAGCTTATTATGTGGTTGTTGAACTTTTATTCTTACGTTGCTTGTTATGTGTTTGCTTATGATGTATTGTGCATAAAACATCTATGGGTATCTCATTTTTATCTATTTGAACAAACCACAGATGCCTCCCCGTCGCGTAAACCCCAACCCCAACAACATCACCCCGGAAATGCAGCAAATGATGAATGCGCAAACACAGCTTATGCAAATGATGACAACATTCATCCAAAACCAGAATAACAACAACAACAATCCCAACAACAACAACAACAAAAACAATCCCAACAACAACAACAACAACAACAACAACAACAACAACAACAACAACAACAACCCTCCGGGTTTTGATATGCTCACCAGATTTCTGCGTCTGAGGCCAGCAAAGTTTTCGGGAACAACTGATCCCATGGTAGCCAATGACTGGCTACGTTCTGTGAACAAAGACTTAGTGACCGTGGGTTGCACGGATGCTGAAAAAGTCAGGTTCGCAGCACATCTGTTGGAAGGACCAGCCGCCACATGGTGGGACAACTTCCAAATCACCACTCCTATTGATGAAGTGACTTGGGACATCTTTGAAGATGGCTTTCGCACTGCTCATATCTCATCAGGAATGATGAGTCTGAAAAAGAAGGAGTTTCATAACCTGAAGCAGCGCCACCATGGCGTGAGTACATAGAAGAGTTCAACAATCGGCGCTATGCACCGGATGAGGTTGACACGATGCAAAAGAAAGGAAAAGTTCTTGGAAGGTTTGAATGATGAGCTGAACCTACATTTATGCATGGCATATGTTCCAACTTATCGGTCTTTGTGTGACAAGGCTGCTATTTTGGAAAGTAAAATGAAGCAAGTCGAGTAGGAAGAGGAAACACTCCGACAAGCACAGCTGGGATCGTCTCACAAACGATCTCACTATGATGACGATGGCTCAGGATCCCATAAGCATGGGAAATTCAACAAGCACCACAACCACAACCGTCATGACAACAAGCATCACCGCAGTCATGACAATGAAAAATACAAGAACCACAAGAGTGGACATAAGAGCCACCACAGTGGGAATGGTAGTGGAAGTGGAAGTCAGCATGTTAAAAAGGACGTCAGTCAAGTTGAGTGCTTCAAATGCAAGAAACTGGGGCATTATGCTAATGAGTGCCCTGAGAAGAAGGTGGAAGGACCTAACAAGCCGAATCCTTTCCAGAAAGGACAGGTTAACCACATCAATGTGGAGGAGGTCTATGAAGAGCCTGATGCCGTTGCTGGTAAGTTCAGACTCAATTCCATTCCAGCATTTGTACTCTTTGATACCGGTGCATCTCATTCATTCATATCAAAAACATTCGTTGAAAGAAATGAACTACCGGTAGAAACCATTGGGTGTCCTATAAGAGTAAGTTCTCCGGGTGGAGAAATGATAGTAAACTCAGGATGTCATGACTTAGTCATAGAGTTTGGGAAACATAAGTTTCCAGTGAACCTGATAATTCTGAATTCCCAAGGATTGGATGTGATTTTGGGAATGGATTGGATGGCTAAGTATGGAGGAGTACTAGATTGCGCCAATCGTACAGTTGCACTCACAACTCCTGAAGGGAAAAGAATAAAGTTCAAATCAAACTTTGAACCCAAGGGAAGTAAGCTGAATTCTCTTAAGGGGGTTAGCATGGACAGTGTGCCAATTGTGTGTGAGTATCCGGATGTATTTCCGGAAGAATTACCAGGAATGCCACCAGATAGAGATGTGGAGTTTCTGATAGATTTGGTACCAGGTTCTGGACCAATAGCTAAGAGACCGTACAAAATGTCAGTTGATGAACTGAAAGAACTCAAAAAACAGCTAGGAGAACGATTGCGAAAGGGTTTATTCAACCAAGTTCTTCATCTTGGGAGCCCAGTATTGTTTGTGGAGAAAAAGGATAGAACACAAAGATTGTGTATTGACTACCGTTCTCTCAACGAGGTGACCATCAAGAACAAATATCCTTTGCCAAGAATCAACGACTTGTTTGATCAGTTAGAAGGAGCATGTGTGTTCTCGAAGATTGATCTTCGGTCAGGCTATTTTCAACTCAAGATAAGAAAGCAAGACATACCTAAGACAGCATTCACCACAAGGTATGGATTGTATGAGTACACTGTGATTCCTTTTGGTTTAACCAACGCTCCGGCATACTTCATGAATATGATGAACAAGGTGTTCATGGAATTCCTAGACAAGTTCGTTGTCGTTTTCATCGATGACATCTTGGTCTACTCCAAGAGCAAGGAAGAACATGAAAGACACTTGCGCTTGATACTTGAAAAACTAAGAGAGCATAAACTTTACGCCAAATTCAGCAAGTGTGAGTTTTGGTTAGAGGAAGTTGGTTTTCTTGGTCATGTTATGACAAAAGATGGTGTAGCAGTTGATCCTGCTAAAGTTTCAGCTGTGACAGAATGGGAATCTCCCAAGAATGTAAAAGAAGTTCGTAGTTTCCTTGGCTTAGCAGGTTACTATAGAAGGTTCATTGAAAACTTCTCAAAGGTTGCTAAGCCAATGACAGAATTGCTAAAGAAAGACAAGAAATTTGGTTGGACGGAAGGTTGCGAAGACAGCTTCCAAGAGTTGAAGAAGAGACTTGTGACAGCACCAGTTCTATGTCTGCCAGATTTGGAAAAGGATTTCCAAGTATATTGTGATGCTTCTCATCAAGGTTTGGGTGCCGTACTTATGCAAGATGGTAAAGTCGTAGCCTATGCTTCGAGACAACTCAAAACTCATGAAGTAAACTATCCTACTCATGATTTGGAGTTAGCCTCTGTCGTCCATGCACTCAAAACATGGAGACATTACCTTTTGGGTAAGCGGTGTGAAGTGTTCACCGATCATAAGAGCTTGAAGTATATCTTCACCCAGAAAGAAATCAACATGAGACAAAGGAGATGGTTAGAACTTATTAAGGATTACGACTTAAGTTTGCAATACCACCCCGGTAAAGCGAACGTAGTAGCCAATCCTCTAAGTCGTAAGACGTTTGTAAATGGCCTTACCAAAGGAGAATTGCCGGATGACTTATGTAAGCAATTCAAAGAACTCAGATTGGAGATTGTGCCAGAAGGACATCTCATGTCCTTAGATGTTCGACCCACTTTATTGGACAAGATCCGAGAAGTTCAGAAGACTGATAAGGAAATTGAAAAGATAAAGGAAAATATAAGTCTAGGGAAAGCTAAGAGTTTCCATATAGACGAACAAGGTACCTTATGGCACGGGAAACGTATTTGTGTTCCACAAGATCCGGAGTTGCGGAAACTGATCCTACAAGAGGCGCACAACTCTCCATATTCTATTCACCCGGGAAACACCAAGATGTACATGGACATGAAGGAAAGATTTTGGTGGAACAATCTCAAAAGGGACATCGCCGAACATATTGCTTTGTGTGATGTGTGTAGCAGAGTCAAAGCGGAGCACCAGAAACCAGCAGGTTTGCTTCAACCACTGCCTATTCCTGAATGGAAGTGGGAAAATATTGGTATGGATTTCATTACCGGATTACCAAGGACCAGGTCAGGATATGACTCCATATGGGTGGTAGTGGATCGCCTAACTAAAGTGGCTCATTTTATACCCGTGAAGACAACTTATACAAGTGCCAAGTTAGCAAAAATTTACATGAGCAGAATTGTATGCCTTCACGGAGTGCCAAAGAGTATTGTGTTAGATAGGGGAACACAGTTCACTTCTCACTTTTGGAGACAGCTTCATGAATCTTTGGGAACGAGGTTGGAATTCAGTACTGCCTTTCATCCCCAAACGGATGGACAAACAGAAAGGACCAACCAAATTCTTGAAGACATGTTGAGAGCCTGTGCTTTAGACTATGGAGCAAGTTGGGACGAAAGCTTGCCTTACGCAGAGGTCTCTTACAACAATAGTCATCAAGCTAGTATTGGAATGGCACCATTTGAGTTACTCTATGGAAGGAAATGTACCACCCCGTTACTATGGAATGGTGTGGGAGAGAGAAGTTTATTTGGACCAGATCTTATCAAAGACGCTGAAGAAAAGGTCAAATTGGTTAAGGACAGGTTGAAGGTAGCACAGTCCCGACAGAAAAGCTACGCAGATTCTAAACGAAGAGAAGTCACCTACGAAGTTGGGGATAAGGCTTATCTCAGGGTATCACCACTCCGTGGAGTGAAAAGATTTGGAGTCAAGGGAAAGCTGGCACCAAGATATGTTGGGCCATTCAAGATTCTAAGTCGCAAAGGAGAAGTTGCATATGAAGTTGAATTGCCAGAATCTCTGTCAGCTGTCCACAATGTGTTCCATGTGAGTCAGCTTAAGAAATGTCACCCGGAGATGGAAGAATCTTCTTTGAAGGATACCATACCTTTGGAAGAAGTCCAACTAGAAAGTGATCTCACCTATGAGGAAAAGCCTGTCAAGATTCTAGAGACCGCAAAAAGAGTTACCAGGACCAAGACTATCAAGTTTTGTAAAGTGCAATGGAACCATCACTCCGAAGAGGAAGCAACATGGGAAAGAGAAGATGATCTTCGGAAAGACCACCCTCACCTATTTGCTAGCCAACCCGAATCTCGAGGGCGAGATTCATATTAAGGGGGTTAGATTTGTAACATCCCAAAAATCATAGTTCAAAACTCATTCATATCATTCTTGCATCATTCATCCATTTAGGGTTTTTCTCAAAATCATTTAGAGACAGAAGTTGAGCTATGATTTCATGTGTGCAAATTCAACTCAATTGGCCATCACCCTTTGAGATTGGATTGTTTAGGAACTTGATTGCTTGCCTCCATTGTTGGAAAGATTAGGTGTAGCATTTTAACCCAAGTTTCCAATCTAGAAATATTTTCTAAACCCTATTTCAATCATTCACAAACTAGAGACAAGTCTTTGTTTGTTTCAAAACCCAAGCTTGACCAGGACCTTACAAGGTAACCACTTGGTTAAATGACTGTATTTGAAACCACAGAACCCTGCAAAGATCCCCAATTTTGTTTGAATTCAAAAGGATTTGGATTCATATCAAAAATCATTCGTAAAATAGAATTAGAAAAGAAAAGACTTAAACAAAGAAAAAAAAGGCCGCGCCAAAGTTTACGCCCAATGAATCGAGCCCAGCAAGCCCACCCGGGAACCTTTCTTTGCTTCTCTCACGCGCGAGCGCACGCGTTCAGCCGCTGACAGGCCGACCCCACTTCCACCTCGCGCACCTCGCTGACAAGCGGGCCCCCTCCACGTCAGCATCGTCTCCACCCGCACGACCAGTTCATCCCCAAATCAACGCGGCCGTTTTCTGTGTTTAATTCGGTGCGTCAATTCGAATCAATGCCCGAGTGATTCTCGCTCATGATCAGGCTATATAAACCCCCTCTGCCCCCTCTCCCTTCTCCCTCAAACCCCGAACCCAGAGCGCCACCAGGCTGCGTGCATTGCTCTCTGTAACCCCGCCGTCTCCGACGATCAACGCAAGAATTCCGTGAGCCTAGAGTTTCCTCACCTCGTGTTTACGCTATCATGTTCAAGGAATCTCTATGCACCTTCCGACACCCTCCGTTTACCTTTGCATGACCCGTAGCTTGCAACGCCGACGATCGCCGCCACCGTCTTCGCACGAACTCCGCGAGCTCTAGTGGTAAGTCCGCACCGCCCGAACCTTGTCGTTCACGCCGCATGTTCTCCGTGATCTTCCGCATCTAACCACACCTCCTTTGGCATCCTAGTGATCTACAACGCCGCCCAAACTCGAGCAAAACCACTGTTGCCAGATCCAACTCCGGCGAGAAATCTACCGCAACCCTGAGCGCCCCTTGCCGAGCTGATCACACGTCGAGCATCCCCACATCCTCGCGGTCTCGGTGAGAATCTCCCCCCATCCACCTAGCGATCTGTGACCGGCGCCACCGCTCGGTCGTCGCCGCCAGACAAATAAGCGCCAGATTTTGGCTTGTTGTTTTAGATCGTTGGATCTGTATCGTAGCGCTAGGATAGATCCACTTAACACCGAAGCGGTACGCGATCTGGAGCGTACGATCTGTTTAGATCCTGCGGCTGCAGAGCGCGATCCAACCGAAGCGGTACGCGCCAATCACAGCGCGACGCGTGGCTAGGGTTAGATCTAAAAATAGATTTAAAACCAGAAATTTGATCCAAATTCAAATGCTTATAACTTTTGATTGCCACGTTAGATTTTTGCAAACTTTATACCGTTGGATTCAGTGAAACAAGACCTTTCGGAATATCCAATTTGTTTAACAAATAGTAGCAAATAAAAAGTCTTTATTTGTAGAACAAGTTTAAGGCTATTTTTAGATATAGATTTATTTTGGTAAATTATATTGGTGCCAAATAAGTTTAGTTGGCAAATTTGTGACATGTTAAGTTTCTGTAGACATGAGCATACTTGGTAGAATTTTCAAAAATCACCACTTAGTAAATTCTTGCATGCATGCATTCATATTATTTTTGGTTGTATATAATTGTGTGTAATTGTATGCTATAATTTCTTGTGTAGATTTTGCTAGTGATTGTGATTGTGAAGAGTGCTACTCTCCCCACTACCAAGGCAAGTGATATTTTCATGAATAATTCTATCCTATGTTTTGTACTAGAATTAGATATTTTACTAAGTGTTGCATGCTATTTTTGCCTAATGATAAGTTGGGAAATCCTAAGTAGTGTAGAATTGTAGAATTGCTAGGGAATCTTCCTAAGTTAAGTTATCTTACCATGCTTAGCCTAGCTATTTAATAAACAAGGGTTGGTAAAAATCTATACTTACTATGATGAAAATATTTCTAAGTCATGAGACTTATGCTTTCCTAATAAAACAACTAAGTCAAATGAACCTTCTGGGTGGAATGGAAGGATTGGGTTATGTTGAGTGGTTACACAAGGCCATGGACTTGGGTTGTGTATCTCACTTGTGGTATGCCACCCAGGCACAAAGGGATTTGGAGGCAAAGTGTTGAGAAAGCTTACAGTGCAACCACTTGGCAATATGGCCTCTGCCTTGATCATATAGGTTGCTAGAACTTAGTCATTTGGACAGTTGGTGGTAGATGGGATGATAGGTTGGAACGCGTCCATTTGACTAAGGAAAGGCTTCTGAAAGGTCCTGTCTTGGGAAACCAAGTCTGGTGGGGAAAGTGCACAACCTCTGCAGATGGAAAACCTAAGTACTTAGCCTAGTCCAAGGCAATGGACACTTTTGAGCATCAAGACATGGAAGCTACAAGAATCTCATCACTCCAATTTCTAAGTAAAATTTATGGGTGAACAAGGGTGAAGACCCCAATGTCTATTGGTGGTTCTTTGGGAATGTTTGACAAAGAAAACTTAGTGATTTCAACTAATAGGTAAAACCTATTTTTAAGCAAAGCAAGCCAAGCTACACTTAGCCAAAATGCATATAGTAATATAGTCCACTTAAAATATACTAAGGTATCACTTTCCGATACTATTCCAAAGTATTGATCCTCTGTGGCTGTAACTTGTGATGTTGCAGGTTATTCCGATGATGATTAGGAGTCATAAGTCTACACTCAACATGCTTGCCTGTGGCACATGAAGATGAAGACTTATGTTTATTTGCTTATTCCTTCAAACTCTTGTATTAGGCCTATGGCCATGAGTTGTAAAAGACTATGTTTTATCTCTGGAATGAATGTAATAAACGACCTTTGTATCTGTGTACTTCATCTTAAACTGTGGATGCTAGCATTGATCCATGGACTAGCATTGCAATCACAGGGATCCTTTCCTTTATAAAGGAGGGGTCTAACATACGTCGACGCTAGTTTTGACACCGACAAGGATGATTCCAAATCTCAGATAGGATACGTTTATATTTTGAATGGAGGAGCAGAGTCGGAGAAGTCGCAAGCAAAGCGTGATCGCGGGATCTACAGTGGAAGCGGAATACATGGCTGCTGCAGAAGCGTCAAGTGAAGGAGTTTGGATCAGAAACTTCATCACTGAGCTTGGCGTGGTTCCAAGTGCATTGGACCCACTGGAGATATTGTGTGACAACACTAGCGCCATAGCACTCGCTAAGGAACCAAGATATCATCCAAAGACCAAGCATATCAACCGCAAGTTTCATATAATCCGAGATTATATTGCAGATGGAGATCTGAAGATTAGCAAAGTACATACAAATCTGAATGTCGCAGATCCATTGACTAAACCTCTTCCACGTGTAAAACATGATCAACACCTCAGTGCCATGGGTGTGAGATTGTTGCCAAATGTAAACTAGATTATTGACTCTAGTGCAAGTGGGAGACTATTGGAATTATGCCCTAGAGGCAATAATAAAGATGTTATTATTATAATTCTTGTTCATGATAATGTTTATATTCCATGCTAGAATTGTATTAAGCAGAAACTTTAATACTTGTGTGGTTTGTGAACAACACCGTGTCCCTGGTACGCCTCTAAGGACTAGCTCATTGATCAATGATGGTTAAGGTTTCCTAACCATAGACATGAGTTGTCAATTGATAATGAGATCATATCATTGGGAGAATGATATGATGGACAGACCCAAACTAAGCGAAGCAATTAGATCGTATCATCGTGTTCATCTTTGCGTAGATTTTCCTATGTCAAATATTGTATTCCTTAGACCATGAGATAATACAACTCCCTGGTATCGGAAGAAAGCTTTGAGGTCATCAAACGTCATCCTATGAGAGGGTGATCATAAAGGTGTCTCTCAGGTGATCGAAAAGTATCTGTTGGGTTGTATGTATCGAGATGGAATTTGTCCCTCCCAAGTCGGAGAGATATACTTCGGGCCCACTCGGTAATCGATATCAACACCGCTTGCAAGCATGTGGTTAAGGAGTTAATCACAAAGTGATATCGGATTACGGAACGAGTAAAGTACTTGCTGTGAACGAGATTGAACTAGGTATGACAAGCATTCGATCGAAACTCGGGCAAGTAAAATATCGTGAGACGAAGGGAATATATATATGGGATTGATTGAATCCTGGCATCGTGGTTCATCCGATATGATCATCGATGAATGTGGGAGTCAATATGGGTGCCTGCACTTCTGTTGATTATTGATAGAAGATCATGTCTCGCATATTCTCTCGAACCTGCAGGTCACACACTTAACGTGTCTCGGCGCTAGGATAGATTTGATAATTGGT